>OY282412.1:1471300-2942600 GCA_958295455.1 Coleophora deauratella
AAACGGTCGAGATTAATTCCTTGAACAACAATCAAACCCATCCAGTTTATGACCGTGTCTGTAGTCAGTTAACTTGCATTTTCAACGCGACCACGCAAGCCGAAATGAGCCACGATGGTAACATCTTACCTGGTCTGGAATCTTCCGTCAGACATTTCTTCCACTTTGGTATTGACGTTTTTCTTTAAAACTGCTTGGTTGCCATCGACCCATGTGATCTATTGGAAGACAATTAAAAATATTAATGACTTAATCATAATGTATTTTAACGTATTTGTGTATGTATGTATATAAGTCTCTGGTTTCCATGATACAGGGAATCCTAGTTTGGGACCAAAAGCACAGAGTAATCCAGAGAGACCGCTCAACACAAATCACTAACATCCTAAGCATATCGATGTTTATAGACGTATACGGTCTTTCTAGGTAAGGTCACGATACTGTGCGATCATGACCTTCCCTAGAACGGCCGTGTACGTCTATAAGTATGTATATGCTTAGAATTTTAGTGAGCGTATTGAGCGGTCACTCTGGATTAGTCTGTGCCAAAAGACCGTTTGTGATAAAAAACCTGACTGATAAAATGTATCCTATATCAGTCTGGGAAACGAGAAGAATCTAATCTTATTTTAGACACTTTTTGCTTCAGGCGGTAATAAATAAATGGATATAAATACACCCGTAAACCTTAACTCCCCGCTTCGGAAGTCGGGTAAAAATTTGAAATGAAATTTTTTTCATTATTTTCATTATTTTAATGGACCAAATGTAATAAATAAAATATCGTAGATTAAACTTCACTCTTACCTCAGCAGCGGGCTTCCCACCAACAGAAACGCATTCTATATCTACAGGGTGATCCTCAGTTGCGTCTATGAACGCACCCTGTATAATTCGGGGTGGTTCGGGCGCGACTAGCACTGTTAGTTGAGCGTAACGCGAGCGTATGGGGGGTTCACCTGAAAAAAAAAGTTTTATTTTTTACCAATTAAATATACAGAATGTTAAAAAGTGCGTTTGAAATTTTAAGTGCGTTTGAAATTTAACTCTAAATAAGTATAGAATACAGAAAACATATTGAAAAAAACCGCTCTTCAATGATTTTTTTCAGATTCCCATTAAATACTAAATCCGATCTACAACTTTTTTCAGTATTCCATATAAATTCTTGGTTCTTTATTTAGATTGAGTATCTAATGGAATTCTGAAAAATAATAACTGAAGACCGGATTTTTTCAATATTTTTCCTCTATTCTATACTTGATTCTGAATAACCCCTTAAAAGCTCAAATTCACGCAAAGTGAGTTTGTTTAAACGTTACTCCTTCTATCACGTCGCAATACAAGAAAGGAGTGGCAGGATGTTTTGCTCAAAGATAGTTGTATGGGGTCGGAAGTGAAATAGATTTTATCCTGAAAAAAAATAAACAAGACTCCCCAATTTCAAAATGTTTCAGTTTGATAAAGCGACGCAACGTTCGCTAAAACGCGAGCAGAGCCGCGGGCAAAAACCTAGTTATTTATAATTAAAAACAACTTCTGGAGCGTTTTTATAACTTACTTTATGAAAACACGCTTTTTGGGAATTCAATATGGCTTCCACGAGGAAACTGGTATTTTATTATCATTATAATAACTTTATTAATAAAAGGTATTTTGACGTATATGTATGTATTGTATTTTTTTGAGGTGTTCAAAAAGTTTTTGTAACACTTACCATTCAATCCAGAACTAACTTGGCACTGGTATCTCCCATCGTCTTCCAAGGACACGTTTCGTATATCCAGGGAGTAATCTCCTGAAACAAAATAAAATTTTCAAAATACATTTTGAAAATGTTGGATGCGGGAGGCCTTTGTCCAGCAGTGGACGTCTTTTGGCCGATGGTGATGAGGATAACGATTATATTGAAAAACTATTTGATCTATAAAAAGTACAACACTAGATAATAAAGAAAAATTTTCAAAAAAATCTCTACCGAAAATCTATAAACATCTTTTCTTATTCAATTTGAAATGGAAGAAAATTACTTTTAATACAAATTGATCTGCCAATAAATCAATTTTGTATGGGGAATCCAGTTTTTTGATAATTCATTATGGGTTCTTTGAGAACGGTTCTTTTATTTCATGAGTAGAAACGGCGCTTATTTTTTACAGGTATGTCAAAATGACCCTATATAACTTTTTTTGGAATTACACGTATGGTAAAAAAGATACTGTCATTTAAAAGTAAGACATACGGACAGATAGAACGGTATAGGTTCATGGTCACCCTTTCGGTGAGTACAGAACCATAGTGTATATTATCTGTGACGGAACCCTAAATATCTAGGTAAAAAAAAGGTAGCAACTAAAATATTAAACATAAAAATTTTGTACATATATAAACTAAAAATATTTCATTTAACGCATTATTTCCTTGTTTCATCAAAATTGGATATTGCAGGAATCCCGAAAGCTCGCTTTATGAAAATTCTTTTAGAAATTTTTTGTCGGTGCTAAGCCATTTTAGATTAAACGTTATTTGTTTTAAGACTAGCTCGAGCCTACGGGTTTCCTGCCCTGGAATAAAACTCCGTTGTTAAAAAGAAATAGCAGTTTTTTTTTAAAATTTGCAACAGAAATAATTTGTATGCTCAGTTTGTACCTAAGCCAAAAAACTTGAAGACAAAAATATTAGAATGCGGTTTTGTTTTCGACTTCAGAACGTATCACTGGGGTTTTTATGTTGTTTTTGGTTTGTGAAAATCGATTTGGTTTCGCTGTCGAGGAGATAATGGTGTCGATTCGGTTTTGACGGTTAAACTTATCTGACGGATCTAAACTTAATTTCAGTATTTTGTCTTTTTCTCTGTGTATCAAAAAGACAAGGATAGGATGCTTAAATTAAGTTTAGTCCTGTCGAGTAAATAAAAGGTATTTTGACGTATATGTATTATATTTTTTTGGTGAAATTTGAAAGAGTAGTTCATGTATCATTTATGTACTTGATTTTTAATTTCATGTTTGTTTTGTAAATTTTGCTACATTATCGAATTGGATTCCCTGTAACGATGATGTATTTAAGGTGAATAAATAAATAAATAAAAAATAAAAAAAAATTAATCATTAACACTGAATCGACACCAATACAATGTATCTTTATTAATAAATAAATTTAAAAAATACCTATATTTAATTTTATATATTTAGAGTCAGTAATTATTTCATTGTGACCAACTCGGGCTTGGCCCCCGTGTGTGGATAGGCCTAGTATTAGGGAAAATATGGGTTACGACGGTAAATAAAAAGTTTATGCAGTCTTTATACACACACACACACACACACACACACACACACACACACACACACACACACACACACACACAAACACACATACTCCTACACACACACACACACACACAGCGTGAATGTACAGATCTCACTCTCAAATCTACTTATATTCTTAATTATATTAATCTTAATCTTAATCAGATTATGTATTCACTGCTTTATTTGTTAATTAACAGTCTGTATTTATTATAATATTATATAAACCTATTAGCTCTGGCTTATAAATGATCACCATTATGGGGGTGCTGGTGCCTATAGCACAGGCCTCGAGCCTATTTTAGGTATCAGCCGTCACCAGATTGTACTCGGCCATCAACAATAATTTTCATTTTTGCTTGATTGTAATAGCTGAAATATGTGTGTACCAAATAAATAAATATTATTATTATTATTATCATTCTTTCTTTAATAATGATTCTACCGATTTATTTTTCATTTGAGTCATTTTTCAGAATCTTCACATAGTTTTCCATATAATCATATATCATTCTCATACCAATAAGCAACTAGTTCAATACACTTTGCGGCCTTTTTTCTTATGAGGACAGTACACTTATCTATTCTTCCACCTACAGATCACGGCTAAAGAATCTTGCTTCACATCTTTCCACTCCACACTACAACGAGTGGGCTGTATGTATATAATTAGAATTTTTACTCTAGCGCTTTAGCTACAAGTGCGACTTTTCACGACTAAAAAGTCTTATGACATCATGCATTACCATACTTTTTCTTAGGAGGTTTTCAGGAGATACCAATCGTACTATTACATAAATAGGTTAAGAGTTACAGAAAGTCAAATTCCGAAAAATCTGTCACAAATAAACTGTTTTCGCCCTTTCAATAGAATAAATTAATGTACAAAATAAAATTGAAGCCACTATCGTTACCGCTGAAAGCTCTGCGATGCAATCGGAAGCGGGTTTAGAAAAAATAAATTTTATTCAGGAATGTACCGAACACTTCTGATTATTCTATGACTGTTTATTAACTTCACTAAATTAATCAACGACAAATTTTAAGTAGCCCCGTAATTAAATTTATTGCTGTTATCAAAACTAATTTGTTACTAAAATTACGAAATACAATTTTCGAAAATAAATAAAAAGATCTTGAATATTTGATCGCCCCGACACACGAAATAACCAATAAGATTCCGCCCTTAAAGTCGGCCGACTTTAAGTCGCATGTGTAGCTAAGCCGTTAAGGCCATTGCCCGTATAAAACCTGCCCACAACTCGCAAAATCTATAAACAAGTCATCGTTAGACAAGTATTCTAAAAGCTACAGAATTTCCAAGGACATTGGCCAGTTTCACACATCGAAAAGATCTTTAATCCACAACTGATAAGCCCTTGGCATTATATCAACTGATGGGAAGTGATGATGATGCCGAAGATGGAAGCGGCCTCATGTGACCCAAGATTCCCCAACGCCATGGAGAACTGTTTCGATATCTCCATTTCGAAAAACATAAACGTTATTAACATTGTTTTTTCGCGGCAGGGCTAAGATAAGATGGTGGTTGCTAGCTCAGTGGACTCAGCCAAGTGGATCGAGTGGACCAACATACGAGTAAACGTTATTAACATTGTTTTTTCGCGGCAGGACTAAGATAAGATGGTGGTTGCTAGCTCAGTGGACTCAGCCAAGTGGATCGAGTGGACCAAGCCGAGTAATGTCGTACAAAGTTGGACCCCACCGGTAATCGAATACGCGTCCTCCTGATATGAAGCGAGTGGACAAGCCACTGTGGTCTAGTGTCTAGAGGCGGTTAAATTCCTTAAAAAACTAGAACCGAGGTTGTTTACCCGAATTACGTAAAAGCATGTAAGACATGATTATATTTGAAAAAATTGGGTCGAAGAGAGTTTCTTTTGGAGTCGACGTTTCTTCTCTCTCCGCAAACACTTTCCGAAATGAGTCTTAAATAGTAGGAACTTCGCATTAGGTAGATTAAAAGATGACTTTCGAAAAGTGTACATTGCTACCTTTAAAATGAATGAATGAATGAAAATATTTTATTCGAAGTAGGTAGCAATGTACATTTTTCGAACATCATTCTTTTATATACCTAATACGAGGTTCCTACCACTCGGAACTCGTATACCCGCCGTTTCGGGAAGTGTTTGCGGAGTGAGAAGAAACGGCGGGCCCTAACGAAACTCTCTCCAACAACCTACTTTGAATAAACATATTTTGAGTTTTGAACACAAATTAGGTCTAAACTAAGATTTTATAGCCTTAAGCCTCCCCCAAACAGGCGCGTTTTTTGTGGCGCGAAATTCGCGCGAAACTCGCAGGTGAAGCTGCGACGTCGCGTCGCAAAAAGCCGCTACACGTCGCGGGAATATCGCGCGAATCTCGCGCTACAAGTGGCGATACTTCTGCGACACTGCGTCGCGACACGTCGCGCGAAATTAGGGCGAATTTCGCGCGACAAGCGGCGACGCTACATGTGTCGCGCGAATATCGCGCTACACGTGTTGCAATATTCGGCGACGCGACAAGGTGTCGCGCGAAAATTGTGCGATATTTCTGCGACACGTAGAGGTGGGTCGGTAACAGATATTCCAATAACGTAACGTAACTGATTAACAGTCAATATCGATAATGGACTTGGAAACTATTTATTTTTACTCCTCACAAAGGTAATAAGAGACGTTTATGTGTTTCTGTTTCCTCAATATCAATATCTCTAAATATTGCATTACAGAGTGTAGAATAATAAATGCATATACGATTCAAAAGGTTCTGTAAGTTTTAATTGTCGTCCTGAACTTGGAACAGGTTATATTAGTTATAACAAAGATAAAATAAATATACAAGGATAAACAAGAATAATAATAAATGCTTTTAAGTAATGAAAAAAAAACTTCTTTCTTGCATTCAAAAAAGGATCTTTGGGTGGCCCCAGACCTACCGATTCTGTTCTGCCTAGAACGGGTGGAGACGCGGGCAAAAGCTACTATCAGATAAACAATCTTACTAGCTAGGAAACTGGCACATGAAAATGTAAATTGTCTATTAAGTGTGTAAACTGGTGCAGTCGGGTAAAAACATAACCCACCTTTTGGCACAGCCGGGTAAAATATAACCCTCCTTCTGTCGTAGTCGGGTAAAAACATAACCCTCCTTCTGGCGCAGTCGGTTAAAAAACATAACCCTCCTTCTGATCCAGTTGAGTAAAAAACATAACCCACTTTCTGGCGCAGTCGGATAAAATACTTAACCCTCCTTCTGGACCAGTCGGGTAAAAACATAACCCACCTTCTGGCGCAGTCGGGTAAAAACATAACCCACCTTCTGGCGCAGTCGGGTAAAAACATAACTTTCCTTCTGTCGTGGTCGGGTAAAAACATAACCCTCGTTCTGGCGCAGTCGGATAAAAACCTAACCCTCCTTCTGGTCCAGTCGGGTGAAAAACATAACCTACTTTCTGGTGCAGTCGGGTAAAAACATAACCCTCTCTCGGGCCCAGTCGGGTTAAAAACAAAACCCTGCCTCTGGACCAGTCGGGTAAAAGCATAACCCACCTTTTGGCGCAGTCGGGTAAAAACATAACCTTCCTTCTGGCCCAATCGGGTAGAAATATAACCCTCCTTCTGACGCAGTCGGTTAAAAAACATAACCCTCCTTCTGGTCCAGTTGAGTAAAAAGCATAACCCATTTTCTGGCGCAGTCGGATAAAATACTTAACCCTCCTTCTGGCCCAGTCGGGTAAAAAACATTACCCTCCTTCTGGCGCAGTCGGATAAAAACATAACCCTCCTGGCGCAGTTGGGTAAAAACATAACCCTCCTTCTGGCTCAGTCGGGTAAAAAACATAACCTTCCTTCTGGTGCAGTTGGGTAAAAACATTACCCTCCTTCTGGCGCAGTCAGATAAAATACTTAAGCCTCCTTCTGGCCCAGTCAGGTAAAAAAACATAACCTTCCTTCTGGCGAAGTTGGGTAAAATCATTACCCTCTTTCTGGCGCAGTCGGATAAAATACTTAACACTCCTTTTGGCCCAGTCGGGTAAAAACATAACCCACCTTCTGGTGGAGTCGGGTAAAAACATAACCCTCTTTCTGGCGCAGTCGGGTAAAACATAAACCTCCTTCTGGCGCAGTCAGGTAAAAAACATAACCCCCCTTCTGGCGCAGTCGGATAAAATACTTAACCCTCCTTCTGGCCCAGTCGGGTAGAAAACATAACCCTCCTTCTGGCCCAGTCGGGTAAAAATATAACCCTCCTGGTGCAATTGGATAAAAAATATAACCCTCCTGGCTCAGTCGGGTAAAAACATAACCCTCCGTCTGGAGCAGTCGGATAAAATACTTAAGCCTCCTTCTGGCCCAGTCGGGTTAAAAACATAAGCCACTTTCTGGCGCAGTCGGGTAAAAGCATAACCCTCTTTCTGGCGCAGTCGGGTAAATTAAAAACATAAACCTCGTTCTGGCTCAGTCGGAAAAAACATAACCCTCCCTCTGGCCCAGTCGGGTTAAATACATAACCCTCCTTCTGGCGCAGTTGGGTAAAAACATAACCTTCCTTCTGGCGCAGTTGGATAAAATACTTAATCCTTCTTTTGGCCCAGTCGGGTAAAAACCATAACCCTCTTGGCCCAGTCGGGTAAAAAACATAACTCTCCTTCTGGCGCAGTCGGGTAATGAAATAAATACTTGCACGCAATAATCGTTATTTGAACAAAAGCTATTACGTACTAGTTACAAAAACGGAACGCGGAACGCGAATCGCGGCGCTACTCTACCTTGGCCCCCCCGGGCCTCACCCCCGTTGTCGCGTCGCAGGAAATTCGCAGAATTCCGCGACAGCGACGCGACGTGAAGCGGCGACAGCGGGGCCTGGGGCCCGGGGGGCAAGCGCGGCGTCGCAGAATATTCGCAGCCACACAGAGGGGGTGAAGCGGCAACAGCGGGGCCCGGGGGGCAAGCGCGGCGTCGCAGGAAAATCGCCGCTACACAGGGGGGGTGAAGCCGCCACATCGGGGCCAGGGGGGGCTGTAGCTGCGAAATCGCCGATTTATCGCGGCAGTGTGTAAAAGCGACAGCGTCCCAGTACAAAATGTACTGAAAGTAATTATTCGCGCGTTATTCGCGCTACAAAAATCGCGCCTGTTTGGGGGAAGCTTTAGTCTTCTTCTTATTGTGCGGTACAAACAACCGTCTATTCCCAAGGTATAGATGGCAGTTGCCTGCACCGGTAGCATGGCGACATATCTCGCGCGCGACACGAGTTTTAAAATTATTTGTTCCGTTCTAACGCTAAGCTAATGAAAGAGACAGCTGAGCTGTTTTCTCGCGTTTGGCGCGACAAACAGCTTTGTCTATACGCTTCATGCTACCCGTGCTGGCGTTGCACTTAGCATCACCCGCGGTCACGTGTAGGGCATTAAGATTTACACCCACGGATGTGAAAAACGCGACTTTCACACACTTCTAGTAACCAGAAATGTGTAGGTATTTTCTTCACCGTTCAATCAATCTGTATGAAAATATACGTAAGTTTCGAAAAACTCTCACATTGAGCTATAGCCTAAGGCTTATTTGCCAGTTTAAAAAGAACTACATCGCTAGGTTTTGTTAGTTAACCACGTTACTGGGTTTTAAGTAAGTAAGTAAGTAAGTAAGCGCCTTCTCTGTTACTGGGTTTTATTATTAGCTTTGCAGATTTTCCTTTTTTTTATGTGATAGGTGGCAAACGAGTAGATGGATCACCTGATAGTAAGCGATTATTCTCGCTAATGTCTTCGAACTTAGGTCCACTGGATAGCTTCTAGCTACTATAGTATGGGTCTCTTCTGGATTAGGCTAAATACTACGGATTCCCAATTCAAGATCGAATATTTTTAGGACGAAGTACGATAGGTCGATGGCAATTGCTCGAATGGCTATTATTAGATCCAACATTCATCTGCTCAAGTACTACGAACGTACATTTTTGAAGTGGTTCATTATATGATGCTTACTACTTTTGAAGCATCATCAAAATGTTTTTGGTATGTGAAATAACAAGGGAATTCGAGAAGCTAATTTAAAAAAATAAATTCATTTTTAAATCCAAGATGGACGAAATGCAATTACAGATATAGACATTGGCGTCAGTTTTTAGACTCTGGGAGACCAGAAGCGTTATAAAAATGAAAATGTTTTATTTCATGTTGGTAGCAGTGTACACTTAGCGAACGTATAAATTTTCGTTTACCTAATACGAGGTTTCTACCACTTAGATAGATAGATAGATAGATAGATAATCCGTTTATTGTATTGCACACGTTACAAAAATGACAAAAGACATAAAAACTTCAGATATAAGAGACAAAAATAAAGTAACTTAAAATTACACTAATAAATATACAACAAAAAAACAATACAATACAACAGGGCCATAGCTCAGTGTAATTTTGCCTTTAAAAGGCAAAACACTGGTATTCTGCTACCACCCGAACAGAGTTGCGAGATGAATTCAATTCACTGATATTTGTGTGCGTGTGTACGTGTGTTTGTGTGTGTGTGTGTGTGTGTGAGAGAGAGAGAGAGAGAGAGTGTTAACTGTAATATAAGTGTATTTCTATAAAAAGCAGTGCTTATTTTAGATGAACAGAATACGTATAATATAACTCGAATACCTGCCGTTTCGGTAAGTGTTTGCGAAGTGAGAAGAAACGATAGGTCCGAAGAAATTCTCTCCTACACATTTTCTTTACGACCTGCTATGATCTAGAAACCAATGGCTTAGCGTGCTTTGCGAAAGAAAGCGAGAGGAATGCTACAAATAATCAAACTCATCTAGGATAAGATTTATGGCTGTGTTTGTGAGTAACCTGAGTGATCTACGAGTCAATATGATTCACGAGTTCACGACCCGACCAGTCCAAATGAGACGATGTTGTTAACAACCCATATCGTCCCCACTGCAGAGGCACGGGTCTCTTCCCATTACTGGGGAAGGTTAGGCCATACTCCACACACGCGGGCCAAGTCCAGATTGGTGGAGGTTGATGGGCTAGTGGCTAACCTCAGTGTTAGAAGTTTCAAGCCGCCTGTAAGGCCTCTGACATGGCTTAACAACTGCCATCTAATGATAGCAGCCGGCACCAACGGCTTAACGTGACTTGCGAAGCATGGAAACAGACGAGATAAATGCCACTAACAGTCATACCCATACAGGTTATGACCGTGTCTGTAGTCACTTAACTGCGTGTTCGACGTGACCACGCATGCCGCACTGAGCCACGACCGCTTCGCCAAAATTAGACAACGCCAAGGGCTAAATAAAGTCCAGTAAATAATACACTCGTGTAAAAGAGCTCTATTTCTTCACTCAGACTTACACGTAACACAAAATAGGCCGAGTTAGTATGTCAAACTCATTTACATTGGAAGTCTACGAGGGCCCTTTGCCAAAAGTTTTTTTACAAACGTAAATACATAATGATCACAGAAAAAAATTGGGAACAAAGAAAAAGTAGGTTAAAAGTTTGAATAGTATTTTAAATAACTAGTTGCTGAACGCGACTTTATCTAATCGAACGTAGGTATTATATAAATATCATTATAAATAAAATAAATGTTTTATTGCATTATCTCAATTTACATATTAATACATGTATCAGGAATCTTCTTTTAAGTATATAATACTTGTGACAGAAGAATCCGAACTATCCGATTATATGTATGTATTTAAACGAATAAGTGTATGTATATCAGTCTCTGGTTCCCATAGTACCTACAGGGAATCCTAGTTTGGCGCCAGATGACCGTGTGTGATTTGTCCTGGATATTTATTTTATTATTATTATAAACACACGGTGGTAATAGTGACCTCATACAAATTCGGAGGCCAAATTGGCGATGTACCAGCCGTACCCTCAAAAGGGATTCTAACTACTCGTAGGCATCCTATAGGCGGCGCAGGACCGATCGGTGTGGAAATCATTGGGGGAGGTCTTTATCCAACAGTGGACGTCTTTCGGCTGATGTTGATGATCCCATTGAAATAGGAATCAATCATTTGATTTTTTAACGAATGTCGTCATATTTTGTAACCTTTATGTTTATGTTTAAACACGAAAAAAGTATTGTAAGACACCATAGTTCAAAGAGACCACAAGAGTGACCAATTGCATACAGAGAAACGCTACTTCAGTACGTTCAAACTGAAACGAACTAAGTTAGAATAGCTCCACAATAGTGACGTCGACCTCTTAACTAGTGGTCTCAAGTTATAATCCGGCCCAATTCACCAATGAGCTTTTATCAAATGCTTTAACGGTGAAGGAAAACGTCGCGAAGAAACTTGTACATCTGATTACTGGGTGTGTATGATGGTTGCATTGCACACGTCTGTAGGTGTAAATCTGAGTACCCCACGTGACCGCAGGTGATGCTAAGTTAACCAGGCAACTTTCGTCTATCCTTTATAATAGTACGGTTAAATTATGCCACACGATAAGGAAGAAGAAGAACGAGCAGAAATATTTAGTATTCTTTGCTCTCACTTTGCAAAAAAAAACGTTGAGTGTATAATTCCCGCGTGGTAGGAATTTTGTAAAAAAAATACGATTTAAAAGAATGTGTAAAACATCTACTTAAATAAAAAAGATTTTGAGTTTTTTTGGTATAGATGTGTTTAATGACTGACTCGGTGGCTAAGTGGTTAGCGATCCTGACCTCTGATCCGAGAGTCGTGGGTTCGATCCCCACACAGAGCAAACTTTTCTGTGATGAGCAGAATTGTTTGCTCTGAGTCTGGGTGTATAATATCTATATATGTATGTATTTAAATGTATATGTGTATGTATATCAGTCTCTGGTTCCCAAGATACAGGGAATCCTAGTTTGGGGCCAGATGACCGTGTGTGATTTGTCCTGGTTATTATTATTAGGTTATTATTATTAGGTTATTATTATTATTAATGATAGACTTACCTTCCTCATCACTCCCGATCATGCTGTATCTCTCATAACCGCTAAGGTTCCTATGTGTTCCTAGTCCAAAGTCATCTTTTGTCCACTGCAATGTACCAACTTTTTTGGCCACACGACATGGCAGAATCACTCTGGAGCCAATTATGGCACTCTGTGAACAAAAAACATAAACATTACATCGGTTTCATGATAAAATATAAAATATTTATATTTTAGACCATCAGGCCTCCGACTCGGTGGACCGATGACCTGGTGAAGGTTGCGGGAAGCCCCTAAATGCGGTCAGCACAAGACCGGTCGGTGTAAAAATCCTTAGGGGAGGCCTTTGTCCAGCAGTGGACGTCTTTCAGCTGATGATGACGATTTTTAACCGATTTGCAAAAGGGGATGTGTATCTCAGTTTGGACCAATATAAACTTGGCTCCTGTGTGCACTGAAAAAAATCATGGCTAAATAAGTTACAATCTTGCTTGATTGAAAAACATATGACTGAATCATTCAAGGAAATATCAAAAACAATAATTGACAGTTTCTTGCCACAATAAAGCTGAAATGATTGAACGTTTATCAAATTGATAGTGCTGAATTTAATAAGTTTACTTTATTCATGTCGAGGCATAGTCAGTTCTATCATCAACTTATTTAGATTCATCAAGTTGCTTTATTATTACTACACATTACACTGAGTTCATCCGATAAAATATTATAAAATAATGATTAGAATTGATTAAGCCGACAATTACTTATTGGAATGTACTATGTATGCTTATTTCGTTTCTCAATCAAGAAGGTTTGATTCCCGGAATCACAAAGCTTTGTGCGCTCGTATATAAACAAGTGACTTGATAATATTAAAAAAAATTTTGATGTATATTAACAATTATTTTTTTCAGTGTGTGGAGAATGGCCTAAACTTTCCAAGGTATGAGAAGAGATCCTTGCCCGAGTTGGCTGGGTCGATATGGATAGGTAACTTCTCAATTCGACTGTATTTTTTGTGTGTATGTTACGCGATATCTTCGCTGAATGTAAACTAATTAAAAATATTATGATTAATTATGATAATTAAAATGGCTGTATTTGACACTGTGAATAATTATACTACCTACATCTATTTGCGCATTGAGCATAAGTTGCTTGGAAAAAGTTTTTGTTAAAACATACAATAAGGAACCGCTTTTTGTGTAAGTAACACCATTATATCTGGCCATTATTATTTAGGTTGAGAATTTGTTTCTTAATACTCGTAAATTTAAGAAACATATAAAACGCTGTATTTGTTCAAGAGGATACTATAAGACTGTAGATTATTTTAATGATAATTAATGACATTTGGAATATTCCTCCAGCAAAATGATATGACTTTTATAAGAGTGCTTAATGTACCTACCTACGTAAAGAAATAAATGATTTTGAATTTTTGAATTTTGAATAAATTAGAAGATAATCCATTGGAGTTGATCATTGTTGTAGGCATGTGGCGATTGGAAGCCGAAAACGCATGTTTAACATGTAAATAAGATAATATACAGGCAGATGTTTTTATGACAGAGGAACCAAAAACGAATGAAATATCATATACAGTACTCTATTATTTCATTTAAGAGTCTAAAAAAATTGCCAAGCAGATCAAAACTTGTCGGAACAAATGTCGAACAAGAACAAAAATGCAGGTTAACTATTGAAAACTACACAATCTTTTTTTACAAATTGACAATAGGTTTCTTAATTTGTTAAAGATAATGAGTTATGTTGGAAAGAAGTATAGCTAATATACAGTTTAGGATACTCTATAATTGACCACGCTGAATACGTTAAAAACAACCGACTTCAATCGCAACAACTCCAATTTTACTATGTTTTTGTTGATTTTCTCAAAAACCGCTGAATCGATTTCGATAAAATTTATATGGGACCTCCTGTGAAGTATACCCTTTCAAACAAAAAAAGAATTTTCGAAATCGGTTCAGGCGTCTTCGAGTAATCGGTGAACATACATAAAAAAAAAAAAAGATTCCGACGAATTGAGAACCTCCTCCTTTTTTTGAAGTCGGTTGAAAAGATCAATCAAATTCAGTAGAAACTATTTAAAACAGGGTCATAGTCAGTTCACGAAAAAAATATTGTTCCATACAAAGTTGATCAGCTGATCGACTTGGTAGAAGGGATATTAGGTTTCTAAAAAAAACAGTTTCAACTGATGCTGTTATACACAAATATAATATAAGTTCCAAATCAAAAACTTGTTAACGAAATGACTTTGAAAAGTATACAGTGCCATCTACTGCACTTCGAATTAACATTTTTGATTTCCTTTAATTTGTAAAAAAGTTTTCGTCACGAATTTTAATTTTTCAGCGCAAACTAAAAACACGCTGTATAACATCATAATTATTCATACATACCTAACTATTTTAAATAATTTAGCTACCGCCAAAATCCGGATAGTTTACAAACAAATATTGACCCCCAAAGTTTAAACTAAATTTATATTTAATTATACATTTTAGTATAAGCTCGCCAAACGAGAAATAATAGCATTAAAATTATTTATTGGACGAGCTTTAGTCGTTTTTATTCGGTATTTGTTACTATGTAGTAAAGTGTTACTTTATTATACTCTATAGGTATATCTGTAGTCATGGAGTAGATTGTAATAATAATAGAAAACAATAACAATTAATGTAACTTTTTAATGATACTAACAAATAATATGGATCATTTTGGGTCTGAAATATATATATTTTTTATAGGATTTTCCCCGACTCCTGATGAAAGAAAGTAATGTTTTCGATAGCCTACCAAAAGATGGCGTGTCGCATAAAAATATAAAGGTCCAAAAACTGACGCTTTCTAAACTGGAGCTCCTTTTAAAGGAATTATGAAACTGAACAACTTTTGGAAAAGAACAATTAATTTGCACTACATCTATGGTAAGCTCCCAAATGGGTGGACCGATTGAAATGTTTTTTTTTAAAGCAGGTTTCATTGCGGTGAATCTAAGCTTTCTTCGAAAACGTTTAATAAGTTATATTGAATCATCACCAAATTTTCATGTTCATCTTCTTACCTGATCTTGGGGCTCCATAGCAAATCTCTGCTCTTCGTAACCATGGCAACGGGTCAACAAGCCGAACATCAACACCAACCACACCCCAGCATCCGTCGGCCATTTCCGCCGCCTCCCCGTCGTTCTAAATTTAAATTTCGAATCATCCCTGCGCATACGCAGACTCAGCAGCGTTCCATTTTCGAAATGATCTGACAGTTCCGCCGCCATATTTTATTGTGTCGCATGTTTGTGCTTTCTTGTGTTTTGTTTCATTTGCGCAGTTTTATGGTTTTTTTGGAGTTAATGGTTCTGAAACAAAAAAAAATATACAGTTAAATAATTTGCCTGTGAAAGTAGTCAATCAAGTTCTGTCAGAATCTTTACATTGGAGGTCAAATACGAATCGATAACAATCTCTGGCTCTCGGATGAAATTACAATAATTAAAAACAAAAATGGTTGCTATTGTATAATTTTCATGTCAAAAAAGTCGTGAAACGTTGTTTAATTTGTTAAATTATTGGTGACATTAACCATATTAGCATGCAGTTTCCAAGAAAAAAATACGGTATCAATTATCTTTATTGAAGGCTTTCAAATTACTTCTAAAAACGTATTTTGTCCCGTTATGGACGTATTTATGAATTTCTGCAACTTTTAAGCCACCTTTAGAGCCTTCAAGACGCCTGTAAAGCCGCTGACATGGCTCAACGACTGACATCTAGTAACAGCTACCAGCAACAATGTCTTAAAGAGCTTTTAAACCACGAAAATAGTCGTTACATAGCCACAAAGCGACTGTTCCAAATTAAAACACTAAATATGCCAATATTACAAGTAAGGACTTTCTCACAATTGAATTTACCGCGTAAAGACTTTTTCGATAGCTTCTAATCTTATCTTACTAATATTATAAATGCGAAAGTATGGATGTTTGTTTGTTTGTTCGTTTGTTCCGCTTTCACGTCGAAACTACTTAACGGATTTGAGTGAAATTTGGTAGGTAGATAGATCAAATACTGGATTAACAAATAGGCTACTTTTTGTTCCTGTAAAATGCATTGTTCCCGTAGGATACTTTAGAGACTGTAAAAAGTGACATCTACACGGGCGCAGCCGCGGACATAAGCTAGTATTAAAATAACGGAGACACTGTGTTATGGAAACACGGCCACCAATAAAGTGTTTTGAAAATTGTAAGGAAATAGTTTCTATAAAACCAGCAGAAATAGTCAAATCCAAATTCGTATAGGTTATGGCCGTGCCTAACTAAACTCAGCTCAAAGCCAAAATCTCATCGGTTTATCTACCTACCATATATCTACGAATTCTATTCACTCATTGCAGGCCTTGAAAACATGATTTAATATTAAGTGTGGTCAGTCGACCACAACTAAACTTTGAGGAGGACAACTCGCACACATTTGTGTGCGAAAGGACCACTACCATTTCTTCAATTTCGAAATTTGCGTGCGAGATACCTACTATACTAACCCAACGTAAAACGAACTAAGCCACGACATGTACCGTGTTACCGTTTGCAATATAAACGCACCTTAAGAAATTCACTTTAATAAAAACATTTAAATACAATAACTCAACTTCATTATATCGTAAATGCAGTCTAATATAAAACATCCCGTGGTTTTACAGGTATATAAGACGGTTCTGTTATTTTATGGTCTTAGACCAGTCTTATGTCTTTATGAGTTTGCCTTATAGTCCGTTAAAATGTATGGAGAAGAAAATACAGGGTGTACAAACAAATAGACGTAGGATCCGTTAACTGGAGCTTCTGCATTATCTGGTCATTAAAAAAATTGTACTGGCCATTAAAAATTGCCAAAAGTGTTAGATAAGCCGCACAATAATAGTTAATAAGTACTCAAACGGTGCAAATTCAGACACCTCCATATATATGATACATTAGCTTCCGCCCCCGACTTCGACTGCGTGGACTTCAGAATTGGGTTCAGGGAAAAATAAAATATTAAGGTAGCGCCATCTAGTGACGAAGTGAAACTTTTGAGTTTTTAAGCATTCCTCGGGAAACTCTTAAGTTTGCCGGGATAAAAAGTATTTTATGTGTTAGCCGAGTGCTTTATCTATCTACCTACTAATTTTCATCCAAATCCGTTCAGTAGTTTCGGCGTGAAGGTGGAACAAATAAACAAACAAACATCGATACTTTCGCATTTGTAATATTAATGAGATAATAATATGTAATACTAACTATGAAAAATAAATATTTGTGCGATATTAAATATTGTTGAGATAGTAACTAAATTAATAAAATATTAACCACAAATTAATAATCGGGACCACACGTTGGATAATTTAAAATTATTTACAGCGCCGTCTTAATAAAATTACTGGAAGCAACTTCATTATGTCAACCGATTTTATTGAACATAAAATCATCGTCAGGATATTATGCTGTGCCATAAAAATATTAATACAATATTTGTGTTCACAAATAGGTATGAGAAGTGTTTTGATAAAGATATTACAAGTTTATATGCTTATTTTTTTTATTACTGTGGAGATCTTTTATTGGATCAAAAGTCATGTCAAAGTCAAGTCAAAATATGTTTATTCGAAGTTGGTAGCATTGTACACTTTTCGCAGATCTTTTATAATCTACCTTATACGAAGTTCCTACCACTCGGAACTCGTATACCCAACGTTTCGGGAAGTGTTTGCGGAGAGAGAAGAAACGTCGAGCCCTAAAGAAACTCCCTCCAACACATTTTTTCTAATAAAATTCTTACATGCGAATCGAGTATAAGTTGCTGGAAGATATTTGTTCAGTTTTATAAGACTTATAAAACTGAACAAATATCTTTTACTTAGTAAAAGCTCTAGTTTAAATAATTTCAACAAATCTTATTAGAACTTACATTTATTGCTTTTTTATAACTTCAAAAAAGATTTGTACTTTATTTAGTTGTTTTAATAAAAGCAAGTTTTTCTTCTCCTAACGCTTGAAAATAATAATATTTGGGAATATCAAAATAGTAAACATACGAATATTCATATCCCAACATCTTTTGGAAAACCACTCCGTTTTTTTTTTTATAAATGTCTCTCTGCAACATTTTTTCTTTTTATAATGTATCTTAAAAAAAACATTCAAAAGTATGGCCCCATTTGTAACATCCTTTTTACCAAGAAACAGTCTCTTCCAGTCACCTATCAAAACAGCTTTAAATTTTTTTGGCCACGTGGTGTCAAAACACCATACGCCCACTTTTCATAGTCATGGGACCGTGTGGCGTTTATGACTATATGGGTTAATTGTTATGGTCTGTGTACAACTGGATGAGTGTTTGTTTCCCATGCTACTCTGATATGTTATGGTCTGTGTACAACTGGATGAGTGTTTGTTTCCCATGCTACTCTGATAAGAAAAAAGACCGCAAAGTATACGCAGTTTCCATATACATTGCGGCCTTTTTTTTTATGATTATGAGGGCAGCATGGAGTTATGAGGTTTAACCTATGGTTGACAGAGATGAGGGTTTTTAGCGGTTTTGTGGTTATTCCTTTGAGATTTTATTGTGTGACTTGACGCGATGACTCGATGGCGTATTGGTTAGTGCTCCTGTCTTTTAGGCTGAGTATCGTGGGTTCGTAACGACCCAGGGGAAACGGTTGTGTAATGAGTACACTTTTTGATCTCTGTCTAGGTATTACATATATTTAGACTGAATATAACGACCACTTCCGCAAACATGAACAGTGGGTCACGATACTGAACAACTTTACCCACGGAACCATACAAAAAATTGTCTCTCCATACAAAATTGGTTGATTGGCCAATCAGTTCAGTTTGTATACAAAGTCTAAACTTTTTTTGCATATTCAGTAGAGGTTCCAAAGGGAAAGTTGTTCAGTTTTATAAGTAGAACATCCTGTTAAAGTATCCGGAGTAATGCGTTTACACCCTGTATAAGGTACCTATTTTATTTACCTGATAATATTCTGAGTATGGTTATTACCACCATGGAGCATGTTTTTTGCTGATCAATGAATAAAAACAAGCTTACCACAGATAATTTGGTTGTGCTTAGACTAACACGTGGTGGGTCTGAAATATGATAAGGGTTTCTTCCGCTGCGGCCCAAAATTTCCATTTTCAAGTATCATATCAATTTACCTTTCTTGTTTTACCAATTAACACAATTCTTAACAAATATATGAAATTTCCCGATTGCCAATTTTAATAATTTATATACTATTCTACACATTTTTACTGTAGTAGACATATTTGTCGTTTTTTGTTATCGTAGGAGGAATAATATCTACTTATAACAGAGAAATCGATATTGATAAAATAGTAAAAGAAATTTCTTATAAAAAAAAGAAAAAGAAAATAAGAGTGAAAGTAATTAAAGTTGGTTAAATGTAAAAGTTCTGACTGGTAGGAAGTATAAGCTAGGCAAACAAAAAGGTAAAGTTCAAGGAACGTCCATAAAACACACCTAATGGTACTTAAAAATAAAACTTTCTTTAAATTTCAAATTTACTCGAATGAAATAGTTTATGGTAAAGACTAAGGATAAAGAAGACTTTTTGACGTTTACAGTTTGAAAAATTGCACGTTTTTGAATTCAATTATTAAGAAACTTAAGCACTACAGGTAAGCACTAGTGCTATATAAATCACATGCTAGGCGTAAACATTTTGTTAAAACTTCTTTTTAATCGTTCAATCAATCAATCATTTGTCAATCTGACTGTAACTTATTCATTCAATCATTCGATTATACATGGTGTCAAGTGATCCGACGCATTTTTATTTCTTTTCTAAAAACCTAAAACGAACATATTTTTGGTGACTCCGACGTTTTGGTGGTCCACTTTATTTTCCATATAACTGACCACGCTGAATACGTTAAAAACAACCGACTTCAATCGCAACAACTCCAATTTTGCTATGTTTTGGTTGATTTTCTCAAAAACCGCTGAATCGATTTAGATAAAATTTATATGGGACCACCTGTGAAGTATATATACCCTTTTAAACAAGAAAAGAATTTTCCAAATCGGTTCAGGCGTCTTCGAGTAATCGGTGAACATACATAAAAATAAAAAATAAAAAAAAGATTCCGACGAATTGAGAACCTCCTCCTTTTTTTTGAAGTCGGTTAAAAATCATTATACTATGTCTAACCTATGACTCTTGGAACCAAGTAGAGCAAACCATGTTGCGCAAACGCACACATTTTCGATAACCAACGGAGTGATAACTGTCGATTGATGAGTCCCCCTGTCATTAATTTTAACGTGATGACGAAACTTATCTGTCAAAGTTGTCAAAATGTGACTGGTTTATCGTTTTGACAGGTTTTTTGATGTTCGCTACTTAATTAAATAAGTAATTTACATAATTAGTTTTGAATTTATACATTATGAAGTTTATTGGCTGGAATATGTAGGTAAGGTGCCGTTATACGGACAACTCGATGTTCGGAGTGACAGCTTTTGTATTGAAAATGAAAAGTTTTTGTCGTTTATTCAAAAAGTAGTAGAATAAAAGTTGTCGAAGACTCGGATCAGAGTGTTCGAAAATAGCCTGAATATTTATAACCAACTTGAAAAAGGAGGAGGTTCGCAATTCTTCTGTATGTTTTTTTTTGTATGTATGTAACGCGATTACTCCGCCTATTATGAATGAAATTTGATGATTCTTTTTTTGTTTGGTAGGTCATACTTCAAAGGTGGTCCCATAAATTTTTCATCAAAATTGATTCAATGATTTTTGAAAAAAAATAACAAAATCAAAAAACAGCAAAATTGTAGTTGTTGCGATGAAGTCAGTTGTTTTTAACGTGTTTGGCGTTGTTATTATTGCCTCTGCCATTTTAAAAACACCTTTTTTTTGTCGTATTCTCTCAACAGGTAAATCTAAGCAAATAGAGGTTTGCATTCACTTAAAGTTTATTACCCAACTCCGTCCGTCTAAGGCACAGTCCTATCTGCATTTACTCATTTTAAGTCCAGTTTATTTTAGTACCTCACATAGCACAGATGTCAATGCTTCTTCAAGTATCCGTCGCTAAGCAGAGGCGGCCATTTTAACTTTAGTTCCATTTACAAATTGTCACCGCATGTATTAGGTGAGGACATTCATGTGTTAAGAGATAACTGACCACGCTGAATACGTTAAAAACTACCGACTTCAATCGCAACAACTTCAATTTTGATGTTTTTGTTGATTTTCTCAAAAACCGCTGAATCGATTTCAATAAAATTTATATGGGACCAAATGTGAAGTATACCCTTTCAAACAAAAATAGAATTTTCCAAATCGGTTCAGGCGTCTTTGAATAATCGGTGAACATACATAAAAAAAAAGAAGATTCCGACGAATTGAGAACCTCCCTACTTTTATGAAGTCGGTTAAAAAGAAAGATGTACCGATTTGGACATTTGACTAAAAAGTATCATCATGATTATGAGTATATAGCTTCTGAGGTGCGCTTCGTAGTTTAATCAAATCGAATCAAAAATATATTAATTCGAAATATGTAGCACTGTACACTTTTCGAGGGTTATTTTCCCTTATGCTCGCGCGCATGTATACCCGCAATGCGCATGCGCGGGTACGCATATACGCATTCCGATTCGGGGGATAAATCGACCTCATACAAAGTTCCTACAACTTGAAACTCATATACCTAACATTTTGGAAGCAATCTGGAAGCAAGGAAGAAAGTAATCGACGCATTTTGAACTTAACATATCAATTGAAGACTAGTACCCCCGACACAGGGAATTCTAGAGGTCCTAGAGAACTATTTCTAAGATTGCACTGCATTTTTATATGAAATAAATCAAAATTATAATTTTTTCTTAATTGGAAAACGTCCACTGCTCAAAATAATTCCACTTAGCTTCCAGAAAGTCCAGCAGCTTCCTACATATCTTGTGACGTTCATGGAAAAGACTGCGTCATCGGGACCGCGGTCGCCACTCGAGTACCTCACAAGTAAAAAGGCCGCAAAGTAAATGGAAACTCCATATAGTACTTTGCGGCTTTCTTTCTTACGAGAGCAGAGTACATTTCTTGCCCAACGGTTATTAAATATCTCTGTGTGTTCGAACGTCATATTTTTTTCTACCTAATACGAAGTTCCTACCACTCGGAACTCGTATACCCACCGTTTCGGGAAGTGTTTGCGGAGAGAGAAGAAACGTCGGGCCCTAAATAAACTCCCTCCAACACGTTTTTTTAAATAAAATTCTTTAATTTTAATTAAAATTCGTTTTATCAGTTCTGCGAAATAAGATTTTTAACGCGTTTAAGATAAATGCATACATATATCAATTCTATTACAAACTCCACTTTCTCAACACATATATTTTTTTTACTTTTGCTCCATATTTAAAGAAAATAATATCTTGGTATCAACAATAAAACGATGATAAAAAAATCTTAGCATCGACATTGTTATATGCCTATAACTAAACTAACGATTGGTGCTTTTAAAATCAAAGAATTGGTACAATTTTATAAATTCTTTGTCTAGTTTTTACAAAATTTTTGAAAGCCAATGGTGTTACTTAGTTGTTCTTAAAATAACTCAAACATTTCAATAATTCGTTTAAAAATACAAAGAGAGGAAGGAGGGAAATACAACTAAAGGAAGTAGGTAAGTGTTGATGTGTTCCCCCGGATGGAAAGAGATTATAGTTACTACTCATACGAGAAATTCCAATAATTCTATTTTAGTTCTCAAGGTTCGCAAGATACTCGGTACATTTCGCATTATAAAGTATGAATATTTTGGCGAAACTAGATATCGGTATACAAAACTTAAACGGTAGTCAAAACTTTTAACTTTCCAGCTGATACGCTTATTATACAAAGTCAATGTCTTTTTCGCTATTAATTAATGGTTTATTTTGAAAAACTATTCAATTTCATAGTAGAAGAACCTAGAACCGATTTTGTGACACCTTATAGGTAGGTATATGAAATATTTTGGTCATAATTTATTTAATCTTTATTACGTATTGAATCAACCGCAATGTTTACCGCGAATTCACGGTGGGTGACATCGTCATCAAAATGTAAACACGTGGTTTTATAACCTAAAATGTTTAGTAGTTAATTAATATCTTTATCATTTTGCCTAGCAAAATTCAGAAATATTCAATTATGAAATAATTATTTTATTTGTCTGAGCTCATTGCTATATGTTAAAGGATATTATTAACTTTGTTATTTATCTTAACAAAATGTTTTTAACACCCAACAAAAAGTTTTTACATTCATTTCTTTCTCTCTGGCAGCTCTGTTACATGTTATTTCTATGAAAAGAGTTTTTAACCAAAGACCTTGTTAGTCTATGGACCGAAACTACCGAATTTTAAGCTATAACAAAAGCTGAACGAGTTTTGTTCGCAAAAAATGTACTTTTCTTTCCACTGAGTGGTTATTTTTTTTTTTTGCGTATTGACCATAGCTTATAGAACTATGTACTCGTACAGTGTCCATGGAGAGAACACTGACTGTGTCGGTTTTGTATTGCCAGCCTCCAGGAACTATGTATGCGCTAAACTGACTAGACTGACTGAATGAAGTGTTCTTAGGCGATTATCACACGGGAGGCGGTTTCCAACCACGGCGGTAGCCGCCGCGGTTGGAAAATGTATAGAAATGTATGTAGCCGCGGCGGCTACCGCCTGGTACGCGGTTGCCCGCCAACCGCGCTAGCCTTTCACACGGGCTAGCGCGATTTTCATACATTTCTAGTACATTTTCCAACCGGTCAGAAACCGCCTCAGTGTGGGATTCGCCTTAGTATGCCAGCCAAGGCTCAAACTCTTCAAAAATTACCGAACAGCTGATTAGTTTATTAACGAAGATATGATATTAGATATGATGAATGTATGACTAGTCTTTCTTGGGGAAAGTTGTTCAGAACTACAGTTTGATACCTGTCAGATATTTTTCAGAACATCCTATCTATACAGACGATGATGATGATGTAGATGATGAAGATGAAGATGATAACTTACAGAAAATTGTACAGTTTTATCAATAGGAGTCCAAAGTGTTGCTACACGTTTTTGTTATTTTTAAAACCAAATATCGTTCAAACGTCGCTCAATATTGGAGAAGATTAGGGTCTCTTCTCTCTCCTTTGGAAGGCCACGTCTATAAATATAAGGTCTTTGGTTCCAACCGAGCAATGGGGTGTTAACATTTATTTAACGTATTCATTTCAACACGGTTCTGCCTCATAACAGTAATGGACTTTTCTAATTCTCATTTTCACCCTGTATAATATCCATAGAGATAACATTTTCCACTTGTTTTTACTAGAATTTTCTATACTTTGTACCGTTTTTGTTATTATATGTTATATGATGATGACTATGTACATTTGTAAAATACAGGATTATTTTTGGACCCCCCACCAAAACTTCACAGTGGCTTCTACCCTTGAAACTGAGCAACTTTCCCCAAATCAGACGCGTCAGACACCTGGAGCGCGAGCTGTCCGCGGCGCAGGGCCGCGTCGAACAGCTGGAGGCGGAGAAACACCAGCGGCAACTCAAGGACACTCAGACCCTGTATGATGAGTTGGTTGGTCAGAAGTCTAGGCCGTTTGTAGGCATTTGTAATAGCCGTAACATTTGTAAAAAATATGGCAAAATTAATAGATTAGTTAAGAAGTCTGCGTTTCAGATAAAAAAGTATTGTAGCAAATGCAGGTCATCGGATAAACTTAGAGCGGAACGTAGGGACTTATTAGCGCAATTGGATACATATAGTGTTCAATTAGATAATTATAAAATCAAATATGACATCCACTCGCGGAATTTAGAGTCAGAGATTATTAGATTAACGGACCGTCTTACGGAAATGACACAAAAATACGAACAAGCTGAGAAGCAAATAGACGAGCATGTTTTGGCCACGGATAAGTTATTGGAACTATGTAAATATAATTCAGAGCGATTTGAGTCTTTAGTAAATAATCATCAGTGTGACTGCGCGTGCGGCCAGCCAACTCTCACCGGCGAGGGGCCGGCCGCAGATCCGTGCGTAGGCCGAGCTTCGGAAAGCTGTCGGGATGTGTCGCCAAGCGCTGCTCCTACTTCGCCTCGTGTGTTAACACGGAGCACCGAATTTACATCACTTAATCCTAAGAAAAGAACCATTATTTTCTCTGATAGACTAGGTATAGGTTTCGGGCCGCTGTTTTCAAGTAGCATTGAATCTTCCAGGGTGGTAAATAGGTGTTATCCCGATGCCTCATTAGAAAAAATAGTTGATAAAATTTGTAGTAGTTCATTTGATCACAGCTCCTCAGTTGTGTTAATGTTAGGTAATAGTAACAATGTTAAAAAATCTCACATTAAGAAAACTGTCGACCGGCTTGTGGAGCTAAGCATGGAGAAGAAATGTAAAATAACAGTATGTGCGTTTCCTTATTGTACTAATGCAGCGCACGACTATATTAAAAAATTGCATAATTTGAATTTGTATTTATACAATTTGACATGCAGTCATAGCGACTTTGTTTTGTTTTTTGACACAAATAGTTTTATAAATAAGTTTAAATTGACCAATGATACAATGTATCTACCATTTGTACAGAAAAAAAGACTAGCTAATTCGTTAGCTTACAGTATTTTACATCGTACCGACTGTATTCAGTCGGTAATTACCTGCGTAACGACGGAGGAGCCCGTCGCCGGTGTCGGCACCACAGGTATGGCGCAGCCTATAATTGCACTAGACAGTGCACCCTGCGGTGCTGGCACTTGTAGCGGGTCTCGAACTCCAGATTTAAACTAGGTTCAGAGACAACGAGGAAGCCCAACTCTTTGAAATTAGTACACCAAAATATACAAGGCTTTCTCGGCAAAGAATTCGAAATAGAATTATTTTTGGAAAAATTTAATATAGATATTTTATGTATTACAGAGCACTGGCTCAAGGAACATGAAATGCTTTTTAATTTTGAAAATTATAATATGGCCAGTGCATTCAATCGAAAGACTGCGATTCGCGGTGGCTCCGCTATATTACTTAAAAATACCCTAAAGACTAAGGTACGGAAAGACGTCGTAAGTCTTTCGATTGAAAGAACTGTGGAGCTATCTTGTGTGGAGCTGGAGAACCACATCATTATCTGTGTATATAGGCCCCCATGTGACGATAACTTTGCTCGTTTTGAATCAGTAATGGAGGATGCTTTAAATTTAGTAAGTAAAAGTAAAAAATCTGTCATCGTATGCGGTGACTATAACGTTGATTTATTAGAAAAGAAGTCCCTAACAACAAGAATTGTTTGTCTTTTTAGGTCGTTTGATTTGGATTATTTATTCTTAGAACCAACTAGAAAAACTGAGACTTCTGCCACATGTATCGATAATATTTTCTGTAACTGTAGCCATGTAGAGAAAAAAGTAATTAACTGCTTGAGGTCTGATCATAGCGGACTAATGGCTAGCTTTCCTTTCAGGTCAATTATTAAACAAATTAAAATACAGTCGAGGCCTGTCACTGTTAAAAGAATAGAAAAGTATAAAAAAGCGTTAAATGACAAGCTGCCCATACCAAATTTTGATAATGAACCAGAAGCCAACAATATGTACAATGATTTATTTACAGTAATTGAGCGAGATTTTCAGGAAATTTTTAAAACTAAATCTATAAATATTGATAATAAATTTAAGTTTTGTGAATGGGCTACTGTAGGAATTTATAAAAGCCGTCAAACCTTATTTGATCTTTATGAGAAAAAAAGTTATATATTTGATGACAATTTCAGAAATTATGTAAAACGTTATTCAAAAATATTCAGAAAGGTATGCTGCGCAGCCAAATCTAATTACTTAGCCAGAAAGATAAAACTATCTGATAATAAAATTAAGACGGTTTGGAATATAATAAATAAAGAAACCGGTAAATTCAAGAAACACGATAAAGATTTTGTTTTACAAACAGATAAAGGCAAAATATCATCTAACGCAGAAATAGCTACGGAATTCGAAACGTTTTTCACAAACATTCCACTTAAGCTAACTGAGGCCCTGGACTCATCACCCACATATGCTAAAAAAATATTAGAAGAAAATGTCATTTCTTGTGATGAAATATTCTATTTTAGAGAAATTGGACCTGAAACTGTTGTTAAAACTTTTAAGTCGCTTAAAGTGAAACAAACTGAGGACTTGTGGGGTTTATCAGTTAAATTAATTAGTAATGTAATTGACGTATTAGCACCACATTTAGCATACCTTTTCAATATTAGTATAGAAAGTGGTGACTTTCCAGATCTCATGAAGTGTAGTAAAATTATACCTCTTTATAAATCAGGTTCCAAAACTGATGCGGGAAATTACAGACCAGTTTCTGTATTACCCGTCCTTAGTAAAGTCTTTGAAAAAATTATGCTCAACCAAATGCTACAACACTTCACTTTAAACAAACTTCTGCATAACCAACAATTTGGCTTCACGAAAGGTCGATCAACTACCGATGCAGGAGTAGCACTTATACGAAACATCTATGATGCTTTTGAGAAATCACAAGATGCAATAGGAGTGTTTTGTGATTTATCTAAAGCATTTGATTGTGTGGAACATCAAACTTTACTTCTTAAACTAAAGCATTACGGTGTGGAAGATAGGGCTCTCAGTCTTCTCAATTCTTACCTTAACAATAGGTTACAAACAGTCCAAGTAAATGGCACAAATTCTCTCGGCTCTACAGTAAAAATAGGCGTTCCCCAGGGATCTATTTTAGGCCCCTTTCTCTTCCTTGTTTATATAAATGACTTACCATTTATGGTGCAACGTCTCTCAAATATTGTGTTGTTTGCAGATGACACATCTCTTATTTTTAAGGTAGACAGGAAAGACAGCAAAATTGACGAAGTAAACAACACACTTTCAGAGATACATAAATGGTTTACTGTTAATAACTTGCTATTAAATGCCACAAAGACAAAAGTAATAAAATTCAGGTTACCAAATGTCAAGCAAACTCACGATAATGTAATATTAGATAGTAATATTTTAGAGTTCGTAAATAGCACTGTTTTTCTTGGTATTACTTTAGATGCTTCTTTACAATGGGGACCACATATAGAAACCTTAGCAGGAAAGCTTAGTTCAGCTGCCTACGCCGTCAAGAAAATAAGGCAACTAACAGATGTAGATACTGCAAGACTAGTGTATTTTAGCTATTTTCATAGTATAATGTCTTACGGCATCTTAATTTGGGGACATGCAGCTGACATAGAAACTATTTTCATACTGCAAAAAAGAGCCGTTCGCGCTATCTATCAGATGCGATCTCGAGAGTCATTGAGGAACAAGTTTAAAGAAATAAATATTTTAACTGTTGCCAGTCAATTCATATATGAAAACATCATGTATGTTCGTAAGAATTTAGATTTATTTCCAAAAAACAGTGACAGGCATAATTTTAATCTTAGAAATAGAAATAATATCGAAGTTGCTTATTCGAGACTGAGTAAGGTAAAGAAGTCGTTCATGGGGCAGTGTATAAAATTCTACAATAAAATACCTGAAAATGTAATTAGTTTATCCGAAAATAAGTTTAAGACCTATGTAAAGAAATGCCTGTGTTCAAGAGGATATTACAAAACCCAAGACTATGTTAATGACAATGATGTATGGACATGTATAGATCTTCCAGCTCATAGCTTTAGTAATGACATCAATTGTAATAGATATTAAGTATTTATTTCAAAAAATGTGTTGGGGCGAGTTTCTTTTGGGCTCGACGTTTCTTCTCGCTCCGCTAACACTTCCCGAAACGTTGAGTGTACAAGTTCCGCGTGGTAGGAACTTTGTACTAGGTAGAAAAAAAAGACGATTTAAAAGTATGCGTACAGCATCTACTTAAATAAAAAATATTTTGACTTTGACTTTGACTTTGAAATAACCAATGGTCAATTCGCAAAAAAAATTTGGGTATCTCCATACAAAGTAGGCTGGTCACGTGATCAAATTAGTATGAAAGGTCCAAAAATTTTTTTGGAAATTGACCATTGTATTTAGGGAAAGTTGCTCAGTTTCATGAGTAGAAGCCACTGTAAAGTTTTGTGGGGGAGGGGTCCAAAAAGAACCCTGTATTTAGTGATTATGATATTTAATGTGACCAAAATGAGTGTTTGTAAGTAGATTTTGTCACGTTACTCCTGGTCTAAATAACTAATAAAATAACCTACTTTGAAAATACATTTTAGTGTTACAGTCCCCGGATTTCTCATACCTTCGGTGGAGGTTGTGGGGCTAGTGGCCAGCCTCAATTTCAAAAGTTATACCTGTTTATATATTAAGTACGTTAGTAGGATTAATATTACTTATATCTACTTTTGTGTTCAAATGTTATTTAAGTTATTATAGTCTATTTTATTTTTAAATCTTTGTAATTGTTTAGTATGACTATGTGCAGAACATGCCACCCGTAATATCCTTTTAAGTTACTCGCCCAAAGGTTGACTGGAAGAGATCCCTTCCAGGGATAACTCCGCTTTTGTACAATACGTTACTTTTATAAGCAATATTGTTCTGTTTTATGTTTTTGTACAATAAAGAGACTATAACAAGTTTTCAAGCCACCTCTTTTGTCAAAGTGATCACGTGAACTTGGAGGTATCTTTACAGTCAAAGGCCTTTGACATACGTTGCTGCTGAAAAAACAATGTCTGGTTTTTTGGGCAAGGTGCAACATTGAGCTATGGCCTGAGTGTGACGCTGCAGTCCAGTCTTGCCAGTTTTTATTCAAATAATTCCTAGTGTGACAGAAAAAACACTCCCTTACAAATTCCTCACGTGCTACAAAAATGTACCTACTAAAATGTACGCAAGCCATTTTTTACTTTGCGCGCAAAGAAAGGAGGTTAGATTAGACTGAAAGATTTAGTGAACATGTATTTCAAAAGGTTTTGTAATGGCTGGAAATAAGATTAATCATTTTATTCTAGATCATGAAATATGATGCAAGAAATGACTAAGTTATCTTAGGTATTCTGAATAATTCATTTAGCTCATTCTTTGGATCATGAAATTCTCGATTTGTTCTTACTACTCTCTCTAAATACTTACTTTTGTCTAACTTATTGGATATTGAAATATTATATTTCAAACTATATAGAGTGTTACAAAAATGTAAAGGTTATTACGAGTGGCGTTCTACTCAGAAAATTAAAAATCATGTTTGTTCTCTTAATAAATTTGCTGAAATTGCTTAAAGACTTTTCATTCAAATCGATCAGCAGATTGATAAAATTTGTATGGGATTTAAAAAAGTGCGAATTCACATTAATTTTTTTTTGGAAAATGTTGTTCAATTTTACCAGTATGAAATTTCATATTAAGGTACTGGTACATTTTATATTTTTTTACTACCCTGTATAACTATCAAAGCAGCCCACATTAGCCTACTAATGGGTAAAGCCTACGTGTGTTTGTCATTCAATTTCAAACGATTTCTACTTAAATATTGTACTTAATTCCTTTACAGAAGTTACACAGAACGTAGATATTTAGCTTTATTTTCTAGATCTTCTTAGTTTAATTACCTTATTAAAACCAGCTAAAACTTAGCTTTTGACTTCTTAATTAAAAGCTATTTAACTAACTAAGATACAATAATGAACAAAGTTCTGTACCGATGTAATTAATTGATTTCGTTTTGTTCCGGCAATTATCAATGTTATTTATTTTGTATTGGATTTAAATTTACAACGCTTTGGCTTTGCTATAATGTTGTAAAATGCGATTTAAAAAAAAACGGGCTAAAAACATCCTAAACGTATACAGGTGTAACAAATTTGGTGTAGGACCCGTTAACTGGGGATTCTACTCATTTGCACTGAACAACTTTTGTTCTGCGACTTTCTGCTCAAATCGCAAAAAAATTTTTGGACTCTCCATACAAATTTATCATCTGTTTTGCTATTTTTTGCAATTTTCAATTTTTCCAAAAAAGTCGTAGAACAAAATTTGTACAGTATGATGAGTAGAATCCCCAGTTAACGGGTCCTAGACCAATTTTGTGACACCCTGTATAGCTTGACTGAAACATTTATTATAGTCACTTGTTAACATGTATCTGCCTACGTAACTACATTGGCATAGTCATACAAAAACTATTCCGCTATTTAAATAGGCCTAAACACTTTAATTTAGATCAGCTTTAGGAACGCGGCGAAACGAGGAAATTCCTATTTGTGAGTAATATTTTCAGAAAAATATAGTTTTGTAGGTTTAGTAGGTACTCGGTTGGTGTAGATGTCATAGGGACTAGAGTTACTTTTATTGTAATAATTGGCAATAGGCTGACGGTTTACCTAATAGACTATGGACAACGTCACCTAAAATCATCAATAACCCTACGAAACATAAGATAAAATCATTTATTATTATTATTAGATTCACTTTTTAAAATTCGCAACACCTACAGCGTTAACTTTTAAAAAGGAAAAAATACAAACATACTTACCCATTCCATTCTGTAAATGTCTTTCGAAAAATCCACGGGCACTGTTGAAAAATCCAGGCAGAATAGAATAGAAAACAAAACAAAAAAAAAACTAAAACGATTTAAACACCCCCGTTCATTTCGAACAAAGAATTCGTGGAGTTCGATTTTTTTTAATTCAAACGCGGCGCGGGAGACGTTCTGGACGCGACTGCGTACACGTTCAGTTAGAAACTCAGTTTGTGTTGTATATTTTTAGAAAACGCCCCCTTATTGTATTATCTATATACAAATATGTTTGTATAAACCTCTGTCTACTGTCTGTTCTTTGGCTCTTGGGAACACGTGGTCCATATCCGGTCATAAGTTCAAGGAATTGTCAACTATTGGCGAGAAAAAAAACTCTGCGTGTGACATGTTTGTATGAGCGTCTTTTTTCCCAGGATGACTCAGTTGTACTTATACCATAACATCCCAGCCTCTGGCCATATGGTAAACAGACTGTTAAAACAAATAGAATAGTATTATAAAACATGTTCAATGAAACGCACATTGTATTTTTGTGTTTTGGCAAAATGTTTCTCACCTATTATTTAATTTAGTAATGTATGAGATCTAATAATAGTTTTTTCTCATAACCAAGAAGAGCTATACAAGAAAATTATTCAGGTACTTATTCTGATAATGAGCTTTTTTCGGTTCTCTAAAACCCTAAGAGATGGCGCCACGGTTCAATCTTTGATTTCACGTTCCTGTTTACAAACAGAATTTCTATTTGTATGCTTCCTCTTTTGTAATTTGCTGCTCCAAGAAGCGAAACCAAAGGTCAAATGGGTATCGAAGAATCAAATAACAAGTCCAAAACCATTTTTTCGTCTATGGGTAACTTGGCAAAAGTATTTGAAAAAATGTATAAACACTTTTTGCATCATTAGCAGAATTACAATATTTTGATGCCAATAAGAGAAAGTAAAATAGACGTTACTACTGCCATCCCTTAAATCTATTTGGAACTAAAATTGAAAATAAAAACATTTTACATACAGATATTTCAGAGATGGTTTCAGTCTGAAGCAGCACGGAAATAGATCGGACAAAACAAAGAGTTTTAACTGCAGTTCAACGTAAGGGGAGAGACACTTCTAGTTGGGTTAGGTTAGTGAGACTCACATTCCGCGTAGATATAGTTAGATTTTTCCAGATCCCGTAAAACAAAATATTAAAAATATATATTTTTTGAAACACTAACAAAAACAATATTTACCAGATTGTAAGATACTCGTACTAACTACATAGTACTTTCAGACTGTTTCGCAGCTATTAACGCCTTCCGTGAGACGCGAGTAAAATTTTATAAAAGGTATTGGAAACAAATATAAAAAAAATAAAACCAAACTGTGCTCTACTATGTTGTTCCCGGTCTCTCTTTTAGCTATATGCCGAATTTTAGTATCATTGGTTCAGTCATTTCAGTGTGAAATAGTGACAAAACGTTATTTCAATCCTCAGGGAATTATCATGATTTTTTCCGGGATAAAAAAGATCCTATCTCACTTCTTGACCTTTCTAACAAAAAAACCATTTCCATAGTTGCTCTGTATGTATGAAAAAAGGACAAACAAACGCACTTTGACTTCACTCGCCTTTGAATATGTAATAATAGCTATCCTGGAAACTATGCATTTTTTAATATATGACCTTCTTAAAAACCTTTGAATTTATATTTATTTATATTACAATTTATTACAGACACTTAAAAAAATACAGTTACACAGAAAACATACACAAAGGGTCAATCTTATTTCATTATATCGTTTGGAAAAAGCAAGATCTAATCCTTTTAAGGATTCAACACCTTCAAATACTTCCCCTAAACAGGGGCTCCAATTTCCCAAAACATGACCCTACAAAAGGGTCCCTACAACCTCTCAATTAAACATTTGGTACCGGGACGGGAGTTCACCTTGCTAATTACAATATTTACACTCGAAATTATTCGTCCTACGGCCTACCGTCCGTACACTGAAATTTGTACAGTACAAAGCCCCTTGAATTCATTTACATTCATCTCTGCCCTCGTATGAGAGAATGCCGCAAAGTGTACGGAAACACCATATACAGAATGTAACAAAATTGGTGTAGGACCCGTTAACTGGGGATTCTATTCATCGTACTGAATAACTTTTGTTCTACACTTTTGCTCAAATCGCAAAAAAAAAATTGGACTCCCCATACAAATTGATCATCTGTTTTGCCATTTTTGTATGAAGAGTCCAATTTTTTTTTCTGCTATTTGAGCAAAGTCGTAGACCAAAAGCTGTTCAGTACGATAAGTAGAATCCCTAGTTAACGGGTCCTAAAGCAATTTTGTTACACCCTGTATAATACTTTGCGGCCTTCTTTGTTATGAAGGCACATCTGCACCCGTAGCATGACGACGTTTCTCGACGACGAGACGCGATAAAGTGGCCATCTCACTCTAACGCCGAGCCAGTGACAAAGACAAGTATATGTTTTCCACCGCTGATCGCGACAAACTGTTTTCTCTACGATCTCATGCTACACGATCTGGTAAAATAATGGCGTTCCATGTTCTGGTTTTGTGCGATATTCTGAAGATTCTAGCTCCTCATACCTGTATTTTTTCGATTGCCCAAGCGTAGTATAGTGTTTTTCAAGTGTATGTATGTTCATTTCATTGATACTGCCAGTAGCCAAAACGGCTTGATAAATTTTGAAAGGCAACAGATTTTTTCGCGTTGATCTATTAGATTGACCTGTAAATATTTTATTATTTTTTGCACGGAAATCACAGAAATATAAATATTTGAACATAGAGAACTGAATGTAATGAGTTTTGTATTAAGTAATGTATTTTATTTATTTATGTATTAAGAGAAGTAGGGCTTGGCAGTGAATATGAGAATATAGTTAAAAGCTGAATTATTATATTTAACTGTTTTCCCCATAGAACTTGGTACAGTCGAGGCAAAAAACCTTTACATGAAAATTCAAAATGTTTATTTTGATTTATTAGCTACTGCAGAAAGTAGTTATTTCATTATTACCAACTACTATGTACTGCTGGTCTGTGAAAAAAGATCACCATGTATAACCAAAGACTGCAAATATTAATCATATTATATATAAAATATTGCTTGTACAATTCCATTTCCATTCACAGTTCAGTAACATAATAAAGTAAATTAATATTGAATATTACCCGAAGAAAAGCCAGAAAATGTAATTCGATACCCAACCCAGCGTCTTCATTTTGTGGAAAAAGAAAAAAAAAACGCCCACCCAAGACACGCAATCATCCCTTCTATGGCTTCCAAGGAGTTCCTTACACTAATGAGATTTTATGTAGGTTCAAAGGTTTCCTTGGACTAAACAGAGCATAAATTTGAAAAAAATATATTTTTTTTTTTATAACAATATTTTGTTAAGATAATGATGGAAATTGAATAAATAGCAGCTGAAAGGAAATAATATAATGAGTTCAGATAACCTCTTCAGCCTATTAGTGTTGGTATTATAATATAATAATAATAATATTTGGGACAAATCACACGCGGTCATCTGACCCCAAACTAGGATTCCCTGTATTATGAGAACCAGAGACTAATAAACATACATATACATTTTTCAATACATACATATACAGGGTGTAACAGAAGTGTGTGACAATACTTCAAGGTTGGCTTTTACCCATCAAACTTAACAACTTTGTTGAAATCCCAAAATTTTTTTTGGACTTTTCATACAAATCGATCAGCTGGCGAACCAAGTTTGTATGAAAAGTCCAAAAAATTTTTTTGCGATTTCAACAAAGTTGTAGAACAAAAGATGTTCAGTTTGATGGGTAAAAGCCAACCTTGAAGTATTGTCACACACTTCTGTTACACCCTGTATAGATATAACACACCCAGACACAGAGCAAACAAATCTGCTCATCACAAAAATGTTTACCCTGGACGGGGATCGAACCCACGACTCTCGGATCAGTAGTTAGGAGCACTAACCACTAAGCTACCGAGTCAGTCAATTATGCCATTCATCATCAGTCGAAAGACATCCACTGCTAGACAAAGGCCTCCCCCTAGGATTTCCACAGCGACAGGTCCTGTGCTGCACCCATAGCCATTATTCAACTTTTAGGTTACTGTTCATTGTATTTTGGTTTTAAATGGAGTAAATAAATTTTTGCCCACATTACGTCATAGGTCAAGAGTAGTAGATCAAATTAAGCTATGTTACGACAAAACGCGGTAACCCGGGTTGCCGCGTTTTGACATCCGAGGGCAGCGAGACTAGGGTTGGCCGCTAGCCCCACAACCTCCACCAATCCGAACTTGGCCCCCGTGTTATTGAGTATGGCCTTACCTATACGTACCCTCGCAGTGGAGACGACATTCCTTGTTAACGTAATTCACCTAATCACGGATAATCTTAGTAATTCCTAATTCTTGAACAATATTATTATCTTAATCCTTCATCAGAATCGCTTTACGCTTTAATCTTTTTATAGGCTTTAATGTGGCTTAAATTAATAAAACTAATTTAAAGTACTTATGACAAACGGCAATCAAGATAAAACTCGATCTTAAATTTAAATTAAATGCTTTTAAAACGAATAGCACCTAAAAGAGGCGTAATAAAAGCACTTTACGCTGAACTAAGCTGTATTAAAGCTGAACCAATAAGTTAAAATAGATTTGAATCTTGTTATGTTTTAGATAAGATACAGTTTTAATTTTTAGAGTAACGGTACAGTCTTCATGAAAATAAAATGCTAACTTTTACCTGTTTATTTTTAAACCACGCTCCTGCTGTGTTAATACTGTGTGTTTTTTTTATTCGGCATGATTTTTAATTACTGGAAAGCGATAAAAGATTGATGTTATTCGTAAATCTGAAAACCTATATTCGAAGAAACGTATGCAAAAGGAGAAAAACACATTTATCCGACTTGATTTCTCATGTAATTATCAACAGCATTTTTTTTGTAGAAGGTCAGTAATCTTAAAAAAAAATAAAGATTAAAGATTATTTATTGAACCAACAAAGATTATCACACAAAATTTAAGTTCGTAAACAGCTACATTAGTAAAAACTGATTACGCCCATCTCCAGATTAGAAGTAGATTCAGGTGACATTTAGGAAAGCATAAACTATCACAGCAACCCCAATGCACTTTGTCTTGTATTTTTGTCCAAAACGAAAGCAATACTACAAAAATCATATTATTATTGTAGCGCTTATTAATGTTCCGTATAAGCAAGTGGTTTGCAGGTTATCTGACTACAAACACAGTCATAACTTGGATAGGTTTGATTATTAGTAGCATTTACGTAGACAACTTAGCTGTTGGTGAAGGTTCCTACCGATAGATGGCACATGGCTAATGGACATTACTGAAAATGCAGTACCTACTCGTAGCTAAATTCTGGGCCAGCACGATTTAGATTAAGGATTTTTGTCGACTCGATAAGAAGAAGAAGAATAGATGGCATTCTGTAAGCCATGTCAGAAGTCTTATAAGCGGCTTGAGTCTTCTCACACTGGTGTAGGTCTCTAGCCCCACAACCTCCACCAATCTGAAATTGGTCCCCGTGTGTGGAGAACAGCCTATTATTTTCAAGGAACGGGAAGAGACACGTGCCCCAGCAAATGTTATATCGATTCAACCTTATCGTTCTGTCATTAGCAACAGCGCGTATTAATTTATTTGTATTTATTTCTGTTGCTGACTGTACTTCGTTGTCAAGAGACGAGACTACCTGTAAAACAAAAAAAAACATGTCTGCCTCTAAATTCTAAAGCCATATTTAACTGGATAATTTTAGCACGAGACGAAAGATCACAAGAAACATGTGCAAGGCAGAAAGGTAGTTCCTATTTCTACATCTTTTAGAAGTAAAGACTGTCAAATGTCGAATGCATAGTTGTTAGTTTTTCTGAATTCCACGCCGAGGGTCGTAAGTTCGAAAATTATTACTAATAATATTTGAGGAGCAGATAAATGTGCTCTGTGTTTATTTTAAAATCAGCAACAATCAAAACGTTTTACAAAAAAGTCATGTTTTTCTTACATCATGCCCTAAATATAATAACTCTCATAATAATTTTTTTGGAAATTTTTCTTTTTACCTTAATAACCACAAAAGGTAAACCTGGTCCATATAACGCTACAAAAGTTGATAGCCTATTCTCGCAAAGGCCATATCGTTCCTACGAGGCTATTTTTACATTGGCCATGTAAAATGTGATGGCTGAATGTAATACAATTTGCATAGATACCGTTTTCACCCCTGCGTCGAAGAGAAACTAGGTAAGGATTATGGGGTTGAAAAACGTCGAGCGTTTTAAATATAAATGGTTCTGGATTTTAAGGTCTTTGATGCAGTGGGACGGTGACATAGCTAGCTGAATAAGAGATAAAGAAATGTGTTGAAGCGAGTTTCTTTTGGTCTCGACGTTTCTTCTCGCTTCGCAAACACTTCCCGAAACGTTGAGTGTACAAGTTCCGCTTGGTAGGCACTTTGTACTAGGTAGAAAAAAGAACGACGATTTAAAAGTATGTAATAACATCTACTTGAATAAATAAACATTTTGATTTTAAGTAAGAAACCTCTACAAAGGTATAATATTTTCTAAATTCAGTCTTTTTTATCCACATTTCTTAAGACTTTGGTATTATCTGAGAGTAAGTGTTGATGATATCGAAGGTGGAAACGGGCTTACCAAGATGAGGAATCCATTCAATAATGCAATGGGGAACTGGCCGGGGATTTCCATGCCGAAACACATCAGTACTATTACCATTGATGTTTGGCGACATTATTTAGATAAGATGGTGGGTGCTAGCCAGGCGAATATGCCTTCCAAACAACCGAACCGAGTCCTACAAAGTTGGATCCCGCTGGGAATCAAACCCGCCACCTCCTGATGTAATGCAAGCAGATAAGCCACTAGGCCACGGAGGCGGTTAAAATTGAAATAAATTAGGTAAGGAACTTACGATAATGTGACCTAGTAATGTAATCATTAATCATTAAATGAAACTGAGTTAACCCTTCGTCTGTCGGGGCAAGGCCACCTTTTTACAATCTGTTATTTTTATACACAAAATATATAGGGTGACCCTAAATTAGTTCTTGATACGAAAGTCTATGAATGTGCTCATGATAACAAACAACTTTCCCTAAGAAACCCATAGTCAAATCGCAAAAAAAAAATTTGAGTCTCCATACAAATCGATGAACTGACCGGCCAAATTAGTATGAAGAGTCCAAATTTTTTTTGCGATTTGACTATGGGTTCTTTAGGGAAAGTTGTTCGTTATCATGAGCACATGCATAGCCTTTCGTATCAAGAACTAATTTAGGGTCACCCTATATATATAAGAACACGCCTCTTTCTACAAAATTGTTCCGTAAAAATGTTTTGTACAATAAAGAGATTACAAACAAACAAACAGACCCTTTCTAAGTTATATTTATGTCTGCGACTTTATAAGTCAGGAAAGAAATCTAGTAGAAATATTAAAAAACCTATTTTTCTCATGTTAACATGAAGGTTTCCCCGTTTCTCTGAAACTATCATTACTTAGTCATTTCTCGCCACATACTCGCACCATCTAAGCTTATAGCATGACATATTATATCGGCATTGACAAGATAAACCTGTCTGAGGCTAGATTTCTACGACTTATTCCACTATGGCCCGTGATTTCGTACTTAAAATCTACAGTTTTATACACAAGGCGCTACAGCAACTTACCCTTATTGTTATTTTTGTTTCATTTTATCATTCTGTCTGTTAGTAACACAGGGAATCAAAACAACTCAAAAAAAATTAGAAGTCAGTAGCACTGAACACTTTTCGAAGGTCATAGTCTACTTAAAACGAAGCCTAACCTCTTGGAACTCGTATTATACTTAACATTTTGGGTTGAGAAGAGTTTGAGGAGAGAAAAATAAAGTGGGATCCAAATTTTTTTTTAAAATAAAGTCTTAGATGAAAAAGCATGTACAATAATAACCATAATGCAATAGCGTTATGGAATAACATAATTCGGGTAAACAAGCTTGTTTCTAGTTGCTATTGCTTGCACAAACGAATGTAAAAGGATCCACACAAGTCGACTGAATCCTATTACAGTTCGGTGCTGGATGACTGTGAGTGAATCTACCTTTGGATGCAAACAAGCAGACGGATCACTGATGGTAAGCGATTACCGCCGCCCATAGACACCTGCAACACCAGAGGAGTCACAAGGGCGTTGCCGACCTTTGAAATGGGATGGGGGAAGGGGGATGAGGGAATTGGCGGAGGGGAAGTTGGGCCCCCGGTACCCTCACTCACTCGGCGAAACACAACGCAAGTGTTGCTTCACGCCGGTTTCCTGTGAGGCCATGGTATCACTCCGGTCGAGCCGTAGTATTTAGCCGTAGTAGTAGCCGAGAGTGTTTTATTATTTAGACTAATAACATTATTATTAATAAATATCCGGGACAAATCACACACGGACATCTAGCCCCATACTAGGATTCCCTGTATTATGGGAAATAGAGACTGATATACATACATAGATAAGTTTAGATACATACATATATATATATAATACACCCAGACACAGAGCAAACAAATCTGCTTAATCTGTCTATCTAAATTGCACAGAAAACTTTGCCCCGGGTGGTGATCGAACCCACGACTCTCGGATGTAGTAGTAGTAAGGAGCACTAACCACTGAGCCACCAAGTCAGTCAGTCAGTCAGTTTAACCTGTTTGATCATTGATGGTATGCCGCAACTGATCCACAGCAATTTCAACTTGAAAGAGGAGCACAGTCGAACAATCCTTTCCTCCAGTGAGACAGCATTAATAATAATCAGTTTGTGGTCTCCAATCTAAATAGATAGTTGTTAATATCTCAGCATACTCTAAGTAACTGGTCTTAAGCATATGACCGATCATGTACGTCAACTAGTATGGGAAAATTATCCTAGAATATTTCTCAAGATAAAAGTCGCGAGTATAACTAACCACTACACGTCAATTCTCGAGACAAGTTGTCCCGTAAATGGGTGTTTAGAAGACCCTTAAGGCATTGTGGTGTTAAAAATTGGCTCTAAGTAATTTGTGACAAGAAAAGTATTGGGATTTGAAACTGAAGAGTCTTGGGTTTTTGCTGACTACTCTGGGTTGTCCTTCTAGAACTTAGATAGCAATGAGCCGGACATTTATGTCGAAGAACTGACAACCGGTGGACAAACAGAGTTCTACAGTGGAGACTGCGTTTGGGCAAACGTAGCGTGGGACGCCCCCCGGCTAGGTGGAGCGATTATTTGCGCAAGGTTGCTGGCAACATCTGGATGCGTGTGGCCGAAGATAGGTATAAGTGGCGTGCCTTGGGGGAGGCCTGTGTCCAGCAGTGGACTAATGGAGGCTGATGATAATGATGAACTTAGATGGAGGATAATGTTTTCAGATTTAGTTCTTAAATAAATAAAATAAATTTTAAATAAATTTTTAAATATTTTTTTTTATTTGGGCCACCAACAGTCAATAACATGATACATATTACACAATAGTATGGTTACATAATTGACCAATAACAGGTGTCCGCTAATGGATACATTTATGAGCAAGTACTTATAGATTTAAAGGTAGGATCATTACAGTACTGAGAAAGTGGTTAACTAGTTAATTTCTACATATAATTGTTATTTGCTTTTTATATTGTATTGTATTGTATTAATGCTTTATTGCACACAAGGAATTTACATATATTATTACATATATTTTATTTTTTATATATTTTTTATATTGTGCTAGAGATAGATAAAATGGATCGACAGAGACATATTTTAGATTATAAAGCATAGTTGATCTAAAAAGGAATTCGTTTTGTGCATAATTTGTATACACTAAGGGCTGAGCAAACAATGGTTTCTTTCTTAGTGATCTATTACAGACAAAATAATAAATACTATTTGTTAGGTCTGGGCAGTTAAACATATTTTTTATAATTTTATAAAGAAACATTTGGTCGGCAATTTCACGTCTTTCAGAAAGGGTCGATACATTATGAATTCTTCTTTTTTATCTTAAGCGCTAAGCTCTTGTTGGTGGAATAAACGCCATTCTTTCCTACTCCTCGCCAACTCCTTCACTTCCTGGTACGACACGACGTTGACTTTGGCCTTCACTTGATCGATGTAACTTATTCTCGGCAGATTTAGTTATGTATGTTTATCTTGCTCAATCTTTAGCTTAAATAGATAAAATATGTTTAGGGTGCGGACTGCGAAGCGTGGTAGATTCGCGTTCGATTTAATAGAACCCAAAAACTACTATTTAAGTAAAAACAAATATTTGAAGCTTTAAAGAAAGTTGTTTAGCTATTTGGCCAATTTTGAATAAAGAGACAAAACGTCCGATTTTAGCAAAGCCTTGAACAAAAGTTTTTCAGTATGTTGCGTAAAAGCCCCAGTCTCGGTTCTAACTGAAATCTAGAATCTACATTATAGTAGTATATTTTCATTACAATCAGCTTATTTTTTTTTCGGAATATTTAATTAATATGATAAATCTATATGTGACTCGAGCTTCGCAACGCACGTTAAGCCGTTAGTGCCGCTTGCTGTCACTAGATAACAGTCGTTAAGCCATGTCAGAGTCAGAGGCCTTATAGGCGGCGAAAGTTTTGAAACTGGGGCTGGTCACTTACCCCCACAAACTCCACCAATGCGGATTCGGGCCCCGTATCTAAGTATGGAGTGGAGTATGGCCTAATCTTCCCAGCGTATGGGGAGAGACCCGTGACTCAGTAGTGACTCCATAGGTTGTTAAATGTATGTGACACGACTTGTCCTAGGGATCCTTAATACTAATTGTATATCCAATTACTTATCCAATTCTTAGGTATTAATTATTGCTTACTCTAATTATGTCAAACCAGACCTTCATTAAAGTAGGTACTTCGTAGATAAATTCTTTTTAATTAATGAACTAACATTTCAAAGCTTTTTTTTTCAACTTATCTCGCGCTCATTAATTCTCGTAATAAAATATATAAAAAAAATTCTGACAAATTATCAGCAGGAACTATGTCCAATTAATTTTAATTAAGTGTTCGCTGCGATCTGTCGTTTTGATACTTGTATCTGTAGTTAATATGGGATCAGGAGTTGGAACAAGTATCAAATTTCAAGTTTCAGATTGGACTCTCCATTGAATCTCCATATGAATATTATTATTATTGTTAAAGCACTATCTTTTGCCCGAGGCTTCACCTGCGTGTATATCGATATTGTAATCGTAACTCGTAACTATATCTTTTCCCCATCTACAAATACATACTAAGCTAAGCAAAATTTCAATGATAGAGATAGATATTTCAATTGAGTAATTATATTGAATTGAAATCAATTCTTTTCAGGTACCATCCCCTAGGTTATAGCAATAAACAGAGTTGCTTTGTCAAGATGCATAGTTTTTGAATTCCCAAATTAATTGATGACTGACTCGGTGGCTAAGTGGTTACCGATCCTGACCTCTGATCCGATCCCCACACAGGGCAAACTTTTTTGTGATGAGCAGAATTGTTTGCTCTGAGTCTGGGTGTATAATATCTATATATGTATGTATTTAAATGTATATGTGTATGTATATCAGTCTCTGGTTCTCAAGATACAGGGAATCCTAGTTTGGGGCCAGATGACCGTGTGTAATTTGTCCCGGATATTATTATTATATTATAATTCTATATTTTTTGTAGGACAAATAAATGCAAGTCCTGCAACTAACTCTGTGCAAAAAATCATGTCGATCAATAGATCCCGGCTTGAAAGAAGGACAAAACTCACTTTCGTATTTATAACAAGGTTATAACCACAGGAACTTGTTCCTTTCACATACACACGCACACACGCACACACACACAATCACACACAAACACACACACTCACACACAGACACACACACTCACACACACACACACACACACACACACACACACACACACACACACACACACACACACACACACACAACATCGTTATAATTTGTTTGTAATATTCTTTGTTAAAATACTGTTTCCCACATAAATAAAACATAAACTGTGTAATTATGTACCTAAACTCTTAGGCTAGTACAGATAACTTGTGTAACTTGGAAGAGCACTGAATGCTGAAATACAGGTCTTGTACCTAGTTCGGCAGCAGTTGTTCCACATTATATGTGAATTAACTGGCCAATGTCATGTAACTTATAACAGAAGCACCAAACTGGTTTATTAATAAAATTTATTTCTATTTTTTGTCATATACAGGTGTATGAAAAAGTTGTAGCGATCGATTACTTGTGAAACTGAACAACTTTTGGTACACTGCTTTGGATTTTCTGATATTGTATGACTTGGTAAACTCGGTGCTAGACCCGATGGCTTAGTACATATCGCCTCTGACTTCTCCGCCGAAAGTCGTGAGTTCATTCCCCATCCTGCGCAAGTCGATTTGTTAGAATAAAATATTTAATAAAGGTCTTCTAAATAGCTGAAATTAAACAGTGGTGTCCACTTATCAAACTAAGCAACTTTCCTCATAATTTTTACTTCAGGTTTTTGACTTCTCATACTAAGATGAGCGATAATCTGATCCAGTTTTTATCCACATTAGAGTTTTTGAAGCTTTTTATGAGTTTAAATAAGTCTTTTTTAAGGCAGAGGTGGCATACGAGCATACGGATGACCTGATGGTGAGCGATTACCGCCGCCCATAGACACCCGCAACACCAGAGGAGTCACAAATGCGTTGCCGGCCTTTAGTTTCAGCTTATTTTTAACCGACTTCAAAAAAAAGGAGGAGGTTCTCAATTCGTCGGAATCTTTTTTTTTATGTATGTTCACCGATTACTCGAAGACGCCTGAACCGATTTGGAAAATTCTTTTTTTGTTTAAAAGGGTTATACTTCACAGGTGGTCCCATATAAATGTTATCGAAATCGATTCAGCGGTTTTTGAGAAAATCAACAAAAACAGCAAAATTGGAGTTGTTGCGATTGAAGTCGGTTGTTTTTAACGTATTTCAATGTGGTCAATTATTATTATAGATTTTATATAGCGAAACCTGGCGTGATATTCTAGTGTGACCATTGGTCGGCAATGGCCTCTTATCATGGAAAACTAAAATATGTTCAGTTTCATAATAAGTTAAACAATAATAATAATATCCGGGACAAATCACACACGGTCATCTGGCCCCAAACTAGGATTCCCTGTACTATGCAGTGAACCAGATTTATAGATATTAATACACCCAGATATAGAGCAAACACATCTGCTTATCACAGAAATGTTTGCATTGGGTGGGGATCGAACCCACGACTCTCGGATCAGAACTAAGGAGCGCTAAGCACTGAGCCACCGAGTCAGTCAAGTCAGTTGAATCGCCAGTTAAGAAGTTTATATGTTCCAGTCTACCTGTATAAGATGTACTTATATCTGCCAATATCTATTGTAAAAGGAATATTGATTTGCGATGTAAAACTGACGATTTAAAAGCATGTGTAAAGCATCTATTTAAATAGAAAAACATTTTGTTTGATATAGCCTGGATAATTATCACTATCACTTTAATAGTTCACGCAGGTAAAGTGATAATTATCCCTATAAGAAAATCGTTAAGACATCGTCCGCTAAATGCCGGAACACTATAAAACAAGCTTCGAACACCGCAAGACAAAACATTACCAAGATTGCTAATGCCAAGTCACCCGCAACATTCACACCGAATCGATTAGCGTGAATCGAGTAAATCACTCGATTCTTTCCCACGAGCGCGGGTAATCGAGCTTTAATTGTATAATCGATGGACTTGTCTTTACACGGTGTTAAGGTGGATATATTTTCTATTCTTCAGGTTGCCTGGAAGAAATTGCTCAAAGCAATAAGGCCACCTAAATTGTACAGTAATATTACATTCTTTTAAATATTCACTGATATGTATTATGTTTTTTGCAATAATTTATATCTGAATTTTGAATTTGAATTATTTTGAGGGCCCGAATAGCAAAATTTTCCGAGACTTTTCGTGATTTACGTATTCTGTAACACTATTTGTTGTCTTTGGTCGTATTTTCAAAAAAATTACATTATACCCTTCTTCATTAAACGTAATTACAAATTGTGGATAAATCTATATTGTAGGTATGTATGTACTCGCATGTTCCCTCATAAGTACGTTTTAATTTACCTCAAATCATTTCGACATTCTCAAGATCGTAATTATCGTCAGACAAAAATGATCCCTTTTTATGGTTCCATACACAAAGTGTGCTAAAAGTACCCTAATATATGTATAACCTTTGTTAAATCGTCTGTCCGTCTGTCTGACTCCTTTAAATGGCTGTATCTTTTGAACCCTACTAAGTAGCAATATGATTTTTTTTACAAAATAATACGTGCTTTAACGGCCGATGTACAAATTTATTTTTTGAGTATAAAATAAAGCGGTGTCCATACCAGAAAAGTTTTTTTTATGGTTGTTTATTTTCTTCCATCTATATGCTTAATATTAAGAACTATTAAGATTAAGAAAACCGACCCTGCGTAACTAGATAAGGGGAGGACAAAGAAGAAGAGTTTATAAGTTATCGAATTTGATTATTTTTAATTTTATGTTTCAATAACTTTAATGGATTTAATATATTTACTTACCGTAATTGAAATGGTAATACATAAAAACGTAAAGCTGTTAAATTAAAGACAATTAATAATCACCAGCCAAGTCGGACTCGCGCCATTGATCTCGAACAGAATTAAAGGAAACTCATTGTGAATATAACACAGATATTCTATAATAATAAAATATGTAGTAGCACTGGACCCTCGTTAGTCGACGCTGACTCACACTTGGCCGGTCCTTTTAATAATCATTCATGACATGATCATGAAAATTAACGCAAAGTTTTTATTAATTTGTCAGACGGTTTATGAATACTCTGACTCATTAATTATCAACTGTTTAATATTTCTAACACTCATTTGTTTTAGTGAAGTCGGGGAGGATATGACATATTTGACTAATCCGCTGCAACAGATAAGAATTTTGTCACTATCTGTACTTCAAAAATGGTCTAATTTTACTCTTAGTTGGCCTGCAAGAATAGCTGAAAGCACGAAATGATTCAAAATTCATTTTTTTTCCTTTTTTTAAGTAGGTTTTTATGCATGGTTACCGAAGGATACCTATTTAAAAAGGGAAGAAAATAAAATGTGTTTGTACTTACACTTGATAGTTAACGGGGTGGGGAGTGACATAGGCTACATTTTATCCTGTAAAAATATCTAGTTCCTTCCGGAGTCACACTGGGTATCCTAAACTAATGCAATAAAAAAAAAAGGATTTTTGCTATAAATACTTTACTTATTTCATTGGAACTTCGCAAAGTTAGGTTAGAAGAACAACCTAGAACAGGCTTTATCCCGAAAACCTCAGGTCCACGCTCGCGAGCCGCTTGCTGCTTCCGCACTGTGCTCCCTCAAAGAAAGTGGAAGTGGAGTCGCGGGTAAAAGCTAGTGTCAACATATATATATTTAACTTTGAGCATAGTGGCGCCTCTACCGAGAGAAATTGGCAGTAAGATTCCATTATTGTCCAAATCGAGCTTTAATTCTTGATCTTGTCCATTCCAGTCCACATAAATCCATTAATGTGCATAATCCTTTACAATACCGTACGACGGTCGCATGCGCATGCATTAATCATAAGGCTATAACTACATCGTTTAGTTTGTATGTCTGTCTGTCCGAGAATTGCATCGCTTAAGACAATTGCGTATGATTTGTTTAAACGGGGTATTTGGTTTCAGTACTGAGAATTCAAAGATTATTGAACTCAGTTCCAAAAATTTGAAATTTGATACATTGCAAGTCACAAGTCAAGTAAGTCAAGTTACCTACATTATTTTTGCTCTTATTATTAACGACCCATAATCGTCCCCATTGCAGGGGCACGGGTCTCTTCCCATACTTCGGGAAGGTTGGACCATACTCCACACACGTGGGCCAACTCCGGATTGGTGGAGGTTGTGGCTAGTGGACAACCCCAGGGTCAGGAGTTTTCAAGACGTCTGTATGGCCTCTGACATGCGCGACTACCATCTAGCGATAGCAGCCGCCACCAACGGCTTAACGTGTCTTGGGAAGCACGGAAACGGTCAAGATAAGTGCCACTCACAGTCAAACCCAGGTTACGACCGCGTCCGTAGTCAGTTAACCTGCGTAATCGACGTGACCACGCAAGCCGAACTGAGCCACGACCGCTGCTCTTATGCAGGGTTTAAAATGACCACTCTTATCACTGAAACTTAATATGGTGTTCTTCTCATGATCTGAAGAACTTATGGAACTCCCTATGGCACTTATCTAATTATACTAAAATCTCAAAAATATTTTAAAATATTCTAATATTTTAATTAATTTTAATAATCGATGGACCGATGACCTGGTGAAGGTTGCGGGAAGCCGCTGGATACGGGCAGCACAGTCGCTGTGGAAATCCTTGGCTTTCTTTCTGCTGATAATAATTGATTTATCCAGTTCATGCAATAGTCATTGGATATAAATTCAAAACTCCGTGATGAATTAATGATTCTCTTCTCTTATCGTGTGGCACAAGTTGACTGTCTTATCCACATGGTATTTACAGCGGTTGCACTTAGCATCACCCACGAGCAGGTCACGTAGGACATTTCAAGACAAAGACGAAGCATTGCCTGTAGGAGCAACATGCTCGCGAGGCGATTTGCATTTTGTTCGAGTCAGGCTAAGGTGACCCTGTACATAGCGTATTGCCAGGCGTTCTACACCAGCCAACTTTGGTATAAGTACACGAAGAGTACTTACAATACTCTTCGTGTACAATATACATAATAACGCGTTTCGGGCCATGCTTAACCTGCGCTGGCGGTGTAGCGCGTCTGGCATGTTTGCGAGGTACAGGGTTGACGACTTTTACGCTGTAATGCGTAGATTAAGGGCTTCATTCCACATAAGACTTATTAATTGTAAGAATTGTCTGGTTGCCACTGCGTTCCGCACAATTTATATGAATACGGACCAATTTATAGTAATTAATTAATTAATACAATATAATTGACATCCTGTGTACTTATAAATTATATCACGTTTCATGTTTCTGACACAAAATTGTAAATTAATTTAATTTATTGCTTCAATACTTTGCTTTTATATGGGTAAAACACTGTGCTGTGTACTTTGTGTGCCTGAAATAAAGATTTATTATTATTATTTCGATTTACGTATACACCTACAGGCGTGTGCAACGCGACCATCATACACATCTATAATAGAAATCAGATGTGCAAAGTTTCCTCACCGTTAAAGCAGTCGGTCTGTATGAAAATGCACGTAAATTTTGAAAAACTCGTTGGTGTACTGGCCAGGATTTGTTCCTGGGAACTCTGATTAGGAGGATGGAGTCACTATCAAAATGGAAACAAAGCATGAAAATAAAGGAAACTGTTTAAAAAATAATATTTTATTTAATTAAGAAGACGGTTTCATTATTATAGTACTTATAAAAATATCAAACAGGTTTAATTAAACGTGATTATTTGACCAAGGAGGGTATTACATATTTTTACGATGGCTGTCTGTGTGTTTAAGATCTTAAAAACATTATATTGATATTATTTTATCTTAAAACGAAGTAATAAAAGAGTTCTTAAGCCTTTTTGTCGAGTTAAAAAAAACGGATGATATCTGAATCCGATATTTGATTGCATTAAAAAAGATTAAAAAGAAATTGTGATATTACCTGCTTGGATTTTCATATATCATATTTCATAATTTATAGAGGTTTCATAATTAGAAAACGAATTTTTTATACTGAAAAATGACATAAAATATAATGAAACATTTTAATTTTGTGAAAAAAAATATTTTCTTTCTTTTCAATGATCCGTCATCGTTCATAATTTCAAACATTTTCAAAACACCACTTTGCTTTTGATAGTTAAAAATGTAACTCCAATTACTACCTATCTTGACCGGGGGGGGGGGGGGATAACTGGGCCACCATACCATACCAACCATACCATACCAATTACTTCACTAAACTTTGCTAAAATCGCAAAAAAGTGAAGATTAAAACTGCTTTTAAAACTTTTAAAAATCTGTTTACAACTATAGGCAAAATTTAAATTCGCTTTGTTTTATTGAAAACAGACTATACGAGTACAAGGTCATTATTTCATGGCGGATATTATCGTAATATGTCCAGGCTATCATTTGGGTCAAACATGATAACTGTTATCCAAAAAAAATATTATAAACAAAAAAGACTCCATACCTAAATGGTTATCTGACCGTACCTTTACATAATTGACCACGCTGAATACGTTAAAAACAACCGACTTCAATCGCAACAACTCCAATTTTGCTATGTTATTGTTGATTTTCTCAAAAACCACTGAATTGATTTCGATAAAATTTATATGGGACCACCTGTGAAGTATACCCTTTTAAAAAAAAAATATTTTCCAAATCGGCTCAGGCGTCTTCGAGTGATATCGGTGAACATACATAAAAAAAAAAGATTCCGACGAATTGAGAACCTCCTCCTTTTTTTTGAAGTCGGTTAAAAATATGATCCCAGCAAAAACATTGGAACGTAAAATAAGCCAAGTCGTACACTGCGCCCTCTATAGCCTCTACACTGTAAAAAAAGTTATCAGATCCCACTATTTACCGCCAAGTTTGTATTGTTTTATCATTGAATCGCCAATTCGATAATTTTATCATAAATTACGCACATATTCTTATTAAAAACCAATATTTTATGATTCTATAATTTACATAATATCTGTTTTTATATTAAAAAAATATTGTGACCAGGCAATCGCACAGCATAAACATGTTGCTATGTAGGTAGGTACTGTCAGTTTTCTAAACATATATCAATAAACAGACATTACGTTAGGTGTTTACGTCCGTAAGTAATTTTTTTTTCATATTTTTGCTGTGCGATGCCAAGTCACAATATTTTTTAAATATAAAAACAGATATTATGTAAATTATAGAATCATAAAATATTGGTTTTTAATAAGAATATGTGCGTAATTTATGATAAAATTATCGAATTGGCGATTCAATGATAAAACAATACAAACTTGGCGGTAAATAGTGGGATCTGATAACTTTTTTTACAGTGTAGAGGCTATAGAGGGCGCAGTGTACGACTTGGCTTATTTTACGTTCCAATGTTTTTGCTGGGATCTTACTTCTTTTTGTAGTACCTTCTTTTTTTTCGGGTATAATTTCTTGAACGTCGGCTATCGATTTTCTAAGAGCCCACTCTCTGTCTCTATTACTTTTTCGTAATGGTTTTGCCATAACAAAGTTAGATAAGTCTGGACGGTAAATGCATCTCAATCGATTATATTCATTAATAGCAGACTCCTGAGCTTTGAAGCTACCGAAGTCAACATTAATTAAATGCAATCCGTCCAGCCTTGTCACCCTTGACAATGCCACGTACGCTTGACCACACGTAAACACCGAAGAACCTATATCTATAAGTGTGCTTTTTAAACTTAGGCCCTGACTTTTATGTATAGTTATAGCGTACGCTATACATATTGGATACTGTTCGCAATGGACATAAGCTCTACTTATAATTTCAAATTTAGTTTTGACCGGACCGAGGTCGTAAATATGTTCATTATTAAATTTGATTATAATTTTTGTTATTTTATTTGTATCTTCAGGATGAGTCTTTACTCCTTGTACTGTACCTATTGAACCGTTCACTAAACCCAGACTCACATCTATATTTCGCCTTAACATCACCTTAGCTCCTATTTTAATGACTATATATTCTTCTAGCCCTGCAGTCATAGATGCATCATCTATAAAAAATATTTATGCATTCTCGGGCCCTTTTTGAAAGATATCTGGGACAATCTATATTATCTACAGCTATTAATTTTATTTCAGGGTGAGGAATAGATTTCAACATAGCACTATTTAACTGGTGGCACATGTTTTTTGTGGGCAATAAACAAACTGTATCATTGGGAAGTTTTGGAAGGTATTCGGTTATTTCTTGTAATTTACTTTCGTTTGATTTAGAAGTAAGAGTTATCAATCTACGTGATAGAATATCTCGGTCTTTTTTTGTAGTAACACCTAATCTTATTCTGTTTAACATTTCAACAAAAACAGAGTCATTGAGCTGTCTCATATTATGAGTTCATCATAAATAAATAATTCAGCATATTTAGACAGCCTAACAGCTTATAAGTTTCAGCGGTTGATAGTTTCTCAAAAGGTGATTTTTCTCTTACGGGTGGAAGCTGTAGGAGATCACCGAATACAATAATGTGTTTTTTACCAAACTACCCATTATGATCTTCGCTAGTATCGAATATCTCAGACGAATAGCGCGTTTTAATATAAGCTATAATTGTGATCTAAAGTCTACAAGTATTTCACAACAATGTTCCAGGCCTAGATAGTTCAATGGATAGCACCATCGAATGCAGACACTTAGGTGCAGGTTCGAATCTCGGGTTAAAGTTCACTTTTTGTTTTTTTTGATGACATACGACCACGGCTACCCTCTGAACATCACTAATAATATCTTCTTGTTTCATACTTTTCTGACAGAGATTTTCTGTAGTCGGGTTTTAAACTTTAAACTTTTTTTTTTCATTATTTTGGAGTTTGGCTCACATTATCGAGCGAATGCAAGCAAAGCAGCGTGCAACAACTAGTAATATATATTATTGAAATGTGCTCATTAAGCCATTTCATTTGATATCCCACACGGTACCTTTTAAAATAAAAATTCTGGTTAATATTGAAAAAAATAAATATTGAATTTAGTGTGACATCCATCACATATCCTATAACCAGTGGACAATCAAGGCGCTTCTAATGATACCTCACTTGTCGGATTATGATAAGTAGAAGTTATGCGAGAACAGTTGTAAATACATACATACAAACATAATAAAAACATAACCCTCCTTTTTGCTTCGCCGTAGTCGGGTAAAAAGATAAAGAAAGCTTTATATTTTTTACGCGTATTTGCCCATAGTGGATTTGTACTTATGTAGAAAGCTCTAAACAACCTATTTTCTATGCAATAATATTTTTAATATCGCTAGTATAATAAGATAATTAATTATACTTTCCTTAAAATTATAACCCTCCTTTTTACTTCGCCGTAGTCGGGTAATAACAGGACTCTTTTTTACACGACTGCGTGACAGTGATAGAAAAGAATAGATTTTACTCGTGTATTGAGAAGACATCGATCTGGTATCGGGTTATTTTATTAGATAGTTTCTGCTGAATAAATTCTGATCATTTGGTGCTTGATTAAAATTATTCGACATTTGCTAATCCATTGGCCATTATCTGTCTGTGCTCTGCTACTTACAAATATCTATCGATGATGAAATAGGCTTTTAGCCACCTGACGACGAGTAGCATATCACTTTAGTACATGCTACTCGACACTAGATGTCTCTTCTACTTTGGGCGCGGCAGCACCCCCTGAGTCTTATCATTATATTATCATTATCATATACAATGGTTAGGTCAACTAGTCAACAGTTCATCTACTGGCTACTAGATGTCACTATGCTCTTTATGAAAGATATTTTCTTATTATCACTATGCAGTCAATAATGAACTTTTTTCTCATTTTTAAATATTTTTCATGGTTTTTTACACGTGTTTTATATTAATTTATTTTTTAATGCCTTTGAAGGTACCTAGTTGAAATAATTTTGAGGAAACGAATGACGTTCAAGCTCCGGATCATGGAAGCGTAATCTCTGTATTTAATATTTGTAAATCTTATGGAATATTCAATATTCCTTAACTTTACAAAGATTAAAGTGTTTTATATAGTGTTGTGATGTGTTTAATATTTGCAAATCTAATGAAATATTCAATATTCCTTAATTTTATAAAGATTAAAGTGTTTTATATATGTGGAGTAAGTTTGATGCAGATGAATTATGCAAATCGTTATGATTTGTTTCAGTGTAAGATCATGTCCTTTATGATTCGGAAATAAGGAAGTAGTTTTGCTAGGATATTTTTGATGATTTCGCACGTTAGGAACGATTTCGAAAACTCATACTTCCAAATAAGTTGTCCTTTCGATGATACCGAAGATATGTTTCGACTGATCCCGTAACGTTCAGCTGACAGGGTGGTATTGAATTCGGCTTTGGTACGTTAGTATTATGAAATCTGTGGCTTCGGTGAGGAAACTCGTGTTTCAAATCTTGTATGGACAATTTCGTTTTTTAACTTAATTTTTATATTTTTGCCTTAGTAATAATGAAATGATAGCATATTTTTTTATACTGTTTATTTTAAATGAATTAAGTTTAGTTATACTAATGGTCATATTTGTAGATATTTTTATTTAATATATTTAGTACTGTTTTTATTGACAAAGGTAGGTACGTTAGTATTATATTATCTGTGCTAAGGGGAAGGCGGCTGCCAAACCTTCAACTAGGTGGCGCGACTAGAGTGATGCACTTGTGACATTGTGTTCTTCATTTATGGTTTTTACTAGACAGACGTGGACAAACTGTGTTTAATTGTTCACTTTTATTTGATATTAGTTAATTAATCATTTTCATTTTTAATAAGACATTTAATGCAGGCTTCGAATTGTCTCAAACCACTGTAACGCCATCTATTAAGAGCATACCGCCACCTTCCCCATTCCAAGAACCCTTTATTAAATCATGAACGTCACAAGCATGTCTTTAATTTGGTTTTATTTTTGTTTTGCTCTTGCTTTTGTTTCCTGTTAAGTCTACGTTACTATACTAAAATAATACTATTATGTGTATGTTAATATCTTCAGGTTTCTTGTTTTCCATATAACACGAACCTGAAACGTTGATAACTTGTAGATATCTTTCATACAGAGCACAGTGACATCTAGTAGCCATTAGATGTACTGTTGACTTGTTAACACGTATTAACTTAACATGTATTTCACTATCTGTGTAATTGTCTGAATAGCTCACTTCGTGAAGGAGGCATACATGAGACTGGCTATCTCGTAGGTGCGACTTCGAGCCCCCATAATTTGTTTATCAAGGATCTTTTTTATGTTTTTTGTTTTTTTTTAACACATGTTTTTTTTAATTTTTCCGTTATCAGTACATGAAATACTAGCTACACACCAAATTTCAAGTTCATAGCCTTGCTAGAAGTACCTTAGCTTTTTGATGATCGGTGAGTGAGTCAGTGACAAAATCAGAGATTTTTGACTTGAGATATTATCTAAACTATATTAGGTAAAAAGTTTTAATTTGAGGTCAGAGATAGGTTCAGTAAGTACTTTTGGAAACCGGAATTTTTAACTTCTACCTTTATCCAGAACGAAGATACAGGGTACCTAAAAGCACCGTGAGTTGCTTCGAGAAAAGGATACGGGTGCCTCCGTCCGCCTTATTTTGCTTCGCACAACGACTTGGCGGAGCCACTACCGTGGCTCCAGATTTATTCAAGACTAGCTTCAGCCCGCGATTTCGTCTGCGTAGACTTTCTAGTTGGGTCCAGAGAGAAAGAAAATATTAAGGTGGCGCCATCTATGACGAAGTGAAAATTTTGAGTTTTAAGCATTCCTCCGTGAACCCTTAATTTTTCTGGAATAATAAGTATCTTAAGTGTTACCCGATATATAGATATAATACACCCAGACTCAGAGTAAACAATTCTGCTCATCACAGAAAAGTTTGCCCTGTGTGGGGATCGAACTCACGACTCTCGGATCAGAGGTCAGGATCGCTAACCACTTAGCCACCGAGTCAGTCAGTATATATATACTGTTATTGAAATTGGAATTAAAAATAATATCCGCGACAAATCAGACACGGTCATCTGGCCCCAAACTAGGATTCCCTGTACTACGGGAACCAGAGACTGATATACATAATACACATATACATTTAAATTCATACTTATATAGTTATAATACACCCAGACACAGAGCAAACAAATCTGCTCATCACAGAAGTGTTTGCCCTGGGTGGGGATCGAACCCACAACTCTCGGATCGGTAATCAGGAGCGCTAACCACTGAGCCACCGAGTCAGTCGAAACAACACACAAATTTGAAAATAAAATATGCAAAATTACAGAAACAAGAAAATATAAACAAAATTCAAATAAACCTGTTACTAAATAGTTAGCCAAATAAAACAGTTATTTCTAAACACCAAAATTTCCAACAATGCTCAAACTAACTAGCGTTAAATGATCTCTTGACGTTAATAGTTTTTGAAACACACTTAATGTATCGAGAGTTCAAGTAATTATGGTTTTATAGTGCCGTTGCCAATGGTATTATTTTACGGTCTCTTTAGTGGAACTTAGAAACTAGTATGGCAAGGTTGTTGAATTTGCGTAGGTAGACTAGGCGCCTAGTAGTGTGACCACGTTTCTTGTATTAGTGCGGATATTTCTCACTAATATCGTCCCTCGCACGACTAACTCTCCTATCTCATTTTTCTTAAGTTTTTAAAAACAACTATTTCAATTAGGTACATAAAGTTCAAACTCAATTTACCAAATATTTGAGATAGGAGAGTTAGTCGTGAGAGGGACGTTATTATAAATGCGAAAGTTTGAATTTTTGTTGGTTTGTTCCACTTTCACACTGAAACTGCTAAACGGATCTGGATGAAAATTTGGGACGTAGATAGATAAAACACTAGGCTAACACATAGGATACTTTTTATCCTAGAAAGCTTGAAGGTTCCCAGAGGAATGGCTAAAAACAGAAAGTTTTTCTTTGACACTAGATAGCGTTGCATTAACATTTTATCTGGACCCATATCTGAAGTCCACGCAGACTTTTATTTTTTTAGTATCAAACTTACTGGAATCATTATACAAGTCTTGGTCGGTTCATCACTTAAAAAAGATTCAGGTTAAGCTTTTTTTACTGACATTCATCGAATACAATAACTGGTTTTCAGCTCGCTAAAAGGACATACAGCTAAGGTAATTCATCTCTTTCATTCGTACTAATTGTTTTAAAGAGAGAGCAAGATAAAACATCACTTTGTAATCTGACCCCATTCTCCATAAGAGGAAATACGTGAATTAAATAACTTTTCTTTTAACTATGTACTGTAACTGTCTTTATTTAATTGCAATAATTGCAGTTAGTATGAACTAAATGTTTTTTTTAAATTATAACTGTGGTTCAGTTAATACTGAGTATTTATAATTTTAATTAATATGCGGTATTTTGTAGTGATTATTTTCAATAACCCTCACTAGTTAAAATTTATGACGTTTTTAATAATAATTTAATAATAGTTTTTGTTGCTATGGTTCCATTCATAGCACTCAAGTAGAAAGTTCATAAAGGGTTTTTTCATGATTTTTTCAGGAGAAAAATTCAAATAAACACAACACTACTGTATCAAGAATATACAATTTTTAACAATATTAATTTATATTTCTAAATACTTAATGAGACTTATTTACTTTTATAATTGTTATACCTCAAGAAGTTCTCTTAAGAAAAAAAAAACAAAATATACGTTTTAAACTTTTTTTTTGAAATATTTACTATATTAAGTCAAAAGCCAAAATACTTTTTTATTTAAATAGATGCTTAACACATTATTTTAAATTGCATATTTTTACGTAGTATCACGCGTAGTAAAGTCTTAATAAAAACTGTGTCATTGCTACCCTAAGCGACTAGCAAAGAATCTACGCCTGTAATTTCTCACCGCGGCGTGGACAAAGTATTTTTTTTTGTTTTTTTTTATATAACCTTCATAATTTTGACAGAACCGGATGTCTTTCGTATGTTTAACTAAATAGGTATATAAAATGCTCGTGAAATAATAAAATAAAACGCTTTAGTTGGACAAAAACAGCTCTAAAAACGATTTAAGAGAGCAAGTACAAAACGTGCAGCATACGAATGTCATTATTTGCCTACCGAATTATAAAATAAATAATTATTCAAATCTGTTTAATAGAAGGGTAGAAATGTTTAGTAGCCTACTGTTCCTTGACAACCAAGTTCATGAGTATGCCTACATTCTAGATTCGAATTTAAATCTCTCTTACTCGAACCTTATGTTTAGTATGTCATCAGGAAGGTTAAACAGACGAGGTCTCTCTGTAACCTTTCACGACTTAGCTAATTTAATAAATGATATTAGTGCTGAAGTTGGCGATACCTTTTTTCGTCAGTTCTGATAAAACACGCAGTCATTGCCCTTCTGAAAAAAGCTTAAATATAGACTGTAATAATGAACTGCGAATATTACATCAGAATATAGCAGGCCTTTGTAATAAATTAGATATTATTGAATTAAATTTAGACGAATTAACTGACAAGAACAAAGAGGTAGATATATTATGTTTTAGCGAAACATTTGTTAAGCAAGGTATGGAAACAAATGTCATATTTAATAATTTTAATTTAGTAAGTTGTTTTTGTCGGGATAAAAAGAGAGGTGGAACCTGTATCCTAGTGAAAAAGTCTTTGACCGCCAAACCATTAAAATTGGACGCAGATCTGGCTTCCAAGTTTTATTTTGAATGTTGCGGAGTAGAGATCATTGATCATAACCTAATTGTCTGCTGTACTTACAGAACCCCAGAGCCAAAAAAGTCTCATATTGGGGTATTTTTGCATAAACTAGACAAGTTACTGTTTTACTTAAATGAAAAATATAAACGGAAAAAAGTTGTTATCTGTGGTGATTGGAACATTGATATGCTCAAACCAAATACGTTCACTAAGGATCTAATCAGCACTTTACAAAATCATAACTTTCAGCCGCATATAAACTTACCAACAAGATTGAATGCCTGTCTAGACCAAATCGCTAGTAATATACAAAAAGTAAAATCTGAAATACACCAACTAGGGCTCTCAGATCACGAAACGGCGCAGAGTATTTCGCTGAAAACTAAAATGAAAAGGGCATACGCTACATGGTTCGAGTTGAGACGTGATTACTGTGCTGAAAACGTCAGAAAGTTCTGTGAATGCATCTCGTCTCTCTCATTCTCGAGTGTTCTGAACGCTACCTCTATGGAAACAGCATTTACATGTTTTTATGATGACTTGTGTTTATACCATGATTTGTGCTTTCCTGTCATTAAGGTCAAGTTAAGTAACAGACCGTCTAAACAACGATGGCTGACGAAGGGTTTGAAAAAATGTAGTAAAGCCAAAAGGATTCTGTTTAATAATTACAGATTGATTAAAACAAATAAAATCGCTAATAAAAATAAGTATGTGCAGTACAATAAAGTATTTAAAAAATGCATAGCATGTTCTCAGAAAATCTCTAGCAGTAAATATATTAACGCTAATAAAAATAAGTGTAAGGCTACTTGGAACTTAATCAAATCTAACGTTTCTAGTAATTTTAATAACAATAATATTGACATAATAAATTTTGACAACAAGACATTTTCGAATCCTACTGACATATGTAATATCTTCAATAATTTTTTCATAAATTTGACAAAAACGCAAGTTCCTGTAAATGATGCCAAGAATGAAATTGTTTCACCAATCAACCCACATTCGATATTTTTAAAAGCGGTTGACAAGCATGAGATTTTCAAAATAATAATGTCCTTGAAAAATACAAAAACTAGTGGCTATGACAATATCACTACAAATGTTCTGAAATCTTGCGCAAATCACATAAGTCTTCCGCTAGCACATATTATAAATTTATCATTTGTAGATGGTATCTTTCCAGAGCAACTAAAACTATCCATAGTCAAGCCCCTCTTTAAGAAAGGAGATAAACAAGAGCCAAACAATTATAGACCTATAACTATTGTTCCAATTGTGTCTAAAATACTAGAAAGAGCATTTCTTGTACGGCTAAATGATTTTCTGGACAAACATGAGATCTTGCATCCTAAGCAATTTGGTTTTCGCAAGGGAAGTTCCACGGCACTAGCTTGTTTCAATTTAATAAAATTTGCTACAGAAACCTTAAATAATAAGTCAAAATGCGTATCCATATTTCTTGATATGAGCAAAGCGTTCGATTTTGTGAACCACTCAAAACTACTCAATAAATTAGACAAATTAGGTGTTAGAGGAAAGGCACATGATTGGCTTCAAAGTTACCTGACAAATAGGCAACAATGCACGGAAATAACAAAATTTTCTGAAGGAAAAAATAATGTCTTAAATAAAGAAGTATTTAGGTCTGATTTGGTAATAAATTCCACAGGGGTACCACAAGGCAGCATTCTAGGTCCGGTTCTTTTCCTATTATACATCAATGACCTCCCGGAAGCTACGTCGGAAAATTGCATACTTTTTGCAGATGATACCACAATAATTGTTGACAGAGATAACAATGCAGAACTAGGTCCTGCTGTGAACCAGGCAATATCAGACGTTATAAATTGGTTGGAACAAAATAACTTAAATGTTAACATAAGCAAGACAAAAATACTACAATTTCAGTCCTACAATTCAAAGCACTTGCCTATCCAAGCTATTCATAATAATACTGTTGTAGAAGAAGTTGATACTATAAAATTCCTGGGGCTGCATATAGATAAACATTTAAATTGGAAACAGCATGTTGAAATTACTTGTCAGAAACTTAATTGCTTTGTATATGCCTTAAAAAGATTGAAACAAACCGTGTCCACTGAGGCTGCGCTCACAGCCTATCATGGGTACGTTAGTTCAGTACTGAGCTACGGAATTATCATGTGGGGTAATTCTGTGGAGATGGAGAGAATTTTTAAAGTTCAAAAAAAATGCATTCGTGTAATCGGTGGAGCCTGGACAGCTGCAAATCACTGTTCAAAAAGTTTAACATTCTCCCATTGCCTTGCATGTACATTAAAGAAATTTGCCTTTTCGTTAAAACTCATTTACATTTTTTCAAAAGACGTGGTGAAGTAAGATTTCGACAGACGAGGGCTAAATATATGAACTTACTATATCAACCTCTTTGTCGCAATGACATATACCGTAGAAATGTTTATAATATGTGTATTTTTATTTATAATAATCTTCCTGACGATATTAAATCCTTGGACATTAAATATTTCAAAAATGAATTGACAAAATGGCTTAATGTAAACTGTTTTTATTGTGTGAACGATTTTATTAATTTTAAGAGGCAAAAATATTGACATGTAATTGATTTGTGTATTAATTTGAATTTGCGAATTTTGTTTTATTATTATTAGTGACGACATGAACTTTTTATATTTATTTTATGATTATTTTAATATTCTAATTTTGATCTGTGTATTAATTTTTATTTGCCAATTTTGTTTTATTAGTGTTTTATGATTATTTTAATTTTGATTTTATGCATATTTCAATATTTGCACACCTGCATGCAGGTTGGATACACGCACTTTATTAATGATACCAAGATCTGTACCTACTGTATTCTGGCAAATACTTTTGACTTTGACTTTGACTTTGGCATATCTAATAATTGCGAATTCACTTTTGCGTTCCTTGAAGACAGTTGTTCAATTTAACGAGTAAAAACTACAATTTAAGCCTTGACAGATATTTTAAAATCACTTTATTATGTATATTTTCTCCTTAGTTAACACAAAAACGAAAATCCATAAAAGTACTTACCACATTAGCGCACTTGGCTGGCCAAGGAAGAAGAATAATTATATGCTGCAGAATAAACTAATCGGTTTATTTTTAAACAACAACACTGTTAAAATATCTACATAAATTATAGTGATAACTGCTTACAATAAGAGCAGTAAGTCTGTGAAACACACTTTCGAATTTTTGTCACATATTATTTGCATTTTCCGAATTGTTTCCTTCGGTTATTTTAAATAGAATTTTTGAAATGTGTAGCTCAGATTCTGTATTTTTATACTATGTTATAATTTGTCTATCTTATTTATTTGTTCTTACATAATTAAATGACGAAATAGGTGAAGTTACTGCTCTTAAAAATATACTTACTGCTCTTATCGTTAGCACGGAAGTGATGGGGTAAAGACGTATTTCTAGCAACTGAGCACTTCAGAATCTATCAATTCGTTTCGGTTAAAGGTTGAGCGATATATGTGTATGTACACAACACACACACGCCCTAAAAAAATACTCACATGGAAAACTAAATGAAGGAAAGACTTGTGACTTGTGACTCCTCTGGTGTTGCGGGTGTCTATGGGCGGCGGTAATCGCTTACCATCAGGTTATCCGTCTGCTGGTTTGCCGCTTATCACATAAAAAAAAAAGAAGCTGAATTTTGAGATTTAATATAATTTACGAAAGCGATACGAACCTATGAATAATCGCAAAAAAAAACTTGAAAACAAAAATCAATTAAAAGTATTTTTTAGGAAATAATATTATCACTTTCGAAATAATAAATAATATACTACTACATATGTAATAAATAATATCCAAGTCATTCCAAGGTTAAAAACGTAACTAATTTGCATTAATTTTAATATAATGATCAGGTATAAAGAATATGGGAATTTATTATCAATTCAATTGCATAATATTAATAATATATTTTTAAATTTTATTTTTACTTTCAAAACCGGTTACAATTTTAAGGTAAACCTTTTTTTTTAATATTTGTTTGTTAACTCATTGTTTGTATAGCTCATTGTAAATATATGTTTCGTCATTTTAACTTGCAAAATTTTAATTTTGAAGTCTTATTTTTTTACTCTAATACATCTTATTATGAATTTGACAATTTTTTTTTATTAGTTATGATTTCGACGTGCGTTTTGTTAAATCTCAAAAACGACCAAAAAGCTCTATAGAGTTTGATCCCAATAAAAAAAAAACGTTTTTTTTTTGTCACTTTTGTAAAATGACTCTACACTACAGGCTAAAGTTACCAGGCAACCGCCGTCTATACCTTGTGGATAGAACGGTTAAATTGTGCCTCACGAGAAGAAGAAGGGTGAAGTTGAAATCGCGGACCAAATTTTAACTGTTTCTGCTTGTGAAACTGAACAACTTTCTCCAAGGAATCAATTTAAACGGAGCAAATAAAATTTTGCACTTCCCATACAAAGTTGCCTACAGAGCTTAATTTTTTTTACTCCGATTGAATTGAAGAAAGTTGTTCAGTTTCTTCATAACATATTTTTAGTTACATCAACGATAAACCAAGATTACTTTAAGGGGCATATTTTATCATGTTATTATGTACTCATTGACAAAAAAAATCGACTCAAAGTTTCATGCACGACTTTTGGAAAATTAACTCAATCTAGCAAAATAAAACTAAAGCAAAAGTTCAAAAACTGTGTGTTTACTGTTTATGATTTTAGTTTGATGGTTTTCTAGTTTTTTGCTTTTAGTGTTTAGCAGTTTTGTAGACTGTGTTATTTTTTCACAAGTCGGCAACAAATCTTGAGTCGATTTTTTAGTCCACTAGTGTATTTCAAACCGTAAAAGTATCACTAGGTATATCACTAAATAAAATATCAATTTTCCCGCCAACTTCATAGAACTATCATTGCTTTGATCCAGATGCGAGTCGACTACAAAATAAATAAAAAACGAACCTTATCCCTATAAAACAAAAAAGAAGCCACCGACTCGGTGTGCACCTGCCCTAATTATGATCCCAAACGAATACAGTATCGAAAACCTGTTTACATTATAAAAAACAAAGACCTTTCATCGAAGGACGAGGCTCCCATTGTTTTTAAATTCTCATATTGAAACGTTATACCTACACAAGTTCTATACTTCATTTATTTAGGTACTTAAATAGAATAGAAGACGTTTATTCAGGGAAACGCACACAGGAAACATAGAATAAAAAACAATAAAAACACATACAAAGCACATAAACACAAGAAAAAAGCAATTAAAAACCAGAAAAATAAAACATCGATTGCTTTAAAAATAAATACCTACGAGCAATAATAAAGTGAACAACACAAGTCCGTGCGTGATTCACGTAAATAAACGTAAACAATCTTGATATGTCTTTTTATTCATATGTACATGTTTAAATTCTGATATTTCTTGCAAACGCAGGTACTAAGTTTCTTTTGCATTTCTATTAAACACGTAATACATTCAACTCGTTTGAGAATTTTAACAAGCAGGTATCAATAAAGAGACATATCAAGATTGTTTACGTTTTTTTTAAGTACATAAACAAATTAAGTATAGTCGTAACAACTTTGATTATGTACGCCGAAAATTTTATAATTTTGTTGCTTTATGTATGGTACATTTTTTCCGTCAAAAAAAACCAGCGCAGTTTTAAAGCTTAAGAAGCAAACGTCAACACTGATTTGACACAGTAGGGACCTTATTGACTTACATTTTTTTTATTGACAGTTATAGCATCCCTAATTAATTTTCATAGCCTACTTTAGTAAAAATGAATACAGACTTTAATTGATTCCACTTTCAAACGTCGATCGCCCTGTCCCTGCGTAATAACAAGGTCTTTGTTAGACGCCATAAAAACCCAACTTCAAACAAATTTTATCTACTACTCAAAACTTTGGCTTTCGCTCTTAACCCCACAGACATAGAACTCAAAATGAAGTTGTTAAAATGGAGTTTTTATTAAGTTTATCACAAACGAGGCAGCATCTTGATACTTGATAGTTTTTTTTTTTTTTTTGGCGGGGCAAAGGCAACGAGATGACTACTTTATAACGTCTTTTTTATTAGACATCTTCTGGTTTAGTTAAGAACTTTGTTTTAGTTTGATAGAGTTTATTAATAATATTGTATTAATAATATGAAGCTGTGCCGGCTCAGTACGGCTGTGTGGTCGCGTCGATCACGGAGGTTAACTGACTACAGACACGATCATAACCTCGATGGATTTGACTGTTAGTGGCATTTATCTCGACCGTTTCCGTGCTTCGCGAGGCACGTTAAGCCGTTGGTACCGGCTGCTTTCGCTAGATGGTAGTCGTTAAGCCATGTCGGAGGTCTTACATTATTGATTACACTTACTACTGCTATTGTCGGAAACCTTATAGGCGGCTTAAAAACTTCTGACACTGGGGTTGGCCACTAGCCCCACAACCTCAACCAATTCGGACTTGGCCCCCGTGTATGGAGTATGGCCTAACCTTCCCGAGTTATGGGAGGAGACCCGTGCCTCTGCAGTGGGGACGTAATGGGTTGTTAACATTGTATTAATATGTTTCGCAGGACCGGTCGGTGAGGAAATCCTTGGGGGAGGCCTTTGTCCAGCAGTGGACGTCTTTTGCCTGACGATGAGGATGATGTTTTAAAAAGTCGATATGGAACGTTGACTTAATTTTCAGTAGCCAGGAAAGTAGATACATGTTACATATCGACGGTGGAAATTTTAATTGACGTAAGAGACAATAATTATGTTGCATATCCAATGTCAAATAAGATTTCCACCGTCGATATCAGACTTCTATAAGTGTTTGGTACATTTGGTACATCATCAAATCTATTTAAATGAGATGATTTCTTTTTTTCTGTTATTTTTTTTAATTTTTATGTCTAATTAGTTAAACCTAGACATAATCTCTCCCGATGGAAATCGATAATGCCGATGAAGAATATTCCCTCTCTCCTTTGCAGTAAATATCGGTACATTTGGTACATCATCTAATCTATTTAGATGAGATGATTTTCTTTTTTTTCTGTTATTTTTTATTTATTTTTATGTCTAATTAGTTAAACCTAGACATAATCTCTCCCGATGGAAATCGATGATGCCGATGAAGAATATTCCCTCTCTCCTTTGCATGAAATATCGATGCTGACACCTATGTTTGGCGGCAAGATGAAGAATTTATATACATATAATAATATGTTATCTAGAATATGCAACCTAAATTAAATCTTATGAAGTCAAACTCAAATATTTAACTTTTAATAAAATTAAATGTTTACATTATATTGTATCTACTTGTAATAATTCCTATACAAGGCGATTTTTAATGGCTATTAGGTATTCGGGTCATATATTTTTTTCACTTTTTAAATAACCTTGTAAAAAATTGAACTCTCCATGATGGCAGACTGACCATTATTTTAAGGAGAGACCAGTTTTGTTTTTAATTTATTTAAAAAGTGATAGAACAAAAGTTTATACCTATACATTTGCCCCGACTAACGGTCTAGTTATATTCATATTCGCCATTTAAATTACCTTATACAGGGTGTAACGGAAAGGTGTGATAATACTTCAAGGTTGGCTTTTACCCATCAAACTGAACAACTTTTGTTCTACAACTTTGTTCAAATCGCAAAATTTTTTTTTGGACTTTTCATACAAATCAGCTCAGCTGGCGAACCAAGTTTGTATGAAAAGTCCGAAAATTTCTTTGCGATTTCAACAAAGTTGTAGAACAAAAGTTGTTCAGTTTGATGGGTAAAAGCCCACCTTGAAGTTTTACCACACCTTTCTGTTACAACCTGTATATCTTCTTACTCGTACACACACAATCAATTCATTAGGAACTAGATGTAAAGAGATATTTTTTTAGGATTGCAGGTAGCTACTGTATGTTTGTATGTCTCAAAACACCGTGATACCTAATTGGTTGTCTAGAGTCTAGAAGTCTATGTTCAGCACATGAGGCTTGTTCCCACATCTCCCGAGTGACATATTTTTTTATTTTTTTTATGGCAGAGGTGGCAAACGAGCGGACGGATCACCTGATGGTAAGCGATTACCGCCGCCCATAGACACCCACAACACCAGAGGAGTCACAAGTGCGTTGCCGGTTTAATATCATATAATCTTCCAGGACAAATCACAGTAACAATAATTATGGCTAACTGGTCCCGATCTAGTTATTTTCCGAATTGTGGGTCCTCTGGTGTTGCGGGTGTCTATGGGCGGCGATAATCGCTTACCATCAGGTGAATCGTCTACTCGTTTGCCACCTATCACATAAAAAAAAAACAGACTGACTAATACACTCACTCAAGTACCTTTAGATACTGTAAAATTTAATAGACATTTAAAATGCCCAGACTCAAAAGGAAACAAATCTGCTTAGAGTAGGAATCGAATCTTGGATTCAGGAGATTTGATACCACTACGCTACTGAATTAATCACTAACTAATTAACCTAATACTAACATTAACCATAACACTTACAATGCTGAAAGCGATGGTTACTCGGTTAATCGTTATCAAATGAAGTGGTTAACTCTACTTGTTTTTTTTAAATTATCTTTAGTACAAACTTTCGTGGTTTAATCTGTAATGCAAACGCAAGTACTTATACTTCATTCCAATCAAAAAAAAGCAAAAGGTAAACAAACATAGTATGCAGATGACATTGACATGTGTCAGATCCATAGTAAGTTTGTTTACGTTTTGCTTTTTTTCGATTGGAATGAACCACACATAAATTTGATCTCAAACAAGCCTACTAGCGCCATCTGTTAGTGCATGTCGGTACTAAATAATTGTCCCGCCTAAAAAGAAGCTTATTATTTAATTTACTTCGTTTTATTCTTTTTATGTTGACGAATAATAAATAACATAAAAATATTTAAAGCATAAAATATCAAGCTTCATTAAAATTTATTTTCATGAAAATATTATGAATAAAAATAAAAAATATCGTAAAATAACTCACCTTTATCAGTGGTGTTTGGTTAAAAATCCAATGGAATTGTCCGATAAAAAATCCGCTTAAATACGATAAGATAATAATAATGACGATTTTACAGTCACACAAACAAACACAGATAAAACACTTTTAAACCGTCAAAAAATCCAAACATTAAAAACACCCACTGGAACTCAACCCGAAAAACTATGGACAAAACTAAAAAAAACTTCGAAAATTCACGAATTAAAAATTCTAAATTTGAATAACCGATCGCGATTGCGCGCGAAACATCAAACGTCAAAGATAAGGGCGCGGACAGACGAGACGAAACGCGTCCGTAATGGCCGTGCGTTCTGACCGTACTGGGACGGAAGGCTTTTCACCTACAGAACGGACGATACAGAACACAACAATGAGATGCGGAGGCTGTGATGTGACGTGACGGGTTTGATCAGTGAATGCAGGTGCATTTTATGTTTTTCTTGCCTGTGTCGATCAAATTATTCGCGTCGGGATCGGGTTTAAAAGAAATTAAAAAAAGTTTATTTTTGAAACACTAACAAAGTTTACAAGATTTACAAAATTGTACAATAATAACTACATTGGTCCTTGCGGACAGTGTCGCAGCTATTTAATAATATCCGGGACAAATCACACACGGTCACCTTGCCCCAAACTAGGATTCCCTGTACTATGGAAACCAGAGACTGATATACATACACATGTACATTTAAATACATACATATATAGATATAATACGCCCAGACACAGAGCAAACAAATCTGATCATCACAGAAATGTTTGCTCAGGGTGGGGATCGAACCCACGACTCTCGAATCAGTAGTCAGGAGCGCTAATCACGGAGCCACCGAGTCTGTCTGTATTTAGCTATTAAAGGTTTTAAATCAAAGTAGGATTGTTGTTATAGCATTAGGGTTTAAAAGTAGGATTAGTTCGAATCAGGTTTTTGAAGAATTTAATTAACTGTGAATTTTTTTGTTTCATTTTTATTAATGGCTGTAAGTAGACAAGGATAATATTAATTAAGTTTAATGCAATTTGTGTTAAATATTTTTAAACTAAACCATGTATACAGATTGTACAAAATGGTAGAATGTAAAGGGTTTTTTCCCTAAAATAGAAAAACTTTTTCAAAAATAAATTATTTTCCACTGATGCTGAAATCACCCTAAAATGGTTTTTTTTACAAAGTAAGGAAACTCTATAATATTTAATAATAGAATAAAGGTTGATATTTTAACTAATATTAACCGATTTAAAATTATGACTATGACCATATTCGCCGTATCTATGAAATAAAATATAACCGTATCTATTTTATATCAATTAATAACTCTACATTATACTGATAAACTTCATTATACTAACTTGTAAAATTGAACCAATTTTGCTTCAACATTTTTACTAAAATCAGAAAGAAGAATTACAAATAAATGTTCAATCCATGTTTTTAAGAAACTCAAAAATACAGATAAGCTAAAAAACAAAAATAAGCCTTACTATTCAATTTATGGAAAAGCTTTTTTTTTATGGCAGAGGTGGCAAACGAGCAGACGGATCACCTGATGGTAAGCGATTACCGCCGCCCATAGACACCCGCAACACCAGAGAAGTTATAAGTGCGTTGCCGGCCTTTGATATGGGAGTACGCTCTTTTCTTGAAGGTTTGAATGTCGTATTGGTCCGGAAATAACGCAGGCGGCAATTCATTCCACAGTTTGGTTGTGCAAGGCAGAAAGTTTCTAGTGAAACGCACAGTTTAATTATTACTCATGCAGATACAAAAGCAACAGGCTTTTACAAATAAAGTTTTATTTTTTTATTTCAAGTACCTTATCAAGAAGACCACGTATTTCTTTGAATGAATCATAGTAATGTAGTTTAAGTGTCACCGATACTTAAGAGAGATGCACTATAAAATCCACTGGAATGTTAAAAGCGAAACAATAAACAATAATCCAGCAAGAATTCCATCGAATAACCGTACCGTGTACAGATAAGCAAAAAACTGTTACAGTTACAAACACATAGAACATTTTAATCGGTACAGTCACACACAATTAACACACATCTGCTTGTAACCCGACCTTGTGTCAAGGTTCAGAGATAAATAAAAAAAGCATGGAAATTCTCACGAATGCTATTGTTTCTACACAGTTAATAGACAAAAGAATGCGGCACAGAGGTTTTCTCAGGCTCCCATATGCCTAAAATCCAATTTAGATAGGCAACGCCCATCGAATTCTTTTGTCGGAAAGGAGTATGAATGTGTTTTTTATTTTATTTATTTATTGGCGTAACTAATTATAGATGGATTTTAAAATCTATTAGATAATATTAACACTTTAAAATTCATTGCTTTAGTTTAGCAAATGCACTTATTAATAGTTAAAAGTAAATACTTTTAACTTTCTTATTAATAAGTGCGTTGATTCAACAACTCAATTACAAAAAGTTCTTTGTAATAGTAGGAATTTTTCATACCTACATCAAAAGGTTTAATCATGTTATTTTTCAAAAGAAATTCAAAAGTAAATATTTAATTCGAAATGATTCGTTCAATTCATTTAGTTAAGTAATTATGTATGATTCATATTTTAGTGCGCACTCTGAAAGCTCTTTTCGAAGCTTGTTACTTATGTTTAATTTTTAATCAAGCTTAAGTGCTCATATTGAAACGTTTCTTTTTTTTTATTTATGGCATTTCTGTTCGTTTTATTAACAACTAGCTCCCGCCAGCGACTTCGTCCGTGTGGACTTCAGAATTGTAAGAAAATGTAGCGCCATCTAGTAACGAAGTGGAAATTTTGAGTTTTTAAGCATTCCTACGGGAACCCTTAAGTTTTCCAGGATAAAAGTATCCTATGTATTAGCCGAGTGCTTCATCTGTCTACCTACCAAATTTCATCCAAATCCGTTCAGTAGTTTCGGCGTGAAAGGGGAACAAACAAACAAACAAACTGACAAACAAACAAACATCCATATACTTTCGCATTTATAAAATTAGTGTTTTTATGTTATTTATAATATTAGTGAGATGAGATGAGATGAGATGAGAATACAAATATTTGACTAGTGACATTTTTTAAATTATGATTGAAAGTCATTTACATAAAAGTCACTAGTTATTTTAATTTTAATAAAAGCTATGGCAATGTTCTCAGTTGAAATTTCTTTATTTAGTACTGAATGACTCAGCCATATTTTATTTATTTACTTACTCTGTTTTACGAGTCGATAAAAAAATACATTACTTAAATGTGGTGTCATGGTTTTTCATTTATTTAAAAGTTATTCCAAATTTATCTCATTCTTTGTAACAATGGAATCGAAGATGGAAGAAGCAAAATCAAATAGAATCTATTTGCTCTCGATTTGAAGAGCCACAGGTTAAAAGATGAGCTGTGGGAGAGCCATGCTTCGGCACGAATGGGCCGGCTCGACCGGAGTGATACCACGGCCTCACAGAAAACCGGCGTGAAGCAACGTTTGTTGTGTTTCGCCGAGTGAGTGTGGGTACCGGAGGCCCAACCCCCCCTCCCCCTCTCCATTCCCCCATCCCCCATCCCATTTCAAAGGTCGGCAACGCACTTGTGACTCCTCCGGTGTTGCGGGTGTCCATGGGCGGCGGTAATCGCTTACCATCAGGTGATCCGTCTGCTCGTTTGCCACCTATCACATAAAAAAAAAAAAAAAAAGATAAGGAAAATTTCGACACTGCATACTTGCTAGAAATTTCACTTTTGTTTCTTATAGAACCCAGGATTTAAAATTTCAAAGTCACTATTGTAGAAATTTACTTTTTGCTGTAAGTACATATCGATGGGAGAAAACGAAAACGCTGTAATTAACAGTATTCCAACTTTGCACTTACAGTGTTCTCGTTTTCTCCCATCGATATATTCTCCTATGCTTTATTTCTCTATCTTTGCTAGTTCCAACTAGGGTTACTAGATGAAAAAATTAAAAGACCGGAGAAAAGGCCTGATTTCTATGGAAAAGTCCTGAGATTTTATTTTATATTTTTTTCTATCATGGGAGCTTAATGGTTTGAAAGAAAGAAACCGACTAAACGTGTCTTCAGTTCGAGCTATACTTTTAGTTCAATATAATTTGAAGAGTTTAACTTGTGAGGCATTTCATATATCAATAATCAAAGATAAAAACTTACTTAAAAAAGTTTCTTTAAATATTAAATACGATAAAACTGATTAAGTAGATAAATAAGTATAGATTTTAACTGCAATTGTTACCAAAAGATCATTTTTTTTTTGGTTGGTTTAACTTTTAATCAAAGATATCTTTAAAATGTAACCTGTGTTTTATTGAAAATCCTGAGATGTCACGAGATTTGCGAAATCCGGCCGCAATCCTGATAAAAGTCGAAAAATCCTGAAATCTCAGGACAAATCCTGAGATATGGTAACCCTAGTTCCAACTAGCACTACAAGCCTTTATAAATGAACATAAATATACCACTTACCTACTTAGTGTTTCTTCATAATCTGAATCAGTGGCGCAGTGGTTAGTGCTCCTGACTACTGATCCGAGAGTCGTGGGTTCGATCCCCACCCAGGTCAAACATTTTTGTGATGAGCAGATTTATTTGCTCTGTGTCTGGGTGTGTTATATTTATTTATGAATGTATTTCGAGTATGCATATCAGTCTCTGGTTCCCATAATACAGGGAATCCTAGTTTGGGGCCAGATAATCATGTGTGATTTGTCTCGAGAGATTTACTTATTTATTTAGATATAACAGAAACAAATAATGGAACAAATTAATTATTATCAAGCAAGCTGCAAGCTGCCAATAAACCCTTAATGGGTTATTAATTGAAGCTGCATAACGCAGTGGCTCGCAAACTGCAAGAAACTTAACGGCAGTGTCGTTATTGACAAACTTAGAATAATCAATTATTCTGTAAGCTGTATAAGTTACATAGAGTAGATAATAGTAGTAGTTAAATCGTTAACAACCCATATCGTCCCCACTGCAGGGGCACGGGTCTCTTCTCATAGCTCGGGAAGGTTAGACCATATTCCACACATGGGGGCCAAGTCCGGATTGGTGGAGATTGCGGGGTTGGTGGCCAACCCCAGTATCAGATGTTTTCAAGCCGCTTATAAGGCCTTCGACTTACTACAAGTGTAATCAAATAAATTATTGTATATTTAAACATACTTGAAAAATCTACTCATGAAACTGAAAAACTTTCCACTTCCCATACAAAGTTGGTGAAACACTTTTTTATTATGAGAAGTCTAAAAATACTGTCGAAGTGAGTACAGGTTCCGTGGGAAAAGTTGTTCAGTTTCTAGACTAGAAGCCGTGGTAATTTATTTTCAGGTACTCATAATTTATTTGCAATATCATAAAGTAAACCCTATTATATGACATTGCTAATAAAAGATAACCAAAATCTTTTTTATTAGATAATAATATCTTCTGCATTAAAATAATCAAATGCAGGCAACATAAAATATGATATTGATATAAGTATATAAGGTGCTACTTTATTAGTGCCCGATATTTTAGTCAGTGCTTCTACTCCTGATTCTGATCAACTTTCCCCAAGAAACCCATAGTCAAATCGAAAAAAATTTTTTGGGCTCTTCATACTAATTTGGCCGCTCGGCTGATCGATTTGTATGAAGAGTCCAAAAATTTTTTTTTCGATTTGACTATAGGTTTCTTGGGGAAAGTTGATCAGAATCAGGAGTAGAAGCACTGACTAAAATATCGGGCACTAATAAAGTAGCACCTTATATAATTAGTGTTAAAAAAAAGTTGATTAGAATTAACAGTTCTCTCAAATATAAAAATTGCCAAACAAAATTTATGATCATCGTGTTTGTAGTGTCCCTTCTGCTTATTTTACACTGAAAACTAAGGACTTCATTACACCTAGAGCGGACGCAGGCGCAGCGGTTGCGAAACGCGCATTGTCACAGGTGCTTCGTTGGCGATTGTTGATAGTTCGCAATATTACTTTGACGTTGATATAGAAACTGTAAATGCACTGAAAGGGTCTTGAACGAATAATAAAAAAAAATTTTTCGTGAGATTTAACCTGGTTGGTTTTGTTACTAAACATATATTTTTAAATTCCAATTTCAACAAAGCTATATTTTCAAGATATTCACGCTAAAAAAAATCAATCTGAATTCGTAGCTTAAAAACATAAAACATAATAAGTTACTTGAATGCATCAACGATCAATTTTATTGTAAAATATTTGTCAATTTTTTTTAATGAAATAGTTGAAAATCTAGCTTGGAATTTAATTACTTTAAAAAAGTATTTGTAAAAAGCTATAATGATTGTGTAAAAGACTATACGAAATCATGAGGTCATAGGTTACTTACTATTTCAAACATTTTTAGACAAATAGTTGTTTTTGACATTTGATAAAACGTAACACAGATGACTAGCTGACAATAAACTCTATTTATAATTTAATAGATATAGGAAAACAAGTTGAACTATCACAATATCGTATCGTACATATGAATTTCAAGCTGTCGAAATGTTTGTTGTGTTTCAAAATGACATAGGTGTCATTTTTGTTTCAAAATATCTGCACGTTACATTACTGCAAATTACATCCCGAGAAATACTTTACGGCGAGAGCGTTACTACGAAGTATATTTTTGCGAGATCGGTGTCGCCATTCAGCTAACATAAAATTGTGCAGTCGTAATATTTTTATTCTTTCGATATTGAATTTCGAATGTTCTGAAAGAAAATTTTACGAGTTCACTCTGTTTTAAAGTAGTTATTAATTATTTTCGACGGTTAGCATTAATTGAGAAATTCAATATATTTATAGAGTCAGTCATTATTTAAAAAAATAAGTGAGCTTTTTAATTTACATTTCGATAATTTTTTTTTGTTTGTTTGTGCTGCGAAGTTTCTTTTTAGGTTTTAAAATACGATATTTGGATCCATTCCTAAATCTATTAACATTTACTTAACAACTGTGTCTTCACACTTAATAGAACAAAACATTAAAAAAAATTGCATGACAAATACATTTTGAACTACATTTATATTGCGAAATGAGGCTTCAATAATTCGTTGTTTTTTTTTTTCCTTATCGATCTTATCCATCCATAGTTACGCATCTGTGTTCAGTAAGCTAGGTTTGCAATTTCTGCCTGAGTTCGGTTCGTATCGTAATGCTTCTGTTTTTGTTAAGATGACAATAGATTGGATTCGGTATCGGCAGCTCGGTTGCGTTTCGTTCATCCATTTGCATACAAATATACCGTGTAAAGGTAATGGAGTACTGCATTTTACGCAAGAATAGATTACAAAAACTCTTAAATTTTATTTTTCCTAACTTTTTTTTTCATTATTTGCATAATTTGAAATGAAGCGGTTGTGGCTCAATGCGGCTTGCATGTTATCAGAATGTATAGTTTATACTTTATGGAAAACACTGGAAAATAAATAAATTTACAGTAAAAAAAATCGGAAAGAAGAAACGAAGCGGCGTGTCGATTACACAGGTTAACTGACTACAGACACGGTCATTACCTGGATGGGTTTGACTGTTAGTAGCATTTACATATCGACGTTTCCGTGCCTCGCAAGGCACGTTGGTGCCGGCTGCTATTACTAGTCGTTAAGCCATGTCGGAGGTCTTATAGGCGGCTTGAAAACTTATGACTCTGGGGTTGGCTACTAGCCCCACAAACTCCACCAATCCGGACTTGGTCCCCGTGTGTGGAGTATGGCTTAACCTTCCCGAGGTATGAGAAGAGATTCGTGCCCTTGCAGTGGGAAGGATATGGGTTGTTAACAATACGAATATACATGTATATTTTTACCCGTTTCCATGAGAAATTCCACCCAGTGCTTTTCGGGTAGCATTTAGTCAAAACGCCATGATGGATTTTTAAGTGCGAAGTGTTATTACTTTTTTCTTGATCGACAATTTAGTGGAACGGTAACATTTGTATGCAGTCGGATTTTTTATTTGTTTAGATGATTAGGTTATTTTATTTTTAGTTTTGATTCGCACACTTTTTTGTTCGTTTTTTAACTATTATTTTTCTCAAAATTGTATTTCATTTTTGATGAGTTCTGTATTATACTTGCTATATTTCTCAGGGATGATCATCAAATTAAAGATTTTAAAAACTATTGTATCCTTAACTCGTTTATTAGAATTTTTAGTGTCTGAAAATCTTCATAAAATAAATAAGAATTGTATGCTTACAAGTTAGATAGGAGCTAAGAATAAAACAGGTTTTAAAGATCTTTATAATTCATCCCTTAGGGAAAGAGAACTATCAAACAAAAATGAATAAGACATTTTTTTATTTATTTCTTTATTGGTAAATTACATTAAGAGCTTACACTTTTCCAATGCGCTCTATTGTTAATGTAAGGAACCGCAAAAAAGTCACATATCACATCACAATGTAGCATCTATCTACATTGTATTTTCACCGAGTGCCTACTTACTTACTACCTATAGACATAATATGTACAGTGCATTAAAATAACCATCGACCACAACATCTGTCCAGCCAGCAACCAAAGAGGCTTCTCAAAAGAAAACCAGTACTGGAATGCATGATCAAGCGTTCTGTTTTTGCACCTGTCACTCTTGGGACCTGTTTGAACGGATGTATCGAACATTCACCCAGTGTGAGCGAGATAGAGCTATAAGCGTGCCGTGTGAGCGAGAGGGAAATAGGTTAACTCCTGCGCAGGAAAGAGAGGATTCCACCGTCGCGTGGCGTGCGAGAGGGAGAGGTTGTAACGATCAGTAATCCTGCTTTGCTTGTTTTATTTAATAAAATAATCCAGTTATAACAAGAAAGGTGCTTCTGCCTGTTGCGGCAATTTTAAAGGGTTACCTTGCGTTTCTTAGTGAATGTATGGGTTTGATGTTTTGATGTTAAAGATATGTCAGCGATATTGTATGGGTTTTGTATGGGCTTGATGGCTGTTGTTGATGTCATGTTCAGGTTGTAATATGTTCTTTGATTCAATTTGAATACATGTTTTATTTATAGTTTTTGTTTTATTTTTACTGTAAAAATTCTTTTCCAGTGTTTTTTTTCATAATGTACAAATTATACAGTTTGTAACAAAACAAATAGGGCCTTGGGTTTTCTACTCATTATAGTGAATAAATTTTGTTCTACGATTTAAATGAATTTACAAAAAAATTATATGGCCTCTCCATACAAAAGCTGATTAATAGTATGACGAGTCGATGAATAAAGGGTTTTTATATTATGGCTATAAAACACATATGGATACTACCTAGGTTTATTTTTCATACACTGTAATAAAAAAATCTTATCGAATCAAAAAAATATTTTATACCTGATTTAATTTTTTTCTATATTTTCATTGTAATGCCCCAGTGTGCTCAATTTAAAGTTTTTTAATTTATTAAATGATAGGCAATATACTCAATGCTACTCATGAAAATGAATAATATTTAAAAAAAAAACACATCAACGAAAAAAACTTGAACTCTCCATTTTAAGTGTCAATAATTCATTAATTTTGTGAACTTTGTATGTAGAGCGAACATTTTTTTATTGCTCCGATTTTTTTTGCTCCGATTTTTTTTTGCTCCGATTTTTTTGCTCCGATTTTTTTTTGCTCCGATTTTTTTTGTATCCACAAATTCCACAATTGTTGAATATGTTTCTTAACTACATAATTTAGTCCAGTTTTATGAGTAGTCCCTAACAATTATCACTTGTAGACGAATATCTAAAAATTGATTTTACTGTCTTGCTGTTGGAAATTTTTGCTAAATGGCACCGTTTTTTTGGCCCCAAAATATCAATCATTTCTGTTGTTCGTATCCTTTATATGATCAGCGAAATGTATTATATACCATATACTGTTACTGCGATTAAACTTTTTTTATAAATTGATTCATCATTATATTTCATTTTGATAACATTTTGAAAGGCAGTTCTCGCGGTCTCGGTGCATATAGAGCTCTTCTCAAAAGGAAGCTGCGTGTAATGAACTAGAGTTTAATTAAAACAATTTTATATTGACGTAGCACATCTATTTGTATGTCTGTCTAAATATTTATTAATTATTAATTCAAACTGAGATTAAGTCTGGATTAGAAATGATTTGATGGATTCGTAGTTAGTTGATTAATCCGACTACTTGATTTTTTATTTATTTTTACTCTTTATGTAGTTTAGGAGCCTCCGTATAAAACTTGTTCTCCTTGTGTGAAGTATTACTTAACCGATTGGTCCAGGTAAACGGTCCCAAGAAAGAATAGAAAGAAAATACGTTTATTTGTCATTAAAAATATACCTGCACCTATACATCTTTTTTGTTATACACTCTGTATTATTTTAAGAATAAATATCAGTAACTGGCTTTCAAATTAAACCTAGTTCGTTGCAAGATGACCAGTCAGTTAGTGTGCGATTTGTCCTGGATTACAGTAGTCACCGTAACCGAAATCGTCAAGGAAGTATACAGGGTGTAAGGGACAGGTTTCCGAAAACTTTAAGAGTTTGTTCAGTAGACGAAACTGAACAAGTTTCCACAACAATTTTTTAAAGTTTTCGGAAACCTGTCCCTTACACCCTGTATATTATTATACTGAAACAGGACAGGAGATGAACTACTGAAACAGGACCTGTTCCAGAACCAAGACTTTTTCTGACAAGAGTCTATCCCTTTCACTCTTAACATATTTACAATAAGCTATCCTGCTCTCGGACACATCTCGAAGAACTGATAACTTCTGGACTAAGCGTTCTACAGGTGGATACCGCGTTTGGGCAATCGTAGCGTGGGAAGCTTTCCGGCTAAGTAGAGCGATGAATTGCGCAGGGTTGCTGGGTGACAGTTTTTTTGAAACCCTCAATTGGTATCGCTTGGCATCATCTCACCTGGTGGCAAAGACTTCTATTATAGAAGTCCTTGCCTGGTGGTAAGTGATGATGATACCAAGATGGAAGCGGGCTTACCAAGATTCCCCAACGCAATGAGGAACTGGCTATCTTATCTTCATGCCGGAATACACCAATGCTGATGTTTGGCGGCAAGACTTATTGTTAGATAAGATGGTGGTAGCTAGCCAGGCGGGCTCAGAAAATGCCCTACCACCAACCAAATCGAGTCCTACAATGTTGGACCCCGCCGGGAATCGAACCCGCAACCTACTGATTTGAAACGAGCGGACATGCCACTAGGCTACGGAGGCGGTTATACTAAGCTGGATGCGTATGGCCGAATAATGTATAAGTGGCGTACCTTTGGGGAGACCTATGTCCAACAGTGGGACATAGGACATAGGTTATATAGGCTAATTATGATTATGATGACGATGATCCTTCTGTAATGATAGGCTAGATGACTGCTAGTCATTTTAGTTACTGTTTTTCATCTGTCAAAGCGATATTTTGTAATAAAAATTTTTGAAAAACTAAAGACATGACTTCTTACTTTTTTTCAGTGTCATCAAAGGATTTTTTGTGGATTTTATTAATTCAAAATTTTAGATGTGTTGGACTTCCTTCCACCTTTCAAAAGAAAAGAGCGTACTCCCATAAATAAGGCCGGCAAAGCACTTGTGACTCCTCTGGTGTTGCGGGGCGGCGGTAATCGCTTACCATCAGGTGATCCGTCTGCTCGTTTGCCACCTTTGCCATAATAATTGTTTCGTTACTGTAATCAGTCCATCCCTGGAAGGTGTCCTTAATCCCTTAGGAGGCTAGTATTTTAAGATAATTCCTTAATCTGCCCATAATCCCGACATAAAAGGAAAGTTTAGTAGAGCGTCATACTATCATATGTAGCAGATAGGTTGAGTAATCGATACAATCATAAAAAATCGTAATGGGTTCAAGATAGCAATTTCAATTTTAAATAAAATAACATTTAAATAAACTAGCTTCATTTTAAAACCTGCGTAGGTATATTAAAATAAAATCTATATTTACATAGAATGTAAATTAATAGTCAGGTAATAATTAGGAATTCTAGTTATAATTATAACTTTTAATCTACGAAGACTGTGCTGAAATTGCAACATCTTTTTTAATCTGCTGATTGTCCAACTTTTCAAAAAAAATCTCTTTGTAGAAATCTTTTTTGTGAATTCGCTAACTAAACATATTATTGAAAAAGCTTAATTTAAGCTTTAATAATTAATAATAGCGAATAATTTATTCACTCCTTTTATTACTATATGTAACATTGTATAAAATGAGTGTAGATTTTATAGTAAGAGGATTAAATCAAACTCATGCAAATATTAGCTTAAGCATTAAAAACACTTTTAATATATTTGCTTCAATCATTTTCAAATATTATTTGTACTTATACTAGTAAGTTTTTTCTAAAAGCTGGATTATCCGATATTCACTTATTTACATGTTCTTAATGTCTACTTACTAGAGTATTATAAGTCCTCTGTTACCATAAAAAAATAAGATTATTATACACCAAAACGTTCACTAACAAAAAAATATGTATTAATATGAAATACAGTTTCTTTAGTATGAGGTTTTAATATTGCTGAACCTAGAAAGATTATCTGTTAGTTTCGTGACACAAATATATGAATAATCCGAAAAATTATCTAGATTTTCAGTAAACAGGCGGATTATCTACTATTCCCGTGACACAGATTTCCATACATTTGTGTCAGCCGCATATTTAGTGCCAGTAAACTCCAGTGGACCCTGAGGGGTCACGCTTATAAAGCTTGGGGTACACTGAGAAATATCTCCAGCACGGGTAGCATGAGGCGTAGACAAAGCTGTTTGTCGCGCCGAACGCGAGAAAAAACCTTAGCTGTCTCATTCATTAGCTTAGCGTTAGAACGGAACAAATGCTTTTAAAACTCGCGTCGCGCGCGAGATACGTCGTCGTCATGCTACCGGTGCTGGAAGAAATTTCTATTAGAAATAGATAGATAGATAATACATTTATTCGATTGCTGTACCCTTTGTGTATATTTTGTTAAAAGTTGTATTTTATAAATATTTTTTGCAAAATAAATTTAAAAATAAATAAAAATTTTAAGAAGTCAATTTTGGTTGTTTACCAGGACTCTAATGAAAATAAATCTGCAAATTTTTCGGTTATTTCCGTTTTAAGATTTTCAAAGCTATTATTGATAGGGAAATTGTATCTGTGACTTGAATTGAAGAAACGGTCAGAAGAAGGCAAAAAAGAGGACTCGAAAGTCATCTCCATTTTTCGAGTTCCAGCAACAAGCTACTCAGGAAAGCTGTGACCACAACTTGATATTGACATCACGCCTTCACTTGATTCTCTAAAATAAAGATGCCTAGGATGTGTTGGGAAAACATAAGTAACTATATGTTAAATGATGTAAGACGCACGATCCGCAGTTTGGACTCTGGGTACTTGGCATTCAAGCGGTCGTGGCTCTATGGTCGCGTCGATCACGCAGGTTAACTGACTACAGACACGGTCATAACCTGGATGGGTTTGACTGTTAGTGGATTTATCTCAACCGTTTCCGTGCTTCGCAAGGCACGTTGATCCGTTGGTTCGGGCTGCTTTCATTAAATAGCAGTCGTTAAGCTATGTCAGAGGCCATAGACGGAAAATACACTGGTCCGAAAATCGGACGGGAGTCCGAAGCGAAGAAATTCGCATGCAACAGCATTCCACAACAACGAAGGGTTTTCATCCGAATTTCTTACGAAGCTGCCGTGCACGACGAAGGCACGGATTTCGAACCATCGGACGATTTTTGTCCGCTTTTCGTCTGGATCGACGATTTTCGTCATCGCATCTTCATCCGTAAGCACGATTTTGTCGTGCGAATCGCACCTTCGGACGAAGATGCGATTTCAGTGTGGCATATCCTGCGAATCGCATCGCATCTTCGCCTGTAAGCACGATTTGTTCGTGCGAATCACACCTTCGGACGATGATGCGATTTCAGTGTGTGGTACCCTGAGATTTTTGTATACAAATCAACATTTTACAGTACCAAGTTTAAATTCGGACCATCGCATTTCATTACGATGTCCGAAGCAGTGTGGTTTCCGCCTTAACTTTCCGCCTTAAAACTTCTGATACCGGGGTTGGCCACTAGCCCCGTAACCTCCACCAATCCGGACTTGGCCCCCATGTGTGGAATATGACCTAACCTTCCCGAGTTATGGGAACCGACTCTTGCCCCTGCAGTGGGGACGGACGTTATGGGTTGTTAACTACTTGGCAGAATTTGAAAAAAAAAACTTTATGTATATGACTGTGTCTAACTTTTTGCGTGCGATCAAAGAGTCTTATGACCAAACTGTCGGTGTCGAGCTCTCAGTGTGACCAGCACCGATCGGTAATTTCAGCTAAGCCTCTTCGGGACAGCTTTACAATATTTACACTAAGTTTGGGACACTCCTCTCTTGTTTACGGTTTGTAGTACTGTTATAGTTATACCTTTATAAAGGTTCGTTACCCAAGAGTGCTAAAGGGACATTTTTAATAGCCTACGCCGTCTATCTATCCGACTTTTAATTTATTTTTTATTCGAAGTAGGTAGCAGTGTACACTTTTCGAACGTCATTATTTTGTCTATACCTAATACGAGGTTCCTACCACTCGGAACTCGTATACCCGCCGTGATAGAGATGCTCGCCGTTTCGGCAAGTGTTTGCGGAGTGAGAAGAAACGATGGGTCCAAAGAAATTCCCTCCAATGTATTTTTTTAAAACTCCATAAATTCATTACATCTTATTGCTAGGACTCTGCCTATCAGGTAGGTGACTGTCTCATCGTATAAAAAAAAAATTTTTCTTTTTAAGTCTCACAGCTAGTACAAAAATGGTTGAGACTGCCTAGTAAGTATGAAAATACCTTTATCAGGAAGCCTCGCTCTTCCTTAACATAAATTTAAAAAAAAGTGGTCTGAAAAATTTGAATCGGAACATAACAAAAGACTGACTCGGTGGCTAAGTGGTTAGCGATCCTGACCTCTGATCCGATAGTCGTGGGTTCGATCCCCACACAGGGCAAACTTTTCTGTGATGAGCAGAATTATTTGATCTGAGTCTGGGTGTATAATATCTATATATGTATGTATTTAAAATTTATATGAGTATGTATATCAGTCTCTGGTTCCCAAAATACAGGGAATCCTAGTTTTGAGGCCAGATGACAGTGTGTGATTTGTCCCGGATATTATAAAAAAAAAAAAGAAAACTTGAAGACATCCACTATTGAGCTAAGGCCTCCCCCATAGACTTCCACGTGACATGGTTAAGCCACATGCACCCAGCGGCTTCGTGCAAGTCTGGCTAGATCATCAGTCCACCTGGTGGGGGCCCTCCAACATTACGTCTTCCGGCTTGTGGTCACCACTCAAGACCAATTCAGCCCCATCTGTGAAATTAATTTTCGTAAACTATTTCATCAAGTATTCGGCTTAACCAGTGACCCATAAATAGTTAGTCAAACGAAGATCCATTTTACACTCTGATAATTTCCTCCGTTGCTTTAACGAAACAGTTAAATTGATTAACTTATTAAAACATTTGAAAATCGTAATCAACGGTATAGGTACAAAGTCAGTCGAGCAAATTAGGTAGTTTTTAATTTTCTTTACGCTGAACGGAATGAATAAAGAATTCGAGAAAAGATGCTATTTTAAGTTTTGGTATCTCTTATGTAAGCTATTTTTATTAGTCAGCAACCCATATCGGCCTATTTCTGAGGCGCGGGTCTTTTCTCATACTAGAGTAAAGTTTAAGCCATACTTCACAGCTCTACAAAAGGGGGCCAAGTTCGGATTGGTGGAGGTTTTTGGGCCAGTGTTCAACCTTAGCGCCTGAAGTTTTCAAGCTGCTTATAAGGCTTGGTGTGCTCAATAGATCGAGACGGTATTTCACTGCGGCGCATCGCCTGCAACTTTATAAGGCGCAGGTTCGGCCTCATATGGAATACTGTTCTCATCTCTGGGCAGGGGCACCCCAGTACCAGCTTCTCCCTCTGGACCGCATTCAACGAAGGGCAACTCGAATCGTCGACTGCCAGGATATTTCAGATCAGCTTGACTCCCTGGCGCTGCGTAGAGATGTAGCCTCGCTCTGTATTCTCTATCGCATGTACAATGGGGAGTGCTCCGAGGAATTATTCGGATTGATCCCTGCCGCCTCTTTCCGCCATCGTTCTACGCGACAACATATTCATCCCCATCACATAGATGGTTGGCAGTCCACAACTGTGCGTTTCACTAGAAACTTTCTGCCTCGCACAACCAAACTGTGGAATGAATTGTCGCCTGCGGTATTTCCGGACCGATACGACATTCAAACCTTCAAGAAAAGAGCGTACTCCCAAATCAAAGGCCGGCAACGCACTTGTAACTCCTCTGGTGTTGCGGGTGTCTATGGGCGGCGGTAATCGCTTACCATCAGGTGATCCGTCTGCTCGTTTGCCACCTCTGCCATAAAAAAAAAAAAAAAAAAAAGGCTTCTAATATTATGGCTTAATGATTGCTATCTACGCCAACGACTTAAATTGCCATAAAAAATTACGGAAGATGACGTAAACACCACTTATAGTCAAAGTCCAGTATCCAGGTTATAACCGTGTCTATAGTCAGTTAACCTGGATGGTCGTAGCGACCACGCAAGCAGCACGGAGCCACGACCGCTTCATCATTTACAAATTAACATTAAATTAACCCAAATTATTAAATATGTATATCTGATGTCAGTCTAGGATTAATCTAGTATCATTCTTCTATTCTATTTTTCTATTTGGCATTCCACATCTCATTAAAGGAGTGATTTTGCCAATGTCTAGTGAAAAATGGGAGAATCTTCAATAAAAAAAATGGCGAAACGCCAACGTCAAGTGAAAGACGCGGCCCTAAGGGCGATCGGCACTCAAAGACGCTCCACGTGGTGGTTTGTTGTTGGAACTCGGAAAACGGAGCTGTCTCCCGAGTTAATCCTCTTCCTATGACCGCTTATCACTGAATCGGAATCACAGCTATTTCCCCATCACAAAAATAACGTTGAGACTACTCTAAAACGGAAATAATTAAAAAATTAACTCAGCAGACGTGTGCTCGGTACAAGCCCCGGCAACCAACCCTCAGTATCATTCTTAATCACCTTCTTTATCTGCTCATATCAATGCCTTGGCAGACCTTCTGATCAGTCATGTTCAGTGTGCACCCCAGTGGCGTAGCGTGGGTTTTCGCCGCCCGGGGCCGATCGGAAATTTGCCGCCCCTTTCTATTTTCATCATTAGTAAAAAAAAAACAAATAAAGCAGCCAAATTCTGTAATCAATTAAAAATGTACTCTTCGTGTTTTTTTTGTTTTATAGCAATTTCAATGTGCATGTCACGTTTAATAGCTTATTTTTGGTAATAATGCGCGAGCGAAGCTAGCGCGAAAACTTCTAATACATAATTATATCTAAGAATATTGATGTTAAACGAACTCCTTGCACGCCTTGCACGCCCGCTTGCGGCCGGTCTGCATCTCACAACTCACAACTAAGTTTGGGTCTGTTGCAGCTACAGAAGCCCAAACACGTACACGCTCAAGTTTGAACTCTTCTCTGTTAATATCTTAAAGAGAGTGATCTAAGTCCAGTTCATCGTCGCCTAATAACACTGTTGCTAAAACAAAATGCAGCGCTCGCCGCCCTCCATGTGCCGCCCCTGTCCATGTGCCGCCCGGGGCCATGGCCCCCCCGGCCCCCGCCACGCTACGCCACTGGTGCACCCGAAACGGAACGGAACGGATCTAATGTCAGTTTAGGATCAAGACGATATGAACAACACACCTCGTACTTCGATATACATACATGAATGTATACGTATTTAGGCTACATTCTCAGTTAAACCAGGCATACATACATTCCAAAAAGGTTATCCTGAGACGTTTGGATAATGAACAAAAAATGTATTGGATTTACCGATTGAGATTTTTTTTCTGTTCAGTAAGATAATCTACCTACCATAATAAAAATAAAAAAAAACTTTATAGCAAAAAATCTCAACAACAGGCAGATAACATAAGCATTTTCTTAAATAATTAAATGAATATTAACTCACACTAGGAATTAATCATGTCGACGAAAATAAGGATATAATGTAATCCAGCAACTTTTTACTTAAACAGGGTGTTTAACAGATACGAATACATCTAGAATATACAGGGTGGTAGAACTGATCGATATCTAGTTAATGCGAGCAAAGGTTGCCGGTGTGTAGCCACTGAAACGCCTACCTTGTAAATCTTTGCTTCTAGCTATAGTGAGGTAATGACGTAAGTTTATCGATATCGATGAAATTAGGTAACGTAATGAACTTTGTTTAATTCTAGGGCAAGTTTATGCGATGCAGATTTATGTTTTACGGTTTTTTTTAGTTGTTGTTGTTGTTAACAACCCATTACGTCCCCACTGGAGGGGCACGGATCTCTTCCCATAACTCGGGAAGGTTTAGGCCATATTCCACACACAGGGGCCAAGTCCGGATTGGTGGAAGTTGCGGGGTTAGTGGCCAACCCCAGTGTCAGAAGTTTTCAAGCCGCCATTAAGGCCTCTGACATGGCTTAACGACTCCTAGCGATAGCACCAACGGCTTAACGTGCCTTGCGAAGCACGGAAACGGTCAAGATAAATGCCTCTAACAGTCAAACCCATCCAGGTTATGACCGTGTCTGTAGTCAGTTAACCTGCGTGATCGATGCGACCACGCAAACCGCACTGAGCTACGACCGCTTCTTTTTAGTAAGTACTTAAAACTTAGTATGTTTTTGTACGAAAAGTAATTAAATATATGATAATATAAAAATACTCTTCATTGCACACCAAAAAATATACAGTTTCATTAAAAAAGGTTTAGTTATTGAAATTAAGAAACATGTCCAATGTACAAACTTTAACTAAGATTGATTAGACTTTACAGTTTTTAGTAATAGGTTTCACTTATTTATTTATTTTTATCCACACTTACTTTACATGACTTACGTTAACAAGTAATATCGCCCCACTGCTGTGGCACAGATCTCTCTTCATACCTGGAGAAGGTTATGTTAATTCATAATTAATATACGTAATTGCTATATTTCTTTATTTATTTGGTCAAAACATACAAATATTATAGAAAAATAACATGTCTTAACACACCTGCATAATCCAAGGTTTTTATGCAGGTATGGAGTTCTGTTTAGAATTCTGTTATTGGGTTATTTATTAATTATTTTATAATAGATATTTTACATCCATGATATCTTGTTCTATATGATATTTTTACAGGGTTTTTAAAATTATGTTTTGTTAAGTATACATTTATAATATCCTCAGGTAGACTGTTTAGTAAGTTGGGCAGTAAGTATCTTTAATGTCTCACTTCATAAATATTGTTGATGTTTTTATTTGTAAAAATGAATTTATTCAGATTACACAATTTTCTATTATTATAAATTTTCATAGTTCTCCAACCTATCGACAGTCGATAATAAAGTATCGATATCTCTTCCCATCCCTAGTTGCAATAATTGCGTTAGCCCGCCGGTTTCAATCCAGGCACTTGCTACGGAAAGCCGCCGCTAATGTATCGGGTGACCATGGGTTTGGGGTTTAGTAGGATAGCTCCATTGATGAGATTGTGTGGTTTGAGATAAGGTTAAATGGGCATTTGACGATAAATGGTCTCAATTAAATAAGTACGGGTCCGTGTGTATTATAAGGTTGTTCAATAAGGTTAAACATCCTTCCCCATATACATTTTCTAAAAAAAATGGACTACATTGATCAGCTAATTCGACATCTTTGTAGTATAGAATAGAATATTTTAAATTTCAGTTTGTATAGAAATAACTTTCTGTCTAGGTATACTCTATTTAATTTAGAATAACTGCTTGTATATTATTTTCTAACATCTAAACAACATTTTTTCTTACAATATGCGACATTGAAAAAAGAAATATCAGCTTTTTTCTTCTATTGGATATTGGAGTTCTCTCATATTCATAAATGTTTGGTCTTAATGTATCTAATTTTGGTGTGACCAACACCATGAAATGACAATGAAAATGAAAATATTTATTCGAAGTAGGTAGCAGTGTACACTTTTCGAACGTCATTCTTTTATCTACCTAATACGAGGTTCCTACCACTCGGAACTCGTATACCCACCGTTTCGGGAAGTGATTGTGGAGTGAGAAGAAACGGCGGGCCCTAAACAAACTCCTTCTAACACATTTTTTTTTAAAGTCTTATATTCTATTACATCTTAATACTAGACGGGTCCTTGCCTAGTGTGGGGTCACATGGTTCAATTTCATCATCTGTAAATGAGTTTTTTGCAATAAATATATAGGGTGACTTTAAATTAGTTCTTGATACTTAATACTATGATATATACTCATGATAACAAACAACTTTTTCTAAAAAACCCATAGTGAAACCGCAAAAATAATGTGGACTCTCCATACAAAACGATGAACTGACCAGCCAAATTAGTATGAAGAGTCCAAATTTTTTTTGCGATTTGACTATAGGTTCCTTAAGGAAAATTGTTTGTTATCACAAGTACATGCATAAAGTTTCGTATCAAGAACTAATTTAAAGTCACCCTATATTTATTTCATTTCATTTTTTTTATCGTGTGGTATCTAACCGTAATATCACAAAGGATAAACTGAAGTGACATTGGTCTTCGCCACTCGAGAAATTTGAAGATCTCCGCACACTGACAGACGTGGCGTAGACAGTCCTCCCACTGTCCCCCCTAAAGGCCCGTGGTACTACTATACTGGTGGACAAAAAAATCTACTCAAGATTGCTTGCTCTACTTTTGAAAAATTAGCTCAGTCTACAAAACTGCTAAACACTAAAAACAAAGAACTAGGAAACCACCAAACTAAAATCATAAGCAGTAAACACACAGTTTTTGAACTTTTGGTTTAGTGTTTTTTTGCTAGATTGAGTTAATTTTCCAAAAGACGTGCAACAAACCTTGAGTCGATTTTTTTGTCCATGAGTATAGATGGACAGAGCAGTTGGACCACTACCCCGCACCGGTCGCTGGATGTGGGCAGCGCAAGACTATTCGCCATAGGAATCATTGGGTGAGGCCTTTATTCTTTGTTTGAGCAGAGGATGTCTTTTGTCCGTAGATGATGATCACAAAATATACATAGACAGCAGTTAGACTGCTTAATTTCAAACCTTTTTTCTGTCTGTCTGATATTTAAGAGACTTTTTTATTTCGATCAAGCAAACTTCATCGTGCTATGTCTTCGGTTAACGTTTTTATATCCTGGTAGGACACGACCTCAACCTTTTCTTTCAACTTTTTGGAGTAGCTCCATCTTGGTCTTCCCCTTTCTCTCACTCTTTCATATTTATCTTTCTGTCCATTATGTTCCTAAAGAAGGAGTCGTAACTTAAATATTTTTTAAATGTCAAAATGTATGGTTACCCTAAAATGAATGCGCTATCGGCCCGATGTCTAAAGCACGCGAACTCACCACACAGCGCCTTAATACGGTGCCGAGCGCATTAGTTACTATTAGGTATTAGTACGGTATGTACTTTTATGTAAGGGTACTTATCTTATACAAAGGGTAACAAAATAGGAGATTCTTCTTTTTGTTTTTAACCCCAATTGGCACGAGTAAGCCCTTGGCATAATCTCACCTGATGGTAAGTGATGATGATGCCGACGAAGATGGAAGCGGGCTTACCAAGATTCCCCAACGCAATAGGAAACAGGCCATCTTCATGCCGGAACACATCAACATTGATGTTTGACGGCAACATTTAGATAATATGGTGGTAGCTATCCAGGTGGGCTCAGAAAATGCCCTACCACCAACCATAACTGGGACAACCGGGGAACCCATGTCAGAGGCCTTACCGACTAAGTGGTTAGCGATCCTGACCTCTGATCCTAGAGTCGTGGGTTCGATCCCCACACAGGGCAAACTTTTCTGTGATGAGCAGAATTGTTTGCTCTGAGTCTGGGAGTATTATATCTATATAGGAATGTATTTAAATGTGTGTGATTTGTCCCAGATATTATTATTATTTTAGGCGGCTTGAAAACTTCTGACACTGGGGTTGGCCACTAGCCCCACAACCTCCACCAATCCGGACTTGGCCCCCGAGTGTGGAGTATGGCCTCAACCTTCCCGAGTTATGACAAGAGATCCGTGCCCCTGCAATGGGGACGTAATGGGTTGTTAACAACAACCGGGACAAATCACACACGGTCTGTCCCGGTTATTTATTATTGATTTATTTATGTAATAATAAAAATTAAGTTGTGGGTATGTAAAACATCTTTAGTTATTCAAACATACTCTGACATTATATACTCGTAATAATCCTGCTAAGCCCGCTTTAAAAAAGTACATAACCTGTCAATTGTGGTTATCCATTTTTATAAGCATTTTTTTATGTATTTTTTTATAGATATTTTTTAAAGTATATGTGTATGTATATCAGTCTCTGGTTCCCAAGATACAGGAAATCCTAGTTTGGAGCCAGATGACCGTGTGTGATTGGTCTTAGATGTTATTATTATTTTTAGATTACCTTCCCGTTTTATATTGAGCAATAAAGTGTTTTATTTATTTATTCACTTATACAGGGTGTAACAGAAGTGTGTGACAATACTTCAAGGTTGGCTTTCACCTATCAAACTGAACAACTTTTGTTCTACAACTTTGTTGAAATCGCAAAATTTTTTTTGGACTTTTCATACAAATCGATCAGCTGGCAAACCAAGTTTGTATGAAAAGTCCAAAAAATTTTTTGCGATTTCAACAAAGTTGTAGATCAAAAGTTGTTCAGTTTGATGGGTAAAAGCCAACCTTGAAGTATTGTCACACACTTCTGTTACATCCTGTATAAGTGAATAAATAAATAAAGAAAGAAAAACTCTTCAAAAGACAATTTTTGTTTATTTGTAAGCTTTTATTATAAAATATATCACGTAACAAAATTTAATCAAATTAATAAATAAAATAGATAATACAATGTAACAAAATAAAAGAGATGCACAAAGGCGGGATAAGGGACAACCTTTAAAGTTTTGAATAAAATTTAAAGTTTTTTTTTTAATGAAACAAAAAACTGAATTTCATTAAAAAAGTACAGCTAAAGTTCTCCAGTTAAGAAGAAGGTATACAAGGTCACCTTAAAATATTGTTACAACGTGTATATATCACAAGGAACCCTTTAAGCCTTAAATGACCTTAAAGTCAAAGTTTAAAGCCATTTACTAAATTCTGAGTACTGTATACACCTACTTATACAGGGTGTTAAAAAGGTGCGTTTGATTGCATTGCATTTTAAGGGGCTACTCAGAATCAAGTATACAATACAGGAAAAACATTAAAAAAAAAACGATCTACAACTTTTATTTCAATTTCCCATACTAAATATGAATCACAAATTTGTATCGGGAACTTAAAAAAATGTAGATCCGATTTTTAAATATTTTTCTAGTATTCTATTATAAAGTCATGTCGGAGTCTAATAGGCGGCTTGTAAACTTCTGACACTGGGGTTGGCCCCATAACCTCCACCAATCCGGACTTGGCCCCCGTGTGTGGAGTATGGCCTAACCTTCCCGAGTTATGGAAAGAGACCCGTGCCCCTGCAGTGGGGACGTAATGCGTTGTTAACATCTATACTTGATTCTGATTAACCCCTTAAAATCTCAAATGCACTTTTTTAACAACCTGTATATATTATAAAGATAGAAAATCCAATAATTTCGCATCAAAACGGTTGGAAAGGGCTGGGCTATTATATTATGATCATAGTGTTATAATGTAAGCTACATCGCGTTTCACGGTGCGATGAAGTAATACTAGATAATCTAGCTCTTAGCTAATGCACAAACCTAGTCTAGACTCTAGGTTAGATGATAAAGGATGTGCTACAACCTTTGAATGATGAAAATGATGAAAAAATAACAATTTTGAAAGGGGTCTTACAGCTGAAAAGGTAAACATACGAAGTATGCAGATGACATTGACATGTGTCAGTTCCATAGTAAGTTTGGTTACGTTTTGCTTTTTTTTTGATTGGAATGAACTATACATCAATAATTGAGATCTTATGTACTGTATATGTACTTATAGAGAGAGAATGTATAGGTACTTATACATAGAGATTAACTGTGAAATTCTGAGTGGGTGTGAAATAAGCATTCGTAGAATACGAAATTATTATTGCTTACAATATGAGAAAATTTAGAGATAAGTTTGAAGGACTGACTCGGTGGCTCAGTGGTTAGCGATCCTGACCTCTGATCCGAGAGTCGTGGGTTCGATCCCCACACAGAGCATACTTTTCTGTGATGAGCAGAATTGTTTGCTCTGAGTCTGGGTGTATTATATCTATGAATGTATATATTTAAATGTTTATGTGTATGTATATCAGTCTCTGGTTCCCAAGATACAGGGAGTCCTAGTTTGGGGCCAGATGACCGTGTGTGATTTGTCCCGGATATTATTATTATAGTATATCTGTACATCTATAAAATGGTACTAACTTTGTCATCGTTAACAACCCATATCGTCCCCACTGCAGGGGCACGGGTCTCTTCCCATACCTCGGGAAGGTTAGGCCATATTCCATACACGGGGGCCAAGTATGGGCTGTGGGACTAGTGGCTCACCCCCGTGTCAGAAGTTTTCAAGCCGCCAATAAGGCCTCCGACATGGCTTAACGACTGCCATCTAGTGATACATATCTTGAGATAAGATTAGCAAATGACGACACGATGTGATACGACAAGACACGATGCGATATCAAACGATACAACATGATACGGTACGACAAACCATTCGAGAAACAAACTTGAAACAACATACTTGCCTTGCAGACTGTAAAGGAGCAATAAGAAAGATTTTTATAGATATAAATGGATAAATATTGTAAGGAAAACTGATACGTATCTAATGAAAAGTTCCAATTATTCCATAGGTTTAGATAAAAGATCGTTGTTTACTATATTTTTCCGCTACTAAAGCCTTCATCGTAGGATTAAACCATAAACAAGGTCGGTTGAAAAAAAATAAAACGTAACTAGCACATCATTAAACTAACATGTCAAATAAAATTGCAAGCGTAAGAATATTTATACGAAGTTTATGAAAAATGTTATGTCAAATCGGTTGGTTCTATGTTCGCCTAAGCCTTTCGAACCACATAGTTAACAAAAAAAATTCTATCCTTTTTAAATCGTTTATTACCTATGGTACAACTTCTTGGTACAACCAGTTGTGCCAAAATTAGTTGCGATCGTGTTTTTGAATCTTGTTTCTTATCATTTTTAACAGACTTCAATAAAGGAGCTTCTCAATTCGACTATATGTGTTTTTTTTGTATGTATGTTACGCGATTTCTCCGCCAGTTATGAATTGATTTTGATGATTCTTCTTTTGTTTGGTAGGTAGTACTTCAGAATCATCATCTTCCTGCCCTGTTCCCAATTATTTGGGGTCGGCGCAACATGTCTTCTTCTTCCATTCCTCTCTTCTTGCCGTCATCTCAGTGCTCACTCCTTTCATACTCATATCATTCTTCACACAATCCAGCCATCTCTTCCTTGGCCTTCCTCTTCCCACTAATCCATCCACTTTCATATTCAATACTCTCCTAGCCACATGACTTTCGTCCCTCCTCATAACATGCCCATACCATGACAAACGATTACTTTGCAACTTTTCTGTCACTGGCGCTACTTTCAGACTTCCTCTTATATACTCATTCCTTATTTTGTCCATTCTTGTCACTCCACACATCCATCTTAGCATTCTCATCTCAGCTGCATGCAGTCGCCTTTCATCAGTCTTCTTACTTGCCCAACATTCAGATCCATACGTTATGACCGGTCTTATGACGGATTTATAGATTTTCCCCTTCCTGGTAGGTAGTACTTCAGAAGTGGTCCCATATACATTTTATCGAAATTGATTTAGCGCGTTTTGGCGCGCGGGACCGGCCGTGGTCTAACTAATGATGGTTGGAAATTGTATATGTAGTTAATCCGAAGAAACTTTCAATAGCGCGTTCTAGGTTTAGTTCGTGGCGGTGCGATAGATGTCGCCACATAACGTTCATTGCAAAAAAAATTGGCTCTTCATACTAATTTGGCCGTTTAGATGATCCTTTTGTATGGAGAGTCCAAAATTTTTTTGCTATTACACTATGGGTTTCTTATGGAAAGTTGTTTGTTACCATGAGCACATGCATAGCCTTTCGTGTCAAAAACTAATTTACAGTCACTCTATGTACGTCTAGCTCTGTTTAAGTTGTAAATGCTATGTTAAGTAAATAGTAAACTAAATTCTTAATTAATATTGAATAATTAATATAATTCTCAATTAAAATTGGTTAATAATCTTATGATGACACTGAGAACCTTCTGTGTATCATGTCATAAACAATTATGTTTGTTTAAATATTTTTTTAACTAAGCACAATTAACTTTAGAAATCATTTTTCATGCTTGTATTAAACCTACCTAATGATTTCTTATATATATGTTAAAAAAATCAATAGTTACCGACTTAACTACCATTACAATTATGTATTTATTACTATAACTTAGTACATTTGCTGTATTTCTTTGGTTCATGTATTCTAGGGGGAAGGGCGCTTGCTTATCCTAATATACATGGTTCTTCCCTACTTTAGGAAGTAATACCTTGACCCACACTATTATTATGTCACTTTACCATACGCTGTGTGTGTACATTTTTTCTCCATGTTAGTCTTATGGAAATTGTAAAACATTTTTGGCGAATAAACTTATTATTATTTTGAAACATGAATTTGGGCTACTCTGACCACTTCGCGCTAGGCGAAGTGGCAGGAGCTACTCCAGCAGAAGCACAGTCGGCTAGAGGTCAGTGATTATTATTATTAATAATAATAATGAGACTGTGCACACAACACAGTCGGCTGGAGGTCAGTGATTATTATTATTAATAATAATAATAATGAGACTGTGCTTCTGCTGGAGCAGCTCCTGCCACTTCGCCTAGCGCGAAGTGGTCAGAGTAGCCCAAATTCATGTTTCAAAATAATAATAATATATAATCAGCATACTAAAATACTATGTGGGATGGAAATAATAGGCAAAATAACTTTAAACTGAATTTATTTAATTTAAGAAAAATTTCAAGCACACGGCATCCGCCATTACAAGAGAAGAAAAAAAAAGTGCAAACTCACAGACAATGCAAACTGTCAACGCTTACATTTAAAAAAAAACGATGGTTGGATGCGTTCCGTTACGGTTATAAATTCCTACATACTCGGCCATCCTTCTTTAAGTCTGTCCGCAGACTTATGTTCTCAACTCTACATTATGTAAAACAACAAAAGAAAATAAACATTACAAAACTGAAACCTATTTGTTTGAATTTTAGAATTTAAGTTACAAAACAATGATCCTAATCCAACCTTTTGATCAATATGTTATAATTTTTATCAAAACAACAAGAGAAACTTCTCATAGAAACGAAACCAAAGAAAGCTATCTGATCTTTGTAAAAGCAATAACTTACAATTTTATAATTTTTGTGAACTATAAAATGTCTACAACAATATTTTTTGTAAAAAGAAACAAAACTAGAAAAATATTATATCTTTGTAAAAAGAAACAACAACATATGGATTTATGCCATTACAAGTATACACATCCTGTATAAAAGTATGTAAACAAATGGAAACAAAGATGACTTAACTTATCTTATTTAAAAGATTAAAAGTAAATAAACTTTGCCCAGAAAGATGAAATGCCATAAACAGCCAGTTAGCTCAGCACTAACATAAAACACACACACCAAAGAACTAATTAAAATTTTTAAATTGAAATTGTAAAAAGAAGTAAACTACTACTTTCACCTGGAAAAAAAACTGATTATATAAAATATTATTAACCTATTCTCCTTCTCCTTGGATAGGCCATGGCTTCATGTACTCAGCACAAGTGGATGTGACATTAGGGCCTTCTGCAGAGCTGTCAGCCTTCTCCACACTGTATCTATCGTTTCTCTTCTGTTTCGTTACACGGTATGGTCCCATGTATTTAGGTTTTAGTTTCAGTCCTGGTCCAAACTGCGTCCTTCTGATCGCCTTTTCTTGTTAAACTGCTGCCGATTTTCCTCTTGAACTTTCAAGATATTCTCCTTTGCTCTCATCCTCATTTTTTCTCGTTCATTGTTGTATATTTCAGCACTTTCTTGCTGTAATAAAGTGACAATTTCTATATCTTCCTTATTCTTCATTTTCCTTCCGATGAGCAAATTACATGGAGTTGTGTTTATACTTCTCTGGAACGTACTATTGAGTGCACGCTGGACTCTGCTTACATGTCTGTACCATAAACCTGGTTCTTCAACACACAGCTTCGTCAAAACTGGTATGATGGTACGATGAATGCGTTCCACCTGCCCATTCCCACGAGGCACTCCTGTTGTAATTTCAATGTGCTCAATATTCTCATCTTCACAATACTTCTTGAAATCGTTGCTTGTGAAAGCTGTCCCCTTGTCTGAAATGATTCTATCAGGGTTTCCAAACATTTGTTGTAGAATGTACAGCTTCGACAATGTCTCCTTTGTAGTTGTGGATCGTGTAGGAAATAGCCAAACAAACTTTGTGAAAGCGTCAACAACAGTGAGAATATGATTATACTGCTTCTGTGTTGCCATTAGTGGTCCAATGTGATCGACGTGAAGGGTTTGCAGGGGATATGCCTCCTTCTCTATAGGGTTAAGAAATCCCTCCTGCTTTCCACTCTTTCTCGACGCAAGAATGCATGGTATGCAACTCAACAAATAGCTGTTTATCTTTTTGTCCAAATCTGAAATGAAATAATCCTTGTTAATCAATTCTTTCATCTTTTTCCCTGAAAAGTGCCCATTGCTGTGAGCATTTGCAATTATTTCTCTCTCCATACTTTTAGGCACAACCAGCAACCGTTGATCTCCTTTGTAAAGAATGTTATTTTCCAACCAGTAGTCCTTGTAGGTATTTTGTTTTACAATCTCCTTGATCTCGGTCCTGAGCTTCTCTCAGCTGATTATGAATGCTGTGCACCGTAACACCAACATGTGGGTATCTACTTAGAGCATCCACATGTCTCATCCTGGAGCCTGCTCTGTGTTCCACCTTATAGTTGTACTCTTGTAAAAGAAGTACCCATCTTGCAACTCTGGTTACCAAATCCTTTTTCTTTAGAGTCATCTCAAAAGCCAAACAATCCGTCACAATGGTGAAAGGGATTCCAATCAGATATTTTCTGAACTTTTTTACACTTTCCACCACTGCCAGTGCTTCTAGCTCGTAACTCGAATATTTCCTTTCTGCATCCGATGTCTTTTTGCTCATGTAGTACACAGGATGAAAATTACAGTCATTGGGATCTCTTTGCATAAGTATAGCAGCATATGCCACTTGTGAGGCATCTGTATGCACCTGTGTTTCCAATGCTGGATCAAAAATTCTTAAGACAGGGTATTCTGACAACATTTTCTTCAAAATTTGGAAAGCATTTTTCTCTTCTTCACCAAAATAAAAATATTTCTCCTTCCTTAGCAAATCTGTAAGAGGTCTCGCAATCATAGAATAATTTGGAATAAATTTTCGGAAATATGATGTTAATCCAATGAAACTCTGCAAACTTTTCTGAGTTTGAGGTTGAGGAAAATTCATGACCGTATCAACTTTATCACTTGATGGTTTTACAGTGTTATTCTCAATCACATACCCCAGATACTCCACTCTAGTCGTAAGCAAATCACTTTTTTTCCAGTTAATCTGCAAGCCGTACTCAGCTGCTCTTTGTAGGACTTTCCTCAGCTTCATTACTCCTTCTTCGTATGTTACTGATGGTATCAGAATGTCATCAATGAATATTAGCACTCCATCTTCCGCAATCAAGTCTCTGAAAATAGAATTAATGAAACGAGTAAAGTAGTTCGGACAAATACTCAAACCGAAGGGTGCTCTGGTAAATTCATACTGTCCCGTCTGAGTGACGAAAGATGTGTACTTAGTACAGTTCTCGTTGATTCTCAAATGGAAGAATGCATCTTTCAAGTCGATTTTACTGAAAATCTTTGCACCCTGCAACCTATCAATATGATCTTCTATTATCGGGAGAGGAAATTCGTCTTTCACCATTTTTTCATTGATTTTTCTATAGTCCACACATACACGAGTTGCCCCATCCTTCTTTTTGACTAACACCAATGGACTTGCATATTCCGAATAGCTGGGTTTAACAATACCATTATTTAACCACTCACTTACTTGGTCATCTACAATTTGCTGCTCCATGATTGCCAAACGTCTTGGTCTCTGCGCCACCGGAATCTCATCCTTCATTACAATGTGCATTTCAATGGGTGCTTCCTTTGTTTGAACCGGAGAGTAGCTGTTTACAAGGTCCAATACCTCATTCCTCAACTGCTGGTCTGGCATGAAAGCCACTGCATCTTCTTTCACATCTGTAATCAGAACATGTAAAAGACTACTGCCCTCCTTTTCGGTCAAAACATTCACTAACCCCCTATCAATGATCAGTGTTGTGTTTTGCAAAAACGGCTGACCTAAAATGACTCCATAGGGCATAACACCTTTGGGCACAACATAGAACATTAAATTAAAGCAGTGTCCATCGATTATAACCTCACATTCAGTCTTTCCCAACGAACAAACCTTTGTGGCACCAAGTCCCGAAAATTCCTTGTTTTCCTTGACATAGGAAGTTACGTCTATCTCGAAAAACAAGTCCACCGTAATTAAGTTTACATCACTTCCCGAATCGATCAAACTTTTCACCTTTAGACCACCTATTTCTAATAATTTCACTGATTTATTTTCACTACTACACTGTTTGTTTACGTTCAACGCCTGAGTCGCCTGATGACATTGACAGCTCCTGCCAACGTCAGTGCCGCCGCAATGGCCGCCGCCCGCACCGCCATGTTGAATCTCAGTGATGCCAACATCACCGACGTTTGCGAACGAATCCGCTGATGACTTCAGACACATAGCGCGTGGTTGCCATCTTGGCGAACGAACCTTCGCGCCGCTGCCGCCGCTCACTTCACCTTGTTTACTCGTCGATGGCTGCTCCATATCCACATTGAAACTATGACATGCTGTAGCGATGTGGCCGAATTGATTGCATTTGTAGCATTTCACGCCATTTTTGCACACACTCGCTATGTGGTCCCTTTCGCCGCATTTGTAGCAATGACGAGCCAATCTAGGTGCTTCACCTGAGTAGCCAACTTTTCTTGCAGGTGCCTGTGCCGCCGGTTCTCGCTTTTTGGTCATCTTTTTCATGGTTTCATATATCGCCAGCTTCTCTTTGAGCACAGGATAAGTCGTCACGCCATATAGTATAGCTTTGTTCGACTCATAATCCACGATACCATCCACTATGTATTGTATTGATACATAGTCAGGGAACTTGCCCCGTCTTCCCAGCTCTTTCATGATGAGCATATACTCATAAAATGATTCGTCTTTTCGCTTCTTTCTCGCCGCCATCATTTCATGAACTTCTTTTATATTTAAAGCATCCGGAAACTCCTTTTGCAGTGCTGTTTTAAAATCGTCGTACGTCTTAAATACTTTTTCAGACTTCACCCATAGCTCCGCCGTCCCCGTAAGACAACGTCGCGCCACAATAAACTTTTGGGTCGTTGTCCAGCCAAACAGCTCCCCATTTTCATCAATGTCCTGTAGCCATTTTGATGCGCATATGGTTTTGTCCGTACCATCGAATTTTCCGATTAATCCGTCGAATCCCGCCGTGGTCATCATATTCACGGACGGTTTGCCGTTCTCGTTTTCGTTTTCCGTAGTCATTCACGCCTTTTCTTCTCACCTTTGATCTTTTCACCTGCACGTGCACGTGCACCTTTTCTTTCAACTTTCCTCAGTTTTCACTTTCTACTCTGCCTTTTCGCCTTCTTCTTTGCCTTTTCACCTTCTTTGACGCCTTTTCACCTTGTTTTTCACCTTTTCACCTTATTTCCTTAGCCATCTGCCGAGATTAAAACGACCACACCACCACCACGCGGTCTACACGCCGGTCAACGATCCAAAAACTGTTTCCCGGTCGTCCCCCTTTTACCTATGACTTATTTCCATCCCGGACGAGCCCCCAAGATTTGTGGGATGGAAATAATAGGCAAAATAACTTTAAACTGAATTTATTTAATTTAAGAAAAATTTCAAGCACACGGCATCCGCCATTACAAGAGAAGAAAAAAAAAGTGTCACAGACAATGCAAACTGTCAACGCTTACATTTAAAAAAAAACGATGGTTGGATGCGTTCCGTTACGGTTATAAATTCCTACATACTATATTTTTAAGATTCCAAAATTCACGGATTCACACGGATCACAATTAGAAATAAATAAATATTTTAAATACCGCGCTAGACTGACTGTTGTCATAGCAACATTATACGTCGTGTTGCTATGACATGACATAAAATTTATTTTTTCATTTAATTTTTTGAGCAAACCGATTAAAAAAGTAGCGATTTAAAAAATAAATGTTATTCCTGTTGATAGCTTTCAAATCAAATCAAATCAAATACTCTTTATTGTCATACAAGAAACATACAAACATATAATAACACAATAAAAAGAAAGCTTTATTCCTCTGTAAAAAAAAAAACAGAATAAAATTATACCTAAATTTTTAGACGTGGCATTGGTAACTTTGTCCTAAGGTAGACATTTTCAAGTATTTCATAAAATTGCCAATATCTCGAAAACGATGACAATTTTACTAAAGTGAAATGTACATTTTTTGGCTAGTCAGGACCTGGTGCATCAGCACTCCAAGGATTATCGTTGGTTTTTGGGATACCCTGTATACTTATAGAGAGAGAATGTATAGGTACTTATATATATAGATTAACTGTGAAATTCTGAGTAGGTGTGAAATAAGCATTCGTAGAATACGAAATTATTATTGCTTACAATATGAGAAAATTTTGAGATAAGTTTAAAGGACTGACTCGGTGGCTCAGTGGTTAGCGATCCTGACCCCTGATCCGAGAGTCGTGGGTTCGATCCCAACACAGTGCATACTTTTCTGTGATGAGCAGAATTGTTTGCTCTGAGTCTGGGTGTATAATATCTATGAATGTATGTATTTAAATGTTTATGTGTATGTATATCAGTCTCTGGTTCCCAAGATACAGGGAGTCCTAGTTTGGGGCCAGATGACCGTGTGTGATTTGTCCCGGATATTATTATTATAGTATATCTGTACATCTATAAAATGGTACTAACTTTGTCATCGTTAACAACCCATATCGTCCCCACTGCACGGCACGGGTCTCTTCCCATACCTCGGGAAGGTTAGGCCATATTCCATACACGGGGGCCAAGTATGGGCTGTGGGACTTGTGGCTCACCCCAGTGTCAGAAGTTTTCAAGCCGCCTATAAGGCCTCCGACATGGCTTAACGACTGCCATCTAGTGATAGATATCTAGAGATAAGATTAGCAAATGACGACACGATGTGATACGACAAGACACGATGCGATATCAAACGATACAACACGATACGGTACGATAAACCATTCAAGAAATTCAAGAAAAAACATACTTGCCTTGAAGACTGTAAAGGAGTAATAAGAAAGATTTTTATAGATATAAATGGATAAATATTGTAAGGAAAACTGATACGTATCTAATGAAAAGTTCCAATTATTCCATAGGTTTAGATACATTTTTCCGCTACTAAAGCCTTCATCGTGGGATTAAACCATAAACAAGGTCGGTTGAAAAAAAATAAAGCGTAACTAGCACATCATTAAACTAACATGTCAAATAAAATTGCAAGCGTAAGAATATTTATACGAAGTTTATGAAAAATGTTATGTCAAATCGGTTGGTTCTATGTTCGCCTAAGCCTTTCGAACCACATAGTTAACAAAAAAAATTCTATCCTTTTTAAATCGTTTATTACCTATGGTACAACTTCTTGGTACAACCAGTTGTGCCAAAATTAGTTGCGATCGTGTTTTTGAATCCTGTTTCTTATCATTTTTAACAGACTTCAATAAAGGAGCTTCTCAATTCGACTATATGTGTTTTTTTTTGTATGTATGTTACGCGATTTCTCCGCCAGTTATGAATTGATTTTGATGATTCTTCTTTTGTTTGGTAGGTAGTACTTCAGAGGTGGTCCCATACACATTTTATAGAAATTGATTTAGCGCTTTTTGAAAAAATCAACAAAAACAAAAAAGACATAGCTGAATTGTAGTTGTTACTATTGAACTCGGTTGTTTTTAACATGTTCAGCGTTGTCGATTAAACGGAAGTATATTCTGTGTTCGTCTCACACTCAACGGAAAACATTAAGTACATAATGTAAGGAAATCTTCTTATTAAGTTTTTGTCGCTTGTTTTCGGTCTATTGCACAGAAGATATGAAAAGAAAAATGCAAAAAGAACATAATTAAAAATACGATAGCTTGAAACAAATAAAACAAAAACAGGACAATAGTAGGACAGATAAGCCCTTGGCATTACACCTGGTGGTAAGTAATGATGATACCCAAGAAAAAATGATATGACAGTTTGTATAGAATAACTGACAACGCTGAAAACGTTAATAACATCCGACTTCAATCTTAACAACTGCCATTTTGCTATGCTTTTTTTAGTTTTTGTTGATTTTTTCGAAAAGTGCTGAATCAGTTTCGATAAAATTTATATGGGACTACCTCTGAAGTATTACCTACCAAACAAAAAAAGAATCATCAAAATCAATTCATAACTGGCGGAGTAATCGCGTAACATACAGTCGAACAAAAAAAAACATACAGTCGAATTGAGAACCTCCTCCTTTTTGAAGTCGATTAAAAAAGGAAATGGACTTATCCATCATAACCTTAAAAAAAGACACACTATATACTTACAGGTTAAAAAAGTGCGTTTGAGATTTTAAGGGGTTACTCAGAATCAATTATAGATACAGGAAAAATATTGAAAAATTCTGATTTATCGTACAACTTCTTTTCAGTTTTTCATACAAGTTCTTGATTCACTATTCAAATTTAGTAAGGCACACTGAAAAAAAAATGTAGAACGGATTTCTTCAATATTTCTACTGTATTCTATACTTGATTCTGAGTTACTCCGGCGCGGATCAATTGATCAATTAGTATGAGAAGTCCAAAAATTTTGTTGCAAATTTTGTATAGGTTCCTTGGAGAAAGTTGTGCAGTGGCATAGAAGCTACTGTTTTTTTTCCAGGTATTTTAGAAGAATCCTATATAATAAAGACAGAAAAAATATCGCACAAATATTATAAATGCGATAGTATGGGTGTTTATTTGTTTGTTTATTTGTTTGTTCCACTTTCACGCCGAAACTACTGAACGAAAATGAATGAAATTTGGTAGGTAGATAGATAAAGCATTCAGCTAACACATAGGATACTTTTTATCCCGGAAAACTCGAAGGTTCCTGGAGGAATGGCTAAAAACTAAAATTCTTACTTTGTCACTAGATGGCGCTTCCTTAAAAAAATATTTCTCTCTGGACCCAATTCTGAAGTCCGCCAGACGAAGTCGCGGGCGGAAGCTAGTTTTAAATAAAAGAGGTACAAAACATTGGGCAATTGCGGAACACACCGAAGCATGATTTTTAATGGGGAATGTCTTCCGCCAAGGCTGCGCGAAGCCGAGTGACAGGAAATTATGAGGAGATGACGAAGCGGATTCAGTTTGGAAAGTAGCTGGGTTCGAGTCTTTGTACAGGCAACATGTAATATAGGTGGTTTATAAGGAAGAAATGTCGGTCCAAAGGATATTATCAACTACTAGCTCCACTGTCAGGATAAAGATATGGATGTGTATAAATCCTTCAGCTCTTATTTCACATTTTCAGCAACCGAGAGCTTTTACCATGTTAAACAATAAGAAAAATTATGATGTTGACTGTACAAGTTAAGGCGAAGAGTGGATGTTTTTCTTAGCAAATATTTTCATTCGTAAAGTCAATTTTGGAGGAATTTGGCAACACTAGGGTAAAGTGGCTATGTTGTTTTTATGGCAGAGGTTGCAAACGAGCAGACGGATCACCTTATGGTAAGCGATTACCGCCGCCCATAGATTTGCAGGCTAAATGTAATAATATTGTAGGTTTGACTGCTAATGGCATCTATCTCGAAGGTTTCTGTGCGTGACAATGCACTTTAAGCCGTTGATGCCGGCTGTTATCACTAGATGGTACGAAAAGGGCTATAGACAACTTGAAAACTTCAGACACTGGGGTTGGACAATAGCCCCACAACCTCCACCAATCCGGACTTGGTCGCCACGTGTGGAGTATGGCCTAACCTTCCCGCTCCAGTAGTAGGAACGTTATATTAGGTGCTTACCTATGAAATTGCCGTTTCAGTTTTGAATTTTCCATAAAATTATACTATCATTTTTAGCTACATTCAAGGTCTTTCATGAATTAGTGATGTTAATGTCTCTCATGTAAAAACTGACTGAGACTGATCCATTAAATACTGTATTGGCGATTTCTTAGAGGTCAATTGGGTAAATTTTTTCTACCAAAAACAAAAAACCAAATTATCTGAATATCGAGAAATATTATGCGCAATATGTTCAAAAATACATATGGCAACGAAGAACACGCTGGAGTAAGTGAAGCCTTCAAAAATAAAAAATAAGTACTTTTTTAAGGAAAAAATGACCATTTTCTGTGATTAAAAAATCCATTTTCATAGCTTCTACACCACTGTACTCTCAAAATATTCAGACAACGTGAATTCAGCAAGCTTCATTTTATTTCTAAATGTCCAATAGTACTTTGGAAATAGTTTGTTGTTTTTAAACCTTATTTTATATCTTTAGTAATATAATATTTCAAAATTGTTTGTAAGTTATATATAAGTTTAAACAAGTCGTGTTTTTGACTTTTGCTCCTGCTTTGAAATTTGTACCTATAATTTCTCTTAACGTAAAAGGTTGACTGGAAAAGATCCCGTAAGGGATAAGTCCACCATTGTATATTACTTCTGTTAAAGTTTTGTTTTTATTTTATTTTATCAATAAAGAGTTTACAAACAAACCTTAATTGTTTTATATTCATATTCATATCATTTATTCACAATTATTTGTAATGTTATGTTCACAATATTCGTGTATAAATAGATGTTAAAATATATTACAAATAACCTTTTCAAGGCATTAGTGAATTCAGGTATTAGCATTTATAATCAGAATATAACACAATAAAAAATAGAAAACATTAGGTAATATATAGGTAGTAAAATAAAATGTCATTAACCGAACATAACACAATTAAAAATATAAAACATTAATATATAGGTAGTTAAATAAAAGTCATTATGAATAGAATTTAGGCATACACATAAAGATGTCCATTAATATTTGATTAGATATCAGCATAAAAACTTTAAAAACTGTAATTTGGATATAAAAATACTAGTAACATTACAATTTGTCATTAAAATATTCTGTCATTGTATAGTAACTTTTTATCATAAGCAATTTCTTTAATTCTTGGTAAAATTTACTGCTTTGGAGTGCTTTGAGTGACTTAGGTAAATTAATTAATTTTCTCATTGAACTTTTTCGGCAATTTCATAGGTAAGCACCTAATAAGTTAAAAATATACACATGGTAATGGTTCCTATACATAATTTTGTAACACTATAGGTACTAACTTGAACCTAGCTTGAAACATAACTCGATTTCCCTGTTTACTTAGTACCTACTAAGTTTTGTATAGTATTATCATAGTTTAATATAATATTATGTCGGCGTCTGTGGCTCTGCGGTTAGTGACTCCGTCCTCCTAACCAGAGGTCTCGGGTTCAAATCCTGGCCAGTGCACCAATGAGTTTTTCGAAACTTACGTGCATTTTCATATCGACTGCTTTAACGGTGAAGGAAAACATCGTGAGGAAACCCACACATCTGATTTCCAGTTGTGTATGATGGTCGCGTTGCACACGTCCGTAGGTGTAAATCTAAAATGCCCTACACGTGACCGCGGGTGATGCTAAGTGCAACACCAGGCAACCGCCGCCTATACCTTGTGTGATAGGACGGTTAAATTGTGCCACACGATAAGAAGAATAATATTAAGCGAGACACAAGCTTCGAACAAACACTAGGTATAGTGTACCTATATTAAGGACAAGGTCTAACATATGTAATTAACAAAGCTAAACAAGTTAAAAACAACCGATTTAATCGTAACAACTATTATTTTGCTATGGGTTTTATAATAAATAAATAAAACATAATTGACCACGCTGAATACGTTAAAAACAACCGACTTCAAACGCAACAACTCCAATTTTGCTATGTTTTTGTTGATTTTCTCAAAAACCGCTGAATCGATTTCGATAAAATGTACATGGGACCACCTATGAAGTATATACCCTTTTAAACAAAAAAAGAATTTTCCAAATCAGTTCAGGCGTCTTCGAGTAATCGGTGAACATATATAAAAAATAAAATAAAAAAAAAGATTCCGACGAATTGAGAACCTCCTCCTTTTTTTGAAGTCGGTTAAAAATAGCCCTTTTCTTATTGAAATTCTTACATGAAAATCATTACTATTATGAGGATTTAGTTTTTGTTAATTTGCTGTAGAAAAATCTGTAATAAAATTTTATATCAGACCTTCCTAGAATTATAATAGTTCAACTATGATATTTCCCAGACTTTAAACCAGAAGTAGCTTTAAGCCGCATCATAGTAACATCAGATGAGTATTGTAGATTCAGAAAGAAAATGTATAAAATATTAGTGAGATGGAATAAAAAAATATTATTAGAATCGGGTTTAATTAGCGGAGATATAACAAAGCGCGTTACAAACACAAAAAAAAATACAGTCAATTTCAATTTCAGTTTCTTTCTTGCATTTAAATTAAGATCATCTTATTTTAAGGTCGTCGGTTTAAAAACTGATCAAAAATTCGAACTAAAGTTTTTATACGCGAAACTGCGAACAGCGTTGCTCAAAGAACTATTAGCGGATTTGAAAATTTTCTTTTGACTTTTCTAACAAGTTGATCATCCAACATCATCAAGGTTATCATTTTTTTTTTCATGAATTGAATATGACTGTGGTCCTTGCAAATACTTTTTTAGTTGCATGAGAAGAAATAAAGTGCATTTATATGAAAATATAATTGTATATATACTTGTTTCTTACATTTGCCTATAAATTTTAAAAGTAGATACCTATTATTGGTTTTACACTTACTGTTTAAACACTATCTGTTATTTACATCACTCTGTAATGCTGTTGGTATCTCAATAAAGTAAAAAAAAAACATCCCAAACACAACAAGCTTGCGACTAGCATACGACAAATGCTTTGCAAAAGTTTTCGGCAGCTAAACGAAAGTTTAACTGTGATGCAAAAACACGCTCGTAAAAATAACAGAAGCCAACCGGCTTAGCACTTGCGTTCAAAACATCGGTGTTGCAAACAAAGGCAGTTTTCCGGCAAAGTTGAAAATGTCTGTTTTTAACTTCAACGCCGCATTTTAGAGAGCGAGGCTAAAGTTTTTCCTTTCGTACTGAGTTTTGACTTTTGTTTCGTGTTGTTTATCTAAATCTTGGTTTTAAGCAGGGATTTATTTAAATTCCGGTGTTAGAAAATATTGTGTCAGCGCTCTGAAATTCCGAAACGGTGTGTATAAATACAATAAATAAAGTGAGTTCAAAGTGGTAATAAATCACTTCGTATTAAATAGACTAAAAATTACCTTCCAATAGTGTAAGTGCTACCTAATTTGCTAGTGCTTGAATAATAATTGTAATGTTATTTACAAAAGACTCATTTGTAACTCACTCGACAAAACTACGCAGAAAAACAAAGATAAATAGGTAAGAATATTTTATTTTCTTTTTTTTAACATCTTCTCTGTGTACTGTTTAGGTCACTCGCTTCACACCTGGATGTCACAGGTTTAATTAGCTCCAAAAAACTAATTTAAGTATTTTGAATAACAGCATTTTTGATAAGTAACAAAATCCTACCCGCTACCGTAAAGGTCCAGAAACTCGAAAACAGCTGAGCTAATTTTCACCAGAAATTGCTAAGAATCAGCATTCAGGTGTAAAAAATCGCATTGAGAACGATGCACTCGTTTGAGAGCTTATTATTTTACAAAATGACACACATATAAACAGATCCTCTTTTGCGTCTGGTTAATAAAATAGCTATAAGAAAGAAAATGACAATATTCTATTCGAAGTAGGTACCATTTTAAAATTTTCGAAGATCCTGCTTTTGGTCTACCTAATACGAGGTTCCTTAAATGAAAATAAACATCTAAAATCGCTTATAAAAACTTGAAATAAAAATTGGAAATTTCCAACCAGAAAATACTCGGATGTCAATAAAATACACTTCCAAATAAAGTTGAAGCCAAAGAGGATATTTTTAAAGATTGTCACCGAGCAACCGACGCAGCTACAAGCTCTAATGGTGGGACTTTTCATAGAAATTCAAAAGAATTTCTGTTGCAGTGGTAACACATTTGTGAATGAAGTGAAATATTTTTGATGTCGCTTTTAGAGGATGTTTTTGGTTTGCACTTCGTTTGGTGACTGGGAAATGAAAGGACTGTTTTAGTAGGTAAGTACATATTTATAGATACTTTACAGTAATGGAAGTAAAAATAATATCTATTTTATAACTAGACCCAAACATACTTGTGGTGCCAGCTGTCAGATGCACATAGCTGCTGAAATACCAAATTATTGTAATTCAAAACCAAAAACCCTGCAAAAACTATAACAAACATTCGTATTGACCTTCATAATATCCGTTGACTATTACTTTATTAGTGTTGCAATCTAGGGCAAAATTCTCTTCTCGCTTCTTCCACACGTTCTTATCCTAACCCACTTAGATATAAATTAGGATTTAGTATGTACAGATATACCGCGCACCGGAAGGCGCAGTGTGGGCAGACTCGGTGGACCCCCCGACTCGGTGGACCGACGACCTGGTAAAGGTTGCAGGAAGCCGCTGGATGCGAGCCGCACAGGACCGGTCGGTGTGGAAATCCTTGGGGGAGGCCTTTGTCCAGCAGTGGACGTCTTTCGGCTGATAGATAGATAGATAGATGTACAGATATGTTTGAGTTTACATGAGGTGCTTTAAAGGTACATACACTATTTAAACTTCGCTTACCATCAGATGATCCGTCTGCTCGTTTGCCACCTATCACATAAAAAAGAAACTTGCGTTCCTACTGAACTAAACGAACTAACTTTGCTCTAGAAAACCATTTCATTTCATTTAATCATTTGCATGCCACGTGGTTACAAATTATAAAGTGTTATAAATATTACAGACAAAAAACATGTGTCACCGTTTCAAATTGCGAAAATATTGGCCGAAAGAATTACGGAATAATAGTAAAATAAACTATCAAAGAAAATACAATACAAATTAAAGACATATTTTATACTTTAAAGACAAATGTACCAGGCTTAGCTGGTGCTATTTTTTTTATTGCACAGTGCTGGTTCTCAACTGTCATAATACCCATACCATATATGTAATCAGCCTGAATTTTAATATACGTTAGTCCCAAAATACCTAAAATCCAAAACGCCCTCTATAAAATAATAATTAAATAAAAGAGATGGTACCAGAAGATAATTGACCACGCTGCATACGTTAAAAAAAAGCGGCCAAGTGCGAGTCGGACTCGCCCATGAAGGGTTCCGTAGCAGCATGTAACATAATATAAAAGTTCTTGTAGTTGGTTGTAACTTGAATGAAAGGTAAATTGCGGTTTACGATTTATGACGTATTAAAAAAAAACTACTTACTAGATATCGTTCAAACCAATTTTCGGTGGAAGTTTCCATGGTAATGTACATCATATATTTTTTTTAGTTTTATCATTCTCTTATTTTAGAAGTTACGGGGGGGGGGGGGGGACACACATTTTACAACTTTGGAAGTGTCTCTCGCGCAAACTATTCAGTTTAGAAGAAAATGATATTGAAAACCTCAATATCATTTTTGAAGACCTATCCATATATACCCCACACGCATGGGTTTGATGAAAAAATTTTTTTTGAGTTTCAGTTCTAAGTATGGGGAGCCCCCAAATTTATTGTTTTTTTTTCTATTTTTGTGTGAAAATCTTAATGCGGTTTACAGAATACATCTACTTACCAAGTTTCAACAATATAGTTCTTATAGTTTCGGAAAAAAAGTGGCTGTGACATACGGACAGACAGACAGACAGACAGACATGACGATTCCATAAGGGTTCCGTTTTTTGCCATTTGGCTACGGAACCCTAACAACCGACTTCAATCGCAACAACTCCAATTTTGCTATGTTTTTGTTGATTTTCTCAAAAACCGCTGAATCGATTTCGATAAAATTTATATGGGACCACCTGTAAAGTATACCCTTTTAAACAAAAAAAGATTTTTCCAAATTGGTTCAGGCGTCTTCGAGTAATCGGTGAACATACATAAAAAAAATGATTCCGACGAATTGAGAACTTCCTCCTTTTTCTGAAGTCGGTTAAAAAAGAATGCAGTTAAGAGGTTTTTAGGAAGCCATCAAAAACTGCACGATCTAAAAATTTGTGGACCAATACCCATTTATTGTCCCCAGAGATTTGAAGGAGAGCAAATCTGAAATTTAAATGGGACATTTGGGTAAATGTTGGTGAATTTGAATGTACTTAGCCGATGGGGTAGGGAGGGGACTTGTAGGGGATAGAAATCCCTTGTAATTATGGTGATCCCTTGACGTAGACGAGGTCAGGCCTTGATGGGATCAATAAGGGATTAAAGTTTTGTAAACAAACATCACGGAAGTCTTTGTGCATCTCCGAGTGTTCCGACAATAATGGACCATATGCAGGGTGTAACAAAATTGGTGTAGGAATTGGTGTAAGAAAATTTGTTCAGTACGATGAGTAGAATCCTCAGTTAACGGATCCTATACCAATTTTGTTACACTCTGTATACAGACAGATACAGAATAATTAAATATTGATTCGCTAATAAGAGGTTCGAGTAAATGATAGATAAAAAAACTTTTCTCAAGTAATCTTTTTTAACCGACTTCAAAAAAAGGAGGAGGTTCTCAATTCGTCGGAATATTTTTTTATTTTTATGTATGTTCACCGATTACTTGAAGACGCCTGAACCGATTTGGAAAATTCTTTTTTTGTTTAAAAGGGTATACTTCACAGGTGCTCCCATATAAATTTTATCGAAATCGATTCAGCGGTTTTTGAGAAAATCAACAAAAACGTAGCAAAATTGGAGTTGTTGCGATTGAAGTCGGTTGTTTTTAACGTATTCAGCGTGGTCAATTATTAAACAAACATTTTATAGTGGACGTCTTGTACGTATGTAAGTCTATTACAGGGTACTTTAGCAGTCCTATAGCTGAAAACGATTTCTGCAAGACAAACCATTGCCCGAAAGAAAAGCAAGATTTTTTTATGCTTACTAGTTTAATTAATACTAGCTTCCGCCCGCGACTTCGTCTGCGTAGACTTCAGAATTGGGTCCAGAGAGAAAGAAAATATTAAGGCAGCGCCATCTAGTGACAAAGTACAAATTTCAGTTTTTAGCCATTCCTCCGGGAACCCCCAAGTTTTACGGGATAAAAAGTATCCTATCTGTTAGCCGAGTGCTTTATCTATCTACCTACCAAATTTCATCCAAATCCGTTAAGTACTTTCGACGTGAAAGTGGAACAAACAAACAAATAAACTAACAAACATCCGTACTTTCGCTTTTTAAAATATTAGTGAGATGAATTAGTGAGAAGTAATTTACCGCGATTTATTCTCATGACACCGACCGGTCCTGCGCTGCCCGCATCCAGCGGCTTCCCGCAACCTTCACCAGGTCATTTGTCTACCGAGTGGGAGGCCTGCCTACACTGCTGCCTGCCTATCCTTGGGGGAGGTCTTTGTCCAGCAGTGGACGTCTTTCGGCTGATGATGATGATACTCATGACATCCGTGCCCCAGTAGTGGGGATGATATTGGTTTTGAACGTTTTCCACCTCTACGATAGTATCCACTTTAAATAAATAGAAGCTATATTAAGGAAAATCCTCATCTTTGAATAAAGGTAAACCCCAAACGACTTTGTAATCTAGATCAAAGCTATTTACCTAAAAGAGGATCTTTAGCAGATAATTTGAGTAAAAAGCGATACAGTTTAGATTATCACAATCGAGAATAGTGAATTAGAATTTGGTAACTAGATAAACGAAGAAAATTTAACCAGTTTCATATAAAATAGTGATTCTTAAGCACTTTCGAAAAAAAATACCAAAACGTTATATTTGCATTGGAATCCACGTTTTTTTAAAGCAACAATTGGTAAGCCCTTGGCAATATCTCCCCTGATCGTAAATGATGACGCCTAAAGATGGAAGCGGAAGCGGGCTAAATGATGATAATGACACCAAAGATGAAAGCGGGCTTACCAAGATTCTCCAACACATTAGAGAACTGGCTACTAATCTCAATACCGGAACACATCAACACTATTATTGTAATATTGATGTTTGATGGAAAGATTTAGAAAAGATAGTGGTAGCTAGCCAGGCGGGCTAAGAAAATACCCTTCGGTAATCGAACTCGCGACCTCCCGATGCAAAGCGAGTGGACTAGCCACTAGATAATGGAGTATTTTTTTAAATGAATATAAATAAAGAAGGCTATCCACACAGCGAGTCAGACTAGCAAAATATATCAAAAATACTTTTAAAAAATCCAACCTAAAAGCGATGAAAATTTACAGGTTGGCTAATTTGTCCCCCTTGTACAGACTGGATGGACGTAAAAGTGGCGGTGGTGGGTTAAATTACTGAAAGGGTTAACCGTTCCCCCATGTCGCATCGGGTTTCATGTTGGTATATTAACGGTTAGTTGTCGCCTAGTGCAAATTTGGAGACAGAGTTGGATCAAAGCAAACAGTTTAGGGGTTAAAATTTTTACGCGATATTTTCTTGAGGTATGTCCGCGATATTTTCTAATCTCACTAATATTATAAATTCGAAAGTATGGATGTTTGTTTGTTTGTTCCGCTTTCACGCCAAAACTACTGAACGGATTGGGATGAAATCTCACTAATATCAGAGAAACTAATATTATAAATGCGAAAGTATGGATGTTTGTTTGTTTGTCAGTTTGTTTGTTTGTTTATTCCGCTTTCATGCCGAAACTACTGAACGGATTTGGATGAAATTTGGAAGGTAGATAGATAAAGCACTTGGGTAACATATAGGATCCTTATTATCTCGGAAAACATAAGGGTTCCCGTACGTTCGTCACTAGGTGGCGCTATCTTAAAATTTTCTTTCTTTCTGGACACAATTCTGAAGTCCACGCGGACGAAGTCGCGGGCGGAAGCTAGTTAGTAATCATTTTCTTTTGCTACTCCCATACAAGAAGTCGTCTTAAATCTGAAGTCTTTTTGGGACTCGACTATGGGTAACTCGGGGATAGTTTTTCATATTCATGTATAAAATGTGATCCGTCTGCTCGTTTGCCACCTATGACATAAAATAAAAAAAATAGAAGTTGCAGTTTAAACTGTTTCAGCTTTTATTTTGAGCCGGTGAGGTCTAATTAAGCACTGCACATTTTCTGCATAGCAGTAACAAAACGCGGCGTGATAATTAGCGTCATGCCAATGTGAAACACACCTTAGCTCGGTCTGGAGCTTGCGATATTTATAGTTTCCTTGCGAGGTGTCTTGAGACATGAGTTGAGGTGTGTTCATAATGGTGGTTATATACAGGATGTTAAAAAGTACATTTTGAAATTTTGAGGGGTTATTCAGATTCAGATAGCTCACAGAATCGCTAGACTTAAATGTCAGTGGGCGGGGCACATAGCTCGTAGAACAGATGGCCGTTGGGGCAGTAAAGTTCTCGAGTGGCGACCGCGCACCGGAAGACGCAGTATAGGCAAGCCTCCAACTCGTTGGACCGATGACCTGGTGAAGGTTGCGCGAAGCCGCTGGATGCGAGCAGCGCAGGACCGGTCAGTGTGGAAATCCTTGGGGGAGGCCTTTGTCCAGCAGTGGACGTCTTTCAGCTGATGATAATTCAGACACAAGTATACGTCAAAATATCCAATAAAAAACAAAGTCAGATGTTTATTTCATTTTCTTATACAAATTGTTGATTCACTATTCGGATTTAGTATGGGAAACTAAAAAAAAATGATCGGATTTTTAAAAACTTGTTATTATTATTTGTGGGTTCCCGGAGGAATACTTAAGAATTTAAAATTTCCACTTCATCGCTAGACGACGCCACATTCTCTTTCTTTCTCTCTAAACCCAATTCTGAAGTCCACGCAGACAAAGTCGCGGGCGGAAGCTAGTATTGTACAAAATTTCTCATAAAATCATTTTTCAGTTTTTATTGCATCCAGTAAATTTAAGACTGCCGTATTTTGTACATCATATTATATTCTAAAGTGTTCAATATCATTTAATAAACATGTATGTCGCCCTGTCAATTATCTATAGATAGTGTAAATGCACCTTTACTATAAAGCACACTTTACACTATAACTCCGGAAACTCTAGTCCACCTGTGAAACTAATTAAACTACTATCTAACTCAACTGCATACAATGGGTATAGGGTGCGCCAATTTTCGTGGAATATACAGGGTGGTACTTTCGGACGGGCTTTGAGAAGCAATGGCAGCGTTTATGACGGGAAATTGTGTTTCGAATTTATGTTTATGTTTCCTTCGAATCTTCTGCTTCGCGTTAGTATTCAGTTCAACCTCTTCATTTAGTGTAGGGTGGTGTTCTATGTTTTAAACCCCGTTCTAAACTTAATATTTAGTCGATGTGTGTCTGTTTGTGGCACTGTAGCTCTCAAACGAGTGCACCGATTTGAATGTTTTTTTTTTGTGACTTGAAAGGACATTTTTACTGGCAATTTTTGGTAAAAATTGGTTCAATGAGTTTTTTGAGTTATTCAACTTTTAGGTAGATATTTTTTTTTAATTTGTTTTTTACCCGACCCTAGGCTATTTTTTTAAGTGAAAATAGGTATTTTTGCCTGTTCGTTTCACTATTGTATCCGTCACAAATGATTAACTTTAAAAAGCGAAGTGTTCTTATATCTTTAGAGAGATAAATTAGTCTCCATCAATATTTATTAATCGGAATATTATAAATAAAAGCTACCTCTTCTGGAAATGTTAGCAAAATGAAAGGAAAACATCGATGTGGCTAAGATTTGGCTGCATTACTTAAATAATATTGTATGTAATAGCTAGGCAAAGCACCTTTTAAAAGTCCTAAAAAGTTGTACTAAGGGAATCGAACCCGCGACCGTCTAACGTGAAAGATAGGTGGAAGAGCCACTAGTATGTATGCGTACCATAGCATCGCCTGAGAATGAAAACCTCGGGAACGCAAAATTGCTAATTATCTCTTTCTCTCTTTAACTATATTTGTAGTTTTTAACGAATTTAAGATAATAATTCGAAATGAATTGTAGAAGCATCTGAAACCTTATCAAATTAGCTAATAAATTCACACTTAAGGGGACAAATTGTAGTAGTAATTTTTACGATGAGGTTTTTACTTCCTCCTGATAATTACACTTTCCGCATACACAAGGTTTTCACTCTCTGGCAACGATATACGAAATGCCATGGAAACAGCAAAATTCCCATATGTGGGTACTTATATTCTGTCATCAATCTTTCTTAGTAATTTTACTTATCGAAGGCTTATTTCATCTGAATTTCGATTGGGTTTGAACCCTGTATCAGATCTGTCAATGTTAATCAAAGATTAAATCTATCGCTCTGCCTACATTCAGCTAAAGGGAATGCCTAATACTGTCGACAGACATTGTACACGTTACGTCAATAAGCAATACAATGAGGCTCCTTTGTTCTCCCCCTATACAGGTCCATGGTACAAGAGACATGGTACCAGCACAAGCTTTTCCGGGTTTTATATAACTCAAAGGATATAACTACCTATCACAACTACAGAAGTACCGGGCTGTCCCCATAGGTGTGTTTGAACAACCAGTATAGGGTTACGTATCATAAAATTATCACTCAAAGAACAAGGAAAACGCTATAAGTAAGCAACATGTCCTACAATTTTGACGGGTGAAAAGCTATTTCTGGAAATCGTTTCAAAACGTACTTTCTTAAATAATTGACCACGCTGAATACGTTAAAAACAACCGACTTCAATCGCAACAACTCCAATTTTGCTATGATTTTGTGGATTTTCTCAAAAACAGCTGAATCGATTACCTTAAAATTTATATGGGACCACCTGTGAAGATACCCTTTTAAACAAAAAAATAATTTTCCAAATCGGTTCAGGCGTCTTCGAGTAGTCTGTGAACATACATAAAAAAAAAGATTCCGACGAATTGAGAACCTCCTCCTTTTTTTGAAGTCGGTTAAAAAATAAAATCAGTTTGAATAAACCCGTAGGGTGGCGACACGGGCCATACACGACAGCCACAAACGCCGAAACTATATGAAATATCTTAAGTAGCGTGTGGCTGCCACCGAGCGTCAACCGTGTGCAACGAGTCCATATAAAATATATGAAAACTACAGGAAATATGCCGGTGGCGGCGTGTGGCCGGTGGCCCAAGTGCGGTGACACCACAAAATAGATACAGAAGGTCCGCTCAATACAAACCACTAAAATCGTAAGCATATACATGCTTATAGAAATATAAGGTCCTTCGAGACAAGGTCACGCGGAAAAGTACCACAACAGTATCGTGACCTTGCCTACAATGATCGTATACCTCTATAAGCATGTATATGCTTAGGATTTTAGTGAGCGTATTGAGCGGACCTTCTGTATCTGAGTATTTTGTGGCGACACGTAGATATGCAAGTAGCACCGTTACGAAGATGCTCGACGTAATGATTGAAGCAAACAAAACATTAACTATCTGGATTTAGAGTCGTACATATTTGTCCGTTCAGCTGATCGATTTAAGTAAAGAGTCCAAAATATATAGGGTGACCCTAAATTAGTTCTTGATACGAAAGGCTATGCATGTGCTCATGATAACAAACAACTTTCCCTTAGAAACCCATAGTCAAATCGCAAAAAAAAATTTTGAGTCTCCATACAAATCGATGAACTGACCGGCCAAATTAGTATGAAGAGTCCAAATTTTTTTTGCGATTTGACTATGGGTTCTTTAGGGAAAGTTGTTCGTTATCATGAGCACATGCATAGCCTTTCGTATCAAGAACTAATTTAGGGTCACCCTATATATATTTTTTTAAATGATTCAGATTCTGTAGAAACTCCAGTTTGAGCCAAGGCAGACATTTTGAGAACACCTCATTGTAGTGTCGTCTGCTAGGTATGAAATGGTACTTTCTGTGTCACTACCATACATTAATTAATTAAAGTGTAAAATTTCATGTGCAATAAAGATAATTCATGTATTCGCCACTCGGTTCTCCTTAGGTTAGAAAGAGTAGCATATAGTTGATTGGTAGGTACATCTTTTGGTCGACTTGTATGGTATTTCAGGTGGTCTATGTACATTCCTAAAATGACCTCTTTCCCAAAATGACAACATTTCTTTCTCAAAAGAATCCTTTCCAAAAGAGGGAATGAAGCCCTTAGGATCAAGTGGTCTAGTTTTTTTAATTTTTTTTTTAAGTTATTTATTCAAAATAATCACAAATTACATATTACATAAATACATTTACATACAATACATACAGTTAGTTTACCAAAATGACTTACTTTAACAAACTGCACACTATCCCAAAATACTTTACCAAATATCACGCATATTGGAATACCGTGACTTCTTGTACCATGTACACATCTTGGCAAATTAACTGATTAGTCTTGGACGGTAATGTGTGGTAATGACAGTATTCCCGTAATTGGAGCGACACTGATAAAACCTGTGTTGGCAACCATTTTGTTTCTAAGGTAGCACGCGAGATTTTTAGCAATCAATTTGGGGGTTAATATCGAATGTTCGCGAATGCAAGCAGTCTACAGTAGCAACTTGTCTAACATGTTAATGGTCTAAAGTCTCATGACGTCCTTATAGCAAGTGCTCTAAAGTTTAATCTCGTCTAAATATGAGATGGTCTAACTAAAGTAGTATTTCGTCATTTCTGTATGATTGATGCCTAAAATTAAATGCCATTAGACCACTTGCTATAAGGACGACATGCGGTTTTAGACTATTAAAATGTTAGACGAGTTGCTATTGTAGACTTCTCAATTTCGCGGCAATTCGATACCAACCCCAATTTGGGACGAAATACCTATAGAAACCTAAAATCAAAATAAAAATCAAAATATTATTTATTCGAAGTAGGTATCACTGTACACTTTTCTTAGGTCATATTTTTTTCTACTTAATACGAAGCTCCTACCACTTGGAACTCGTATACCCAACATTTCGGGAAGTGTTTGCGGAGAGAGAAGAAAGTCGGGCCCAAAGAAACTCCCTCCAACACATTTTTTCAATAAAAGGCTTACATTCTATTACATAGTTTGTGAAAAAGTCTGATCATATTTATATGTAGTTGCATACCATTATAAGAGAGTGTAAAGGATCGACAAAATACTCGGGTACATACTATTATAATTAATGATAACGACTAGACAAACACCAATGACAAGAGTAGGTCAGTTCACACGGACAGCACCCGATCACGAGTATAACGCGAGAGTCAGCCATCGCTCCCCTCAACCATATTTAAGGGAAGGGAGCGACCCGGCTCCCGAAACGCCATCATCAATGGAAAAGAAGCAATAAAGAAAATAAATTTATGAATTTTAATAATAGGTAGAAAAAAAGTTGCTGTAAAATGCTTGATCCACATCAGGAGGTAACCCTCTCCGTGGTCCAGTGGCTAGTCTGCTTACTTCACATCAGGAGGTCGCGGATTCGATTCCCGGCGCGGACCAGCTTTGTAAAACTCGGTTTGGTTGGTGGTAGGGCAGATTTTCAGAGGCTTCGCCTGGCTGGCTACCACCATCTTATCTAAGTCACAAAATATTAATAGCAATGATGTGTTCGCGCATGGATATAAGATAGTTAGTTTCCCATTGCGTTGGGGAAACTTGGTAAGCCCGCTTCCATCTTCGGCATCATCGTCACTTACCACCAGGTGAGATGGTGCCAAGGGCTTACCAATTATGGATAAAAAATAACACCTTAGTTGCTATATTAATAGTTTCTCGTTATTATGTATACGGATAGTATAATAGTTGTGTACTTTTTGTGCTGTTAATATCAAATAACATGGTTTATAAAGAAAAATTGGTCTAAAAAAGCTGCGTTTTTTATTTGCTTGAATTAGACAAAAACTTAAATAACTTGGTGCACATTTTCTTTCGCACGTTTTCGTCGCCACGTTTTCTGGCGCACATTAACGGCACCCGTTTATAATAGCTTTTTTGACAAAATTTACAACATTTTTGAGTATTTTGTTAGACCCGGTATATATGGGTCAGAATCAGAGAGGTGAGCATTATGCTTCTGACAAAGATTTTCTTAATAAAGTAACATGATATTACTACAATATTTATTTCAAAATAAAGGTTCTGTGCATAATTACAAGGCACTTACCATATTTATTTTTCTATAATAATATTTTATTTGATTTTGAACAAGAACAGGTCTAAATAGTCATTCCGGGAATGCGTCCTTGTACCATGTTTCATAGTTCAGACAAGTCAAAAATGTTTACAATTATGGCTTAAAAATGTCATATTTTAATATTAGCTTTAAAAATCATCAAATTAAGAATATATCTATAAATTAAATTAATATCAGTTTCATTTCTTCATATTTTGGCTATTCAAATGCTGTCTGACATTTTATTAAATCATTCCGTGAACGCGGTGGATATCGGTCGATGTAATTAAAACAACACACCCTAGAAGGCGTTAGCGAGCAACAATGTGAAGTTCACTAGTCAAAGCAAACGGCGTGTGTCGTGTTTACAGAAAAAAATAATTGATGTTGTTGGTAAGTACCTTTTAATTTGATATGTATGAAGAGTACTTTAATTCCCTGTCACTACGGGAACGCTGTTTGGTGATTAGATTTTCGAAAATTTGAATACTTTTTGCAAAATACTTTTAAATATTATAGCTCATTAGTAAATTACCTCTAAAATCAATATCTAACATGGCGGTGTCAAGCGTGACATGAAAATATTTATCGAATAGTCATTTCGGGATCGGTCATTTCGGGAATGTTCTCGTATATGACAGGCGTTCACGAAATGACACTATTAGGACAAAATGATGCTCTAATGCTTTTAAGAAGCATAACCATGGAAAATTTTAGTTTTAGTATCCATTTAGTACGAGTTACTTGGAAAACGATAAAAATGAAGAGAAAAGGAAGTCGAAAAAATGATGAAAACAGGACGGTATAGCTTATAAAAGGCATCGTGAAAAGGCTAATGTTAGGAAGCGCAAGTTTTTAAATAAAATGACACCTGAACAAAAAGAGATGAAGAGACTGAAAGATAGGGAATTTTACCAGAGAAAGAAAGCTGACAATAAAGTTAAGACACTTACTGATATAACTGAAAGAGAGAAGAGGAAATCGAGAAAGTTGTGGAGAATAAATTCTCAAAAGTATAGACAAAAAAAGATGATGGCAAATATTTTAGCTAATAGCCCCCCAGATTCTGAACATGATATGGAAAGCAATATTCGCTTATTGGGGAAGAAATCAGGTAGAAAACAGGTTAAAAGAAATAAAGCGCAGGCTTGCAGAACCGTCAAAAAACAGAAACATAAAATGCAAAAAAAATGCAAAGAACCATAGATCAGTTGCGAAAAAAAGGAGAAAGAAGCAGAAGACGTGAAGAAAGAGCATCCCTAAAGAGTGCTGATACGCCTACTCGCAAAGTTGGTGAATTAACAAGAGGATGTTCTGTTACTCCAGAAGTTCGTAAACGTCAATTGTTTGGCGAGGTTTTGACAGCCGAACTAAAAGACACCGTTGACAAATTACCGAAAAATTCTAAACAACGAGAGATCAAAATGGAATCGGGGAGTAATATAGATACCGTTCAATATTTTCAGTGGCCTGTAACAAAAGAAGACCGAATCATAAAAGGAGAAAAGAAAACCTTCAAACTTACTAAAAAAGTTACTGTTACAAGCACAGTCAGTGATCTTGAATGTTTGTTGATGAAACTACAAAGTTTATTATTATTAGATTTTAAGTTTAAATTTTGCTCCTCATTCTTTAAGTACAAATAAAGGTATAATACTGTCAATGTATATTATTTTATGCATAAAATATGCCAAAACCAGGCGTTTCGTTCATTCAGGGAACGTCAACGTCATTTAGAAAACTTCACTGTCATTTTGGGAACACCCACATCATTTTCGGGAACATCACAAAAATGGCAAATAAATCACTAATAAGTAATACTATAGTTAAATCTTTCATATACGTAATGAAATGACCTTTAAACTTTTGTATTTATATTATTAATATATAACATAGTGCAAGAATGTAGACAATAAATTGAAATTTTGGAGTGGAATTTACACCAATTGAAAAATTATTGAGAGTAATTTGGAAAATAACTGTTTTGATTATAAAAATAAAGAAAATAATAAGATTATCCGATTAAGGAACAGGTTAATTACAATTTATTGAAGGTGATTCTTAAATGCGTTGGTTATATTATTATTAAAAAAAATAATTAAAGTGTTCCCGAAATGACTTCTATTAACAGGTAGAATTTCTAAAATATACAGGATGTAACAGATATGTGTGACAATACTTCAAGGTTGGCTTTTACCCATCAAACTGAACAACTTTTGTTCTACAACTTTGTTGAAATCGCAAAATTTTTTTTGGACTTTTCATACAAATCGATCAGCTGGCGAACCAAGTTTGTATGAAAAGTCCAAAAAAAATTTTGCGATTTGAACAAAGTTGTAGAACAAAAGTTGTTCAGTTTGATGGGTAAAAGCCAACCTTGAAGTATTGTCACACACTTCTGTTACACCCTGTATATTTTTGTGCGTGCCTCTTCACAGGAAAAGTTCATGACAAATGACACAACAGACTCCACTTGTTAGTTTTCTTCAAAAAGAAACTTAATTTCTCAGATATTTGAAAACCTAAAATGCTCACCTCTCTGATTTTGACCCATATAAACAAACAAACGACATACAGGCTGGTAATATAAATTATCAGATTCACGTAGGCACTACACCTCGAAATTAATATACCAATTTCAGGCAGTCAATGGAATCGATACACAATCACATCTAACGGTGTTTTGTTGTTAAATTAATTGTGTTATTGTGCCGATGTCCGTTTAGACGTATAGGTACCTTTCAACATGTTGCCTTGAAACTATACAGGGTGTAAGGGACAAGTTTCCGAAAACTTTAAGGGCTTGCTCAGTACACGAATCTGAACAACTTTCCACAATTTTTTTTTTTCAGGAAACGAAATAAAATCGGCTTCTTCATACAAACTGTCCTATCAATTTTATAATTTTGTATAGAGAAGCCGTATTTTTTATTCGTTTCCTGAAAAAAAATCATGTGGAAAGTTGTTCAGTTTCGTGTACTGAGCAAGCCCTTAAAGTTTTCGGAAACCTGTCTTTTACAACCTGTATACCTAATTGTTGATAAGATTTTGATTCGATTTTCCTGAAACTTTGAGTTTACTACTTCCGAGTGGTAGAGACTTTGGAACAGGTAGAAAAAATGACCATTTAAAAGAACGTTTCAGCATCTACCTAAATAAAAAACTTTTTTTTTCGTTTTTTTTTTAATGTTAAGAAACGGTCAAAATAAATACTTAAGACTGAAAGTCAAACATCCAGGCCATGACCGCGTCTATTGTAATTGTCAGTAAACCTGTGAGTTTCACTTAAATATAGCGATTTTTCTTTAATTAATGCTATGACCTTGTGTCTATAGTAAATTACTCAGTTAACAACGCATAACGTCCCCACTGCAGGGGTACCGGTCTCTTCCCATACCTCGGGAAGGCTAGGTCATACTCCACACGCGGGGGCCAAGTCCGGATTGGTGGAGATTGTGGGGCTAGTGACTAGCCCAGTGTCAGAAGTTTTTAAGCCGCCTATACGATCTCCGACATGGCTTAACGACTACCATCTAATGATAACAGCCAGCACCAATGGCTTAACGTGCCTTGCGAAGCACGAAAACGGTCGAGATAAATGTCATTAACAGCTTATGACCGTGTCTGTAGTCAGTTAACCTGCGTGATCGACGCGACCACGCAAGCCGCACTGAGCCACTACCGCTTCAATTAATCATGACTTATTTATAGTGAACTAGCTTCCGCCCGCGACTTGGTCCGCGTGGACTTCAGAATTAAAGGAAAATATTAAGATAGCGCCATCTAGTGAAGGCATTTCTACGGGAACCCTTAAGTTTTCCAGGATAAAAAGTAGCCTATGTGTTAGCCGAATGCTTCATGTATCTACTTACCAAATTTCAAACAAATCCGTTCAGTAGTTTCGGCGTGAAAGCGGAACAAACAAACATTCATACTTTCGCATTTATAATATTATATTATATATTATATAGTGAGATGAGATGAGATGAGATTTATGTTTCTCATAGTATTATCTATATTTTTTTAAGCAATTTACTCAAATCTAGTTTTTTTTTATTTTCTTACAGATATGTATAAAGTATCAACACAGATACGTGAAAACTAAACTGTCGTTTTCACGATACTCTTCAGAGATGTATCCATCCACACGTATCTCAAACATAAACGTAAATGTCAGGCGAGGGGAGGGTGTTCAAATATTTTACCGCCCATTGCCAAGTATACGGGAAACTCGGGGGCGACTCGTTTTTATGACTACCCACAAATTACAATAAAAATAAAGTAGGTGGGTTGTACCGTACCGCGCGTGTGTGTAGAGTTTTGGAATTGGACCGGGTTTTGGGATAGGATCTGTTGTCGAATTTTACTAACTCACTAAGCTTTTATTAAAAGTTTAATTCACTTTTAATAATTTCAGCTTATTAACTCAACTGTAAGGCTATTATCTTACAAACTAAATGCATTTTATTGTAACCTGTACTATTCTGAGGATGACAATGAATCTAAAGACTAGCTCTACAAAATACATCAAGCCGATTCATCAAGCCATTTTTGTTATAGGCGACAACAGTGAAAAAGGCATACATACTATATTCTGATGTTAGAAAGGGTTCAGAAAGCTTTCTTGTGTTTGCTTTGCTAGAATCAAGATCATATTCATCAACTTCTATATTCATTATATAACAAGTTATTTAACTCTTACTATCTATAGAGGAATTTTAATATTTTGTTATTAAGTATTTAAGTATTTTATTACATTTCAGCTAAAACAGTGTCCATATTCAAAAAATAGGTACAAAGATCTCCCTTAAGCTACACAAAAGTGGCCCGTTTTTTATTATTTATTGTACATGATGGTAAAAAGACTGACGGCCCACCTGATGAAAAGTGGCTACCGCTGCCTATGGGCATTTCCAACACCAGGGGTGCTATCAATGCTTTGCCGAACCCTGCCGTAACCTTTTCTATCCCTTGAAGAGTCAAAAGCTGCAGACCATAGGGAAAGCCTCGGATGGAAGCTCATTCCCAGCTTGATTTAACGCTGTTGATTGCTCCATCGTCAACCATTGTAATTAACATCTTTACAGCACAGACTTGAACAAAAACTTTCGTCTTAAGTCTGCATTACACGGATGCATTTTTAAAAACTGCAAGAGAAAAACCCTGAAATGCACTCTTGAAGTTGCTGCTCGACAAAGGAGCCTCTAGGAGTTTGTAGGAGCCTCGAGGAGCTGGAGGCGAGCTTTGTGATAAAAATGGAAAATAGTCTCACTAGTGATGTGCCTAAGACTGTGATAGAGTTGCATTTAGTGTAAAATCTTAAGTTATATAATTAATATAATTTGTAATCTTATCTTCGTGTTATTTTATTAAAGTTATAACTTTTTTTTTTATGTGATAAGGAAGGCAAACGAGCAAGTGGGTCACCTGATGGTAAGTGATCACCACTGCCCATAGACACCTGCAACCCCGGAGGGGATTGCAGATGCGTTGCCAACCTAGAGGGCTAAGATGATATGTCTCTTGTGCCTGTAATTTCCTCGGCTGTCTTACTCTCCACACCGGAAAACAACAGTGCAAGCACTGCTGCTTAGCGGCAGGATTAGCGAGTAAGATGGTGGTAGCGATCCGGACGGACCTCGCACAAAGTCCTACTACCCGCACTTAATTAATTACATTTCATAATGTGCATACATTCAATTCGACCTATAACTAATGGTTGTTAATAAACGAATTCGTTTTATTTAAATCAAATTTTTATGTACAAGATGATTTTTAACATGTTTTTAACGGCAGATGTGATGTGAACCAGGCGGTATCAATTTGGGTAAAATGTAACAACTTTTCTCCCGCTTTCTATCACTTCTACAACTTTTTAACCCGTCTCGTTTCTACCACTTTCCATCAGGTCGGCCGTCAGCCTATTGCCAACCTTTACGATAAAAAAATGGCCATTGACCCACACATAAAAGACAAAAAATTACAATCCGATCATTGATTTCTGTGGAGAGTTCCATTTTTTGTAAATAACAAAATATCTCAAAAGCGGTAGAACAAAGTCACAATTGACGGCATAGGTTCATTTCCGCCATTTTAAAATGTATCAGACTCCTGGTTCTCATTCCTGGTTCTCATAATGCAGGGAGTCCTAGTTTGGGGCCGGATATCCGTGTGTCGTTTGTTCCTGGATATTTTGCAGTTTGGAAAATGCCACATTTCCCAAAAATCATATTTCAATTTGTACAAACTGACGTAAAATACAAAACACGAGATACAAAGTTAGCAACAAAACAAAATGGTGCTTAGCGACAATTTGAAACTGAATTTATTCATGTAAATCTCACAATCCCAAAAACACTGTCCGACCATTATATTGGTTGAGATATTCTGTGCTAATGTTGAGAAAAATATCGACAAAAATATCGATAAAAAATATAGATAACTTGAGCTTTTGGTGGTAACTTACTTTGGTGTTACGCTATTTTAGTAGGAATCTATTTAAACTACAAGAAATGTACTCGCACTAGATTTGAATTAGGATATTATTTATATATAGCTGTTGTTATCATAACAATGTCAAAAGTTATGAGGTTATGAAAAACATAAATGTGCATTGTCATGTCATCATCATTGGCCACCACAAGTATTGCAGATGATCGTTGCAGTACTTGTTAATTTGCTCGAAGACTGTCACATAAACGTAATTATGTTTTTAACATGATAAAATTCACACCAAAATATTTTTTATTTTTTTCCCAGTTTTAAGTTAAAACCGTATCTTCAGCTTCGGATATCGATATCCCAAACCCCGACACTATCCCATCACTACCCAAACTCGACGGGAAACTTTTGTCCCTGGAAACTCCTAAACAACCGTTAAAAGGGACGATTACACCCTCAACACCAATTAAACCCTGCTTCGGTAAAAAAGTTAATTTGCCATAAAATGCTGCCAAATATTAGGGTGATTTGGCTTTTCGGACCACGAGAAATTCGGACCAGAAGAAAACTTAAAGAGTTGCCCTGGGATTTAAGTTACTTTTTTTATCTTTTGATAAGCTTTTGTGAACGTCTCACCTATTTATTTAAGTGATCATGTGAACTTGGAGGTATCTTCTATCTATGCCTTTACCACTGAATCGGCAGCAAGATTTTATTACCCAGCTAGCTTTGTCAAATGTCTTCCATCAAATGTACTCTTGTTGTTAATTCATTTTTATAAGTACTTTATTAGTTTGATAGAAGTTGTGGCGACATCTGTCGCACCGCCACAAACTAAACCTACAACGCGCTATCGAAAGTTTCTCTGGCTTAAGTATATAAACGACTTCCAACCGTCATCGGTTGGACCACGGCCGGTCAAAAGTCAAAATATTTTTTTAAATTAAAGTAGATGTTGTCCACATACTTTTAAATCGTTTTTTTTTTTTACCTAGTAGAAAGTTCCTACCACTCGGACTCTTCCCAAGGTATGGGAAGACCCCTATGCCCCAACAGTGGGGACAATATGGGTTGTCAACAGTATTTTTTTAAATGAGAAATAGGATAAATTAAATAGGAGTCGTGGTCCCAATATTTGAAACACCCAAATATTAAAGGCTGCTATCTCTAAAACTGTTGCCTGTATTGCGTTAATTTCATAATTGGTGACTTGTGTTTTGTTGGGATTTTCGGTAGCTAATGAGTTTCGTATGTTTTGTAAAAGGTTTTATGGGTCCTGGGTCCTGGGTACGGGACTGTCTCTTTAAAGTAAATACAATAAATTATTTTATAGCTTTGGTATTTAAAAATCGTCGGCAAACTATGCTATAATGTTAAGCTTATAGGAAACATAAATATTGCGATTAAATCATTCACACAATCATCAATCACACGCACAATAATTAAACAGGAGATTTTGAAAAAAAAAAAAAAATAACACTAAAAAGATACAAAAGCAAAGTTTTTAAGGATGCTGCAAAATAAAGAGCAGCAGTACATTAAGTAATAAAAAAACAAGAGATTTTGTACAAAAAAATGAAAATCATAAAAATATATTTAAGAAAACACAATTAATATGGCTGCGTGAAGCACTTGTTGTTATGTTAGACGATTTTTATGGACTGCATTCAGTCTCTGGAGGCATCAGTCAAACATTCAAAGATTCTCTATTAAAATATGATGTGTTCCGGCATGTAGATAAGATAGCCAGTTCCCCATTGCGTTGGGGAATCTTGGTAAGCCCGCTTCCATCTTCGGCATCATCATCATTTACCACCAGGTGAGATAACGCCGGGGCTTAGCAATAGTAGATGAAACAAGCAACAAAAATTATATACTTTATGATACCTAATATTTTTAAATTATTTCTATATATGCTATATAGGTCACTATAGTCTTTCACACTATCTTCGCATTTTTTAAATAAACCTGACCACATATTTATTAGGTTTTATTGTCTTGAACATAAATTATAATTATTTCATTTTTCAATGTTACTCGCGTTGTGCCTCTGCTTCTTGCCTTTTTTCCGGACTACGGGTTGTCTGGAAGAAATCGCTTTTAGCGATAAGACCGCCCAGATTGTCGATTTGTTTCTTTTTATTGTGTTATTATATGTTTGTATGTTTCTTGTGTGACAATAAAGAGTATTTGATTGATTGATTGATTGATTGATTTATCTTTTTCTAAACCGCGTTTAGCATCGCTTAACTTCTACGAATGCATCATTCTTCTTCTTTTTCTTTTCGCGTGGAACATCAACCGTTCTATCCAGAAGGTATAGACGGTGCGTGGTTGCCTAGTGTTGCACTTAGTATCACCCGCTTCGCGGTCACGTGTAGGGCATTTAGATTTACACCTACGGACGTGTGCAACGCGACCATCATACACACCTATGAATCAGATGTGCAGGTTTCCTCACGATGTTTTCCTTCACCGTTAAAGCAGTTGGTATGAAAATGCACGTAAGTTTCGAAAAACTTATTAACTGGCCGGGATTTGAACCCGAGACCTCTGGTTAGGGTCACTTCCCGCTGCGCTGTCGACACTTCAAAAGTTGCAATGCGTGCAGTTGTAACTAACTCTTAATATGCAAAGTTCTTCGCCCTATAGACGGACGTAATTACATTTTCGCCACAACGTCCGGTCTGGATTCATGAAGTACTCCTTGAAATCCCGAACCAAGGACCTTGTAATAAGATCTAATAAAACTAAGAGGAATTTGTTGAAGATAAAATTTAATGTTTTAATATTTATGTATTTTTAAATTATATCCTTGGACATTAGAAACTTATTAAGTATTATGAATTTTCAATTATTGACATGAATGGTTATGCTTTATGACATTGTAGTAAAATGAAATTGGGTTTTTAAAATCTACCTAAATGTAATTTTTTTGTGTATTTTAATTTATGCTGAATAGAACTTAATTTTAATTTTTATTGTTTTTAATGTCATGTATTACTAATTTTGATTCCTTTTTATTGTGATATTTTTATCTAAGTACTGTTACTATGAGTTTAATCTAACTGACTTTTAATTCTAACTACAATCTTAATTTTTGTCTTATTTATTATGTATACTTTAATTTCGAACACAATCATGTCGAGGGTTCACGGGCGACTTGTATTAAGCGTCATTTTTGGAAACACAGGTAACCTCTACTTTAAAAATTTATTTCTTACAAAATACCTCACAAAAAATAACTTCTGAATAATATTTAAAATATTAATAATATCGAGAATCTATATAATACTAAGAAGTTAAGTTTTAATGATTATTTTTCTAAGAAATGGTTTTTTAAATCAGTCTCCTGAACATTTCTAAAAATGTCGCTTAATACAAGTCGCCCGTGAACCCTCGATGTATTGTTCGTGAATAAATAAATTGAAAAATAAATTGAAATATTATATCTGAAATTATTTAAACTGTATTTATTTTAACTTTTATATAAGTTATTTTTTTTACACATACAACTGAAAACTCTCCATGTTTTTGAGAAATTGGGAAAAAATAATATTTATCGTATAGCTTATTACTGGACAGAATTTTATGGTAACAGCAGATCAATTTTTAAAGAATATTTATTTTTTTAGTTTTTTTTTTCTAAACTGAAGTCAAAATTAAAATAATTTCACCTGATTTACTTTTTATCAACTGTACCAACAAATATTGTTCTATAAATTATTGGCATATTATGTCATAACATAATGTATTTTTGAACTAATTTGATGATTAAAATAAATAATCGACAACGCTGAAAGCGTCAAAAAACCGACTTCAATCGTGTAACATACGGGTCTGAGAACCTCCTTTTTTTGAAGTCGGTTAATATACTAAAACCTTCTCCTACATGTAACAAATACTTTTCTGAAAACCGCATTAAAATCGATTCAGCCAAACGCGAGATAATCGCGAACAAACATACATACAAACATACATTCATACAGGTCAAACTGAGAACCTCCTTTTTTTAAGGTCGGTTAAATAGAAAATACCTTTTCTCTTGTTTGGCTTAAGAAAAAATACAATTTTTCTAATTTACTTTTGGTAACATAAAATAAAAATAAAAACATTTAATAGACATTAACTGACAGATAATGAATGGAGTAGGCTCTACGCGCGTTAAATGGTGCAACTTTCAATGTCCTCGTCCATAGATCATTGTCCGAAACCCATTCGCAAATTACGGGTGCTTTAGGAGGCAAACTCGGCGAAAATTGTATGTGTGTGGCCACAGTTTTAGAGTTTCTTAAGTTATATAAAAAGTCCTTATTTTAATTGCTATCCTCATAATTAAGGGGCTGACGGAGAATAAAATGTCAAGAACCAAGATGAAAAGACTAGAAGTTTTAATATAAAATAAATAACTTCTTATTTAAATATGAAATCCTCCTTCTTTTGTTCAGTCGATGATGACTTAGAATAGATTGAAACGCAAAAAAAGTATTAAGGACAGCGCTATGGTACTATAACAAAACTCCGAATGACGTGTGTGAACTACCAGAATGTAAATTTAAGAAATAAAACGCTGTATACTATAAGACTGTAGTTTATTTTAATGATAATGACATTTGGAATATTCCTCCAGCAAAATGATGTGACGTTTATAAGAGTGCTTAATGTATCAACGTAAAGAAATAAATTATTTTGAATTTTAGTACCTACATCTTATCTTTTTTAAATTGGCACTTTTTTATGACATAGGTGGCAAACGAGCAGACGGATCACCTGATGGTAACCGATTCCCGCAACACCAGAGGAGTCACAAGTAGAAATAGAAATATAATCTTTCAAACTGCACTGCAATTCAGAAAATATCGGAAATAGTTTAGCTATTAAAAAGGAGCTTCTAACATTCAAAACACCTTGATAGAAAAAAGGTATATTTTTTATTAAATTTTAACGCAAATGACTTTTTTGTATTTTTATTATAATGAGCTCAACATCACTAGGAAATTAAATCACATTGTGTAGATTTATTTTTGTTCCACTTACAGTTAGATTAATTACGAGTTTATCTCACTTTCACTAATATATAATATTATAATTGCGAAAGTATGTATGTTTGTTTTGTTTGTCAGTTTGTTTGTTTGTTTGTTCCACTTTCACGCCGAAACTACTGAACGGATTTGAATGAAATTTGGTATGTTGATAGATAAAGCACTCGGCTAACACATAGGATACTTTTTATCCCGGAAAACTTAAGGGTTCCCGTAGGAATGCTTAAAAACTCAAATTTTCCACTTCGTCACTAGATGGCGCTATCTTAACATTTTCTTTCTTTCTGGGAACAATTCTGAAGTCCACGCGGACGAAGTCGTGGGCGGAAGCTAGTTATACATATTTATAATACGAGTTCAACTTCAACCTTCAACTCCTTTGTTAAGACTTTAGTCGCGTATTTTGTGGCCACACACGCTGTTTACACAGTTAAGACACTATTATAGTGATTAAGTTGCAACATTGTGGGCGAGTTAAGTTATATAATATAGTTGTATGGGACTGTATAGGAAGTCGTATGAAGTTGTACGTCTTCTTTTTAGCAAATTGGTGAACTACAGCATCTTCAAATAAAATAGGTACTGCCAATGCCTGATCGTATTCTTTTTTTAAGTTACTTCCAAATGGACCAGGGAAAATCGTATCCTGGTGGCAGGTTTCTGGTAATGGGGATTTCAGAGCTCTCAGGATCTGTTTGCCGCAGACCAGCTCGATAGGCTGATCTCGTCACGAAGACGCTGAAGATGACGATCCACGAGGCATCGAATCTGGCGATGAACCGCGAGGCATGGCGCAACAATATTCGGGAAAAGACAAATTGAAGGGGTTACGATCCTCAACACTGAGGGACCGACTAAGGAGGAGGAGGAGGAGGACCTGCTTTTTTTTAATGGCAGAGGTGGCAAACGAGCAGACGGATCACCTGATGGTAAGCGATTACCGCCGCCCATAGACACCTGCAACACCAGAGGAGTCACAAGTGCGTTGCCGGCCTTTGATTTGGGAGTACGTTCTTTTCTTGAAGGTTTGAATGTCGTATCGGTCCGGAAATACCGCAGGCGACAATTCATTCCACAGTTTGGTTGTGCGAGGCAGAAAGTTTCTAGTGAAACGCACAGTTGTGGACTGCCAACCATCTATGTGATGGGGATGATGATTGACCACAGTTCTATCCTAGCTTGGATGGATCTGATCAAAAGGCATGGTGATTTTTTTGTAAAACTATGATGGATTTAGAGGCGTGAGGTTGGTGGATTACGTTAATTTTCGGTGTCTCCTGTTCCTGTTTTTCAATAGAGCCAGCTGCCAGCCACTTGTCGCCGTCCGGCCGGGAAGGCTATGAGGATGTCTTTGTAAGACGCATATAACACTCGTGTTGCACATGTCCGTAGGAGTAAATAAAGTTACATTGTAAAACTTATTATCGAGACAGTTGACAGTTTCAGATATCTCAGCCGTGTCCGAGACCGTACAGGCCGTGTGAAAATTTCTGATACGGAGTTGGCCACTAGCCCCACAACATCCACCAATCCGGACTTGGCCATCGTGTGTCGAATGAGAACTAACCTTTTCGAGTTATGGGCATAGATCCGTGCCACTGGATGCGGGTAGCGTAAGACAGGCCAGCATGAAAATCTTTAGGGGAGGCTTTTGTTCAGCATTGGACGTCTTTTGGCCGATGATGATGATGATGATGATGACGATGATGATGATGAAGAAGAATATGATTATGAGGATGATGATGATGATGATGATTCATGCTACAGCAGTTGAGATTGTTTATAAATATTTAACCATATTTAACCTTCTTGTTAACCATTTAGTGTACAAGTACGTATAATAATAATTTGACAACTTTAAATGACAAGCTAAATAGTTCGATTGCTGCTTTTAATACTTGGTTCGAAACTAACAGTCTTAAACTAAAAGCCAATAAAACAAACATTATTTTGTTTCGCTCAACTGCTAGAAATAAAGATATGTTAGATGTTCGTTTTAATGGAAACAGTATAGAAACAGTTGAAACCGCAAAGTTCTTAGGAACACACATAGACGCTCATTTAAACTGGAAACTTGAACTAGCAAATGTAGAAAGTGTTCTCAGTTCAGCGTGTTACGCCCTGAGAAGTCTACCTGATGAACTTGGAATGGAACACCTTAAGGCAGTATATTACGCTCTAGTAGATTCGAAATTGAGATATAGCATCCAGTTGTAGGGTAACAGCTACAAATATAATATGCAAAGAGCTTTCGTACTGCAGAAGCGTGCCATTAGAACTATGGTACGTATACCCCAAATGGATTCCTATAAAGATAATTTCAAGAGATTGGGGATTCTAACAGCACCAAAATCAAAATCAAAATCAAAATCAAAATGTTTTTTATTTAAGTAGATGTTTTGCACATACTTTTAAATCGTCTTTTTTTCTACCTAGTACAAAGTTCCTACCACGCGGAACTTGTACACTCAACGTTTCGGGAAGTGTTTCCGAAGCGAGAAGAAACGTCGAGCCCAAAAGAAACTCGCTTCAACACATTTTTTAAAATAATACCTAATTACTAATACAATGTTTGTTATCAATAATACAGTTATCAGGAAGAGCAATACATTTCCAAATGTCTTTGTCATTCACATAATCTATTATCTTATAATAACCTTTTGAGCACAGACATTTTTTTACATGTGTTTTGAATTTGTTTTCAGGCAGATTTGTTACATGTTCTGGTATTTTATTATAGAATCGTACAGATTGCCCCACAAACGACTTTTTAACTTTGCTCAGTCTCGAATAGGCAATATCAATGTTATTTATATTCCTTAAGTTTAAATCATGCCTGTCACTGTTTTTACGAAACAAATGTAGATTCTTGCGGACGTACATAATGCTCTCATATATGAATTGACTAGCAACCGTTAAAATATTAATTTCCTTAAACTTATCCCTCAACGACTCGTGGGATCGCATCTGATAGATTGCGCGGATTGCCCTTTTTTGTAAAACGAAAATAGTTTCAATATCAGCTGCATGTCCCCAAAGTAAAATTCCATAAGACATAATACTGTGGAAATAACTAAAATATACTAGCCGTGCAGTGTCTACATCTGTTAACTGCCTAATTTTTTTGACGGCATAAGCAGCTGAACTAAGCTTTCCCGCTAAAGTTTCTATATGTGGACCCCATTGCAATGTAGCATCTAAAGTTATACCGAGGAAAACCGTACTATTGACAAATTCCAATTCATTACTATCTATGATTACACTAGCGTCAATATTTCTAACGTTTGGTAATGCGAATTTTATACATTTGGTTTTTTTAGCATTTAAAAGTAGATTGTTTACAGTGAACCAGTTGAGTATCTTTGAAAGAGTGTTGTTAACTTCATCAGTTTTGTTTAATTTTCTATCAACTTTAAAAATAAGAGAAGTATCATCTGCGAACAACACTATATTTGCGAAATTTTGAACCATAAACGGCAAATCATTAATATACGCAAGAAAAAGGAAAGGACCTAATATTGATCCCTGGGGTACCCCCTAGTCTTTATATCATGGTAGTGCTTAGTAATCTTGCCAAAAATATGTGTCAGATTGAAAGTGTACAAGAGCGGCAATTAAGGGAACAGACGAGAAGGCTAGACCTTCCCAATAAAATAAAACCAAAACTTGATGTTGTGAAACCCGGCTCACATTATCAGGCTGTTAGACTGTTCAATTTCAATCCAAGCTGAAGTCTTTTTTGCTAGAAAAAAACTTTTATAGTGTTCACGATTACCTGAATTAGCCATTCTTTATGACATGAGTAAATTATGTTGCATGAGGATTATTCTTGTGACATTGTATATGGTAAATATAATTATCTTTATTTCTTGTGATTTTAAGTTGACATTTTTAATAATTATTATTTGGGTTTTCTTTGTACAATGACATATTTTAGTTTAATTACCTTAATTTATTGAGATGATTTATATAACTTTAATGAATTTTATGTTTTTATTTTCTTCGTATTGTTAAATTTTATTGTACTTATTATTTCTAATTCAAACACAATGTATTTTGTAAATGAATAAATGAACTATGAACTATACGTAGGAGAACTAAAGTAACCGAAAACTAACTGACTCGGTGGCTCAGTGGTTAGCGCTCCTGACTACTGATCCGAGAGTCGTGAGTTTGATCCCCACACAGGGCAAACATTTCTGTGATGAGCAGATTCTTTTGCTCTGATAAATACATTTTAAAACATACATATGTATGTATGTTTTAAATTGTATTTATATATGTATATCAGTCTCTGGTTCCCATAATACAGGGAATCCTAGTTTGAGGCCAGATGACCGGGTGTGATTTGTCCCAGATATTTAAAAAAACTGAAGTGGCAGTGGGTGGGGCACATAGTTCGTAGAATAGATGGTCGTTGAGGCAGTAAAATTCTTGAGTGGCAACCGCGCACCGGAAGACGCAGTGTAGGCAGGCCTCCCACTCGGTGGACCGACGACCTGGTGAAGGAGCCGCTGGATACGAGCAGCACATCCTTGGGGGAGGCCTTTTTCCAGCACGGGGGACGTCTTTGATGATGAGTGTACAAGTTCTGCGTGGTAGGTACGTTTTATACTACGTAGAAAAAAATTACGAATTAAAAGCATGTGTAAGGTATTGGAATAAAAACATTTTGAATTTTAATTTATTGCATAACTCAACAAGTACAAGTCTTTGCTACATACACCCAATTATGTGCCATAATATATCCTCTAATTAAAGTACAGTGCAGTGATTTAAACATATCATCTAATGCAAGTACAGTGATTTAATAAGCAATTACATAGTAATCGTATTTGTTTCTTAAGAAATCACCGGTCAATTGAAAACAGTATGAGTTAATAACAAGCGCTGCTATTTATTTTGTTCTAATGATGTGATCAAACTGGAAAAGAGACGCGTTTGTTATGTGGTTTAAGGGAAAAGATGAAGCGTTTTTTTTTTAAGTTAACCGCCTCCGTAGCGTAGTGGCTTGCCGCTCGCTTCACATCAGGAGGTCGCGGGTTCGATTCCCGGCGGGGTCCAACTTTGTGGACTCGGTTTGGTTGGTGGTAGGGCATTTTCTGAGCCCGCCTGGCTAGCTACCACCATCTTATCTAAGTCTTGCCGCCAAACATCAATGTTAACAGCATTGATGTATTCCGGCATGAAGATAAGATAGCCAGTTCCCCATTGCGTTGGGGAATCTTGGTAAGCCCGCTTTCATCTTCGGCATCATCGTCACTTACCATCAGGTGAGATGATGCCAAGGGCTTACCAATTGAGGGTAAAAAAAAAAAAAAAAAAAAGTTAGTCTTTAATGGGTTTTCGGTTGGAGGTATATTTTAAACAACGTAATATATTATATTATATTAAATATATTTTGTTTGTTGTCAGTATCGTAACAATTACATTAAAATCGTAATGAAAAAAGCAAATAATACAAGAAACTACTATTTTACCCAAATAATTCTTAATGCCTAAATAGGTTTTTTGATTTTTTTTATGTTTTTGCTGAATCGTAAAACAAATATTTTATTTAAGTGCAAATAAAAAGTAAGACAAGACAACCAAATATAAAAACCGGCCAATTGTAAGTTGGACTCGAGTTAAAGATCTCGAACTGAATTAAAGAAAAAAAAAATTTTTTTACCATACATAAATGTAATATTATGTTGCGGTACTGTATTCTCGGTAAAAAAATGTCTGTGGTAACGCAAAAAGGGACCTGAAGGGATTGGAAAAGGTTTTTTGTTCTTAATGAATTTTTTTGTTGTCTTTCAACTTTATTTTGGTCTAATCAGAATATTTTTAGATGCCGTAGTTTTTTTATGGATTTTTTAGTGAGCCGAGGCAGTTTTGGAAAAATTACACCTTACATACAGCGCAGACTAGTTTCTGTGATGTCAGGTAAGTGTCTACAATCAGTTTTATTATTTTAATTTAATTTTAAGGTTATCTCTAGTACAGCGAAGTAATAAAATCAATATCAATATTTTTTATATATTTTGTATATATTTAGGTCTTTTGTATATGTTTTATTTATGTTTATAATGTATTTTGTATATATATCCATTATTCACATTTAAGTTTAATTTATATTGATAAGTTTCTTTCTTTTAGTATGTAACTTTTGCTCTACCTATTTTTCCTGTTTTCTTTTCCGGACACCGGGTTGTCTGGAAGAAATCGCTTTTAGCGATAAGACCGCCCAAATTGTACCACTGTTATTTTAATATTGTGTCTTTTGTTGTTTTATATATTATTATTTTTGTGTGTGTACAATAAAGAGTATATCAATCAATCAATCAATCAATCAATCAATATCATAAGCGCGCGCGCATTGTTATCTCCGATTTAAACGCGATTTACTCGAAATCAATTATTTTCCTTTGACGTCCCTTTTTGCGTAACCACTCACATACTATGTAAAGTATTGTATAATAAAACATCTACTGAAATAAAAATGAACAAAACATTACTCACTTTTCAAAAGTCAAAAACTTGGACCATACATCAAATGGTTACTTCTCTATGATACGCAATACCGAATAAGGCCCACCCAATAGATCTACTGGTAGGTATAATAAAGATACAGTGGATTGGCACAATTACTTACAAAATGGCCGCCAAGCTACCAATATGTAAGTATAGTATAATTAGATTGCGTAATCGGTAATTTTGATTCGACTGTGACGGTTATAAGCTTGTGGTAGAATAAAACATCGACTGATTGGTAAATGATTTACTTAAATAAGTACAAAGCTGCTTTTAAATTCTGTTCCAAAACTAGGTTGACATGGAATAAAAATATTTTATTCGTAGTAAGTAGCAGTGTACGTACACTTTTTGAACCAACGTCATTATTTTATCTACCTAATACGAGGGTCCTACCACTCGGAAGTGTTTGCGGAGTGAGAGGAAACGACGGGTCCAAAGAAACTCCTTCCAACACATTTTTTGAAAACTTCTTATATTCTGTTACATCTTAATGCTAGGCCAAGAGATGATTTATATAATGTAATGTGTGTAAAAATAAAGGATCATAATTAACCACGCTGAATACGTTAAAAACAACCGACTTCAATTTTGCTATGTTTTTGTTGATTTTCTCAAAAACTGCTGAATCGATTTCGATAAAATTTATATGGAACCACCTGTAAAGTATACCCTTTTAAACAAAAAAAGAATTTTCCAAATCGGTTTAGGCGTCTTCGAGTAATCGGTGAACATACATAAAAAAAAACCGACGAATTGAGAACCTCCTCCTTTTTTTTAAGTCAGTTAAAAATTAATGTTATTCTTGTGATGGAAAAAAAGTCGTGATTATTCAGTTAGTCATATTCAGTGATAAAGCGGTCAAAAGAAGAGGATTAAGTCTGAAGATAGCGTTTCCCAAGTTCCCATTACCGACCCTTAGAGCCATGAACTTCGCTGGACATGGGTGTTTTTCAATTTTTTCTTAAAGACTCTCTCAAAGCTTATCTTCCCAGGGTACAGCAAGAGACTTGTGTCCCAGCAGGGACGATATGGATTGTTAACAACAGTTAACCGACACGATCGTCGCTACAAGCCAGCTTACTGCTTAACCACTCCAAACAGCTTTACTCGGAGTAACCTGAAAACTGGAAGCCCGCTTCTTCTTCTTCATTATGTTTCTACATAATGCAAGGAGCTCGCCATTGTACAACCCATCTCGCGTCACGGCTACACCATCAAAATGTGTGCGGTACGGTCTGCAAAAATAGCTATATGAAAACAACTTTAAAAACTAACTAACTTTGTTATTTTAATATTGTGTCTTTTGTTGTTGTATATATGATTATTTTTGTGTGTGTACAATAAAGATTATATCAATCAATCAATCAAATTAAAAAACCAAATGAAATACAAATATTTTTTTTTTATTCCCGACTTTTGTATATTTATCATTATCTTAATCATCGTTTTTTTTTGCTAATATGAGTTACTATTATGTAGAATGATAATAAAAACAGTTATAAATATTCTAAAACCCATTGTGGTCGTTTGGGATACAGGCCCAAAGAAACAGATATACATACGTCCCAAAATCATTACAGTTGTGCTCAGATAAAAAAGTTTAAGGATAAGTCAAAATTATAAAACATATATAAATATTCTAAAATTCATTGTAGTCGTTTGGGATACAGGTCCAAAGAAACAGATATACATACGTGCCAAAAACATTACAGTTGTGCTCAGATAAAAAAGTTTAAGGATAAGTCAAAATTTTTGGAAAAAAAAAAGATAAAGAATTGCAATTACTTGGCGTGGCTGAATTTTGGGGCGAGAATATCTAAATCGGTTTGTTATCGACACGAAAAGAGGAAGAAGAAGAATTGCTTGGTTTAATAATAGCTACGGCAAATGTACGGCATAAGAAGACACGAAGATTGCCGATAATTACGAAGTAGAAATAAAAATTAAAAGTTTCGGAAGCCGTTCCTAATCATATTTTATTTAAAAAAAACGCGTAAACGATTGAATAGAATAGGAAAAACCTGTTTAATAACTAGTTTATTAGATTTCAAATAATAATCAGATACTCAGATGTTACGGGTATTTTCGTACAAAAAGAATTATTACCAGTGCGTATTAATAATTTATAAAGATATACATAATTCATTTTTTTTAAATCCACGGCAATGTTTCAAAGTTTCGAATAAAATTGTTTATAAAATCTACCCCTAAATTAATTTGCCAAAGATATTAATTACCTATTCTAATTTCCAGTAAAGTTTTTTTTAAATACGTGTCTTTTTCAAATTTACTAGGTTTTCTTAGGTAAAGTTGTTCAGATTCGTGAGTAGAGCCCCGGTACATATCTAAAAAAGCGGCCACGTGCGAGTCAGACTCGCCTATGAAGGGTTCCGTAGCAGCAAGTAACATAATATAAAAGTTCTTGTAGTTCGTTGTAACTTGAATGAAAGGTAAATTGCGGTTTACGATTTATGACTTATTAAAAAAAAACTACTTACTAGATCTCATTCAAACCAATTTTCGGTGGAAGTTTGCATGGTGATGTACATCATATATTTTTTTTAGTTTTATCATTCTCTTATTTTAGAAGTTACGGAGGGGACACACATTTTACCACTTTAATAATATCTGTATATATATCTAATATCTAATAACTTTAGAAGTGTCTCTCGCGCAAACTATTCAGTTTAGAAAAACCGGTCAAGTGCGAGTCGGACTCGCGCACCGAGTGTTCCGTATAAATTCATAATCACACATGTCTTGAACTCTATATTTTTTATATTTGAGTTGATTGAATGAAAGGTAATTTGCGGTTTACGATTTATGACGTATTAAAAAAAATACTTACTAGATCTCGTTCAAACCAATTTTCGGTAGAAGTTTGCATGGTAATGTACATCATAAATTTTTGTAGTTTTATCCTTCTCTTATTTTAGAAGTTACAGGGGGGGGGGGCACACATTTTACCACTTTGGAAGTGTCTCTCGCGCAAACTATTTGGTTTAGAAAAAATATATATTACAAACCTCAATATCATTTTTGAAGACCTATCCATAGGTACCCCACACGCATAGGTTTGATGAAAAAAAATATTTTGAGTTTCAGTTTTAAGTATGGGGAACCCCCAATTTTTTTTGTTTTTTTTTTCTATTTTTGTGTGAAAATCTTAATGCGGTTCACATAATACATCTACTTACCAAGTTTCAACGGTATAGTTCTTATAGTTTCGGAAAAAAGTGGCTGTGACATACGGACAGACAGATAGACATGACGAATCCATAAGGGTTCCGTTTTTTGCCATTTGGCTACGGAACCCTACAAACACCTTTTGTAAGACCCATATTTTTGACTATGATTACTGCGTGCGTAAAACTGACAACCCTAATAGGTACTTGTATTGTAGTTTAAGAAAGTCAGTCTCAGTCTGTTCCATTAAAAAAAAAGTATCGGCATACTTAAAAACTTTTTGCAGACGCTCCCACCGCAATATGGAATAAAAAAGTAGTGCAAGGAAGAAAAGTGGAAGCTTTTCCTGTATTTCTGCAAGAAGCAGCCGGCAGTTTAATCATGCGCAAGATAAGCGGACAGGGTTGCCAGGATAAAAAAAAAATATACGAAAATATTTTTCTTGACAGCCCAAGCAGAGGGCAATGCATTTCGAGTTTTAAAAATAATATGTACCACAGCTTCTACCCAAAACTGAACAACTTTTAAGGAAATCTATACTTAATTCGCAAAAAATAGGATTCTTGCGATTATTATTTTTGCGAATTGACTATAGCTTCCTTTGGAAAAGTTGTTCACTTTTATGAGTTTGTGACCTGGGTAATTTATTTTTGGATATCAGTAGGTACCTAAATCATGAAAACCCTCAGAGCATTGGAAATTTATGCCTCGATCAATACGTTCCACCTTGAAATATCAATCTACTAAAATATCAATGTTTCGACGTTTGTGCCAACCCTAAACATTCTGGGCTATCCCTATATCCAGTCCTTTCTTTGCGCCGTACCAATTCAATTTAGTGATAAGGGACGAAAAAGGACTTTTATCGATAAGTGGAAAGACGAATAAAATAGCTATCGAGTAAGTATCGATATCACATTGGACTTATGTTTCGCCGCTGAAATGTGGATCGGTACTCTGTATATACAGGGTTTTTTGTGCCCACAACATAAATCAATAGGTTTGGGACAATGTTTGTTTAGGTATAGGGAATAGGGAGAAAACCGACTTGAAAAGAGGTTTTACTCATTGTTTTAAACAGAAGTAGATTGTATGAACATACCTTTATATTTTTATTATAAGGTGTGTGTGGGGGCTGTTGCGGGTTCAAATTACCTTATTGGTTTTGTTTGTTTGTTTGTATAGTCTTTATTGTACGACAAAATAACACACCAAAAATTTATGAAAAAATACATGGATGAAGACGGAAAAAGGTGAGGAGAAACTATTCAAAATGCGAAGAACTGTTAGGTATATAAACTATATTAAAGCTTGATGATAATAAGTACAACAAATATTTCTTAACATGGTACTGATGAAGCCAAGGGCTCAACAATTGTGGATAAGAAAAGAAAAAATATGCAGGTTGTAAAAAAAGTGCGTTTGAGATTTCAAGGGGTTACTCAGAATCAAGTACAGAATACAAGAAAATTTATCGAAAAAATCTAATCTACGAAATTTTTTTCAGTTTTCCATACAAATTTTTAATTCACTCTTCAGATTTAGTGTAAGATTCGGAAAAAAATAATTGAAGAGCGATTTTTTTCAATATTTTTCCCGTTTTCTATACTTGATTCTGAGTAACCATTTGAAATTTCAAACGCATTTTTTTTTTATCACCTGTATATCGCATTCACTGCCGTGCCGGCCACGCATATACAGGGTGTAACAGAAAGGTGTGATAATACTTCAAGGTTGGCTTTTACCCATCAAACTGAACAACTTTTGTTCTACAACTTTGTTGAAATCGCAAAGAAATTTTCGGACTTTTCATACAAACTTGGTTCGCCAGCTAATCGATTTATATGAAAAGTCCAAAACAAATTTGCGTTTTGAACAAAGTTGTAGAAGAAAAGTTGTTCAGTTTGATGGGTAAAAAAAAGCCAACCTTGAAGTATTATCACACTTTTCTGTTACACCCTGTATAAGTTTTTTTTCATCCAGTGTCATGAACGCGTCTGTAAGTTCATATATTTAGCGAGTGTCGCTAGTGCCTTCAACGCACATTGCGAGTGCTATTAATTCTGCAATGTTCCACTTATGTCTAATATGTTCATCATAACTACTGTCAGTCAGTCCGTCAGTTTATTATAACTACAACATTGCAAGGAAACAAATAAAAAGAGTTGACTACATTAGGTTTTTTTTTATGGCAGAGGTGGCAAACGAGCAGACGGATCACCTGATGGTAAGCGATAACCGACGCCCATAGACACCCGCAACACCAAAGGAGTCAAGTGCGTTGCCGGCCTTTGATATGGGAGTACGCTCCCATATCAAAGGCCTTTAGGAAAGGAATTTAGGAATAACCCTCGATACTAAACTTAATTTTAATTTACATGTTGATAACAATGTAAAAAATGTAAAAGTAGAGATGGGCCGACTAGTCGACGACCAGACGGGAAAGCCGACTTCTAAATTCGGCGACTACTAAAAAGGCATACAAAAACCTTGGATATGATTTTTCGGATTGGTAAGCCCTTTAAACGCCCTTTTACATATAAACTACTTTATTCATCTTGCGTGAGGAGTGTCCTAGAATTTGGAAGTGTTATATGGAATCCCCTATATCAAGTTCATATAATAATAATAATAATCCCTCGACAATGCCCGGATTGTCCGACGCTTTCTCTCCTCGTCACACACCTCCAGCCGACTGTGCTTCTGCTGGAGTAGCTCCTGCCACTTCGCCTAGCGCGAAGTGGTCAGAGTAGCCCAAATTTATATTTCTGCATAATAATGAAATTCCGTGGAATCTTCACGTCATTTCAACCTTTTGTCGTAAAAACCGAAGTACTCACTTAGATGTTATTTTCAACCGACTTCAAAAAAAGGAGGATGTTCTCAATTCGTCGGAATCTTTTTTTTTTTTTTTTTTCTATGTATGTTCACCGATTACTCGAAGACGCCTGAACCGATTTCGAAAATTCTTTTTTTGTTTGAAAGGGTAAACTTCACAGGTGGTCCCATATAAATTTTATCGAAATCGATTCAGCGGTTTTTGAGAAAATCAACAAAAACATAGCAAAATTGGAGTTGTTGCGATTGAAGTCGGTTGTTTTTAACGTATTCAGCGTGGTCATAAATTATCGTTTACAAAATCTTACAAATATTGTTATAAGGTGTCCTGATTTACTAACAGGCATTATTTTCGAAATTCCGCATCCCTCCATTCGGCCACGTGAACTTTTCCATGTCAGCTTTGCCCATACAAATAATGGACAACATACCTTTTTTAGACGAGTTTCCAAGTACCATATTTATCTCTTTTGAATCCTTTCTTTCTTTATTCTTTTTTTTTATTTACAGACATGACATTGTATAATTCATTTATTGATCTAGCATTAAGCTGTAATAGAATATAAGACTTAAAAAAAATGTGTTGAAGGGAGTTTCTTTAGGGCCCGCCGTTTCTTCTCACTCCGCAAACACTTCCCGAAACGGTGGGTATACGAGTTCCGAGTGGTAGGAACCTGGTATTAGGTAGATAAAAAAATGACGTTCGAAAAGTGTACAAAGCTACCTACTTCGAATAAAATATTTTCATTTTCATATAACAATTTTATATTTATTTTAATAATTATTCTTAATTTCATCATTGTTATTGATAATTCTGCATGATTATTTTACTTTATAAATAATTTGTAATTGTAATATTTGCATGCTAGATTATGGCTGTCTAAGACGACCTGTCTTACATTTTAAATAACACCTAATGTAACCCTTGGACATAGCAAATATTTTTTTTTTTTTAAGACGTTGACCCTTTTCGACATTCAATACAAACCTTTAAAAAAGTTGTATTTTCAAAAATAAATTAGTGTCTTGCAATGTTAGTAGTTATGTAACTACACTGTGGACAAAAAAATCGACTCAAGATTTGTTGCTCGATTTTTGAAAAAATAACTCAGTCAACAAAACTGGTAAACATTAAAAACAAAAAAAAAACTAGAAAACCACCATACTACGATCATAAACAGTAAACACACAGTTTTTGAATTTTTGGTTTAGTCTTTTTTTGCTAGATTGAGTTAATTTTCCAAAAGACGTGCAACAAACCTTGAGTCGATTTTTTGTCCATGAGTATATTTTGAGCTATTCGATTACTATGAAAAACAAAACAAAAATTAGTCCAAATGTTCAAAATATTTAATTTGTGGTATATAGAAATAACTATGTTCAAAATTAATAAACATTGATATATCAACTAAAACTTATTTAACGATAACCACCTAAGGATATTTTTATTTTCACAGACTTGAAAAAAAACCTGCGCCAGCAAAAAAAATATGGTTTTTCGTGTTCTCTTTCAACGTTTTTTTCAACTCAGAATAAAACCGTTTTTTTACATCTCTAGGTATGTTCATCAGTACCCAGACAGAGCAAAAAATCTAATCATCCCAGAAATGTTGCCCTGGATTTGAATCAAACCCGCGAACCTCGGGTCAGTGTAGTCAGGAGCTCTAACCACAGAGCCACCGAATCGATCTAAGACAGTTCCATTATTTTAACAGAAGCATACTGTTATTTATTTGGTAAGAGATAATCGCAGGAAGCTGGGTCCGTTTCTGTATCGTTAGTGTGGTGTGGTGTTTCGATGTTAAGTTAGTATGGAATCGGCTTGTATAATTTCCTCAGTTATAGAGTCTAACGTTCTCATACTCCATCTCCATCATAATATTAACACTAAGGTTCGACCGAGATCTCGGTTTCGGTCTCGGCACCAGTCATTCTCGGGTAAAATCGGCCCAAGATTCTCGGTCTCGGTCTCGGCTGAGAAACGCCGAGATTCTCGGCCAGGCCGAGACAGTACGCGCGACGACGATGTTAGCGATTCGGTAATTCAAATTTACGCGACGCCGCGCGTCGTTCGATCGGGATTGGTTTGAATTGACCATTCGCCCGCATTGTCGATACTTGATATGATGTGATTGGCTAACAATTTCCTACGGGAGCGAGCGGCGGCACGTGCTCCAAAGGGTAAAACGCTGAAAAACTTCGTTTTCTGAATTATAATATAAGTTTATTTAATTTGATTATGAATAAACGATTTCACTATTAAGAATACATTTTTATTTCTGATATTTTTGATTATTAATCAACTCTCGGTCTCGGTCTCGGTCTCGGCCGAGACAGAAAATCCTGGTTCGGTCGGACCTTAATCAACACTCCCATGACTAAGATAAAAATGGCAGAACTCTTATCAAAGATACCTTAAACTAGAGAGACACACTTTCTATCTCTGTCTATCAATATACGTAATATTGATAGACAGAGATAGAAAGTGTGTTGATTTTTTTTACCCTCAATTAGTAAGCCCTTGGCATCATCTCACCTGATGGTAAGTGACGATAATGCCGAAGATGGAAGTGGGCTTACCAAGATTCCCCAACGCAATGGGGAACTGGCTATCTTCATGCCGGAACACATCAATGCTGTTAACATTGATGTTTGGCGGCAAGTCTTAGATAAGATGGTGGTAGCTAGCCAGGCGGGCTCAAAAAATGCCCTACCACCAACCAAACCGAGTCCTACAAAGTTGGACCCCGCCGGGAATCGAACCCACGACCTCCTGATGTGAAGCGAGTGGACTAGCCACTGGGCTACGGAGGCGGTTGGTTTGTATTAGGCATTCTAAAACACTATTTAAATAGAAATTCAGTGAATGGAGTATACGGTATTTCAAAGTTTTTTAGAACCAATTCAATCGCATCAAAAAAAATTGGAATTTCCGTACAAAGTTGGCTACTCAGCTCATCGATTTGTATGAAGAGTCCAATTTTTTTTCGCTCCAATTGAATTGGTTCTTTAGAGAAAGTTGTTCAGTTTCATGAGCAGAAAACCAGAAGTCAAAATTTTAATTTGACTTATCTCCTATGTAAATAAGGGGCTCTTGTTATAGCACGGTTAAATTGTGCCAAATCATAAGAAGGGCGGGGCACATAAAAATGAATATATTTTATTCGAAGTAGGTACCAGTGTACACTTTTCGAACGTCATTCTTTTATCTACCTAATACGAGGTTCTTACCACTCGAAACTCGTATACCCTAGTCGTATACCATAGCTCGTAGAACAGATGGCCGTTGGGGCATTAAAGTTCTCGAGTGGCGACCGCGCACCGAAAGACGCAGTGTAGGTAGGCAGTCCCACACCATTAACTTTCCCTAAGGAATCCACAGTCAAATCGCAAAAAAAGTTTGGACTCTTCATACTAATTCGGCCGGTCAGTTAAACGATTTATAAGGTCAGTCCAAACCTTTTTCGACTTGACTATTGGTTCTTAAGGGAAAGTCGTTTATTATCATGAGAACATGCATAGCCTTTCGTATCAAGAACTAATTTAAAGTCACCCTGTATATTACATAAGCTTGCTCCATATTTAGCCAACAAATAACTATCACACACTTCTGAAGATTACAAAGAAATAGAGATCAAAAAAAAGTTAAATCCACAGTCAAAATTAAAGGTTTCGAGCTTGCCATCAAAAGCGGTGCGTGTGTTTGTCTAGTCGTCCATGTATCCAAAATTACTATGTAACTAATTGATAGTTCGTGATGTTAGAAGCATGCAATGGGGCAATGGGGCCATATTTCCGAGTAAGGCAAAGAACTACTGTGAGAGCAAACATAATTGTATTTTTTTAAATAACTGACAACACGTTAAAAACAACCGACTTCAATCGTGCGTAGTTATGCCATAACGATCCAACTGACATAAATGTATTTTATCATTTATGTCAGTGATATAAAGTGACATTATCCCTAACTTACTTTATGTCAGTTGGTTGTTATGGCATAACTACGGCTAATCGTAAACTAAAACTTTGCTATGTTTTGTTTTTGTTTTTGTTGATTTTTTCAAAAAGCGCTAAATCAATTTCGATATTTTTTTTTTGGGACCACCTCTAAAGTATTACCTACCAAACAAAAAAATAATCATCAAAAACAATTCATAATTGGCGGAGTAATCACGTAACATACATTAAAAAAAACATACAGTCGAATTGAGAACCTCCTCTTTTTTTAACCGACTTCAAAAAAAGGAGGAGGTTCTCAATTCGTCAGAATCTTTTTTTTATGTATGTTCACTGATTATTCGAAGACGCCTGAACCGATTTGGAAAATTCTTTTTTTGTTTTTTCACAGGTGGTCCCATATAAATTTTATCAAAATTGATTCAGCGGTTTTTGAGAAATGTCATAATTTATTATATTTAATAACATAGTCAATTTTGAGAAATCACTATGGGTTCTTTGGGAAAAGTTTTATGAGTAGAACACGCTGACAAAGTTTCCAAGACAGTGTGGTTTTTCACACCCTATATATGAAGTGCGTTTGGCATTTTAAGAGGTTTCTCACAATCTAATATTAAATACTGAAAAAATGTTGAAAAAATCCAATCTACAATTATTTTTTTTAGTTTTCCACACTAAATCTAAAAAGTGAATCAAGAATTTGTATGGGAAACTGAAAACAGTAATTGAAGATCGAATTTTTTCAAAATCTTTTCTGTATTCTATACTTGATTCTGAGTATCCGCTTAAAATTTCAGACGCACTTTTTTTAACACCCTGTATATCCATGACAACTCTGTAACCACTGTTTGCGTCATAACATAACTTTGATATGAACACCGATATCGATAGAGCAATTATTTTAGCGATATTCGTCATTAAAATTAATCTTTTAATTAGCATTTTGCATTGTCGTTCCGTTTATTCACGTTTGTTAACAAAATATACATTTTAAGCTTCGCTCGTAGAGAATGGGTGCCATTTTGTTTCATATGAATCTGATAATTATTCGTTATGGTTTATTAATTATGAAAAAAGTGATAAAATGCTCTCAAATTTATAGAACAGTGATATAATTATTTTGAAAGTGTAAAATTGACTTTCTCGAATCTACCCCTGTGCCCTCAACAGTGAAGTCAATGTTTCCAAAATTTTATAGAAGGAACACAGTGTTGGAAAAACAAGGATGAAGCGTAGATATTATGAAAATTGTTACAAAAGCTTATAATAATATGATGAAGTGATAAAAGCAAGCAAGTGATCAGAATGTTTAATCGTTCATGGTCAGTGCTTATATGAATTACATGAAATACAAGCAAGCAGTGAAAAATAATAAAGGAATCCAAAAGTGTCGATGAAAAATAAAAAAAAAGACGACGAATTCTCATATTACTCTATTATAAAGAATCAATGTGGCAGTTATTAGAGACTTGTTACAGAGAAAAGACATAAAAAAAACAATTTCATAAAAATCTAAGTGTATAAAACAACACAAGAAAAAGTATTAGAAATGTATGAACTGTGGCAAGATATTTTAGTATCGGCTTTAGGCAACATATTGCCTGTAATTATGCTTTTCGTAGTATTTTTTAAATTACGTCTTTATAACTGGTTTAATCATTTCATTAATTACTTTCTTTTAAGTCATTTATTGTTAGGTGTTTTACATTTAGTGCTTGTAACTTTTTTGTATTTCGGTGTATTACGTGTTTACTTATACTACCTAAAACTGTATGTAAGTATAATAATACCCTTTTTTACATTCTTCTTTTCTTGGTTGATATTTTTACACGATTCAATGTTCGGTTTCGACATAAACCTATACAGTTTAAAAGAAATAACAATGAATTGTTACAAATCGTCTCTGTTTTTGCTGTTCGTTCAAGAAATTTCAATATTTTCTGGCATATATTTTTCAATAGCAAAAAGGCTTACTACGTTCATGTTACTAATTTCAGTGCCATTATCAGTTTTAATTTTAATTTTATTTAAGTTTTGTAGAAGACAAGTAATAGATTTTAGGAAAAGTGTATTTTTAGCCATCTGTTTGGTTGTTTTTGTTTATCTCGATTTTGTTCTAGCGTATCTAGATGTAATTGAAACATTCAACTTCAAGGCATTAGAAGCAGAAAATATAAATACTGTGACTATTAATGTTTACCAATTTGCACATTTTTTTCGTTTTCTAGTTGAGCTGTTTTGGTTTGTGTACAGTTACAAATTTGTATCAAATAATTTTAAGGTGGTCGAGGGGAATGTCGATGATGTTTCTGTGGAACTTGTTAATTTGGAGTGGGAAGTAACGCGTTTGTAAATTTCATAAAAACCGATGCCATACTTTTTTTACAATAGTAGTAATAAGATTATGTATTAAGTACATAATACTATGATTTCAACAAATAATTAACGAAATAATTTTAACACAGTTATATAAAAGTAATTATTACTAGTATAAATAATTATTACAAAGGGTAATATTGATTATCAGTCACATAAAGTCCTCGTTTAGTGACGTCATTGCTACAGGAAAACAGTTGAAAATAACGTCATATCTTCTATAAAAGAGCACTGTATGAAGCTTATTCACCAATTACTATTAATGACTGACTCGGTGGCTAAGTGGTTAGCGATCCTGACCTCTGATCCTAGAGTCGTGGGTTCGATCCCCACCCAGAGCTAACATTTATGTGATGAGCAGATTTGTTTGTTCTGAGTCTGGGTGTATTATATCTATATATGTATGAGCCACCGAGTCAGTCAACGATATAACAGCTGAACAAATGTAAATCATGAATAATGTATTGATGTACACTTAAACCTATCATAAATAATATAAAAGAGCTTAAATTGAAATCATTTTGTCGATAATTTTAGTACCTATACTTATTAGCAAAGAAGTTTTATATCGTCGTGTAACACCCTCCGGCATATATCAAAATGCCAATAAAATTTTTGCTTTAAAATTCCAAATAAAGTTGTGAATTATATTAAAGACTGTCACGATGGTCTAAAGCTTGTAGAAAAGATGAAGGGCTCGCAGATATTGGATTGGTGGAAAGAATAGTGAAATGGATGGAAAATCATGTTTGGTTCAAGTAGGAAAAATCCATAAACACTTTTGGAAAAATTAAGTAAAATTGTTGCAAATGATCGAAAATTAAATGTTCGGAAAAGTTATAAAAACTTGTTAAAATTTTTGAAAAATGTTGAAAAATTTTGGAAAATAAAAGTTAGGAAAAAGTTGGAAAAACTTGTAAAATTTTCGAAAAATGTTAGAAAATTTCTAAAAATAAAAGTTTGGAAAAGTCATAAAAACTTGTAAAAATTTTTCGAAAATAAATGGCAAAGTTCGAAAATTCTAAGATAGATAAAGTTAGGAAAATTTATAGAAAAACGACTATGTCCATGGTTCAGTTCGTGTATTAAAGGCGCAGTCTATGTCGTCGGTCTGTTCGCGGCAGGCTGCAGGCAGCCAGGCGCTGGATGGTCGCGGTCCGTAAATCAGTTCGTGTATTAAAATGTTTTCTTTAATAACTAGGTCAAATTGGGGAATATTCGATTTTAAATTAGATAGGGATGCTTAGGATTGTGCCCTGCACAGTTATGGGTAGTTTAAAGAAAATCGGAGAAAGTCACGCGACCACCCTAGCGGGCTTGCAAAAGACGTCGCGCGTATACATGGGACCAGTATAGAAGCGATGGGTGAAATACAGCTGTAAGGGGATTGTAGGGCCGTCGTATAGACTATGTTAGGACAACCCCGGGGAACGACTAGAAAGTCGATAGCGATGTTGTGACATTGCTGGAGCGCTGGTATCAGGCGGAGAACGGTGATACGTAAGGTGGCAAAATGATATGATCTAATTAGGATCAGACGAGGCTGTGGGCGATGTAGCTTGGAAGCTAAAAAGCCCTAGCCAGGTTTTTGCGATCATAATGGTGGATGATCGACATGACCAAGGTGCAGGACTTGGATCATGGGCATATGATGTTTGAGCGGACACATATTGCAGAGCACTCGGTAATCGAAGCCGGTTAACACTGAGATGCTGACAGTCAACATGTGGGTGGTTGACTATAAACAAGATCATGTTGACACGGTGCTGCAAGGCATGCGGTGCGCAACGGTAGATGATCAGTATGACCAAGATGCAGACCTTGGATCATATGCATATGATGTTTGAGAGGACACATATCGCAGAGCACTTAGTAATCGAAGCCGGTTAACACTAAGCTGCTGATAAACCGTTTGATGTGCAATCTGTGAATATACAGATGGAAGAAGCACGGTTAACCAAACTATCTATTCTCTGAAGTGAGAACACCATGCCAAGGGCATAAACCGTTTGATGTGCAATCTGTGAATATACAGGTGGAAGAAGCACGGTTAACCAAACTATCGATTCTCTGAAGTGAGAACACCATGCCAAGGGCATAAACCGTTTGATGTGCAATCTGTGAATATACAGATGGAAGAAGCACGGTTAACCAAACTATCTATTCTCTGAAGTGAGAACATAATGCCAAGGGCATAAACCGTTTGATGTGCAATCTGTGAATATACAGATGGAAGAAGCACGGTTAACCAAACTATCTATTCTCTGAGTGAGAACGTAATGCCTGCGTTTGAGATGCAATCTGTGAATATACAGGTGGAAGAAGCATCTGGATCAAACGACCGAAATCACTTAGGTGATAAAATTATACAATGCAGTCTACGAAGCCGTAGATGTAAGAAAGCATTGAATTGGGTAAAAGGCTAATCGACAAAGTACGACATCGGTGGGTGGTAATAAGAGTGATGGCAACGTTCATAGGAATTGTCTGCTTCATTGAGCCTTCCTCGGCATTGCGACTTGAGGCGGGAGTGCGTGAATGTCATGATATTCAACTTGGACACAGCGGACATTCGGTTTACCGCGTACCGATGATCTAAATCTGTATAGCGAGATACAGTTATTGACGAGTGGAGGTGTAAGCGATCCTTATCAAGGAAGCTACACGATACCCGACCATGAGGCCCGCATGGATCGAGGTATAGACTGTGTTTTAATCAAACACAAAGCGACCACATGAATCAAGAATTCATGAGTAACAACGTAAACTGCCGACGTTGATTACAAAGTAATGATGTTATGCTTCTTCTGTTCGCAGAAAGAAGAAGGCGGAGCAGGTCGATGATGGGAAGATACTTCTGATGGCAAAATAATGCGATAGCATGGATCAAGAATCCATGAGTAACAACGCAAACTGCCGACGTTGATTACAAAGCGATAGTGTAACAGTTACATTCTGTTGACAGGAAGAAGAAGGCGAAAGGTGGACGACGGGCACGTCGAATACCGATCAAGAGTGAAGTGGAGCACCTTCTGAAGGCGAAGTGTGGAAGACTTGGACCATGGACCAAGAAAGAAGAAGTCGCAATAGCGATGAGCCGAGCGACGGCAACAAGCGTCTAGATGATTCACAACCATCTATTCGCTCCTTACCGTCTCACTGAATCTTGTATTCTGAGACGAGGCGACATGTTGGGCTTGCTCATCTGTTGCATTCGAACGCACTACGTCTCTGCGGAGTCATACGATTCGAGATCTTCAATGATCAGAATCACCGCGTCTAGATGATTCACAACCATCTATTCGCTCCTTACCGTCTCACTGAATTGTGTATTCTGAGACGTGGCAACATGGTGGGCTTGCCCATCCGTTGTAATTGAACGAACACATCGTTGGTTTACTATAACGGCGCGATTGAGGCCTCGTCGCGCTGTGAGGTAGAGCAATGATAAGTACACTGTCTAGTGTAGGTTGTTGGGGTAAGCCTACCTCCTCACTTGAAACAGGTACTTGGACGTTCATCGCAAGTCTGTTTGTTAGGCCATGCAAATGGTAAACGAACTAACTTGTTTTTTTATTCGTTAAACTTTATCAAACCCTAAAACTTAGTCATTCCGTAGAGGGATCGGTGACTAGTGGACGCGTGTCTGAATCCTATCTAGGTTCAGCTGTCAACAACTTCACAGTAGACTTTGGTCCAACCGGGGTGAGACGGCGTTCATAGTTATGGAGATGTAGACGACGTGTCCATGAAAGACTGTATTGCTCTGCCATGATGGCTGCTATGTTTGACTGCTTGAGTCGGCCCTCGTGCCTAATGTCGAGCGGTAAACTAGTAATCGCGGTGTTAGAGGAAAGGGCGCTGCTGCCAAATATCGTGGACCCCCCATCCATGTACATCGTTGTGTGCGCTTTGATGTGTCACGACGCTGCAGCCAATATCGTGGAACACCTTCCATGTACGTCGGCGTAAGCGCTTTGATGTGTCAGGGCGCTGCAGCAGATGTATTGGATTGTCACACCATGTATCAGCGTGTAGTCGTACTGGTTTGTTGGAGTTGATAGCGTGGCTGACACCACCAACTTTCGATTCCGTTACAACATACTAAGGCGCTGCAGCCGCTTGACGTGGACGTGCCGTTAACATTCGGTGATGTAGTCGCATTTGGTGTCGTTGCTTGCAACTATCTAGGGCGCTATAAGCTGGTTGTTACGGTGACTGTTATCTGCCAATGGCGTAGTCGTACTTGTTTACTGCAGTTGATAGCGTGGCTAACACCACCAACTTTCGACGCCATTTGCAGCAGAGCAGACGCTACTGTTCGTGGAGATCGCGGTTAACACCACCAATTTTTGGTGCCATTGCAGCGAGCACTTGCCTCGGAACACTACGTCTTAGTCGGGAGCTCGTTGAAAGATGAAAGACCTCGTCTGGAGAGAGCTGACTAAGGAGGCATGCCAGAGAGGAAACGGTTTAAGTACTGTGACCCCCCGTGTTTGGATAACGGATGCGGCATGAACACTGCGTAAGCAGGGTTCTAGATGGCTCGAGTGACATCTGCTAACCTTCCGAAAGCCTGTAACCGATTGTGTACGAGCTTGGGCTCTAGTATGCATTGCGGGGCTAGATGAGCAATCCATCAGAAGGTCGGCGGAGCAGCTCGACGATGTGGTATTGTGTAGCAAATGGGTAAAGTCCTGGCCTACAGTATTGCACTTTATAGCATCGATAAATAAATATGCAGGTAAAAGGAATAACTTCATGGTTCCCAAGAGCTATATGTATTTCGACCATGTAACTTAGGTTATGTGGATTACACCGAATATGTTTCATTGCTGGAGACTCTGACAAAATACTGTTGCGGAAACTGGATCATTGAACGTGATGTACGAGTGCGATGGATATATCGTTGCGCTGTGAAACAGCTCAAAAGTATCCGGGACTAAGCATTATGTGTTTTAGTCTGTCGATGAATTGGCATTGGAACAGTGCTGGTTCGAATGGATAAATCTCAGAGAGGTTTTGATTTGGAAACAACTCTATCTACATCAACGTATCTGTGTGATACAACGAATACTTATACTGCGGCATATTTGCATTGCGCACTCGCTATTAACGTCATATTCGCAGTGGGGACTCACAATCCTTTCACGTAGAGTTGACATAGCAGGGCTTGGGTCCTGAGTGTTGCGTGACCATTATGCTGCTTATTTTATTCAGTCTGACAAGTATCGATTCAATGGATGTGGCCATATTCTTTCGAATGTTGGTTCTATCATGAGGTTCTGTTGAGGCCTTCTTTCAACGGTATTGAGAGTTCCACTCGCCGAATGGGGACGTAGTCCTGAAGTCACCTGGCTTCCTTTCATAGAGTCTGAATTATCTCATACCTGCGAATGTTGATTTAGCCATGGGGCATGCAAATGTCCTCTTTCAAGAATCCTGCGGCCATGTTTCAAATAAGAGTCATGATGCTATGGAAGACTGAATATTCTTCGACGATGGTGATGTTTCCGCAATCAAAATAGTATTAGGGATTTATCCCTGGGCTTATGCCTAATACAACCGATTGCGGGGGCCTGGGTAAAACGTTAGGCTGCCAGGATCAAGGCGGCGAAGGCCGGAGCCGTCCTTCTCCTCATATCTCTTATAAAACTTATGAAAGTTTGAGAGGTGTGAGGTGCGCAATGCGACGTACTCTCCCAGAGGGATTGAGGACGACGCGAAAATCGGTTTTAAAGAGTTCATATTGTTGCGAGAGTAAATAAATTGGACTGAAGTATGAAGAGTCACCCACAGTAAAAGAATCAGGTTGCTATGGTTCACAATTTTACAAAGGGTTCTACACTAAACGATCATTGGCCTAATTAAATGCACAAAGATGCAAGTTCAAAAATGAACAGAGAAAGCGATTTAACGATTGAATAAGGGGAAATTCAATAATGTCCGAGGAGGGAGCCTTCCGCTACCTTCCTCTTATTTTATGCAAAATTTCTTGGACAAGTACAATTTAATTTATTGGGAAGGGTCTGCGACTGCTTCCCGGCTCTGAGTCTATTAGACGAATGAGTTAGTTACAGTCGCTCCGGGGGCGAGCGGGGTGCAAGTCTCTGCTTATTAGCATAAAATAGACACAGAAGGTCCGCTCAATACACAACACTAAAATATTAAGCATATACATGCTTATAGAAATATACGGTCGTTCGAGGCAAGGTCACGTGGAAAAGTACCACAACAGTATCGTAACCTTGCCTACAACGACCGTATACGTCTATAAGCATGTATCTGCTTAGGATTTTAGTGAGCGTATTGAACGGACCTTCTGTATCTGTGTATTTTGTGTTATTAGTTCCCTGGATGGATGTTACAAATGCCCATAGGCGGCGGTATCCACTTGCCATCAGGTGGCCCGTCAGCCTTTTTGCCATTCTGTACAACACAAAAAGATTGTCAACCTTTAGACACTTTGTTTTGTATTGAAAAGGCCTCAAAAAAGCTACCTCATTTCAAAACCCCATTTGACACAAAAGCAACGGTTTCAACGACTTCTGAACAAGCCTTTTGACACAGTCTCGACTTGTTGGGCAAACCCCGAACTTGCCGCGGATCAAGTCACTCGACGCAAAAGTTTTTTGGTTGGCGGTTTAAGTCACACACTTATGTACTAGGTAGAAAAAAAACGATTTATAAGAATGTGTACAAAACAGCTACTTAAATAAAAATAATACGGTACGATATTACGATAACCAGTTCCCCATTGCGTTGGGGAATATTTTTAAGCCCGCTTCCATCTTCGGAATCATCATCACTTACTACCAGATGAGATGATGCCAAAGGCTTGCCGATTGAGGGTAAAAAAATTGATTTTCTTCAGACCTGTTCTATGAAATTACATGTTCTCTTACACTCTTAACCCTGTTTAAGGCGAATAAAGGAATAGAATTGAATTGATTGATTTTGATATAATAGGATAGACATCAATACATCATAATCATGTATGTTGTCATATACAATGTAAAAAAGGTCTTATCATGATTGTCATAATTCCCATTGATTGGTGGTCAACTGTGTATATTTTCTGTCACCACACCTACCTCAATCTGGTCATACGAGTATCTTGCTTTAATCCGCACTCTTTCATATCTTTTTACCCCATCCAGATATCGCTTTTCAGGTCTAGGCAGTTAAGCCTTTTTAGTATAGCGATCTTCTTCTTATCGTGTGGCACATTTAACCGTTCTATCCACAAGAAATAGACGGCGGTTGCTTAGTATTACACTTAGCATCACCCAAGATCACGTGTGGGGCATTTAGATTTACACCTATGGACGTGTGTAACGCGACCGACACATCTGGAAATCAGATCAGATCAGAGTATCGCGTAATACTTATTGTTAAAATAATAATAATAATTTTCCTCACCCAGGACACTACAGCTCTCTAACAAAATAAGACAATCAGTTATTATATCTGGCCACATTAAATTTGGCCCGCTATCCGCTTCTAATTTAGACGCCAGCCAAAGCTGGACCACAGATATAAAAATCGTTTAGCGGTTTCGGTGTACGAGGTCTGCGTCCGCCGCGTCCGCGTCATCTCTTAGGATTTTTGGCGCCTCTGTCACTTGACAAGGTATGGTTGAGTTAGTATGGACATGGTTAATTAATTAGTTAAAAACTTGTGTAAATTAGTCATATAAAACCAAGTGTTTAGATTTTCATAGTATCAACTTATCAAATGTTTTTGTAATACGATTGTTATTACAAAAACAAAGTAATCTATTACGCCAACTGGTAACCAAGTTTTTTACCTTGCGAAATCGCAACAAATTTAGACTTTTCAAATCAAATCAAACAGCTGATTTTCCAGTTTTGGAATGGAAAGTCCAAATTCAGCAAACTCTTAACAAAAGTTAGTCAGTTTCATGAGATAAGGTGGATAAGGGTGTATAAGTAGAAGTTTATATTATATTGAAAAGTGAATATGAACTTATACAGGCTGTTATATTTACGTCAAATGTGACAACTTTTGCTCTACCACTTTTCAATAAACTACAAAAAATTTAAACACTACCATACAAATCTGACGTCAGGTTGTCGATTTTTGGATGGAGTGTCAATATTTTTGTTTCTTGTATTACTACACCTTTTTAATACAACTTGTGTATTGTATATGTTGTTTTGTCCATATAAATCCATAGTAATCCATCAAGAATTGCTTAGAATGTGTGTGGGCGTCCCCAAATAAGGTCATTAATTATTATTTATGTTCAATAGTTTATTTTTTATTTTTTTAGTTATTTGTTTCGCCATATTTTATGTAAAATAGTCGTAATTATGGCATCTTCTGGCAGTTGGTTAGCAATTTTAGTTCAATTTGACATTTCTGTTGCAAATTTGTATGGAAAATTAAAATTTATGCTCCTTTCGTATAGGTTGGGGAAAGTCCTCACAATAAGTATAAAATAGCATGTATGTAATATGCCTTTTGTATTGTTACCACCTGTAGATTTTACAGTACAAAATGTCGTTATAGTCATCTTGAACCCCTCTTTTACATTATATTTAACGCAGTCGGGTTTTTAAAGTTAGGTTTTATAAATAAACTCATACATATGTAATTTCGATGATATTTTCAAAACCTTTCCAACTATGTATTTGGAGGTATAAATATTTTTCTCATTCCTCACAATTTTACTATACCAATTTTACCGTCAATTTATTCTTTAATGAACCTTGTTCCAATTACTTTAAGGTTTACTTCAATGGTCTGAAATTGAATATGTGTGAAAGGTAAAAAGAGTGTCATTTGTTACCTGACATGACTAATGATGTCTCTTTCACACCCTTCTGGAATGAAAAGGAGGGTCGCAATCCAAGTAGGTTTTGGTAGTACTTATGTACATAAGTACTACCAAAACCTACTACTAGACTAGATTAAATGCAGTAGGGACACGCCATGTCCCTCTCTTAAAACCGCCCAACTTAAAGTTTTTAGAATTTAGCATTGTATGGCGTGCATACTGTCAAATTTGGACTTACAATAAAACAACGCGAAATAAAATGTGAGTAAATGCAAGTAGCACAAAGAGCTCAGTAAAGGAAAATTCGGAAAAGGAGTGTAGAGTATCAGTAAAGGATACTCTACACTCGGGGGCTAAGTCCGGATTGGTGGACGTTTTGGGGCTAGTGTGCAACCCCAAAGTCAGAAGTTTTCATACCGTCTATGGCCTCTGACATCATTTAGTGATAGCAGCCAGCACCGACAGCTATATGTACTTTGCGAAGAACGGAAACCGTCGAGATAAATCCCACTAACAGTCAAACACGTCCAGGTCATGACCGTGTCTGTGGTCAGTTAACCTATGTGATCGACGCGACCACGCAAGTCGTACTTGAACCATGACCGCTTCAATAGCCGAATACCTAAATTTAAAACAAGACTTTTACTTCTATTCATTAAATTTATACTGAGTTCGCCAACTTGTTCAGTTTTATCTGGTTTTGTTAACAACCCATTACGTCCCCACTGCAGGGGCACGGGTCTCTTCCCATAACTCGGGAAGATTATGCCATACTCCACACACGGGGGCCAAGTCCGAATTGGTTTATCTGGGTTTATGGGAAGAGTTTTAAAGTTTTTCGAAAGGACCTAAAACTTTTCTTAATAAAGTTGTCGAATTTCATGAGTCACTTATATCCTGTTTCAAAAGAAAAGGCATCAACCATTCTAATTTCAGCTTAACAATGGTGTATTTTCATTTTTCAAGTCACCCTAATCTCAAACCCGAAAACACGATTAAACTTTGCAATGACTTATTACTCTATCCCAATGACAGGGCATCATTTTTCACAGTCATCAATACCTTTAAACCAGGGCCGGACTTTAATAGATTCTTTACTTACGAAATTTTGTCTAGTTCTCATCTTTAACCGCCTTTGTGGTCTAGTGGTTAATCCCCACATCACATCAGGAAGGTGCGGGTTAGATTCCCGGCGGGGTAAGACTTTGTAGGACTTGGTTTGGTTAATGGAAGGCTATTTTCTGATGCCGGCTGGTTAGCTACTAACATCTTATCCATGTCACAAAATAGACACAGAAAGACCGCTCAATACAAACCACTAAAATAGCAAGCATATACACGCTTATAGAAATATACGGTACGGTACGGTAGAAAAGTATCACAACAGTATCGTGACCTTGCCTACAACGACCGTATATGTGTATAAGCATGTATATGCTTAGGATTTTAGTGAGCGTATTGAGCGAACCTTCTGTATCTCTGTATTTTGTGTCCATGTTCAACATTGATTTGTTTCGGCATGGACAATACATAGCCAATTCCCCATTGAAATGGGTAATCTTGGTAAACCCGACTCAATATCATCATCACTCACCACCAAATGAGATAATGCCAAAGGCATACCGATTGTAAATAAAAATAAATCTTCTTAATTTTTTATTCCACATTCGTAAAGGTTTTAGTGAAACAAAATTAACCTCGTAAGGCCCAAGCTAAATTTAGGCAGGTAGTCATTGCGCCCAACGACCTAAAAAAAATACCCTATCGTTTGAACTCAAATGTGGTTCATTCAGAAATGGAGCTAATATCATCATAATACGAGTTCGAAAATCAGTTCAAATTTTAGGTAGTTGTGACTGAATTACTACTAAACCTATGTCCTAAAAATAGGACGTTGTGCCTTACAAGGTTAAGGGTAAGTATTGAAAATTAGTAGTGGTAGAATCTCATGGGTACCACTGTTCTCTCTATACATGGCGACAAGCATCCTGCTTTACTCCGGCGGGTAGAGTGAGATAGCCAGCCTAAATACCTGCGTAAGAGACTTTCCATCTTAGACCTTTAGGATCGGCAAGGCACTCTTCTAGGGTAACAGATGCCCAAAGGTAGCGACCACTTTCCATCAAGTCTGTCAGCCTTTTGCCTTACACAATAAAAAATGTAATACTTGAGATATCTTCAAGAAAATGGTACTTATTACGTCAATATTATGTGAAAGTCTTAAACAGCCTCCACAACCTGGCCATCTTCTGGAATTTTAAAGAAGCGAACTTCTGGAACTCCAGATGAAGCTGTCTTCCAAGTAAGTGAGTTTCAGGGGTCGCATATTACACAATTAAATTAAATCAAATATAACGCAAAGTTAGTTGCGTATCCAGGATGTGAGTTTATAGCAAAAACCCAAATCCGTCCCTGCATACAGAATGATTAAAGTAGCCGTGTGACGTCATTCATCATCATCTCAGCGCCGAACCAATTATTTTGCGACACGGCGCGCGAATACGGGATGAGCTCGGTTTGAGTTAGAAGTCATAAGGGAGATGACTTGAGCGTTTTGGGACACCCTGTTATTTGGTCTCCGAAGATATTTTAGGTGAGTCGGTTTACGTATTCCGCGAAGAGCATATATTTATACAGAATATTCAGAATATGAAGAAAAGACAACTCATTATATTGTAGGATTTCATAAATCGCAAAAAAATATGGACTCCCTATACATGTATAAGATTGCTAAGAATGCTAAAAAATGTATGATTTCAGCAAATAACTATACAGAACAACAATAGAAGTTCATGTTCATAATCTTTAATTCAGTATGATAAACTCCTCTTTTTGGAAAAACAGAAGCCTGTGTTATGGGGTCATACATTTTGCTACTATTTTTTTTTTTTGTTTTTCACAATTTGGGAAATCAACAGCTTATATAAATAACAGAAGTAAGTATAACACATAGATAGATAGTCAAGCCTTTACAGATTTCCACGGATAGTTATGAAGAACGTGTTTATAGAGCTAAGGTAAGTATACAATAAGTTAAAGTGATAATAAATGATATATGTATAATAAACTAGAGAACAATATTGAAACAGAAGGATAAGTACTTATAAGAAAGAGAAGAAAAGATTGTGTGTGAGTGTGTGTATTTATTTTATTTATTTATTTATTAAATGATCAAAATACAAAAAAAATACATGTGTTAAACTAGTCACCTGACGTAAGCCGGAGGGGCTTTTGTGTCATGTGATGGATTCTCTTTTACATATCACTTATATAGATTATTTTAGAAGGACTTATGCTAATTATATAGGGTATATAAATTCGTTACTTTCCATTTCCAACAAATATTTTTTAATACATCTAGTTGAGTTTACATTGTGCTGAGAATATTTTTCTTGCAGTTCCCTAGGTAAACTATTTATTATTTTTGGCAGTATGTATGCAAAATTTCTCGTTCCGTAGAAATTATTAGTTTTAGGAAGTAGATACATTTTACAATTGTCAAGATGTCTCAAGTTTACTTTCCTATTATATGGTTTTAAGTTAATTACATTAAAGTGTTCTTCTTTCAAAATTGCTAGTTTTATTTTATTCTGAATTGGTAGTACCTACATGACAGAACTTAAACAACTCACTGTAATCTTCTTTATATTTTAGTTTTATATGGTTAGGAACTATAGTTTTTAATAGTCTAATCTGTAGCTGAAATATCTGATTTAGGTGAGTTATGCCATAGTCAATAATGGAGTCTGCCATAGCCAGATATAATACTCTTAATGTTTGATAAGGAATTTTAAACTTAAGAATGTAGAATTTGCTTAACAAGGCTCTTAGTTTATTACAAATGTGTTCTATATGGAATTTCCAACTTAGCTTATTATCTATTATTACACCAATGTATGTGAACTTTTCAACAAATTCAATTTTTTGGCAATTACATTTATTTATATTTATGTTAGTGTGCAGGCAAGTATGATTGTGAGCAAGGAGTTTAGGTACATAATTTGTCTTGTTGTGGCTGGAATGGATATGGATTGCTTTCGTTTTTTGAGCATTTATAATTAAACCACTATCATGAGACCATTTCTATACTATAATAAAACAGTAGAAACCGCGTGTCTGTACATTGAATATTTTTACCAAAAATAGTAAGGAGGTGATCAAATAAGAGTAATAGAACACAAATAAACAAATTTAAAATTTTTTGTCTGTCTGTCTGTCTGTCTGTCTGTCTGTTCACGCTAATCTCCGAAATTACTGGATGGATTTTCATGCGGTTTTCTCGAGTAGATTAAGCTTAGTTTGGAGCATTATATAGTCTTTGTTTCATCGAAATCCAATGTCAAGAAAAAAAGTTGTCCTTTAAAGATAATTTTAAATTCGCCGTCTGCCTGCCAAAAATTACATAGCAAATGGGTCGAAAGAATAGTCGGAAGCTTAATTATGTAGGCAATCGATTATAATTTAAATTTTTACATGTTTTCATTTTTACATAAACAATAAAACATCTACTTATTTAAGGTTCCGACCCTTCTTTCGACCTATTTGCTATGTAATAGTATAGATGTAATTTTTGGCAGACGAACGGCGAATTTATTACTATGTTGGTAAAAATATGCAACATCTATACATATAATAAAACTGTAACGGGGCCGATAATACCTGGAGGGGACATATATCGATATAGAGACGAAAACAATTTAATTTGGAATTTTTGTCTGTCTGTCTGTCTGTCCGCGCATCACGCAAATACGGCTGGGCCAAAACTTCGCACGATTATACTACGTAACCCGGAGTAACATCTTAGATACTTTTTATCTCGGGAAATTCAAGGGTTCCCAGAGGAATGCATAAAAACTTTTATTCTTAAAAGCCTTATTACTCAAAAACTACGAAGCCGATTTTATTGTAATTTGGCACAATGATACTTTATCATTACAACTAAACATACAAACCTTTTCATCTAGGTTTCATAAAGGGTTCCCACAGGAAAACGACAGCACCGTATCTCCACAATAACTCAGTTTATTAAGATAAAACCTTAACTTTTTGAAAAGGCGTGTCGATTACGGTATTTACGGTCCTGGACATTCAAAGGGATCCCGAGGGAAAAGCTGGAAACTGTATCTAAGTATTAAGGTGAAACCTTCACTCTTAGATTAGGCGAATCAAAGTTATATTCAGTTAACATTCTTGATCCGGCTTTGTCAAGGGTGTCCCGTGGGAACTGACGGGATCCTCTTCTTCGATAAGATATGTTTATATTGTTTTACGGTATAGATAGCTGTAGAATATTGAAAATATACGTATAACGCAGTGAAGCTAAAATAAGCAAAGCAAACTACGTTTGTAAATGGTATTTTTATTTCGTACCCAACTGTACAAGTGTAGGGCAATATTTATCAAGTGGTGGTATACAGGATGTTATAAAGGCGTAAGCATTCTACTGGACCTGTTCTTCAATTTTTTTCTTTAACTACCTAATACAGGGTGTTTAAAAAGGTGCGTTTGAGATTTTAAGAGGTTGCTCAGAATCAAATATACAGGAAAAATATTGAAAAAATCCGATGTGCAATTTTTTTACCCTTTACTATACAAACTCTTAATTCACTATTCCGATTTAAAAAGTTGTAGACACTTTTTTTTATTTTTCCTGTATTCTATATTTGTTTCTGAGTAACCCCTTAAAATCTCAAACGCACTTTTTGACACCCTGTATAGGCGGCTGTAAAACTTTTTAAGCTGGAGTTGGCCATTAGCCTCACATCTTACCACTATCCAAACTTAGACCCTATGTGTGGAGAATGACCTAACCTTCCCTAGCTATAAGAAGAGATCCATGCCCCAGTAGTGTTGATTGTGAATATAAATCCAATGCATTTTCATTTTCTTTCTCTTTTTCTTCTTATTTTTTATTTTTATTTTTCTTTTACCTTTTTTTATTTTTTCTTTTATATTTTTCTTTTTTCTTTTTCTTTCATTCGTTTTATTGTTTACTTAATTTTGTTATTTTCTTATTTCTAAAGAATAATTTAGCAAAACATATGAACTATTGGAAAAACCCCAACACTAACGCGTACGAAGTCGCGGGCACCAGCTAGTACCCAATAAATCTAAGTTTTCCTGAAGTTGCTTTTCGGCAATCTGAATATTTTTATTAAGTATAAGGAGACAGGTATCATCAGCGAACTGGTACACAGATCCAGTCTTAATGGCATTACACATATCTCGTTTACATAGAGTAAATACATAGTAGGTCCGATTATAGACCCTTGAGCCGTGCCCTTTTCAGTTCTTACCCCATCACTTAACTGGTTAGCGATTTTGACATAGGTATATCTGTTAGTGTGATAATCCATGAGCAGCTTTAGCAAGGGTCCCTGGATACCATTATGTGTATGTGTGTATGTGTGGGTGGGTGTGTGTGTGTGGGTGTGTGGGTGTTTGGGTATCTGTGGGTGTGTATGTGTGTGTGACGACTCAAATAAAATTAATGGGTAGAAGTGATTTTTAAAGATATCTTAAGAATTCTGAGCATAATTAGTTTTATGGTACAGTACACTGATCATGGTGGTATTACTAACTGTATAAAGAGTGTTGTTTAAGTCAACGATCAACTTTTTAGGAGTGATACACGATATTTATATCAAATCCATCAAAAAAATTAAACTTTTCATACAAAATTGATTGACCGATCAGGTTTACCATTTTGTTTGAAAAATCCAATTTTCTTTCATGTTAGTTTTTTTTTTACTTTTTTGACATCGGTTTTTGTATAATATTAGTTAATTACCACTGAAAAGGGTAATAGTTTCTTGGTTGTCTACTTGAACACACCCTGTAAATTCACGTACGTGATTGCAAACTTTCCCTGAAACGGGCAAATAGTTTCCCTCGATGAAACAGATTCCAAGAATTTAATTATCCTCGTCGATATGAAAAAACTTCCACTGGGGAAACACAAAATACGCGTCTTAAAAAAGTTAATATTATTGTGTTTCAGTAACTTGTTACTGCAAGTAACACTTATATTTCTCGTAGCTACACCTAGTCTATTTAGCATAAACTATGTAAAGCGACATCTAGTCTATCTAGCAAAAACTATGTAACTAGATTTCTCGATGATGTAGCAAGACCATTGTAAATCTCTATATGAGCAGGCTTATATTAGCATACTAATAAATTCAACACCTATCGAATAGATGGCGCTAGCGCCAATACTAGTTACTAAGGATAATATTAGTTAATTAGAGGGCGCTAATGTCTGCCTATAAATACGGCCATTACTCTTTGTGAACCCTTTTTATTAGCATCAATACACCACTCGATACGGATCGCAGTCTACTCTTTCATTGTCCCACAAGTCCACCATCAAAACGTAGTTTGGGTCTTAACAAACTTCTATACTATTTTTATTACATAATGATATTTCATTGTATATACAGGGTGTAAATCTAGTCTTGCGTCAAGTTTTAATCAGTGCATCTACTCCTGATTCTGATCAACTATCCCCAAGGAACCCATAGTCAAATCGCAAAAAAATTTTGGGCTCTTCATACTAATTTGCCCGCTCGGCTGATCGATTTGTATGAAATGAAGAGTCCAAATTTTTCTTGCGATTTATTATGGGTTCCTTGGGGAAAGTTGATCAGAATCAGGAGTAGAAGTACTGATTAAAATATGACGCACGACTAGATTTACAGCCTGTGACAAACTTTTACTAAATCCAATTTTTGAAATTGGCCATGTATTGTACTATTCTTTGGGATAAAATTTTTTGTAACATTATTATTGTTACTTGCAGTTAAAAATATCTTTTCCACGAAGAGCAACCACCCGTACAAATTAACTATAAGTGTCCACTGAAGATTTAATATAAATATTATAATCATTAAGTATCTGTTTGTTTTGAAATTTCATGATAAATAAACAAACAAACCTAAACGAGAATTGGCGATTTCATTAAAATTAAAAATTACAAGTTTGTATGTATATTTGTCCTATTTTTTTTACATGAAACTGTAGTCCTTAAGGTTTGTTCTTCTTCTTCTTTGTCGGTTCACTCTTGGCAGAGTGGTCGTGGTCATCATGTCAGTGGTCGTGGTCATCATGTCAGTGGTCGTGGTCATCATGTCGTAGTTTTAGTGGCCCGTCGAACAACACGTCGCCACTCCTCTCGCACAGCAGCTTTCCTGGTGCATTCATTTAGAGAAACTCCCAGCGCGGACTTGATCTGATCTGTCCATCGCAGGGGGACCTGCCGCGTGCTCTGGTGCCCTCGATTTTGTTACGTATTCTTTATTTAGCAATTATTTATTTCGGGAACGGTGGCATATTCCACTTTGGACAATCATTATATACCAGTGCCATTTAGTAATTTCATCGAAATAAGTCTAGACTATTTAGACTTTATTTGTGAGAAATATCACCATTTTCTTGAGACGCATTTTTTGGAAAATATTTTGATATGCTGGAGTAGTTCCTGCCATTTCGCCTAACGCCAAATGGACATACTTAGTAGCAAAAAATTATGTTGAAAATAATAATTTATTTTCACTATCATGTATACCATCACGCAAGGGTGAACACCCTTATTTAGGAATGTAGATTGGAAACGAAAACAACACTCTGTATTTATCACTCATTATTTTGAGCTTATAAAGTACCTATACTTATAAGAAATCGACAAACGAAGTTACGAGACACGACTAGACTTGGTAAGTTTACTTAAAACATTTCTCATTGCACATTATTATTATAATAATTATGAAACACAAACAAATAAATACTTGTAACTGGTCACTCATATAATATTCAAAACAATGTCCAGATTCAGATAAAACATACGACGGACAGATAACTGGAGTCATTTTATCTCGTTTACTGAACGAAAGTAGAACAGTATAATTTATTTACTGACTGTTTAATAGATTCGTAATTAAATAGTGTTTTAAGAAAGTGTTTTTCGAAATAACGAAGCTACTGTATTAAGAAGATTACGATAAGAAGGAGAAGGTGAGTAATTATAATAAGTAATCAAAGGTGTTTACAATAACTGACAACGTTGAACACGTTAAAAACAACCCACTTCAATCGTAACAACTACAATTTTGCTATGTTTTTTTTTTTAGCTTTTGTTAATTTTTTCAAGAAACGCTGAATCGATTTCGATAAAATTTATATGGGACCACCTCTGAAGTATTACCTACCAACCAAACCAAAAATCATTTCATAATTTATGGAGACATCGCGTAACATACATAAAAAACATACAGACGAATTGAGAACCTCCTCCTTTTTGAAGTCGGTTAAAAGTTTAGATAGTTTTCATAGTCCATCTCACAGTAAACTAGATTTACCCTACAATCACACCAAGTTTAAAGCTATAACGAGTATGTTTTACAGCTTTTACGATAGAGTACGAAAAAAAAAGAAAAACGGGATTTTTTATGGGGTCGGTCGGTCCCCATTATTATTTTTACTCGTGACTTTTTTATATCTCCTCCGCTAATAATACATAAACTGTGACAGTTTTAACCTGCAACATAAAATTGTTATGGAATTAAAGGTACCTAGAACACTTGGGTAAGCATCCACGAACACACAAACAGACTGTGTAGGCTAAGTTAGTTATCATCCAACCAACTCGAATAGGTCCTAATATCAGAGAAACCAATTGTTAATCTTTCATAAATAAGTTCATGTGATATTAATCAAAAATATTTACTTTCAGATGGTGCTTCTTATAACGATACTCATCTCAATATTCCTATACATAAATGCCTCCCCCGTGATGACAAGAGAAAAACTGGTAATACAAAAGATTTGTGAAGCAACGTTAAATTTCAATCACTATCATTACCTCTTAGAAGAGAGGAAGAACATATCAGGCGTTCCAGCAGACATGACAGTCCACTGGAAGACAGGAAAAGTCTTCTTCACTCTAATAACAGAAACGATGAAGATGAATCTTCATGTTCTCCTACCAAGCGGAGAGATTGACGACGTTAAAGTCGATGGTATTGGTCAATCTACTGCTGTTGATAATCTTAATGATATTGTATATCTAGCAACTGATAATGGAGTATACAAATATAAAGACGATGCTACAACTGAGTTATATACAGCTGCAGGTGAAGACGTAATGTATGTTGCAGTCAGTAGCGACGGAAATATAATTTATATTGCAACGTGGCCCCAAAATCGAGTGTCGAAAATAACAAATGACGGTCAAAAGATTGAAACTTTCTCCCTCATACCCAACGGTCATGGATTAACAATTGACACGAGGGATAACATATATTTTACTGCTAGCAAAACTTCCTATATGCTGAAGAATGGACAAAGTATTCCTATAAAAATTAATGGTTTACCAAGCGACAAAATGAGCGGTATTTTCGTTAGCAGATCAGATGAAGTATACGCTATGGATGAGAATAGCAACTTCTATCTTATAGATCCGGAGAACGCAAATGCAAATCTCTTGGGCAATTTCAAAGTGAACGGTGTCAATACATTTGCTATTGATGGATCTGATAATATATTGATTGGTGTTAAAGAAGGAATCGTAAGGTTTTCTGCGAATGAGAAGAATCCTTGTGATGCTAAACCTAATGAACCACCAGCGAAAGGGATGAGGACCTCGTTTTCACCGGTTCTGCCTCCTAGACCAAAGGCTGTTAAAGAAAAAGTTGTGTAAGTTTTGTGTTTGATGTAGACAACAGTCAATATTTATTATGTAGAGTAAATAAACAATAGGGTAACATGAGGGTAACATTTTATAGATGCAAACAGCATAAACAGCATGTCAAACCAAAAATATATAACTTTCCTTGAGGAAGCTATGTAATAAGAGTTTAACTTTTGACTTTCTATAGATACTTATTGTATCAATAATGTTACAGTCGGAAAATCATGTTTGGTCTGACTGTTGTACTTACATTAAGTACATTTAGAGTCTATTAGTTTCAAAAACCGCAATGTCCACAATGAAAAATATTTAGGAAATTATTTTTAATTATTTTTTCTTACTCACTTGTTCAGGAATAGCCGTGGTCGTATGCTAAGTTTGTAATTTTGGGTTTGTTTATCCCTAAGGATAAGGTTGCATACAACCACGGCTATCCCCTGAACATAACTAAGTAGGAAAAAAATATTTTCCTAATTATTTTTCATTGTGGACATTGCGGTTTTTGAAACTAATATGTTTTCATCACAGTGCAAAAATATTTACTTATGATCGGTAACTCTATGCATAACCTAACCGTCCCTCCAACTCGTTTTTTTTTATAAGTAAGTAGTTGATAACACAGATTTTTTAATCACATGGTTTTTTGCAATGATACGAATTTTTTTTACGAGTATCATACTGTGACATGTTTAAAAAAATGGGTTTGTATTTAATAGTGTAATTTTATGCACGAGTTATTTTGAAAACTAACTTATGTAGAAATATAGTCTAATCTAATGAACTGTAGTGCATCCTACAGTTCATCAGAACTATTGGCATTGAGGATATAATTTAACAGGGGCAGTGATCACAACAGATCTACCCAGGTCGCAGTGATCCAGTAGGGCCCTCCTTTGGTCCTATATCCCTTTACCCCCAAATAATAATAATATGTAGAAATATAATAAAATATCTTAGAACTAATGTGCCATAATCTTCTTAGAATACGTACAAAATTTCAATAACATTTCGCAATCCTGTAAATAACAATTGTTTGTGTAATAACATCTAATAAATTAGGTAAATAAAACTCTAAAAACGATTTCATCTTTTATTGTTTACTTACGTAGAATAGGTATTTTATGTGCTGTTTTGTTCTGTACGAACTGTGTGAATTTTTTGAACTCGACATTATAACTGAGATTGAGATTGACTATTCTTCAGTTTAATAATCTTATAGAAAGAGTTCATCGTCAGTTCAGTTATCTATAAAGAAAATTTTTGAGAGAAATCTTAAAAAGTTCTGTTATTTTCAGCCGTTTTGCAAGTATTTATTTTCGCTATTTTCTCGAAAACTACTGGATGGATTGGCGTGAAAAATGTTTTTTATTAGAACTCTTCTTTGTTGAAACTCTTCCTTGATTTCTGAACTTTACTTTGTAGCACGCCGAAGAAAAGTGTTAAGCCGAAGAAAAGCCAAGGAAAAACGCGAAAGAGTAAGAAAATATCGACAACAACAACTACTACCGAAGCCATTGATGATGAAGAAGAATAAGATTTTGAACTGTTTAGGCACTTTTAGGTTCTAAAAAAACTATTATTTTGGCAAAAAAATGTTATTCACTTTTTACCACCATCTAGCGGAATGCTTTTGAACCATTATATCCACTGCCTCCTGTAAGATAAGGAAGCCATGCTAGTTAAATCCAAACCGAAATAGTTTGTTGTATTCCCGAGAGGTGGCGCTTAAGATTTATTTTCTACTATGTTTCATAGATGGCGCTAGCTACAATAATTTTAGATTAAGGTTGTTTTTTATTTTGTTAATATACGATTCTGATTTGTTTTGAAATAAATTTTTGTTTCATTTATTTTTCCAAAGTTAAAATATGTGAGAAAAATATTTGAGAAATAGCGAATAAACTAAAAAAGTTATTTATTAAATCGGCATGGTAAGAGTTTATTAGTGAAAAATGGCAACACCGATCCCAACCTCAATTTTCTTTCGAACACCCGTTATTTGTCAAATTGTCATACGCGTCGGGGATGTGTCAATGTATGACCGCTATTGTAAAATACGATAATTCGCCGTAAACCTATTACGAATTAGCTACGATGAGAAAACCTAGTGTCTGCAACACAATTAATAAGTGATGTGCGTGTTTTCAGTGTTCAGTGTGCAGTAAAATCGTTGTTTTCGTTTGTATGTCAGTGGACTATCAACATGGCGGCTCCCCGACACAAATCACAACAGAAAAACATTTCGTCGATTTTCTCGAAGCTGCACGGTGCATTTTCGGACGCCGTGTGCCCAACCAAGCTCGCCACCGACAAAAGAACCCTGGACAAGACATGGAAACTAATGGACAAAGTTGTGAAACTGTGTCAACATCACAAGATGAACCTAAAAAATTCACCTCCATTCATCTTAGATATACTGCCCGATACATATCAGCGGCTCCGGGTAATATATTCTAAATACGAGGACAATATGCAGGCGTTGAATAGTAACGAACATTTTAATATATTTATAATTAATTTGATAAGGAAATGCAAGCAGGCTATTAAACTTTTTAAAGAGGGCAAAGAGAAAATGTTTGAAGAGAATTCGCACTATAGGAGGAATCTGACGAAGCTTAGTTTGGTGTTCAGTCACATGTTGAGCGAGTTGAAAGCCATGTTTCCGAACGGGACGTTTGCTGGTGACCAGTTCCGCATAACGAAGAGTGATGCCGCTGAGTTCTGGAGAAATAACTTTGGAAACAGGTATGTTCTTATTTATTATTGCTTTTTATTCGCACAAAGCGCTATGCTTCCTCATTTATTAAACGAACTGCGAAGGAGTGGGCCTCCTTACCTGTGTCTGTATTTCCCAATTCCTAATCCCAATCTAGGGATATAGTGAATAGGCATTATTTGAGTTTGTGTGTGCCATTTTGTCAAACACACTCAAATTATTAATTTAAAAAAAAACGAAGTCACCAAAGTACATAGGTAAGTAGTTGTTAAAAATGCTATTTCATAATTTCTAGATCGATGTCTTGTGTATTTTAGGCATTTGGTCCTCTAAAATTTGATAAGCTTTTAGGATTGATTCGCTTATTAGAAAAGCCATTTGGCATTTAAAAAATAAAGGAAAAACATTTATCTCAAGACTTTTACATCTGTAAATTATATAAAAAAAAAACAATGAATTTGAGAATAGGGATAATTTCTGATATAAATATAAGGTGCTACTTTATTAGTGCCCGATATTTTAGTCAGTGCTCCTAATCCTGATTCTGATCAACTTTCCCCAAGGAACCCATAGTCAAATCGCAAAAAATTTTTTGGGCTCTTCATACTAATTTGGCCGCTCGGCTGATCGATTTCTATGAAGAGTCCAAAAATATTTTTTCGATTTGACTATGGGTTTCTTGGGGAAAGTTGATCAGAATCAGGAGTAGAAGCACTGACTAAAATATCGGGCACTAATAAAGTAGCACCTTATATAGTAAGTAATACATATTTTTCAAAGTTGGTAACAGTGTACACATTTGGAAAGTTTTTTTTTGTAAAATACGAGGTTCCTACCACAACTCTCGGATCAGTGGTCAGGATCGCTAACCACTTAGCCACTGAGTCAATCCTTACTTAAAGTAAAAGTCCTTACTTAAAGTAAGTCTTACTTCAAATAAGATATTTTCATTTTCTAGTTTGTGGTCAGTAAATAAAATAAATTATAAAAATGGAACAGCTGGAAAAAATTGTATTTAAGTAATGCAATCAGTGACCGTATTAATTTGTGCAGCCATCCTGTGCATTCTTTTTATGTACTGTCCAAAATACACAGGATTCTCATTACTCAACACATATTAGCAATAAACATTCCTACTAACTAGGTACTACTTAAGTAACAAAGAATTGGGGAAGTATTAATATCTATTATTAATTATTATTGTGTGTAATAATAATAATAAAATATATTATATCATAGCAATAATGTATCGAAAATTAAAATGACATTTTACATTCTTTTTAAATTTTAATTATAATATTTGTAAAATTTGCATGCTAAAGTAAGTGTTAGCTAAACAGATGAGACTTTACTTGTTTATGTTATCTTAAATGTACCTGTTTTTATGCAAATAAAGAATCTTGAATCTTGAATCTTTAATCTTAAAGTGTAAAATTGTTTCGCATCTGCAACTCATAATTTTTTTTACTTAAATCCAAATTGGTAAGCCCTTGGCATCATATCACCTGGTGGTAGGTGATGATGATGCTGACTGAAGATGGTAGGTGGCTTACCAAGATTCCCCAATGCAATGGGGAACTGGATATTTTATGTCCACGCCGGAACACATCATTGCTATTAACATTGAAGTTGGTCCGCCCTACCACCAATCCTACCGAGTCCCACAAAGTTGGACGCCCCCCGGGAATTGAACCCGCAACCACCTGATAGACCACAAAGACGGAAAATAAATCACTCATGTTTTATGAAGAGAATCTTAAGTTAATAGGAACCCCAAACTGTTCTTAGTTTTCCAATTATATTTTAAAAGAAAAAGAATGTGCATGTTCAAATAAATACAGTTAAGTACTTTATTCTTTGACAAAGAAATATTTCTTTAATCAACATGTTTCAATGCTGCCTTTACAAAACTATAAAAACAAGAATTGCATACAACTGTCACTCGCCTATATTTTCCCAGCGTAAGTAATGTAATGAGATAGGCACTTAGCAATAGCTTAGATGCAGTTTTTCTGATTCGCGATTCGTCACAATCCCAGAAGGTCATAGACATATTACTTAGTTGTAAAGTTGAGTACTGATACAGTTTAAACTGGGGTTTTAACTCTTTTTACTAGGAAAATCCTTAGTAAAATATTAAACTATAACACAAACACGTTTAACTATTTAATTTAAAATACTTAACTTAAAATAAAAGACCTACTGCTCAATATAGGCATATCCTATGGGATTCGGGAAATCAAGAATAATCTGACACATTGCGATTGCAATAAATGAGTAAATCATTATTTCATTACACATGACTGACTCGGTGGCTAAGTGGTTAGCGATCGTGACTTCTGATTGGAGAGTCGTGGGTTCGATCCCCACACAGGTCAAACTTTTCTGTGATGAGCAGAATTATTTGCTCTGAGTCTGGGTGTATAATATCTATATATGTATGTATTTAAATGTATATGTGTATGTCTATCAGTTTCTGGTTCCCAAGATACAGGGAATCCTAGTTTGGGGCCAGATGACCATGTGTAATTTGATTTGTCCCGGATATTGAAAGAAAAGATTGAACTAACTCCACATTCGAAATCTAAAATTAAGTCCTGAACACTGTGACCTGCCTGAACTCAGAATAAGGTAAATTGTAGCTTCATGTCAGCATTTGACAATTTAGGAATTGAACAAACTGCAACTAAACCTAAACAATGTGCCATCAGTTTTCCCATGCCATTGCTTCCCCATAGAAATGTCCCATGAGAAAGCTTAGAAGTCTGATTGATTACTCCACATAAATATATTTTTTTTGTATTATTTTCTGTTTGTAACTGAGTTTCTAATGAGTTGGTTGCCGGGACTTGTACCGAGCACATGTCTGCTAAGTTATTTTTTCAATTATTTCCGTTATAGAGTAGTTTCAACGTTATTTTTGTGATGGGGAAATAGCTGTGATTCAGATTCAGAGATAAGCGGTCATAAGAAGAACAGCTCCGTTTTTCGAGTTCCAGCAGCAAACCACCACGTGGAGCGTCTTTAAGTGCCCATCACCCTTAGAGCCGTGCATTTCACTTGACATTGGCGTTTCCGCCATTTTTTTTATTGAAGATTCTCCCATTTTTCACTAGACATTGGCAAAATCACTCCTTTAATGAGCTGGGAATGCCAAATAGAAAAATAGAATAGAGTTTCTAATGTAAACATACAAAAAAGCGTCGGTGGCTCTGCGGTTAGTGACTCCGTCCTCCCAACCAGAGGTCTCGGGTTCAAATCCTGGCCAGTGCACCAATGAGTTTTTCGAAACTTACGTGCATTTTCATACTGACTGCTTTAACGGTGAAGGAAAACATCGTGAGGAAATCTGCACATCTGATTTCCAGTTGTGTATAAAATGATGGTCGCGTTGCACACGTCCGTAGGTGTAAATCTTATTATGAATGCCCTACACGTGACCAAGGGTGATGATAAGTGCAACACCAGGCAACCGCCGCCTATACCTTGCGGATAGAATGGTTAAATTGTGCCACACGATAAGAGAGAGAGATGTAAACATACGATATATCACAGTTGTCAATAGTTGTGATATCACAGTTATCTTTTCGTGATACCGACCCGTCTGTTTCATTCAGTACATCAAACTGCATATTGTGTCTTCCTGTGATAACTGATATGATAGTAGATAAAATGACTTAGCCGTGTACCCATTCATGGCTTGGATGTTATCACGCCTTGATACAGTTTTATCGCTATCAATAATGATATCGATCTATCATTGATCATTGGATCGGTATATCCGGTGCAGCGATACTTTAGATGGACTACAGTTTATGTAAAAGTTTGGTAAAGAGATTATTGATTTGTAAATACTTAATTTTTCTCCTTCTGTTTTCAGAAATGGTATTGGTAATGGTATTATGGTATTTACCTGAAAAAAATTTAACCACGTGTTCTACTCATGACACTGAACAACTTTCCCCAAAGAACCTATGCTCAATTCGCAAAAAAGTTTTTGGACTTCCCATTCTACAAAATTGGCGATTCAGTTGATCAATTAGTATGAGGACTACAAAAATTTTTTCGCGAACTTAGTATAGGTTCTTTGGGGAAAGTTGTTCAGTTTCATGAGTAGAAGCCGTGGTTTAATTTTTTTCAGGTATTTTAGAAGGACCCTATAGAATTGAAACAGCTTTATTGATTTATTGTGCAAGGTATCTTTAGATTCGTCGTTATCCACAGATTGACATGAGTTATGTACTCGTATATTTCTTCCCGTCGGGTGTAAATTTTTACTTGAACGATTAGGATATTACCTAATCATAGATAGAGAGTTTGGAAAGAATATTTTTACTTGCACATAGCTTGAGAACAGATGTCCGTTGGGGCATTAATGTTCTCGAGTGGCGACCGAGCACCGAAAGACGTAGCGTGGGCAGGCCTCCCGCTCGGTGAACCGATGACCTGGTGAGGGTCGCGGGAAGCCTATGAATGCGGGCAGAGTAGGACCGGTGGACGTGAAAATCCTTGGTAGAGGCCTTTGTCCAGCAGTGGACATATTTTGCTGGCTGGTGATGATTTTTGCTTGACAGTTTTTAATTAATTGGGACAATTGGTGTAGCTGCATCGACGACCAATGCATGTGGATATGGAATGAAAAGTATAAACGAATATCAGCAATTGGCAGTACTAGTGTTAGCAGTTGTGAATACGTAATGTAATACGAATAGAATTTAGATCTAGAGTTCACTGGATTCATCCTAATCCCTAGTTTTTAATTAAACTGGAAGATAACTTTAATAATATTAAATTCCTGGTGTGAAGTCTATAACTGGGAAAAACCTTTAAGGAGATAGATAAGTCATTTCATTCATAACAGGTCTTAAGTTAATCTTAACTGCATTATGATTGCCTATTACTACTACATAATATTAAAAAGTTGGTTGGTACACGCGTACGTGTGTTGAATTTTGCGTTTATCTTTGGATCTTACCCTCTAGATGTGAAATCGCCCTTATAAAGGGGCAAGGAGTAGCCAATACCTCTGAAGCGGGAACAAAAAAAAATACCTACAAATCTTGCCTTTAAAAAATCTCGGTTTTACTGATAAAATAGCACAGCGGGTAACTTTTTATTTTATATTAAGAATAAAATTGAAAACGCCTCTATTAATTTAATAGGAAACTGGAGATCAAAGTATGATCCAATTAACATCGGGGCATAAAAATGTAAATGAGGTTTCTCCTTTGTATTAGGTAAGACCGCTGTTTAAAGTGAACACAGCTGGTTTGTTCAAACTAATTGGAAGAGATGGGATACGGTGAGGAAACTGGAAACCGCGAGACAGAGTCGTTCATCAATGTTGACGTTCTTAGATCTAAAGCAAATCTGAGGAACTAGGGAACTTTAGGCCTTTATTCATCAAGTAAATGAAGCTCTGCGATTTTGAACTTTAATAATAAATAAATAAATACATATTACTTTATATTCTTTAATTTAACAACCAATTTCGTCCACACTGACTAACTCGGTGGCTCAGTGGTTAGTGCTCCTGACTACTGATCTGAGAGTCGTGGGTTTGATCCCCACCCAGGGAAAACGTTTCTGTGATAAGCAGATTTGTTTGCTCTGTGTCTGGTTGTGAGTAATAATGTGTAATATATGTATATCAGTCTCTGGATTGATAGAAGTCGTGAGGTTAGTGACCAACCCCAATCAACTTTTCAACCCGCCTTTGAGGCCTCGATACGGCTTAACTAATGTTTCTAGTGATATAAACCGGCACCAATGGCAATATTTTATTCGAAGTAGGTCGCAGTGTACACTTCTCTTGTCTACCTAATGTTTGCGGAGTGAGAAGAAACGACGAGAGACCGTCGTTCCAAAGAGACTTCCTCCAACATCACAAAATTTTTGCATCATAATAACCGCACATATTAAATTGCATTGTACACATTAGTTATAGTCTCGAAGTCATTGTCACATTATTACGGATTCGGAAACATAAATTGTAATCTGCACTGCACACCGTTTCAATTGGTAACCTCCCGAAATAGGTCCTTTATTGGGTCCAATTATTCCCCGACACGGGTGTATGGGTCTTTTGTCCTTCCTGTGGTACAACGGGGTAAGGAACTAGTGACCTTTTATATGTCAAATTGAGGTCTCTATTTCATTGGAACATGACTATGTAAACGGTTTAGGTTTAGGTAAGATTTGTCGGGATAGAGAGGTTTGAATAGAATCACGATAGGGTGCTGTATAAGTCCATTCATTATTGCATTGAATTGTGTATAAGCCTCTTACAAAACCAGCTGGTACTCTATTTAAACTGGACCTTCTACTCATGAAAGTGAATTACTTTCTCCAAGAAATTTGTAATAATTGGCCATAGGTGGTCGATCAGCTGAGCGAATAGTTAAAAGTCGCGAAAAGACTATTGAATCCTGGACGGAAGTTGTTCAATTTTATGAGTGGTAGCTTTTTCTGTTTCTTTCCCTTATCTTCTTCTTCCTCTTCTACTTAGCGTTATCTCGGCTAGAGCCGGGGTCCGCTTTCTCTCCAATATCGTGTAACGAAATTGAAATGTGATATCGCAAGGGATAAACGGCACGGCACAGCGGTCGCCTAAGTGTTGCACTTAGCATCACCAGCGGTCACGTGTAGGGCATTTAGATTTACACCTAAGGACGTGTGCAACGCGACTTTCGTACTCGTCAAATAATCTGTATGAGAATGTAATGTAATTTTGGAAAAACTTATTCGTGCTTCGGCCAAGAGTTGAACCCGAGACCTCTGGTAGGACGTACTGCCGTGGAACCACCATAGCTTTTATCAAATTTCAAGATCATATCAAACTTATTAATTGATTTGCTTAGATACTAAACCGTTAAACGCCATGACCTGGTAAGGGTTGCGGGAAGCCGCTGGATGCAGGCAGCGCAGGACCGGTCAGTGTGGAAATCTTTGGGGGAGGCCTTTGTCCAGCAGTGGACGTCCTTCGGCTGATGATGAAACACCATATACCATTATCTTTTACTCTTAACGAAAGATCTTTATCTGAAAGAGATATTGTATTATACTTCGTCGCTGCATCCTCGAGATTTACATATTCACCAAGTAGTCCACTTCTCAATGTACTAGGCATCGAACACAATATTTAGAGCTAAAATCTAAAATAAAAGAAACAAAATCACTACTTTCACCTTCCGTGGATAGGTGGCGTACCTGTGCCGCGCCCTGTAATTGTCATTCACTTTTTTTGTGCAGGCATCGTAACATCGCTTCGTTAATTTTCAACAAATTTACGTGTTTTACACTAGTTTAATCCAGTGATTTTTGTGTTCCATTGTTATTCGATAACATTTGTGACTTTGGGAAGTGATTTATCGCCATGGGTAAGCGTAAACGTAGGAGTAAAGATAAAGAAACTGATGAACTGTGGCGAAAATTAAGACGTTTGGAACGTGAAGTTCAACACGTAAGAAAAGATCGAGACAAATATTACTCAGAATCGGAAAAGTGTAAGTACTTATAATTACATAAGTATATAACCGTTACAACTATTGAACAACAGCATTCCGCTATTTAGTACATTCCCTAGTGTTGTTTTTATTTTTTCGTGATAAGTATACCCCACACTCGCTTTGCTGTACGTTACGGATCTACGCAATGGTATCTCGATTTTATAAACATGAAATCATGTGTATGATTTTATAAGTTCTTTAATATAGATATATACAAAATAATGGAAGTTATTTTTTTATATATTATGTACATGTGTGTAACACTTACCTACATAAACTAATTATTGGTAATGTAAATACAATATTTTCTTCATGATAATAAATGGATACTGCGATGCGATTGCAGTTATTTTTCCGAAGTTTATTGAGCCGTGATGCGATTACGGCCATATTTTTTCCATCAGCTATAACTTTGAGAGTTGCGACGCGATTGTGACCTGTTTATAGCTTGTTATGTTCAGAACCGCGATGCGATTGCGGTCAATATATTGTCAATTTAATTGAGCCGTCACGTGATTACGACGAAATCTTATCTTGTGATAGCCGAATGACTGTCTTAATGGACAAAAAGTATATGTTCTTGCAGATCATGAATCTGAACAATCAAGACACACGTCTAATAATTACTATTCGAGTGACGAGGGGTCTTCAGAACAAGAATATAATTCTGAATCGGATAATTCTAAAATAAGATCAAGAGTATCTTTACCTCAACCGGTTGTCACTACAAATGAAGACATCCTGATAACGGATCCGGTCATTCCATCTGTCTCAAGCACACCTAAGCAATCGGACACTAACGTACCCGATCCACCCGCTATCACTCCACTAAATAGTGCAGCTAGTGATGCAAATAAAAATGTATCTGAATTAGCACCTGATATTTTAGAAGTTTTAGGCGAATCTAAGGAGAAAGATGAAGTCTTTGGCCCTAAGATACGAGAAGAAGTCTCTAAACGTTGGGGGAAAATAATAATGGAAGGTCTTGGCAAGGATCAGAAACAGAAATTATTTGAAAATACCCTCATTCCAGAAAACTTCCAATTGCTGAAAGCACCAAAGCTTAACCCGGAAATATCGGTGGTTCTGTCAGAATCTACTAGGAATAGAGATAAACGTCTCGAAAAAGCTCAGACTCATCTGGGTGTAGGGATAGCGTCCGTGACAAACTTAATGTCGACACTGATAGAAGGAGTTAATATGGACACGAAAGAAATAATCAAGAAGCTATCAGAAACAGGACAGATTCTATTGGACTTACACTGCCAAAATACACTTGCAAGGAGAAAACTCATTACCTACAGCCTTGATAAAAAATTTACAAATATTGCTCAAGATGCCAAAAGAGATGTCTTCCTATTTGGAGAAAACCTAGGAGATAAGATTAAGGCATCTAAGACGACAGAAAAATCGGGCTTACAGATTAAAAGAACTTTCGATGGCCCTTCTACGTCATCATCTTATCGACCAAACCGGTCAACTGCTCGACCGCAGGGAAACTTGAGAGGCCCACCCAAACATCAGACTCAGAGAGGCAAGCCGGGTGGGCCCCGGCTTCAAACATCAACCCAAGCAACGAGGAGGCCAGCAGCAGCACCAGCACCGGAACGATACACGAACTCGTCGAGAACGAACTACAACAAAGCGAATCGCAAAACGCACTAGAGGTAACGCAACATGCTGGCAGATTGCAATATTTCTATAACGAATGGAAATCTATTACTAAAGACCCTACTGTATTGGAGTATGTCTTAGGATATAAAATTCCTTTTGCTCGTCCCGTAGTACAATGTAAAGAACCATTGAATCCTTCTTTTAGCTCAGCTGAGATAGTTAATATTGAAACTGAGATAACGAAACTACTTATTTCTGGTGCAATTCAAAAATGTGATGACGTATCCGACCAATATATCTCCAAAATATTTTTAATTCCAAAACCTGATGGTTCCTTACGCTTCATTTTAAATCTGAAGGGCTAAACAAGTTTATTGACACTCCTCACTTTAAAATGGAGGACATCAGGACAGCGTCTAAATTGATTTCTCGCTTCGATTTTATGACTAATATCGATTTAAAAGAAGCCTATTTCTTAATTCCAGTTCATTCAGAATGTAAAAAGTATTTAAGATTTAAATTTCTGGGACAGACTTATGAATTTCAATGTCTTCCGTTTGGCCTATGTTCAGCTCCTTTTGTGTTCACAAAACTAATGCGGCCCGTTGCAACATATTTGAGGAACAGAGGTCACTTACTGATCATATATCTAGATGACCTTCTTTGTATAAATAATACATATGAACGTTGCTCTCAAAATACCTTGGAAATTGTAAATTTGTTAAAGACTTTGGGTTTTGTAATCAATTACAAAAAAAGCGATCTGATCCCCTACCAAAGAAGAGTATTTCTAGGTTTTGAGTTAGATTCTGTTGACATGGCTCTTAAATTACCACCTAAAAAACGATCTAATATCTGTGACATGATTGAGAAAATATCAAAGAAAAGTATCATTACCATTAGGGACTTCGCAAAATTTTTAGGACTTTTAACATCTGCTTGCCCCGCCATAGACTATGGCTGGCTTTATACAAAAAAATTTGAGAGGGAAAAGTACCTAGCTCTTTTAAAATGGGGTGACGATTATGACAAGATTATGACACTAAACAAAAGTCTTCAACCAGATTTTGATTGGTGGAGAAATCATATAATGAGTTCTATAAAGCCTATTCCTCGTAACCAATATGCATTGGAAATATTTTCCGATGCATCTCTAACAGGCTGGGGGATCGCTTGTAATGGGGAAAAATCTGGTGGTTTTTGGAGTACATCTGAGAGTAAAAACCACATAAATTTTTTGGAATTGAAAGCAGCCTTCATTGGTCTAAAATGCTTTGCAAGTAAATTAAATAACAAAGAGATTCTGTTACGGATTGACAACATAACGGCAATATCCTACATTAATAGAATGGGAGGAGTTCAATATCCCCACCTAAATTGTATTGCGAGAGACATATGGCAATGGTGCGAAGAACGTAGTAACTTTGTTTTCGCGTCATATATTAAGTCAAAGGATAATGTTGAGGCGGACGAAGAGTCTCGACGTACCAATATTGATACTGAGTGGGAACTTTCGGAAACAGCATTTCAAAAGATTACTCAAAGTTTAGGATGCCCAGAAATAGACTTATTTGCAACCCGTATTAACGCTAAATGCTCGAAATACGTCTCGTGGAAACGCGACCCTCATGCCTTCAATATCGATGCGTTTACGCTCAATTGGAGTGAAATATACTTTTACTCTTTTCCGCCATTTTCCCTAATACTCAAATGTTTACGAAAGATTATTGAAGATAAAGCTTGTGGTATCATGGTGGTCCCATACTGGCCAAGCCAACCCTGGTACCCTCTATTTGTTTCATTACAAACTGATCAACCAATTTTCTTTTCGCCGAACGGTGATCTTTTGATGTCTCCTTTCAGAACCCAACATCCACTTTGGCGCAGCCTTTCTCTAGTGGCAGCACCCTTATCAGGAAAGCATTTTCAAGACAATCACTAACCCCAGAAACGATAGATATTATGATTTCTTCCGTAGCACCAAACACTTTAAAACAATACAATGTAGCATACAAAAAGTGGTGGCAATATTGCAGGGACAATAATATTAATGACTGTTTATCGGTATCAAACTCAACAGCCTTAAGTTTCCTAACAGAAGTGTTTAAATCAGGGGCTAGTTACACTACTATAAACACATATCGTTGTGCATTAGGGTTCATTTTTGGAAAACGTTTTAGTGAAGACAGCAACGTTGTTAGATTCCTAAAAGGAGTTTACAAAAATAGACCATGTTTCCCTAAATATCAAAACACCTGGGATGTTAACGTAGTTCTTGAATATGTCGCCAACTGGTTTCCAAACGAACAGTTATCGCTAGAGCGGCTTACAAAGAAACTGGTAGCTCTGCTCGCATTGTCGACAGCACAACGAGTACAGACGCTATCTCTAATAAAGCTAACTAATATTAAAATTAATTTATCAAACATTGAAATTATAGTTGATGATTTATTAAAAACTTCAGCTCCTGGTAGGCAAATGCCCCGATTAATTATTCCTTTCTTCTCGGTCAAACCAACTGTATGCCCAGCAAAAACGTTAATTGCTTACATGGAAAATACCAAAACATTCAGACATGCTCCTAACACAGACAGGCTTATTCTAACTTTTAAAAAACCGTATCATAACGCTAGCGCGTCTACGATCAGCCGCTGGATTAAACAAGTTCTATCTGAGAGTGGAGTTGACTCAGGCACTTTTTCAGCCCACAGCACACGGCACGCGGCTACTTCAGCGGCTGGTCGCAGAGGCGTCTCAATAGAAATAATTAAGAAAACTGCTGGTTGGACTGGTGATTCAATGGTATTTGCGAGGTTTTATAATAGACCTCTCGTATCTGACAATGATAATACTTTTGCCCAAGCTGTGTATAACATTAATCAGTGTGATTAAAATAATTAGTAATCAAATACATGTATTTTTTTTTTAATACTATTTATATTGCACAAAAACATGATTTCACAAAAACTCTCTAAACATCTACTTGGTGAATATGTAAATCTCGAGGATGCAGCGACGAAGTATAATTAAAGGTTAAACAAACTTACCTGAAGTGAAGTTTGACCATAATTATACGAGGCGCTGCATCTGAAGAGATTTACAGTCCCGCCCCCCCTATTATTTTTGATTTATGAAAAATAACACCCAGTTTGTTATTTTTTTTGTGAAATTGAACTATCTAAAATGAATGACAATTACAGGGCGCGGCACAGGTACGCCACCTATCCACGGAAGGTGAAAGTAGTGATTTTGTTTCTTTTATTTTAGATTTTAGCTCTAAATATTGTGTTCGATGCCTAGTACATTGAGAAGTGGACTACTTGGTGAATATGTAAATCTCTTCAGATGCAGCGCCTCGTATAATTATGGTCAAACTTCACTTCAGGTAAGTTTGTTTAACCTTTAATTATATTTGCCAATGCACGAAATGCCTAGCTAAGTTCGTCTAGAAGACGCGGTCTCCACTTCGTTATTATTAATATATTTAGTAATTATAATTGCTTACAGTCCTATTAATATAAACGAGGAACGTCCAAGACATAACGGTTTTTCTACTCAGAATGATACCAGCTTGACCGGTGGTGCGGGCAAGTTTAACCGGTAAATAAAAAGATTGTTACAGCAACGTAAAACGGAATGCGTCGCGAAAAATGCACTTAATTGCTTATGGAATATTAAACAGATGACTGACCGTTTTGTTTTAATGGTTTATCGACCTTAATGGCCTATAAATTATGGTTTTTGAGTCTAAGGGGATGTAAAGTATGTTTGGATGTCTATTTTGATACATTGTTGTCGACCGCAGCTAAATCGAGTTTATAGATTTTGAAGTGCGAGGTTATGATGTTAGATCGTCTTGATCCCAAAATGAAAATGGCTTAATGTTTTCGGATTTTCATTATTTTAAATATAATATAGGGTGTTACTTTTGCCCGATATTTTAGTCAGTGTTTCTACTCCTGATTCTGATCAACTTTCTCCAAGGAACCTATAGTCAAATCGCAAAAAAATTTTTGGATCCTTCATACTAATTTGGCCGCTCCACTGATCGATTTCTATGAAGAGTCTAAAATTTTTTTTGCGATTTGACTATGGGTTCCTTGGGGAAAGTTGATCAGAATCAGGAGTAGAAGCACTGACTAAAATATTGGGCACTAATAAAGTAGCACCTTATATAATAATTACTTACTTAATTGTTAAAACACAGTTGAAAGCTTTGCTTAATTTCAAATTTTCTTTATCCAGACACGAAACATTGCAAGTATTATAAAAGAATAAATCAGAAATCCCTCAAGAAATGAATAACCTGAGGCTACAAAAGTGGATTGGATAGAAAATTTAAATTAAAATATTCTCAGAAAGCTTATTTTCAGTGCACGAAGTTTTTACTTAAAATAGGCTGTCTTTTTTTAAGTTATTCGACTTAGGTGGGTGGTAAAAGAAAAGCTTCTAAAGAGCCACCATCACGGTTTAAATTATTTCTTTGTAATTGCAAAGAATGTGACAGTCTAATTGTCTTCCATGTCCTAATAATAAGACTGACAACAAAAATCCTTTACTTCAAATATTTTTGAAATATAGTTCATACAAGGTATGTACTGGTATGCACCAGCAATACGGCTGCACACATCTAAGCTTAAATTCTGCTCATGTATTTGAACAACTTACTGTACAACTTTGCTGAAATTTCATAGACATTTCTGTGAGTTAGAAACTTTGCTCACAAGTCGTTTTTTTTTTTTTTGAAATAATTTAAAACGTGTTGACGACGGCAGTGGACGATCTACGTATCTCTTAAATCTTTAAGTTTAGATACTTGCTATTGTCTACTGCTGTAGTTATATTCTTAACAAGCCATATTGGCCCCACTGCTGGGGCACGGGCTCTTCCTAATCCTCGGGAAGGTTAGTCCTTACTCTACACGGAAGGTGATAAGAGTAACTTCTGGTGTTCTGGATAAGAGTATTAAGCACCCGACGCCCGCGGCTTAACATTGCTTACAAAGCATCCAGGTTATGACCGTGTCTGTAGTCTGTTAACTTGGGTGATCGACGCAACCACTCAAGCCGAACTTAACCACGACCACGTCGCAAGCCGTCTTCGTAATTAATATAGTCACATAATACTTTATCTAACACCAAGAACTACATCTAATTTAAGTGACTAACGCAATAAATTATTGTTTTCTCTTTCTTTTTCCTCCTATAACCTCTTCACGTTAGTGAGAGAGAGAAAAGGACTACAATGTGGCCTTGTTTTCGACTGTGTAGGTAGATAAATCTACGAAAGTCCCTGATCAATGGATTGGAGGAAAACAACTTTTTTTGAGTCAGTCCCATAAAATAGTGCTTGCTAGAGCGAATTTCTTTTGGGTTTGTACTCGACGTTTCTTCTCGTTTCGCTAACACCTAAAACGATTGTACTAGTTCCGACTGGTAGAAGCTATGTACGAGGTAGAAAAAATCAGGATTTAGAAGAATATGTAAAACCACACTCCGGACACTTCATATAAATATCGCGTTATTTTTAACCGACTTCAAAAAAAAGAGGTTCTCAGTTTGACCTTTATGTATGTATGTTTGTCGGCGATTATCTCGCGTTTGGCTAAACCGATTTTAATGCGGATTTCAGAAAAGTATTTGTTACATTTAGGAGAAGGTTTTAGTATTTTAACCAACTTCAAAAAAGGAGGTTCTCAGTTTGACCCGTATGTTACGCGATTGAAGTCGGTTTTTTGACGCTGTCAGCGTTGTCGACTATTTACTACATAGTTTGACACTTCTTCATGTCTGTACACGTGTTAATGTGTATGTGTGAGTATCTAGGGCTGCTTAGGCTAAGGCTTCTTGGTCATACCGTCTTGTCCTAAGTTACATTTTTTTTTATGTTGACGTTTTTAGTAATTGATATTTCCGAAAACAGTAGAACTTTTAATCACAGATATGAACATAAACGACAGACTTTTATAATAGACATTTTAATGAAGTGAATACTGTATACACGAAACAAGGCTGTATGCCCTAGAAGCCATTACCTCTTCTTATAAAAATAATATAAAATTGTCTTTGGTTTGCCAATCTCTTGACAATTGGTTACTTAGAAGTCAGACAGGGGGGATGAGGTAGCCTTCAGAGAGCGGCAGGGAGTGTCCATACTATATAATGTCCTTATTTATACTGTGAACTGTGATGTAAAACATTTGCCCGCGGATGTTGTTTTTGCCTGTCGATGATGGTGCGCATCGCAGTGTGTGAGGACGGAAATGAGTTTTTCGCGATTAAACTGTCCTATTATCCTGTCCTCTTTGGCAAATTTCAATGAAATCTGTTGAGTGGTATAACGATAAGTAGTTTAATAAATAGTTTCATTATTTTTGGAAGTAATTTGATATTTTTAATTTACAGGATAAAATGTAACTTATCATCACTTCCTATTCTGTCAGTTATCACTGTTAAAAAAAATATGTCGATCTTTTGTTCTGTTGCGACGTTAAAGAACAATAAACCAACAAACAAAGTCACTTTGGCATAATTATATTAATTAGTAAGATGGAATGTGATACAGTATTCAATTATTAGTGGTGGGCCGACTATTGATTTTGCAGACCAGTCTGCTAACTATATACGGCAGGCAGTGCTGATCTTCAGTTTTCACTATGCTGCTGTCACTATCATACTGTGCTAGTATACACTATCATTCACAAATGAGAAGATGAAACAATTAAAAACGTAACTTCTCTTCTTTCTCCTTTTGTATGTATGTGAAAAGTGTTTTTTCTTTTGGACCCGACGTTTCTTCTCTCTCCGCAAACACTTCCCGAAACGTTGGGTATACAAGTTCCAAGTGGTAGGAACTAGGGATGTTACGAATATTCGCATTCGCATTCGCATTCGCAAAATATTCGCATCATTTCAAACATTCGTAATGACATTCGTATTCGCATCATCTGATGCGAATATTTTGCGAATGCGAATATTTTACGGAGACTGCGATGTATTCTTCTGTTTTTGATTCATTTGAGGGCTGTTTACTAAAAATAAATATTAAAAAAAAGTACTATATGGCGTTATTTTACAACAGTCTCAGATCAACAATAACAACAGTAGATAGAGATCACGCTAAGTCTGTGAATAAGTTTATTCCCGTATCGGGCGAAGAACTACGGGGTTGCGACTTCATTTAAAATCTGGTTATTCGAATGAATATAACCTGCTAATGCAAGCTTATATGTATGTATGTCTTATACAGGTGCGTCAAATTCTAATAAATGAAAATGCGAATATTTAGGTAAGGCATTAAAACGAAAGGTTTTATTAACAGTATTATTAAAATCTATCATAAACTTCACGTTGCATATAGGGTGTAAATGTAAAGGTGCGTCAAATTTTACTCCTGATTCTGATCAACTTTCCCCAAGGGGCCCATAGTCAAATCGCAGAAAAAATGTTGGACTCTTCATACTGACTTGACCGCTCGGCTGATCGATTTTTATGAAGAGTCCAATTTTTTTGCGATTTGACTATAGGTTCCTTGGGTAAAGTTGATCAGAATCAGGAGTAGAAGCCCTGACTAAAATTTGACGCACTTGTTGATTTACACCGTGCATGTAACGTAAAGTTTTTAATAGTTGATACTTTTGATTGTAGGTAATTGGTGGAATATTATATCACTCATTTTTCTAGGGGGTTTCCACTAATTCCACATAAACTTTGAAATAAAACTGCACTTTTATTTATTTAGCGACCGGTTTCGGACATCATCTTCAGGTACAATGTCGCTTAATAAGTAAAAGAGTAGTTTTATTTCAAAGTTTATGTGGAACTAGTGAAAAACCTCTAGAAAAATTTGTAAAGTTTATGGTAGCTTTAATAAAACTGCTAATAAAAACCTTTCGTTTTAATGCCTTACCTAAATATTCGCATTCGCACATTCGCACCCTAAACATTCGCTTTCGCATTCGCATTCGCGAATGTCAAAAATATGACATTCGTAACAACCCTGGTAGGAACTTCGTATCTACCTACTTCGAATAAACATATTTTGAATTTGAATTGTGTCACGTCCAAGCACAGATATCAACAAACATTTCAGAAACAAAATAAAATTTCAGTCAAAATTAGAAGCTAACATTTGTGAACTTGAAACTGTTGGGGTGTTAAACCTTCGCGTTTTGGCAAAGTTTGTCTTTTTGTTTCTCATGTTTCCCATTTGTTTGGCTCGAGAGCTCCTGACCTGACTACTTAACAGTTTGTCAGTTTAAAACTGAAACATTTGCTTCCTGAATATTCCACAGTAATTGCGTAAAATGCGGGCAAGGAAAGCGGATCCTGGCCGGTGCTAGGAAAGAGATGTTTCACAAAATGTCAGTTATCGTTACCAACGCCATATCGACCCTACTTCTGGGGTATAGGTCTCTTTCCATACCTCGGGTCGGTTAGGCAATACTCCACGGGGGCCGAGTCAGGATTGGTGTAGGGTTTGAAGCTCGTGGCCAACCCCAGTGTTGAGAGTTTAACACGTCTGTAATGGCTCAATGACTACTGCTGATAATGACTGCAAATGATAGCTACCGGTACCAAAGCCTTAACGCCACCAACAATCAAAGCCACCCTGGATATGATTGTAACTGTAACCAGTTAACCTGAGTGATCGACGCGATTACGAAAGCTGCACTGAGTGACGAAAAAACATACTTTGACTAAAGGAATCTAACGGCATTTATTCTGGTAATTCCGGTGGCTATCTTGTACGACCCGCTGGAACATAGTGCGTTGCTGGCGGCAGGGAAGAGCGAGCAGTGGTACCCACCCAGCCGGACCTTGCATAATAAGTCCTACCACTGGTAACTAACGTTTTAACTTTTAACAAAATCCAAAATCTTTTCCTTATTTACTGTTAAAACCTTCCCGACCTTTCTTATCGTTATCATAGTAAATCAGTTTAGCGCGAAACCGCCTCGCTTCGTGATCAGCCAAATGTCATGCCGCTGACATTTCGTATGGACTTGCATTAAAGTAATAGTAAGGTCCGGCTGGTTTCGTTTCTCTACTTGAATATTTCAAAATGAACATTTTGTGATGTCATGGTCATGTAATGTTATTTGTAATAGACAGCATTTCTTAGTCATGTTCCCAGGTTCAATTCGACAAATTAAATTGACTGACTTGGCGGCGTTAGTGGGTTAGCGCTCCTGGCTTTTATGTCGATGATCGCGTGTTTGATGCCTAGTTATAGCAAACTGTTGTGCGATGAAAAAAATTTTCGCCACATATACCTTGTACATTAATCAGCCCATATTAGCCCATTTTGATTTTGACTCATCAAAACTATAAATAAATCGAAGTAAAATATTATAACGTTCACAAGTTCACGAATATGAGAAGCCCAAAATTTCAAATATGTATTCTCTTTTTTAAATAGGCCGTGTAATCAGTAATCAATATCATACAGTTTTTTTTATTTTACGAAACGAACTTTATTGTTTAAAACGAAGTGTATGATATGACTCGTTTAAAGCGCAAAATACAGAAAATTTCTTCGTAATGTATGTTAAAGGTAACTTTGCAACCAACCCAACCCCCCCTCCCCCTCCCCATTCCCCCATCCCCCATCCCATTTCAAAGGTCGGCAACGCACTTGTGACTCCTCCGGTGTTGCGGGTGTCCATGGGCGGCGGTAATCGCTTACCATCAGGTGATCCGTCTGCTCGTTTAATAATAATATAATAATATTCGGGACAAATCACACATGGTCATCTGGTCCCAAACTAGGATTCCCTGTGCTATGGAAACCGGAGACTGATATACATACACATATACATTTAAATACATACATATATAGATATAATACACCCAGACTCAGAGCAAACAATTCTGCTCATCACAGAAAAGTTTGCCCTGTGTGGGGATCGAACCCACGACTCTCGGATCAGAGGTCAGAATCGCTAACCACTTAGCCACCGAGTCAGCCAAATATCCACCTATGCCACCTATCACATAAAAAAAAAAAAAGTAATAGGTACGGATTACCCATTCGATTACGGTACAGGTATATGTATACCTAATTAAATAAAAATTAAATTGTGCCATTCGATGAAAATCTTCCCCAAATTGACATATTATGATGTATTTAATGCAGTCTGGTTTGAATCTTTTGTTAAAGTTAGTATTTGATGAGCTGAGCGACCTCTATTCTCGACTTCGGGCAATAAATCCAATTGAGAGCTCCCGAAGTCCGAACTTGACCCCTCATAAACAAGAATAATGACCTGACCCAGCAGTTTTTCAGAGTCACCCCTTTTTATAGGTCCAATGTCGAATTTATTGCCAAAATGCCTTTGGTTCTGTCTCTTCAACACTGTAAATGAACCGACCAGAAAAAATACTTATAAATTATAAAATAAGTATACTTATACAGGGTGTACCAAAATTGGCGTAGGATCCGTTAACTGGGGATTCTACTCATCGTACTGAAAAAACTTTTGTTCTACGACTTTGCTCAAATTGCAAAAAAAAAATCGGACTCCATACAATTTCGTTACATCTGTAATATCTTGTTTATTATGTACCTTTCAGAAGGATTTACTATTGTCTTGTGGTACAGTAAGATTAAGCCATGCTATTGTAAAGGATAGACGGCAGTTCCTTGATGGTTATTCTTCTTATCGTGTGACACAATGACACAATAAACCGTATAAGTCAAACTCCATAAATTGTCATATATCCTCAAAGTATTGAATAAGGTTATTATATGGTGTTGCACTTAGCGTCACCCGCCTGTTAGTTTCAGTAGGTACATACTACATATATTATTTTTGAAGAAGTTAACAAAACTATGACATGTCAGTGTTTTTAATAATCTTTATACATATTTCCATTATATTGAAGCTATTATGTCGGTAAATAAAACTCATTACGATGATACGAAAATTTATATCGACAAGTATAATGTGCCACACGATATGAAGATGTTAGGTGATAACTTATGATCGGCGCTTTTGACTTGTCTCCTAACTAGTCGGCCTAGTCCCATCTCTACAAAGAACCTGAAAAAAAAGAAACAAAAATCCTATGGGCATTTCATAACTTCATCATACGTTGATGCGCACCTCAAACCAAAAGCCCATTCAGTCACAATTACTTCCATCTCACCTCAAGCTACCGATCCGAAGCTGCGATTCTTGAATGAGTCTATTTTCGTCCCATTGTGGATATTTTCTGGCCCGCCACTGGATCACTGCCAAGGGACTTGTGAATCTGTTATCGTGACGGCGATTCGTTTTGCGTTTTGTACCCGCTTTCTTGTCATCTGGACTAGCTTTGGCAAGAAATTGATGCCCTAGCTTTGGGGACACTGGAAGGTAACTTAATATCAATTCAAGAATTTAATGATCACTGAAATATATTTGAGAAATTGTTTTATTTTTAAAATTTACTCCATATAAATATCTCGACCGGCAGAGTCAAGGCCCGCTTACCGATATGATCGCTACCCTGCCCTCATAAAGTCAGAAGGCCGTAAAGTACATATACCGAAACTCCAAATACTTTGCGGCCTGTTTTCTTATCAGGGCAGTACCAACCTACAGCACTTTGCAAGCATCTACTTCATTCTCTTTACACAGTTTATATCGAGTTACGTTCCAAATAATTTCATCGCCCAAAATAAACATGTACTTACCTATATGTATTTATTTCTTTAACGAAACATATCTTACATTGTCGCCAAAGTAAAGATTGTGTTCTAATTAAAGCGACCACATACCAAGCGTTCTCTATTTAGAGCCAAAGCCAGCGGAAGTGGATGTCTGTCGTATATTGCACGCCCTTGGAGCGTACGTATAGGTTAGTGTTGCCAGGTGAGGACGTTTGCATGACCGTTGGGGTTTAAATATTGCCAGTGTATCTAGCAATGGTACAGTAATACACATTTTATTAGGCTTAACGATGTACCTGCGCAGTAGACAATTTAAACGACGCGGGATATTGATGGACCAATCAAGTAGCTTAATTTTTACCCGCTATTACACGTTCTTAAAATCTCTAGTACTATTGGTTGATTGATTTCGCGCCTGATTTAATGTACTCGTCAGCCGTCAGAAAGCTGTCACCGTGCATTGATTGTTTCGGGTGTTTCCGTCGATAGTTGTCTGCGCTACTTGTACTGTTGGGTATTCTGTGTCTGCGCGAATGAAGATTACCGACGCGCCTTATTTTTTGTGTACTACTGTATAAACTTGGCTGTAAGGTACCAGATAAAGTGGATGTTTGTCGTATTTTGCACGCTTCTGGAATCTTAAAACGTACTTAAGTGAGTGTTGCCAAGTCAGAGAGTTGGTGTGAAAGCTGGGGGAATTCACACTTAAATGTGACAGGGACAGGTTGAGATTGTCGTTAATTCAACGACCAAATACTAAGCGTTCTTTGTATCTAATATGAAACCTAAGATATCGGAACTGGTTTACTTCTGCATACTGAATATTATTTACGTTTCTTGATCAGCGATATTTAGAAAATATTTCCCTTATCATCTGGCAACACTGACACAGATAGGTACGTAGTTCCACCGCCCACTCTTATTTATGAATGGTACGCAGTTCCATTGATAAATGGGTGTGACTTTGATGTGTTAATATCGTACTTTATTTGTTGTAGCTGTGTGTGTGTGTACAGCTATCAACTTTATTATAGTTACAAACTACATATAGTATTAATAATAAATACTTATTGTATAGGTATATAGTTTTTCTGATAAATTTGTTTTCTGTCGTTTGGAGAACTTGTAGATTATAGTATTGTATTAGTAAATATGTAAGGTCTATTTTTACAACGAAATACGTCAGCGGTTTGACATTATTTTCTTTTTTTAAATCCACAACTGATAAGCCCTTGGCATCATCTCACCTGGTGGTAAGTGATGATGATGCCGAAGATGGAAGCGGGCTTACCAAGATTCTCCACCGCAATGGGGAACTGGCCGTCTTATCTCCATGCCAGAATACATCAATACTCTTAATTGATGTTTGGCGGCAAGACTTGAATAAGATGGTGGTAGCTAGCCAAGTGGGCTTCGAAAATGGCCTTCCACCAATCAAACCGAGTCCTACAAAGTTGGACCCCGCCGGGAATAGAACCCGCGACCTCCTGATGTGAAGCAAGCAGACTAGCCACTGGACCACGGAGGCGGTTAAAAATCGAATGCCGTCGTGTATGCCGAAATGATACTGGAATTTCGAATCTCGAATCTCGCATCGCTAAATCCAATAAAGCATTATTAAGTTCCTATAAAGTGTGACTCGGCCCCGACAAACGAACTTATTTGTATTCCGAAAATAATAATGCGAAAGAGAAAATCATTTTGTAGATTTATTTCATGGAAAACGGGTGAATTTTTATTGAATAATGCAGTGTAGAAATATACAGGGTGATATTGAAATCGCGGACTTTCTAAGGATCTCTGATGTAAACAAATTTTTAATGTGTTTTTTTCTTTTGTTGCAGGTAAAGTGGAGAATATATCAGGCTAGAGTTTTGTCGTACCGCCTTGTTGACGACTGTCCGGTGTTGCTAGAAAGCGTAAGAAAACTACAAATTACCATTTTATTTTCTAGTATCACAGGTTTTTGTGTAAATTAGGTCTTTTTCACGAGTATGTCCGGTTAAAATTTAGTAACACTTCAATATGGACTAAAATCGAATTCAACTTTTAGCTACGGGACCCTTAGTCACTAAGTGTCAGCGCACAATCACCTTTTTGTCACATAGGTACTTTAACACCGATTTGAGTGGAAAAGTAGCGAGTGATTCCTCTGATGTCTCGTCATCGAGAAAAAAAATTACGTGACCGACCGTTTGAACGGTTTTTCATACATATTTATCACAAAAGAATTCTTAAGGCCTATTTTTATGGATTAAATTAAAAGATTTCGTGAAGCTATCACTATAGAATATAGTAAGTTATATACCTACTTAAAAATAATAGTAAACGGTATTATATTGAATACTTACAGGTATAAAAATGTTACCACCATTTCAAAAAATACCGCACAGACTTCCTAGTGTTTTGGCCTTAGTTGCAAAACCAGAAAACAGAAAAGAAAGAAAGAAAGAAAATACATACAGTTCAGTACAGTACTTTTATGTTAAATAAAACCAACACATGAAAAATATGTACCTTCAATTTAATTTAAACGCCAAAAAGGGCATGTAAAAAACGATATTCGGGCGCTCGTTTTCAATGAATCCGGCATAAGAGCCCAGAACTTTCCTTCTCGAGTGATCCTTGCCCCAGCCGTGGGGACTAGGGTTGTTAACCCAGGACATCGCCTAGGAGTCTGACGTGGAGTGCTCGGGGCCTTTTTTATCATTTGGGTCATCACTAGGGCGTGCAATACCGGTAATAAACTGTATGCATTACCAGTATGCCTACATCCCAATACCGGTATTGCACGCCCTAGTCATCACCCGCCAATGAAAGATAAAAATATCCCCAACTGTGTTATTCAATCTAAAAATATCCAAAAGGCATTTTATTACACGAAGTCCTGAATTACCATTCCAATCCCGTCATCTCCTGTAAAATTAACGATGTTTGTCGCCGCAAAAGGAGGTATACAGTCGACCGTACGCTGAAGTAACAGTACCATTATACCAGTCGGTCTCGGTTTGTTAGAATTTTTCTCTGAATCGTAGTTCAATTTGTGCTGGTTATTTTTTCACTGGCTGTACATAAGTTAGATGCGAAAATTACTCGCAAGACGAAAACAATCGCCCACGGAATTTGCTATAGCTATCCATATAGAGTTTTTATTAATATAGGTAATGTAGAATTTACTTTAACAACAATGTCCCCACTGTAGGGACACAGGTCTCTTCTCATACCTCAGGAAGGCTAAGCCCATAGAGATGAGATATTATTTTTTCTATGGCTAGGCCATACTCCACTCCAAGTACGGATTGATGAAGGTTTCGGGGCTGATGGCCAACCCCAGTGTCAGGAGATTTTAAGCCGCCTATAAGCCTCCGACATGGCATCACGACTGCCATCTAATGCCTTGTGAAATACAGAAACTATGGTGAACTGAGTTAATGCCAGTAAAAGGCAAACCCTTCAGATTATGACCGTGTAGTCAAGGTTTAGTTTGTGATATTTATCATCATCATTCATATTTTCTTTACAGACATTCATTTATTGATGTAGCATTAAGATGTAATAGAATATAAGACTTTTTTTTTTAATGTGTTGTAGGAGTTTCTTTAGGGCCCGCCGTTTCTTCTCACTCCGCAAACACTTCCCGAAACGGTGGGTATACGAGTTCCGAGTGGTAGGAACCTCGTATTAGGTAGATAAAAGAATGACGTTCGAAAAGTGTACACTGCTACCTTCATTTAGCCAAAAGACGTTATATTATGGTCACTCGTATCAAAATATTTATGTATTACAATTTTTACACCGCCGTGTGTATCATATCTGTTGGTTGTATGTTTTGTATGGTTATTGGCAACATCCTCTTCCTCCCAACGATTGGATTACTGACTGAATACTGTAGCTGTGAGTCATCGTACAATCTGCATTTTACACGAACGGTTTCATAGTCACATGTAAAGGTTTTCCCGGGCTTTTTAGATGTATTTGCTAGCTTTACTAGACAATGGCGTCTCGCTTTATTATATTTAAGATTCTCCCAAATACTTACTTTGCTTATCTCATTTGGAAAAATCATTCCACATTGCGTTTGGGCAAACGTAGCATGGGACACGTAACGTAGCCGGCTAGGTGGAGCGATGATTTGCGCAAGGTTGCTGGTAACAGCTGGATGCGCGTGGCCGAAGATAGGTATAAGTTGCGTGCCTTGGGTAGTACTATTATCTTATCTGTGCCTTGGGGGAGGCCTATGTCCAACAGTGGACTAATACAGGTGATTCCACATTGATGTGGAAACCAAGACGAAAACATACAAAAAGACACTTTAACCCAAACCAATAAATATTACATTTCGACATGCGCTTCTAAATAAAGCTTGAAAATTGCGCCCCTCATTGAATGGGTTTATGTACTATGAATGGAACAGCACTCTGTACGCAGAATCATTCATAGTTCCCCGCTAACCTTGATCGTGGGATGTGGTTTCTCAGTTTAGTGGACCATAAAACGAACGCGCCAAGACGAAATGTTGAGCTTTTGCCTCGGTTTTGCCTCAGTGTCGTATATTACAATAAACATACTCCCATTTCTTTTACACTTGTAGTTTAGTAGTTTTATGGTATTAACCCTCTAAGAAACTCGCGTTTTCTTTACCTGTTACGTTTGCAAATACATACAGTATGTACATAGATTTACAGTACATACAAAAACAAAAAAGAATGCATATAGACGTCATTATAAAACTAACACAGCAATACTACAAACATTTTTAATAACAGTATCTCGTAGTTATCTCCGAACTCGAAAGAGCGTACTCCCATTTCAAAGGCCGGCAACGCACTTGTGACTCCTCTGGTGTTGCGGGTGTCGGTAATCGCTTACCATCAGGTGATCCGTCTACTCGTTTACCACGTCTGCCATAAAAAAAAACTGCAAAATAGCTGCAGGTAGGACCTACAGCGCTGATTTTCAGTCGGCGCCGAAAAGCAGAACCGAGCTTATGCTTAAGTACACTTGTACAAGCGTACAAGTATGCTGCGTTGTTTGCGCCGTAAAATCGCGACTAAAATTAATATTTGATCGATCATAATGTACTTATAGCTAGCTATCCTAAAGGAACCGCGCATTTTTCCTAAAAAAAACCTACCAGATCTCATACAAATGCGTTTAGGTTTAGGCGTAAAAATAGAACAATAAGGTCGGCAACGCACTTGTGACTCCTCTGGTATTGCGGGTGTCTATGGGCGGCGGTAATCGCTTGCCATCAGGTGATCCGTCTGCTCGTTTGCCACCTATGCATAAAAAAAAAAACAAATATCCATACTTTCGCATTTATAAGATTACTGAGATAAGATGCCTTATTCTTGCCATGTGATCGATAAATTTGACAGATAATTTTGTATGAATGAAAATGTACTTATAGGTATACAATACACGAAATTGTTATTAAGGAGGTAATCTCAATTCAATAGATAATAAACGAATTATGACTTGATATAACTTTATGGGTTCACATCCGGTGATAATTGATAACTTGTGTGTGTATGCCATTTATATATTTATTTTATTCCGATTTATTGCTAAAAATATCAATGTCGCTCCGAAGGTTGCTAAACATAAATGAAGAGCTTTGTTATATATATATTTGGAATATTTTGTATACAATTTTCGCAAAATCAGATAAATCGGATAATGTATGATACATTCGTGCTGACTTTCTTACGGTATGGCCACTCTTTGCCCCTTTAAAACGCGTCCAGGGTGTAAATGAACTAAAAACTTTACGTATTAATTTTACCCAAACCTGTCATCGCTGATTTTTTTATCAACTAATATTTATTTATCCCTCCCTATTGATCGAAGACTCAGATCTCGACTTCTGTGCGAGTACGAGAACTGAGAATCATGTAGATGGTAGGCATATCTTTCGACTGACTTTTATGGAGTGTCCCAAGGCTTATAAATTAATAATACGTACAATTACAAATTCACTCTTTGAAAAGATTAACCCTTTTCTTGTAACTTCAAATTAACTGTTAACTGCGGCATTTGTTACGTGTTGCGTGTTCTGTATTGGAAACACTAATCTGTTTCTAACCATCACTAATTTCCTCACCAATTATTGAAAGTGAAAAGGTTAAACCTTGTTCCGTCAAGACACGAACGTAACGAAACGCCTTCAAAATGAGGTTGTTGTGCATTTCTTCAAGCTAACCGTGGATTTCATAGAAAAAGTTTTTCAGAATCACGCACATAATAATTTAATGGAATTTCTGAAAGCCCGCTTTCATTTTCTTCGTCGACGTTACTTAAGCTGTCATCAGGTGAAACGATGTTAAGAGCTTGCCAATTGAGGAGAAAAAGGTCTCGGAAGCTCAATTAATTAAAATTAAGATGGAAATGACGGTTCATTAAAAATTAAAAACTTTGAAAAATACTTACCATTTATTCTGACTCGATTGGTCTTTTTCCACTTGATCAAAGGTGACTTTTTTTATGTGATAGGTGGCAAACGAGCAGACGGATCACCTGATGGTAAGCGATTACCGCCGCCGATAGACACCCGCAACACCAGAGGAGTCACAAGTGCTTTGCCGACCTTTGAAATGGGGGATGGGGGAATTGGGGGGGGGGGGGGTTTGGGCCTCCGGTGTGGGGCCGTGGTATCACTCCGGTCGAGCCGACCCATTCGTTTCGAAGCATGGGTCTCCCACAGTTAAGAAGGACGTTATCATCTCCAGGCAATTTCTTCAAAATACTTCATAAGAAAGAAAGCCGCAAAGTATACGGTAACTCCATATATTGTACTTTGCGGCAGTCTTATGAGGGCATATTAGCTAGCTGGCGCATGGCGTTCGCGACTTTGCAACGCCAGGGGCGTTATCTATCAATGCCTTGCTGATTCTCAAAAAACCTTTTCAATCCCTTCTTTAAAAGTACCATAATGTGGCCCTCAGGTAAATCTCGGCCTCGTATGTACATATTTTGTTTAAACTTTCCAGAGCTGACTTTGATCTGAGGACTTTCTTCAATAATGCAACATCACCGTCAGTGTTTTCGCGACTGCGTTCATATCATCGCATATTTATTTTCCCCTTCAAGTTCAATGTCCGGCACATTTGGTCATTCAGAGTCACAATCATGGCGGCTTCCCGCCAAAAAACAAAAATGGCGGGCTATTAATCTGTGCGTCATGCGTCATTCCTTCCATGTCAGTCTGACCGTGGAAGCTGATGCACTTATACAAACAACTTGGTTAATGTTTTGACAACTTATATATTTTTTTTAAATTGCAATTAATTCTTTTCTCGAGCTTTACTCCCTCAAAGTTCAATGTCCGCTGCAGATGGCAGTACAAAGTCGCAGTCATGGCCGTTTCCCGCCAAAAGAAAAATAAATGGCGGCCGGTAATGATCGCTGCGTCATCTGTGCGTGCAGACGGATAGACAGACGTGCCGCGGACCATGTAGTCGTCGGATTTCAGATGCATTTAGTAACTTTGCAAAGTGACAATACAGTCTGTCGTGCAACAAAAGATACGAAATGATGACCGTACCACTCTTTCAAGAGTAATCGACTTAATGCCTGAGAAGATATTGTTGTATTTGTTAAGTTCTTTAACAGATTCGCTTATTGATCGAAATACATTAAGGCTGAAAGCCTGGTTTTATGCAGTTTTAAGAACAAAAGCCTTGAATCTATTATTGCAAATTGCAACCAAGATTAATATTTTGTCCTCCTCCGTTCATTGGTTTTTGCTTTAGAAAGGTATTATGACCATTTCAATATTTTAAGCTAAAACTTTGTTGCCGTGTCTAGAGACTACTTAACCTGTGACAATCTTGAGCACATCCGCCACAGTTTCCGATTCGTTTCGGCATCTTTAATAAAAGTATTTACTGCATGCTATTTTCGCCTCGTTGTTTGTTTTAAATAGCGTTTGTACGTTTTGAATTGGCAACCAGGGGGGTCAAAAGCTGTAGGTTGCATGGCATGAATAGTTTTAAGACGCGAAACTAAATGGACCGATGATATAGCAAAACTAGCTGGAAGCCGCTACACTGAATGTAGCTCAGAATTTTAGCAGAAATGTCAAAGCTATATTTATTTAATTTCAGCATCACCTACTTACCTCGTTTCGCTAACACTTCCCGAAATGTTCGAGTGTACAAATTGATGTGATAGGAACTTTGTACTAGGTAGAAAAAATGACAGTAGAAAGTGTTGAGTTTATAATGTAAAAATAAAAGAAGTATCTTCAATGGAACCATATTTATTATAATAGTTAAGTGTTTGAAACTGCCTGACTTACTGCCCGGAAGAAAGTATTGGACAAAGTTTGTCCTATCCTACTATGTATATTTCCGGTTCCAGAGCCACGTTTTAAGTTAATTGTATCGTATCCTGATGACCAAGTTTTTGATATTGAGTATTTATAATTAATGAGAAATAATCATCTAACTGAGGGGTTTCAGGCTCTTCCCGTCTAGCGGAAACGTTTAAAAGCCAGCTGGTTCAAACAGGTTCGAGCTCTATAGGGGAAAGTTGGCTATATTGTACCGGCAATTAAATCGTACCACCCTCATAAATCCTAATACAAGCATTATTTTTCTTATCTGACAACACCAACTTATGCCTTGCAACTCACAATACGCCATGACTGTTTCTCAAGTCTCTCTCTATAAGTGAAACGAAAAACTAACACAAAATATTTTTTTTGTGTTGATTAAGCAGTTTTTTTGATAGCTACACTAGTGACAATCTGTTTCAAGGAAAGCTTTGAAATATTTAAAGTTTCATTACTGTGGAGCTACAAGATTATCCTCTGTATTTTAGAAAAGATCCAGCATTTTTTCTTTGAGGTTATAAAATGATAATTTTTTTTCGTAAAATTGAGTTTTGGCGCCAAATCGTACCAGTCGCCGATTTTTAAATCGTACTATTAGAAATAACACATTATTATATGGTTGTGTTTAACAGAGTAGCTACGATACCTAGGTGAAAAGCAGTTACTGTCAATAGCTATTTATAACACTTTCCCTTCAAATGTAACGTTTAGAAGATTTATTATAAGTAGTTCAAAAAAGAGCATTGAATTTTCATCAATATATCTATGGATAGCTTCAAAGTACGATTTAGGAACTATATGGTACGATTTAACGAACGGGCGTCTAAATCGTACTGATGGGAACTTTTTAGAAAAAGTAAATTTGTGAAGAATTGGATGGTCGTTGTTAAAAATTCCGTATATTACGTTCAAGTTGGATAACCACAGTATACTATAAATGAAAACACGTATTAATATAATTGATAGTTTTCTTATAAATCTGATTTAAATTTAGGTGGTACAATATAGCCAACTTTCCCCTACGGTGTAATTTCGTAAAAAAGGGAATAATGTATGTTTTCCCGGAAGGCAATTAAATTCGTCGACGGTGTGTTGTACATATTTATTTCATGACATTTTTGGGATCATTTTGGTAGCCCCATTGAGTGGTAGTGGCCACAGCAAACTTTAAAAAAACTCGCATATTTTTAACCCCGAAAAAAAAGGGGTTGTAAGTTTGAAGTTATGCGACTGTCCGTCGCATCTTGGCTCTCAAAAGAGTGAACCAATATACATATAACTGCGTTTTTTATTTTTGAGCAGGTTTTATATTGCATTGGTTCTTGTTATGTTCGATGAAAATTGGTTCAGTGACCAAAATTTTATTTTGTTTGTTTTCAAATTAGAACCTGTCTGATTTAGCCCACACACTTGACCGCGCTTCTTGTTTAACTATGGGAACGCCATCGCGTGCTATGAAAGGATTAGAAGCGGCATTTCCTTTTATTAAGCGTTATTGTTTCACTAATAACAATGTTGCCACCATCTTTAGCGTTTGTTTATTTCTCGGAATAGAAATAGAAGAAATGTTTTAGTAATTAGCTTCTTACAGATAATACAGAACAGTGTGTACAATAACCTCCTTTTAGTTAGGGCTTCTAGAGACTATGGAACTTTGCACATGGTCAGTTCGCAAAAAAACCGAGAATCATTCGTCAGGTTTCAATGTAACGTTTGAGAGCTTCATTGTAACATTGTAAATTTGAACTTAAACTGATAAGATAAAATCTTTAAATGTTATCAAGCATCTGCCTACTCGAATTCGGTCGTCCCTTTTTACCCTCAATTGGTAAGCCCTTGTCATCATCTCACCCACATGTCACCTTGAAAAAAAGGCCTTAATAGCCAAAATATTTTTAATGTAAGTCATCTACGCATTATTTTAAATAGTCATTTTTTTTTCTATCTAGTATATACAAAGTTACTACCACTCGGAACTTGTACACTCGGTGTTTCGGGAAATAAGACTCGATACTTTAGTATTATTTTGTTTTCGTATTATTATGACTACACCACTTGTGGTAAATTGCATTGATATATTTAAGAACTTTTTGTTACATGCAGTTATGGTCAATAAATGAAATGATACTCACCTGCTCCGCCAGCATATAGCCTGCGATAACGTGGTACCTAGTACCTAGTTCAGTGCCACTGCCATCGCTCTTTTATCCCGCTTGCTCCCACATGTGAGAAAGAGAGGCACATACTATAACAATATGGGGTATCAGAGGGCTGCTTTTAGTTACTTTCTTTAAAAAAGTCTTCATACAAGTGTAATGTGATAGTACGTATACAGGATGTTAAAAAAATATGTTTGTTTTAAGGGGTTACTCAGAATCAAGTGTACAATACAAGAAGAGGATACAAAAAATCCTTTTTCTTATTCATATTTTTTCCATTTTTACATACAAATCGTTTATTAACTATTCAAGAAACTGTAAAAAAGTTTTGAGGATCGTATTGTGTCAATATTTTTTCAGTATTCTATACTCTATTAAAGCTGAGTAACCCAATAAATAACCTCTTTGTTTTTTAACATTCTGTATAATATGTACAACACAATATCCACAGAGGAGACTCAGAATAATTATAAAAGCGAAATTGATGCGGAATATTCTCCACTGAGCGGTTATACTAAATAATAAGAAATAAGACTTGTTCAGGGCACCTCCTTGTTAAATATTATAATTCTGTAAGCGCCCGAGGGAGGTTCGCCTCTAAGGCTTTATCGTGAACTTGTACGGTTGAGTAAATGTACAGTTAACTTGAAAATGATTGACATAAGTACTTAATTTTTTTATATTGAAATTTCAGAAAAATTTTACTTGCTTAGATTGTTACGCCAGTCACCGTAGACATAAAAATCGCGTTAGGTCGCATTGGTTGCAACAGTTCAGATTTTTTGGTACATTGTTAGGGTTGATAACAGTAGTGTAAAACTATTTTTTCAGTTTTGAAAGACTTGTGCTAACTGCTTGGTGCTCCAAAAACATCGAAATTTTCGGATTTTTTTCAGATTTTGGCCAACTTCTAAAAGGTGCATCTTACGGAAAAAGTCATTATACTCACTTATAAGAAGACACAATTTCCTATAATTTAAGTGCAATTGCAGCTCTGTAGGTCTAATCGAACCCAAGATACAGCACTTGAAACATTGGAAAATTTCGCTAAAAAGTTCGAATTTGTAGTTTTGCCGCTTTCCGAGCAGAAAATCAGCTATAATACTCATTCTACGAGGAAAGTCATTAAAAAGAAAGTTACAGAGCAGTTGTTTAGCTTTAATTTAAGCACAAACTGAAGTTTGTAAGACCAATAGTTCCCTTATAATCTGGACAAAGCGAAAAATTAAGGAAATCAGATTTTTCAAAAACGGGTGCCTGACAAATTGCAGGACTTCTGTAAACGATAAGAAAGACATGAATCGGTGTGAAATAATTTATACTGATATTATAAAACTTAAATTATATCACTTAGTGATGGCGGGACCTCAATTGATACCTTCGACAGAAATATACATGAAATATAGAACAAAATGTCAATTAATATTTATTATAATGAATTACAACGAAGGGGTAGGTATGTAATGTTAGGTTTACCTTTAAGCACTTAACAACGAAACAATCGTGTTCTTTTGGAAGGTCTAGGTTCATCTGACAGCTCTTCCTGGGGCTCCGGAGACTGCTCTGTTGCTTGTTGTAACGGGGAGTTCGTCGAAGTCGTCCTCTTCATTCAACTCAGTCAAGGCTATGGACGGAGTATTGAGGCAGGCAGGTCTTCCTCTGACAGACTTTGCAGAAAATTTCAGCCCTGTTATCTTGTAGGAACATCTTCCTTTTCCGCACCCATTCTTACACCTGCATGACAGGAATTTCATAAAAACTTGTTACAAATAGTTTAAATACACAACCCAGGATAGACCTACGAATGGATTACCTTACTTGCATGACAGTAATTTCAGCAGGGTTTTCGACGCTGATTTTTTCGTTGATGTCACTAGTGTCAGACCCTACTGGCTCCTTGAGGTGTTGTTACAATTACTGAATGCGTGAAATGACAACTGCATTCCGGGGGGGATTAAATGTCTTCTTGAATGAATGATGTTGATGAGAACTTCTCTTAATTGACACTTTCCTGGAAAAAACTTTGTTTACGTTGGAGCCTAATCTGTTAAGTAGAGGATGTCGACCTCTGATGCTCTTTACCAGCATAGACTGATAGATTGGGCTCTAACATATAAAATGTTTTTTCCAGCAAAGTGCCAGTTGCGAGAAGTTCTCAACAACATAATTCATTCAAGAAGAGCTTTTTTCCCCCTCTGGAATACAGTTGTTCTTTTACGTATTTAGTAGTTGTGACAACACCTCGAGGAGCCAGTAGGGACTGCCACTAGTGACTCAACGAAGAAACCAACGTCAGGATTCCTGATCTGCAGGTAAGGGAATCCATTCATAGGTCTGTCCTGGGTCGTATATTTATGCAACTATTTGTAACATGTTTTTATGAAATTCCTGTCATGCAGGTGCCAGAATGGGTGCGGAAAAGGAAGATGCTCCTGCAAGATAATAGGGCTGAAACTCTTTGTAATGTTTGTCAGGGGAAGACTTGCCTCAACACTCCGTCCATAGCCTTGACTGAGTTGAATGAAGAGGACGACTTCGACGAACTCCCCTTTACAACAAGCAACAGAGCAGTCTCCGGAGCCCCAGGAAGAGCTGTCAGATGAACCTAGACCTTCCAAAAGGACACGATTGTTTCGTCGTTAAGTGCGTGAAGGTAAACTTAATGTTACATACTTACCCATTCGTTGTAATTCATTATAATAAATATTAATTGACATTTTGTTCGATATTTCATTTATATTTCTGTCGCATGTGTCAGCTGAGGTCCCGCCATCACTAAGTGATATAATTTAAGTTTTATAATATCAGTATAAAGAAAAGAGCGTACTCCCAAATCAAAGGCCGGCAACGCACTTGTGACTCCTCTGGTGTTGCGGGTGTCTATGGGCGGCGGTAATCGCTTACCATCAGGTGATCCGTCTGCTCGTTTGCCACCTCTGCCATAAAAAATAAAAAATTACACCAATTTATGTATTTTTATCCTTTAAAGAAGTCCTGTAATTTGTCAGGCACCCGTTTTTGAAAAATCTGATTTCTTTAATTTTTCGCTTTGTCCAAATGACAAGGAAACTTTTGGTCTTACAAACTTCAGTTTGTGCTTAAATTAAAGCTCAATAACTGCTCTATAAAACTTTCTTCTTATTGAATTTCCTCGTAGAATAAATATAATAGCCGATATTCTGCTCGGAAGGCGGCAAAACTACAATTTCCAACTTTTTAGCGAAAATTGCCAATGTTTGAAGTGCTGTATCTTGGGTTCTATTAGACTTAAAAGAGCCGCAATTGCACTTAAATTATGTGCATGCTGGGGCAACCGTGGGGGTTTAATGCCTATTGCCTTTTTGTAATTTTATATGGGATTTTTTACCTGAAAATAAACACTTATTATTATTATTATTATATACAGGGTGTAACAGAAAGGTGTGATAATACTTCAGGGTTGGCTTTTACCCATCAAACTGAACAACTTTTGTTCTACAACTTTGTTGAAATCGCTAAGAAATTTTCGGACTTTTCATACAACTTGGTTCGCCCAGCTGATCGATTTGTATGAAAAGTCCAAAAAATAATTGATAAATACTCTGCCGAATTTAATGTGTTTCGAAATGACGTCATCGTATCGTCGATTCAGAAATCGAGGTTTATTGTACGATTGTAATAAAACGAACGCTCTTCGCGTGTGTCAGTCGTAAAAACGATGTGTGTCAAGTACTTTGCAGATTTAATATTAATACTTTAGATATAGAATATACTTACATATAATTGACAAAGCTACATCCGTTAAATATACACGGTGTAACAGAAAGGTGTGATAATACTCCAAGGTTGGCTTTTACCCATCAAACTGAACAACTTTTGTTCTACAACTTTGTTGAAATCGCTAAGAAATTTTCGGACTTTTCATACAAACTTGGTTCGCCCAGCTGATCGATTTGTATGAAAAGTCCAAAAAAAAATTTGAAACGAACGCTAACTTTGGAAAGTTTATTGATTTAGGCGGTTAAAATTATGAACTCTCTCTGAGAGTTTGTTTTTAAGATTAGCGATGAAATTAAGATCTAATCGATCAAGCAGATTAACTGACTGCAGAAACGGTTGCGACCTTTTTCTTCTTCTTCCTCGGTCCTTCAATGTTCAGGATCGCGACCACAAACAAGGTCTCTCCATTGGCTGCGGTTGTAGGTGCTGTGGACTGCCCTCTGTATGTTGCCTCCTACAGGTTTCTTCACCACATCTATCCATCGTGAAGGTGCTCTACCCCTGGCTCGTTTGCCATCCATCTGCCCCAGAATTATGTGCTTCTCCAAACTATGCCTTGGTGACCGCATAATATGTCCGAAGAAGCAAAGGAACCTTTGGTGACATATTGCTGAGAGCCTCGCGATGACGCCTTAGCGACTTAATTAACTTAGCGATTTAATTGTTAGTGATATTTAAATCTCGAAAGATTTCTTGCTTCACAAGCTGTGCCAAGCTGTTGGTGCCCGTTGCTGTCACTAGATGGTATTTGTTCAGCCACCTATTTCAGTTCAGTTTTCCACCCAAAAAGCAAGTCGTCAATCTAATTTCGAACAGGAGTTTTCTTTGATGAGCTGTCACAGATTTTGCCTTGACAACCAACGAATTCGTACATATTCGAGCCACTAGCCCAACAACCTCCACCAATCCGGACTTGGCCCCCGTGTGTGGAGTGTGGCCTAACCTTCCCGAAGTATGGGAAGAGACCCGTGCGTATATTTTCGTACATATTCGTATATCAAAAACAAAAACGTTTTATAGTTTGGCTATAGTAAACTTTAGCTTAAAATAAATTTTCTAATCCGGCACTTACTTAAAGTAATATCAACTGTACCATTCATCCTATAAGTTGAGAGGTACGGTGTCTTGCGATAGGTTAGCTGTTTGACCCACATCGCTATCTCAGCCGGCACACCCTGTGGTGTTAGCCTTTGACTTTTGTCGCACGCTGTATATGTCGTAGCCTAAGTTTAAAATTAGTCGTTTTAGGAACGAGCTTAACCGTAACTTACGAGCTGAAACTTTTGAAATAAAGCTAGGTCGGAGTGTGTAAAGTATGGCCCCGAGCTTATAGTAAAAGGCCCCAGTACGACTGTTTCAAAATAAAACACCGAGTATCTAGAAAAGGACTTTTCCCAAAATTTGAATTTACCGCGTACTATTCAACCTATAACGGAGACTTATTTTTCGATAGCTCCTTAAATAACCAAGATAAGTTGCGCAAACACGGAAGTCAAAAAAGTATTTTGAAAGTTGTAAGGGAATAAGCTTTCTTTAATACCTCGCTTATTTGAAATTGTTAAAATGTTTTGGAACAGCCGAGCAGTAGGTTCTAATTGTTTGTTAGTTGTTAACTAAAGCCGATTCGGTGGAGCTCCTTTTTACAGTGGCATCAGCCAAACAGTTCGTCCCAGTCGGTTTTATGCGCAGTTTTTTTACCTAAGTTTACAACGCAGTTAGTCAGTTTACAAAGCGGCCATTTTTTACAATTTAACCGCGACATATACGTTGTCATATGCCGTATACATAGGGTGAAACAGGATTGGCGTAGCAGCTGTTTTAATGACAGTTTTAATTAAACTGGGATATATTTTCCTTGAACAAACGTTAAATATCAGCCTCACACAGAAAGCGGCCAGTTGATTTATATGGAAGGCCTTTGTGTGGTAAGTATTTTTTTAGCCTTATCATGCTTTCGTAATTTTTTTCTATTTATTAAAATGAGTGGAAACTGGACACCATAGTTCATCCGTTGTCCTTCGGGGTAATCAAATTTATCGTATTCGGGGTCTCCTCCTGGACGGGTGCCTCGGGGACGGGGCCTTCAGGGACTAACTAACACTTAAAAAGTAGGCGTATTTTGTAACACCTTTTGTTTATGTATTTTAGAACCATTCTGTATAAATTCAGAATTAAGTTAGGTTGAATTTTGTAGTGACGAATTAATTAATTGCTATGAAATTGACATGCTGTGGCATGTTTTGGCATGTCTCGGCATGTCGACAGTGGGGTAGCCTGCGCGGATGGCGCGAGGCACGAAATTTCAGTCTGTAATTTAATAAACAATACAACCAGCTCTTGAGCAGCGCATTAACCGAAGAGCGCCAGCTTATACGGGGTGTAACAAAAGGGTGTGGTGATACTTCAAGGTGGGCTTCTATTTATCAGACTGAACAACTTTTGTTCCATGACTTTGCGGAAATCGTAAAAAAAAATGTTGGACTTTTCATACAAATTTGGCACGCAATCCATTTGTATGAAAAGTCCGAAAAAAAAATTTTGGAAAAAACAAAAGTTGTTCAGTTTGATGAGTAGAAGCCTACCTTAAAGTATCACCACACCTTTTTGTTACATCCTGTATAGGTAGTGGCCTCGTCCTATGCCGTGCCATGCGGTGCTAGTGAGTGTCGAATCTTAAACGTACTTATCCTTTTTGAAAATAGAGATCAAAAGGAATAACCGTCAAAGCACAGTCCAAGATCTAAAGCCATTTAGGCTACAGGCGGTAACAGAGAAACGAACATACATACAACATTTAAAGAACATTAACCTCTGGTTGGATTATCGGATAAAAATACATAATCTTGCACATACTATAACCTTCTGTAGCTTTTTTTTAATAAAAAAATTGAGTGCGTTTGATTTGAATACATCTCACCTGATGGAAAGTGAAAAGTGATGTGGTAGTCGAGGATGGTACACGCAAACTCAAATAATGCCTATTCACTCTCGCCTTGAAGATCCCCAGATCATTAGGAATCGGGAAACACAGACGCAGGTAAGGAGTTCCACTCCTTCGCAGTTCGCATAATAAATGAAGAAGCATAGCGCTTCGTGCGAATGGTTGGAATGTCAACTACAAAGGGATGAAAAGCCTCCATGCGCCTGGTTGGATGAAGGTGGAATGTAGCTGGAGGAATGAGGTCGTGTAGTTCTTGAGCAAAATCTCCGAAATGAATTCGATAATAATCGACAACGCAGAACGCGTTGAAAAACCGACGCGTCGATCGCGTAACATACGGGTCAAACTGTGAACCTCCTTTTGAAGTCTGTTAAAATACTAAAACCTTCTCCTAAATGTAACAATAACTTCTGAAAACCGCATCAAATCGGTTCAGCCAAACGCGAGATATTCGCGGACAAACATACATGCCATACAGGTGAAGTCGGTTAAAAAACCGATAAAGAGGGTACCTTGCGGCGATGCTCAAGGCTTTGGAACTTATTTAAAACAAGCTCATCGTCATCCTTTAGTCTCCTGCCGCGTCGGTCGATAGCATCCAAAGCTTTCTGAAAATATAATTTCACACACATTGTGTTGTGTCGGAGAAATCCGTGTCTGTCTATTTCGACGATGGAATTTGATTTAGCAATTTTTGATTCGATTTATCCTGACGGAGACAGCTTCGGTTCAATCAAATTGACTTGAATGTTTCTAGAATTTCTCATCTACGTCTTGGAATTTCCTCGGCGCACTGACTGAGGGTTGGCAGTCTGTAAAACTGGTTTGACGTCCCGTGAACGTTATTGAATCCCCACTGCTACGGCACGGGTCTCTTCTACATGGGGGCTACGTCCGAATTAGTGGAGTTTGTGGGGATAGTGTCCAGCCCCAATGTCACAAGTTTTCAAGTCCCCTAATTGGCCTTTGACATGGTGCAATCTAGAAGTAGCAACCGACAGCAACGGCTTGACGTGTCTTGCAAAGCACGAAAATGGTCAAATGAAATCATTTATTTTGAGGGGTTGGTTGCCGTGACTTGTACCGAGCACACGTCTGCTGAGTTAATTTTTTAATTATTTCCGTTTTAGAGTAGTCTCAACGTTATTTTTGTGATATGAAAATAGCTGTGATTCCAATTCAGTGATAAGCGGTCATAAGAAGAGGATTAACTCGGGAGACAGCTCCGTTTTCCGAGTTCCAGTAGCAAACCACCACGTGGAGCGTCTTTAAGTGCCCATCACCCTTAGAGCCGTGCCTTTCACATGACATTGGCGTTTCGCTCCCATTTTTCACTAGACATTGGCAAAATCACTTCTTTAATGAGATGTGGAATGCCAAATAGAAAAATAGAATAGAATAGAATCATTTATTTGCATTGAAGATAAATACTTATGTACTAACCACTAACGATAAAGCCCATCCCCGTTATGACCGTGTCTGTAGTCAGCCAACCAGCTAGATCGACGCGACCACGCAAGCCACACTGAGCCATGATCGCTTCGCAACTTTCGTGAACCAACTGTTTTCACCGATCGAAGAACATCGTAGTACATACTACTTTTTAATAAGTAGTAACCAGTATCTGAAACTGGAGGACCAAGAGTTTTTGAGTTCCTCGATTTTGTACTACCTACTGTCATGAATGGTATTTTTATATTTTATATTATTTTTACTTAATAATAGCGGTACTTCATTAACTGCAGCGACACAGTGACACGTGATAAAGTAGGTCGAGTGGACTAATCTACCGCCCTCTTTGTTAGAGGAAATGGTAGGGATGGGGTGTTGTCGATAGCGTCGATATCAGAAAATTGCCACAAACTAGTTTAACAATAAAAATTAATATCCAACTACATGAAGGAGCAAGAATACATTCCTTTGTTAATCTGGGAATCAACGAATCTATCGATACCTCGCAATTTAAAATCAAAGCCCTTTGGGTAAATGTGATCACAAGTACGGACAATAATATATATAGTAACTCCGTGGGCATGTGTGTAAAGAAAATATTTACGTTTTTTTTTCTGTTATCATGTGGTACAATAACCGTGCTATCCCAATAGAGAGACAGCGATTGCATGGTGTTCGCTTAGCACAACGACCTACAGTACTCATAGCTGTACCCGGTCACCTGTTAGGCATTGTTTTACTCCTGGATCCGACATCAATATCACTACATCTAAAGCGCTCCATAATGTAATGTGCGAGAGGAGTGGCGACGTGTTGTTCGACGGCCACTAAAACTAAGAAATGATGACCACGACCACTCTGCCAAGAGTGAACCGCAAATAAGAAGAATGTAATTTTAATAACAACATAACAAAAAAACTATATCGATAACGTCCCATCACTACGGGAAGTAGTGGAGATTCTGAAAGCCTCGGAAACCCGTGGAAGGCTCTTTTGTGGGAATCTTCACTAAAGGAGGAAGATTAAAAATAGGCTCTTATTGCGTTTAGATTTTAATTAAACTTTTTCATAATCATTTCATAATCATTTCAATATCATGTTGTACGCTAAGTCGCCAACGGAACTGAACTTATCGTTTTGGTATGGTGTGTCCATCGTTCATCATTCATGCAGCTAGTGCTGTGCCGAATCGCTAACATGTATGACAACTTTTTGGAAAGGTTATTACTATCAAACGCTAAATGGAGCCGTTTGAGTACTACCAAATCGCGTGGGTTTTGGCTATACGCCAGTTTGAAACCTGTCGCCTTCACGATTTGCATTTTATCGGTGCATTTTGAATTCGATCACCTTTGTCACCTCGTCTTTGATGGGTTCATAAATATGTCTTTGAAAGGCATTCGGACGTGGCCTGGTTTTAAAAAACATATTTAAATATATTACAGTAGAAAATTTTATGCAATAATTTAAGTAATTGACAACGCTACGATAAACATGTTAAAAACAACCGACTTTAACCGTCAAAACTACAATTGTCCATCTTTATTTTGTATTTCTTAATTTCCTTAAAAGTACCATTCCGGACTTGGCCCCCGTGTGAGTATGGCCTAACCATCCCGACTCCGGGAATAGACCCGTGCCCCTGCTGTGGGGACGTTATGGGTTGTTAACGACGAGGAATTCGGTTTCAATTAAAATCTTGAATAAATCCTTAAAAAAAAACATTAAAATTACATTATTATCGGCAAAAATATTGCGTATAACAATCGTATTGCGAAACCCTTTTTTTTTTGTGGAAGTCGGTTGAAAAAAAACCTGATTGATTTGTGGTGTGTGACCTGTCGAATCTTTGGAAACTTTTTACTATTTACTACTTACTATAACTCGCTGACTCAGCGACTCGAAGTGTATCTTGACCTTCCGACCTCTGACATCACTCTTTCCCCTTTTGTGCTAAGTTTGAAAATATTTTTCTTCATTTTATTTCATTTAATAAATTTATAATAGAAATGTGCGAAGAAAACCTCTCATTCAAGAAGTGTAGCGAGAAAATCCTGAAATTCCATTGAGGAAAAACGTGCTAGAATTATAAGTGAAGGGCAAAGTGGGAGAATGTTATAAGTCACATTTTTGGTATTTTATTTTTTTAATTTTACCTTATAATTGTTAACCATAGTTTTAATTTTTGTTGATAAACTTTGTGTCCACTTATCCCACACAAGATAAACCGCGGAACCGATTTGGTCGTTGGATTACGATATATCGACAGTCCATATTTAATTTATTAACCTTAAACCTTAACCTTAAACTGGCAGATTACAGAGCGCGCATGCGGAACAAAAATAAAACACGAGCGTGAAAATTTCAAAAAACTGTTAATTTAATTTTTCAGTTACAAATTGACTCGCATAATTATCACTTGCATCACAATAGGAAAATGGAAAATTACTTAGCGTTTTTCTTTTTTCGATAAAATTTTATCACTTTTATCACTGAGCAATTTTATCACTTAGCCATTTTCTTTTCTTAATATCAAATCTGTAATTTTGTTATACCTTATAATAATATATATTTTTTTCTACCATCAATTTTACCCTTAATGAATGCTCGAAATTGCGAGCTTCTTTTATGAAATTTGTGACTTACAACATTCTTCCCTCGCACCTGTTCATCGGAATTCATTGAAGCCCTCTATCGGGGTCGAGGAGAATGAGGTCAAGTGAAAAATAAAGGTTTCAGTTGAAATTGTGTTTGATTTACTAAAAGTTTTCCTTAAATTGATTGGTTATTTTGCAATATGTATATAGGGTTCTTCTGAAATACGAGGGAGAGACTTCTCGTACTGTGATTGATCAAGTGAACCGCCAATTTAATATAGGGAGTCCAATTTTTTTTTTGTTCGATCGAATTGAGAATAGGTTCCTTGGTGAAAGTAGTTCAGTTTCATCTAGAAGCTACGATAATTTCTCTGATGTATTTTAGAAGGACCGAGTGGTAGGAACTTTGTACTAGGTAGAATAATATGACGATTTAAAAGTATGTGTAAAGCATCTACTTAAATAAAAAATATTTTTGATTTTGATTTTGATTTTGGACCCTATATTTTTAAAAAGGGCCGTTGAAATGTATGATAGTTCGACCGGCAAAGTTTTAAATTAGATTACAAAAACGAAAAAGAAGTAAAAAAGATTTATAACCAAAATATTATAACCAATATTACCTATTGTTTTTTTTATATTAGTAATAATTCAGCAGTGGGACAGTGTAGGCTAGTAAAAAGAAAAAAAAAATTAGTAATAATAGTTTTGTCTATGTCCGTTATAAAAATAAGATTTTCTTATAAAAAAACCATTATTAAAGCAATGTTTATACTATTGGTAGTTAGCACAGTTAGATCAATTATAGATCGATTAGGCTCGCGTCCGTTAGTTACGTCGTCGGCGCGATCTATAGATCGATTTGTAATAGTTTTACGCAGTTTACGCTTACGTTTACGTTTACGCGTAGATCGTTTTATAAATCTGTTTCTGTTTTGTTTTTGTTTGTGGGGAACTGTTATTTTTTGCTGTTTTGTTTTTTTTTTACATTTTGCTACTTTGGAATTCATATTTATTGAATAACACTTTTAACAAAATCTGTTGAAAATATTATTTAAAATAGGTTTTCTTCTTAAAAAATGAACAAGGAACGACATTCTTTTAGACTCCATATTAAACGAAAAATAATATCACGTATGTAATTGATATTTTATTGAACGAACTTTCAGAACGCGAACCATAATTACTATAAGAACACGTAAATTCATTGAAAGGAGTATATCCAATTGTCGTAGTTAACGTTTCGGAGAGCCCGAGGAGGTGACAAATATAAGTATTTTTTATTTATTATAATTGACCACGCTGAATACGTTAAAAACAACCGACTTCAATCGCAACAACTCCAAGTTTGATATGTTTTTGTTCATTTTCTCAAAAACCGCTGAATCGATTTCGATAAAATTTATATGGGACCACCTGTAAAGTATACCCTTTTAAACAAAAAAAGAATTTTCCAAATCGGTTCAGGCGTCTTCGAGTAATCGGTGAACATACATAAAAAAAAAAAAAAAAAGATTCCGACGAATTGAGAACCTCCTCCTTTTTTTTGAAGTCGGTTAAAAAGACTATAGTATTAAGATGTATTTATTAAAATACCAAAATTAAGCAGTATTAAGCAGTTAGTATTAACTTGTCGCATTTCATGTAGACTTTCCATTTAAGCGAGTAACAATTCAATTCGAGTTCCCAATCACTATTGTTTGAACTCTTGCGCAAGTTTTCGCTCACAACCCAACTATGGTTGAGGCATGCATTGTATGAGTTGTATGGACTAGGAGTGTTAGGGTTACGTACGATTGTGAAGAGACTTCGGATATGGTTACGGATATGATCCGGATTTGGCGTTGGCGTAGGGTTCGTGTTTGAACTAAGGCCTAACCTTCGGTATGTAAAAGACATGTGCCCTAGCAGTGGGGACGATATGGTTGTAACGATAGCCCTGGGTAATTTTAACTGAACAGGCAGTCTGTAGCCTAGTTGGTGTAATGGAGCATGAACCATGAGGTATAAATACCTATCGGTAAAAAAAAACCCATCCCATACCTCGAGAAAGTTAGGTCATACTTCATACAAATGAGAGCCCAAGGCCGGATTGATGGAGGTTGTGGGACTAGTGGTCAACACATCGACATTTAAAAACAGGGCCAGCACGAGTGTCAGATGTTTTCAAGTCTCTTTTACCCTCTGACATAGCTTCACGACTGCCATCTAGTGATAACAACTGGCATTATCACATACAATTTAAGAAAATCTCTTTCAATAGATTTTTTAAACTCATTTAGTTTTCGGATATCGGATAACTTTCTTTCGGATACGAATCTGCGGAAACATCTCTAGTACAAGCACAGAGCTCCCATACAAATTATACATGGTCTACAACCATTTATAAGTCTGTTGGCACACTTTGCCATGTAAGTATCGTACCGTATGAATGAATCATTTGTGTGTGACTAAATTTACGTCATTTGATTGCGATTGATTGAATCTTGGATAAGATTGTTAAAGTAAAGAAATAATGAATATCCGGGACAGTCATCTGGTCCCAAACTAGGATTCCCTGTATTATGGGAACCAGAAAATGATATACATACACATATACATATATAATACACCCAGACACAGAGCAAACAAATCTGCTCATCACAGAAATGTTTGCCCTGGGTGGGGATCCAAACCAACACTTCAGGGTCATTAGTCAGGCAGGAGCACTAACCACTTAGCCACCGAGTCAGTCAGTCAGTGTGGATTGGAAAGTAGTGTTGGTTGTTGGACGAACTCTGTCAGGTAGGTATCGTAAATTGATAATCTGGCTAGTCCGTTAGACGCATGGGATAGTTAAATTAATTAATTAATGAAAAAGTTGTTAAGAGTACCTATGTCGACGACGAAGGTTGGCTTCCAGTCCTGCGAGACTGGCAGCTCATTATAGGTAAATAGTTTTTGTTCATATTTAAAGTAGAAAATAAGCAAATTCAAAATTGCTATGACGTACTTTGGCAGTTCTTTTTCTAGTATAGTAAGTGGTGGTTGTGTTTATATGTATATTTATCTTTTTACCTTTATTATAGCCTAAAACTGAGAACGAGTTTCCTTTAAACCAGCCCCTTTAACCCTATAGTTCACAAGCTAGCTACGCTTAAAGCTGACAGATTTATTTCCTTGGGCGCGGAATGGAAAAATAAAAATAAATAAAACTTTATGGTTCAGAATATTAATTGGTATACTCGTATATCGATAGTCACAGAGATAAAGTTTAACGTAAACGAGAAAAAAATATATTAAAATTCATAAGCAAATGTTCGAGAAATTAATTTAAAATGATCGTATAGCAATTTCGTGTCACAGAAATTGTGATATACATACATATTTGCAAACTACCGTAATATCTCTTGGTCATAATTTTCACTAGCGATGGGATACATTTTATGCAGTCGAGTGCTTTTCCGTGATGAAAAAACGGTGTGCAACTTGCACGAAAAATATAGGTACTAAATAGTACATTTTTCGTAAAATGGTGTTCGGGTGCATGGTGTACTAAATAGTAAATTTTTAGTTTTTTTTTTCATAAGTACTTATACAGATTTGCCACCATGCATCCGCAATCCTGATGCACACGAAAAGCGTAGATAAAACCAATTCCGTTTTTCTGCAACGCACTTATAATTTACAGTCAATCGACATGCGGAAGTACGGTTGCGCCCCAGACGACTCTCCCATCGGATATTAATTCATTATAGCACTAATTGCGTTGTCCGAAATGTAAACGAGATTGGATATGACTAGGAGTGTCTGGTTGCAGGTACCTATAGCCGTTGACACGCAATAGTATACAGGATTAAATATTGAAGCCATTGGTCAAATTTTAACTGTGTGGCTTCTAGTCCTGGCACTGAACAACTTTCTCTAAGGAACCGAATTAATCGGAGCACAAAAAATATATTTGGACTTTCCATACAATAGTTTTTTTATTTTTTATGGCAGAGGTGGCAAACGAGCAGACGGATCACCTGACAGTAAGCGATTACCGCCGCCCATAGACACCCGCAACACCAGAGGAGTCACAAGTGCGTTGCCGGTAGACTTGTATGAAGAGCCCAAAATTGATTTGCTCCTATTAATTTAAAAGAATTTATTCATGTATAGTTGGTTCCTTAGAGAAAGGTGTGTTTAGTTTAGAGTACAAGTCACCGGTGATTTTAATTTCACCTGTATATCGTCGTTTTATAAATAATCATAATAATACGTATAATTACAAAAAACTCAAAAAGAATTTAAATTACTGCTCCGCGGAAATCCTTTTAACAGTGGCACGAGGTAACCTAACCTAACCTGTACGTCCATCCGTTTCATTCGTATTGTGTAACCCGTAATTTCCAATTAAGTAACAATAATTGCCAATTAATCATTATTATTATTTATTATTATTGAAAACCAGCGCTGCATTGTGTTGCCACAGACTGCAGCATTGCTGAGTCGGGGACCAATTTTTTGGCACATACATACACATAAATATGTTATGTTTTTTCCTTTTATTTTTATTAGTATGTTTTGTTTATCGGTATTTTTATTTTCATTTTGTACTCAAATGTTATTTATGATGCCAAAAATAAATATTGTCTGATGGTAAGCGATTCGATTCGATTTGTATTTTGTATGCGAGAATTTGTATTTTTCTGATTGTAATGCGTATAAAACTAGTTATCCTAATAGTCTAATCCTATTAAATGACCAAGGAAAAATTCCTCAATGAGTTCTATCATGGTGGAATTACTGCATTGGCGGCATTCCTCAATGACGGTATCAAATTAGCAAGGAAATTGTAATTCCTTAATGAATAACCGTCGATTTTCTCCTTTCCAGCACACTGGTCCCGTGGAAGATCTTCCGCGAGGAACTGAACAACGTGCACCCAATTTCCTCAGGGTTGGAGACGATGGCGCTGAAGACAACGATAGATCTCACGTGCAACGACTTCATATCCAACTTCGAGTTTGACGTGTTCACAAGGTAAGGGACAAAACAGAAATAAACATCTGGCTCCAAAATACGATCCCATAAGGGAGCCCTTAAGGGATAGGCAGGCCTCCAACTCAGTGGACCGACGTCTTAGTGAAGGTTGCAAGGAGCCGCTGGATGCGAGCAGCACAGAACCGGTCGGTGTGGAAATCCTTGGGGGAGGCCTTTGTCCAGCAGTGGACGGCTTTCGCCTGATGATGATGATGAGCCCTTTAGCGACTGGAATCAGAGACTGCTTTACGTAGTTTAGAAATATGTAGTCAGGGAGCTGCTTTTTTTTAAATGACTATGGTTCTCTTGAGTGAGCATGTTATGAAGAGGGACGAAAGCCATGCTAGCAGGAGTGTTAAAACTGAATATGGATGGATTAGTGCGAAGAAGAAAGCCAAAGAAGAGATGGTTGTATTATGTGAAGAATGATATGGGTATGAAAAGGTGTGAGCACTGAGATGACAGCAAAAAGAGAATAATGGAAGAAGGAGACATGTTGTGCCGGCCTCAAATAATTGGGAACAGAGCAGGAAGATGATGTTCTCTTGAAGAAAGTTTGTGCAGCGTAAAAAGGAAAAGTACCAGTTAACGGATTCCTTCACCTGTTTTGTTATAAGCTGGGTAGCTTGTTTTTTTTTAAGAATTTACTATGGGTCTCTTGAAGCAATGGTACAGAATGAAAGCCAATAAGGAATGGAAAGCGAACGACATAGACACAGGTCATAGTGCAATAGAAAGGGCATTAGGAAGAGACATGTCATTAATAATGACTAACAACGACCTAATCAGGAAACGAAGGATCTTTAACAAGAAATACAGGATACACATAGGTGAAAGATCTAACTGGGAACTGATGACTAACGAAGTAAATGTCATCTGCTACACGGATGGATCCAGAATGAAGAGCACAGGCTTAGCTGGCGCAGGGGTACACATACCCAATGAGCCCAGCAAAGACAAAATTCTGGCCTTGGGGACTTATACCAGTGTCTTCCAAGCGGAAATATTTGCTATCAAAGAATGTGCAGAAGAATTGCTCACCGACTCCTGGGGTGAGGCCACGGGCACCATCATATACTCAGACAGTCAGGCAGCAATCAAGGCGATAGCAAAAGTAGAGACCGTCTCCAAGCTGGTCGAGGAGTGCAAGGAAACACTCAACCGTCTGGCAGACAAGATGAAGGTCACAGTAGCGTGGGTTCCAGGGCATCAGGGAACACTAGGAAACGAAAGGGCAGATGCACTAGCCAGAGAAGGAGCAGACACAAGATTCGTAGGACCAGAACCAGTACTACCTATCTCAGCAACGGTCACTAAAGGAGTGATCAGTGAACTGATGAGGAAAGAAGCCCACCAGGTCTGGGTGGGAAGTAACGGATGTAGGCAAGCCAAGTTATTCCTCAAAGGTCCCAATAGCAGAAGAACTCGAAGCCTGCTATCGCTAAGCCGGAAGAACCTGAGAATAATTATAGGAATCGTCACAGGCCACTGTAGACTGAACAGACATATGTTCCTGATAGGCAGAGCCACAGATAACACCTGCAGCGATTGTGGAGAGGTGGAGACCAGCCAACATTTTCTGGCAGAGTGCTCACTATACAGCAGGCTTAGGTGGGAAATTTTTGGCCAGGATAGGATTGAAACGGAGGAGCTATGTGAGCTAGAGATCGGCCATATAGCGGAGTATTGTAGGAGGAGCTCAAGGTTCTCGGAGGGGGCGATTGCGGGGACACAGTAACTGTTTGCGTACCAAACCGGGAACAGGGTGTAATGAGTCCACCCAGAGACTTGAACACCCGCCTGTGCCCCGCAGGCGTCCCATCCTATAATAATAATAATGGGTCTCTTGAAGAAAATTGTTCAGTATGAACATTAGAAGAAAACCACAGCGGGTTCTTTATGATGATACTTTGTTGCATCCCGTGTGCTTTGTCTTTATTTAAAGTTGTCCCATTAACATTTAAGATTATAAATAAACCAAAATATATCTATCTCGTTTCTTTTTCAGGCTATTTCAGCCGTGGAGTACGCTGCTCCGCAATTGGCAACTGCTAGCGGTAACCCATCCGGGTTACGTGGCCTTCTTGACGTACGATGAAGTGAAGGCGCGCTTGCAGAAGTACATCCACAAGGCTGGCAGTTATGTGTTCAGGTAAATGGGTAGGATTTTAGTTGTTCCTCAGAGAACTAAAGTCACCGACAATGTTTAGAGAATCATAAGATTGTGAAAACGATAAACGCTAGACAAAATGAGATCTGGTGGTGGATGGTGCGATGATTTACACAAGGTTCCTGGCAACAGCTGGTGCGCATGGCCAAAGAGTGATCGTGCTTTAAGTATGTTCCTCAATGAACTATTATTGCCTTATAATAATAGTGATGATGGAGCCTCTAAAAAGTTTTGTATAAATTGGTAATTCTAAAATGAACTTAATGTGTTCTAGCGAGAATAAATTGGAAGAGAAAATGAGACGAAACATGCGTGACATAATTAACAATGAAAAGAAAGATCAGCTGATTGGACAAATGTATGGAGATCCCTTTTTTCCATTTGACCATAGATTCCTAGGAAAAAAGTTGTTTAGTTTCAGTTAAAACAACCACCTGAACGCAACGATTTGTGATAAATAGAGCGAGCAGTGTTACCCAACCAGTTGGACCTTAAATAGATCCTACCACCATCGGCACTTCAGCTACCTAACTTGCCCTTTTGTTTCAGATTATCGTGTACAAGACTCGGGCAGTGGGCGATAGGGTACGTGACGGCAGACGGGGAGATTCTTCAGACGATACCCCAGAACAAAAGTCTGGTACAAGCATTACTTGATGGATATCGAGAGGGATTGTGAGTATACATTTTATGTTTGTTGTTCCTATAAAGAGCATGAATTAGAGAATTGGCACACTGAAGTACCTTAATGTGTATTGTTCTTATAAAATTGCACAATGAATTAGCACACTGAATAGACAATGGACCGGATACATCTGTCGAAGAATCTTAAACAGAATGACAAAGCGAGATACAGTGGAGACTGCGTTTGGGCAAGGGTAGCCTGTAGGCCTCCCGGCTATATCAAGCGATGATTTGCGCAGGGTTGCTGGTGACAGCTCTATGATGCGCGTGGCCGAAGATAGGTACAAGTGGTGTGCCTGAGGGAGGCATATGCCCAACAGTAAAATAAAACAAGCTGATCATAAAATAGATTATAAAACCGAAACGAGACTTTTAAAGAAGACCTCCGAGACGAGAAAACACGAAAACTCGGTGTCGAAGAAAACGGGATTTACAGAACTATCGTACATCAGCAAATATATTCCATAGGACGATTCGCAGTTCATTGCTCATCACCAAAGCTTCAGGACCATTTTAATCGTTAATTTGATTGTTTCAATCTGAAAATAATTTATATATCTATATTCTATCTTTTTCAGCTACCTCTATCCAGACGGTCGGGATGTAAATCCAGACCTAAGCAGCGCCATCATTTCACCCGCGGAAGACCACATCACAGTCACTCAAGAGCAATATGAATTGTATTGTGAAATGGGTGAGTTTTGTTTATAATTTGACTTTTTCGTTTTGTGTATTGCCTTTAATTAAAAGAAGCGACTATGTACCGGAATGCTTAAACATTTCGACAGGAGAAAGGCAAAATTGCTTTGACTTTTTGAGAAATATTGAAAAGTTCGTTTTAAAAATTACTTTCTTAAAATTAACTTCTGAATAATACAGTATTAAAAAAAATAAGAATACCCAGAATCTAAATAATACTAAGAACTTTATTTTTAATGATAATTTTGTTAAGAAAGTTTTTTTTAAAGAATCCCCTGAACATTTTCAAAAATGTCCCTTTATACAAATATCTAACAATAAAATTTAGTCTGGAAGAATACATAAAGAGTATTATTTATTTATTTTATTTATTAGGTTACCAACAGTATTTAATTTGACTATGGAGTTTTACATCCATATCTTTTGTTCTATACGCGTGTAGAAACTCTTATTTTTTTTATCTTGTTTAACACGCAATTATGTTAAAAACATGTCAGTTTTTTCAGATCAATATCCGGGGTGGGATAAAAAAATATATATTTTTCTTTTATACTATTACAGGGAGCACTTTTCAACTGTGCAAGATATGCGCTGAAAACGACAAGGACATCCGGATAGAACCGTGTGGCCACCTCCTGTGTACACCCTGTCTCACCGCGTGGCAGATTGTAAGCTATGATACTTTCTTACTTTTGTTTTCATCTATCCTGAACGTTTATCTGAATAAAGACGCCGCACTTGCATGCACTATCCTGTAACATGTCGATATTCACAGTTCCACTGTAACTTCACGTTACGAACTGTGACATTGTGTAATGTTACTTCCGTTAGCAATCTATCTATCTATCAGCCGAAAGACGTCCACTGCTGGACAAAGGCCTCCCCCAATTAATCCGAAACCTACTAAATCTAACCCCGCCACGAGTCAAACCCAAGACCTCAAATCGTCTAGCCACTAGACAACGGAGGTTATTTAAAAATCCTCTCCTAACTACCATCTCAACATTCGCCTAATGCGTCTATCACATTCTATTTAGGCAGTATCATGGATAAAAGAGTTTAATAAGCGGACGCATCTATCAACCACCTGATAATTTAGATTTTAGATGTTTGTGTTAAAAACATGTCTTCGTTCCCAGGACTCTGAAGGGCAGGGCTGCCCGTTCTGTCGCGCGGAGATAAAGGGGACAGAACAGGTTGTTGTCGACGCGTTTGTACCGCCGAGGCCGCCACAGCACACGTAAGTTTTGCTAATCACTAATACTGTTCTATAAAAACTTAATACATAGAGTGTGAACCGATTAAGACAGCCGTGACACCAAAAGAATACGTTGTAACTACAGAATAGTCATAGAGGTCATTAATTCATAAATAAGTCTCGGCCCTATGGAATCCTGGGTGTTATAGGACCTAATGAAAAAGAAGAAGAATAAGACTGCAAAGAAAAGACACACCCTGTCCCCTGCAAATGCATTGAATAGAATAGAATAGAATATAAAACTCTTTATTTAATGTAAAAACACAACACCTTAAAGTAAGACATTCGTTCTTAAGCTAAAAATAAATGTAGGTGCTGCATAGTGACACTAAAAAGGTCCCCACTCAGCATTAGTCGTAACAGGCAGGTGCTGCTACAACGCTGGTTTTCTGTGGGGCCTTGTTTAATGTGTGTAAGACAGCAAAACTAGCCCCAGCATGGCAGCATCATCGTTGTTATCAGCCAAAAGACGTTTACTCCTGAATAGAGACCTTCCTCAAATATTTTCAGTCCGATCAGTCTTGCGCTGCCCGCATCTAGCGGCTTCCCAAGACCTTCACCAGGTCATCGGTCATCCGAGTAGGAGACCTGCCCACACTGCGTCTTGCGGTGCGCGGTCGCCACTCGAGAACTTTTGTGCCCCAACGGCCATCTGTTCTACGATCTATGTGCCCCTATGTTAGCACACGCTGCTTGCGTATTAGTTTTATCCTTGTTCTTTGAATGATAAATAAATTATAACTTTATTTATATTAATTGCGCACACACAAACACTTGTAAAGACAGGCTGGTGTTTCTGTAGTGGTAGTAAGTAGTGAAATAGAGTCACAGTTTAACTCTCCATACAAAAATAACCAGACAACCACTCAATTTGTATTGGTTTTTTTGACAGAAATTCAAACACAAAGACTGCAGTGAAGCCTGTTTCATCAAATTCTTCAGGGTCATCAGGATCGTCCGGATGCAATGGGTCAAGTAAGTCCAATGTCCAATTTTATCTGTCCTGATACAATGTCCAATTTTATCTATCTGTCCTGACAGTGCGACCGTCTCTGTGGCCTAGTGGATAGGCAACTAGCTTCACTTCAAGAGGTAGCGTGTTCGATTCCCGGCCCTGTCCAACTTTGCAATACTTGGTTGGTTATGGCATTTTTTAAACCCGCCTGGCTTACTACCACTATCTTATGTGTTATTGTCAGACATCAATGTTAACAGCAGTGATGTGTTCCATCCAGTCCCATTATGCTGGGAGATCTTGATTAGTCTGCTTCTTTAATAGATATTATGTATGTATGTATATTTCGTTAGCACGCTCTGTAGCCTAAACGGATTGATGGATTTTAGCTTGAGAGGTATCGTTAGATTCGTCTTGATCCCCAGATTGACATAGAATACATTTTGATGCAGTGTTTTTTTTTTTTTAATATGGTTAGGTTATAGTATTAGCTTGTTAAACTATTATAGTGTTTTCATTGATTTATCCATTCAATTGTGTTCCAGGTATAGACGTGACCGTATCAGGTACGGCAAACGGGTGGTCCTCGCGGAACGCTACTTTCAACGGACTGACAGATGATATTGATGATGCCGAGGTAAATATCAATGAATTTAATAAGTGTTTTGATCCAATAGTTGACTGCAAACCATCTGAGGCACTTTTAATCAAATGACAAAAAAAGTTTTTTTTTTTTTTTTTCAAAAAGGGTTTGAAATTGTGAACCATGTCATTGTGCAATATGTAGTTTTTGTACTTGCTTATTACGAAGTTTTTTTTTTATGTAGTAAAAAGTCCGGGCGAGTAAGTTTTCTGCAATTTAAAAAAAAGCTGTTTAGTGAATAAATTTCAGAATTTCTTTTGGATGCAGTCACCTCCTGGATTGTGTTTGTTTGGTATTTAAATGTTGTGTGAGCGACTATGCCCAAGTTAATCCTATGATGATATGAATCGGGTATTTCAGAAACCCCATAAGTATTTAGCAAGAAAAAAACACTGTGTTATTCTTATCTAATCTCACAAGTCAACGAGAAACCACATAAGTCATTGCAGTAGGGAAGGAATAGCGGCTTGACGAAAGGTGCGTGTATTTAAAAAACCCCTTAAGTCACTAACTTGTTTTTTTTTACTCCTGAAAAAATGTTGGACCTATGCAGTTTCTGAAATGCCCGATTCATATGGCAGCTGTCAAATCTGAAATATTTTCATAAATCGAGATTAATGAACCAATTTTGCTTAAAAAAATGTTTTTTTTTTATTTTGAACACAGTTTTTTCATCATCACAATTCACTGAGATATTTTAGTTTGAAAAGAATAGCGCGGAGCACGACCCGAAAACGCTTCGTGCAAAAAGTTGCGATACAGTGACGTCATTGCATACGTTTTTCGCTGTCAGACGTTTAAAGCGCAACATATAATAATTATTTATTAACGCTTTAAATAAATGTTTACTTTTGTTTTTGTTTTGTTTTAATATTTCACAAATATTATATAAATTTAAAAAAATATATTTCAACTTTGCAAAAGATTATAAATTTTACTCTTTCAAACCCTAACAAAAAATAAAAAAGTCTATCCGTCACCATTATGCATTTGACAGCTGTTATTCTCGACGTCACTTGGCTTTAGTGTTGCCACGATAAAATTCCGAAAATCCCTCATTTATGCTACGTCACTAGCCATCATTCATACTGAGTGTTAAAAAAAGTACGTTTGAACTTTTAAGGGGTTACTCAGAATCAAGTATAGAATACAGGAAAAATATTGCAAAAAAATCTGATATGCTTACTATTATTTTTTCAGTTTCCCATTCTACTTAAATCTGAATAGTGAATCAAGAATTTGTATGGTAAACGGAACAAAGATTGAGTTTATATTTTTTGTATAATTTGTGTTTTTTTCCTGTATTCTGAGTAATCCCTTAAAATGTGAAACGTACTTTTTTTAAAACTCTTTTTGTTTGTTTGTCCGTACGTCAGCATGCCTGACCATGCCCGTTTGTTTTCGTTTCGCAGAGGCGCGACCGAATGTCACCGCATGCTTAACAGATTGCACGTTTTGCTGTTTCGCCGCCATTTTGGATTTTTTTTTGTTTGCATCTTGTTCAGGATGTTTTGTGCATATAGTCATATTTTTTGTACTTTTAATTAACATCAAAAATGAACTTGAGAAATAATCAAATATTTTGATTTAACACATCAGTATTTCACTATCGTATTTGAGTATTATTATATAGGCACTCACTCATATTCATTTTTGATGTTGAATGTACGAAGTGATCGGAATATCTGTTGGTAAAAAAGCAAAAAAAAAACTTACTTTTTTTTTATATTATACAGGGTATAAGGGACAGGTTCCCGAAAATTTTAAGGGCTTGCTCAGAAGACTAAACTAATCAACTTTCCACAAGTTTTTTTTTCAGGAAGAGAAAAATAATCAGCTTCTCCATACAAAATTATAAACTTGATTGGACAGCTTGTATGGAGAAGCCGATTTTTTTTTCGTTTCCTGAAAAAAAAAACTTGTGGAAAGTTTCAGTTTCGTCTACTGAGCAAGCCCTTAAACTTTTCGGAAACCTGTCCCTTACACCCTATATTTTCATCACTTTATGACGTTTACAATGCAATTACTAACATGTATCGTAATTCTATAAAAATTTTTTGGCGATTGGTGTACATTTTTTGGCAATGGGAGGTTTCGAAAAGCTATACTCAAGATGCAAGAGATAGGTAGCTAGTATGGCGCACAAAACGCAATCGATAATTTTAAAGTTATGCCCATACACTTAATTTTAATAGGAATACTGATATTGACTACTTTAGTCATGCCAAATTGACAGTTTAATTTTTTTACCCTCAATTTTCATGCGAGTTTTTTTTTGATTAAACAAAAGTAAATCCAGACCCAAAAAACATCGCTGTGCTCAGTTAGACTTATTATTATATTGCTCATAGTATCATTCTGCTACTTATATTATTTGCTCAGTGTTTTTAGCTGCTTCTTAGAACAATCAAACGAAAATGCACAAAATAATATTTACACATATAAAAATACGCAATAAAAAGGTAAAACTTTTTGTTTGTAATTTAATGCTGTTTTAATCAGCAGTATTTTTTACGTACTTAATTTATATACCTACGACACATGAAAAATACATGTTAATTTAATTTATATACCTACGACACATGAAAAATACATGTTAATTTAATTTATTTATTTATAATAATTCATTCGTTCTGAATAACAAATGACAATATCGGTAAAAAAACAAACTGATGTTGTTTAATATACAAAAAAAAATATATAACAGGGTAGTAATATTTTAACTGCCTAATGGTGATAGGTTAGGATTAAATTGTGAATATATCAAAATTTAAAATTTTTAATCAAATTCTAATCAAAAAGCATTTTTGTATATTATGAAAAATGAATTTAAGACGCTATCTTTTTATGGATGAATTGAAGTATTGTTTACGAGGATAGGTTATTTTGTAATAGTTATATATAGTTTCATTTAGTAGAAATAATGTTATATTTAAATAGGTTAGATTTTATTTAAATAAAATTGGCAATTTGATTATTTATTTTTAAGTGTAATATTTTCAATGTTGACAAATATACGCTTGTGAGATAATGAGATTTTCTTGTTTTCTTTTTCACTATTTTAATAGCCTTGCGTTTTTTTACTATATATTTTGCCATAATTTAAAAAAAAACTGTTTTAATCATTTTTAAATAGTCCCGCAATTTTTTTACACTCCATAAATCTTACCCAGCAGGTTATTCTGAGAATATACATTTCTGTCGAGGTATTTTTTATAAAAACATGTTTTCAGTAAAAGAGGAGAATTTCCATAAAATTATTGGTTTTTTTTAATTTGTGAATCGAGTAGAAAATAATATAAAGAGTACGATTTTGTTGCACCTTTATTAACTTTAAGCATTCAATATTTATTTTCATTGCATCGTGAAAACTTGATTGACTCCATTAAAGTGCATTGCTTTGGTTTAACTTTATCATAAAAATTGCAAGTTCCAAGTAAAGATCACGGTTTGGCATAATTATGGTTTTTGCATGCCACCATTTTTGATGTGTGAACGTTATTTTTTGTTTCTATTTTTTTTTAAAGGTAAGCTTATTTTTTTTGTTGTCATTAAAAAAACTTAGCAGCAGTAATATAATGTGTCTCCTGTAATATTGTCATTGCTTACTTTTTTGTACCACAAATACATATCATTGGTTCTTTTATATCCAAAACTGATTAACTATTTTAAACAAAATTATCTGCAATATGTCTTAACGATTCAGAAGTTTAAATAGAACTGTTTTTTTTATTTAATAAGATTATTTCAATACTCCCATTTATTGGCAACATCTTCCCCATTACTTCTAGGACTGGGCAGAGTTCAACGCAGCCACGTCAACTATAGACGCATTGCGTCCCTCAGTCCGTTCCCCCGCCGCCTCCCCGCGCCACTCCCCCCGCCCCGCGCGGAAACTGATCAATGAGAACGCGTATGGGGAGCTGAGGGCCCCACCCCTCCCACCTAGGAAGAGTCTGTCGCCGGCAGAGCCTGCTATTGTAGCGGCATCTAGCGTGCAAGATATAGCAACTGCTAGTGCGCTTGGTAAGTTAATTTCAAGATCGAATATACAATCTCCACGAAAACACAAAAGCACCAAAAAAGTTATTGTTGAAGCTGACAGAAGTCAAATTTATTTTATCTCTTTTTCCACTTGTAACTTCACTTTTATATATAATATTATGTTATATTTATTATAAATATACAAACTAAAATACAATATAAAAAATTCCACCACAAGGCTTCGTTAGTCAAAGAGTCCACCGTTAGACGTCCCAGACGCAAAGGTGCCCATCACGCTTGCAGCGTTTCCACGCTGAACAGCGATGGACAACCTTTGCATCAGGAAGGTCTCAGAGCGGAGGTCACCCCCTCTGCTTAATTCGACACCCTATTCCTCGGATAAAATCTCTTGCCTCCGATCCCCAGCAACCCGTGGTCTCCACGGCGAACGGAACAAAGAAATATTGTATATTTGTGATTAAAGAATTCAATTATCATATTATCATTTATTATTTTATCTTTCTTTTTATTACAATAAAGTATATTGAATTGAATTGAAAAGTCTGAAGAGATTGCCTACCGCGGTTTATGGTCATCTTCAATACCATTTTGTCGATCCTTTAGAGCTTTGATGTAATACGTCGTATGCTGGGTATCTTGATCCAGTCACTGAAATTTGCTAGAAGGCAGATATAGTGTCAGCAGTCCCAATTTGACGTTTCTCTTAATTTTATATCGTTGCGTGAAAAAATCCAAGCGTACTTGTTTCTCTCTGTACCAAGCAATACACAATTTCTATAAATTCTTTTGCAGAACCAAGAAGACGGTCATCCTTAGAACCAGAACCTGATTCTCGGCATCGCTTAACCTCCATCATCACAGGTTCTACTGAGACTATCACTGGAATCATTGATACGAGGCATGAGGTAAACAATAAATTCTAAATTTTCTTAATTAAGTTTAGGATATTTGTTTAACCTATCGTCGTGATGTTAAAAACAAAGCCAATAATTCTGGACCAAAAGACCAAGTAGAATATTGATTCTCATTAAAACATATCTCAATATATTTAGTAAATAGTTTCTCCCTCTGCGTACATACAGACTGTGATAGATAAAAACAAAGTGAAATCGATCATATTTTTGACATTAAATAATATAAACATAAAAAGTATCAAAGTTGACTCGTTTAATACTAATTGCCATTAAATGTAATTTCATAGGTTTTTTTTAATTCAAAAACGCGTCTAAAATCTGTAAACCGGAGTAGTCGGCATTTGTAACACAAGTCTCTTCGCTCCAGGTACCACCAGACCCGCGAGCCTTTGAGAAACCGCGCCGTGCTCTCACACCCCAATCTAACAGCCGACCTCTCCCTGCACCACCTCCTGAACGACACTCTGACACAGACAAAGATAAACAAACAGACAAAACTGAAAGAATTGAAAGAGAAAGATATTCGCAGGAAAGACATTCAGGACAAGAAAGAGTACAAGAAAACAGACAAAGTGATAGACATGTGCCAGAACATAGACCAAATGATAAATCACACGACAGACAAAACGATAGACAAGGGCCAGACAGTAAACAGAATGATAGAAATGTTCCAGAGATAAAACAAAGTGAAAGGACTGTACCTGAAAATAGGTTGGCCGAAAGAAATATTCCAGATCATAGGCAAAACGAAAGACAAGTTTCAGAACATAGACAAAATTTAGATAATAGACCGGATAGACCCATAGAGAGACATCCAGATAGCAGAGCGCCAGATAGAATACTGCCAGAAAATAGACCGCCAGATAGACCTGTGCCAAATGTGTCAAACGATAGACACGATAAGCCAATGCCAATAGACAGAAATGAAAGTAGACAGGAAAAAGAGAGGCAAGAGAGATTAGACAGAAATAGACACATAGACACGCACGTTCCAAACGAAAGATTAGAACGGCCTGAAACTAAACCACATCTACCCGACCATAGACATCCACCCATACCAGATACGAGACATTTACCACCAAACCCAGAAAATCGTCACATATCTGATCGTCACGTATCCTTACCAGAGAGTAGACATATTCCAGAGACAAGAAGGCTCCCAGAGCGACCTATAGACAAACCAGAATATAGGCAAAACGATTCTAGATTTGAAAGAGTAGACAACAGAGCACCACCAAGACAAAGATCATTGCCTTCAAGTACAAGCGGTAATGTGGACAATCATCCCACAAAATCAACGACGATGCCGAAATTTCCTTCAGAAGATAACAAGGAACCGCCTTATGAGAACGTCAGCGTAGATAAGAATGAATTAGCAGTTGCACGTAAGTAATTTGACGACTAAAAGTGAATAGGCAAAGTTTCAAATTATATCATCACTTGATTCAATTTGGTTCTCTATCTTTGCTAAAATTGCAAATCTTGAATGCGGAGCCGATTTATTTAGACGATACATTCAATTCCAGAATAACAAATCTGTCTGTCAAAAGAATTTTGCATAAAACTTTGATTAAAGAACTTTTTCTTTCGAATCTTAATTGATGATAAAGGATATAATTGTTGATAATTTTATTGCTTTCTTTTGCATCGATTACTTTTCCCCATTCTGCCCTCAGATGACAAAACGCGGTAACCTAAAATTTGTGAAGTTGAGAAAAACGCGTTTAAAGTTCGCGATTTGTTAAGACATCCTGTAGGATTTTGAGGTTACTGTTTTTTGTATTTTGGTTTTAAATGGAGTAAATTAATTTTTGGCCACATTACGTCATAGGTCAGGAGAAGTAGATCAAATTAAGCTATGTTACAACAAAACGCGGTAACCCGGGTTGCCGCGTTTTGTCATCCGAGGGCAGCATTTCTTTAGGTATTATTCAAAATATAAACAAACTTAACACGTCTTTTTACTGAAATGTGCATGTTAAAATTCTGATATTTATTGCGAAAAAAATTATTTTAGATATCTATAAAAAGACATCTATATTGTTTATTTTAATTCCAGTACCTACCTAAGAAAAGGAGTTTAAATTATAACTTTATTTAATAATAAATTACTCAGCAATTTACAAGCAAAACGGTGCTTAATACTTATTGTCCCATATTTTAACCATTGTATTTTATTCACAGCGAAAAAAATCAACCCCCTCACCCACGATAAGCACGGTCGAAAATACGGCGACAACGTTTCGTACGAAAACATAAATTTGGATTACATCGCGCGTTTAGTCGGCGAGGGATATCCTAAGGACATAGTCGTGCGAGCATTGGGCATCACAAGAAACGACTTAGAAATGGCATGTGATATACTCCACGAATTTGGTTCTAAAGTACCCAATAAGTGCTAGTTCTTCGTTCTTTTCAAAGAATTTTAAATTAAAATTTTTAGGCAGTTGAAATTTTAGAGTAATAAATACTTATGTAAGTAATTTAATATTTTTCAATAATGAATTTAAAATCGTTGCCAAGTTTTCTTATGTTCTGTATTTGGTGAATCTGAAATTTGTATGTTTGTGCGTGTATTAATAGTTTTAGGTAACTTATGTAGTTATGGTATGTATTATAATACTGGACATCCATTATATAGGGTGCTACTTTATTAGTGCCCGATATTTTATTCAGTGCTTCTGCTCCTGATTCTGATCAACTTTCCCCAAGGAACCCATAGTCAAATCGAAAAAAAATTTTTGGACTCTTCATACAAATCGATCAGCCGAGCGGCCAAATTAGCATGAAGAGCCCAAAAAATTTTTTGCGATTTGACTATGGGTTCCTTGAGGAAAGTTGATCAGAATCAGGAGTAGGAGCACTGACTAAAATATCGGGCACTAATAAAGTAGCACCTTATATACGTAAATCCCTTTGCTAGCTCATTATGATAAATTAGTTGCATAAATAATAGATCAACAATATGGCATGCCTGTAAATGAAAAAAACATTCTTAGAGCAAAATAAAAAATTTGGTTAACTATGTATATTGAGGCGTTTGCGCAAATATTTGCCGAAGTGTGTTTGCATGATTAAATTTATTTTTTTATTTCTTTAATTTAATCGTTACATCTTGTCATTCCTTTAATAAAAGGACCTATAATGGATGTATTTCATGTTTATTTTTCAGAAGACAGAAACTAAACTCCAAATTAATAAAATAATAATAAAATAAAATATATTTATATTTTGCTCTAAGAATACGGAAAAAGTTGTTATTTGCAATTCTTATAAGCAATAAAAGTAAAATACAGTTCCTATCTGTCAAATTTTTGTATTTTGTGAATACAATCCGATCCTTGAACGCTATTACTTTTTGCCAAATTTCAAAAAACTAAACAATGTTCTAACGTTTGAATTTGTAAACAATGACGTAATTTTTCAATATAGTAATTTGCGTATTAAGAAATAGGTAGGGGTTGCTATGTGCACGACAGTGGCGCCCTCAGTTATTTCCTACTTTTTCATGTCGCACTGTAGGTTTTTCTGTAATTTTAATCAAATAGTTCTGTTATTTATTGACCAAAATTTCATAATTTGTTTTTGATGCAGTCTACTCTTGGATTACGGATTGACTAAACAGATGTAACAAAATAGGCGTAGAACAAATATAAGTCTTTTTTTTTTTTCATTTTATTAAAAGTTTCGCAGTATGATGTTTAGAAGGTCCAGTTAAAAGGTCTTACACCCTTTTTTGTCACAAAATATGTAATAAATGTTTATTAATAACCTCATACTCAAAATCAATAATTTAAAGTAAGAATGAGCATTTATAAGTGATTTTTTAAAATACAGGAGTACCTACACGTTACAATTCTTAGAGAAAGAGTGATAGTATTATATTTAAACTATTTCAGTAATGGAGTATAAGAAATTAGTTAATTCGATTATACAGGGTGTAACAAAATTGGTGTAGGACCCGTTAACTGGGGATTCTACTCATCGTACCAAACAACTTTTGTTCTACGACTTTGCTCAAATCGCAAAGAAAATGTTGGAATCTCCATACAAATTGATCATCTGTTTTGCCATTTTAGTATGGAGGGTAAACATTTTTTTTGCGATTTGAGCAAAGTCGTAGAAAAAAAGTTGTTCAGTACGATGAGTAGAATCCCCAGTTAACGGGTCCTACACCAATTTTGTTACAACCTGTATATGTAATTGACTGTATTTATTTCGTAAAAAATATTTCACATTTTAATTTTACTTCTGTAAGTTGCTTTAAAAATCAAAATGCTTCCTAATTTAGTTCAATAATTGCTTGCTTTTTTTGTCAGTATTCCTCTGTGGGTCTATTCTACGCAAAATGTCAAATGCAGTTGTAAATATTTGTATATTAATTAATAATCCCTATATTTTCATATAAAAATCTAGATAACTGTCTTGAAAATTAATTACTAAAAATATACACATAAAAATATTTTTTCATATTTATGTGTAACTACCTAGTTATTATGTATATTGAGATACAAATTTTGACACACCGACTTATGACGTTCGCAATATTTAGCATAATTACTCTACATTTAATATTGTTGTTGTAAATAATTATTATTGGTATATTTTTGAGTCTCAAAAGGGTCTTTTTTTCCTATAGTGTAACGAAAATTAGAGAGAAACTGTAATTTCTTTAGATAAAAATAAATTTAAAAATTTATTTCAATTTAAAGAGCTTACAATGGTACCAACGTTTTTTGAAAAATGTGTACCTATACCTACTTATTACTTTTAACGATTGTATTTTTCTAAATAACCGGCGTAAAGCAACGCTTGTGTTGTGTTTCGCCGAGTGAGTGAGGGTACCGGAGGCACAACCTCCCCCCTCCCAATTCCCCCCATCACATTTCAAAGATCGGCAACGCACTTGTGACTCCTCTGGTGTTGCGGGTGTCTTTGGGCGGCGGTAATTGCATACCATCAGGTGACCCGTCTGCTCGTTTGCCACCTATCACATAAAAAAATACATTGTTTCTCCACAATAATCAGTAACGGCATGTAAAATTAAAACACTTCAAAATATTTATTGTTTTTTATTTTTATTTCGTGTAATTTGATGAGGTATTTTGCCGCAATCGAAAAGTTATGCAAAAATGTGATGCAAGATTTCCTTTGACATATCGTCGCCTGAGAGTGAAAATCTCGGGAACGTAAAAATTTCTGATTTAGACATTTGTAGCTTTTAACGAATTTAAGACAACAATTCTGAAATGAATTTTATGAGCATCTGAAACCTCATCAAATTTGCTTTTGAATACACACTCAAAGCTCACAAAATGTTGTAGTAGGAACAAAATTTTTACGGCGAGGTTTTTCCGTCCTGTAAAATTACCTTTTCCGAATATACGACGTTTTCACTCCCAGGCGACGATATTGAACATTAAAAAAACTCATTCCCCCATCCCCCATTCCTCATCCCATTTTATAGGTCGGCAACGCACTCGTGACTCCTCTGGTGTTGCCGGTGTCTATGGGCGGCGGTAATCGCTTACCATCAGGTGATCTGTCTGCTCGTTTGCCACCTATCACTTAAAAAAAATGTATTTTGAAGTGTTTTATTACTTCTACTCGTAATGAATTGACTGAATTTAGTTTATAATTATGTCTAGTCTTAAAACATTTCTATAATTACTTACAAAACATCAATTTATTATGCAGTGATCCATTATTTTAAGAAACCTGCTTTTTATAAATTGCTAATCACTAATTGTACAGATTAAACATAGTTTTTTAGATCTACATCACGGTCTTTTAGATATTTAAACGTAAATACATATCCACCGGACTAAACTAGACAAAACAGAAGGTTTTCAATCAAAATGGTTTCGTCAAAAGAAATTATTTGAAATAAACAAGAAATTAAAAAAATAAACTGAGAAATATTATTTTTCAAGTAGCAGTCCGGCTCGGGAAACAGCAAATCTTTCTTATTGTTAATTTTATACATAAACAGGTGCTAAAAAAGTGCGTTTGAAATTTTAAGGTGGAATCAAGTATAGAATACAGGAAAAATATTGAAAAAATCCGATCTACAATTATTTCTTTCAGTTAACGCGGTATAAGCAGATTAGGCGCAGGTTTGTATGTTGTTTTACGTATTTTTCGTTTGACACTTCGTTTCAAAATTTACAAACTATTAAAGTTAGATTAATTTACAATTAGAGGTATCGTGAAGCCTGTTAGTACAAAACATCGTACCTATTTATCGTATTTTGGTCCAAAAAAAAACAATTGGTTTTCATTATGAATGACAAAACTTTTGAATAATTTTAAGTAAATTACTTTAAAATTTTACTTACCCATTAAAAAAAAACTAGAAATGTGTAAAAAGCTGGTGCAAAAAAGTGTTTTTATCGTACATTTCTCATTAATATTTTATTGTATAATTACATTTCGTGGCACGAATAATATGGTAATTTAATAATTATTGCCATTTTAGACACCGTTATTCAATATTAATGCACAATTTAGGTACATACTTATTACATAAGTTGTTGAATTTAAAAATTTGTAGCATTTTTTGTTTAATTTACATTTCTGAATGGATGAGATGAGAAAGAAACACATGGAGGGACATTTCGGTTTTATAAAATAATGTTTTTAAATTTTCTTTTTTTAATATGGTAAAATTCTTGTTCACTGTTATTTAAGTATTTTATTTTTAATATGTTGTACATTTTTTTAAGAAAACCAATGGAATGTTTTGAAGCAGGCTAGATCTTGTTTTACGCTTTAGTAAAAATAAGTTGCAAATATATTTACGTAATAAAAACAATATTGTTTTTTTTTTGTAAATAACATGCTTCTTTGTAAGTTTTCGATATTTAACATATATGACCCAGTCCCAGTGGTAAAGCCATCTCGAGGCCTTATAGGCGATTTGAAAACTTAACTGGGGTAGGCCACTAGCCGGACAACCTCCACCAATCCGGACTTGGCCTCCGTGTGTGGAGTGTGGCCAAACCTTCCCGAGGAATGGAAAGGCCGTGCTCCAGAAGAGGCGACGATGGGTTGTAACACTGGAACCATGAAGGAAAAACATCGTGAGGAAACTTGCACATCTGATTACAAGTGTTGCAAACATCTGTAGGTTTAAATCTAAAAAATACCCTATACGCAATCGAGGGTGATTCTAAGTGCAACAAGTTATTTAGGTTACAAAATAATTAAAATATGAATTTAATTCTGTCCCATAAACTGGTTAAACTTTCGAAAATGCTTAAATAAAAAACTTTCACAGGTTGTAATAAAATAGGTGTCTGGGCTTTCTACTCGTGATACTGAACATACAGGGTGTTAAAAAGTGCGTTTAATATTTTAAGGGGTTACTCTGAATCAGCAAGTTACGTTAAGCCGTTGGTGCCGGCTGCTATCACTAGATGGCAGTCGTTAAGCCATGTCGGAGGCCTTATAGGCGGCTTGGAAACTTCTGACACGGGTTGGCCACTAGTCCCACAAACTCCACCGATCCGAACTTGGCCCCCGTGTGTGGAGTATGGCATAACCTTCCCGAGGTATGGGAAGAGACCCGTGCCCCTGCAGTGGGGACGATATGGGTTGTTAACACACTCTTAATCAAATATACGGGAAAAATATCGAAAAAATGCTTTCTTCAATTTTGTTAAAGATTTCCATACTAAGTCATTATTTTTTTTAAACAGTTCATCACAGTTTCATCATTATTTTCAAAATCGCAACAACTATAAAGAAAGACACGAAGCTTTACGTGCAACAAATGAATTCTAAAGTTTCGCATTAAGACGCGATTATTCCCACTTCGCAACGAATATACTAATAGATGAAAGTTATCTTGAAGATGGACTCGAGAGCTCGAGAACAACAAAGAAAGATTCGCAGGATGAAGAGCCTGATATTACTGAAATTTCTGATTTTGCTGATAGCATTGCTATTAGAACAAAAACTATTATAGATTCACAAGAAATTATCACTGAATATTCTATTGAAAAAACTAAAATAATTACAAGAAAACCGAAGAAAAATATGAAATTAAAGGATGATCTACCACAAGATTTAAAGGCTGGTGATAAGAGCGGTAAGAAAAAAATCAGTAGAAATGGTCATATAAAAGACAAAAGCAAGCCGGGTCCTCCAAAGAATGCTAATACCATTAACCCTAACAATATCATTATTGTCAGGATTCTTACTATTTTTGTTTCCGGAATCATTACCAACATTTTTATTGTCTTCAAAATAATAATAAAGACAGTAAAAATGTTGTTAATGATTACGGAAACAAAAATAGTAAGAATCCTGTCAATAATGATATAAAGGATGTCAATAAAAGTGGCAATAATAGTACAGATAAGAGGAGATATGGATGCCAATAAAAGTGGCAGTAATAATGCAGAAATGAGTGGTAGCAAGGATGTTGTTGACACTGGTGCTAAAGATGCCCAGAAGAGTACTGGTTAGGATGTTGATGGAGTTGGTGCTAAGAATACCCAAAACGATGGCGGAAAGGATATAAATGAGGATGGTGGCAAAGATGCAGATAAGGATGTCGGAAAGGGTAATGATGAGGTTGATGGCAAAGATTTCGATACCGGTGGTGGTGACAATGATGAAAATGGTGGCAATAATAAAAAAAAAACAAACAAGATCAAAAAGACCAAGCCAAGACCGGATTGGTGAAAATAATGATGCTGATAAAAATGGCGATCACGATGCTAATGAAAGCGGTGGTGGTAGTATTGAAAAGTTAAAGAGTGATGGTAATAAAGAAGAAGAATGGCAATAAGTGTGCCGAATCAATGGATATTGATATGTGTAACGGTAAGAGCGGAAAGAAATCAGTTGCTTTGTCTCTTCTTTTGAGTTATAAACGATGAGACGCAGTCCATAACTGGACTAAAATAAGGTTTAAAAGACCTGTAATATTTTCTTTCGTTTTTGCTTAAAATCAAAAAATAATATTAAACGTGCAAAACATATTAAGTGGAGATACTCATATACCTAAAAGGGATGTGTTTTTCGCTTGAAAACGCTCAATAAAATATTTACGACGTCAGTCAAACGGCATAGATTAATGTTGTCGTGCAATATCTTTTATTTATTAACTTATTTGAATCTACTCGTTAGGCACTTTTGATTTGATATTTAAGCCCAATGTTTTAGGCGACAGACCGAGTAAGTATTTATGCTGTTTTTTTATTTATTTTGTAAAGTGACAAAAGGCTGATGGCACACCAGATGAAAAGTGGCATCCGCCGTCTACTTCCGATCCTTGAGGGCAAATATGGAATGCCTCTTATGCCGGTAATTACGTACGCTATCTCGCACCACCCGCCGGCACACAGCGCGCTGCTTGGCGGCAAGTAATAGAGCAGAAGCACTGGTAATAAGTTCCTCGCACTGGCTTTTTCTCGCCACCCTGCGATAGGGTCCACACACGTAGAATTTTTGTCAAAAAGGTTGGGAACATCAAAGCTGGCGCAAATTGGGTATTATGGAGTTCCCGTGTACTTTGTACCGGCCTTCTTTCTTAGTTTTATCCAAAAAAATTAACTGCGAACCAGTAAAAACGACAAAAACACTGGTGGACCTGCGGGCAATACCTGGTAAGTGTGGTATTTTGAGTATTCGAGTCAATTCATAGACAATAAAATCATGTATATAGGGTGACTTTAAATTATTTCTTGATACCAAAGGGTGAGCATGTGCTCATGATAACAAACAACTTTTCCCAAGAAACCCATAGTCAAATCGCAAAAAAAAATGTGGGCTGTTCATACTAATTTGGCCACAGTTGATCGATTTGTATGGAGAGTCTAAGTTTTTTTTTGCGATTTGACTATGGGTTCCTTAGGGAAAGTTGTTTGTTTTCATGAGCACATGCATCGCCTTTCGTATCAAGAACTAATTTAAAGTCACCCTATATACGTAAGAAATTGCATTAAGTAGTTTCTTAAAAAAACAGTGACAGACTTAATTTACAAATATGTTGTCGGATTCCTCAAATGGGTCCTCGACACAAAGTAGGGTTCTTTTGCTGCCACCAGGTTCTCCTTTTATACAGAGGATACCAAAAACTTTATTATGCGTCCGCCAGGAGGATGATGCATCCACCAGACACAGACTTGATATTCAGATCTTCCTCTTCAAACATCCACCAGGAGGACTCGATCCACCAGACATGGACTAGGAGGTCTCTGATGCTTGAGTGAGTCCAATCCCAACGATGACAGGAACAATCTTGATGTTTCTCCACCAGGAAGTATGCCACCACCAGAGAGTGGAAAGTACAAGGTTGCAGACCAGGGAAAGACGTTGTTTGTGGAACTTGACTTTATTCTCACAGTAGACTTCTGGTACAAAACCTTATGTTGTCAGTACTTATATTACACCAAAGATTGCTTGTGTTCTTGGAAGCTTGAACTAGTTCCTGGTCAGGACTGAACTGACTGAGTTGGGTTTGGTGGGTCTTTTATAGCTGTCTCCCACCTTGTAAACAATGGAACACTCTAGATTGATTTCATAATGTTTTTCATAAAGTTCCGAGAACACAATGATCCATTATGGATGTTTCTGGAAGGTATTGCTGATAATTTGACACCTTTAATGAGCTTGTTTACTAGTAATTTGACACCTTGATGAATAATTAGTAGATACTTGAGACCTTGTTTACGTTTTAAAAATATTGTGCAATGCACTTTGGGCATGCAACAATGTATAAATAAGTATATTTTTTACCCCCAATCGGTAAGCCCTTGGCATTACCTCAGCTGGTGGTAAATGATGATGATTCCAAAGATAGAAGCGAAATTACCAAGATTCCCCAGCGCAATAGGGGATCTGACTATCTTATCTCAATGCCCGAACACATAAAATTCTATTAACATTGATGTTTGGCAGCAAGACTTAGATAAAGTGGCTAGCCAAACGGGCTCAAAAATGCCCTACTACCAACCAAAACGAGCCCTACAAAGTTGGACCCCACACACAGGCAATCGAACCCGTGACCTCCTCCTGATATAAAGCGAGCGATCTAGCCACTAGACTACGGAGGCGGTTAAATTAGACAAATACAAATATCATGCAACTGAAAGACCGAAATATAGCAGATAATATCTTTTTTCATCTCTGCGCAGTTTTTTTTTCAGCATTTGTTATATTTTATGAAAACAAAAGCTACCCTTTAGACATCTATCTAACGATAGACGAATCAACAGACACCTCATTCATTAAAATTTATAGACTTCGTCCTCAGGCGCTGAGAAATTTTGGACGCGAAGATACAATAAAGTATTTCGTAGATTCTCGAACGACGATGCCCATTCGAAATTCTTCGGTTGAGTAGCTGGTCTTTGTGGGCCTTCCCAATCAATTGGATGAACTGTCCAAAATGTACGTGCAAGAATGGCATTTCTAACATTGCGATTAACTACCGTGAAATATGTATCTGTCAAAGTAGTATAACATTAAAATCTGTTCACAATCGGCGAATATTTGAGACACCTTTATCTGTCTGTCTGTTCATTACAGACTGCAATCCTACCAACTAATCATCAAACTTTTAATTTAAAAACAATCATGGGAGTCACGCTTGTTTGATATTACTCAGTATTCAATCATTTATTGCATTTCAATCATTTTTACTACCGTAAAATTATATACCTAAACGCACGTAACTTTGTATCTCTGTTCGAAAATGTAGAAAACAACCTTTTTTTTACAAAAAAATAAGATTCTTACACTGAAAAATGTATTTTATACTGTCTTTTTTAATAATTAAGGTGAGTGCTCTCTTCAGTTTAACTGGGTTTAAACCAGAGACAAATGTCAAGACTTACATGATCTTGAAACTGTTGATCACTGCATAATTATGTACAATAGAAGAAATAACATATTGTTGAAAAATAACTCTTTGATTTCAGTACATTACAGCTTCTCCACTTTTGCCAACTCACACAGATTTTGAGAAAATTGGCGAAATGACACTCAAAAATGAAAAATACAAAGTTTTACGTCCAACAACGCACATTATTAGAGATGCATTCGAAGATTTCATGTTAAGAACTGACCCTTTAGACTTCCCAACGAAAAGGGTACTGTTAGATGACAATGGCATGAGACATTATTGGACTGCTCTTAACCATAAACTTGACAGTTCAAAAAAATCAGATACAACAAAAGATTTGGAAGATAAACAAGTTGAAGTCACTGAAGTTTCCGACGTTGCAGATAGTATTATTAAAGAATCTCAAGACGTCACAGATTCAGCTGAAATAAACAAAGAATTTGCAAAAAAGTTACCAAATGGTAAAAATAAATTAAAAGAAGGACAAATATATGTTTTAATTGCCAGTGGTAAGAAAAAAGGAAGCCTTATTATAACCGATACGGATGTCAATAAGGATTCTGGTAAAAAAGAGACTGTATATTTATGTCCCCTTTTTGGTGTTATAACAATGAAGTCCTTGGACGGCAACTGAAATATCAAAAGATACGTTGAGTTATTAAAAGGAACCGACAGTATCTCTCTACAAATCGGTCACACACAGGAACAATAATGAAATATACTTCTTAATTAGTAAGATCACTTGATTTGTTGCTAACTGTATCCAATTCCAGTATTAGTAAATAATAATAATATAAAGCGTCGGTGGCTAAGCGGTATTGACATCGACCTCCTAACCAGTGGTCGTGGGTTCAAATCCTGGCCAGTGCACCAATGAGTTTTTCGAAACTTAAGTGCATTTTCATACCGACTACTTTAACGGTGAAGGAAAACATCGTGAGGAAACCTGCACATTTGATTTCTAGATGTGTATGATGGTCGCGTTGCACATGTCCGTAGGTGTAACTCTAAATGCCCTACACGTGACCGCGGGTGATGCTAAGTGTAACACTAGGCAACTGCCGTCTATACCTTGTGGATAGAACGGTTAAATATGCCACACGATAAGAAGAAGAAAAAGTAAATAATTAATAATTTTGTGCACAATAGTAGGTATTCATATGACGGTAGTACTATTTGGTCAATCCCATACTGTCCTATTTTTCAGTATAACTGTTAGGACTTTTTGAATCCAAATAGTTCGTACCAGTAAAACTGAGAGTAGGGCTAGATGGACGAAACGAAAATTTTAAAATATACCAATGTATTTTTGTACAAATCTTATTGTTGTTATTGAATAACAAAGCGTGTCTGCATCATTACAAAAATGCGATTGGTTTAATTTTGTTATTTTTTAATTAAAGTTTAAGCAACTTTACAATACACAATAACAAAGTGACCTTCTATGTACAATAGTTGCTGTTATATTTTTAAACCATTTTAACATAATACATATTACATAACATAATGTACATAATATTTTGTTAACTAAAGTTGATTTGGTAATATTGACGTCGCTATCGTCGTTTGTGCATCCGATGTGGTCTCTTTGGAGCAGCGACTTAACAGTGCCATGAGCCGACTGTCGCTCTGGTTCGGATGTAATGGACTCGCACTTAATATCAAAAAGACCAACTTCCTACACTTCCACCTAGGGGGAAAACTACCAAGACGTATGTGCGTGCGAGTAGGTGAAGTACACATCGACCAGGTGGAAGCCACCACCTTCCTCGGGTTCGAACTTGACCGCGGTCTCACCTGGGAATCCCACATAGCAAAACTGTGTGGGAAACTAGGTGGAGTTAGCTTTGCTCTACGTCGGTTATCCTGGGTGGTTCCGAGAGAGGTGGTGAGGTCCAGCTACTTTGCGACGGCACAGGCAATCTTGCAATATGGTGTGGAGCTGTGGGGGTGCGCGGCAGACTGGGAGCGCGCCTTCCGTATGCAAAAGAGGGCCGTACGGGCAATAGTGCAGGTATCACGCTTCACATCGGTGAGGCCGTACTTTAAAAGTTTAGGCATACTAACCTTACCCTCGCTACTGATCCATCAGGTGGCTGTGTATGTGTACAACAATCGACACGAGTACGTGACACCGAGAGATGTGCACACGCGCAATCATCGCAATATGGACCGGCTCTTACCTGTGCCATGTAGACTCGCCAAATCTGGGAAGATGACTCATATTTTGGGCCCTTCAGTCTATAATAAACTGCCTACTAATATTACTGAAGCTCTCACACAATCAAGCTTTAAATTGAAACTAAAACGCTGGCTTCTCGAGCACACGTTTTATAGTATCGATGAATTTTTAAATTTTAAGTAATTACAAAAGTAACTCATTGTGTACAAATATGTACCAATTGTTTTTATTTTTTTGTGTAATTTTGTTTGATTTAATGTTTGATTTAATGTTCGATTCAATGTTTTATTTTTTAATTATTATTTATTTTATTTTTTTAATTTCTTTATTGCTATTTTTTGTAGTAATTTTATAACTTTCTTTTATATAAATTGTATTTGACATCACATTATTGAAAACCAAAAATTACTAAATTGACATGTAAATTTATTTTTTACCAATAAATATTATGATTATGATTATGATTATTAAAAACTCATATGTTTATGTCGTTTTTCTTTTTCACTGTAGGTGTCCACACATACAGGTGTAAGGGACAGGTTTCCGAAAACTTTAAGGGCTTGCTCAGTAGACGAAACTGAACAACTTTCCACATTTTTTTTTATTCAGGAAACGAAAAAAAATCGGTTTCTCCATACAAAATTATAAACTTGATTGGACAGTTTGTATGAAGAAGCCAATATTTTTTTTTGTTTCCTGAATAAAAATCTTGGTTCAGTTTCGTCTACTGAGCAAGCCCTTAAAGTTTTCGGAAATCTGTCTCTTACAGCCTGTATAGTGTAACTTTTTAACTGAACACACCACACAATTCGTTTTTGGTGGTGACTGTACTTGATGGCTTTCCGAGGCGAATGTGAAGCGAAGTTACAATATTAATAATAATTTAGTTTTTGGGCGATGGGAACTTAATGTATGAAACTTTGTCTTTTCGAGAACAATGGATTTTAAGGCGTGGGAAAGTTCTTGCATGTAAGACTGGGAAGGAAAGAGAATTTGTTGTCAGTTGATCTTGGTCTCTTGGAAAGAGCGGTCGCGCTCTTTCTTTAGAAGCACTTCATGGTACTTCTAATGGTGCAGATAATAATAACATTACCGGGCCTAGTGTGGAAAATGTATTGGAATTTATTGATGGTCCAAGTAAGTTTTTTTTGTACCTACAATTAATCCTCGGTAATTTTAATAAATGCGAATGTGTTTGTTTGTCCCTTGCTCTTTAACGCGGCTTATACAGGGAAACAAAAAATGCAGCAAAACTAGGGCTTCTACTCATCAAACTGAACAACTTTCACAAATAAACTCATGGTCAAATAGCAAAAAAGAATTTGGACTTCCTATACAAAGTTCATCAATCAGCTGACGAATTTGTATGACGAGTCCAATAAATGTTTTGCTAATTGACCATTTCTTTCTTAGATAAAGTTGTGCATTTTCATACCGACTGCTTTAACGGTGAAGGAAAACATCGTGAGGAAACCTGCACATCTGATTTCTAGATGTGTATGATGGTCGCGTTGCACACGTCCGTAGGTGTAAATCTAAATGCCCTACACGTGACCGCGGGTGATGCTAAGTGCAACACCAGGCAACCGCCGTCTATACCTTGTGGATAGAACGGTTAAATGTGCCACACGATAAGAAGAAGAAGTAGAAGCCAGCAATGGTTAAAATTTTGCTGGTCATTTCCGTTCAACTGTTTCCTGTGTTCAACGGATTGACAGCTCGCTTTTCTGATCCCGGAAAACTCTAGGGTTCCCACAGGAATGGCTAAAACTGAATGGTTTTTACTTTGTGACAAGATGGCGCTACCTTAACATTTTATTTTTGAATGGCTAAAAGTGAAATTTTTACTTTGTGACTAACCTTAACATTTTATTTCTCTCTAACTAACTAACTCCTTTTTACTCTCCACGCGCCCTTATATGTATATAGGGTGACTTTAAATTAGTTCTTGATACGAAAGGCTATACATGTGCTCATGATAACAAACAACTTTACTAAGGAACCCATAGTCAAATCGCAAAAAAAAATTGGACTCTTCATACTAATTTGGCCGGTCCGTCGACCAATTTGTATGGAGGGTCCAAAACTTTTTTTGAGATTTGACTATGGGTTCCTTAGGGAAAGTTGTTTGTTATCACGAGCACATGCATAACCTTTCGTATCAAGAACTAATTTAAAGTCACCCTATATTTGTTATTACTATTCTTTATTTTTATTTTTTCATATAATAGTCCAAACAAGTCTCACTACTATATACTACTATGTTCACTTTTGGAAGGGACTAGTCTCTGTAATACAGGCTCTGCCTAGCACAGAGACTAGAGTCTTAAAATGTTGTGTAATCTGATAAGAAACTGTTGAATGGAAAAAACTGTCTGTAAAACTTTCTTTTTTATGTGTAATAAAGATTATTATTATTATAATAATAAAATCAAATACTAAATTAATTTTGATTTCAGTTTTACGCTTCTTGGTATCTACCTTTTTTAAAAAAAATATATAGTTAAGATTTTTTTTTGAACGTCTGCTCACGACACATGAAGTCATCAATATTCGAGGAGTTCAAACAAGAGTGCGAAGAGAAAGTTAAAATGCACCATACACCAATACCAAAGATATACAAAAATGTGAGGAAGAGTTACGTCGACAAAGGATATAACCTACAAGAAGTTCCCAGTTTTCAAAGTGTCAAAAGTGGTCTGTATAGATTAAGAAACGCAAGTTCTGATACAACCAAAACCCAATTTGCTGACACAAAAGATGTGGAAACCCACCAGCTAAAGCCAAATTGGTGTCGAACCGTAATGTTTCAAAGGTGCATTTTAGCTAGAACCCTCAAGCTGTGGAATGAGCTCCCACCCGAGGTTTTCCCTGAGGTCTACAGTATGATTGAAAGGAGGCTTAAAGAAGGGATTGAAAAGGTCTTTGAAGGTTCGGCAAAGCACTGATAGCACCCCTGGTATTGTATTAAGACGTGACTCTCCCAACTTCCCAACGAGTATGATACAGTTGGACGACAATGGTATAAGACATATTTGAAATGGTCAGTTTAAGAACAAAAAAATAACCTATCAATGGCCTATATGTCTATTGCAGACCATTCAGTCAGTGTCAGTGACGGAGGCAACTTTTTTGTTGTTGACCACGCAGCATAGCTGTCGTGGGTGGAGTGACGTCTCCACAGACGCTGCACCGCCTGGGACGGAATTAAGGAAACGCAGGGCTGCCCAGGACCTGCGTTACCCTCTCGGCCTCACTAGTTTTTTCCACAGGAAAGGCAAGCCAATACGTGTGGAGCCAGGTCGGCTGCAGGAATCGGCCACATTTTCGGGTTAAACTCTACTTGTGCCTAACGGAGACACCGTACCGGGTTTGATTTCGGAGTTTTCCTTCTCCTAGACGGGTTGCATACCAGTGCTGACGAGACCCATCCCCCCGATAATAAACAAATGAACAAAAATTCGCCTTCTTCAACAAAGAAACGAAGCGATGATGCAAATCCGTCTAAAACATTTTTCTGTCCTTTCATAGGCGTTATAAATATTTGCTCATTGATTGGCAATAAAACTATCGTAATAGCTCCATCTGACTCTTTCGATTAATTAATGATATTCAATGAAATAAAGCTATTTCTTTTAAACATTAATTTAATATTATTATTATTATCTTTTTGCGTCTGTTGTTACTGACATAGCTATGAATCATTATTCATGAATCTTCTATTGAATCTCACAGTCATATATGGGTCGTCATCAACGCTACTATCTGGTTTATATCTATCAAAAGTCCCAAGGAAAGAGTTGAATGCTGACTTGAACGCTCTCCTGTAGCTTATAGCAGCTGGCATTCTTTCCTTCAACATAACAACTGGTTCAAACGGTATTACCATTCCAGCAGCTGATGCTATTAAAGGTATCAACGGTGTAGGTAAATAATACGTTATGATTTCCATTGCTCCATTCACGATACAAGTTCCAACGTTTCTTAGCACTGTATATACTTTTGGCGCTTTTAAAAACGCCTTAAGAGGTTGGGTCACAATCAAATAGATTTTTGTAAAGAAAGTATTCTCTAGTTTTAAATCTCGCATGTCTGATGCGCTTCTTAAGATTTTAGGTGCATTATTTTGTTCTACTGTACCCGTAACGCTTTCAGTTTTATTTGTATCAATAGGCGTTTCGGTACTAGAACTTAGAGTAGAATTATTATTAGAATTGTCAGCTTCATCTGCGTTTGGCGTTTTGATAAAAATCACTGGGCCTTCAGAAGTTTCTGGTGCAACTGTAGTGGTTGTTGTTTCGCTTGGTAGTGTAGACTGATCAATCACACCTGAATTTTGAGGCTGAAAAGGTTTTGCAGTTAATGTTGTTTTATTTCTCTCTTTTTATTTGTTTTATTCATTTTCTGTCAAATAAACTTTATCATTATTTTATCTTAAGATCTGGTGAACATCGCGTGAAGCCGTTGGATGTAAAGATATACCTAATTGTTGTCCAGAATCGGTCCGAGTGGCAATCTTTGGTGAACACCTTATACAGGGTGATAAAAAATGTCTGGCAATATTTTAACAGTGGCTTCTACTCATCAAACTGAACAACTTTCCCCATGAAACTCATACTCAAAAAGCAAAAAAAAATTTGGCCTCTTCATACAAATCCGTCAGCTGGTTGATGAACTTTGTATGGGAAGTCCAATTCTTTTTCTTTTTGACCATGAGTTTCTTAGGAAAAGTTGTTCAGTTTGATGAGTTGAAGCCACTGTTAAAATATTTTAAAATTTTATTTAAAAAAAATGATGATGGTGAAGAAATAAGAATAAAATACGATACTTACTGCGGCGCTAAATAACGACAAATAAAAGTGCAGAATCAATAATTTTAAATAAAATATAGGCATTTTAAAATGTTACCATTTCTTATGCTATCAATAAGGTTTTTTTTTACTTTCGTGTTTATTGAAAACGATTGTGTGACCTTGACAATAAGTGAGTAAATAATATAGTAAATCGATTTTTCTTTTATATTTTACATTCAATATAAATATGTTAATAAAATATTTTACCTAACTGTGGATTTCACCACATACCTAGTTTGCTTCTTTTGACTTCCATAATCGCTCCGTGCTGGTAAAGATCTCAAAATTCAAAATCAAAAATCTTTTTTATTCAAGTAGATGCTTTACACATACTTTTAAATCGTCATATTTTTCTACCTAGTACAAAGTTCCTACCACTCGGAACTTGTACACTCGTGATCTTGGCGTTATAGGAATTAAATTAAATATTGTTTTTTTTTTTATTATTATTATTTAATTGTTGATAAGATTTGTTTTGTATGTAATCATGAGTGGATTTAGTTATTTTATTTTTGATTTGTTTTATCTTAATTATTAGTCTTAATGATTTTTATTATTGGCCTTTTCGAATACTCTGAAATTGGCAGACTGTGTGAGACTTTTCTGCCTTATATTTTTTTACGTACCTAAAAGAACGTTGTATTTTATACCATGATACTTAGAAAAAAATAATTTTGGAATTTTTTAACTGCAACTATTGCAACATATGTATGTGTATGTTAACAACCCATATCGTCCCCACTGCAGGGGCACGGGTCTCTTCCCATACCTCGGAAGGGTAGGCCATACTCCACACACGGGAGCCAAATATAGGATATACAGTAGCATCATCTCCCTCTCCATGTCCTGTTCCCAATTATTTGGGGTCATCAGCGCAGCATGTCTTCTTCTTCCATTCATCTCTTCTTGCTGTTATCTCAGTGCTCAGTTATCTCAGTACCGGAGGCCCAAACCCCCCCCCCCCCAATGATAGCGCAGTTACCAAATATGTTACCCCAGGAGGGTACCAGCTGCGCTAGCGCTGGAGAGTCCCTCTCTGGACGTCCATGCTCAGGATACAATGTGCCTGAGCCTGGACGTCCAGGCCGCCCCTCGTCGTACTCTGGGGGGGGGGGGGGGGCATAACAGCGCTCCATCATCCAGTTGCACAAGGGAAGGGCAAAAACACCTTGGCACCCCCTGCCACGCTGGCCGTGGACTTCTGCAACATCAGGGGCTTACACTCAAACATTAATGCGGTTCACTACCACCTAGAGACAGCAAAGCCGGCCTTGCTCTTCCTGACCGAGACATAGATATCGTCCCCAGCAGACACATCATACCTCTCCTACCCTGGGTATGGACTGGAACACTCCTTCGTGCCTAGGGCTGGAGTATGCGTGTACGTTAGAGACGATATCAGTTCTCGCCGTCTCAGCAACCTTGAAGGTAGGGACCTCTCCACCATATGGCTACGTGTAGACGGCGATGACCATCCCCGCGTCTATTCGTGCCTATATAGGTCCCATACCGGCGATGGCGAAACTGACCGACTCATTGAGCACATCCAAATGGCTGCAGATACTGTGCAGCAGCAGATCCCATCCGCTGAGATCGTGGTACTCGGCGATTTTAACGCCCACCACGCCGAATGGCTCGGTTCTAGCAAGACCGATCATGCGGGGAGATCTGTTCACGACTTCGCCCTGGCATATGGTTTGACACAACTGGTTACTACGCCCACGCGAATCCCAGATGTGGAGAACCATGAACCTTCACTGTTGGACCTTCTGCTGACTTCTCATCCGGACGGCTACCAAGTATCCGTTGACGCCTCACTCGGCTCTTCGGATCACTGCCTTATCCGGAGTACGGTGCCACTCACGTGCCCGCCGCGACCGCGAGTCGCCTGTCATCGTCGTGTGTGGCATTACAAGTCAGCAGATTGGGATGGGATGCGGTCTTTCTTTGCGTCCTACCCTTGGGGGCAAGTTTGCTTCACGCCGGATGATCCCAACTTCGCTGCCGATTCTGTCGCTGATGTGGTGCTGCAGGGTATGGAGCTTTTTATCCCATCCTCAGTGGTCCCCATTGGCGGCAAATCCCAGCCTTGGTTTGGTCGGTCCTGCAAAAAGGCTTCTCGCCGAAAGCAGGAATGTTACCAAGCCTGGGCAAATGCGGCGAAGGTACGGGATGAAAAGACCAGCGTATTAAAAAAGGAGTTTAACTTTGCCTCCAGGTCCTTCAAAAGAGACATTGCCAGGGCAAAGTCAGCGCACATAGGCAGAATTGGCGAGAGACTAGAGCGTCTTCCTTCGGGAACTCGTGCGTTCTGGTCTCTGGCCAAAGCTGTCCAGGGGAATTTCTGCACGCTATCATTTCCACCACTGCACATGGGAAATGATTCATTGGCCCATGACGCAAAGGAGAAAGCCGATCTTCTAGGCAAACTCTTTGCGTCCAACTCAACGTTGGATGATGGGGGAAACGAGCCGCCGACCATACCGCGGTGCACGAGCTGTATGCCGGATATCCGGTTCCACCAACGCTCAGTGCGTAAAGCACTTTTTTCCCTCGACATTCATAAGTCGAGCGGGCCCGACGGAATCCCTCCTATCGTGTTGAAGGTGTGTGCTCCAGAGTTGGCTCCAGTTTTAACGCGCCTTTTTCGGCTCTCATACTCCACTGGCGTAGTCCCGAAGTCATGGAAGACAGCTTTGGTGCACCCGATCCCTAAAAAAGGTGACCGCTCGAATCCGTCCAACTACCGGCCGATAGCCATAAACTCCTTAATGGAGTCCATTATCAACAGCCAGCTCCTTCGGTACCTAGAGGACCGCCAGCTGCTTAGTGACCGACAGTACGGTTTCCGTAAGGGCCGGTCCGCTGGTGATCTTCTTGTCTACCTGACACATCGTTGGGCACAGGCGATCGAGACTAAGGGGGAAGCTTTGGCCGTTAGTTTGGACATAGCGAAAGCCTTCGATCGGGTCTGGCACAAAGCACTTCTTGCGAAGCTTCCTTCTTATGGGCTTCCCGAGGAATTATGCAAATGGGTCACTAGTTTTCTTGCAGACAGAAGCATAAAGGTCGTAGTCGACGGTGCATGCTCAGATTCTATGTCTGTGAATGCTGGTGTCCCTCAAGGCTGTGTGCTTTCGCCTACACTGTTCCTTCTGCATATCAATGATATGCTGCAAATCAGCAGCACTCATTGTTATGCGGATGACAGCACAGGTGATGCCTTCTATACCGGCCGTGCCAACATTTCTCGGGAAAACGTCATCGAGAGCCGAAACAAACTTGTGTTGGAAATTGAGGCCTCTTTAAAGAAAGTCTCAGAATGGGGTCGACTTAATTTGGTCCAATTTAACCCCACTAAGACACAAGTTTGCGCGTTCACTGCCAAGAAAATGCCATTTGTCGTATCACCTCGTTTTGAGGACACTCCCCTAAATGCCTCAGCTAGTATCTGAATTCTTGGTGTCGACATATCGAGTGAAGTCCAGTTCCGTGGCCATCTAGAGGGTAAGGCTAAATTAGCCTCGAAGAAGCTTGGTGTGCTCAATAGATCGAGACGGTATTTCACTGCGGCGCATCGCCTGCAACTTTATAAGGCGCAGGTTCGGCCTCATATGGAATACTGTTCTCATCTCTGGGCAGGGGCACCCCAGTACCAGCTTCTCCCTCTGGACCGCATTCAACGAAGGGCAACTCGAATCGTCGACTGCCGGGATATTTCAGATCGGCTTGACTCCCTGGCGCTGCGTAGAGATGTAGCCTCGCTCTGCATTCTCTATCGCATGTACAATGGGGAGTGCTCCGAGGAATTGTTCGGATTGATCCCTGCCGCCTCTTTCCGCCATCGTTCTACGCGACAACATATTCATCCCTATCACATAGATGGTTGGCAGTCCACAACTGTGCGTTTCACTAGAAACTTTCTGCCTCGCACAACCAAACTGTGGAATGAATTGTCGCCTGCGGTATTTCCGGACCGATACGACATTCAAACCTTCAAGAAAAGAGCGTACTCCCAAATCAAAGGCCGGCAACGCACTTGTGACTCCTCTGGTGTTGCGGGTGTCTATGGGCGGCGGTAATCGCTTACCATCAGGTGATCCGTCTGCTCGTTTGCCACCTCTGCCATTAAAATAACAAAAAAATAAAAATAAACTTAAGGGTTCCTGGAATGCCTAAAAACTTATCCATTTCGTCGCTAGATAGGGCCATCTTAACATTTTCTTTCTGTCTAGACCCAATTCTGAAGTCCACGCCGTCAAAGTCGCGGGCGGAAGCTGAAATGAAATGAAATAATATTTATTCGAAGTAGGTATCTCTGTACACTTTTCGAACGTCATATTTTTCTACCTTATACGAAGTTCCTACCACTCGGAACTCGTATACCCAACGTTTCGGGAAGTGTTTGCGGAGAGAGAAGAAACGTCGGGCCCTAAAGAAACTCCCTCCAACACATTTTTTAAAATAAAATTCTTATATGCTATTACATAATTCAGGTAAACAACAAAGATATGGTTAGCTTAGTTGCATACTATTACAAACGAATGTGAAAGGATCAACAAAAACATACAAGTACAATGTGCAAACAGGTAATTATTGTGACCAAACACCAATGACAAGAGCAGGCCAGTTCACACGGACAGCACCCGATCACGAGTATAACGCGGGAGTCAGCCATCGCTCCCCTCAACTATATTTGAGGGAAGGGAACGACCCGGCTCCCGATACGCCACCATCCGCACGAACATTTAAGCGAGCATGCACCGCTCCGGTCAATGGGAAAATAAATTAATTAATTAATCTTCAATCCTTCCAGACCCTCCACAATATGTATACAACCACTTACAATTTCAATTACTAAATATTAAGTATACATAAGGTTATGTAATTTATACATGTCTAATCAATCATAATAATCAATTTTATTGGTAAAAGAAATATTTTAAAAGTCATTTAATGTCATTGTACATTATTATGTCATTTAGTTGCAGAAACACTTTTTATCCACGCATTCTTATCATCTAGGTATTCGGAAGTCTTATAGTAGGCTTTACTGTACAGTGTCTTTTTAACATACATTTTGAATTTATTTTCTGTAAGGTTTAGGATGTCTTCCGGTATTTTATTATACATTCGTACACATTGCCCCAGAAATGACTTGCTGACTTTACTGAGCCTAGTATATACAATTTCAAGTTTATTTCTACTTCTGAGATTACGATTATGCCTGTCAGAGTTCAGCGAAAAAAGATGCAAGTTTTTCCGGACATACATTATGTTTTCATAGATATATTGACAGGGAAAAGTCAAAATATTAATTTCTTTGAATTTATCTCTAAGTGACTCTCGCGAACGCATTCCGTAAATCGCACGGACAGCTCGTTTTTACAGCACGAAAATTGTATTTATGTCAGCCGCATGTCCCCACAAGAGAATACCATACGACATAACGCTGTGGAAGTAACTAAAGTACACTAGCCTAGCTGTGTTTATGTCTGTTAAAAGCCTAATTTTTTTACAGCATATGCAGCAGAGCTTAATCTTCCTGCTAAAGTATCTATGTGAGGACCCCATTGAAGTTTCGAATCTACAGTTATGCCCAGGAAAACTGCGTTCGGTACAAATTCTAAAAGACTACCAGCTAGCGATACATTATTGTTTACATGTTTAACGTTTTGCAACGTAAAATTTATACATTTAGTTTTTTTCGCATTCAAAACTAAGTTGTTCACGGTGAACCAATTGTGCACTTTACAAAGAGTGTCGTTTACTTCGTTAGTCATGTCAGTTTTTCGGTCAATTTTAAAAAGTAAAGATGTATCATCTGCAAACAACACGATTTTCGGTAGTGTTTCAACCATGAACGGAAGGTCGTTTATGTAAACTAGAAAAAGAAAAGGTCCTAAAATAGATCCTTGAGGCACACCCATTTTAACCCGTGAGCCTGATGATTTTGTACCATTAATCTGTACCTTTTGGGTTCTATTTATGAGATATGATTCTAATAGATTTAAAGCGTTATCTTTAATACCGTAATATTCCAACTTGGCAAGTAAGGTCTTATGTTCTACGCAGTCGAAAGCCTTTGACAAATCGCAGAAGACTCCTATAGCATTTTAAAGCTAGCATTATAAAGCGGACCAGATACTATCAGTAATAATGACAGTATTTTTACATCAGTATACTGACATTCCATTGTTTAGTATGCGTCAGACCATCATTCCAACCACTACACTGTCAGTATAATGTCAGTATATTGTCATTACTTGAAAATACTGTTATTATTACTGATAGTGTCTGGTCCGCTTAAAAAAATATGTGCCAATGCTCAAACTGTGGTTTCTACATATATAGGGTGACTTTAAATTAGTTCTTGATACCAGAGGATATGCATGTGCTCATGATAACAAACAACTTTCCCTAAGGAACACAATGTCAAATTACAAAAAAAAAGTGGACTCTTCATACTAATTTGGCCGGTCCGTTGACTGATTTGTATGGAGGGTCCAAAACTATGTTTGCGATTTGACTATGGGTTCCTTAGGGAAAATTGTTTGTTATCACTTGGTTATCACGAGCACATGCATAACCTTTCGTATCAAGAACTAATTTAAAGTCACCCTATATATTAACCTGAACTACTTTTCCTAAAGAACACAAGGTCATTTTCAAAGTGTTTTCATTCATTCATTTGCTAAAAATACAAATGAATCAGCTAAACTGCTAACTTCGTAAGTATATTACTTTTTAATCAAAACCCTATTAGGTCATTCATGCTTCGTTGAAATTTACCGTAAATTGTAAAATCAAATAATAATGATTAAATGTAGATATCCGTAAACTTGCGGTTGTAGGTTTAAAAGATAATGTAAACAGTTTTTTTATTATTATTATTTTCATTATAACAGGCTATGCTAAATAAAAAAACATGAATTTTATGGTATATTTTTTAATGGTTAAGGTAAGTTCTCTAATCCATTTCACTGGGTTAAATAAAACTTTTACGCGTTAGCTAATTATGTAGTTTTAGAATGTTGGTACGTATGGCGGAAAACACACTGCTCCGCTCACCGCGGCGAATGGCGGTGGCGCGGATTAGGGTGCGTCGCGTGAGGGGTTCACGAAATGATCCTTGTTACAAACAAAAACAATCTTTATTACATACATACAAGTTCGAATATTAAATAAACGTATGACGAAAATCGTCGTGCACCGCGGCTTCGGACGAAATTCGGGCGGAAACCGCCCGGTGGCGCGGAATCCACGCCTTCGTCGTGCACCGCGGCTTCGGGCGAAATTCGGACGGAAACCATCCGGTGGAGCGGAACGCTGCCGCGCGCGAATTCCGTTACTCCGCGCTCCCGTCCGGATTCCGCCTCAATGTGTTTTCCGCCTTATATGAGTAAATTATCGGTGCTGTGGATCTTGTAAAGGAGATAATTTTACATTTGCTGGCATTAAAGTGCAAATTATTTATCAAACTCCATTCACTCACAGCATCAATATCACTTTGTATCTTTACGCAGTCAGCACTACAATCTACGGCAAGAAAAAGTTTCAGATCGTCTGCAAACATAAGGCACTTAGCGTTATTGATCACTCGAGGCAGATCATCAATCATCATGAGGAACAAGGTAGGGCCAAGTGTGCTACCTTGGCTTACACCCGATCTGGTATAATAGTCTTTTGACTGATAAGGACCAAGGCGAACAAATTGCTTACGGTCCTTCAAATAATTAGCAAAAAATATTAATAATTTGGTGGAGAATCCAAACCGAGCGAGTTTCGTGAGCAAGATGTCATTATCTACTACGTCAAATGCCTTACGAAAGTCTAAATACGCGGTATCAGTTTGCTTTCTAGTGTCCATCTGAGCCGTGACACAGTCAACGAAAGAAATAAGATTAGTAGTGATAGACCGCGCTCGACGGAACCCATGTTGACGGTCACTAAGGCGACCGTTTATTTGCTCAACGATGTGCACATTTAGCATTGATTCAAATAGTTTCCCAAAAACTGACAGCACCGCAATAGGTCTCTGGTCCTTAACATCTACAGAAGATCCATGTTTGGGCACAGGAATGACTCGTGATGTTTTCCAGATTGTGGGATAGCGATTACACTGCAAAGCGAGATTATAAATAAACAAAAGTGGTACTTCGATTGTACATAGGATGTCCTTAACTAGAAATGCAGGTACCGAGTCAGGACCCGGTGCCGAAGTTGTTTTCAGTCGCCGTACAGCACGCTGAAGATCGGACGTAGTAAGTTGGGTGACGCTAACGCCTGACGTGTTTTCCCCATTAGCTGCCTCCTGCTCAGCTGCCTCAGCATCCAACTTTGGAATGTCATGCAGAAAGACAGAGCCAAAGTATTCCGCAAACACATTAACTGCCTCTTGTCCTTCAACCAACCTGTATTCGTACTTGAACTGTGCTCTTTGCCGTGTGTCAGCTTTCCTGCTCTTGACATGTTTCCAGAATCTAGACGGATTACATCTTATATCCCGTTCCACAGATTGCGTGAAGTTACGAAAAGCAACATTAACAAGTTCTTTGACTAAAGTTCTGTAATATTTAAATAATTCCCGATTAACCTCAAGTCCTAGCTCTTTGTAGCGCTTGTGATGAAAATACTTCAGCTTTATTTTACTGATTATTTCAGGTGTGTACCACTGGGGGTATACCCTTCGCTCGAAATTGTGAGTTATTACCTTACGGGGTACGAACTCATTTATTTTAGAGTTTAATTTTGTATAGAACAGTTCCACAGCAGTATCGACATCTGTTTGCAAAAATATATCAGTCCAATCTACTGCAGCAATGTCCTCATATAAATTTAAAAAATTTGCCTTACGGAAATTCCATTCAGGGGTAGATTCAATTGATGGGGTTGAGAAGCTAGACGATAGGGGATGGCAACTGCAGGAGAGTTCCATCTCTACAGTAAATAGGGGATGGTAAAGATCAATCGGTACCAAGGGTTCAGCGTCATCATTCACTATTATGCTCTCAGCATTCAGGCTAGTAAGAACAAGGTCCAACATTCCGCCGTACACGTTACTTATGTTATTAGACTGCCTTAATTTACAAAATTCTAGAAAATTTTCAAATTGTGATTTTACATTAGCGCTGCAAGAATTAAGATTAAAGTCACCTAGTATGACAATATCAAGTGTAGCATAGTTGCAAACTGCATTTTCTAAACAGGCTAGTACGTTTAAGTATTGGTCGTTATTATAACTTTTGACCATAAAATTATATTTTGATACTTATAATTTTTAATTCCCAGGTAGAAACCATTATAATAAACATTTTTAATGAAAATAAATGTATCTTAATGTTCATAATATGAGCTTTGCCGTCGAAAATTCCCTAATTTGTAGAATCACCCGTATGCAGAAAACTCTTATACAATTAATTCTAACATAGTCTGTAATCTTGCATGTGTTTTGCAATAAATTAATAATTACATAAGTACCTATATTTGCCTACCTATAGATGTTCACCCAATTTTCTACCGATTTCTTCGAAATGTTTTACTGGTAGTAGTAATAACTTTTATTTAATAGTAATAAATTTTAGTAGTAATAAATTTTATTTCAGTTGATCACAGCTTCACCACTTTTTCCGACCCACATGGACTTTGAAAAAATTGATGAAATGACACTGAACAATGAAAAATATAATGTTTTACGTCCAAGAACGCACTTTGTTAGAGATGCATCTGAGGATTTCGTATTAAGACGTGACTTTACAAAGAGTTTGATAATTTTAGACGACAATGGTATAAGACATTATTGGACTGGTCTTCAAGGAACACTTGACAGCTCAATATCATCTATAGAAACAAGGAAAGATTTGCAAGACAAAGGGGTTGAAGGTGCTGGAAATTCTGATGGTGAAGACAGTAGTTTAACCACAGAAGCGATGGAATATTTTCAAGAAGTAACTAAAGATTCTACAGACAATTCAAATGGAATTGCAAAAAAACTACCTAAAAGAAAGGGAAAATTAACAAATAAACATAAAAATGTTTTAAGGGGAAAACCCAAGCCAACTGCAATAGTTAAACCAATAATCAGGAAAAGACCACCTACAAACAAAACTACCAAAAAAACCCCTTCAACCACAAGTAAAAAAAACGGTACAGGAAAACCATCAGCTAAGCCACCATCGACACAAGCACGAAATAGAAAATCATCATCAACTAAAAACCCATCAACACGTAAGGAAGTCCAAAAAAACCAGAACGTCGAAAGAACAATAGCGAAGACCACTTTTTTCTGCCCTTTCTTAGGCGTTATAACGATGCAGTCCTACTTGGATGGCAAAAGAAGTTTCAGAACAGCTCCCACTGACTAAACTGACGTCAGTTACCAAAAATTAAATTATGGGTGGCTACTTTTTGTCACAAAAAATATCTCGAAAGGGGGTGAAATATGGCATGAAAGTTTGTATGGGAAACCAATCATTTCTCAAGTTATGGATATAAAAATTCATCATTTTTAGGGTTCCGTAGCCAAATGGCATAAAACGGAACCCTTATGGATACGTCATGTCTATCTGTCTGTCCGTCCGTATGTCACAGCTACTTTTTTCCGAAACTAGAAGAACTATACTGTTGAAACTTGGTAAGTAGAAGTATTATGTGAACCGCATTAAGATTTTCATACAAAAATATAAAAAAAACAATAAATTTTGGGGGTTCCCCATACTTAGAACTGAAACTCAATATATTTTTTTTTTATCATACCCATACGTGTGGGGTATCTATAAATAGTTCTTAAAAATGATATTGAGGTTTCTAATATCATTTTTTTCTAAACTGAATAGTTTGCGCGAGAGACACTTCCAAAGTGGTAAAATATGTGTCCCCCCCCTGTAACTTCTAAAATAAGAGAATGATAAAACTAAAAAAAATATATGATATACATCACCATGCAAACTTCCACAGAAAATTGGTTTGAACGAGATCTAGTAAGTAGTTTTTTTTAATACGTCATAAATCGTAAAACGCAATTTACCTACAACGAACTACAAGAACTTTTATATTATGTTACTTGCTGCTACGGAACCCTTCATGGGCGAGTCCGACTCGCACTTGGCCGCTTTTTTTAATTCTTATTAAGCGGAACAAGTCGCGGGTATCAGCTAGATTATGAATAATGATAACTATTGCAGTAAAGCATGACGCAATAGAAATAATTATCACCATCAGCCGAAAGACGTCCACTGCTGGACAAAAGCATCCCCCAAAATAAATAAAAATAATTAATATTAAATTACTGTAAAAATGGCAATGGATATGTTTGATTAAATCTCATGTTTCGATCGCCCAATCGATGTTATTTTATGTGTGGTTTCTTTACATTACACACACAAGAACAACAATTGGGCGATTAAATCAGATGAGATTTAATAAAACTGATTCATTGCCATTTTTACAGTAATTTAATATTAATTATTTTTATTTCATTTGGGGGAAGCCTTTGTCCAGCAGTGGACGTCTTTCGGCTGATGGTGATAATTATTTTTATTGCGACATGCTTTACTGCAATAGTTATCATTATCCATATACCAGCAGATGCCCGCGACTTCGGCTGCTTAATAAGAATAAAAAAATATGATGAATTTGTAAATCCATAACTTAAGAAATTATTGGTTTCCCATAGAAACTTTCATGCCATATTTCACCTCCTTTCGAGTTATTTTTTGTGGCAAAAAGAAGAAATCCATAAATAACTTAATTTTTGGTATAGACAGCGGTTGCCTAGTGTTGCACTTAGCAGCCATCACCCGCGGTCACGTGTAGGGCATTAAGATTTACACCTACGGACGTGTGCAACTCGACCATCATACACATCTAAAAATCAGATGTGCAGGTTTCCTCACGATATTTTTCTTCACCGTTAAAGCAGTCGGTATGCAAATGTATGTACTCGTAAGTCTCGAAAAACTCATTGGTGCACTGGCCAGGATTTGAACCCACGACCTCTGCTTAGGAGGGCGGAGTCACTACCCGCTGCAGTACAAGAACGAGTTTTTTTTTACTAACAGCCATATCAAGTTCTGGTAGAACTAAGTTTTTTGGCGTTTTGATAAAATTCACTGGGCATTCAGAAGAGTCTGGTGGAACTGGAGTGGTTTCACTTATGAGTGTGAAAAGGTTCCGTAAAAAAATTGCCCCCCCCCCCCCCCCGAATGTCACCGCCATAAAAACCTGTAGTTTTAGGTAATTCAGTTAAATCGTGGGACTGCTGATCTGATAAACTTCGCAGGAAACCACTGGAATCGCTGCAATATGCAATGTATGTTGTTCATTTCGTTCATATACTTTGTTACGACTCGGCGGGCAACTACGTCACCAAAAAACTGGGCCATGGACGAGTTTTAAATTTTTCATAAACGTTGGTAGGCAAGTCGACCAAGTTGAAATCCTTGAATGACTTGAATGACAGGTTTTTATGGCTGTGAAATTTTTAACTACTCCAGTTCCACCAGACTCTTCTGAATGCCCAGTGAATTTTATCAAAACGTCAAAAAACTTAGTTCTACCAGAACTATGTTTTTTGATATGACTGTTAGTAAAAAAAACCTCGTTCTAGTACTGCAGCGGGTAGTGACTCCATCCTCCTAAGCAGAGGTCGTGGGTTCAAATCCTGGCCAGTGCACCAATGAGTTTTTCGAGACTTACGATTTTGGCCGTTTTTATAAAAATGAAGAAGCGTATAATATAATTTCTGTTTTGTTTATTTTTTTTCATTAAAATGAAGAAGCGTATAATATAATATTTGTTTTGTTTATTTTTTTTCATTAAAATGAAGAAGCGTATAATATAATGTTTTTGTTTTTTATAAAAATGAAGAAACGTATAATATGATTTTTGTTATTTCGAAATTGATTTTTATTATTATTTTTAAACAGAAGAATATTAAGAAAGAAAAACAGTTTATTCATCATCATCAAAGGCCTTACACGACTGTTACAGACGATTTAAACAATGTGTGCTGCAAGGCATCTTTTTTGGTGGCTGTATAAGCCAATACTTTATTACGCCAGGGAAAAACTTTTAAGTTAGATGACACTAAGATATTTGCCCTGGGTGGAGATCGAACCCACGACTCTACTTTACACGAATTTGTTTAAATAAACTTATATTATTACTTCTTCCTCTACTCTTTACTCACAACAATTCCCTGCCACCACATTATTCGTCTTTTACATAGATATCATTTCTCACGAGTAACATGTTTGGCCGATTTGACCATTTAAATTTTTTAGGATAGTCAACTCGGCTATAGAAAAATAAATAAAGATCAGTCACCTTAGGCGATTTATCCCCTAGCAGTTTCAAAAAACTGCTAACTCGGCTATGATCGAGTTTTTTGGTGGCCGAGTTGCCCCACGAGTCTTTGTTACATTGATTAAGTATTTTCCAGAGATTCAACTATGGAAAAGCGGTATTGACTTCGACCTCCTAACCAGAGGTCGTGGGTTCAAATCCTGGCCAGTGCACCAATGAGTTTTTCGAAACTTACGTGCATTTTCATATCGACTGCTTTAACGGTGAAGGAAAACATCATGAGGAAACCTGCACATCTGATTTCTAGATGTGTATGATGGTCGCGTTGCACACGTCCGTAGGTGTAAATCTAAATGCGCTACACGTGACCGCGGGTGATGCTGAGTGCAACACTAGGCAACCGCCATCTATACCTTGTGGATAGAACGGTTAAATGTGCCACACGATAAGAAGAAGTAGAATGTAACAAAGTATGACGTTACTTCTTATCTGTGGCACATTTAACCGTGCTTCAGTGTATGAGAGTATGAATACCAAATAGCGAGAATTATGAAAGGTTACTAAGAAATTGAGTTGATCTATCTATCTGCATATACAGCATGTTAAAAAAACTGTGTTTGAAATTTTAAGGGGTTACTCAGAATCAAGTAAAGATTACAGGAAAAATATTTAAAACATCCGATCAACAATTTTTTTTTTCAGTTTTCATACAAAGTCTTAATTTACTATATAATCTGGAAAAAAACCGGTATTCTGTACTTGATTCTGAGTAACCCCTTAAAATTTCAAACGCACTTTTTATAACATGCTGTATAGGGTGACTTTAAATTAGTTCTTGATACCAAAAGCATGTGCTCGTCATAACAAACAACTTTCCCTAAGGAACCCATAGTCAAATCGCAAAAAAAAATTTGGGCTCTTCATACTAATTTGGCCGGTCCGTTGACTGATTTGTATGGAGGGTCCAAAACTTTTTTGAGATTTGACTATGGGTTCCTTAGGGAAAGTTGTTTGTTATCATGAGCACATTCATAGCCTTTCGTATCAAGAACTAATTTAAAGTCATCCTATATATGCAGATAGATAGATCAACTCAGTTTCTTAGTAACCTTTCATATTTTTTCAATCTGCAATTGTTTAAAAAGATTTGTGATGTAACCACTTGAAGGCGTAGAGATCCAAATAAACTTGTCTTTCATGAAAGCCCGTTAACTGAAATGTATAACCGTAGCTGCCTATGCATGTGCGTTCGAATATTTAATAATTTGCCGAATAACCTAAAAGACCTTGAATTAAATATTTTTAAGACAAAGTTGTACAAATGGCTTAGCAATAAAAAATATTATAGATGCAATGAATACCTCTCTGACAAAAACAAAAATTGTTGACATTAAAATTATAGTTTTCGTAACATTTATTTATTTAATTAATTGTATTTTTTTGCATGCCTCATGCTGGCGAAACATGGCTGTACTTACTAAATTTATTTCCTAAGATCCTACTACCATGTTTGATGCAAATAAAACATTTAATTTCATTCATGTCATTTCATAATTCCCGCTGTTTGGTATTCATACTCTCATACACTACTGATTAATGTTATTTAAGTACGCCGTCTGTCCCTTTCGGTTACTCGGTTAAAATGTGCCACACGATAAGAAGAAGGAGTAGGTGCGTCAATTAATTTTGATAATAAGATAATGTGCTGTAAGAATAAAATAAATAAAATTATGGATCACACTGTCTGAAAATAAATACATAGGTATATTTTTAAAATTTCTTTTATTATGTATGTACTAGCTTCCGCCCGCGACTTTGTCTACGTAGACCTTTGAAACCTTTGACCTTTGTAATTGAGTCCAGAGAGAAATAAAATTTTAAGGCAGCGCATTGTAAAATTTTAAGTTTTTAGACATTCCTCCGGGAATAAAAGTAATCCTATGTGTTAGCCGAGTGCTTCATCTGTCTACCTATGAAATTTCATCCAAATCCTTTCAGAAGTTTTGGAGTAAAAGTGGAAAAAGCAAACAAACATCCATACTTTCGCAGTTATAGTGTTAGATTAGGTGAGATGAGATTGTGACGTCTCCAATTTAGGTTACTGATGTTGAAGAATTAACATTATATGTATGTAAATACGAATCTCACTGCAGGCGTTAAATACGACAATTTTATGTGCAGAACAAACATTTGAAAATACAGGATGTTAAAAAAGTGCGTTTGAAATTTTAAGGGGTTACTCAGAATCGTGTATATTTTTCTTATTTCTTTATTTCAAGTTACAAGACTCATATTGATGTAAGTTAAGGAAAACTTAGCCTACAGTGTATAGAATACAGGAAAAATGTTAAAAAAACCCGCTCTTCAATTATTTTTTTCAGATTCCCATACTAAATCTGAATAGTAAATCAAGAATTTGTATGGAAAACTGAAAAAAAGTTGCAGATCGAATTTTTTCTATATTTTTTCTGTATTCCATACTTGATTCCGAGTAACCTCTTAAATTTCAAAATTTAAATTAAGGCGTAAATATTCAAGGCTTTTCCGACAAAGAACCAGAAATATAAATGTTTTTGGATAAATATTATATTTGGTTGACATATTTTGTATCACTGAACACTGGCTCAAAGAAAATCAAATCATGTTCAGTTATAATAATTATGTGACCCGAATGGAATTAGCGATATTCTAGGAACGTATAATAATTTTCTGCGTTCATAAGAATGAAGACCGCAAAGTATGGCTCCCATAGCTGACATGACATTGGCGGAATTATTTTAAGAGACGCCACAAACTAAAAGAGAAAGAGAGAGAGAGAAAGAATAAATTTTAGGTCAGGTTTTGAAGTCTTTTTGTTACACTTCTATATTTGACCCTCTTTTCACCCCGCGATGACGTCATAGACCGCGGAAGTGATCACCAAAATGAGGTTTCGTGCGAGCGCAACCCAACCCGAAAAAGTTCTTAATGGATTTTAACGAAGCAAATAAATACATTTCATTTCATTACACGAAATAAACTTTATATTGACAAAAAAAATATAGATTAATATACACAGGATTTTTCGATATTTTTCTTATTTTCTATAGGTAAGATTTGATTCTGAGTACCCCCTCAAAATTTCAAACGCACTTTTTGAACAGCCTGTATTTAAAACATATTATTCTGCAGAAATTCCGAGAGCGAAACACATAAGGACAAAAATAGTTAAAATTAAAAGGGTAAATCCCATTTTCGAAAAATAAAAATTTGCCACCAATGCAGAAAGGTGTCACGCTTGTGAAACCTCCTTAGAAATCATTAAAATTCACGAAAAAGCTAACTTTAATAGTCCATCTTCTACCTGTTAATAACCCATATCGTCCCCACTGCAGGGGCACGGGTCTCTTCCCATACCTTGGGAAGGTTAGGCCACACGGGGGCCAACTCCAGATTAGTGGAGTTTGTGAGCTAGTGGCCAACCAAAATTTTTATTGTACTTTGTAATTTTTTTTATCTAACTTCTACCTATCTCGATTCTTTTGTTTATTAGTAATGCTAAGAACGTACTGCATTATTCAAAAGCCATTCGATGTATCATAAATCATTGAACGAAGCATGGCTTTTAATTTCATTTTAATTAAAATAGTGAAAGACTGATAGACAGCCATAACTTCGTTCTTATGTTTGCTACGTGAGTGAGAGCTATTGTATCCAAGATGAATTTATTTTTATTGTTAGTTTTCACTTTTATAGCGCTTACAAATGCCAAACCACAGGTAAATAATATTTTTTATAATTAACCTGGAAATTTGTACCTAAGAATCAGTATTGTATTAGTATTCTCATAAAGTATGGACACTCCCTACCCTTCTCAAAAAGCTACCTCAACCCCATGTTGCTAAAGCCTGTGGCCAAAATCAATGGTTGGTGGTAAGTAGTGGTAGGTGGAGGTTCAAGAACCTCAATCGATATGAGACTGAACTGCTTTCCGAGGTACATATTCTTCGAAGGCTACTGTATCTTTAAGGAAAAATTCCTCCGATATTTTTCTTGAGAGCTACAGCATGAATATTGGGAATCCTTAAGAAAAGCTTCCTTCGAAGGCTGACATCATGGCTACAGGATGTGTATCTTTAAGAAAAGCTTCATACTGAGGTTTACCCCATAGCTACAGGATGTGTATCTTTAAGAAAAGCTTCATTCTGAGGTTAACCCCGTGGCTGCAGGTGTGTATCTTTAAGAAAAGCTTCATTCTGATGTTTGCCCCGTGGCTACAGGTGCTTATCTTTAAAAAAAGCTTCGTTCTGAGGTTTACCCCGTGGCTACAGGATGTGTATCTTTAAGAAAAGCTTCATTCTATGGCTATAGGATGTGTATCTATAAGAAAAGCTCCCTTCTAAGGATTACCCCCATGACTTCTGAATTTGTATCTTTAAGATAAGTTTTCCTGCGAGGATTTCTCTGACGGCTACAGTAAGAGTATTTTTATGAAAATAGGTTTTGAAATCGATAGTACATTGTTGTCGATTTTCTCTCCTGGTGTATTACCATTTGCAAAAAGGTTGGCCGTCAGCCATTTTGCCACCAACAAATAAATTATTGTATCTTTTAACTATAGGTTCCATACGATTACTTGCCAATCGGCGTAGCACCCGAAGACGAGGCCAGAAGAGACTCTAACATACCACATCCGTCCGATGTTCATCACGTGTACGAGAAATTGTTCCCATCTCGCCGCAAGTACATTGAGTAATATCACCGGTCACTATCAAATGTCACACGAGTGAAAATGAAAACCGTTATAGTTTTTAAGTAAATAGATTACTATAATATAATAAATAATTTAATAAAATAAACAAATGCTTATTCATTGAGTTTCTTGTTATTGTTTTGTAACTTCTTATTTTAATCATAAATTCATCAGCATTTATTAGCCGGAAGACATTGTGACAAACTACAAAGGACACGTTCCATTTTGGGCCTGGACACTGTGCGGAGTGCAGGTTGAGTCTGAGCATCTAAACGTACCTCGCAACGAAGGTAAATCAAAGGAAATGTACAAGTAGAAAGACTGTGTTTCTAATGATCTGTCTATGGTGACCAGGACCAGACCAGGCCCAAGCTACATAGTCCCGTGAAACGTCACCTTTACCAGCCGTCGTCACATGCAGAGTTGCACTTCAACTTAGACAGATAGCGCAGAACCGTCATCACTCCATAAACTCTTACAACTCGCTAACGAAGTTTTCTTATGCCTATGCATGTAAACGTTTTCCAACCATCGACGTTTAGACCACGGCCAATCCCCATGTAAAGGCTCTGCCTTTTTCCAGCGTCAAAAAAAGGCATACCAACTATCTTGCCTAGCGGAAGTACCAAGTTAGGTAAAAGGTTAAGCATCTTTAGTTAGTGGATAGTTACAGAAATACGTCCGCGGACATGCCAGTTGCTTTTTTTTATAAAAAAAAATTTGATTGCGTTTGACTACATCTCACCTGATGGAAAGTGATGATTGTCGAGGATGATACACGCAAACTCAAATAATGCCTATTCACTCTCGACACAAAATACACAGATACAGAAGGTTCGCCCAATACGCTCACTAAATCCTAAGCATATACATGCTTATAGTCGTATACGGTCGTTGTAGGTAAGGTCACGATTCTGTTGTGATCCTTTCCGCGTGACCTTGCCTCGAACGACCGTATAATACGACCTACGTAACGACGTACCTCGAACGACCGTATAATACGAACGACTATAAGCATGTATATGCTTACGATTTTAGTGGTTTGTATTGAGCGGACCTTCTGTGTCTATTTTCTGCTCTCGCCTTGAAGATCCCCAGATTGTAGGAATCGGAAAACAGACGCGGATAAAGAGTTCCACTCCTTCGCAGACGATATCGCGACATCAGACCGTTTTGCTCAGTCTACATTGCATCGCCGTCTTTTAGTAGGGTATTTAAAAAAATTATAGGATAAGGGATGGCAGTGATGAAGGTGAAGGGGAAAATCTATAAATCTGTCATAAGACCGGTCATAACGTATGGATCTGAATGTTGGGCAAGTAAGAAGACTGATGAAAGGCGACTGCATGCAGCTGAGATGAGAATGCTAAGATGGATGTGTGGAGTGACAAGAATGGACAAAATAAGGAATGAGTATATAAGAGGAAGTCTGAAAGTAGCGCCAGTGACAGAAAAGTTGCAAAGTAATCGTTTGTCATGGTATGGGCATGTTATGAGGAGGGACGAAAGTCATGTGACTAGGAGAGTATTGAATATGAAAGTGGATGGATTAGTGGGAAGAGGAAGGCCAAGGAAGAGATGGCTGGATTGTGTGAAGAATGATATGAGTATGAAAGGAGTGACCACTGAGATGACGGCAAGAAGAGATGAATGGAAGAAGAAGACATGCTGCGCTGACCACAAATAATTGGGAACAGGGCAGGAAGATGATGACGATGGGATGGCAGTGAAGAAGAAGAAGAGGGATAGGTAAGCTATTGTGTACCGCTTCGGTTGTCTATCCAAGTGGTAATCGCTTTCAAGGACCTTGCAAAACTTACATAGAAAATATCAGTGGGATATCACATGTTTTTTTTTTATCGAATCTATCAGTGTTTCTTAATTACTTATCAAAATGACTAACTAATTATAATACCGCAATGGTTTGAATAGGCCAATGGGAGGGTATCTCAAGAGGTAGATGTTAAAACACAATAAAAAAAAACACGAAAATGGTAGTGACAATAGAAAGCTTCAGTACTTTATTAACTAATCCATGTAAAAAATTATAATTTTAACCAACTTAAAACTGAGTCAAAATAAGTTTGATCAACTTAATAGAAAAAAAAACATAATTAAGAAAAAAGATCCGTACACCATATTTAAAAAATAAAAACAAAAATTTCGCTGACATTTGGTGGGACATTTTTAACGTTGCCTATCCTAACGCTACTTACACTCCGAGACAAAAAAATGTGAAACTAGAATTATTTTTATTTTTCATGTTTTTTCTTTTTTTTTTTTTAAATGGTATGTTATCGTTGGCTAGCAGAACGGAGGTTGGTAATCAGATCATCGACGTTGACGTGAGATGGCACGGGGGCTGCCAACTCGGCGTATTTCCCAGTGTAGTCATTTGAGGGTGACGGAGGCCAGGATTGGCTCTGTAAAGAAAGTAAAATAAACGCATGAACAATAAAGGAAGCGGTCGTGGCTCAGGGCGGCATGCTTGGTCACGTCAATCGCGCAGGTTAACTGACTACAGACATGGTCATAATCTAAGTAGGCGACTAGGAAAGATTGTTTATCATTTATATTCTGGACCGTCTCCTATCTTCGCAAGGAAAAATTAGCCGTTGATTCCAGTTGCTTTCACTAGATGGCAGTCTTTTAAGTATGTCGAAAGCATTTCACTGACTCGGTGGCTAAGTGGTTAGCGATCCTGACCTCTGATCCGAGAGTCGTGGGTTCGATCCTCACACAGAGCAAACTTTTCTTTGATGAGCAGAATTGTTTGCTCTGAGTCTGAGTGTATTATATCTATATATGTATGTATTTAAAAGTATATGTGTATGTATATCAGTCTCTGGTTCCCAAGATACAGGGAATCCTAGTTTGGGGCCAGATGACCGTGTGCACGGAATAAAGAGGTAAGGGGAAATGGTAAGTAGGCGGATCTCGCGTGTCATAAATTAGCGCTGCAGTACAGGACGCACTCATTCTCAATCGCGTACTATGCGGGACCGGACGGCTGACGTTCTTGGATAAATAAAATAAAAAAGCACATAAAAATGCCATACTGTGCTGTTTTAGAGTGCAGAAATAGAAGCAAAGACAAAACATCATATAATGGAGGCATTACATTTCACCGGTAAGTGTTGTGTTTTATATTTCGATTTAAAATTGAATTGAATTTAATTCAGAGCTATATCCCGACCGAATTAGATAATTTTAAACTTTATGTCAGAGTAATAAGAGTCATACGTCAGTAGCGTAAGTCGGCCTGGTCCATCAACATTCTCGTGTGTTCTACATAGTGACGTGCAATAATTTATCTTTAACAATATATTATCGATATCGATAAAAAGAGAAGTTGATTTTATTATCCTTCTAGTTGTTTATAATGTGTATATTTGAGATACATTTTATTGACTAATGTCGAACCTTTGTTCATACCCTACTACCGAAGGACTTTGTAGGTATGTATGTACATAATTCTTTGGTACGCTCTACAGCCTAAAGGGCGTCACACACGAGCGCTATACTGTGCTATTTCATCGTAAGATCAAATATAGCTCGCCATACCATAAATAAAGGGCGTCACACACGGGCGCTATACTGTAAAATTTTTTCGTAAGATCAAATATCGCTCGCGATACAAATAAATGGATCATCCATCACACACGGGCGCTATACTATACTGCTTTAACTTAAGATATCACGTGACACCGTGCGAACAGAAAATCATAGCGCAGATATGACCTTGATATAAGCGATTTTTACTTGTTATGATGCGCGGGGGTGTTGAAATATATATTATCATAGAATAAAGAATAATACTCGTATAGAAGTTTCACTCTGCAGTGATGATAAATTAATAAGATACTCTAAATGCATAGCGATAAAATTCAATCGGGCTTGCCCATACACTATGTGTCTCTCTCATTATACATGCATATAAATGCATACCACACATATGCACAAGGTATTATATACCTATTCACAACGCGCGAGAGTTGCTTTTACTCTGACCGCCCAATGTTTTCTGTCCTTGTTTGCCCTTAGTGATTCCTGCTCGAGGGTACGCGGTGATGTACTTACGCGCATATATAGCTTCGTCGAAGTGAGACAGGCCTGATATATCTATATCGTAACTATAGCAAAATAAAACTTTTATGCTTAAATTTTGCTTTTCAATATTTATTGCATTTTTAAATTGACAGTTTTCCGTGTGACGGGAATATAAAGGAGAAGTGGATTAACGCTACAGGGAGATTAAATTGGATGCCAACAAAATATAGTACAATATGTTCCAAACATTTTGAGGAAAACCTTCTCACAACGTCGAAAAAAGGTTACAGATTTTTAAGTCCCAATGCTGTGCCAACCAGAATGATTTTTACATTTCATCATCAGGTCAGTTATATTTTACTATAAACTATAAAACTGTAATGTTATAAAAAAACATAAGGACTGTTTATATACATATTTTAATGTATTAACAAAATGAAGATGACATCATCTATTTCAACATATATGGTAGCTCAGTTTAAATACCGTATTATTACACGAAAATTACTTTATTTCTACAGTTAATTTAACGCAAGACTAAAATATATGGTGCTACTTTATTAGTACCCGATATTTTAGTCAGCGTTTCTACTTGTGAATATGGTAAAACATACAATACAAAAATATTGTAAAATACAAAACCATTTTTGTTACACTTTTTCAGATCCAGAATTATAACAATATTTCTGCATCAGAAGTTACACTAAAACGAAAACACAACGTTTTACAAGAACCTCCTAGTGAAACAGAAATTCTTATTAAAAAAAATCGGACTGACGCGTGCACTTTTACTGATATACCCACAACTGACGATAACGTAAGTTAGACTACTTGCTTGTATGCATTTTTCGCCTTGTATACGCGTGTTAAAAAAGTGCGTTTGAAACTTTAGGGGGTTACTCAAAATCAAGTATAGAATCCAGGAAAAATATTGGAAAAATCCGGTCTTCAAATATTTTTTTCAGATTCCCATACTAAATCTGAATTGTGAATCAAGAACGTGTATGAAAAATTAAAAAAAATATTGAAGACCGGATTTTTTTCAATATTTTTCCTGGATTCTATACTTGACTCTGACTAACCCTTTAAAATTTCAAACGCACTTTGAAATTTTATGGGGTTCTCAGTTTAATGCAGCGAAAATATCGAAAGAATCCGCCCTTCATTTTTTTTTCAGATGCCCATACTAAATCTGAATAGTGAATCAAGAATTTGTATGGAAAACTGAAAAAAAGTTGTAAATCGGATTTTTTCAATATTTTTCCTGTATTCTATATTTGATTTTGAGTAACCCCTTAAAATCTCAAACGCACTTTTTAACAGCCTGTATATTAATAATAACTAACTATACTTGTTGCTGTTATTTGTGTATAAAGGCGTGATTGTGATAAATTGTATCCAGGTAAAAAAATAACTTTTTTTAAAAGATACAGGACTTTAAAAATATATTCGCGTCGGAAATTACGATAAAAAGGGCGCACAATATTTTAGAAGATAAACTCTTTTAAAATATTGTTCTCCTTTTTTATTGTAATTTCCGACGCGAAAATATTTCTCGAGTCCTGACATTTTTTATTGCAATTTTTCAGATCGAGAATTATAACAATATTTCTGCATCAGGAGTTACACTAAAACAAAAATACAACGTTTTAGAAGAACCTCTTAGCGAAACAGAAATTCTTATTAAAAAAAAACGAACTGACGCGTGCACTTTTACTGATGCATCCACAACTGACAATAACGTAAGTTAGACTACTTACTTATATGCATTTTTCGCCTTTTGACATATTTATTAATAACTGACTACATATACTTGTTACTGTTATTTGTGTATAAAGGCGTGATTGTGATAAATTGTATCCAGGTAAAAAATGTAACTTTTTTTACAGATACAGGACTTTAAACATATTTTGGCGTCGGAAATTACAATAAAAAGGGAGCACAATATTTTAGAAGAGTTTATCACTGAACCAAAAATTCAACTTAAGGAAATCCAGACTGAGACATGTCATGCAGTTTGCAGATCGCCATCGCCATGCAAAGCTAAGTGCGAAACCAATGATGCCAATTCTACGTTTTCAACACCTAGAAAAAGAAAATTAGCCGGAATGTTGCGATGGACGCAAGATAAAATAAAAAAACAAAATTTAAAAATAAAGTGTTTGCAGTCTCAGAATCGTAGACTAAAGAAAAAAATACAATCAGTTAAGCAAATTTTAAAGATCCTTGAAAATAAGTTTGCAATGACAGGTGAAAATATTATAAGCTTGGAAAAGACTAATGTTCAGGTTATTGATTTAAATTTATTTCAATTAGCAGTAGGAGTACATAAAATGATAACATCATCTCATCTTACTAATATTATAAATGTGAAAGTATGGCTGTCTTTAATTTGTTCCACTTTTACGCTGAAACTACTGAACGAATTTGGATGAAATTTAGTAGGTAGATAAAGTCCTCGGCTGAAACAAAGGATACTTTTCATCACAACTCAAGGTTTCTCGGATGAACAGCGAACATCAGAAATTTTTACTTTGTCACTAGATGGCTTAATATTTCATTTCTTTCTGGACCCAATTTCGAAATCCACGTAGACAAAGTCGTGGGCGGAATTAGCTAGTAGACAATAACACTTACATATTATACTTTTTTGACAGGTTAAAGAACTCGTCAAACGTTGCGTTGCAAACAAAAATACTTCAAAGAAATTTTCTCCGGCACTACGCAGTTTCGCCCTTACTTTGCATTTTTATTCGCCTAGGGCTTATGATTATGTCCGGAAAACTTTTAATACATGTCTGCCACATCCGCGAACCATAAAAAAATGGTATTCGAAAGTAAGTAGCTGTTAACAAAAAAATATGCTGTATACAACTTGATTTTTTAAGGGTGGATGCAAACATACCAATAGACTTTAGTTCAGATCTTTTGATCTACGAATTTTAAAATAAACGATATTAAATTTTGCCTTTGCATTCAAAAATGACATTAATGAATATCCGACGATCACTTTTCATGGAGAGTTGAACACTTTGAAACGTAAATTTAAAAAGTGGCAGAACAAACAAGTCGTCACATTCGACCCGAATAAAAGCCTGATGATCTTCATATCCCCAATAACAATCACCTGTTATAATTAATAATTATTGTTTACTGTAAAAATATATTTAAAGTATCATTATTTTTAGGTAGGCGGAGAACCTGGCTTCACCAAAGAAGCATTTACTGCACTAAAAGTGAAATCGGAAACAACTATGCATCCAATCATTGCTACGTTATCTTTAGATGAAATGAGCATACGTCGCAAAATTGAGTATGGACAGAAGCTACATGGATATGTAGACATGGGTACAGGCTTAGACAGTGGCGACCATTTAGCTGAAGCCAAAGAAGCACTTGTATTTTTGGTTACTGCCATGAATAGTAATTTTAAAGTCCCGGTGGCTTATTTTCTTGTCGATGGGGTCACTGGATTGCAGCGTGCTACCCTTGTAAAACAATGTCTTGAAATGGCTCATGAACATGGCATTAGAATTGTTACACTAACTTTTGATGGCTGCGCGGCAAACATATCTATGGCACGGCATCTAGGATGTAATTTCGATTCACAAGAAATAAAATTTGAACATCCTGTTACAAAAGACCCTATAGTTGTGGTGCTCGACCCTTGCCACATGATAAAATTAATTCGAAATACTTTTGAAAACTACAAGACAATAATTGATGAAAATGGGCAAGCTGTGAAGTGGGAGTATCTCGTAAAATTGAATGATTTACAGTATGAGGAAACTTTTCATTTATCGAATAAATTAAAGAACAGACACATACATTTTCATAATGAAAGAATGAAAGTAAAACTCGCGACACAATTATTTAGTCGAAGTGTAGCCGAGGCAATCCAGTTTTGTAGAAAAGATTTAAAAATCAAATGTTTCGAAAACTCTGAGCCGACTGAAAAGTTTCTGTTGATTTTTAATAATATATTCGACATCTTTAATTCTAAAAATATGCATCTCCACGGCTTTAAAAAAGCATTAAATTCTAATAATACATCTGAAATTTTTGAGTACTTGAGAGTAGCTTCTGTTTACATTTCAAAATTAAAAATGGAAAACGGAAAGTTCATTATAGTTAGTCCACGAAAAACTGGTTTCCTGGGTTTTCTCGGCTGCATAGAAGCCCTTAAACAATTATATTGCAGTCTAATAGAAACAAAAATTTTGGTATACATACCGTTCTATAAAATTAGCCAGGATCACTTAGAACTGCTGTTTTGTAATATTAGAGCCCATGGAGGAGCCAACAACAATCCAACAGCGCGTCAGTTCTTAGCAGCTTACAAGAAAATTTTGACTCATATAGAACTTAAAGATACTAATAAAGGTAATTGTGCGGCGCTTGAGCATTTGTCTATCCTCGATTGCTCAAGCGCAGTTGACAGAATTAATAAAACAACAGCTCTGAATATTGATCAAGAAGATACAAGACCAGAAAACGAAGAACTCGAACAGATGTGTGAACATCTTTCTGAATACGGCAATCAAGCCATCGGTCATATTGCTGGCTACATCGTTAAAGTATTAATAAAGAAAATTAATTGCAATATTTGCGTCAGTGCGCTTATCACTAAAGAAGTACAACCGTTTCACAAATTTATCATATCGAAAGACAAAGGGGGACTAATTTACCCGCACAATGATGTGATAAAAATTTGTCAGATTGCTGAAAAGTACATAAAAATGTATTCCATTGAAGAAAAAATATTTAAAAAAGAAGCTCTCATCAATAAGATATTAAGTAGCTTTATCGGTGCGCCAATATTTGATAAAATATGTTTTCATCAGCTAGGTGAATACCCAGCTTCCAACCACATCACCGATTTAATAAAATCTATTGTTGAGAGATATTGCAACGTAAGGATTCACCATTTATTAAAATTGGGAAAAAAGTTATCAAAACGACAAGCGCTGAACAAATATATTTTATTTCAAGGACAATAACAATTGAAGATTAAAAACATAAAGTAAGTTGTCGATTTCGGTGAATTATAGTAAAAGTTAAAATATGTTTATTCGAAGTAAGTATACAGGTATACACTTTTCGCAGGTCATTTTTTAATGTACCAAATCGAAGTTCCTATCGGTGATATGGTTGGAGGCTGAGTATTCATTCACCTAGCTGATGAATTCGTAACCCAACGTTTTGAGGAGTGGTTGCGGAGAGAGAAGAAACGTTGGTCGGGCCCAAAAGAAACTCTCTCCAACACATTTTTTCAAAATATAATTCTTACAATTTTCCTTCAATTTTCCTTTCTTTCCTGCCAATCTTAAAAATAAGATAAGTATCAACATATCATCAATATATAAGTAAAAATAAGATAAGGATAAACAACACAATGTTTGATAAATTTTGCACCATATATGGCAAGTCATTTATACAGGGTGTAACAGAAGTGTGTGACAATACTTCAAGGTTGGCTTTTACCCATCAAACTGAACAACTTTTGTTCTACAACTTTGTTGAAATCGCAAAAAATTTTTTGGACTTTTCATACAAACTTGGTTCGCCAGCTGATCGATTTGTATGAAAAGTCCAAAAAAAATTTTGCGATTTCAACAAAGTTGTAGAACAAAAGTTATTCAGTTTGATGGGTAAAAGCCAACCTTGAAGTATTGTCACACACTTCTTACACCCTGTATATGTAAGAAAAAGAAAAGGACCTAATATAGATCCCTGGGGCACACCCATTTTAACCTTAGAGCCAGATGAATTTGTGTCATTTACTTGGACTTTTTGAGTTATGTTGCTTAAGTTCGAATTTAGAAAACTGAGGGCCCCGTCCTCGACACCGTAATGCTTTAACTTTATAAGTAATGTATGATGTTCAACGCAATCAAACGCTTTAGATAAATCACAAAACACTCCTATTGCGTTTTGTGATTCCTCAAAAGCATCAGAGATGTTACGAATAAGAGAAACTCCTGTATCGGTTGTAGATCGACCTTTTGTGAAACCAAACTGTTGTTTATGCAGAAGATTATTTTTATTAAAATGTTGTAGTAATTGGTAGAGCATAATTTTTTCTAAAATTTTACTGAGAACTGGTAGTACAGAAACTGGTCTGTAATTTTCTGGATCAGTTTTGTTACCAGACTTTTATAGGGGTATCACTTTACTACATTTCATTAGGTCCGGAAATACGCCACTATCAATACTGATATTAAAAATACAAGCTAAATATGGCGCTAAAGTCAGAATTACATTACTATTTAAACTTACTAACAGTCCCAAAGGTCTTCAGTTCTTTTCATTTTAAGAGATTTAAAAGTTTTGACAATAGTGTCTGGTTCAATATCTCTGAAGGATAATTTTTCATTACAAATACTGACATTATCTTCTTCCATTATATATAAAATGTCGCTTCAAAGTGTATTTTTGCTGTAGTTGATTAGATTATAATTTTTTGTTCCTATTGTATTAGTATATTTAAGTACAAGCTTATTTAACTCTAGCTTACTATTATGTAGCAGAAGAGATTTGACAATTATTATTGTTTTATTAAACAAATTATTCCCAAATTTTTGAGTGTTTTGAGTTTTTAAGGGAAATTAAGTCATCATCACCATCATCATTATCAGCCGAGAGACGTCCATTGCTGGAGAAAGGCTTTTTACAAGGATTTCCACTTTCCACACGACCACGACCGGTTCTGTGCTGCCCGCATCCAGCGACTTCCCGTAACCTTTACCAGGTCATCGGTCCACCGAGTGGGAGGCCTATTTACACTGCGTCTTCCGGTTCCGTTCAGGCATTAAGGTTCTCGAGTGACGACCGTGCACCCGAAGACGCAGTGTAGGGAAGTTAAGTACTTAGGAGTAATTCTAGATGACAAACTTACTTGAAATAAACAAATTACCACATCGTAAAAAGGAAAAGCTCAAATAGCGTTAGGTATATGCTGTCGGGATCCCGATGGCGGCTGCAGCCCAAATCGGTGCTGTGGGCCTACAAAAAGCTTGCAAATGCGAGGCACTGTAAATAATGCATGTGCCGCATATTGTCTATAATAATTGACCACACTGAATACGTTAAAAACAACCGACTTCAATCTCAACAACTCCAATTTTCCTATGTTTTTGTTGATTTTCTCAAAAACAGCTGAATCGATTTCAATAAAATTTATATGGGACTACCTGTAAAGTATACTCTTTTAAACAAAAAAAGAATTTTCCAAATCGGTTCAGGCGTCTTCGAGTAACCGACTCCGAAGAAGATTCCGACGAATTGAGAACCTCCTCCTTTTTTTGAAGTCGGTTAAAAATGACCAAGTGTGAGTTTAAAGCTGTAACTACCTACTCGCATACTAAGAAGCCATGAATGTATCAGTAGGTAAGTACAGCTGAAACTTGATTTTTTTTATATAATTTGTCTACGTTATTATGTACTCTACCTTTTCAACAATCACATGGACGCTATACTGTGCTATTTGATTTTACGATATCTGTACTGTGCGATTTTAATTGTCCCATATATGGTAGGGCCATCTTTGTCATGAAATATCTCCGAAACTGGTGGTTCAAACACTAAACGAACGACTTATCATATTTTTTCATCGTCTAAATGTTCACTAGCGATTTATAAAGGATTCAAGGTGAAAAAAATGCCGGCCATAGGCCACCTTCCATAGTAAAATCTTACATCGCCTTTCACTACCCTTGGGCGTCGTGGTGCTCATATCAAGGTCACATCGTACGCTGTCATCTCCGTATCGCTCGGTGTCACGTGACATCTTAAGATAAAACAGTATAGTATAGCGCCCGTAGTATGTGATGGTTCATTTATTTGTTTGGCAACCAATATTTTTTGATTTTACGGTGAAATAGTACAGTATAGCGCTCGTGTGTGATGCCCTTTACGTAGGTCCGCGCAGTAGATATCGGGATCGGAAAAAGTGTCATTCTCGACTTTACTTCAAAAAATGGTAGAAAAATTCATATATAATAACCCACAACGAGAACTCCAGCGTGTCAAATATGTTATTCAAATTAATTTCCCTAACTGGAAACAAAATTTGTTTCCCAAATGCATAATAGCAGAGAAAAATAGAGTTTCACCTGAGGTTTCCACACAGAGAATAATAGTTTCACCTGAGGCACAAAATAGCCATTCCCAGAAGGTCCGCTCAATACGCTCACTAAAATCCTAAGCATATACATGCTTATAGACGTATACGGTCGTTCTAGGCAAGGTCACGATACTATGCGATCGTGACCTTGCCTCGAACGACCGTATAGTTCTATAAGGGGTTAATCACGTGAGGCTCAAAAGGGGGGAAGGCGGTTCAGAAAAAATCACGAAATATCACAAGGGGCGAGGGGGGGGGGTGTACTGAGATATCACGTGTATTTATTTTTACGTTGAACACACGATTTCTAGAGCAATTTCCAAACTGTTGTTGTTATGTTGTTTTTAACTCATCCCATGGTTCGAAATGGCTTCAGGCAGTCAGAAACAACATGCAGCCTTAATGTCTGTCTGGAATTTTTTATTACGGTGCTTAATATTCCCAGAATTAAATTACATTATACCTGTATTTAAAGATAATATTTTGTACCAAACAAATACACGTGATTTTGGGCAGGGGGTAGTCTAAAACCTCACCATGTATCACCAGGTCCCCCTGGGGGGTCTAAAATGTTGCTAAAAAACATCACGTGATTAATGGACGGCCCCTAAGCATGTATATGCTTAGGATTTTAGTGCTTTGTATTGAGCGGACCTTCTGTTATATGTGTTTTGTGCCTGAGATTTCCACACTTAAAACATTTCCTGAAACAACATTTTCCAGGGTTGTCACTTTTCAAAATGTAAAATGTTTGTTAATTTAAGTATATATGTTTTGTTTTTATCAAGAAAACCTTGTTTTGCTTTTTATTTATTTCTGTTCGTTTACTGTTTGTCGAGCAGTTTACTTAATAATTATATAAGGTGTAACGTAATAAGCTGAATTTATTTAAAGTGTGACTTCTATGTATAAAACTGAACAATATTTCTCAAGCAATAAATTATAGTCAATACGGGAGTGTTTTGACCTTTTTAATTAGTTGATCAGCTGGTTGGCCTTCTTAGTATGGGAAATCCAATTTTATGCGAATTAATTATTGGCATCGAATGAATGAATGAATAAACACTTTACTGCGCAACAAAATAGGAAAATATAAACATAAAAATTAAAAGAAAAAAGTTATACAGGTAGGCGGCATTGGTTACTTGAGGCAAGTTGTTCAGATTCAAAAAATAGAAGCTCCACATAAAACAGTTTCAGGTGATTTTGTTGCACCTTAATGCACTTAATAAAATAAGGTCTTAAAAATCTAGTTTTGTCTTCTGTCTTATTATTGCCATTCAGTTTCAGTGTTATGAATATCGAGGATGGACCATTTCTCATACCACAGGTAAACCTTCACAGGTAATTTTCGAATAAAAGGTATATTTTTTTTTTTTTTATAATATCTGGGACAAATCACACACGGTCATCTGGCCCCAAACTAGGATTTCCTGTATCTTGGGAACCAGAGACTGATATACATACACATATACTTTTAAATACATACATATATAGATATAATACACCCAGACTCAGAGCAAACAATTCTGCTCATCACAGAAAAGTTTGCCCTGTGTGGGGATCGAACCCACGACTCTCGGATCAGAGGTCAGGATCGCTAACCACTTAGCCACCAAGTCAGTCAACTAGTCATTTAAAAACGAAATCACTCTTGAATCCGACAAGAATGCTTAAGCGCCTTTGATTTGACAACCCTAGATAGAAAAAACCGGCCATGTACGATTCGGACTTGCGGACCAAGGGTTCCGTATAAATTCATAATCACACATGTCTTGAACTCTATATCAAATTCTCAGGCCTGCAATTCCTTAAAGCTGTGAAAAAATCAAACTTCTATGCCAACGCAATCAAGACATACCTACGGCCGTTTATGCCGCATATTTGGACACTCGCATGGGAATTAAAAAAATGTGATGTAACTAAAATGTATGGTTTTCGGACTTTATCCTTTAGTTGTGCTATAAGACATTGCTACTTGATAAATTTCATGATTCTACGTCAACGGGAAGTACCCTATAGGTTTTAATTCCGTGCGAGTGTCCAAATATGCAGCATAAACGACCGTATCTCTCGATTGCGTTGGCACAGAAGTTTGATTTTTTTTACAGCTTCAAGGGATTGCAGGCCTAAGTGTTTGATATAAATTTCAAATTCAAATAACTTTATTTACTAGAAAACAGTAAAAATATAGTTCTTCGTACACAGTGTTTTCAGCTTAATATTATATAAGCATGCAAATTTTTATCATTAAAAATATTTGATTGTCTACAATATAATAAAAATATCTGGCAACACTGCCGGTTGACAGTTCGTTCTCCGTATTTAAATTAATTTTATTATAATTTAAGTGGTTAATTATCTTAAAATATAGTTAAATTGTGATAATCAGAAGATAATCAAACGACCAAAGTATTTTGCACAAGTTCTGAGTGGTTTTAAGCAAAAAATAAGCATCGTAAAATAAAACAGCTGAGACCGCCATTCATAACGGACGACCTACAAGGATTTAAAAAACCTAACGCATCGAAATTACATTGGATTTAACCTGGGGAGTATTGTTTTCATTATAAATGTACTTACAGTTAATTTAGGTATTTAGACACCCACATCGTAACCCTTTTTCGAATAATATTATTGCACTTTTTTCCTGTGACTGGGTGAGCGTTTGGTATCCCTTTGTTTATCACTATTAAAATACTGTTGGATGATATAAACGTTACACACGGTCACTTATCATAACAAATTAAGTAAATATCTCTGCTAAGATACACATTCTACAATTTTAACTTGTGTTGCTCCACGAATCCTTTCTTTTACGCCGCGATTCCAAAACAAATCGTGTTTGTTTACCGTGTCTGCACTCAGCAGCAGCAATAGGTACTAAACGAGCAGGTAGATAACGCACATTACAGGATGTCGCTTGGCTGGCATGGCTATACTTAGTTATAGTTATTGCTGAGTTATAAGCACGATCTGGACTGTATCACACTAGCTAGCATTTACAGTAAACAAATAGTTAGGCACATAGTTAATTATATTAAATATAGGTTTTACTAGATTTAAATTTGCATAAACCTAACATTCCAGAGAAATGACTACTAGAAGTATGGCCAAGACACTTGAGTTGGACTCCAAACTGCGTTCTGCCCTGGACCAACTGAAATCAACTCGGGCTCTGTGTGACAAACTACTAGCGGAACGCGAGGACAGTGAGGTGGAGCTCCAAAGGATTTTAAACAAAAACAAGGAGCTTAAAAATGAGCTAACTGAATATGACATCAGGTACCACGACATTCTTGACCAACGCGACCGGCTACAAACCACCGTCTCCACATATGACCAGTGCAATGAACTCTATGAGGAGGCGCTGGACCGCGTCAGACACCTGGAGCGCGAGCTGTCCGCGGCGCAGGGCCGCGTCGAACAGCTGGAGGCGGAGAAACACCAGCGGCAACTCAAGGACACTCAGACCCTGTATGATGAGTTGGTTGGTCAGAAGTCTAGGCCATTTGTAGGCATTTGTAATAGCCGTAACATTTGTAAAAAATATGGCAAAATTAATAGATTAGTTAAGAAGTCTGCGTTTCAGATAAAAAAGTATTGTAGCAAATGCAGGTCATCGGATAAACTTAGAGCGGAACGTAGGGACTTATTAGCGCAATTGGATACATATAGTGTTGAATTAGATAATTATAAAATCAAATATGACATCCACTCGCGGAATTTAGAGTCGGAGATTATTAGATTAACGGACCGTCTTACGGAAATGACACAAAAATACGATCAAGCTGAGAAGCAAATAGACGAGCATGTTTTGGCCACGGATAAGTTATTGGAACTCTGTAAATATAATTCAGAGCGATTTGAGTCTTTAGTAAATAATCATCAGTGTGACTGCGCGTGCGGCCAGCCAACTCTCACCGGCGAGGGGCCGGCCGCAGATCCGTGCGTAGGCCGAGCTTCGGAAAGCTGTCGGGATGTGTCTCCAAGCGCTGCTCCTACTTCGCCTCGGGTGTTTACACGGAGCACCGAATTTACATCACTTAATCCTAAGAAAAGAACCATTATTTTCTCTGATAGACTAGGTATAGGTTTCGGGCCGCTGTTTTCAAGTAGCATTGAATCTTCCAGGGTGGTAAATAGGTGTTATCCCGATGCCTCATTAGAACAAATAGTTGATAAAATTTATAGTAGTTCATTTGATCACAGCTCCTCAGTTGTGTTAATGTTAGGTAATAGTAACAATGTTAAAAAATCTCACATTAAGAAAACTGTCGACCGGCTTGTGGAGCTAAGCATGGAGAAGAAATGTAAAATAACAGTATGTGCGTTTCCTTATTGTACTAATGCAGCGCACGACTATAATAAAAAATTGCATAATTTGAATTTGTATTTATACAATTTGACATGCAGTCATAGCGACTTTGTTTTGTTTTTTGACACAAATAGTTTTATAAATAAGTTTAAATTGACCAATGATACAATGTATCTACCATTTGTACAGAAAAAAAGACTAGCTAATTCGTTAGCTTACAGTATTTTACATCGTACCGACTGTATTCAGTCGGTAATTACCTGCGTAACGACGGAGGAGCCCGTCGCCGGTGTCGGCACCGCAGGTATGGCGCAGCCTATAATTGCACTAGACAGTGCACCCTGCGGTGCTGGCACTTGTAGCGGGTCTCGAACTCCAGATTTAAACTAGGTTCAGAGACAACGAGGAAGCCCAACTCTTTGAAATTAGTACACCAAAATATACAAGGCTTTCTCGGCAAAGAATTCGAAATAGAATTATTTTTGGAAAAATGTAATATAGATATTTTATGTATTACAGAGCACTGGCTCAAGGAACATGAAATGCTTTTTAATTTTGAAAATTATAATATGGCCAGTGCATTCAATCGAAAGACTGCGATTCGCGGTGGCTCCGCTATATTACTTAAAAATACCCTAAAGACTAAGGTACGGAAAGACGTCGTAAGTCTTTCGATTGAAAGAACTGTGGAGCTATCTTGTGTGGAGCTGGAGAACCACATCATTATCTGTGTATATAGGCCCCCATGTGACGATAACTTTGCTCGTTTCGAATCAGTAATGGAGGATGCTTTAAATTTAGTAAGTAAAAGTAAAAAATCTGTCATCGTATGCGGGGACTATAACGTTGATTTATTAGAAAAGAAGTCCCTAACAACAAGAATTATTTGTCTTTTTAAGTCGTTTGATTTGGATTATTTATTCTTAGAACCAACTAGAAAAACAGAGACTTCTGCCACATGTATCGATAATATTTTCTGTAACTGTAGCCATGTAGAGAAAAAAGTAATTAACTGCTTGAGGTCTGATCATAGCGGACTAATGGCTAGCTTTCCTTTCAACTCAATTATAAAACAAATTAAAATACAGTCGAGGCCTGTCACTGTTAAAAGAATAGAAAAGTATAAAAAAGCGTTAAATGACAAGCTGCCCATACCAAATTTTGATAATGAACCAGAAGCCAACAATATGTACAATGATTTATTTACAGTAATTGAGCGAGATTTTCAGGAAATTTTTAAAACTAAATCTATAAATATTGATAATAAATTTAAGTTTTGTGAATGGGCTACTGTAGGAATTTATAAAAGCCGTCAAACCTTATTTGATCTTTATGAGAAAAAAAGTTATATATTTGATGACAATTTCAGAAATTATGTAAAACGTTATTCAAAAATATTCAGAAAGGTATGCTGCGCAGCCAAATCTAATTACTTAGCCAGAAAGATAAAACTATCTGATAATAAAATTAAGACGGTTTGGAATATAATAAATAAAGAAACCGGCAAATTCAAGAAACACGATAAAGATTTTGTTTTACAAACAGATAAAGGCAAAATAACATCTAACGCAGAAATAGCTACGGAATTCGAAACGTTTTTCACAAACATTCCACTTAAGCTAACTGAGGCCCTGGACTCATCACCCACATATGCTAAAAAAATATTAGAAGAAAATGTCATTTCTTGTGATGAAATATTCTATTTTAGAGAAATTGGACCTGAAACTGTTATTAAAACTTTTAAGTCGCTTAAAGTGAAACAAACTGAGGACTTGTGGGGTTTATCAGTTAAATTAATTAGTAATGTAATTGACGTATTAGCACCACATTTAGCATACCTTTTCAATATTAGTATAGAAAGTGGTGACTTTCCAGATCTCATGAAGTGTAGTAAAATTATACCTCTTTATAAATCAGGTTCCAAAACTGATGCGGGAAATTACAGACCAGTTTCTGTATTACCCGTCCTCAGTAAAGTCTTTGAAAAAATTATGCTCAACCAAATGCTACAACACTTCACTTTAAACAAACTTCTGCATAACCAACAATTTGGCTTCACGAAAGGTCGATCAACTACCGATGCAGGAGTAGCACTTATACGAAACATCTATGATGCTTTTGAGAAATCACAAGATGCAATAGGAGTGTTTTGTGATTTATCTAAGGCATTTGATTGTGTGGAACATCAAACTTTACTTCTTAAACTAAAGCATTACGGTGTGGAAGATAGGGCTCTCAGTCTTCTCAATTCTTACCTTAACAATAGGTTACAAACAGTCCAAGTAAATGGCACAAATTCTCTCGGCTCTACAGTAAAAATAGGCGTTCCCCAGGGATCTATTTTAGGCCCCTTTCTCTTCCTTGTTTATATAAATGACTTACCATTTATGGTGCAACGTCTCTCAAATATTGTGTTGTTTGCAGATGACACATCTCTTATTTTTAAGGTAGACAGGAAAGTCAGCAAAATTGACGAAGTAAACAACACACTTTCAGAGATACATAAATGGTTTACTGTTAATAACTTGCTATTAAATGCCACAAAGACAAAAGTAATAAAATTCAGATTACCAAATGTCAAGCAAACTCACGATAATGTAATATTAGATAGTAATATTTTAGAGTTCGTAAATAGCACTGTTTTTCTTGGTATTACTTTAGATGCTTCTTTACAATGGGGACCACATATAGAAACCTTAGCAGGAAAGCTTAGTTCAGCTGCCTACGCCGTCAAGAAAATAAGGCAACTAACAGATGTAGATACTGCAAGACTAGTGTATTTTAGCTATTTTCATAGTATAATGTCTTACGGCATCTTAATTTGGGGACATGCAGCTGACATAGAAACTATTTTCATACTGCAAAAAAGAGCCGTTCGCGCTATCTATCAGATGCGATCTCGAGAGTCATTGAGGAACAAGTTTAAAGAAATAAATATTTTAACTGTTGCCAGTCAATTCATATATGAAAACATCATGTATGTTCGTAAGAATTTAGATTTATTTCTAAAAAACAGTGACAGGCATAATTTTAATCTTAGAAATAGAAATAATATCGAAGTTGCTTATTCGAGACTGAGTAAGGTAAAGAAGTCGTTCATGGGGCAGTGTATAAAATTCTACAATAAAATACCTGAAAATGTAATTAGTTTATCCGAAAATAAGTTTAAGACCTATGTAAAGAAATGCCTGTGTTCAAGAGGATATTATAAAACCCAAGACTATGTTAATGACAATGATGTATGGACATGTATAGATCTTCCAGCTCATAGCTTTAGTAATGACATCAATTGTAATAGATATTAAGTATTTATTTCAAAAAATGTGTTGGGGCGAGTTTCTTTTGGGCTCGACGTTTCTTCTCGCTCCGCTAACACTTCCCGAAACGTTGAGTGTACAAGTTCCGCGTGGTAGGAACTTTGTACTAGGTAGAAAAAAAAGACGATTTAAAAGTATGCGTACAGCATCTACTTAAATAAAAAATATTTTGACTTTGACTTTGACTTTGACTTTATCAAAAAAATAATAATACAACGTAATGTCAAATAAAATGTCAAAAATATTTAAATAAAATAATAATAAATTCAAGTTAATAAATAATAAAATCAACTTGATACGACTACGCGTTCCTAAGAAAAATGATGTTGAGGGACTGACAGACAGACAGATAGACAAACGGACAGACAACGAAGTGATCCTTAAAGGGTTTTTCTTTTTGAGGTACGGAACCCTAAAAAATTGATTATCTTGACACACCCGATGTTTCTAGAGAAACCCCTTGAAACACCTGCTGTTTCAGGAAATGTTTAATGACGAAAAAATTACAGTGACGATCACTTAAATAGCCTCACTAGTTTTTCTTTAGTTATTAATATGTTAATAGCATATTACATACAACTAACATAAAAATTGTCATTGACTTATAATAATTGTGTTGTATTAGTTTATGTACATTGTACAGGAATGAAAATAAAATGCTACAGAGGAAAATATAATTTAATTGTTTCTGGTCGTTCACATGAATAATATACAGGGTGTAACAGAAAGGTGTGACAATACTTCAAGGTTGGCTTTTACCCATCAAACTGAACAACTTTTGTTCTACAACTTTGTTGAAATCGCAAATTTTTTTTTGGACTTTTCATACAAATTGATCAGCTGGCGAACCAAGTTTGTATGAAAAGTCCAAAAAATTTGTAGAACAAAAGTTGTTCAGTTTGATGGGTAAAAGCCAACCTTGAAGAATTGTCACACCTTTCTGTTACACCCTATAGGGTGACTTTGAATTAGTTCTTGATACGAAAGGCTATGAATGTGCTCATGATAACAAACAACTTTCGCTAAGAAACCCATAGTCAAATCGCAAAAAGAAATTTTGACTCTCCATACAAATCAATGAACTGACCGGCCAAATTAGTAAGAAGAGTCCAAAATTTTTTTTTGCGATTTGACTATGGGTTCCTTTGGGAAAGTTGTTCGTTATTACGAGCACATGCATAGCCTTTCGTATCAAGAACTAATTTAAAGTATCACACAGCTTTTACCCATCAAACTGAACAACTTTTGTTCTACAACTTTGTTCAAATCGCAAATTTTTTTTGGACTTTTCATACAAATCGATCAGCTGGCGAACCAAGTTTGTATGAAAAGTCCGAAAATTTCTTTGCGATTTCTCCGGTGACTTCCTCACACTGGTGAGGAAACCGGACGGGAGTTCGGAGCGACGAAATTCGCATGCAGCAGCGTTAAAGAATAACCTTGTAAAATATTTTTAATCACTCATGAACTACAACCCAAATGTCTGTCGTATATTTATCGATTTGCTAATTGTTGTCCAAATATAAGACGAATCCTAATTATATCTTCATTGCTTCATCTTTGACCGCGTCTAATAATTAAATCTATGCTACTTGGCTAATTATTTATTGTTATTCGTTTTGTACAACTAGAGTGGTAATTAATTAACTAAAAAATATAAAAATAATTAACAGTGGCTACTTCGTAAGACAGCAACAAACTAAGCGAGGCTATTCATGTGAATGGGGTAAAACGCAGGCGCGACGCGTTTTGGCACCCTGGAGTGTTTAGAATCGTTTTTTTTTCTTAATTAAAGCACGTTGCTATACATTGCACAGACAGAGTAATTACAGACAATATTTAATATATCTCTTCGCAAACAAATTATTATCCTAAATATAGGGTGAGGTTATTCAAGTGATGGCACTGTAGATTTTCTAGTCTCTTGAAACGTTTCCGGAACCATCGGGTGTTTCAAGGGAAACATTTCCGGATATCGATATTTCAATTATAGAAGAGTAGTTACAACCCTAATCGAGTAGCGAACGGAAATGACGTAGTAATGACGTGGTACTAGTTATAGGTAAATAAATTTGTTCTTTATTAATATGCAGTGAAAGTTTAATTTCGCTAGGAAGATTATGAGACGCTTTTGGAATTTTCCGTCATCTAGAGTTTCTGCTACTCAGCACTAGATGTCACTATCAAATACGCCTCTATTTGCTCGTTTTGTATGAGCTTTATGATCGTAGTAATAGATTTCAATGTTGCACATTTTTTAAATATTTTTACGTGCTATATTTATGGTCCAATCAAAGTCCTTCTTGCATTAGTAGTGCGTAAATATACTAGGTGTTGATGTGTGATTTCGGCGACATCGGTTCTGGTACAAATGCGTCTTTAAACCCCTTCCCCTTACCTCTTTATTCCGTGACCGTGTGTGATTTGTCAAACATATTATTATATAGGGTGACACTAAATTAGTTCTTGATACGAAAGTCTATGAATGTGCTCATGAAAACAAACAACTTTCCCTAAGAAACCCATAGTCAAATCGCAAAAAAAAATTTTGACTCTCCATACAAATCGATGAACTGACTGGCCAAATTAGTATGAAGAGTGCATTTTTTTTTTTTGCGATTTGACTATGGGTTTCTTAGGGAAAGTTGTTTGTTATCATGAGCACATTCATAGACTTTCGTATCAAGAACTAATTTAGGGTCACCCTATATTTAGGCGGCATCAAAACTTCTGACACTGCGGTTGGACGCTAGATCCACAACCTCCACTAATCCAGACTTGACCCCCGTGTATGGGGTATAGCTTAATCTTCCCGAGATATGGGAAGAGACCTGTGCCTCTGCAGTGGGGACTTACATATAGGTTGTTATATAACCATATCGATGGTTTCCGCTACAAAGGTCGTAACTCCAAAATACATAGTTTTAGCAATAGCCAAAAAAACAAAAATATATATATTTTTAATATTTTTTTGTTTTTAAAGTTATAAAAATTTGGTTCTAATGGTTCTTTTATTATTTAGACCTTTAAAAGGTTTTTTAGTATGTATTTTTTAGTTTTCTGGCTATTGCGAAAACTATGCATTTTTAGTTACAACTTTGCAGCGAAAACCATCGATATTTAACATCGTCTTTTAGTACTCTAAATTAAACCAAAAGTAAATAAAATTCGCGGGTACTTCTTTCAAGCGGAGTGTATATTTTGCGACGTCCTTAAAAACTACTGGATCGATTGCAGTGAAATTATTTTGAAAAGAAGACTTGAAAATTAAACCATTAAATTAAAGGAGGTAATTGTCTCAAAAAACTACTCTACCCTAGCCTTGAAAACTTTGAAGCCGCGAATTTTAGATTTTTTCATAAAAAATAAAATAATCTTACACATAATAAAACAAGGTACTTATGACTGCTAGTATTTCTGAGTTACTTTAATAAAAATGACAAATAGGACAATTTTTTCTAAAAATGTTTCAAATAGCAAACTATAGTAAACAACCCATAACGTCCCCACTCCAGGGGTCTCTTGTGGCCAACCCCAGTGTTAGAAGTTTTCAAGCCGCTTATAAGGCCTCCGACATGGCTTAACGACTGCCATCTAGTGATAGCAGCCGGCACCAACGACGGCTTAACGCGCCTTGCGAAGCACGGAAACAGTCGAGATAAATGCCATTCAAACCCATCCAGGTTATGACCGTGTCTGTAATCAGTTAACCTGCGTGATCGACGCGACCACGCAAGCCACACTGAGCCACGACCGCTTCAAATAGCAACTTATAAGACTTCATAATTTTGTAAGTACCTATAATCCTTTCTATACTTATTATGACATTTTTATACAGGATGTTAAAAAAAGTGCATTTGAAAGGTTACTCTATAATCAAATATAGAACACAGCAAAAGTATTATTTAAATTCGAATATACTATATTAAAATCCGATCTGCATTTTTTTCAGTTTCCCATACAAAGTCTTGATTCACCATTCAGATTTAGTATGGAAAACTGGAAAAAAGCGGCCAAGTGCGAGTCGGACTCGCCCATGAAGGGTTCCGTAGCAGCAAGTAACATAATATGAAAGTTTTTGTAGTTCGTTGTAACTTGAATGAAAGGTAAATTGCGGTTTACGATTTATGACGTATTAAAAAAAAACTACTTACTAGATATCGTTCAAACCAATTTTCGGTGGAAGTTTGCATGGTAATGTACATCATATATTTTTTTTAGTTTTATCATTCTCTTATTTTAGAAGTTACGGGGGGGGGGGACACACATTTTACAACTTTGGAAGTGTCTCTCGCGCAAACTATTCAGTTTAGAAGAAAATGATATTAGAAACCTCAATATCATTTTTGAAGACCTATCCATAGATACCCCACACGTATGGGTTTGATGAAAAAAATTTTTTTGAGTTTCAGTTCTAAGTATGGGGAGCCCCCAAAATTTATTGTTTTTTTTCTATTTTTGTGTGAAAATCTTAATGCGGTTCACAAAATACATCTACTTACCAAGTTTCAACAGTATAGTTCTTATAGTTTCGGAAAAAAAGTGGCTGTGACGTACGGACAGACAGACAGACAGACAGACAGACATGACGAATCCATAAGGGTTCCGTTTTTTGCCATTTGGCTACGGAACCCTAAAAATATTCTATACTTGTTTATGTATTTGATTCTGATTAACCCCTTAAAATTACAACGCACTTTTTTAACATTCTGCATAAAAAAATTGCACATGTGAATCGCACATGTAATGAAATTACAAGCTAGTTCGTTTTCTATACCTATTTCAATAAAACGGTTTAGTGAATAATATTTCATAATTAATTGTTGAGGCACTCAACTATCATATTAGTAAGCGTTTTGACTACTTATACAGGGTGTTAAAAAAGGGCGTTTAAAATTTTAAGGGGTTACTCCGAATCAAGTATAGAATGCAGGAAAAATATAGAAAAATCCGATCCACAACTTTCCTAAATATTTTTCCTGCATTCTATACCTCTTCTTCATGTTAATTTTCTGAGTAACCCCTTAAAATTTCAAACGCACTTTCTTAACAACCTGTATACAGTCTTAGATTTACACGTTATTAAACCTCATTTAGAATCAATCTCGATAAAAATGTCTATGAGTCGATGTAAAAAAAACAGGTTTGGTTGGTGGTAGGGCATTTTATGAGCACGCCTGGCTAGCTACCACCATCTTACCTAAATCTTCCCGCCAAACATCAATGTTAACAGCATTGATTTGTTCCGTCATGAAGATAAAATAGGCAGTTCCCCATTGTGTTGGGAAATCTTGGTAAACCCGCTTCCATCTTCTATATACATGTATGTATTTAAAAGTATATGTGTATGTATCAGTCTCCGGTTCCCAAGATACAGGGAATCCTAGTTTGGGGCCAGATGACCGTGTGTGATTTGTCCCGGATATTATTATTATTATATCTTTGGCATCATCACGACTTACCATCAGGTGAGATGATGCCAAGGGCTTACCAACTAAGTATAAAAAAAAGGATTGACCAATAATAATAAAAAAAACAGCTTACCATAGCCGGGTAGAGCAACGCTGCTACCACTAGCAGGAGGAGTATCCACTTCATCGTAGAACGACTCTGTGGGCTGCCATAACTGCATGAGTGACCGCTTTTATATGCCATAAGTGTACAGCCGTGGAAAATTAATGATATCAATCTTATTTTACGTTTTTTCGCTTGTTTATAAATTTTTCTCGGTTCTTTGATTAAATTCAATATTTTTTTTTTAAGTTAAATGTGTTTGAGGTAGGTAAGTAAGTTGTTAAGTAATTTTAATATTAGGTTAAGATAAAGAGACCGGTCGTCGTGGAATCGTCGTTTCGGTTGATGCCTTTGTTCAGGAGAAAGTTTCTGCCTCGCACAACCAAACTGTAGAATGAATTGTCGCTTGCGGTATTTTCGGACCGATACGACATTGAAGCCTTCAAGAAGACCGTACTCCCATTTCAAAGGCTGGCAACACACTTGTGACTCCTCTGGTGTTGCGGGTGTCTATGGGCGGCGGTAATCGCTTACCATCAGGTGATCCGTCTGCTCGTTTGCCAGCTATGCCATAAAAAAAGCAGTGGACTGTTGGAGTAGTTATACGTCCTGTATACAGCATGTGACAAAGTTAGTGCAAGATTCGTTAAATGGGAATATTAGTCTTAATTATGGATTACGTTTGTTCAATGAATTTTCTCAAATCGCAAAACATGTTTGACCAGATCATAGGAATGAGGGATTTTATGACAGGTAATAAAAAAAAGTATTTATCCAAAAACATTTAACTGACCAAATGGTCGTGGAACTCCGACAAAACGGTTTTTTTTTGTATGGAAACTTTGAAATTGTTTGCCGTTTATTTTAAAAAGTGAATTAACTTGTAGCTGGGTCGTAACAAAATAATAGTAATTTGCACACACAACACCCCCCCATAAACGATATTATTTCAACGTGAGCGAAGCCGTGGGCGGAAAGCTAGTAATCATTATTGAATTAATTAATAATATTAATTTTCTATTTCAAACGAGTAAAATTTATATCGCAATTTTTTTATTTAACTTTAATACCTATAAAACAGAGTGTAACAAAATTGGTGTAGGACCCGTTAACTGGGGATTCTACTCATCGTGCTGAACAAATTTATTTTTCTATGACTTTGCTCAAATCGCAAATATATATATATATAAATTTGCCATACAAAAATGGCAAAAATGATGATCGATTTGTATGAAATGTCCAAAATTTTATTTTGTGATTTGAGCTGTTGTAGAAGTGTGAGCAAAGTCGTAGAACAAAAGTTGTTCAGTACGATGAGTAGAATCCCCAGTTGACGGGTCCTACACCAGTTTTGTTACATCCTATATATTTTACTCACAAAAATCGATTTCCTATAATTTGACGTAAGTGTAATTTATCAAGTGGTAGGATTTTTGTTAGGTAGACATAAAGTACTTATGAATTTTTAAATATGCGTTTAATTTTTATTTAATAAAATTATTTAGTATCATACATTAATACATTTTAAGTTCCTTCTCATAAATAGATTGTTACTTTTGATAATTAAAATTATTTGTATTTTGTATGTTACAATTCCATACCTGTCGTTTAGTTTTTAAGGGTGTCACACACGGGTGTTATACTGTGCTATTTCATCTTACGATATCTGCACATAGAAAAGCAAGCTATCTCACACGCCAGTATACGATATGATACGTCGTGAACAAGTAAACATCGCTCATATCTACGCTATGATTTCCGTATCGCACGGTGTCACGTGATATCTTAAGATAAAGCAGTATAGCATAGCGCACATGTGTGATGGTCCGTTTATTTGTATAGCGAGCGATATTTGATCTTACGATAAAATAGCACAGTATAGCGCCCGTGTGTGACGCCCTTCTTACTGTCATAGATATCTAAGCTACAGAATATGCCTGTATTAAATAAAGTACAATCTCAATGGCGGCGGATACAACCAGAACAAGGCAGGCCATCACCCGACTATATCTTTTTATCTGCTCTGTGACCGTTATGGAATTCTCAGCTGAAAGGGGCATGTTTTCCACGTTTCTTCGCTGGCGAGGTATAGGTATTATGGCTTGCCATGGCTCGTCCTGGAAAATGACAAAGAAATCGTATCATAATTGAATTATATTTAGTAGGCAAAAGGCTGATGGTCTACCAGATGGAAAGTAGCTACCGCCACCTATGAGGATCTATAGCCCCAGAAGGATTATCAGTACCTTGCCGATCTTGAGGGCTAAGGTGGAACGCCTCTTAAGCTGGTAATTGCGCTGGCTACCTCGCGCCACCCGTCGGCACAGTGCGCTGCTGGCGGCAAGTATACAGGGTGTTACAAAACTACCCCTAATGGCTGAAACGGCGTGGACTGTGAATCATTTTAAAATTTGGGTACTTTTTCTTTTCGCTGCACCAGTTCACGTTTCGGAGAAATTCTTCAAAAATATCGATATGATATTTACAATTTTCCAATTGTAGCGACCATCTGGTTGCGGTCATGACCCCGCGCGCAAACGCGCCAATCATAGCGCAGCGGCATATGAACGCAGCCTATCATAGCGCAGCTATCTGTACTCCTATTATGAACTCACAGGTGAATACAATAGTGCTGTGGTTCTACATAGTCGATAATCTTATTTATGATTAAAAATAATTCGTTTTCGCAATTTTTTTATGTAACGAGTTGTTAAAAAAATATATTACAATGGAATCCTTACATGACACACTTTAACACCCTTAATTCATTAGGGGGACTTTTGTAATACCCTGTAGAGCAAGCAGTGGTACCCACCCAGTCGGATGTTACATAATAAGGTCCTGCCACTGGTGGTGTGTTTGTTTTTATTGTGATAGGTGGCAAAAGACTGACGGGCCACCAGATGGAAAGTAGCTCCCGCCACCTATGAGCATCTGTTACCCCAGACATAAGGGTTACCAGTCCCTTGCCGATCCTTGTGGGCCAAGATGGAATGCTTCTTATGGTGATGGTAACGTATGTATTAACAGCGTAGTATAGACAGTACTCTCTCCTACGTATGCTGAGCTGAGACCTGAGACCTAAGGTTGACTGGAAGAGATCCCGTAAGGGATAAGTCCGCCCTTGTATGTCTTGTCCTTGTTTTATGTATTGTACTTTTTTCCACAGTAAAGAGTTTACAAACAAACAAACGTTATAAGTTCATCTGACTTTAAAATATTTTTCTTTGTTTGTTTGTAAAACTCTTTATTGCACGAATATGACAAAAATACATAAGCATAAGTAACAAAACATGTACAAACGGATCCACTATTTTTCTTTCCTAACGGTACAACTATTTGGTTGGTTAGAAAGGAATGTTTTTAAAATGTATTTTAGTTCTCTTAGGTACAACTATCACCCTGATTATGTATGAATGTGTTAATACTAGCTAAGCCTTCTGTATCTTTTTTCAGCTTTGTTTTTTATTTCTGTGTTGTACGTATTAGAAGAATATAAATTACTGTTTACAATAAAAGTCATTAACGGACCAGTCCCACCTAACTACAGGCGTATCTTTGGAATGACAGATCGTAGCCAGGTCACGGCTCCAAACCTATCTTATTTATTAATGGAATGTCACTCGCTCTTTGGGACAGATGAAACGTGTATCGATTGATAAATGGGAAAAATACAGGGTGTTAAAAAAGTGCGTTTGACATTTTAAGGAGTTATTCAGAATTAAGTATAGAATATAATTATAATAATAAGCCTTTATTTCCCAAACTTATTTGCTAAAATTAAACAAAGTAACATGTTTTATTATATGAACATTTTAAATATATTTAATTCTTATTTCTATTTTAAATACTATTAATGTAGCTTAATTTAGTTTAGAAACCCATAACTAGATGAAAGCCTCCTCCATGACTAACGAGGCTCGCCGGTCTCTCGCAAGTCTGGTCCAGTTGCTGCCTGCTATTCGCACGATGTCATCGTACCATCGTTTCTATATAGTATAGAATACCTACAGGAAAAATATTGAAAAAATCCTATCAAATTTTTTTTTTAGTTCTCCATACGAATTGTTGATTCACTATTCAGATTTAGCATGGGAATCTGACCAAAACTTGAAGAGCGCATTTTTCTAATATTTTTCCTGTATTCTAGATTTTTTAGAGTTAAAATTTCTTTCTTCTTAAAATTTCAAACGCACTTTTTTAACACCCTGTATATGCTCGTGAAATTGATGTCTTTTTGTGGAATCAAGGACGCTATTCAGTTTTCATAGAACTATTTTATCATACATGAAATCCACGATTCCATATTAACGCAAAACAAACATAGGTATTGAATTTTTTATTAGAGGCTTCGAAATAAAAATTCTTGTAGTCTTTGGTGAACGGCTTGTGTTTTAAGTTCCACACCATATATACATATTTGGATTGGGTGACAAATGAATGGGATACGAAAAAACTAGGATTCCAGTTGCCACCTTTCAAAAACCGTTGTTGGCAATTGGGAAACCTACCTACTGTAATTTTTTTAAAACGGCCTGCACATACATGAATATGACAAAATATAAAGACAGTAAATAAATTTCCTATTATGGAATGAAAACAATAAATTAGAAGTTAGTCGTTAGTTACTATAAAAACTCAAATTCAAAATCAAAATATTATTTTTTTTCTTCGAAAATTTAATTCAAAATCAAAATATTATTTTTTCGAAGAAGGTATCACTGTACTCTTTTCGTAGGTCATAGTTTTTCTACCTAATACGAAGCTCCTCCGAAATTAAAAACCTATCTGTAACATGGTGCAGGATATATATTCGTATTGAATATATATCCTGCACCATGTTACAGATAGGTATTCAATTTATTTGCAATGAATATGATATGAAATGCATATTATTAAATTGTAACTCAAAAACATATTACTGTTTTTTAAATTATTAACACTATGCGCAGTTGTAAAAGCTTACCTTTCCGGAAACAAAAGCTGGGTTCAGTTCTTGGGGCATCAACGCAGACTGGGCATCAGCATCGCTAAGTAATTTCTGAAGCATAGAAAAAGTCAAGCTGAGAAATGCTATTTTCATACTACCATCGTCATCATCATCAGTCAAAAATCGTCCACCACTGAACAAAAGCGTCCCCCCCCAAGGATTTCCATACCGACCGCTCTTGCGCTGCTCACATCCAGCGGTTTTCCACGACCCTCATCAGGTCATCGATCCACCTGCCTGCCTACGCTTCATCTTCTGGTGCGTTGGCGACCACGCACCGGAAGAAGAAGCGTAGGCAGACAGGTATTATAAATGCGATAGTATGTATATTTGACTGTCTCGGTGGCTCAGTGATTAGTGCTCCTGACTACTAATTCGCGAGTTGTGAGAGAGTGGGTTCGATCCCTATCTCGGGCAAACATTTCTGTGATGAGCAGATTTGTTTGCTCTGTGTCTGGGTGCTGTATTATATCTACAGGGTGTAACAGAAAGGTGTGACAATACTTCAAGGTTGGCTTTTACCGATCAAACTGAACAACTTTTGTTCTACAACTTTGTTGAAATCACAAAATTTTTCTGGACTTTTCATACAAATCGATCAGCTGGCGAACCAAGTTTGTATGAAAAGTCCAAAAATTTTTTTGCGATTTCAACAAAGTTGAAGAACAAAAGTTGTTCAGTTTCATGGGTAAAAGCCAACCTTGAAGTATTGTCACACCTTTCTGTTACATCCTGTATATATGTATCTATTTAAATGTATATGTGTATGTATATCAGTCTCTGGTTTCCATAGTATAGGGAATCCTAGTTTGGGGCCAGATGACAGTGTGTGGTTTGTCCCGGTTATTATTATTTTTGTTCTGCATTCACATCTAAAGTACCTAATAAAAGGATTAGTATAAAATTTGTGTAGGTAGATAGTAGATAGTAATAAAATTAGCTGAAATTTAAGTTGGACTTCTACTCAATAAACGATTTGTATAAATAAAATATGAAACGTATACAGGGTGTGGTAATACTTCAAGGTGGGCTTCTACCCATCAAAGTGAACAACTTATGTTCCACGATTCTGTTGAAATCGCAAAAAGTTTTTGGACTTTTCATACAAACATGGCCCGCCAGCTGATCGATTTGTATGAAAAGTTCAACATTTTTTTTGCGATTTCCGTATAGTCATAGAACAAAAGTTGTTCAGTTTAATAATTAGAAGCCCACCTTAAAATATCACCACACGTTTTTGTTACACCCTGTATAGGTAAATTAATCGATTAATACACCGCACTGTATGCCGAGAACCCTTCGGATCGGACATTTTGAGCTAAGCTTAGAGATCGATGCGTTTCGATATTCTAAATACCAGACAAAAACTCCCGAGTGTAAATTATTTCTAGTTTTTGAGAAAAAAAAATCCAAAGTTGGTCGATATGTTCTATTTAGAAAATACAAAAAAATATTTTTTCCCGGAATAAACTATGCGTCCGTGAAGCTATTTACGTCAAATTATAGAGCGTTTAAAACAACATTTAGTCAACATTTAGCTAGTCGAAAACGCAAGCGTAACGTGAAAAAGTTTTTTTTATCAGTTTTTTTTAAAATAATATTTGAAGTTAGTAGCATCCAGAAATCTACTTACAATGTAGAGAATTAAGTTGCGCATCGTCACAAAAAAGTGCCCCACCACCAACCAAACCGAGTTTTACTTTGGACTCTGCCGAGAATCGAACCCGCGACTTCCGGATGTGAATCGAGCAGACTAGCCATTGAGGCAGTTAAAAACTTAACCATCTAAATATCTGATAGGTATATTGTAACTATACGATACTATACGACAAGTATGTAACAAAGAAAATAAAACTTTTCATTTCTTAATTATTTATTAAAAACCTAAATTGATTAAATATACTTATATCGGCAAATACTGGATATTTTTTACGATATATAAAATCAAATCGAATCAATTTATTTATTTTTGTTTAAACCTTTAATATTTTTTATAACTTAGCTGAAATTAAAACAAAATTGCTTTATTTATGTTTATCTAGATGTTAGATGTAGATGCTAGATGTAGTTAAATGCATTCCTAAGTAGGTAATCTAAATATGGAAATCTAGTTGACAAAATTGGAATTTTCACAGCGCGGAATTGCAGTGTAAAGCTAAGTTGAAATCCCGGGGAATGCAATCCAAATATATTTCCGTCTTAAGATGCTGAGTAATAATAATAATAATATCCGAGACAAATCACACACGGTCATCTGGCCCCAAACTAGGATTCCCTGTACCTTGGGAACCAGAGACTGATATACATACACATATACTTTTAAATACATAGATATAATACACCCAGACTCAGAGCAAACAATTCTGCTCATCACAGAAAAGTTTGCCCTGTGTGGGGATCGAACCCACGACTCTCGGATCAGAGGTCAGGATCGCTAACCACTTAGACACCGAGTCAGTCATTACTTTACCAGTAGTGTAGTTGGGAAAAAGGTTTTTTACCCACGACCCTTTCAAAAGTCAGAACCGCTATCCACTGTGTCATCGAGGATATTATATCTACAAAGTGTAACAGAAGTGTGTGACAATACTTCAAGGTTGGCTTTTACCCATCAAATTGAACAACTTTTGTTCTACAACTTTGTTGAAATCGCAAAAAAATGTTTGGACTTTTCATACAAACTTGGTTCGCCAGCTGATCGATTTGTATGAAAACTCCAAAAAAAAATTTTGCGATTTCAACAAAGTTGTAGAACAAAAGTTGTTCAGTTTGATGGGTAAAAGCCAACCTTGAAGTTTTGTCACACACTTCTGTTACACCTGTATATTCTGCTCGAAATAACAACGAATTAACCTCCTCAGTCCAGAACAATGATTGCGTTTGTAACAAAAAAGAAATTGCTTCAAAGTATTAAGAATATTTTATATAAGTAAAAAAATATTTGTTGTCCTCTATGTAAAAATTTTTTTGTACCTAGTTCCAATTCATTGCAATATTTTGTTATTTAAAAGATCGCCACACGAAAAATGTCCCCTATAGGGGACCTGAGGACCGAGGAGGTTAATATAATTTCTAGCCAAATAATTATGATTATAGTTATAACAATAATATCGTAAAATGATTCAAGAGCATTCGTAGGTTCACATAGCAGTTAGTAATGTCGTTGCGTTGGTAAGCCCGCTTCCAACTCAGGCATCATAATCACTTTTCTAACAGGTGACCAATTATGCATAAAAAACATATTGTGATAGGACAAGATAATTTATTTTGCATAGAATTTAAGTATACAAAGATGGAATTATAATAATATAAGTAGTTTCATTAAATTCTACCTAATCAGGTGTACACAATATTTAAAAATTTAATGTTAAAAGTATAATAATAAAATAAAATAAAAAATATATAATGGAAAGGTAAACAATCAGTAATTCATGCATCCATTTAAAAACAAAAACAAGGCAAAAAGACAATGGACATTAAGTATTAGGTACTAATAATTCTCTTATGGATACCTTTAAAAACCGAATATGTCACATATTTTGACACACATTTTTTCAAGGACACTTTGTACATTTCGACAATCTGCGGATTTGTACAATAGGACATGTGAACGATTATGACCTGGACTGTACAAAATCAGTAACCTAGTTGCTTACTCTCTAAAGCTGCATTAATTTAAGTACCTAACTCAACAGACCCATTGACCTAAATATGCCAGCTAACAAGATATCGGATAAATCGTCGAGTGTCGTACCGATGCCGGTGCCAAACCACTAGGCAGCTATTGATTGGTGCCGTGTCGGTGCCATGTTGGTGCCATGACTGAGTGACAGAAAGGCAGGGATGGAGGTATGGCGCTTTTGAAATCGACCTACGGTTATGGGTGCGTTCAGGAACTTTCGAAAGTATCGCGGTCGGAAATGCATAATTTATTGTACTTTTACGCTTAATTAACAACTCATATTTTCCCCAATTCTGGGGTACTTACGAATCTCTTCATATACAGGATGTTAAAAAAGTGCGTTTGAGATTTTAAGTAGTAACTCAGAATCAAGTATAGAATACAGGAAAAAATATATTTAAAAAAACCGATCTTTTTTTATGTGATAGGCGGCAAACGAGCAGACGGATCACCTGATGGTAAGCGATTACCGCCGCCCATAGACACCCGCAATACCAGATGTGTCACAAGTGCGTTGCCGGCCTTTGAAATGTTTGGTCTATTCAAGAATTTGTATGGGAAACTAGCATTGTTAAATATATACTAGTACTGACCAGATTTTGTACCTGCACAATTTCTCTATTTTCAGAATGATAAATTAAAAGAGTCACAATGTGTCAAAAGACGGTGTTGTATAGGTTCTGCCCTGCTTAATTTCAATTCTTTAAGAACGATATTGTTTATCAGTCGCTACATCAAATGGCATTGTCAAAATAAAATTTGACAAAAATTTTACTTTGACTCGAGATGCGTTAGTCATAATTTGCATCATCTCACCTGATGGTAAGTGACGATGATGCCGAAGATGGAAGCGGGCTTACCAAGATTCCCCAACGCAATGGGGAACTGGCTATCTTATCTTCATGCCGGAACACATCAATGCTGTTAACATTGATGTTTGGCGGCAAGACTTAGATAAGGCTAAATTAGCCTCGAAGAAGCTTGGTGTGCTCAATAGATCGAGATGGTATTTCACTGCGGCGCATCGCCTGCAACTTTATAAGGCGCAGGTTCGGCCTCATATGGAATACTGTTCTCATCTCTGGGCAGGGGCACCCCAGTACCAGCTTCTCCCTCTGGACCGCATTCAACGAAGGGCAACTCGAATCGTCGACTGCCAGGATATTTCAGATCGGCTTGACTCCCTGGCGCTGCGTAGAGATGTAGCCTCGCTCTGCATTCTCTATCGCATGTACAATGGGGAGTGCTCCGAGGAATTGTTCGGATTGATCCCTGCCGCCTCTTTCCGCCATCGTTCTACGCGACAACATATTCATCCCCATCACATAGATGGTTGGCAGTCCACAACTGTGCGTTTCACTAGAAACTTTCTGCCTCGCACAACCAAACTGTGGAATGAATTGTCGCCTGCGGTATTTCCGGACCGATACGACATTCAAACCTTCAAGAAAAGAGCGTACTCCCAAATCAAAGGCCGGCAACGCACTTGTGACTCCTCTGGTGTTGCGGGTGTCTATGGGCGGCGGTAATCGCTTACCATCAGGTGATCCGTCTGCTCGTTTGCCACCTCTGCCATAAAAAAAAAAAAAAAAAAAAAAAAAAGATGGTGGATGTTTCCTTGGAACATTGCGATTGATTTGATCTTGTAAGCAAATATTTTACCTGCTCAATTTCACTACTATCAGACAGAACGATACATTTTAAAAAGCAACAATTTCAAATGGTTGTTAAAGTAGTAAAATTTTTAAGTTTCACAACTTTCAGGTTACACAACTTTCAGAACGCACCGTATCGCCATGAATATGTTATTATGCCCAGAATTGGGGCGGTATGAGTGATCATTTATTTTGGTGAAATAAAGCCTCTCTGTATAAACCTTATAAGGCTATAAAAAGGTCGAAAAAAGCGAAGGTAAGTCATGTCAATACACAGGTGACAAAACAGGTGATATTGAAATCGCGAACCAAATTTTAACTGTGGTTTCTGCTCATATAACTAAACAACTTTCTCTAAGAAACCAATTCAATTGGAGAAAAAAAAAATGGACTTCAGAATACTAATCTATGAATTTACTTAGCCAGCTTTGTATGGAAAGTCCATTTTTTTGTTCCAATTGTATTGGTTCAATAGAGAAAGTTGTTCAGTTTCATGAGCAGAAACTACAGTCAAAATTTTGTTCGCGATTTCATTTTCATCCTTTTTATCGCGCAGGAATTTCTAAAGAAATGAATAAATAGCATTTGAACTAATATTCTGAAAAGATAGACATAGCCATAGACAATTTGGCATCATAAATAACATTTTGGTACAAAATGAAAATAAAAATACCGATAAACAAAAAATACTAATAAAAATAAAAGGAAACAACATAACATATTTATGTTTATGTGCCAAAAATTGGTCCCCGACTCAGCAATGCTGCAGTATGTGTCAACACAGCGCAGCGCTGGTTTTCAGCAGGGCCATTAAGTTGCTACTTTTCGCGCTCTCTTCGCTCGCGTCCTTATTTAACCATTGTCCTTGCTTAATTACTTATCAACCATAATTATAAAGCGGACCAGACACTATCAGTAATAATGACAGTATTTTCAAGTAATGACAATATACTGACATTATACTGACAGTGTAGTGGTTGAAATGATGGTCTGACGCATACTAAACGATGGAATGTCAATATACTGATGTAAAAATATTGTCATTATTACTGATAGTGTCTGGTCCGCTTAAAACAGATTAAGAGCAGATGCAATGCCATGAAATTAATCCGACCCATGTCGTCGGTCGAATCACGAAGGGGCTTATCCAACAAATTCTTGATCTTGAGTTATACATATTAAAGGTAAAATAAACGTAACAATAAAAGGGAGTTAGTTCTTTTTCTAAATCGTAGCCTAACAGTTCTTCGCAGTAACTTTTAAACGTTTTCTTAAAATTACTCTACTTGATTTTTACTAAAGTTATAAAAATTCGCTTACGCCCCTTCGTGATTCGACAGATGATGTGTTTCCAATGTTTCTATAGGGTCCTTATAAAATACCAGATTTTTTTTAACACGGTTTCTACTCATTAAACTAAACAACTTTCTCCAAGGAACCTATACTCATTTCGCAAAAAAAAATTTGGAGTCCTTATTTGATCGACTGAACCGCAAATTTTGTATGGGAATTCCAAAATTTTTTTTGCGAACTGAGTATAGGTTCTTGGGGAAAGTTCTTCAGTTTCATAAGTAGAGGCCACCGTTCATTTATTTTCAGGTATTTTAAAGGACCTTATATACAAGGAAACAATGCAAGTAACAAGCGTTAATGTCAGACGTCCAAGGTGAAAGCATCGATCAGTAAGTCCAGCGACGCCTTGACCCAGATTTGGGTCTAGGGCTTGGGGTTAAACCTTCTCGTTTCCAAGAGCCTTTATAATCCGCTATAAACGTGCTTCATTTTCCAACAACTGGAAATAGTGGAGGGGTCCAACTTTGCTGGACTCGGTTTTGGTGGTAGGGCAGTTTTGCCTGCTTAACTAGCTACCACATCATCTTATCTAATTCTTGCCGCCAAACCTCAATATTAATAATATTCATGTATTTCGGCATGGATATAAGATAGCCGTTTCCCCATTGCGTTGGGGATTCTTGGCAAGCCTGCTTCCATCTTCGGCTTCGTCATCACCATCAGGTGAAATAATACCAAGGGCTTACCAATTGTGAAAAAGAAATTGTTGTATTTACCTAGACACTAAAAAATAGCAATGTCTTACCGAATTTCAGCGAAAAATATTAACCTATATTTACAATATTAAGGTCAACATTATGTATACCTACAGCGATACGATACGATAGGTTCTTATCGTATCTCGTTAAGTTTCTACGGTAACAGGTAATACCTAACTTCGTTCTTTGTTAACTTTACGATACTTATTATTCTGTAACGTAATATGTATGACTCAGTTATTGAAAATATCGTTAGTTATTCTTTTACTTTTATTTTTGTATCCATCTGCCCGAGCGGATATGTTACTGTTACCACCTGGATGTTGTGTCTTTAGATTCACCATAGATATGACTTCGAATTCCTTTATTTTTACATCAAACTTCTTAATTTGGCTTTAAATAAAGTCAAAGTCAAAATATGTTTATTCGAATTAGGTAGCATTGTAAACTTTATGTTCTTACGCGATTTCCTTCACCTAAAGGTTGTCTGGAAGAGATCGCTCTTTAGCGATAAGACCGCCTACCTGTATAACTTTTTTTTAATGTTTATGTTTTTATTTTCCTGTTTTGTTGTGCAATAAAGTGTTTTCGTTCATTCATTCACTTTTTTGTGCTTAGGGCAATTTTGACGTGAATTTCGATGGACGTCTTACTCCGAGATAGGGGGTCACGGGTGGATAAACGGTGACGCAAAAATGTGTATTTTGACGAGCCTCCTGTGCCTTACAAATTAATGCCACGTCGATGCCGATAGTACCAACATGTAGCTTACTTTATCGCCTACATGAACATAATAATTGACCACGCGGAATACGTTAAAAACAACCGACTTCAATCGCAACAATTCCAATTTTGCTATGTTATTGTTGATTTTTTGACGGGGTGCGGCAGGGTGAGACGCGGGTGGGAAAGCGTGGAACCTCTTGCTTTTATCACGGTCAGCTATATGTAGTTTGCTCTCGCTCGAGGAGGGAATTCGAATTTTTTTTATATAGGTACCATGAAAACCAAAATTATTGTTTCAATAAAAATAAGATTTAAAATTTTATCCTTTTATTCTAACTACCAGACGATATAATATCAACTCCCTGAGCGAAGCCGGGCACTCCAGCTAGTTAGGTATACAGGAGGGTGTTAAAAAAAGTGCGTTTGAAATTTTACGGGTTACTCGGACAAGTATAGAATACAGGAAAAAGATTCAAAAATTCCGATCTACAACTTTTTTTTTCAGTTTTCCTCACTGAATCTGAATAACTAATCAAGAATTTGTATGGGAAACTGAAAAAATTTGGAATTCGGATTTTTTCAATATTTTTCCTGTATTCGCTATTTAATTCTGAGTAACCCCTTAAAATCTCAAACGCACTTTTTTACACCCTGTATAAAGTCTACTGCTTATAAATGAGAATCGAACCCACGACCCTCGGATCACTAATCAGGAGCGCTAACAACTGATGTATCGATTTAGTCAAGTTTGTGACAATCGCGACTGTGCGATCGTGACTTTGCCTTGAACGACCGTAGACGTCTATAAGCATGTATATGCTTAGGATTTTAGTGGTTTGTATTGAGCGGTCTCTCTCTTAACTCTTTGACGCTACCGAGAAAACAAAAAAGACAGCAATTCGTTATTAGCATCGTTCGTTCAGCATAGGTTATAAGTTCTTATTTTAATCGTTTGAGTTTATTTTTTCGATACACTGACAGACTTTCAGTATACTTCAGTATACTGACTTTAACTGTCGAGAGTCGAGACTGGTTTTTTAAGTTTGTTCTTAGTTACTACAAAAAAATGGTTGCCAGTATCTTAAAATAAAAAGGTCAGCTTGGCCTTCTTGACGTAACCTAGGGTGGCGCGAAAACAACTAATACATGGTGTTCAATATAAAAAACTAATAAACTTAAAAAATATATAACACATTCCACAAAACAAACGGTCTAGTGCATTTGGATAACGGCTATTTTTAATGTAATATACATTGCCTACGAAATAATTTAGAAAAAGAATATAATCTTGAGAAAGCCATTTTACCATTAAAATTTCAGTGAGAAAGAGGACCACGTTTACGAATCCAATACCTGATTAAAGCTTTTTTTATCCGCAATTGGCCTTTGGCATTATCTCACCTGGTGGTAAGTGATGATGATGCCGAAGTTGGAAGCGGGCTTACCAGGATTCCCCATCGTAATGGGGAACTCGAAATCTTATCTATATGCCGGAACACATCAGTGCTATTATTTTTGGTGATGGTGGTAGCTAGCCAGGCTCCAGAAAATGCCCTTAACATCAACCAAAGTGAGTACAAAGTTTGTTTGTTTCCTGTAATTTATTGAATAAGTTTTATTACTGAATATCGAACCACCCTGTACAGCGGCTCTTTGCAGACCCTTACCGAAGTGCTTAAGTAAGAACAAAAATAAAGTGCTTACGGCACCGCGCTTGAGGAAAAGTTATAAGTACAAAACTGGTCAAGATACGAACTGAGATACGTTACAAAGAGTTCCGTAGCGTCTTAATTTTTTTAATTTTATATTTTTATGTGATAGATGACAAATGAGCAGAAGGATCATCAAATAGCGTCTTCATTTTTTTTTTTTTTTTTTATGTGATAGTTGACAAATGAGCAGAAGGATCATCAAATTTTTTATGTGATAGGTGACAAATGAGCAGAAGGATCATCAGTGGTTACCGCCGCCCATAGATACATATTTTAAGCCATTTGCCACAGAAAAAGTTATATTTTTCAATTGTATTGTAGAGATAGTAATCTTTACAGCCCGTCCTTGCAAACTCTTCAGCGATGAACCTTTTCAAATTAAAAAAAAATCTTATACAAATAAGAATTCGACAGATTTATCTTTGATTGGCATTCGTTTGGGGATCGCTGAGTAGATCATATGCATTGTTAATGTGTCAACATTGTAGAGCCTTTGTCAAATAATAATGTACCTATTAAGTAATTAATCCAGAAATAAACGCGAGTGTTCGAAGTTCATCGATTTTATTTAGAGGAAAACCTCCAAGATAAGGACTCACAATATACACACAATAAACACAATGTATACAGGGTTTAAATAGGCTTCTTTTTTTGAAAAACTTTTGTTTTACGACTTTTCTGAGATCGTATTTTTTGGACTCTCTTAAATGGAGGTTAGCCAAACTGGTAATCAATTTGTTTGCACGAACTGTTCAAACTTTCTAATTGATTAGCTGTTCGGCAAATATGAAGAGTCTAAATATGTTATTTATGATTTTAGCATAATCATAGGCTTAACAATATTTAAAATTAAATAATTTTCATTTATTTGTGGAACATAGGTGAAATAACAGATGTACAGTTTGTATGTAGTGTCCATATGTCCTGCCATAAAAGGCGTACAAATATAGAGATTAGATATTTAAAAAAAGATAAGATTAAGCCAGGGCCATAAACATACAAAATGTAAGTGATTTGAAAGACTACGTTTATAATTTTCTTTTTGTAGGACTCGGTTTGGTTGGTGGTAGGACATTTTCTGAGCCCGCCTGGCTAGCTACCACCGTCTTATCTAAGTCTTGCCGCCAAAACATCAATGTTAACAGCATTGATGTGTTCCGGCATGAAGATAAGATAGCCAGTTCCCCATTGCGTTGGGGAATCTTGGTAAGCCCGCTTCCATCTTCGGCATCATCGTCACTTACCATCAGGTGAGATGATGTCAAGGGCTTACCAATTGAGGGTAAAAAAAAAATTCTTCAATTAGAAAATGATTTACTTATAAACGTCTCCAAAATAGAACCATGTTTTGACAAATTGTAAAAAAATAAACAGAACCAGCCTTCTCACTGAAATCGTATTTTTTCATTGCAGTGTAGGTGTATTTAACCTATAACCGCTTACTTTTTCTTTTCCCGCGACCCCTTTAGAAAGGCTTTGCGACCCCCAGGGGGTCGCGACCCACAGGTTGAAAAACACTGGATTAAGCTAAGTAATAGAACTGATTATTAATATATTAGAATAGAATTAGAAATAGAAATAGAATTAGAAGCGGTCGTGGCTCAGTGCGACTTGCGTGGTCGCGTCGATCACGCAGGTTAACTGACTACAGACACGGTCATAACCTGGATGGGTTTGACTGTTAGTGGTATTTATCTCGACCGTTTCCGTGCTTCGCAAGGCACGTTAAGCCGTTGGTGCCGGCTGCTATCACTAGATGGCAGTCGTTAAGCCATGTCGGAGGCCTTATAGGCGGCTTGAAAACTTCTGACACTGGGGTTGGCCACTAGCCCCACAACCTCCACCAATCCGGACTTGGCCCCCGTGTGTGGAGTATGGCCTAACCTTCCCCATGTATGGGAAGAGACCCGTGCCCCTGCAGTGGGGACGTAATGGGTTGTTAACACATTAATATATTACTTATTACATTACATTAATATCTCATCTCATCTCACTAATATTATAAATGCGACAGTATGCATGTTTGTTTGTTTGTTCCGCTTTCACGCCGAAACTACTGTACGGACTTGGATGAAATTTGGTAGGTAGATAGATGTAGCATTCGGCTAACATATAGGATACTTTTTATCCTGGAAAACTTAAGGGTTCCCGTAGGAATGCTTAAAAACTCAAAATTTCCACTTCGTCACTAGATGGCGCTATCTGAATATTTTCTTTCAATTCTGAAGTCCACGCGGACGAAGTCGCAGGCGAAAGCTAGTTTAAAAATAACAATTAGTACAACAGTGACGGTCCAGTATTTATTTTGTTATCATCATCAGCCAAATGACGTCGACTGCTGGATGAAGGCTATTTGCTATGCTGTATATACTTAAATATACATTTTTTTTTTACAAAATACTTAAAAAATGAATTGAATTCTATAATACTTATAAAACACTAGCTTTTGCCCGAGGCTCCGCCCGCGTGGATGTCTTTAAGGTATCCCACTGAAACTATGCATTTTCCAAGAACAAAAAGTTGCCTATCTACTATTCTAGTATTGATCTATGTACCTACTAAATTTCACCCAAATCCGTTCAGTAGTTTCAATGTGAAAGCGGAACAAACAAATAGACAAACAAAGATCCATACTTTCGCATTTATAATATTATTATAGTATAGTGTAATATAGTGTAGTATAGTATAGTGTAGTATAGTGTAGTGTAGTATAGTATAGTAAGATAAGAAGATCTGCCCTCATAAGAAAGAACGCCGCAAAGTACCTATAATGAGGGCAAAGATCTACTTTCTCCAAGGAACCTTATCGCGTGATATCGAAAAGAAAAAAGGGACTTCTTGAACAACACGATCGGATCGATAGTCCTCGGTGACCTTAGAGTAAGGAGTAGGGTCCAAAATAATATATTTTTTTTATGTATAAGGAGAAAGGAAAAGTTGTTCAGTTTCATGAGTCGAATGGTTCCAATACTTTTAATTCAATCAAATCAAATAAAATATTCTTTATTGACTACAAAACAAAAAAGCACACACAAAAACAAAAAAATATTGTGATGTAACTACAAATTTATGGTTTTCGGACTTCTCCCTTTACTTTGTGCTATAAAACATTGCTGTTTGCCAAATTTCATGATTCTAGGTCAACGGGAAGTACCCTATAGCACAAATAACATAATAGGTTTTGATTCCCATGCGAGTGTCCAAATATGCGGCATAAACGGCTGTATCTCTTGATTGCGTAGGCATGGAAGTTTGATTTTTTCACAGCTTTAAGGGATTGCAGGCCTCAGTATTTGATATACATTTCACCTTTCTATCTCGACGCGTTCCTGAGAAAAAGGGTCTGGACAGACAGACAGACGGGCAGACAGACAACGATGTGATACTATAAGGGTTCTTTTTTCCTTTTGAGGTAGCGAACCCTAAAAAAGAAACAAGTAGTACATCTGAACATCTGGTTAATTGTTAAGTCCCTGTTATTTGACTCCCTCGGTGGCTCAGAGGTTAGCGCCCCTGACTATAGAATATCTGACGATAGAATAGTGGTTTCGAATCCCAACCAGGACAAACATTTCTGTATTGAGTAGATTTGTTTTCTCTATGTGTGAATGTTTTATATTTATGTATTTGTAGTGATTCTATACCAGGGCAACGAGTTTTTTGAATTTCAAGTTTTTACTACACAATTATTAATTTCGTGTTTTGGTTTGCATATCAACGTAGGTATAATATGTTTATGTATTTCTCTCTCTAGATATATAGGATGTTAAAATGTGCATTTGAAATTTAAAGAGGTTACTCTGAATCAAGTACCTATAGAATATAGGAAAAATACGATCTTACTTATTTTTTTCACTTTCCCATCAAATGCTTGATTCACTATTCAGATTTAGTGTGGGAAACTGAAAAAATAGATGCATAAAAATATTCATGGTTTTAAGATCGGATTTTTTCTATTCGTATTTTTCCTGTATTATATACCTACTTGATTCTGAGTAACCCCTTCAAACAAACGCACTTTTTTAAACTCTATATTTATTTATTTACTTTCTCTCTTCAAATTTAAGAGCAATACCTACTAAAATAGAATATTATGTACTAAAAATCTTGTAAACTCACCCCCTGATGTCCACAACAGGTTACAATGAAAGTACAAAAACATATAATTTTCAACATATTCAAAAATAAATATAAAGAATACGAATTCTAATATTTAACTGTTAAAGAAAAACCGTGCATTTCTGAAACTTTTAATCTTGATAAGAAAATGTTTTATGCAATAAAAATATGTTTTTGATTTCTTTTTCTTAATATTTATTACAACTAATTTATTTGTGAAATTTTATTTGACTTTAAATAAAATAAGAAAAAGTGATTTTCGAAACTAGTTTTCGCTTGAACAATGTTTTGAATTAGTTTAAAGAAAAAATATGCAAGTTTTTATATTTTTATTACTATGTACTTCAGCGTTCGCCCATTATGGACAATTAGTAAGTCCCAAAATTTTCTACCTGCTGAAGATAATTATATATTTTACGATAATAGCTGAAACTAAGTAAATAATATATATATTTTTTATGTGATAGGTGGCAAACGAGCAGACGGATCACCTGATGGTAAGCGATTACCGCCGCCCATAGACACCCGCAACACCAGTGGAGTCACAAGTGCGTTGCCGACCTTTGAAATGGGATGGGGGGATGGGGAAATTGGGGGAAGGGGGACGTTGGGCCTCCGGTACCCTCACTCACTCGACGAAATACAACGCAAGCGTTGCTTCACGCCGGTTTTCTATATGAAAAATAAAAATAAAATCTATATTGCAAAAGTTCTGAAATTTCTAACTCATAATCATAAAACTATTCATGAAATTGATCAACTTTTTTCATGGAGCCTGTAGTTAATTTGGCAAAAGAACGTTTACAATAAAGTATTTATAAAAACGATTAATCATATTAAAGTTTTAAACCCTTGAATTGAAGTAATTGTCTTATCTTCGGTGCAAACTATACGTACACATAATTATAACACACATTACACATACAATTATAATATAATAAAACGCATTGCGTACGAGTTGATATTTAGACGAGTTTGCACAGTTACCACTTACGTTCGCGACCATTCGATACTAACCCACTAATACAGGGCCATTTTCCGATCTATTCATTCTTCTATTTATGTTCCTAAACAAATTTCTGCAAGGAACAGATATGGTGAATTTGCCGTCCCAATACAGAGTAAGCCGAAAACATTGTGTACCCTTAACCCTTCATACAAATTGATCAATTGTTTGGCCAATTTCGTATGGAGAGTGCAAAATTGTACAGTATGATGAATAGTATCCCTACTTTCCCTAGTGTCCAGGTCCTATACCAATTTTGTTACACCCTATAAAAAATAATTACTTCACAGCATCCAGAACCACGGGCTCCTCAGACGGTCTTCATCCCGAACCCTCTTGAAGCCCACAGCAGGAGTAAGAGGCAGGTCGCCGGTCAGCTGGACATAGTCAACAACCATGCAAGCCTGATCCATGCTGAGGTGAAGCCGGATGTAGCCAACACGGAAACTGAAAAGGTTCTTGTATACTTCCTTCATCATCATACTCTAGAGAAGAATCAATTTAATTGGTATAGATCATCAACTAAAAGACGACCACTGCTGTACAAAGACAGCCAAGGATGAAAATCCTTTGAAACGACGACCGGTTTTACGCTGCTCGCATCCAGCGGCTTCCCGCGACCTTCACCAGGTCATCGGTCCACCGAGTGGGAGGCTTCCTACGCTAGGTCTTCGGTGCGCGGTCGCTGTTTAAAAACTTGCTTGCTCCTAAAAATGGCCGTCTCCCTACCGAATTCACCTAACTGGACTAAATGGCTCACTAGTCCGGTGATAGATATTTCAACACCAAATTGCTGGCACTTAAAGTCCGGTTAGCGGACTAAATTACCGAACTATTAAGACCAGGGGGTTTACAAGCTATATATACGTACGAAGCTATGTACTGACGCGTCAGTTTAGCGATTCTGTAAGCTATGTCGATTATATTAGTTATTCTACGTATCTCCTCGTATCTGGTTCGATCATGAATGAATACTCCAGCATAGTACTCTCCATCAGCCTGGGTGACTTTGAGCCTTCGTGAAGTTGTTCCTGCGAGATACTCAAAAATTGCTTAGCGAAGCCGCGCGCGGGCGGAAAGTTAGTATGTCTTTATTTCGATGACTGTTTCTGATCTCCCATTATCAGATAGAAATTGTGAAATGAGATCAGTACTGTCATGCAGTTCATGATCTTATAGTTTCCGTTAGTAGTTGGTATACTTACATCAAATCTAGAGATCCCCAAATCAATATGTCTTGTTGGGAACCCCAAATCTATGGGAATTGCATTAATCAATTCTAAATGTGATAAAAAAAGGCTGATAAAGATGGAAAGTATTTCATATTTCATATTTATTCATAATTTTCAATCATTTACAAAATATTGAAAGGTCTTATAATACAAAAACATAGTATGGTACATGAGCCCTGTTAGGGCATGGCAAACAATAAGTAAATATCGTTATCTGTGTGATCTTTGTTACTAAGGGCGTTCATCCAAATATCTTTCAAATCCCTTTTCGTAGAGAATAATTTTATTAAATAGCAAAGTTCGAATACGCTACGGACACCATAAATTATGGAGATTTCGAGACTCCCTAGGCGGTGTGGGCTCTTGCCAGATTTTAATGATATAATAGAAAAAATAATAGTGAAAAAATATCGTAATAATCGGTGTCATCATAATTAGGGTAAATCATATTACCCATTTAATAATCAGCTAATTAAATTCATACAACAACCATTAATAGAAATCCCAATTTTCACGTCAATTTTTCAATAACCTTTAATCACTTACTGTTGAATCAAACTTGTTATTTCCAGCCGTGCCCCAAAGGAAACGTTCCTTCACACATAGAACCGGGCACTGGCTTTAAGGTATACGATCTCCTTTAAACATTATACCAAGCATCAATTTAAATGTCATCAAGCGTGCAATACCGGTATTAAAACCGGTATTGCGAACATTCTAATACCGGTATCAAAAGGTGAATCTGTGGGCATGTCAACTGTAAATCTCATTCGCAGTGGAATTAACTAGTTTTGAAAATTGTTAGGGGCGATAATCAGTCGCCCATTTTGAAAATCAATAGCTATATACTGTTTAATTTTTATGCGTAAAAAATACCTTAATCATAGATAATAACGCCAGTACCCTTGACGCTATATTCTTTATAAACAATTTAGACAAATAATTTAATTTTCAATTCCATAAAAAAAACTACTTACATTTTTATTTTTTGTTTCAGGTCACCCCGCCGAAAGACGCGTTGTACGCCGGCAAATCCCTCCGTAAATCTTGGCCGCTCACCGACAAGTTGGATCTAGTTAGGAGTATAACACGGGTGGTCACCCTAGCTATACTAGTGCTGTCCGCCGCCATAGAGTTCTACCCTCTTATACAACATGTGTATTATTTATACTATGTTTAGATTAGAGAATATACAGAGTGAAACAAAATACATAGATGTAGAAACCGTTATCATGGACTTATCATTATACTGAAGAACTTTCCTTGAGTAATATATTATAATCTATTCAGAAAATTGGTTGTACTCTCCATATAGAAGTAGCTAAATAGCTTTTTCTGAAAAGGTCACCTGTTTTTGAGTCGACTATAGTTTTCTTGGAGAAAGTTGTACAGTATGGTGATGGTGATAGTATTAGTAGTTATCAGTGACTACTGCTAACGGATCCTATACTTATTTTGTTCCAGCCTGTATATGAGTATAAGTATTTTGGTTAAGTGAGTACAGTTATGAATCGAGAACTATAATAAATGATTTTGAAGCGATTATTCTTTCTCTTTATTGTCATACTTTTATGTAAGACCTTCAGTACTTCGGTATTATCTGTGGTACCAATCATAGGTTTAACTTTTAGTGGCATTTCGTTAAGCCATATCAGAAGACCTTATATTATAGGTCTTTTTTCCTAAAATCCTAAAATATCACCAATCTCGCGAAATCTCGCCATTATTTACGAGATCTCGCGAGGTTGGTGATGTTTTAGGATATTTTAGTATCACAATAAATAGAAACAATAATCGCTTCAATTCAAAGAAATAATAATTGATTGAATTCCCTAATTTCGACCATAGGCTTCCTTTCCCTTTCTTCTTCTTATCGTGTACCACAATTGGCCGTCCACTCCTAAGGTAATGATGGCGGTTGCCTAATGTTGCACTAAGCATCACAGTGGCCTCCGCTTTGTAGATTAAAGCCTTTTCAGACAAAGTAGTCTATGATATTATATGTTATTAAAGTTCATTTATAAAGCATATAAGAGTGTAAATCTTCAGGTCCGTAAAATTTTAATCAGTGCTTCTACTCCTAATTCTGATCAACTTTTCCCAAAGAACCCATAGTCAAATCGCCAGAGAATTTGTGGACTCTTCATACTAATTTGGCCGCTCGGCTGATCGATTTGTATGAAGAGTCCAAACATTTTTTTGAGTTGACTATGGTTTCATTAAGGAAAGTTGATCAGGATCAGGAGTAGAAGCCCAGATTAAAATTTGACGCACCTTTATAGATTTACATCCTGTATATTCAGCGGCTTCCTGCAAGCATCTAGAAGCTCCAGTTTATGGGTCCTATATCCATTACACCGTGTATAGTTTTTATGACTTCTTATATAGCAATAACGTTTGGACCAGTAAAATTATGCATATACATATCTGTTCTACTAAGATTATAACACCGAGACAAATCGATTAATAAATGTTTTGGAAAAAATCTATAAACGTGACCTAGGCTGGCAGCTATCGAATGTTTTTATCGCCATTTTATTCCATCTGTAGACGTGATGAAAAGATGTCAAAAAAGATGGGATCATTACAGTTTACTATATTTATTTTGTTGTTTTCTATTGTTCATCAAATATTGAGTGACCGTCCTATATCTAGTTCCCTTGCTGATGAATCTTATGTGAGTATTATTTTTCACAATATTTTTTTAATTTCTTTTTAATCAATTTACTTAATGTTCCAGCTGTAATAATACAATATAAGCCTTTAAAAATATATTAACAGAACATTTGGATGACATTGTATACTTATAAAATATAGTAACAAAACACATGTTCGATGTACATACTCTGCTGTAACGAAAGATCCCACTGTGCCTATTAATGTATGATGTTAAAACTATTAAACTATTTCCAGGTTCCTCCAGAATTTCGGATGAAAAGAAGTCACGCATTGCAAAATAAATTAGAAAAACGAGATGAAACTACAAGAACAAAACATCAAGCACCTAAAACTAGACCTATGAATCTATGTGTTGGTGAACCTGTTCCTAGAAGACGCACTGTTGTTCCAGTAGTACAGAATAGGGCTACAGCTACGGTAATTCAACCTAATAATGTCGTCACAGCAAATATTATCCATCCTAAAGATGTTGTTACTGGAACTGTTGTTCATCCAAAGGTGACTAATACTGCAACTATTGTTCAACAAAAACCAGTTGCGACTGTTATACATCCACAGTTGATGCCAACAGTTACAGTGGTAAAAAGTCAAAATTGTGTTCCTGCAGATTCAGTTGCACACCCAAAAATTGTTTCAACAGATCATGCTACAGATATACAACAAAAAACAGCTGCTACTGCAACAGAAATTCAATCAAACACTGATTCTGTATATGAAAAACCAATAATTACTGAATTAACTAATTGTACTATAATTCATCAACCAAATTCTACGACGAGCGAAACTCATCATGTCTTTCATGACATTCATGGAAATTCGAATGATAGTTTGAAAACTGAACATCATTATATTGTAGACATTCCTATTATTCGTAATTCCAATAATACAAACACAATACATCATGTTATTGTCAATCAAACGCATTCTGTTAATGGAAAAAACTCAAACGCTCAAGGAAACGGTGCATTTTACGAGGAAAATTCTAATGGAGCCAAAATATTCCATACCCTTTCACAAGACAAGTCTCATAATACAGACAAAGCTACAAGCGATACGTTTTCTACTAGTAATAGTACAGTTATTGAAACTAAAGTACAAAGTAGCACTGACAGTCATAAAGAATGCTCTTGTAAAGACAAGCCAGACGTATTTGAAATGGCGACATTAAAACCAAACTTAAAAGAAGAAAGTGTCAAAACGCTTTCAGATGTTTTAAAACACGTCAATATTCAGATGTTAAGCACCCCAAAGCCTCTTCAATCTGGAAATATTGGTAGTATTAAAGTTATAGAGAACAAAATGGAAGAACACAATTTGGACCAAATTAAACTTGGTAAGTTAAACTTAAGGCTCCTCTGTTATTTGAAAACAAAGACAATTCATTTGAAGTAATAACTCATGATGCTACTATCAAAACTGGGACAACTGGCAGTAATATTTTCAAGATAATTTAAAAAAAACATTTTATTTTACGTGAAAATATGTTAAGATGATGAAAGTAATTAAACAACCTAAATATTTGTTTCAGAACCTGATGATGACATAGTGATTGACAAATTCGACGTAGAAGAAGTCAAGGAATCATATAAAAATCCTACTGATTACAATAATGACGTAGCAACAGTATCATCAGGTTGGTGCGTTTATCCTACAATAGATAAACAAGGATTACAACACACAAATGGTGCAATAATATCTTACGAGGACTATTTAAATTATTATAACAATGGCGGTTACAAGGACGATTTAAACAGACCTTATAATTATGGTGGCTATGAAGGAAACCCAAACACAGCTTACAGTTATCCTTATAAGAATACTTGTGTTACACAAGCACCAAAAGCAAAGAAACTTAGCAAAGTAGAACGCAGTGTTGTTAAAGACCGAATCTGGAGAAAATGGATCAACACTCAAATTTACATACGAAGACCAGCTCACCAAAATACTTCACCGAAAGTAGATGAACACGTCAAATCAACATCATGGAGCCAAGAACAAAAAATACCTGTTATCGGATATAACGGTTATTACACAAATCAAAACAGTAGCTGCAGCAGTTAAAAACTTGACGCGTACAGAGTGTGTAAATGAGAAACAATAATGGTTCTTAATAACTTTGTTATGAAATATCAGTGATTTGTAATTGTAACAATATGTACATAATATATTAATATTTTCATTTAATGTTATTGATTTTGATAGCTTTACATTAAACAATGGTACGAAAGTGACCTGAGAAGTGAAACAATACATGATTTATTTTTAACATAGACATACTAATATTATTATTTTTCTAAGGGAAGAATATTGCTAAGGAGGATAAAGATAATGTAAAAAAAGACCAATAAAAGATGACCATTGTCAGGCACTATAGAAAATTATCTTCAGATTTATCCTTAGAGCCATGACCTTCACTAGACATTGTCATTCCGCCATTTTTCTCAGACTCTCCCAAACACTTTGTTATTGTTTCACTTGGCAATTGCAAAATCACTATTTAAAATAACAAACATAAAAGAAGAAGAATATTATACCTGCAATGATAATATACCCTAATAAACAATGGACACTGGTGGTGAAATAACTGTATCATATTATTGAAGGACACTTCAAGGCCGTATTATCCTGGCCACAAGTATTGTCTTATAAGATCATCTGATCTGACCATTGCTCCTGCTTTCTTTCTTTGGGGTATTCGAAATCTGTAGCCAATGTGAAGAATCGTTAAATTAACCTCAGAATTTTGTAAACCAAGAAAACATTCGGCAACAAATACTAAACCTTCTTAGGAAGTATTGATGCAGGTCAAGAAAAATGACAAAAAAGATATTAACCCTGCATCATGTCTGAAATAAATGACTCTTTTGTATCCACATAAAGTCACTATTGCGCTTCCTTATTTAATTCAGCATATCTTTATGAACCTTTATGAAAAAAACTTTTATTAAAGTATACCTTTATAAAAATGTGACCGCGAAAAATTTTCAGTTCAGGAGTAAATATTTATCAACCTTCGCGTTTATTGTAACGTTCGTAAAATTTTCAATGTGTAAATCAAATATTTTTGGTTATTTGCCGACCGACCTAGATGGACGTCAAAAAATTTGATTTAATATAGTGAGAAAGGAGTACCCTTTTGTTTCAAACTCACCGGGTTGTGACATTGATATGGGTCGGGTGTACGATATTCATACCCTAATAAAGAGGACTGTATCAGTGTATAGCTTCAAGTTGATATTCAACACGTCAACCTGATTTGCTGTTATTTTAGTGATTTTCATTTAGGACCTCTTTTTTGACATCACTAGCTTTTGTTGAGTAAATGAAATTTGACTATTTCGACTGTTAGTGGCATTTCTCACGTTAAGCCATTCGTGTCGGTCTCTATCGCTAGATAGCAGTCATTAAGCCATATTAGATGTGTCTTAGGTGGCTTGAAAAGTTATGACACTGGAGTTGGCTTCTAGCTAGATCCAAAACCACAACCACAACTTGGCTCCCACATGTGGAGAAAGGCTGAACTTTCCCTATATATGTGAGGGTCTCTATCAGTGGGGACGAAATGGGTTGTTCACGAATAACGAACGATTGATAATGAACTTATTTCCTAAACTCACTAGACGGTTTTCCTCTCGTTATCTTGAGAATTATAAAATCATCAATTGAAATGAGTTCAGCAAATGAATGATGATTCATTCGCTGAACAAAGACCACCCCATAGTTACCATTTACCAATCATGCGCTTCCCGCACCCTTGACTTAGGTTATCGATCCACCGAGTTGGACGCCTGCATACGCTACGTAAATATAATAACCTTGCCAATTTAACAAGAAAATGACATCAAACTGCAATCTAACGATACCTCGTGGTCCAAAATCTATTGACATGTTTTAGATACAAGCGGTAAAAGGACATTGACACACATACAATCTAATCAAATCCATTTTTCCCACAATGCTGAGGATCGTGACCGTCATGGCCTAGAGAAGGCATACATACATACATCCTAAAATATTACCGTCTCTTGGGAAGTCATGTCATAATAATAAGTTTATGAAAGTATAAAAATATCTAACTTAATTAAATAACTAAATGGATATGGTAAAAATAAAAGAAGATTGTTAATAGGCGAATATATTAAATGTTTTATTTAATATTTAAATCCTAAAATTATCGGCAAATATACAGGAATACTCGGCGAGGAGACGTTCAGGTGAATATTTTAATTAAATTATGATTTATTGTATTTAAATAATTGTAAAGTTACTTTTAACAATAATTAAATATACAACTAAATGAATTTAACTTATAAAGTTAGAGATATTGCTTTTGGGATAACGAAATAAAGCATATATTTTGATATTAACCACTAATTCTATTACTTATATTAAACTACTTTAATAATATCAATGAAATATGTATTATTTTTTAACAAAGAGAAGAATCGCCAGTTGGAATGTTATTACTTTATTATTCATAATTATTACTTATTTTCGTAATTAAAGCAATGAAAGTATAAATTACCAATATTTTTATTATCTTTATGAAAAAGTGTAATTGTATTGAATCATAGAAAAATGGGACAATTAACCATAGTATTTAATTCTACATAATAATATACATACATATAATAATTATAAATATTATAATAGGTAATAAATATTTCAATTCATTCCCACATATTTTCTACTTTGCATTTTCATGGAATATGACATTTCTCTGCTAAGGAAAGGTATACACAATATCTGTAATCATTCACAAACTGTTGTATTTATATGTAATAAAATTGACATAATTTTAGCAGAGTTTTGACATAAATCATGATACCACACTTCTATAATATGACTAGGAAAACGCAGTATTGCCTGACTTTGTATGTTTGCTTTTTAAGTATATTATTAATCTTAAAAAAGAGATTGTTTGTCACATAAAAATCAGCTTGTAAAAAACTAAACTGAAAAGACTGTACCTGATAACATTTTATTTAATAATAAATAACCATTTAGAAAACTCAACAATTTATGAACTAATAATTTAAAATAATAATAATAAAGTAAACTATTTTAATAAAATTTTATTAATTAACAAAGAGGTTAACTCAAATCTAAAACAAATGTTTACTTAAATTAAATCACCAACTTAACTCATCAATAAAATAGCGCACTCTAGCTTTCTTCTGCAGAACTAACACGAAATACCAATGCTCTTTCGAGAGCCAAACTACGCACGTATTCTTAAAACAAAATTTTACTCAGGAATGTCAATAAAACAGAGTTACACACAAAGTCAGACCGTGCCCTGTATACTACTTGGCCCCTGGTTCCTAATTTGGGACATCCTTGCGCACTTTGTGGCCCCGGAACGAGGCTTGGATCTTGGTAGCAGCCTTGTTCAGATCTGGATCAGTTAGATCTATCTTCTCGACGTCTTCCTGTGAACAAAAGAAAAATAACTTTTAATTGTCCCGTAAAATGCAAGTATCATGGTAACCCTACAAAATTTTTGACTCGCCAGATTTAAGCATTATGATTAGGTATATAATCCTACATGTTACTGGTATTCATATTGGTAACAACGATACCTTAAAAATAATACGTGTAATATATTTTTAACAGACTTCGACTGTATGTTTTTTGTATGTATGTTACGCGATTACTCTGCCAGTTATGAATTTAATTTAATGTTTTTTTTTTGTTTGGTACGTCATACTTCAGAGGTCGTCGGATATTAATTTTATCGAAATTGATTAAGCGCTTTTTGAAAAAATCAACAAAAACAAAAAAAAAAACTGCAAAATTGTTAAGTAAAATTGGATTGGAATAAGGTATGGTTGTTACGATTAAAGTCGGTTGTTTTCAACGTTTTCAGCGTTGTCAGTTATTTTAAATGTGTTAGGGGGAGTTTCTTTAGAGCCGTAGTATTTTTCTCACATTCCATTTAGTTACAATACAATACTATAAAATACAATACTATAAAATACAATACAATACAATACAATACAATACAATACAATACAATACAATACAATACAATACAATACAATACAATACAACACAATACAATACAATACATGTGAAAGTTTTATTTTATTTTTAGTTTATTTAAGTTTGACTTTTGATTATATACAATACGATACAATACAATACAATACATTAATGTACCTCATACACATACAGGTTGATACAAAATAACCGTTAACTGTTATTTCTGCTCATCCATCACACATAAACATTTTGTCCTTTGCTCAATACGCAAAACTTTTTTTGACCCCTCATACCGAATTGATCAGTTGTTTGGTTGTTGTTCTTGTTTGTGTTGTAGTTCATTTTTTTTTTAATGAATTCACTATGGACTCCTCAGAGAAAGTTGTTTACCATGATTTATTTATTTGTTATTTAGTACACTGTAGCATTACAAGTATTATTAAACCAAGACTAATGTATAAATGAACTATGAGGGTAGAAACTCTTGTTGACGGGTCCTATACCTAGTAATAGAATATAAGTTTTCAAAAAATGTATTGGAGGGACTTTCTTTGGACCCGTCGTTTCTTCTCACTCCGCAAACACTTCCCGAAACGGCGGGTATACGAGTTCCGAGTGGTAGGAACCTCGTATTAGGTAGTTTTTTTTTATTTTTTATTATTTAATAACAATAATACTTACTTAAGCTAGTACAACAAAAACCTTAACAGATTTAGTCACTCGTCGTCGTACACGCATTAATGTAGATTACTTATTTACATTAGGTAACGAAAAACAATCGTCTAAAAATCGTAAAACTCAAGATATTTGAAAAAGTGGGCAATAACAGTAAAGGTTTCCCTCTTCAATCACATACGTAAGACAACAAAAACAAAAAACATCAAAAGGCATAATAGGTGAGCGAGCCACCTGCAGCCGGCGCGGCGGCGCCAGAATGATTCAAAAATTCAAAATTCATTATTGCCTTCATGAGTGGTAGTAAAGGTGTTAGATAAAGTTTTAAAAGTACAATACACATCATGACCCTGCAAGGGCACAGCAAATAAGATCTTATAACTAAGTTTACCACATATTATCAACATTTCGAACTAAAAACAATAGTTATTACAACAAAAACAAGAATAAAATTGACAAATTAATATAACATAAAAAATAAAATAAAAACACGAATGAAAATTGACAAATTAATGTACTTAAGTAAGTAACATGAAATATTTCTAAACTATTTATAAATGAAATGTTTTTCGTATTTTTTCTCATAAAATTCTTGCAAAGAGTAAAAACAATTATTTATCAGGTATTCATTAAGTTTATTTTTGAATTTGTTGAACTGTTCTTCGTTTTGTATATCTTTTGGAATATTATTATATATTTTAACGGCCATTGCTTGAGGACCTGAGCTATACATTTTGAGATAGGAGATAGGCACAGATAGATTATTTTTTTGGCGTAAATTATGTGATTTAATGTGATGATTACTGGACACGGGAAAAATACGCTTTTGTTTTCTAATAAATTTACAGAGTTCTAAAATATGCAGCGAAGTTAGAGTATTTTATGTTTGATAAAATGTAATCGGCAAGATTCCATCTGGTCTATGTTACAAATTATTCTAATGTATTTCTTTTGCAGTATAAATAGATCAGCAGCATCACTGCTGTTACCCCATTATGATTCCATATTGAAGCCATGAATGTGCATAGGAATAGTAAGCAAGGATGGCGGTTTTTGATCTGTAGCTTTTTTTATTTCTGATAATGCATATGAAAATCGTGCCAATTTAGTGGATATTGCTTGTATATGGGCTTTCCAATTTAAGTGGGAATCAATATGTAAACCTAAAAGAGAAAAGTTGCTTACGCAATCTAAATGAACATTATTATGAGCGAAGTTTATAGTCATGGGGCGTTTTTGGTAGGGTCTGAACTGCATTAATTTAGTTTTGCTGAGGTTGACTTCCAAGTTATGATCTTCTAGCCAGTTAACTATGTTTGAGAAAATATTGTCTAGATTTTTGTGTAGCTGTGATTCATTGGGACATGGGATAGCAATAGATATGTCGTCTGCGAAGAGGATACATGGTGAGTTTAATACTTTAGGTAGATCATTTATATAAATTAAGAATAATAAGCAACCCAGCACACTCCCCTGGGGGATAGATTTATTGACAGAACTTTTTTTTGACCTGATGTTGGATATAATCATATTTTCAAAGCCATAGTATTCAATATCGACATATTGTATACGATTATTTAAAAATGAAGCAAACCACTTGTATGCAACTCCTCTAACTCCTATACCATATAGTTTGTTAAGAAGTATCTCAAAGGACCCTTTCGTAAGCTTTGGATAGGTCAAGTAGGATGCCAACAGCATATTCTTTATTATTTATAATACTCAAAATTTCATTAATATATTTGAAGACGGCTAGAGATGTGGATCTATTTTTTCTGAAGCCGTTTTGACTTTCACTTAGAATATTAAATTTTTCGCAGAAAGAATATAGTCTGGAAGGCATTGCAGTTTCAAATATTTTGGAGAATGTTGATAACAAGGCTATACGACGGTAGTTGTTTTTGTCTGTTTTATTACCTTTTTTGTGGATAGGTTTAATAATTGATGTTTTCAGTACATCAGTTTTCAGTACATCCGAAAAGAAAAGTGTACACTTGCTACCTACTTCGAATTAAAAAAAATACACCTTGTATTTTCTAGATTAGGTAGCTTTGAACACACAATGCTTTAGTTAGAACATGCGATAGTACCTAGACGATATCGGCGTGTAATGCCGGGTTGTTTAATAGAAAATTGCCTTTTGAAATATTGCTACAGCATTTTCTATCTCGATGCAGTATCGGTCGGATAAGTGCTATTGGGCATTTTAAACTGTTCAGGGGTGGCGAACTAATAGTTTTAGGGTATTTTCCACTAACAAAAGTGAATAAATAAAGGTTACTCATAAAATGGCCTCGGCCTTTGTCCAGCAGTGGACGTCTTTCGGTTTATGATGGTGACTCTTGAAATAGCATTAATTAATCCAATTGATGTTAACTGGTGATTCTGCTCACCATTCTGCACAATTTTGTTTTACCACTTTCCATGCAATAATCAATAACGCTGAAATGTTAAAAAAACCCACTTCAATCTTAACAACTACAATTTTGCTGTTTTTTGGATTTTGTTTATTTTTTCAAAAAGCACTCAATTAATTTAGATAAAATTTATGTGGGACTACCTCTGAAGTATTACCTACCAAACAAAAAAAGAATCATCAAAACCGATTCATAATTGGCGGAGTAATCGCGAAACATACATATAAAAAAAAAACAACAAACAGTCGAATTGAGAACCTCCTCCTTTTTTGAAGTCGGTTAAAAATGCCAAACAGGTGATCAATTTGTATGAAAGTCCAAAATTTGATTTTCGATTTCAGCGAAGTCGAATAATAAAAGTACAGAAACGTATAGAATCCCCTAGACGGAACCTACACCAATTTTGTTACACCTTTTAGGGTATAATGTTTCTCTGAGGGGATATTACAAAGCGAAGAATACTGTTTATGGATAACAGTTTGTTTGTTTGTAATCTCTTTATTGTACAAAACATAAAACAGAACAATATTGCTTATAAAAGTAACATATTGTACAAAGGCGGACTTATCCCTGGAAGGGATCTCTTCCAGTCAACCTTTGAGCAAGTAACTTAAAAGGATATTACGGGTGGCATGTTCTGCACATACTCATACTAAACAATTACAAAGATAAAAAAAAAATGACTATACTAACTTAAAATAACATTTGAACACGAAAATAGATATAAGTAAAAAAAAAAATCCTACGACTTATTATAGTTTATGGTAAACGTACTTAATATATAAACAGGTATAAAAAACATTATACAATACATACGTAGATCTAATACTATAAGGTAAATACATAATATAATTATAATACATACATAAGTAAAATAAATAAATATACATAGCTCAATTAAGGAACTTTGTTATATCCCCAGTGCTTCAGTAGGCTGGATTTGAAAGAGGATACAGAGGGACTGGTCCTAACATCGACTGGCAGGCTATTCCAAAGTCGCACAGCATGCACCGCGAATGAATCGGTGTACGTCTGGGACCTGTGTAAGGGAATCACTAAGGAAAGATTGGTACTTGAACGCAGGCGATCCCCCGAGGCAGAGCGGAAATAAAACTTATCACGAAGATAAGAAGGAGCATTAGAGGAAAAGAGAGCGTTATAGAGAAGAGTCAGCACGCTTACATCTCTGCGAAGACGATCAACCGAAATACCAGTATTAGCTACTGTAGCTAGATGAGTTTTGATGTTAACAGCCCGTCGTAGCGGAGAAATTCTACAACATTATACAGATATTCTTGTTTTTGAACAAGTTAAGTTAAAGTTAGTTTAAGTTTGCTTAATCAAGTTTCAAACTGCTGAAGTAAATATTTCTATTTTTGACCTTGAATTTTTTCTGCGTAATTTACGAAGCAGATGCAATAGTAAAACAAAGATTTTTTCCTTAATTTTAATAGTAAAATATTTCTCCAGTAATTTTTTTTTCCGTTACGGTTTGAAAAAGACTGCATGCATAATGATTATATAAGGTACAGGTTATTTGTGTAAGCTGGTGGGACACAGAAGCTTACGAAAAGGCAAAAGGAAAAGGTGTGATATAAAAAAACAGATAGACAGATAGACAGACAGTGAGAAAGAAAGACCACAAGAGATGAGCAAACGGCTAACCGTTAAGAAAGAGAGACAGACAGTGAGTCACAGTGTCAGATAGTGAGACAGTGAATTAGAGAGACAAACAAAGAGAGGGATAAAGTGAGTTACTGTAAGAAAAAGGAACACAGTCAGATAGAGCACAGTGAGGCAGAGTGCGCCATAGTGTCATCAAGTGATATAGAGAGGTAGACAGTGAATTAGAGGGAAAAACAAAGAGAGGAACATAGTGAGTTAGATACTGGTGAAGAAAAGAGATAGGTACCTTATCCTGTTGTTCTTTCTTCTCGGCTTCGGTCACCTTGCGTGCCTGGTGACCTCGGAACGAAGCCTGGATCTTTGTCGCCGCGTTGCATAGCTCTGTAACAACGAGAGACAAAAATAAGTCCAATTTACCATTTACCAGTTCTGCGAAGCGCTGCGGTCGAAGCTCAGTGCAGCCTGCATGATTGTTGATCACGTATGAAATTGAGTACAGACACACTCACAACCTGGATGGGTTTTTCTGTTAGTAGCATTTATCTTGACCGTTTCCGTGCGTCGCAAGGCACTTTAAGCCGTTGGTGCTTGTTGTTATCATTAGAGCCAGTCGCTAAGCCATGTCAGAAGTCTTATAGGTAGTTTTAATACTTCTGATACTGGGGTTGGCCACTAGCGCCACAACCTCCACCAATCTAGACTTGCCTTCTGCGTGTGGAATACGGCTGCACCCTCCCAATGTATGGGGAGAGACTCTTGCCCCTGTAGTGGGGACGATATGCGATCTTAATTTACTTACTATGTAAATAAGTTCAGCGATCATTTGATAGACTTGTTAGAGGAGGTTTTTGTCGCTATTTTACTATTTCTTGGGGAAAGTTGTTCTATTTCATGAGTAGAAGGTACAGTTAACGGTCACGAAACGAATAAACATCTAGTTAAATGTAAGTACATACGGTAAATGCACAAAATCAATACGGACTCATCAACCTAGCGGCGGACCACTAATTGAATTCCGCGCTCCATCCATTCCGTTCATACATGCATATTTCAAAATGTAGTTTCGTGGGAAGTGACCACAGGTGGTTCTTATTTTTATCCACAATTGGTTAGTCCTTGCCATCATCTTACCTGATGGTAATGAAATGAAATGAAATGAAAATATTTTATTCGAAGTAGGTAGCAGTGTACACTTTTCGAACGTTATTCATTTTTATCTACCTAATACGAGGTTCCTACCACTCGGAACTCGTATACCCACCGTTTCGGGAAGTGTTTGCGGAGTGAGAAGAAACGGCGGGCCCTAAAGAAACTCCCTCCAACACATTTTTTTTTAAGTCTTATATTCTATTACATCTTAATGCTAGATCAATAAATGAATTATACAATGTCATGTCTGTAAATAAATATGCAAAAATAAGAATAAAGTAAGAAGAATAAAGAAAGAAAGGATTCAAAAGAGATAAAAGTAAAAGTAAAAAGTAAAAGTTTTGGTAAGTGACGATGATGCCGAAGATGGAAATGAAATGAAATGAAAATTACGAAAGCGGGATTACTAAGTTTCCTCAACGCAATGGGGAAATGGATGTCTTATCTTCATGCCGAAACATATAAATGCTGCTAAAATTGATATTTGGCGGCAAGACTTGTGTAAGATTCTGGTGGCTAGCCAGGCTCAGAAAATGTCCTACAAAATGAGTCTAACAATTTAGACTACGCTGGGAATCGAACTTGTGACCTCCTGATATGAAGCGAGTGGCCTATAGCCACTACTCAACAGGGGTGGTTCTATTTGCAGATATTGAATAGTTGCGAGGAGAATCCAGTACTAAGGTGCAGTTAATATCAGATAGTTTGTAATAGTCAAGGCACTCGAAGGTATAAAGTGAATAATAAAACCGGCCAGGTGCGAGTCAGACTCCCGGATGAAGGGTTTCGTACCGTCGCACAAGATTTAAAACTCTGCCAAAAAACACGTTTCTACTAGAGGAGCCCCCTTTAATTTTTAATTTCTTTTATTATTTGCTGTTATAGTGGCAACAGAAATACACACTGTGAAAATTTCAACTGTGTACCTATGTGAGATACAGCCCGCTGACAGACAGACGTAGACGGACGGACGGACAGCGGAGGCTTAGTAATAGGTCCCGTTGACCTTTGGGTACGGAAACCAAAAAATAATTTAAAATTCGATTATTTCATAACAGTCTTTCTTTATCGTATGAAATGAACAGTAAACACAACTAATTCAAGCGTAAAACACTGAAAATTTCTTTCTTATAACGAATTTATAGATTTCAGTTGAGTTACTTCGCAAATTAAGATTTATTGTTTGCTTGGGAAAATTTGGTCAGTTACCTGAAAATACCTTCTGGAAATGGAAATACGTCTTTTAGAAAATATTGCCAATCGCCATGAACAAGCCTTTTTTCGTGCAGAAACTATTTGTCATTATAAGTAATGGTCTCGAACATCGATCTCTATAATTTATGACGTAAAAAAATATAGACAAAGTCGGAAGGTATCGCTTTCAATAAGTTTTCACAATATTTCTCATATTCTTTAAAGGCATCGCGAACTTAAAAGTTTTAAGCACAGCTGAGAAAAAGCTCGTAATGTATTTTATTATTTTACATTAAAAGCCAAACAATTCTAATTAAAAAATCTAAATTATCTTTATTATTTTGTATTAAGTAGAATGTGTGCAATAAAGCAATAAATCTATAAGTACTTAAAAAAAACATACCGAGTTTGATAAATAAATAAATAAAATAAATAACCGGGACAAATCACACACGGTCATCTGGCCCCAAAATAGGATTCCCTGTACTATGGGAACCAGAGACTGATATACATACACATAAACAATTAAATACATTCATATAATAGACACGGAGCAAACAAATCTGCTCATCACAGAAATGTTTGCCCTGGGTGCAGATCGAACCCACGACTCTCGGATCAGTAGTCAGGAGCGCTAACCACTGAGCCACCGAGTCAGTCAGTGATTTAATTGTAGTCTTTCTTTGAAATCGGCATGTTTTCTAACCAGTAAAAAACACCCCGAAAAGTTCTCAAGTGGCGACCGCGCACCGGAAAACCCAGTGAGGCAGGCCTCCCACTCGGTGGACCGATGACCTGGTAAAGGTTGCGGGAAGCCGCTGGATGCGGGCAGCGTAGGATCGGTCGATTTGGAAATCCTTGGGGCCGGCCTTTGTCCAGCAGTGGTCCTTCGGCTGATGATGGTGATGAAAGAAGATCCTACCACTAGAAACTTATAATAAATGACTGACTGATGATTGATTGACTGACTCGGTGGCTCAGTGGTTAGCGCTCCTGACTACTGATCCGAGAGTCGTGGGTTCGATCCCCACCCAGGGCAAACATTTCTGTGATGAGCAGATTTGTTTGCTCTGTGTCTGGGTGTATTATATCTATATATGTATGTATTTAAATGTATTTGTGTGTGTATATCAGTCTCTGGTTCACATAGTATACGAATCTTAGTTTGGGGCCAGATGACCGTGTGTGATTTGTGTGTTTGTAGATATTTATTATTTATTTATTTAAATGACTAACTAAAAAGCGTCGGTATCTGTATAGTGACTTGGACCTCTAAACCAGTGGTCTCGGGTTCAAATCTTGCCCAATATACTAATGAGTTTTAAACGTACGTTTTTATATCGATAGCTAGGTATCTGCTGCAAATCTGATTGCTAGAAAAAAATATTGACGATTTAAAAGCATGTGTAAAGCATCTACTTAAATAAAAAACATTTTGAGTTTGAGTTTTGAGTTTGATGTGTATGAAGGTCGCATTGCACACGTCCTTAGGTGTAAATCTAATATGCTCTGCACGTGACCGCGGGTGAAGCTAAGTACAACACCGGGCAACAACCGTCTATACATAGGGTCCTTCTTAAATACCTAAAAAAATATAACAGTGGGTTCTACTCATGAAACTGAACAAGTTCCCCCAAGAAACCTATACTCAATTCGCAAAAAAATTTTTGGACTTCCTATACAAAATTGGCGGCGCAGTTGATTGATTAGTGTGAGAGGTCCACACTTTTTTTTTGCGATTTGAGTATAGGTTTCTTGGGGGAACTTGTTCAGTTTCATGAGTAGAAGCCGTGGTTAAATTTTTTTCAGGTATTTCATAAGGACCCTATACAGGGTGTAACAGAAAGGTGTGATAATACTTCAAGGTGGGCTTTTACCCATCAAACTGAACAACTTTTGTTCTACAACTTTGTTGAAATCGCAAAGAAATTTTCGGACTTTTTATACAAACTCGGTTCCCCAGCTGATCCATTTGTATGAAAAGTCCAAAAAAAAATTTTTGCGATTTGAACAAAGTTGTAGAACAAAAGTTGTTCAGTTTGATGGGTAAAAGCCCACCTTCATTGTCTCTCACCTGTCATTTGTAGAATCCGACATTTAAAGAATCTGTCGTTTTTTTTACTCATCGGACATTTCCAGAGTCTGGCACATTTCTATACTTATTCGCAATCAGGTCTAAACCAATGCCTTAACTTATAAGTCGTCTAAAGTTCTTTAGTTTAACCTTTTTTGTTTTATTCTTAAAGACCGTTAATTTCATAGATAACATCATTTCTTTTTCCAACTCTTTGCTTAGTTATCGCTAACTACCTTCTTAATAACAGGAAGGAAAAGTCTTAATGTAGTCCGTTCGTCAACCATTCATCAAAGGTCTAAGAATCTCGTTAATTACGGATTAAGTAGCCCGCTTCAAATTAATCTCGTCAGATGATCTGCTGAAGTTGTGTTCACTAAGGTTGCTAAAAGCAGGATTATTAAGAACACTTTGCTGTGGGGAGTATGTTGTAATTTTTTGTGTCTATTAATATTGTAAAATTATACTTTTTATTCGCCAACAAGAGTAAAATGACGAATATTATAATAAACAACCAAAATGACAATCTAATCTCAAAAACTCACCCTAAGATTAAACAAGCAAAACAAGAAAGTTTCATAAAATAAGTCATTATTTTTACTTACAAGTGTAATGGGAGCTTTTGTGCGAACTTTTTCAATTACACTTGCCTTCACTGGAGACTTTGTTATATGTATTATAGTACAAGGAACCTTAGGCATGCCAATCTTTGAGAATTCAGCAAACTTCGAGAAGGGTTGTCATTTTCCCGTAAATAATTCTCATCGAAATTTTTGGGTTTCATGGAAGTTTCATTGATAAGTCCTTTGACATCACTTTACCTGAAAGGGCGTTGACGCGTTACAACATTACGCAACCAACGCTCACCTTAAAAAGATAGATTTAACAAATGATGCTACTTGCAGAGCCAGTGGTGAGGATATAGAATCAATATATGGAACGCCTACTGTGGCACTGCGATGTTCTGGCTAACAAGCGCATGAGCCTCCTCGGTAATGATATGGTTACTCAACGCCGGAGGAAAACAGGCACCTACCCCTCAGCGGAGTCACTGCACTAATGCAACATATTATTATTTTCATTTCATTTATTTATTTCAGACTTCCAAGGTCCATAAAAGTTAGTAACAATGTGACTTACAGACTATGTTAGTTATAATTACAACAGATAAAAGAAACATAAACATACAAACTATATTAGTATACAAAAACCTTAACCTATGTTAGTAACTTATATCTAAAAGAGATTTGGTCCGACAGATCAGGTTCCACAGGAATGGACTCTCAAATCTGTCGGCCAGCTTTAAGGCGCGAAGTACACTCAATCTGAGCAGGTTGATGCATGAAAATATAATATCGACCGTAACGCTTTACTCATTTTAAGTTCAGATCAGTGTGGGTACCATCGCGGCGGTTACGTCAAGGCCGAACGCAAAGTTCTCGAGATTTCGATGTTTTTATTACTTTTCTTGGCTTTCAAATAAGTTTAAAAAAAATCCGTTCAAGATAAATTGAAGGTATTAATATGGCCGATTTCTGTGTGTTGGTTTCAACATAAACAAATATTGTGTTTCCGAGAGAATTTGCAATTAATTTAAAATACAGGGTCTACAGGAATTTTTTTTTTTCATCAAAGTTTTTGTGATTTTTATGATTCTGTTCAATACAATTTGTTTTTCATTGTTTGAAGTATGTTATATATTTTTTCCATGGTGATAGCTTTAACCATTATTTCAAGAATTTGAATTGAATATTGCGATTTGGCTATACTTAGCGCCTTAAGGGGTTGACACAAGAGATCCCGTTGGGTCGAAATGTCGCTGTTTAGGCAGCCCCCATCAACAAGATAATAATGAAGGTAGTCATGATGATGAGAAAGAGCGTTTACCAAGATTACAGCAAAAGGGAACTGGTTATTGTCTGAATATATCAATGCAATACATCGATGTTTGGCGATAGTAAAGCCAGACGGGCTTGGGGCACAAACACAAAACTGCGAATCGCTGCGATGCGAATTCGAAACGCATAAAACTGTGGGGAAATCTATGTTACGAATATGCAAGCTCGCAGGTTTTTGTACAAGCTAGGGCGTTCAACACCGGTGTTGGAATGTAGGAAAAACTGGTGATAAAACCGGTGATGCAGCCGGTAAACAACCCCTTACGAATGCTCTACCATCCATCAAACCGAGTCCTGTATAGTTTGACTTGTAATTAAGACCCCAGTGCTTAGCGCAAGCCATAAAATACACACATTTACGTAGATATGTATTGTATAAACATCATATTTTTAATGTAGTCGTCATAGACTAATATTTACATATAACACAACAGGTTGTTGGACAGTCTATGATGTGAAATAAACTTTGGTACCTAATATAAAAGAACCTTCCTGAAAAACATTAATTGACTACGCTGAATACGTTAAAAAGAACCGACTTCAATCGCAACAACTCCAATTTTGCTATATTTTTGTTGATTTTCTCAAAAACCACTGAATCGAGTTCGATAAAATTTATATGGGACCACCTGTGAAGTATACCCTTTTAAACAAAAAAAGAATTTTTCAAATCGGTTCAGGCGTCTTCGAGTAATCGGTGAACATACATAAAAAAAAAGATTCCGACGAATTGAGAACCTCCTCCTTTTTTTGAAGTCGGTAAAAAAACAGCATCGCTTCTACTCGTGAAATTGAACTACCATGGAACCTATACTTACTCAATTCGCAAAAATATTTATCAATTTTCCATACCTGATCAATGGGAAAATTCAAAATTTGTATAGTTCCACTAGTAAAGGCCGTGGTTACATATTTTTCAGGTATTTTAGAAGGACCCATAATAAAAATTCTTTGGGAGAGTGACAGCCCTGCAGTGACAGAACACTCTAAGTCAGTGTTTTTCAACCTTTTTTAATACACGACCCCTTAACAAGTAAAAAAATTCTTGCGACCCCCCTAGGACCATAAACATACAAAATGTTATTGATTTGAAAGACTACGTTTATAATTTTCTTCAATTAGAAAGTGATTTACTTATTAACGTCTCCAAAATATAACCACGTTTTGACAAATTGTTAAAAAATAAACAGGCCCAGCCTCCTCACTGAAATTGTATTATGTCATTTCAGTGTAGGACCTCTAAACACTTACTTTTTCTTTTACCCGCGACCCCTTGAAAAAGGCTTCGCGACTCCTCGGGGGGTCGCGACCCACAGGTTGAAAAACACTGCTCTAAGTGAAGTCTCAAAAGTATGAAGTTTCAAAGGCGAGAACTTTGTATCTTATTAAAGGGTGAATGGCGTAGTGACAGCTGATGGCGCGGTTTGAAGAGCCAACCAGAGATTTGTAGCTAATTTTAAAGTCTGAAAGCCTCAAATATAGAGTTCTTTTTAAATGTATTGGAGGGAGTTTCTTTGGGCCCGTCGTTTCTTCTCATTCCACAAACACTTCCCGAAACGGCGGGTATACGAGTTCCGAGTGGTAGGAACCTCGTATTAGGTAGATAAAAGAATGACGTTTGAAAAGTGTACACTGCTACCTACTTCGAATAAAAATATTTTCAATACATTTTAGGGTACTTCTCCCGGTTTAATGGTTCAGCGTCGCTTTAAATCAAATCAAAATAGCTGACAGATATTTAGATAGATAAGATACTTACTTACTTAGATAGTCATTAAAAAAAAATAACGATAATAGAATTTATATATATAGATTAGATTAGATTCATTTATTTCATATTATCAATGTCAACTTACAAAATATACTTATTTAAAAAGATGTCAGAGGATAATATGATCGTCAAAATAAAATAAAGTAATAGTGTCAAACATGAAAAGAAATACAATGTCAATAAATGTCAAATTTAAAATAAAATAAAACAATGTCAATAAAAATATCGAATAATATGTCATTATACAAACATAAAAGACTAAATTAATAATTACATGTCAAATCACATTTGATTTACAAATTGTAAAATAATCATAATTTAAAACTTTTTGTTAATATATTCATCTACCGAGTAGAATTCATTTTCCAACAAAAGATTTCGTAGTTGGCGACCAAACGTTTCGTCACATTCCTCATCTTTGATGACTGCGGGTAGTCGCTCGTACAGTGACGGACCGATTACACGCGGATTCTTGGTGGCGAGAGTAGTTCGTCGCGTTACCGCCTGTAGTCGACCAGTGTTACGGAGTTTTCTACCTCCGGTAGTGCGTCGGTCAAATGTGGAAATGTTGCGACGAACGAACATCAGCGGCTCGTACAGGTATAATGAGTAGAGTGGCATGATACGCAATGATTTAAACTGCTCCCTGCAAGTGTCTCTTGAGCTTTTGTTTAGCAAAATTCTTATTGCTCTTTTTTGCAGGACAAACACTCGATCAGAGTCCGTCGAGTCACCCCATAGGATAATGCCATAGGACATTATTGAATGGAAGTGCGCAAAGTAAGCCTGCTTAAGGATACCGGGAGACACGAGAGGTCGCAGTTTCCTCAAGGCATACGCTGCGCCACTCAGCCTGTCACAAAGTACCTGCACGTGCTTTTTCCAGTTTAACTTAGAATCTAACGTGAAACCTAGATAGCGACATTCATCGGATAAAGGTACCGGACTGTGTATTTGTAAAGGTGTATGAATCGGTCTACCGCTAAATATAATAACATTCGATTTGGAATTGTTCATTATTAGGCCGTTTGACGAGAACCACTCCTGTAGCTGCGAAAGAACGCTGTTTATTTTCGTACTGAGTTGCTCATACGTCCGCGCATGCACCACTACGGTAGTATCGTCTGCAAAGAGTACGGGCAGTCCGTCTGTTACAGATGATGGCAGGTCATTTATAAATAGTAAAAACAAGGTATTTCCGAGGGCGGATCCTTGCGGAATACCAATTGTGACGTCACCAGCAGTGGACCTCAAATTTTTTCCTTCTAGGGTGACTTCCACTGTCTGTCGCCTGCGCTGTAGGAAAGACGAAAGAAGGTCATGGGTTTTGTCACCAATACCGTACTTTGCTAGTTTGTCCAATAATAGTTCATTTTGGATTACATCGAACGCTTTACTAAGGTCGCAAAATATACCAGCTGTCTTGCATTTTCCATCAATGTTCGTTATTATCGAGTCTATAACCTGGTGTGCGGCTGTAGTGGTCGACTTTTTTTGTCTATACGCGCATTGTGTTTTTGTCAGCAACTTGTTGCGCTCAAGATGTGACATTATTTCACGCGATATTATAGACTCGATAATTTTCGAAACGTTTGGAACTATTGTAATTGGTCGGTGGCTGTCGACATTTGACTTTTCACCTTTGCCTTTGTACACTGGACATACACGAGTACTTTTCAGTACATCCGGATAATGGCCAGTCAATAATATTTCATTTATCAGTAAAACAAGTATATCACATAAAAGTGGCCAAATTGTGCACAATATATTTACAGACACATCGTATATGTCCAGTGTACCAGGCGTACGCAGCATAGACCGAAACACGCGATTCACACTGTCGCGGGAGACTGGTGAAAATGTCAGGGAAGGTATGTCCCCACAGGAGTCTAGGTATTTCTTTAGAAAACTCATGGCTTTTGTACTGTCACTTTGTAAAACGAGGTTTTTAGTGACTGTCAAAAAATGATGGTTAAAACAGTCCGGTATTTTTGTCTTTGCCACATTTAATCCACTTTCTTTCAAATTAATGTCTTGGTATGATCTGGCTTTAGATGTGATTTCTTCCCCAATAACTTGCCAAATCTCTTTAGAGGGGTTTTTGGCGTTGGAAAGTCGCGTGTTTACGTAATTCTTTCGGTCTTTAAGCGTATTTGATTTTATTAAAGCCGCGTAATGACTTACACATTTACCTATTAGTGCGTTATCCGGGTATTGTCGCTTCAGTTCACAATAATCCTCAAACTGTTTGTAATAACTGGCGGACTGCTCACTCAACCACGGCAACTTGGTTTTCTTTTTAATAAGAACATTTTTGAGCGGGAAATGAATATTTATATAATGTGTCAATAATGTAATTAATTTACTTAATTTTGAATCAATGTCAGATAAATTATTATTTATGAATGTCCAATCGTAATTAGTAATGTCAATATAAAAATTATGAATCGATTCCTGTGTATATAATCGTTTTTGAATAAAAGAATTACGTGGTGGGTTTGTGTTTGTTGACACTGATCGCAACTCAAACAGCTGGGCGTTGTGGTCGCTGATCGGGGTGTCGACCGGCGAGCTGGTGACGTCACGGTCATCGCGGCTGACTAGCCCGCAGTCGAGCGAGGATGCACAGTCCAGTGTTACACGCGTTGCGTATGCTATAATATTATGCATATTATAGCTACCTAATAGATCATCTAATTGTCGTCTTTGACTATTGTCACTAAGGTAATCCACGTTTAGATCTCCAACCACGATACACCTTTTGTTTTCGTCAGTAATTGTACATAATAATTGATCAAATACATTAATAAACATATTAAAATTACCATGTCCAGTTCTGTAAGAACAAACAATTATTAATTTAAATTGTATAATTTCTATTACAGTAAATTCGCAATGATATTCGACAGCGAGCCCTTGTAGGTCACTTCGCTGCTTGAAGTGTGTGCCGGCCTTTACAAACAGTGCAACGCCGCCGTGCTCGATGCTCGAGCGGCAGTAGTGGCTCGCTAGCTCGTAACCTGTGAGGGTCACGTGTCGAATCTCATTGCTTCGGCACCAGGTCTCCGAACACGCGATAACATCTGGGTCTAATTTAGACGAAACGACGTCCAGTAGGCCTGTTTTTCCCGTAATGGATCGGACATTCTGGTGAACAACGGTGAATTTACAATGTTTATCACCTTTGAGGTTAGAACAAGTGCTTTGTGAGCTAAGTGTATGTGTGAGAGTTAAGCGTTTTCGAGACTTGTGCGGATCGTCTTCAAGTTTTTTGGCGTAACACGGTTGAACTTACGAACTGCTACTCCTTCTGGCCACATATTCATGTCACGAACCAATTTCACCCTAGAAGTGGGGACGTCTAGTCTAAAGGAAGTGTAGGCACCTCTCGTGGGCAGCTGCTCGCACTGGACATCGTCTAACCCGACAACAGTTTTTAGGTGGTTTACTATGTCTTCCTTGCGCGTGTCCTTGTCAAAATTGAACAAGTGGAGGCTCGCCAGCCGCGGTGGGGCCGCACGCAGGCCGCTGGACGGTGGGGCCGCACGCAGGCCGCTGGACGGCGGTGCCGCGCGCGGGCTGCTTGGCGGATCGTCGGCTCTTTGCTGGGGCCGAGGTACTGCCCCTTGTTTGGATCCATCCTGTTGTGGTGGGCTGGCTAAAACTGACGCGTAGCTCGTATTGATGGACACTGGTTTTGTTGTATGAGCTTTCGCGATGACCTTGGCAGACACCTGAGCACGTGAGGACCTGAAATCCTTCGCAAACCTTCCACCAACGCTGCTGCTGCTACTAGATTTTTTAACCAAACGTGGAGATTTCTTCAAGCTGGCTTTGGTGACGCTGGCTGAGGCACAGGGACTTACATCATTATCAATGCCTTGCGGACCAGAGTCATCAAGTGCACTGTTATTTACAAGCAGCCGAGATGGAACCGGTGAGTCACTTTTTGTGTTTATTGTGAGCTGAACTTCAGGCTGGCTTTTTTTCAGCAGTGTCACTAATTCCCTTAGTAAAGATGTATTTGAACTTAACATCTCACCTTGGTTTTTGATTTGGGTAGCCTGCTTGGTCATAATTTTGTGACAGTCTTCTAATTTCATCCGGAGCTCCAAAATAGATTCCTCCATTTTTGAGTTAACGGCCGCGTCCTTGTTACCGGATCGTAGATTTGGTGCCATTTTCACGTTAAACTAGTTTTTTTTTTTACTTATTACGTCACTTGTTGTGTAGACTTTGATTTTATAAATAGACAGTTGAAAATAATTAAGTTTTTAATGAAAATCATATAAATAATACTGAGGTACAGAGCTAGAGATGTTCACCGCTAGCGCCCTCTTGCTATATATAATTAGATGCTCTACACATTATTTTAAATCATATTTTTTTATTTTTCAAGCAAAAGTAGTAAAATACAAGGTATGAACATAATTCAGGCTAATTCAACTCAAATGTAACTACGTTTATTCTGCCACTTTTTAATGAAGGGAAAAAATGAATCTTCCTACAAATCGACTGTAAATTTTTATCTTAAATTTTTAATAAGTGGTACAACGAGTGTACAAGTTCCGAGTGGTAAGCACTTTGTACTAGGCAGGGAAAAAAATACAATTTAAAAGAATGTGTACAGTATTTACTTATTATTATTTATTATCTTGTTGGTGGGTGCTGTCCAGACACTTCGACCCAAAGGGATCTTTTGTGTCAACCCCTAAGACCTTCGTACCTATCCTTAGTCAAAAAATATGTTGCATTAACGCAGTGATTCCGCTGAGGGGTAGGTGCCTGTATTCCTCCGGCGTTGGGTAGGCATTGCCAAGGAGGCACATACGCTTATTAGCCAGTACATCGCAGTTATACAGTAGGTGCTCCATTGATTCTGTATCCTCACCGCAGGCTCTGCACGTCTCATCATTTCGTCGCCTACGCGACTAAAGGGCGAACCTCATTCATATTTTGAATGAGGTTCCTTTAGTCGCGTAGGCGACGATTTGTCAGACCTATCTTTTTTTAAGGTGAGCGTTTGTTGCGTAGAACAGTATTTACTTACATTATATTGAATTTAATTGACAAAAGTTGTCATATTTTATCCAAATATTAAATAATCCTGTTAATATAAGTCACTTTTTATAGCGTTTCTATCTAGGTGGCTGTATTAGTGGGGAACCCCTCATTACTGTTAGTAGTTTTCGAGCCGACAAAATAGCCTCGATTACGATTTAACGACTATAATCAATCTAGTGATAAGGTCGAACAGGGTAATTTCGACTAAAACATGAGGGCAAAATTTTAACATCCAAATTTATTACTCTAAATCTGAGAAATCCATGCTGTAGGTCACTGTCGATGTTTTTTGGTAAGTTTTTATCAATAAAAATGTTATTTTTACTCATAAAAGATTTTTTACAGATTTTTTTAAGTTGTAGACACAATAATTGTACAAAATTCTACAAGTGTAAGTATTTATTTTTATATATATGTACCTACCACGAGCTGATGGTAAAAGGTAAAAGTTACTCTTAAACTTTTTTATTTTCATTTTTATTTTCATTCTCAACGTATCGGTAAGTCAGCGCCAGGTGAGAAGAAACACTAGGCAAACATAATCTTAACTCAGAATACTTTTAAAAGATATGTTTCAGAACACAATGGAACCTGGGTTTGTCTGCGTAATTTTACCAGAGACAAGATAGTTTCACCATAGATAGCTTGTTACAAACTATACCGTTTGTGCATTGTTCCGTTTGACCTTTGTTTTCTTGTACCAACTTCAGTATCAGATTCAACAATTATTTCAACACAATAATATGATCACAAGTGAAGTGTATTACAAAAATTTGAACTTCGAAATGACTCAGGGTACTGTAACTCTAATCTCAGTCCTGTAGATCGTGGGGTACCGCAGGGCTCAATTTTAGGGCCACTTTTATTGATTTTGTACAGTTCTGATATTATAGGTTGTATTCAAAATTGCAAGTATCATATTTACGCGGATGACCTCCAATCATACTTTTCTTTTAACCCAAATAACCTTCCGACAGCACTTGAAAACATAAACAGTGATTTAGAGAGAATAGTTAAATGGTCTGAACGTAATTGTCTTGTTTTAAACCCAGCGAAATCGAAATATCTGATCCTTGGGACACAAACCCGCGTATCTAAGGTCATAACTAAGCAGCCAAAGGTAATCGTTATGGGACAGCCTATAATTAGAGTAGACAAGGCTCGAAATTTGGGGCTAATCATGGACACTTTTCTACGTTTCGAATCCCACATCACAGAAGCATCACGGAATTGTTTTTATCGCCTGAAGCTATTATACCAGATACGTCCATACATCAATACGGAGGTTAGATTGAAACTGGTAGAATCGCTTGTATTAGCTAAGCTCAACTACGCAGACACCGTATATGGTCCCCGACTCACAAAAAATACGCAGCTACTAATACAGCGTGTTCAAAACACATGCACTCGTTTTTCATTCAACATTCTACGTAGATGTCATATATCGCCATACCTCAATAGTGATAACATTCTTAATATGGCTTCCAGGCGCTATAAACACCTCGAAGCACTGCTGTTTGGTGTTATTAACATCCGAACTCCTAAATACCTATTTGAAAAGCTGGCTTGGTCCCACACTTTTAATAAGTACAATACTCGGGCATCCTCATATATGCTGATTGTACCGCGACATAAAACAACGGCGTACAGAGGTAGTTTCAAATATGCTGCAAGTAAAATTTGGAATAACTTGCCTCCACCTCTTAGGGAATGTGTCACGGTTTTTAGTTTTAAACGTCGATTGACTTCTTTTTGTTTAGAAGAACAGAAAGCCGGACGCACCTTCCACCTTATTTGAAACTATCTCGATTCCTCTTTGAATTTGTTTATCTTTATCTTTATTTTTCTTTAAAGTGTTGATATGCCTAATATTATTATAGTTTAAATTTATGTTCTTTTTAATGTTTAAAGTTATACAAATGTAATTATATACATATTTGCATTAGGGCTGAACATTAATATCAATAACTTTCATACAATAACCTACCAAATAGCTATTAAAACCCAAATTGTCTCTATTGCTGTAAGTTATTATATATTTGATGTAGCTCTATTTATTTAAAAGCATGTTTGATTCGTCAGTAGGTCCTTATCCCCCTTCCCTAAAGGGTGGCAACTGAAAATCAGCGCTTTCATCTTAGGAGGATAGCACATGCTGAGTTGTAGCCCTTTTCGGTGATTGTTACCCATTATTAATATATTTATTATTGCTTGTCAACTTTCTTGTATTTAATCGCCGAATAAATGTTTTTTCTTTCTTTCTTCTTTCTTTCTTGTGTACGCTCGCTTTTGTAAATAGTAAGTGTCCTAATATTCAAAATCCAGACCCCTTGTGTTCTTGATTACTTGTGGAAAAATCAAAACAATAATTATGAATCTGGCTAAGAAGAATACAGGTCATGGAATTAAAACAAAAAAAACTTAAATCATAATTATAGTTCTTTACGACATTTTTAAAAACTAAGCATGTAAGTACAAACGAAACGAACAAACGAAACTCTCAATCAAATAAGTTTTGGCCTATTTTTTCTAGAAAGCCTGTAATTTTCTAGTCTTCCTATCCACTGTACAAATTATAAGCCTAGAATGAAACTTCTGCACTGTTTAAAATTGCACTTACAAAACAAGCATCATTAAATGTTATTGTAAACACAACATGGCGCATAAAACGAACAACAAAACGTGCTCAGCTTTAACTACTTGTAAATAGAGCTCAAAGTTATGTGTTTTAATACTGCCAAGTGTGCGAAGATAGGACCATATTTAATGCTTATATCCAGCAACGTTATTTTATTAAGAAAGGAAGGAATTTAACACTTCCACTGCCTCGCGAGTATTTTGTTAATATTATAATGTCATATTTTGCGCAGATTATGGCTTTAGAATAAAAAGAAAAAAAACTGTAGATCTGATGGAAAGAACGCATTTATTATTATATTATATTAATTTATTCTCAAAATTGTAGAAAACTAAATACCTGGCGCTTAAAAATAAGTAATATTATGACGTCTGGATATGAATCATACAGTTGTTCTGTCCGCGGACAACGGGTAAGACAATTTTTGCTTCTCGTATATTCTTGTATGATTTGTATAAGAATAAAAAAAAATGAAAAGTCGTTGTACAATACGGCTCAACCAGTTGTGCCGTGGGGAATTTTTTTTTGGTAAGGCTCAACCAGTTGAGCCTCGCAGTTGGGCCTAGGGGAACAAACGAAACAGTATGATTGTAGAATTTTATGATATAATACTCTATAGGTCCAATTCTACGAGCACTGAGCTAAATCCTGCGAAGTTTTCTTATAAAGAGCATTGAAAGTGTTAATGTTAGCACGACCGCTGTATGAAATAGGCTCATATTTAATACATGTACCAACGCGAAGAGATTACATATTATGAAGAAAAGTATTTAGATATGAAAAGAGAAAATCCACACAGGCAGAAATTACAGGAAAGATAAGTCTAGAGCCTTGAACGGCATTTTGTATTCAAAATGTAAGTATTATATTTTATTTAAATAAATGCTTTACACATTCGTTTAAATCGTCTTGTTTACGTATTTACTTAATTCTAGTACAAAGTTTCCACCCAGCGAAATTTGTATACTCAAAGTTTCGGGAATAGTTTGCGAAGCGAGAAGAAAGATGTAGTCCCAACGGAAACTTTCCTTAGGACATTTAATGACCACGCTGAATACGTTAAAAACAACCGACTTCAATCGCAACAACTCCAATTCTGCTATGTTTTTGTTGATTTTCTCAAAAACCGCTGAATCGATTTCGATAAAATTAATATAGAACCACCTGTGAAGTATAATACCCTTTCAAACAAAAAAATAATTTTCGAAATCGGTTCAGGCGTCTTCGAGTAATCGGTGAACATACATTAAAAAAAAACCGACGAATTGAGAACCTCCTCCTTTTTTTGAAGTCGGTTGAAAAGACATTGTAATTTACACAGGATACTTATGTACAAACAAAAATATATTATATCTAACAGGGTAACACAATGAGATAATAGACAGTTCCCAATACGTGCGGAAATCTTGGTAAGCCAAGCCCGCTTCCACCTTCGGCATCATCATCACTTACCACCATGTGAGATGGTCCAAAGGCTCCAATTGTGTTAAAAAAAAATTCTTTTTTTAACACAATTGGAGCAACAAATGAAATTGAAAGCAACATTCCAAAAACATATTATATCAATCTAAGCTTATCGGAACAGAATCAATAACTGTTAACATTCTGACGGGAACCGTAACTAGCATAATTTTTTATCGGCAGTGCCAACACGGGTCGGATACCGGTAACCGGCTCATGGCACTGCTGAAAGATCATAACTCACTGTGGCATCAATACGCCTTGATTTACGATCGCACTGGCCGATATGACAGCTCGTTTGATATTGAAATGGTGGAAAACTGCCCTCATAAGAGAGAAGGCCGCAAAGTACAATCTCATCTCATCTCACTATCATCTCATCTCATCTCGTCTCATCTCATCTCATCTCACTAATCTCACTAATATTATAAATGCGTAAGTATGGATGTTTGTTTGTTTTTCAGTTTGTTTTTGTTTGTTTCTTCCGCTTTCACGCCGAAACTACTGAACGTATGGATGTTTGTTTGTTTGTCAGTTTGTTTTTGTTTGTTTGTTCCGCTTTCACGCCGAAACTACTGAACGGATTTGGATGAAATTCGGTAGGTAGATAGATGAAGTACTCGGCTAACACATAGGATACTTTTTATCCTGGAAAACTTAAGGGTTCCCGTAGGAATGCTTCAAAACTCAAAATTTCCACTTCGTCACTAGATGGCGGTATCTTAACATTTTCTTTCAATTCTGAATTCCACGCGGACGAAGTGGCGGGCGGAAGCTAGTATAATAATAATAATAATATCCGGGACAAATCACACACGGTCATCTGACCCCAAACTAGATTCCCTGTACTATGAGAACCAGAGACTGATATACATACACATATTAAATACATACTTATATAGATATAATACACCCAGACACAGAGCAAACAAATCTGCTCATCACAAAAATGTTTACCCTGGGTGGGGAACGAACCCACGACTCTCGGATCAGTAGTCAGGAGTGCTAACCACTGAGCCACCGAGTCAGTCGAATATATGGAGTTTCCGTATACTTTGCGGCCTTTTTTCTTATGAAGGCAGAAAATCTGTTTGGGAAACGCATTGTTTTGTATTTCGGTCGATAGGAGAGTTCCGTTTATGGGACAATTTGACATAAATTATTCCATTGTTTTGAATTTCGGTGAACGGGGCGATAAGACAGTTCCGTTTAAGTGACAGATTGACAGAAAATGACTCGCAATCAGTTTAAACTGCCGAAGATTATTCGATTGGCGTTATCAAAGACCATTTACAAGAATACTGAAAAGACCTACAGAATGGGGAGTACTCCGAGGAATTGTTCGGATTGATACCTGCCGCTTCTTTTCGCCGTCGTTCCACGCGACAAAATTTTCATCCCCATCACTTAGATAGTTGGCAGTCCACAACAGTGCGTTTCACTAAAAACTTTCTGCCTCGCACAACCAAATTATGGAATGAATTGTCGCCTGCGGTATTTCCGGACCGATACGACCTACAAATCTTCAAAAAAGAGCGTACTCCCATTTAAAGGCCGGCAACGCACTTGTGACTCCTCTGGTGTTGCGGGTGTCTATGGGCGGCGGTAATCGCTTACCATCAGGTGATCCGTCTGCTCGTTTGCCTCCTGTGCCATAAAAAATAAATAGAAACTCGTATGAATTAGTTTTAGTGACATCTAGTGATAATCTTTTGAACTAAATGCTGAAAAATTGATTACAGATCACATCAGAAAGCGTTTGAGAAAATCATAAAAATACCGAATACAAATTTCGCGAAAATCGAACACGAAAGCAAATATTATACCACAACATTTCTTGTTTACGTGATATACTTTCCGTAATATAAGTATGTACTAGTTAGAAAAAAAAATACGATTTTAAAGAATGTGTACCTACAGCATTTACTTAAAAAATATATATTGATTTTATATGTCATCTTTTTGAGTAATAAACTTTTGCTTTACTTTGTTTAACTGAATGCTGAAACCCAGTAACCGTGCCAACTCTGCGTAAATTCTTATTTACTTGTTCCTGAAAATGCCCATTTGGGCCCGAAAAACCGTTGACGGTCCTAACCGACTGTGGCATTTAAAACGATAAATAGAATTCAATTCAAATGGCAAATGATGCCTAATGAAGTAGTTAGTATTCCTGTGAAGTCCAGCAATGTTCAACTTTCGACGTGGAGCGAAAATTAGCAAATTCAGACCAGCAGTTACGATAGTCATGAAATTAGCTGCAATTCAATCTAATTTAGAGGGTAACCTTCCCTGTAAAAATATTAAGTATCTTAACTTGCCCATATTTTATGTTGATGATATTGACTTATAGAGTTACTTAAAGGTTTTTTTTTAATTTTTATAGTTCCGTACCATTAAACGAAAAAAGGAACCCTTAGAGGATCACTCTTGTGTCTGTCTGTCTATCCGTCTGTAAAAGCCAATTTACTCCGAATTTATTGGAGCAATTAAGTTGAAACTTAGTACACGTATAGATTTTTGTGACCCAAATACGGTCGTGTAATTTTTAATAAATGGATTTTGAGTGTGAGGGCAAATCAGAAAACTAAGAAAGTACTTTTGTTTCCTAACATCAAGTATGTATTTACAATATGTACTATGATCTCAGAACAGCCACAGTGGCGTAGTGGCTAAGTCTACTTGCTTCAGATCAAGAATAGCGCAGGTTTGATTCCTGGAGTCCAACTTTATGTGACTTGCTCGGGTATTTTCGGGGAACGTCTCTCTAGGTTCCTATCTATGTATTGCCGCTAAACAGAAATGTTAACAGCATTGATGTGGGGCATGAAGATAGCCAGTTCCTCATTGCGTTGCGGAATCTTGGTTAGCCCGCATCCTTCTTCGACACCATCATCACTTAGGTCGTTATCATACTACACCGTAGACCGCTCCGGTGTCCGGTTTACTTAGACAGTGACAAAGTAAAAAAAAGCGGCCAAGTGCGAGTCAGACTCGCCCATGAAGGGTTCCGTAGCAGCAAGTAACATAATATAAAAGTTCTTGTAGTTCGTTGTGTTTATGAAATTAAATGTTTTTTTTTTATATTTGAGTTGACTGAATGAAAGGTAAATTGCGGTTTACCATTTATGACGTATTAAAAAAAAATACTTACTAGATCTCGTTCAACCTCATTTTCGGTGGAAGTTTGCATGGTAATGTACATCATATATTTTTTTTTCTTTTATCATTCTCTTATTTTAGAAGTTACAGGGGGGGGGGCACACATGTTACCACTTTGGAAGTGTCTCTCGCGCAAACTATTCAGTTTAGAAAAAAATGATATTAGAAACCTCAATATCATTTTTGAAGACCTATCCTACACGTATGGGTTTGAAGAAAAAAACTTTTTGAGTTTCAGTTCCCCAAGTATGGGGAACCCCCAAAAATTATTGTATTTTTTCTATTTTTGTGTGAAAATCTTAATGCGGTTCACAGAATACATCCACTTACCAAGTTTCAACAGTATAGTTCTTATAGTTTCGGGAAAAAAGTGGCTGTGACATACGGACGGACAGACAGACAGACAGACATGACGAATCCATAAGGGTTCCGTTTTTTGCCATTTGGCTACGGAACCCTAAAAACGCAAAAAACCGCTGCACCGCACATTGGAGCAGTTTCCGGTGCTGTGTGATAACCGCCTTACTATCAAGTAAAAAGATGCCAGGGACGAACTTATTGTGGATAAATAAAAGCATATACATACCTAGAAGTACAATAAAAACGCCTAGTCTATTCGGCCATGCAGTAAAACACCTTTCTTATCTACTATCTATCCTACCCACCACATCTGACAAGGGGGCGTGACCTCGCTAACGATAAAAAGTTTGACCTCGGCTTAAAACCTTGACTTGATTTCACTGAGTCACTTAGTCCGCCCTTCAAAAGTATACAGGTTGTAAAAAACTGGACAAGTGCGAGTTGGACTCGCGCACCGAGGGTTTCGTATAAATTTATAATCACACAGGTCTTGAACTTTATATCAAATTCACAGGCTTGCAATCCCTTGAAGCTGTGGAAAAATCAAACTTCTATTACAACGCAATCAAGAGATACGACCATTTGTGCCGCATATTTGGACACTCGCATGGGAATTAAAACCTGTAGGTTACTTCCCGGTGACCTAGAATCATGAAATTTAGTAAAGAGCAATGCTTATAGCACAATTAAAGAAAAAGTCCGAAAACCATAAATTTTAGTTACATCACTAAAATGGTTTTCTTTCCCCTTACTTGTGATATAAGACATTACTTCTCTCATCAAACTGATTTTTTTTTTCCCAAGGAACCCATATTGAAATACAAAAAAATGCACTGGCTGTTTAGCCGAATAGCCGATGAATTTGTATTGATAAGTCCAAAAAATCCTTCGCTAAATTAGTATAGGTTTTATGAGAAAAAAAATTCAACAGCAGAAAATCCTGATTCCGGGGGTATTTTTGATCCTGTGTATGAAAACATTGAAAAAGCAAAAACAAAATTGTTTTGAGAATTCAGTACCTAAGTAGGTATTTTTTTCTTGAGAAAAGTGGAATTGGAAATCATTATAATTATGCCGACATCAACCGTAGGTACCACTTATCAAATGAAATTGCCAGAAATATATCAAAAGGTCTTAATGTTCCAACGATAAATCACTCGATTTGTGTACATGACAACGAAATTAATGATATGACCAAAATTGAACACAACGTCTTTGTGTGAGCATATACATTAAAAATGCTTCTAAATCGTTATATCTACTAGTACAATAATAAAACATAACACAACATTCTAAAATCCCCAAAAGAAATTAAGTGGCTCTTACACGTGTCACGTACCCGAAGGAACATTGGCTCAATTTCCAAAAAAAAAAATGGAATGAATTTATATTAATCGACATGAGGTGCTGATTCTCCAACTTATCTGTCGCAGGCATATTCTTAAACTCATTATATTACAATATAATCTTTTTTTGCTGTGATAGGTGGCAAACGAGCAGACGGATCACCTGACAGTAAGCAAATACCGCCGCCCATAGACACCCGCAACACCAGAGGAGTCACAAGTGCATTGCCGGTCTCTGAAATGGGAGTACGCTGTTTTTTTGAATGTTTGAAATGAGGCTTAAAGGTGGCTTGAAAACTTTTGACACGGGGTTGGCCACTAGCCCCACAACCTTCACCAATCCGGACTTTGCCCCCGTATGTGGAGTATGGTCTAAACTTCCCGAGGTATGGGATGATACCTTGCCCCTGCAGTGGGACGATATGGGTTGGTAACGATAATAATATCACGAGTTTGAAAATATCCTTGCAACATTCCAACCATCGAAGATCACAGAAAACATGGATAACAAACTCTTTTAGTCTTAAAAGCCCTTTTAAGGGCTCACTCACTCACAATAAAAATTCAATAATAGGTAACAACAAAAAATCGGAGCCCTTTTTTCATTAAATATAGATAGGACAACTTGACCCTTTGCCTTTAAACCCTGGAGGGATCAGAAAAGTTAAACAAAAAATGTGAGTGCTTATATTTGTGCCCATAAAATAAACAGAAGTGAGTAGTAACAGAGACAAGTTCTCCTTTTCTCTGGTAGTAATTACTAAATAAATGTATTAGATATGCAAGTTAATTAGATATCTAAACGAGCTCATTTTTATTTGATAAATCTAAACTAGGTACCTAACTAAAGTTGTTTAACCACCTCCGTGACTTAGTGACTATCTGCTTGCTTCACATCAGAAGATCGCGGGTTCCATTCCTAGCGGGGTCCAATTTTTTAGGACTCAGTTTGGTTGGTGCTAGGGCATTTTAAGTGTCTGCCTGTGTCCTAGATTTATGTACTGATATACAACTCCCGCCTGATTGATTATGAAGAAAACAGAGGCAGATGACTTTCAACATGTCCTAACTGCGCGCAAGGGTTGGTTTCAGGGAGAAATAGAGGTGTTTTTGGGGACCCTGGAGTCAAACAGGCCCAATAATTTTGTGGCTTACAAACTTCAGATTCCGGCCAAACACCAGAAAGTATTCCTGAGCCCCGACTTCTGGCCAGAGGAAGTTGTATTCCGACGCTTCAGGGAGGCGAAACTGAAGAAAACTATCCCTGCTTAGTTGTTCATATGAATTTTATATTGTTGTGTAGTATTTATATATTTTTAAAATGTATTTCATTTTACATATTTCTATGAGCATTGTGCCTGAAATAAACAGATAAATTAAATTAAATTAAATTATTATTACTATTATTTTTTATGTGATAGGTGGCAAACGAGCAGATGGATCATCTGATGGTAAGCGATTACCGCCGCCCATAGACACCCGCAACACCAGAGGAGTCACAAGTGCATTGCCGACCTTTGAAATGGGATGGGGGAAATTATCTTGATTACCAGAATGACATAAGATAAATTGTATGCAGACAGATTTGTTTCATGGATTCTCTTCTGAATTAATAATTTATGTTATTAATTTTATTTTTATGAATGAATGAGGCTGGAAAACGGTGTTGAAACAAAACTATGAAGGTTTAACAAGCTTATAATGTAAAAAAAAGTATCTTTAACTGCTTTTTTTATCCACAGTTGGTAAGCCCTTGGCATTCTCTTACCTGGTGGTAAATGATGATGATGCCGAAGATAGAAGCTGGCTTACCATGATTCCCCAAGGCAATGCGGAACTGACTTGAATATCTCTATGCCGCAACACGTCAGAGCTATTAACATTGATATATGGCGGCAAGACAGATAAGGTGGTGGTATTATAGTTATTCAGACGAGCAAAAAAAAATCCTACCTCAACCAAACAGAAGCCTACAAAGATGAACCCCGCCGGGAATGGAATCTAGACAAAATCATTAGTTTCATACGTTTCAAAAAAAAGTTTCACAAAAAGCTCTTTTTTTCAAAGCAAGTAGGTATTAAGGCTCCTGAAGTATCGAATCGACATGATTAAGGTATTTGAGATCTCGTGTTCCCGCGACAAAGTCTCTGATAATATGGACTCGTACATAGCAAGATATTCACAGAGAGGCCACTTCATACAACCAACTTCAGGTCTCACATAAAAAAAACGAGAAGACAAAACTGAGTAGGTACCCTGGTAAATAGTCTTTGATTATTTTTGAAAATAAATGGCTATTTTAGAAAATATTTTTTTACCTGTAATTGGATAAGGTACTTGGATATGTCAGTACTAAATAACTTTTCTGAATTACATAACGGCATGCGATATATATCAGAAACTTATTTTTTTTTTCGTTAAAACAACGGTAACTTTCTATCGTATGATAAATCTTCAATATCGTTCATTGACCTTTTTAAAACGAAGGTAAGCAAGACAACAAATCAGTTTTTAATGTTTTTATGAAAGTTCTAAAATCAGCAAACAATCTTTGATTACGTCACACAGCAGTAATAACCCGGTACATATAGAAGTGTACTCTCTGTACCTTTCTACATTATGGTCTTGGATTATTTGGAATTCAGGTGCTTAATTCAAGTAAAACCTTTTGGTTCTGACAGACGACTACGAGTGAATGCTAAGTAATTGGTTAGGTACGAAAAGAAAAGGTATGGATGATAAGTAAAGCTGTTTAAAAGCATTTACAGACCATCCAAATTAAGTTTAATGTATGCATGGACACGAATATTTACGGAGTGAATGTTTTGTCTATCTATTAAATCGAAAAAAAAAACAGCGTATTATTTAATGTTTTTTCATGTATCAATTTTAGGAGGAGTCGTCAACTGGGGTTTCTAAGTACTTATCATACTGAACAAATTTTGTTTTACGAATTAGCTGATATTGCAAAAAATAATTATAATAAGTATCTATGCGAAACTGTCCAAACAAAAAAACAGTTTTTGATTAAAAATACTTTAATTTTTGTTTTTGTTATTTTATTGTCATTGTAATATGTTATTACGACAGAATTAAAACTGAAAAGAGCCTTAAACGATATTTGTTTCAATATTTGTACCAAGAAAACCCTTATTCGTATGCTAAGATTTACATAAAGATTTATAGGATTATCGGTAATGCTTAATTTTGTATCGAGCCAGTTCTTCTTTAGCAAGCGTTTCGTACCTTTATTCTGAAATCATCATACAATATTTTTCAACTCTAGCACGCAGTAATCTAAGATATGTTAAAACAGTTTTCATAAAAGAGTGTTCTCTTAAGCCACTAACAGTATTTGAAAAGCGTTACACTAATCCACGAGGCATTGGACCGAATTTGTTGAGCGTTAAGCAATAAATTTGTTATTCGCTTAGGGTTACCAATTTTGTGTCGGAATTAGGGTAGGGAAAACTAAAAAACGCACAAAACATATTTGTTAATTTTTATTTATGTAGGCTTTACACTCTACTACTACTAGTCACCTTGGTGTATTTTTAATGTTTCGGGAAGTTTAAATTCGTTCCTTGTTTCTCCAAACAGGTAGTTTTTTGCACCATAATATTTAGAAGTACAATTAAAAAAAGATTTAAAATTAAAAACGAACCCAAAAGTGACAAATTTTGACCCGTTCAACAATCACGACAAACTCAGCTTTGATAAATGGGCATTTAATCACAGGAATCAAAGAAAGATGTCATCTTAATAAAGAGACATTCGGTTTTTGACTTCTGATGCAAAAGAGGGGCGATATTAAGTTTAAAAATTAAGTGTATCTGGCTTATTAACTTTTAGAAGATCGGACCGGTTTGGATGATTTTTTATACTTAAAATATGATTTTTTTATTTTATATTGTATAGATGGACAAAAGGCTTACGGCCCACCTGATGGAAAGTGGTTACAGCCGACTATTATAACGCATTTACAACACCAGGGGAGTGATGGTTCTTTCTAAGTCTAGTGGAAAGTTGAAGGTATTTTTATTCCTGATTTTATATACACTGGTGGACTAAAAAATCTACTCAAGATTTGTTGCTCGACATTTGAAAAAATAACTCAGTCTACAAAACTGCTAAACACTAAAAGCAAAAAACTAGAAAACCATCAAACTAAAATCTTAAAACAGTAAACACACAGTTTTTGAACTTTTGGTTTAGTTTTATTTTGCAAGATTGAGTTAATTTTCCAAAAGTCGTGCATGAAACTTTGAGTCGATTTTTTTGTCCATGAGTATATTTTGTTGTTAATATTCTTGGCAACCCTATCTTGCGCCTCGCATGCCCCAGCCAATAATTTACGTATAATATGAAAAGGACGTGAGATATTTTTTAATTCAAACGCAGAGAGTTATAATTTTTGCTTACTCGGTGGAGCGGAAAGCTTGGGTTTATTCAGTTATTTATGTGGAACAATGTTTTCCATGAAAATTGAAGTATTCTTTTGGGAATACGCCGAAAGATAATTTTGTTTTTCTTTTCTTTTGGGAAAGTGAGCATCTTCATAAATAGAGTCTGTATTAAAAATTAAAAGTAAAACAGGCTAGGCGTTTATTAAACGAAGACCAGAGTGTTTAGAAATTTAAGAGGTTACTCAGACTAAAGTAATATGTTTCTTAGATAGTACAGTAGTATCTCTTGGGATAACATGGTAAATTGTGCCACAGGATAAAATAGAAAATAAAATGACACTGAAGAAAATGGGAAACTTGCATGAATTTCAAATTACAGTTATTGTAAATTGATATTTTATTTATTTTATTTCTTCAATTTACATTGTTTTAGACTAAATTAAGATATCATAATTTTAAAACAAAATGTATACAAAAATAGTAACGATTAATCGAATATGTATGTCTGTGTGCGTGTGTGTGTATATATATATAATAAAAGACTTTTGATCCACAACTGGTTTTTAAGCAAGTTCTCTGTTCCTCTCCTCATCGTATGTTTCTTGTTCATTGTCAACCTAAAATCAACTTTAATACAAATAAATAATACATTAGATCTTTTCATTTAAGCCTGTCTGTCTCTCGGAGTCGAAATGAGCTTCACAAACAAACATTACGGTGTCAAGCCGGCAAGGCTTCGAGAATGATTTATTACGAAACTCTAAGTTAGAAGCCTACCTCAGAAGCTACTGCGTGTTGTAAAGGAAGAAGAACGCTTAACCTCGTAAGGCCCAAGGACCTATTTTTAAGACATGGGTTTAGTAGTGGTTCAGACCCAATCAAGTTTTTCAAACCAAAATAAAGACCCAACTACTTAAATTAGAACCTAATTTTCGAACTCGTATTACGATTTAAATATTGGCGCCATTTCTGAATGAAACATAGATTCACATTTTAAAGAAATATCACATTTGAATAAGCGTTAAAGGTAACTTTTTTGCATAATGGAAGTCTGGGCTGCAACCACTTGGACCTATTTTTAGGTCGTTGGGCCGCAATGACTACCTGCCTAAAGGACACGTTTCATTTTGGGCCTGGCCACTGTGCAAAGTATGAAAATATAGGCTTTCTAAGAAAAACAATAAAAAAATATCAGAAACAGGGATGCGTAGTACAAGCTAATAAAAAAATTCGAGTTACTTTTCGGACATCTAAATTATTAATTTCGATTAAGGTATGTACAAATCTAGTTACTGAACGTAAAATGATCAAAATTTCCGCTCGCTTCGCCATGTTGGATGATTTATGTGTTACAATTGTTAAATCTGAGAATCTATATTGTACCTCGCAACCAAAAAATTAAAACAAATGTACAGTTAGAAAAGGCTATGTTTATAATGATCTATCTTAGATAGACACCATAGTATGGTGTTTTGTACACAGACCAGGACCAAGCTCCATAGCCCCATGGAAAGTCTCCTTTAGGTTGGGCCTTACGAGGGTAATTATTCTTCTCTCCCTTTGACTTATCAGTATTAAACTCATATATTGATCTTCACTTCCGGAATCTGCATAGAGTCAAATCAAAAATATTGATTCGAAGTACCTCGTTAGCATTATCACTTTTTGAAGGTAATTTTTGGCAACTAATACGAAGCTCCTACCTGTTGGTATTATATTTTCCACTATCAAAAATAAAATCATCAAAAATGTTGTTATTTATTATTAATAGGATATATATTATAATAATATTCCTGTAAAGGGAACTGAAGATTTTACTCGTGACACGTTTTAACCTATTTTCAGTTTTATTTTAAAGAACACAAAAGTGTTCAAACAATGCGTAAAGAATCTAGTTTTTTTTTTTTTTTTTTTTATGGCAGAGGTGGCAAACGAGCAAACGGATTAGTTGATTAAGTTCACATGACTAACAGGTTGTTTCAATAATGGGTTGCGACCGAGATGAATTTTTCTTTCATACCTCCTGTGAACAACCCATATCGTCCCCACTGCAGGGGCACGGGTCTCTTTCCATACCTCAGGAAGGTTAAGCCAAGTTACCCCTGACAGGGCCTAATAATTTCTACCCGAATTCGTTACTTATTAATTTGTTTTGCGAAATCCAGACTGAAATGTAGACATTTCTAGCCCAAAACCCAGACAGAACCTAGAAACACAATTGTCAATAGATCTCAACTTAGAACCGGGCCAAAAACATAAAACTGATTTATGCTACACTGAAATGTATTATAATCTCCAAGTAGTTTGCAATCTTTTGAAACACAGCCAACGGCTGGGCCGTACTCAGGATAGGGGTTTTGTTTAAAATATTATGTTGGGCCCTTAGCGTTACTTAGTGATATAAAAAAAACCCAGGACTCTGTTTCTCTGATTTCCTGATTGCTATTAAGGTAAAGATGATTAATAAATCAGTCAGTCAGAAAATATCGGTTAAACTTGGAAATTGCTTATAATTATTACAATTAGATAGTTTTATGTAACTTTAATTCTAGATGTTAAATACTTTTTTACGGCTTTTTCCTTTGATTTGACGTTGTCACTTTTTCTGTTTTGCTTGTTAATAATATATGATTTTTGCTCGTAATATTTTTCTATTTAATCCTTAATAACGCGAACCATCTTTCCAACCGTTACATCGTGGTCTTTACCAACCGACCGAGGTATTGAGGAACAAAAATATTGCCAAAACGTGGACAAGAGCAAAAGCTCGTAGCGAGGAGTCAACTCGCACCGAAGTTACAAAAAGCGAGCCAGCAAGACCGTGTTCCCGATCATCCCAACATAGAGGGTAACCGACCTAGAAGCAGCCGGTCGCCAATGGTGTCAGCATCCGGTTCCAATATGTCTGTTGTGTCCACTGATGCTCTCAGGAAACGACTCGAACTGGAAGCTGCCGAAGAGAAAGCTCGTCTGCTGATCGCTACTGCAGAAGCAAAGCTGGAGGAAGTAAATATGTAAGCTCAGATAGATCTTGTGGAGAAGAGACTTAGTGCGAGCTTAGCAGAAATTGAACAACGACGTTCCCGTGCAGGTTCTAGCGTGTCGTCATCAGTACGAAGGACGGAGGAATGGGAAGGGCGACAGAATGTAACCCTTCGTCGCACGACTGCGACATAGAATGCGCACCACTCAGAGCCTACTGCATTGATGATTTGATATGATTAATTCATCCTTGACAACAATATTCTGTAAACACTGACCTCAAATCAATTCCAATTTAAATAGTGCTAGGCAATAAAACAAAATTGACAAAGAATAATAAGTACAAGTCTGATGGTTGGATCGCGTGCCAAGCTTCAGCATTACTTGTTTGTTGGATTAAGTGAAAACAAATGAAGTGGAACAAATATAGCATTTTAACACAAGGTGAATTATTATAGTCATTAGAAAAGAAAGAAAAAATATTTTTGTGACGATTTATGAATATCATAATGTAACATGGAAAACTTAGACTGCTTAAAATATATCCTGTGATACTTAGTGTGAATTTAATTGGCCCCTTCAATTCAGGAGTGGTATTCTACATTATACCTACCGTGGGCAAAAAAAATTAAGAATATATATTTATTCAGAAAAAACATCGGCTTTTCTTACAAAATGCGCCAGCCTCATGTAGAACCACACGAAATGTTCGATTTTGTTCGATTTAAATTTGATCAAAAATGTTTTTTATTCAATTACTTAATTTCTTCCTAATTCCCTATTTATGGGAAGAGACCCGTGACCCTGCAGTCGGGAGGTAATTGGTTGTTAACACTTAAGTAGGGACCCCTAACTTACCTGACTACGTCCCTGTGCTCCCGGAAAGAATACAGCCATTCCCCCTTTATTTGTGTGGCGTCGGCAAGTCTGGGCCGAACCTACTGCTCCGATGTTGACGTCAAAGTGGTTGCGTCACCCAGCCGTAGGAGGGTCAAAGGAAAAAGAGACATTTTCCATTTTAATGATCAATTAGGTAGGATAGGTAAGTAAAGAACTGAAATATGGGAGTACATTTAATTGAAGTAATTCTATTCACATGCCTTATATTATATTTTATTGTTTGACGTTCTGGCGATATTGATTTTTTATTATTATTCTGGAAATGCAACAAAAATGTGTGGACAATCCCTGCCTCTCCGTAAAGGAGACCTCACCCCCTGAGGGTAATATCTGATGACGGTAGTGACTAAAATTTACGAAGGTTTAAGCTCTGTTCACACGTACCACAACGACAACCTTCGTGGAGAACCACGAATCCTGTATTACTGGTGAGTGACAGTTGACTTACATTTATGGATTTCTGAAATGTGTACAATGGTATCACTGAGAAAAGTTTTTAATATTGTCTGTGGTGCTTGACCTTGCAGATTTGAATATGACCGGAATGGCGGCAGAAAAGAAAGGTACGTTGTTTTGTGCAGCAACGTAGTGTGAAAATAATGGCAAAATAAGGGGACTAGACGAGAGGATGAGGTTTGACCTCATTGATGTTAAGTCCCTATGGCCTTTAGTCTTATTTTTAATTCGAGAGACTAGTTTGACATAAGGTTGACATATCAAACGCCAAAATGATACCATATAAAATAGTGCTGTATACTCTATCGACATCTTTTTTCGGTGGCAGTTTGCATCATTGAGATTTTATACCTCGCTTCAAAGCAAAACAAGGAGGTTATATATAACTCAGTAACACGACTTTATGTAAGTAGGTGAATATAAACTGTTTTTTATTATGTATTTGATTTTGTTTTTTAGCTGGGAAATAGTTTGTTTCAAAAAGTTTTTAGTTCAAGTCAAGTATACGTAGTTTTGAAATCCCGCCCATTTATGACTAGAAGCCATAGTTATAATTGTCCTTCAATTGTTACTACAAAAGTCCTACGATTGTTTTGTTACTGAAAAATAATGAAGTAACGTCATGAAAAAAACAAGTTTCTGTTGTTTAGTTATTTTTTAGCTATTTTGTTTTATCCCAACATTTTATCGACATTTTTTCGATATTAAAAATAGACTTGCATCCCATGACTATTTTTTCTTTTCTAAAATTGGCAAGCCACCAAATTTCAAACTAGTCTCTCGAATTAAAAATAAGACTATTATGATCGAGGCGGATGTGGTCATGAGATGATGTAATCCAGTTACATAGATGTTAAGTTGTTGAACATACAGCGGCCGAAAAGCAGGAACTGGGGTCTCTCATGTGTTCTGTCCGCCCGGGATTTAGCGGACGCGCTTTCCCAGAATGAAAGGGGTGGCCACCTAACCATTGGGGGAGTCTTTTTCTCCCCATCAGCCCTAGGGGCTTCCGGACAGAAGGAGATCCAATTTTGGCGGTCGCGATGGACGGAGTGTAGGGGAGGTGGAGCTCTGTCTGGGGCATAGGCCCCAATTTTCTATGTTGATAGTGTGGTGTTTGTACTACTGATTGTAGAGTTTGTTTGCATGCTTTACGGGCCCCCTAACGGGTGAAAGGTAAGGTGACCTCGTCTAGATAGTCTAGACGTCTTCCGGGATCGTCCCGGCTTCCGTGCAGAGAGTAAGACGGGATTCGTACCCGTTCCCTCCGAGTTTGGGCTCTCAAATGTATTGCGTATTTAAATGTTCATTTGCCTAGGTACTTAGCGTAACTTAAAACCATTATTGTATGTCACGTGTGACTAAATGTGCTGATCTAATTTATTTTTTGTAACATATTTAATAATAATAATAATATCTGGGACAAATCACACACGGTCATCTGGCCCCAAACTAGGATTCCCTGTATCTTTGACTGACTCGGTGGCTAAGTGGTTAGCGATCCTGACCTCTGATCCGAGAGTCGTGGGTTCGATCCCCACACAGGGCAAACTTTTCTGTGATGAGCAGAATTGTTTGCTCTGAGTCTGGGTGTATTATATCTATATATGTATGTATTTAAAAGTAGATATGTATGTATATCAGTCTCTGGTTCCCAAGATACAGGGAATCCTAGTTTGGGACCAGATGACCTTGTGTGATTTGTCCCAGATATTATTATATTATTATTATATTATTATCTTCATGTATCTTTATCGGATCATCGGTCCACCGAGTGGGAATGCCTGCCTACACTGCGTCTTCTGGTGCGCGGTCACTACTCGAGAACTTTAATGCCCCAATTGCTATCTGTTCTACGAGCTATGTGCCCCGCCCATTGCCACTTCAGTTCAGCGATTCTGTGAGCTATATACATAGGTATATATTGTATTTACCATCTGAAATTTCGGCTCAATAATAAATGAATAATTCAGAAGTCTCCCGTGCCGAAAGTTCTCAAGTATTGAAATAGAGTTCTTTGAGCAGTCATTACGGCCTTTTAAAAGCTTAATACGATTTTAGACTTAATAATAAGGTACTTACCCTACCTGGGTATTAAATTTGTTTACTAGACTATTCCAAATTAAAATACTTCATCGGATACTTTGTAAATTGAAATAGGTTGCTATCTACAACATCAAGTTTTTAAATACTTCTATTGTTAGAACGGAGATGTACCTTTGTTCAAAAATTTTAATAAACAAAGTTTTAGGCGTCTGTATACAGGGTTATTTTTGGACCCCCACTAAAACTTCACAGTGGCTTCTTTTTATGAATCTGAACAACTTTTTCTAAGAACCAATGGTCAATTCGCAAAGGGCATCTCCATATAAAGTAGGCCGATCACGTCATCAAATTAGTATGAAAGGTCCAAATTTTTTTTTGAATTGACCATTCGTTCTTTGGGAAAAGTTGTTCATTTTCATGAAGAGAAGCCACTGTGAAGTTTTGGTGGGGGGTCCAAAAATAACCCTGACATATCTTCTACGTGACCATTTTCAACATTACATCATTATCTTCTGGGTATGTACGTTTTAGCAAAGCAGCATTTTTAAGTATAATACCTAAATATTTTTCAACGTAACCTAACCTAGGAATATCTTTTTCAACATACCTAACTTATTTTTCAACATACCATAACGTCTAGCTTCCAGGTACATAGCTATTTTTTAACATAGCATAACTTACAGGTACCTAATTTCAACACCATAACTTCTAGGTACCTTTTCTAACTTAATATATCCACACAGTATAAGGACATTATACATTATTGACCCTCTTGCCGCTCTCTGAAGGCTACCTCACCCCCCCCCCCCCCTGTGTAACTTCTAAGTGACCAGTTGTCAAGAGATTGTCAAATCAAAGACAATTTTATTTTCATAACAAGAAAGGTAATGGCTTATAAAGCTATACAGCCTTGTCTCGTCTATACAGTATTCACTTCATTAAAATTGTCTATTCTTAAAAATCTGTCGTTTATGTTCATATCTCTGTCGTTAAAAGTTCTACTGTTTTCGAAATATCAATTCCTAAAAACATCAACATAACAATAATTGACCACGCTGAATACGTTAAAAACAACCGACTTCAATCGCAACAACTCCAATTTTGCTATGTTTTTGTTGATTTTCTCAAAAACCGCTGAATCGATTTCGATAAAATTTATATGGGACCACCTGTGAAGTATACCCTATTAAGCAAAACAAAATTTTCCAAATCGGTTCAGGCGTCTTCGAGTAATCGGTGAACATACTTACATAAAAAAAAGATTCCGACGAATTGAGAACCTCCTCCTTTTTTTTGAAGTCGGTTAAAAAGAAGTGTCACCTACGACATGTTGCTATGACCAAGAAGTCTTAGCCTAAGCAGCCATAGCTCCACAGACATTAACACGTGTACAGACATCAAGAAGTGTCACACTATCGAGGACTGTCTTAGTGCGGCAACGGAAACCAGACGTCCTCGATAGTGTTGGTTAGGGTGGGCCGAAAATCAACTTTTTTTTATTTCTTTATTTTAATAGCGACAAAAAAGTGCTAGGTAGCCTCCGGTTTCACTTTAGAAAATCAGAAAAAATAATTTTAAGAACCGATTTCAAGAGACCATATTTATTAATTGAATTTAAATATTTTATTACTTTTTGCACTATTCGGGAGCAAATACGGCATGTTTTCAAAACAAACCAAAAAAAATTTTAGACGTCAGGCGATGGGTCAGGGGGGTGCAGATTGCACTTTGCGCGACCATTTTTCACTTCAGTAATTACGCCATGGCTAATTACATTACAAGAGAGATCGTTGAAGTGCACCTGAAACGTTGCGATATATGTCCTGTTTTGCACAAAATGGGATATTAAAGAAAAAATATTGCATATCTATGAAGTATTACCAGTAGGCAAGGTGACAGTTTAAATTAAACAAAAATTTGAAATAAAAAGCTTTAACAAAATTGTGAAAGATAAAATGTAAATATTTTGACAAAAGTATCAAATTCCGTTATTATACTCTACAAATGTTACAGACATATCGTGTAAAATGCATAAATCTACATAATGTCTCTTTCCAAAATACCACGAAAAATCACGAAGATTTTCAGCGTAGTAGCAAAGCTTTGTTAGACATTTCTGCTTGTAATTGTATGGATTTGGCAAACTGTACCTGCCCTAAAGCTCAGAAAAAGCCTAAAATACAGTGCAGCCTTTTAATCGATTAACTTGCTTCAAGAAAACCTATGATTGAAAATGTCGATGTCTGTGGTGTAAAGCAAGCCATAAAATGTTCATATTGGAAGCTCTACAAGCAAGAATTTATGCTAAAATGTCACAAAACACGCAACAATTGTGCTCTAGCAACCCCAGAACTCACTTCTTGCCATTTCGAGTAATGAAATTGTGGAACTCTCTCCCAGAAACAGTTATTAGTGCTCCAACAGTGAACAGTTTTAAAAACAGACTTGATAAACATTTAAAAAACAAATAAACACAAGTGCCGTGATATACACGCATCAGCTCACAGAGCTGCTAGTGTATCAACTAATAATAATAATAATAATAATAATTCTACAACGGTTTAAGTTTGATGATTTCTCATACATACATTTCAATGAGCCCGATGGTGACAATGAAGTGCTGTCCTAAAGGAAAACAGCTACTCAAACGACTGTTGCCAGCGTGAAATATTCCATGCTCGCCAAACTCGTGATAGGTATGGTGAATCAGACAGAGTAAGGGCTCATTAGGGCAGCAAGAAGCTGCACTGATTTTTAAGCACTTTTTGAGCTTTGGGGCAGCTACAGTTTGCAAAATTCATACAATTGCAAGCAGAAATATTTAACAAAGCTTAGCTTCCTACGCTGAAACTCTTCATGATTGTTTGTGGTATTTTGGAATGAGATTTATGTAGATTTATTCATTTTACGTGACATATCTGAATGATTTGTAGAGTATAACAACTGACACAATATATTGAAAGTTATTTTTTGTATTTCTGTTTAATTTTAACTGTCAGATTGCCTACACATAACTTTTCATAGAAATGCTATATTTTTTTCTTTAATATCCCTTATTTGCGCAAAACAGGACATATATCGTCACGTTTCGGGTGCACTTCAACGATTTCTCTCGTAATGTAATTAGCCATAGCGTAATTATTGAACTGTAAAATGGTCGCGCAAAGTGCAATCTGCACCCCCCTGACCTGACGTCCTAAGTTATTCAAAAGAAGAAGTTTTTTGTTTTGTTTTGAAAATATGCTGTATTTGTTCCCAAATAGTGCAAAAAATAATAAAATATTTGAATTCAGTTAAAAAATATGGTCTCTTGAAATTGGTTCTAAAAAATATTTTTTCAGATTTTTCAAAGTGAATCCGGAGGCTCTTAATGATAACAGCGACCAATAATATTTTACACACGTCATTTCTACCGTACCAAGCACCTTTTTGTCGCTATTAAAATAAAGAAATCAAACAAAGTTGATTTTCGGCCCACCCTAGTGTTGGTCCTTCGAGCCAGATTAACTACAGCGGCGGTTGCGGCGGCGGTTGGTGCGAAAGTCTCATGCACGAAATCACCACGCGCCGAATTACCGCGTACAACTTTCTGCCTCGCACAACTAAACTGTGGAGTGAATTGTCGCCTGCGGTATTTCCGGACCGGACGACATTCAAACCTTCAAGAAAAGAGCGTACTCCCATATCAAAGGCCGGCAACGCACTTGTGACTCCTCTGGTGTTGCGAGTGTCTATGGGCGGCGGTAATCGCTTACCATCAGGTGATCCGTCTGCTCGTTTGCCACCTATTACATAAAAAAAAAACACAAACCGCACTAACAAAATCACCACGTAGTAAACAAACGCAATATTTGTATGACGTATGCGGGGTGGGATATACCCTACATATTGGCAACGTACCTACCTACCTACCTATTTATAAATATATCTATAAGTAGTAGTTCACGCTTGAAAGCGTGCCCACGCCACGCGGCAAGGTAGGCGTATCGCGAGAGCGAGCGGTGGGAATATCGGAAATATTATATTCTGCCTTCAAAAGAAAAAAGCCGCAAAGTAAGAAGAAACTAGTGTCCGGCCGAAACAGAATTTTCAGCCGAGACCGAAACCGAAACCGAAACTTATTTAGACATGAAAATAATAGTCAAAATCTCTATTGCGTGATAACTCAAACTCAAACTCAGAATGTTTTTTTTATTTAAGTAGATGTTTTACACATGCTTTTAAATCGTCAATATTTTTTTTTCGTTTTCGTTTCGTTATTCGTATTAAATGAATTTAAAAAACTGCAATTTAAACTTTTTCTTGGTAAGAGTAACAGTTGTAAGAGGTACTGTATTTAAAATGTCACTTGACGACCCATTTCTGTTCCTTATTATTACTATCTAAAATAAATAAAAAGTAAACAGCATTACTAGGGAATTGATACATATTGAGGCACGAACTCACCCGAATGAAGCGCGAAAAATCACAAACACTGGGTTTCGTCGCGGCTTTTTTTTGGCCGAAACTGAAACTATGGCCGAAACATGTTTTTTTAGCCGAAACTGGCCGAAACCGAAACCGAACCGTCGGTCGGTCACTAGAAGAAACTCCATATACTTTGCGGCCTTCTTGCTTATGAGGGCAGAATAGATACCTACCTATACGGCATACAGGTAGGCAGTCTGATGTTTACGCTTCGATAATTTCCGAGATTTTCTCCTCTTCCCGGTAAAGTAAATAAAATTTACGTATTTGTAGAATGTAGGATTTATTTTTATTTTTCACCGACGCAAAAAGAGCGATGTTATAGTTTAACGTGTTTGTCTGTGTGTATGTCTGTAGCATCTTAGCTCCTGAATAGATGAATCGATTTTGATTTATTATAGTTATAGCCAACGGGACCCTATTACAGCCTCCGCTGTCCGTTCTTCCGTCTGTCTGTCAGTGAGTTGTATCTCATGAACCATAAAAGGTAGACACTTGAAATTTTCACAGAGTTTCCGCTATAACAACAAATAATAGAAATAATATAAAAAAAATAAGGGGCTCCCCTACTAGAAACGTTTGGCGGAATTTTAAATCTTGTGCGATAGTACGGAACCTTTCATGCGCGAGCCCGACTCGCACTTGGAAGGTTTTTTTATATTTGAAAGGTGATTCGATCGAGAGTGTCATTAGCTATGATTCATAAAGGATGCTTGTCAGAATGGGGTGCAAACATTTTAAATTTTGTTAGTTATGTAACCTGTGTAAGTTGTATCATAACCAGCTGCAACTTTTTTAGCCCTATTTAAAATTCTACTCTTGAAACTACTAAAAAAAATTCTGAAAGAATAGGTTAATTAGCCTTTTTTAAGATTTTAGAAAATACACATAGGTACATGGTGTAACAAAATTGGTGTACGACCCGTTAACTGCGAACTCCACTCATCGTACTGAAAAACTTTTGTTCTACGACTTTGCTCCAATCGCAAAAAAAATGTACTCTCCATACAATTCGATTATCTGTTTTGCCATTTTTGTATGGAGAGTCCAAAATTTTTTTTGCTATTTAAGCAAAGTCGTAGAACAAAAGTTGTTCAGTACGATGAGTAGAATCCCCATTTAACGGGTCCTACACCAATTTTGTTACACCCTGTATATGTACTTTTATCTTTGGTGCAGTCATCTGATCTATTACAATCATAATTATGTTCTGTTCCATAACTTCTGTGTTCCGTCACTTAGAAACTCCTCCTGGCTTTTATACCCTGCATTATCCTAAGTACTCGTATTATTAAATTTGCGTCGTCCGTCGGTCGCTTAGGATTAATAGCCTATCATTAGGCTAAGTTAGGCTCGTTTTATAACCCATATCGTCCCTACTGTTGGGAACCGGGTCTCTTCACATGCTACCTCGGGATGGTCAGGCTTTTACTCCACACATGAAGGTCAAGTCCGGATTATTGGAGGTTGTGGAGCTAGAGGCCAACCGTAATATCAGAAGTTTTGAAGCCACATGTAAGGCTTAAGACATGGCTTAACGATATCGTCCCTACTGTTAGGGCACTGGTTTCTTCCTGTACCAAGGGATGGTAAAGCCTTACTCTACAAACGGGGCAAGTACGGATTAGTGGAGGTTGTGAAGCTAGTGGCGAACTTCAGTATCAGAAGTTTTCAAGCCGCATGCAAGGCCAACGACATGGCTTAACGACTGCCATGTAATAGCAACCGGCAACATTGGCTTAACGTGCTTGCGAAGCACGGACACCGTCGAGAGAAATGCCACTTACAGTCTAAGCCATTCAGGTTATAACCGTGTCTGTAGTCTGTTAACTTCTGTAATCGATGCCACCACGCAAGCAGCACTAAGCCACGATCACTTCTAGATTCAAACACTCTTCAGCTGTTCTTTATTCAAATACATTTCCAGAATCTAAAAATGCTCTTAGGCTCTAAGAACTCACTCTAGTTGAGATAATAATATAATAATAATAATAATATCTGGGACAAATCACACACGGTCATCTGGCCCCAAACTAGGATTGCCTGTATCTTGGGAACCAGAGACTGATATACATACACATATACTTTTAAATACATACACATATAGATATAATACACCCAGACTCAGAGCAAACAATTCTGCTCATCACAGAAAAGTTTGCCATGTGTGGGGATCGAACCCACGACTCTCGGATCAGACGTCAGGATCGCTAACCACTTAGCCACCGAGTCAGTCTCATTGAGAGATATAAACTCCTTGGTCACGTTTGTCTCACTCTTCTCATGCAGCTGTTATAAATTCAAATAAACTACAAAGGACTCACTCTAGAAGTTGAGTTAAAAACTCCTTGGTAACCATTTGTTATCTTTTTTGACATGTTTGTTGCTTACCTTTATCATCAGCGCGGAATTCTGCCTCCAACTCAGCAGTAGTGGGTTCTGGCTCGGGTGCGGCTGCCTTCATACTCATCTCCTTGACGGATTTCCTTGTCTTGTGACCTCTGAAAGCCGCTTGGATCTTCGTCGCCGCCTTCTCTTCGGTGACTGGACTGGTTTTATCTGTGGAAGAGAGAGACAGAAGATCAGATTAATTTTCCACGAAGAAAAAAGAGATGCAATGTTTTTGCTTTAGGTAAATACTTTCCCAACTAACACAAATGGGTTGCACAAGGGCTTTATAGCGTATCCGATTGCGTCTAATAGCTGGAAATTGTTAGTTCCATAGCGCGCTATGGAACCTTTATAAACCGCTTATACCTCCAGGGGGGCGCCAATTTTTGGCAGCCTACAGTTCTAGAGGAACTGCTTGTAGGGACACCTACATATTTTTAATTATTCAACTACCTGCAAATATGTGATTTTGTGTTCTCGTAGTTTAATACTTCACCAAGTGTGATACTACGAGAACACAAAATCACATATTTGCAGGTAGTTGAATAATTAAAAATATGTAGGTGTCCCTACAAGCAGTTCCTCTAGAACTGCAGCTGCCAAAAATTGGCGCCCCCCTGGAGGTATAAGCGGTTTATTAAGGACCATGGCCGGTCCCCAGGCATACCACCTCGCCTGGCGGAGGTACCTCCCTTTTCCTCCGAAGAGTGGGAACACACGGTTCCTACATGCTTAACAGTGATCGTAAAGTGCTTGAATAGTGAAAATTGCGGATGAAAGCTGTATTTCGGTTCCTGTAGCGCTTAAGGAACTCACGTTGGCTGCTTAATTGAACGAATATGATTTTAAATCATTCAATCGATCAAAATCATTCTTCTCATGAGGTTACCAAAATATTCCAAAAGTGGTTGTGGGGTGATTATTATTTGTTTCAGTAGTAAGTTTTATTGTAGAACAAATAATGGCAATGAAATATTTGACATTTGACTTAAATAATGGTGAAGTTTTTGTGAACATATATTTATCCTAAAGTTTGGAATTGTTTGTGTGTAAAAACAGTTGGGAATTAAATTTATCGTGAAATATATGCAATGTTTTGGGTAAAAAATTAATGCGCCATCAATTAAGCGTAAAATTGATTCATTTATTTTATTTAATTTTTCTTTTATATCTCAGTTTTGTTGCTAATTACGCCTATTTAAGTTCGCTTGTGTATATTATAAATACGAGAATCCATTATTAGGCCTCAACCAAATTATGTAGAGTGTTTATAGTAACAAATTTTAGAAAAACACATAAAATTCATTGCCAAAAATGGCGTTTTGCTGTTGCAGTCTTAGGTTCTAATTTTCACTACAATAGAACTCTTATAGAACTATGAGCAATAAAAACTACTGTTGTATAGTTATTGTCTTCTTAACATGTCTATTCCTTCAATTAAGCAGCTAACGTGAGTTCCTTAAGCGCTACAGGAACCGAAATGCAGCTTTCATCCGCAATTTTCACTATTCAAGCACTTTACAATCACTGTTAAGCAATTCCTCTAGAACTGTAGGCTGCCAAAAATTGGCACCCCCCCTGGAGGCATAAGCGGTTCATAAAGGTTCCATAGCGCGCTATGGAACTAATAAGTTACAGCTATAAGACGCAATCGGATACGCTATAAAGCCCTTGTGCAACCCGTTTGTGTTAGTTGGGTTTTTAATCTGAGCTTTTTTTGTCAGAGTATCAGTAGAGACTTTTAAGTCTGAAATCCTTGATTTTTTCGAAATTCCGTCCTTTTTCTTTCCTTTTTTGTAAAGGTACCCAAGATGTTCCCCAAACTTGTCTGCCCAAAAGCCAAAGAAACTGACAAATGAAGAAGCTATTTGAACTGAATCTTGGACACGTAAAAAAATATCTCATTCATTGAGGAAAAAGATAATTAACAAAATTAGGTTAACTGGGACTTCTTGGACATATTTTGTATGATTTTCTTGAGATCGCAAAAAAAGAAGTGATTTTTCCTATCGCCTCACTCTATGAAAACTTTTTAGCATTAAGCATTTCTTAGTAGTATAGTAGGGATAAGTACAAAATAAAGGGTAATACAAGTTAATTTCCACTATGGGTAAAGTCTTTACCAACCCTACCCTTACGTGATCGAAACATCCGACTAAATTCGAAGACATCTCCGTTACTACATATTTGCAGAACATTAAAGGGGAGTGTTGACAGCTCGAATGTCTTTTCATTCTGGTCGAGTAGTACTGAACAGTTGTTGACATTCACTTTCTGTGATAGATCGAGTTACAATGGGAAATGGTGTAGAAATACCTCGGAGCGAAGAAAAAAACATATGAGAGTTATTTTACCCTACGATAATGTCAAGTGATGAAATTATTCGCAAAATTTCAATGATCTTTACTTTTTATGTGGGATATGCAAAAATAAAACACTAAACTTATTTATAGTTACATATTTCTCGAGATAATTAAGTTTTTATCGCTTAGGCTGTATAGGACATGAAGTCTCTCCATAAGGTTCATTCTATTCAAGTTTATTTTCAATTTCAACAAAGTCAAAATTAAAGAAAAAATGTATTACACCTAGAAACCTTTTAATGAGTCCTACATCTCTTTATACAGGGTGATAAAAACACGTCTGGCAATATTTTAACTGTGGCTTCTTCATCAAACTGGACAACTTTCCCCAAGGAACTCATACAAAAATTTGTTGGACTCTTCATACAAATCCGTTAGCTGGTTGATGAACTTTGTATGGGTAGTCCAATTTTTTTTTTTGCTTTTTGACCATGACTTTCTTGGGGAAAGTTGTTCAGTTTGATGAGTAGAAGCCACAGTTACAATTTTGCCACAATATTTTATAATCACCCGTTATAATATCCTGTCGAAGTTCTAGCATAATTAGCTGACATAATGGGGAAAGTTGTGCAGTTTATTATTTAGAGCTAAAGTTTGAACAGTTTCAGCTCATAAGGTATAATAACAGGATTCCGATTTTGTCAAGGGAACAACTTTGTCAAATCACAAATTTTAAATATCTATAATCCGATTTTCGGACACTCCAACATACTGTCGCTTATACCTATAGTTTATTCCAATCAAAAAAAAGCAAAACGTAAACAAACTGACTATGAAACTGACACATGTCAATGTCATCTGCATACAACGTTTGTTTACCTTTTGCTTTTTTTGATTGTAATGAACTATAATTGCATATACATCATCACTTTCCTTATGCGTCTCTTTCAGAAAGTTTTGCCTATAGCTACTACCTACTACATAAAAATATTATATTAAGAAAGAAAAAAGAAATACATTTATTCAGTTATTTGAAAAAGTACACAACATATCTAGTATCATAGGTAATAAATAATAATGGGAAACAATCACCGAAAAGGGCTACAACTCAGCATTGTGCTATCCGCAGAAGATGATGGCGCTGATTTTACTTACGTTTATATACGCAGGGTAGTTCAATAAGTGCAGTGATGAGTCAAGTAATAAGTAGAAGTCCATTGCTTTCTTGCAACTATACTTTTCTAAGAATACAGTTGCGAGACAAGCAATGGACTTCTACTTACTATTTGCCTTACCACTGTACTTGAACAATGTAAACCGAGCTTTAGAGAGAGGCAGAGTGTGGCTAACAGTATAACCAGTATCAAAAGTAAGGACTTATTCTTAGGACTGCCAGTACTCATGTTGTCGTGACCAGATCATAGAATAGGGTATTTTACTCTATACAAGAAAAAATCTAAAACTGCTTATTTACTGTGGTATTTGTAATACATAATCGATTTAATATGATTTCTATACAATAAAATGAGAAAAAACATTTTATTTTTGATTTACAAAAATCAAGTTTTTTAATCTGTTATTCAAATGTCTGAAACGACAGCCGCCATGCTGGTTGTCAGGTGACGTCACAATAGTGGTAAACAATGACATTTTGTTCGCGATATCTGTCTAAATTTTAGTACAGAGCTGTATTGTTTACTCCTGAAATGACGTCACGACCTAAGCATCATGGCGGCTATCGTTTTCGCGCGCTAATTGGCAATGGTAATTTAAAATGTATTTTTGGTGTACTTATAGGTTTCAAAAAAAATTAAAAAAAAAAATTATAACTTTTTCCCACCTAATGATCAATTTGAGATACTTTTCAAAAAATGGTGAAAACCCCTATTGGCCAGTTCATGAAGACTTTCATGAAGATGAAGATCAAGAAAAGATCGTTCAAGAGCTTGGGAGAAACTCTAGCTTAGGGTAGTGGTGTTACCGTGTAAAGGAGCCCAGCGGGGGCTATGTTAACTCTGTTTTATCGGAGCTCCTCGATGATATTAAGACTGACTCGGTGGCTAAGTGGTTAGCGATCCTGACCTCTGAACCGAGAGTTGTGGGTTCGATCCCCACACAGGGCAAACTTTTCTGTGATGAACAGAATTGTTTGCTCTGAGTCTGGGTGTATATGTATGTATTTAAATGTATATGTGTATGTATATCAGTCTCTGGTTCCCAAGATACAGGGAATCCTAGTTTGGGACCAGATGACCGTGTGTGATTTGTCCCGGATATTATTATAATTATTATTCGCCTCTTACCCAAATAATTATATTTCGGAATGACACGGTTGGGAATCTGGAATCATGTGTCGTGTAAAATGTTGATTCCCCGGAGCAGTATTTGTCAACGTGAAATTCAATTTGGCGCCAAAAGCGAGCAGACGTTAATAACCGACGTAGTTTGATTTTGGAATGTATTGCTCCGATTAACATTTTGAAAATGGAATGGATACTTTTTTGTTTTATTAAATGAAAATTTTAATAAAAGCTTTTGTGCTACATTATTCTTGGAATTCTTAATTCAACTGAAAACATTCAAATGTTTATCCCTCCTGTTTTTGTGTTTTATGGAGAATAAACAATAATATAACACCCATTTTTTTTTTACCCGCAATTGGTAAGCCCCTCACCCGATGGTAAGTGATGATGATGCCGAAGATGGAAGCGGGCTTACCGAGATTCCCCAACGCAATGGGGAACTGGCTATCTTATCTTCATGCCGGAACACATCAATGCTATTAACATTGATGTTTGGCGGCAAGACTTAGATAAGACGGTGGTAGCTAGCCAGGCGGGCTCAGAAAATGCCCTACCACCAACCAAACCGAGTCCGACAAAGTTGGACCCCGCTGAGAATCAAACCCGCGACATCCTGATGTGAAGCAAGCGGACAAGCCACTAGGCTACGGAGGCGGTTAATTTTTTTTGTATTTTAATTTTAATCCATATTGTATTTTTTAATATATATCAACTCCTGATTCTGATCAACTTTCCCCAAGAAACCCATAGTCAAATCGCAAAAAAATTTTTGGGCTCTTCATACTAATTTGGCCGCTCGGCTGATCGATTTGTATGAAGAGTCCAAAAATTTTTTTGCGATTTGACTATGGGTTTCTTGGGGAAAGTTGATCAGAATCAGGAGTAGAAGCACTGACTAAAATATCGGGCACTAATAAAGTAGCACCTTATACAGGGTGTTAAAAAAAGTGCGTTTGAAATTTTAAGGGGTAACTCAGAATCAAGTGTAGAATCCAGGAAAAATATTGAAAAAATCCGCTCTTCAAATTTGTTTTTCAGTTTTTCATACAAAGTCTTGATTCACTATTCAGATTTAGTATGAGAATCTGAAAAAAAAATTGAAGACCTGTATATCAACCTACCTTTAGTAATTTTGGCGTGAAACTTGCGTGCCAGTCGCAGAGTATAATGGATTTTGGAATGTGTTGACTTTTGGGGATTTGCACTCTCTTAAACAGAGTTTGGTGTTCCCATTCCCAAAAAATAAACCGACAGCAAGCCACAGAACTAGTTTTAAGCATACCTATTTTAAATTATTTTACTCTATTAAAGAAAACTGTACAATTTCTTTCTATACAGGGTTATTTTAGACCCCCCACCAAAACTTCACAGTAGCTTTTACTCGTGAAACTGAACAACTTTTCCCAAATAACCAATGGTCAATTCGCAAAAAATTTTTGGACCTTTCATTCTAATTTGGTCACGTGATCGGCCTATGGAGTGCCCAAATTTTTTTTGCAAATTGGCCATTAGTGACTTGGGGAAGGTTGCTCAGTTTCATGAGTAGAAGCCACTGTGAAGTTTTGGTGAAGGGTTCCAAAAATAACCCTGTATAGCATTTCCAATGTTAACAACCCATATTGTCCCCACTGCAGGGGCACGGGCGTCCTTACCTCGGGAAGCTTACGGAGGCCTAATGGCCAACTTCAGTGTCGGAAGTTTTGAAGCTGCCTATAAAGGCTCCTCTTCACAATGGGACATCATGGGCCAACAAGAGGGACAGAAATATAGATTAGACAAGGACGTACTTACATCTTTACTCTATTTTCATTTAGTTTTGTCTCTCCAGCTGAACTATGATGGCCCATTGTGATAGCGGTTCCTAAAAGGTGTTCCGCGGAACCCTAGGGTTCCGTGGGAGAGTCACAGGGGCTCTGAGAGTTAGGCCTTAGTGTCGTAGCTACATAGAAAACACGCTGCCTTTTATCGGTCAGTACGGTATATTTCGGTACCGATCTCTGCAGCACATAGTAGGTATTCTTACTCTTTCGCGCATACGGTAGAAACATAGCGCGCACAACAATTCCAATTATTAAATTTAAATTTCAAACTCGAATGAGTTTTGGATGGAACTTAAAGAAAAATATTCGCTTTGTCGAGGTAGGGTTCCGCTAAAAAATGGTGAATGAATTAGGGTTCCACAGTAAGAAAAAAATTGGAAACTGCTGGTGTAGTAACAACTGCTATCTAATATAATAATAGATACCGGCACCAACGGATTAATGTGGCTTGCAAAGCACGGAAATGACAGAGATAAATGCCACTAACAGTCAAACCCATCCAAGTTATGAAGGTGCCTGTAGTCAGTTAACCCGCGTGATCGACGCGACTACGCAAGCCGCACTTAAGCCACGATCGTTTCATTTAAACTGGCTAAATAATAATATGTCATTTATTTCAAGTAACGTAATTACCTAAAATGTCACCCTAAAGTGCCTAGAGTACGTAGCTTTTCATATGTGCACTTTTGTATAATGCAGCCACGCATTGTCTAAAGCCACAGTCACTTGGCATCCCACATACATACATACATACATATTTTCCAGCCAAGTAGTTCACAGTATCCAGCTCTATTGTGTTGGTGGGTATCTGTAACGTTTGTCCAGTTTAGATGCAAAACGTCCTTTCTACAAAATGTCGTACAGTAGCAAAATGTCTATATTTTTTATTTATTTTTTATTTAGGAAACAAACAGTCTTTTACATATGTTGCTAAAAGTATTTAGTACTTATAGACCTATAGTTCCATATTTTTTCTTATATTATAGGTACATATTGTATTTATATATATAGAGATAAAAATAGCAAAACAAATCGTTATATTTAAGTTATAAAAAGTAATTTGCGTTCTGCTTCGGAAAAAAAGTCTTTATAAAATGTGAATTTAATCTTTGAATTTTGAATAAAAATTTTGAAAATTTGAGTCTATGCAAAAGTAATTTGATAACACTATTTGAATTAGAATTGTTATGTCTTTATTTTGACCTAACTGCTAAAGCGGAAGATATTTCTTTTATGGCCTATTCTGAAATTAGTTTAGTCATTTTCAGGTGTATGTATGTTAATTTGTTTGAATGATCCTGTAGCCTATAAAACTAGATGAATTTAGGAGTGCTAGTGACGTTATATTTATAAAATTCTTTTTTGTTTAAACGGGTATACTTCACAGGTGGTCCCATGTAAATTTTATCGAAATCGATTCAGCGGTTTTTGAGAAAATCAACAAAAACATAGCAAAATTGGAGTTGTTGCGATTGAAGTCGGTTGTTTTTAAGCCATACTCCACACACGGGGGCCAAGTCCGGATTGGGATAAAACAAACCATAATAACAAGTTAATTTTTTTTCGCCACTTCAGTAATGAGTTCTTCGGACAAACTCAATAGTTCAGTTGTATGAGAAGAACTCCCAGTGTAAATAGTCCCAGATGGTTTCAGTAGTTTTTTTTACCTTACTTTATTACAAATGGGCTGTGCCGTATCATCGCCCCACGTCTCTTCAGTGAGGCCTGCGCCTAAAGCGATTCTACAATATTATCCATCAAATTCCACCACCTACTAAAATCATACTGTTCTGTCCCAAGTTGACATTCTGCAAATGGTACCAATTGCTTCCATCTCACTCTCTGCGTACGGTCTGAATTTGTGTGCTTTTTCCGCATTCTCTCAACACTATCTAGAATCTAGACTAGACTAGGACTGCGTCTATTTCGTAGTTCCGGTCACGAAATGGTATGCTTACCTTTGTTTTAGCCTTTTTTGGCAGATACGGGGTTATTTAGTTACTTTGATAAAGTTTTGAAGAAGTCAAGAAAGTTATTTTAACCAAAGACTTTAAAATATATGTAAAAGTTCTTAGTTAATAAAAATACTTGACCTTTTCATACAATTTTGAATCGTAAGTTGATCTATTTGTATGAAAAGTTCATTACCTATATTAATTTAGGAAATTTTTAGCATAATATCTTACGAATTACGAATCTAGTCCGTAAATATCCATCGATCCCACATCGATGTAAATAGCTGTGCAATAGCGTTGACCATAATATAAATTTATGGTTCATACATATGTACATACCTTCACTACATTCATATACAGGATGTAACAAAAAGGTGTGGTAATACTTCCGGTGGGCTTCGACTCTTCAAACTGAACAACTTTTGTTCTACAACTTTGTTGAAATTTTTCATATAAACTTGGCCCGCCAGCTGATCGATTTTTATGAAAAGTCCAAATTGATTTTCGATTTCAACAAAGATGTAGAACAAAAGTTGTTCAGTTTGATGAGAAGAAACCCACCTTGAAGTATTACTACACCTTTTGATTACATCCTGTATAGCTATGCATTAGTGTAGAATTAAGTCCCTACCACAGAGGGGTAGATAGCACTTAAACATCTTTATAGATCCACGCCTAATAGCGTTGAAGCTACTTTTCCCAAATACCAAAAAAAACCTTATGAAAACATGGGCAAACGGGATAAAAACTCTAGGTTGTCAAGTAACTAAAATTTAATTCGACGGGTAAAAACAGCGTATACTTGTAATAAAAATAAATAATATTGAAAATCTTTTACTTATCTGGACCAATGGGAAAACAATCTTAGTTAAATGTCATGATCACACGGGTAAGTTACTTCAGGCGCAATAAAATATGAATTAAAAATCACCAGAGTCGCTTTAGGTACCAATTAAAAACCAGTTTGTTACTCTTAACTCTTAACTGGGGGGGGGGACGGTGTTATAAGTTATAAGTTTGAAGACTATCTTTGTGTGTTTGTGATGAAAGTTCAAAGTGACGAATGGCTGAATAAGGCAGGTTGTGCCGACCTTTAATTATTGGGAACAAGGTAGGAAGATGATGATGAAGTATATTGTATGTGTATCTGTGTATTGGTTTACCTACCTATACCAAGCAGCTTATGAAAATGTTGAATCAATTTGTTTTTTTACTGTGCAGCAAATTTAACTGTGGTGGTTCTTGGCTATGACTAGGTTTTTTAAAAGACGCAAAATAATTTTTTTTGTCGTTTTATTCATTTTATTCAATCTTTGGTATCGGTATTGGTTGTGTTTTGTTATGGCTATCATCATAGGATTAATCCATTGCGTTGACAACTGGGAATATAGGTAGATTCGCATCAGAATCAACCATTAAAATAAATGGAGCTTGAATTTCCCCAGATATGAAGTTGAAATGCACATTGGAACCAACTATGAAAATTTTAAAGTCGGTGATGTGCAGTTAAGACAGACAAATCTTGTCGTTTTTTGATGTTCTTATCCGGAGTCATAGTTTCAATTCAATTCAATTTAATATACTTTATTGTAATAAATACATACTTATACAAAAGTGAGGTTACAAAGTAGTATAGTTTCCTTCTTCATTTAGTTTTTTTAGGAGTTAAGGCTAAACGTTATTGTTTTAGATCCCCTAATGTGCTAAATAAAAATTTTTCATATTCATTTTCATTTGAAAACTACAGAAGAAAAACGAGGAATGTCAGAGTTAATACAAAATGTTAGGTAATTTTTATTTATTTTTCAGTCTAGTATTATGTTAGTTACAACTAATATACAACTAATAAGTTGGAGCCTGGCATTAAAAAAAAATAGAGACTGACTGGTTTTGTTTTTTATCCACAATTTAATTTTTTATTTCAGCAAATTAACCTTCAACTGACATTTATTGTTCTTCTTCTTATCGAGTCGATAACAATCTTATCTAAATCGTGCTGGCCCAGAATTTAGCTACGCTTTCTTGTTTATCCCTTGTAGTCTAATATGTAACAAAATAATATGTAATCAGGTGATCCGTCTACTCGTTTGCCACCTGGCACATAAAAAAAATACCAAGTGAGTGACGTGACCTATCACAGAGCACAGTGGAACGAATCATATTTCGTGCTCTAGTCTCACAAATTGCTCTCTCAAGCGTAGCTTTGTCAGCGACATATAAGCACTCTCCAACACTCTAGGAACCCTAGAGCCCAGTCTAGACTATCCAGCTGGGACTAGCCAGATAGGTACAGATAAGTACCTTGTTTTGAGTTTGGTGTTGGTTACTGTGATTGTACTAGGCTGATGCAAATCGGAATTTCGATATCGAATCGGAAGTTGATATAGAAACATATGAAAATTAATAAAAAAAGAAGACATATAAGTCATATACATATATAAAGCATGTTACTGTTGAGCTTACAGTAACTTTATATCTAACTATCAAAATTTAAATCTTAAACAAACATCTGAATAACTTAAGTAAGGACCATAAACAGATCAAATAAAATGTAATCGAAAATATTTATAATTTTAAACAGCATGTATATTTTTTTAGCACCTAACTATGCATATTATTAGCTTTAAAACATTAAGTTTGTATAATGTTTTGGTAATAATTTTAAGTCAGGAAATACTTATTTTATTTATTTTAAGACTGATTTAATTTAATATTAAGACTTTATGTTCCAAAAGGTTGAAATAAAAACAATACAATACGCAGTAGGTAGCACTGGATTCTAACCGAATGAAATTTTTTGTTACTCTTCCTAATTAGAAGTTCCTACCACTTGGAACTCGTATACGTTTTTTGCTTCTGCTTTTAAATAAAACAGATTCAAATCGTTCCATCCCTTGAGACTTGCGAACAAACAAACACACATAGGTTACAAAGTCCGCCATTTGGGTCAGCGGTTCAAAGGCACTTATTTCCTAAGGAGCTCGATACCAGTACTATACCTTGGTTATAAGTCCATAGTTATACAATTTGCATACCCAAGCCGTTCGAGCCAATAAGCCTTGTACCCGGCCGTGATACTGCATAGCTATGTTAATTTCATTGTCACATTCAAGATACATGGTGTGACAATATTGATGATCTGTACAATGTGTGTACGCATCAGATTTCCTTACTACTGAGGGTAATCACTAATCTGATCACATATAAAACTGATCAACTCTTTTTGTACAACTTTGCAACAGTTTTTACATAATGTTGTTAACAAGCCATTTCGTCCCCACTGCAGGGGCACGGATCTCTTCCCGTAAATCGGGAAGGTTAGACCATACTCCACACACGGGGGCCAAGTCCGGATTGATGGAGGTTGTGGGGCTAGTGACCAACCCCAGTGTCAAATGTTTTCAAGCCACTTGGAAGCTTGTAAGCACTGATATAGCTTAGCAAACAGCATCAACGGCTTAACGTGCCTTGTGAACATAAAAATCTAAATAATTATTCTTGTGAAGCACAGAAACTTCTATCCTTTTTTAATGACATAAAAAAAGAGGAATTTCTCAATTTCACTGTAAGGTAAGTGACCCAAATAAAGCCTATGCCCCAATAAGGCCTAAGTTTCAAATTTCCCGCTTAGACATTTCAAATAACCGCGAAAGTTTATAGTGATGTGCGTAAGGATGTATCTGACACATACAAGAATAGCGAGCGCCGCTTACGACGAGTATGTCAGAATATGTAGTCTAAAACAGTAGAGACGCAGAGAGTACGCCTGTTTTATAAAATTTCTACAGGTAATGATGTAAGTATTTTGATATTTTCGCACGCATGCCGAGAATTTTTTTTGTGTGTTATTTAGTTTAAAAGTTTAGTAACCCGCACATAAGCATTTATACGCCATTTTTTCAATGTATTTTCTGTAATATTTTCTTTTCTTACACATACGACAGGTCCAAATAAGGCCTATCAATATAATATAAGTGCAAATAATATCGAATGGATGACAAGGCAATGCCCTTGCTTGTAATATCTGGCAGGTATCATGAGCTGTGTGTTGGCTTAACCCCTGGCGATAAAAAAGATTACTGTTCAGGAGATTGCTTGAAGAAAATGAAGAAAGGAAGGATAATATTTTGAGACGATTATCAAGACTGATTATAACGCCCAAATATGATTACTAAAGCATCTTACTAAATTTAAATAATATTACGTTGATATGTTTTAGTAACTGAAGTTTAATGATTGTTTATTCTTTATTTTAGTATGAAAGGCCTTATTGCGGCGTGGGTCTCCCAATAAGGCCTAAATGACTTTTTTAATATTTTGATTCACAGAAGTCTTACTTTTGTTTTTTTAACGTTTCAACTATATTTATTTTAAAGTTTAATCAATAAAGATTAATATTTCGAAAGATGAGCGAGTTTCTCTTAAAAACCTACTAATTACGTCAAGATAAAAATAAGGTAGGCCTTATTTGGGTCACTTACCTTATGTTTTTGTATGTTTGTTACGCGATAACTCCGCCAATTGGCCGTAGTTATGCCACAACGATTCAACTGACTTAAAGTAAGTAAGGGATAATGTACTTTATGTCAGTGACTTCGATCGTTATAACTACGGCCAACTATGAACTGATTTTTCATTTTTTTTTTGGTAGGTCATACTTCAGAAGTGGTTCCATATAAATGTTATCGAAATTGATTCAGCGCTTTTTTATTAACAAAAACAAAATTAAACATAGCAAAATTATTGTTGTTACGATTGAAGTCGGTTGTCTTTAACGTGTTGTAAATGTTATTTTTTTTAATTTTATGCCTCAACCCTTCAAAACTGTTCAAACTTGTACAAGTAAACTATCAAACTGTCAAGGCTACTCAAAACTATCTCTCCCCTCTGTAAGTTTGGCTAAGAGCTACCACTTACGAGCTATGTCTTGTATATGTATACGTATAGGGTGGTAACATAATAGGGTAGTCGGGTATGTATAGTTCATTCGAATCAAAAAAAAGCAAAAGGTAAACAAATGTAGTACGCAGATGACATTAACATGTGTCACTTCCATAGTAAGTTTGTTTACCTTTTGCTTTTTTTTTGATTGGAATGAAGTTTATGTACTTACGTATGCACTTGTTTCGTAAAAACAGTGACAGACACAATTTTAATCTAAGAAATATTAATAACATTGATGTTGCCTATTCGAGACTGAGTAGAGTTAAGAAGTCATTTATGGGGCAGTGTGTAAGATTCTATAACAAAATGCCAGAAAAGAAATTTAAATTGCATGTGAAAAATTGTTTATGCTCTAAAAGGTATTACAAAATACTAGATTATGTAAATGACAATGATGTATGGACATGTATAGATCCTCCAGCTCTCAATTTTACTGTTGACATGAATTGTAATAAATTTAAGATTTTATTTAAAAAATGTGTTGAAGCGAGTTTCTTTTGGGCTCGACGTTTCTTCTCGCTTCGCAAACACTTCCCGAAATGTTGATGAGTGAGTGTACGAGTCCCGCGTGGTAGGGACTTTGTACTAGGTAGAAAAAAATATTGACGATTTAAAAGCATGTGTAAAGCATCTACTTAAATAAAAAACATTTTGAGTTTTGAGTATTTTGAGTTTTGAGTGCTAGTCATCCTAGTAGAGTTACTTTTAATAAAATGTATTTTTTTTCTAGTAACGTTTGAAATACTACTTAGCAAACCATGACGTCTTAATAGAGTCATTCCGATTTTTTTATGAATATCGTAAAAGAAAATTACGTGCATAGAATTTTTTCAATAAAATAGTTATTAAAAAATAGATTATTTCAGATAACATAGTCCATACATAAAAAAATATTTATTATATTTTTTAATTTATTTAAGTATTTATTAAATTTTGATACAATCAACTAACTACCCAACATGTGTCACCCACAACTTTTGTTGCGATACAAAAACGGTCAAGCAAGTAATCAATTTGTATGAAAAGTCAATTTATTTTTTGCGATTTGAGCAGTGTTGTAGAACAAAATGTATTCAGAATGATGAGTAGAGTCCCCAGTAAACGGGATCTATACATTTTTTTTTACACCCTGTACAAGCGTCTCTGTCCCCCACTATTGTCAAAATTGTCATGTTGTATCTTGATGTAACCAACAACCACGTAATATAACTACTGTGATATCTGTGGTATAACACGCAACGATATACAAATGTAACAAAATAGGTGTGAGATCCGCTAACTGGGGCATTTTATTGATCATTTTGCCCCGCACAACCAAACTGTGGAATGAATTGTCGCCTGCGGTATTTCCGGACCGATACGACCTACAAACCTTCAAAAAAAGAGCGTATCTCAAATTTCAAAGGGCGGCAACGCACTTGTGACTCCTCTGGTGTTGCGGGTGTCTATGGGCGGCGGTAATCGCTTACCATCAGTCGATCTATCGGCTCGTTTGCTTCCTGTCCCATAAAAAAAAATACAATACAAAAATCTTTGTTTCACGCAAAAAGTTTAGTTAAGATTTTTTTTTGTTTTAAGTAAATAAAGAGAAGAAAATTAAAAAAAAATGGTACAAGAAGTAACCTATTAAGTAAACAACAGACTAACCTAGATTAATTAAATTTAAGAAACAAAGGCAACGGTAGCTATAACAAAAAATAGGTACTAACTGTTACTACGTTAGGAAAGAAAGAAACATTTTATTCTCTAACATCCGACTGCCATGTTTGAAGCAAATGAATATTTTATTTCACTTCAGGTTGGCTAACAAAGCTCACAGAATCGCTAAAATGAAGTGGCAGGTGGCAGTAGGTGGGGCACATAGCCCGTAGAACAGATGGCCTTTGGGGCATTAAAGTTCTCAAATGGTGACCGCGGGCCGGAAGACTTAGCGTAAGTAGACCTCCCACTCGGTGGACCGATGACCTAGTGAAGGTCGCGGGAAGCCGTTGGATGTGGGCAGAGCAAAACCCGTCGTCATGGAAATCCTTGGGGGAGGCTTTTGTTCAGTATTGGACGCATTTTAGCTGATGATAATGATGACTGTCAGCAACTAAACATAAATAGGTATGTCTAGTCCATCATTAGCCTAAAGACGGCCACTGCTGGACAAAGTCCTCCCCCCCAAGCATTTCTACATCATCCGGTCCTGCGCTGCAACCAGCGGCTTCCTGCAATGTTTAGTCTAACTTCAGATTAATATTTTGCATTCCTAGACAAAATTTTCCTATAAATCTTCGCAGAATTTATATTACTAACTCAAAACAATAACAACTGAGATTAAAATTCGAACGCCATACGAACGCGCAGACTTTCATGCATAACGTATGCCTCATTCGTCCAAAGGAGGGTAGTTGTTAAATTAAACGTCAGACCGCTACAAGTGAGGCGGTTTGGACAACAATGAATGTTGAAAACTTGTGAATTGCATGCTTTTACAATCACAATATGTCTAGCTGTTATTCAGGTATTTCAAATAATGTACAAGTTGATTTTTATTGGTGGACATGAATATACCCGGTTACTATTTAGGTCAAATGTAACAACGTTTGTTCTACCACTTTACAAATAAACGACAAAGAATTACAATATGAACTCCAAAAATGTGAACGTATGGAGATATCAAACTTTTTTGTTGATTATTTAAAAAAATTGAAGAAGAAAAATGTTTACATTTTATATGTTATGGATATGTTTATATTCACCATTTTAAAATCACTTTTGTATATACAGGCTGTAAATTTAGTTGTGCGTCTTTTATTCAGTGCTTCTACTCCTGATTCTGATCAACTTTCCCCAAGGAACCCATAGTCAAATCGCAAAAAAAAAAATGTTTGACCCTTCAGACAGATCGACCAGCCGAGCGGCCAAATTAGTATGAAGAATCCAAAAATCTTTTTGCGATTTAACTATGGGTTTTTAGGGAAAGTTGATTAGAATCAGGAATTAGAACCGTGGGAGAGCCATGCTTCGGCACGAACGGGCCGGCTCGACCGGAGTGATACCACGGCCTTATATTACAGAAAACCGGCGTAAAGCAACGTTTGCGTTGTGTTTCGCCGAGTGAGTGAGGGTACCGGAGGCCCAAGATCCCCCCAGCCCCCCAATTCCCTATACCCCCATCCCATTTCAAAGGTCGGCAACGCACTCGTGACTCCTCTGGTGTTGCGGGTGTCTATGGGCGGCGGTAATCGCTTAACATCAGGTGATCCGTCTGCTCGTTTGCCACCTATCACATAAAAAATAATAAAAAAATAGAAGCACTGAATACAATTTGACGCACGACTAGATTTACAGCCTGTATACAGTATAGGTATGTCACTGTAACAGATAATTTTACGAAAGACCAAAATATTACGTAAATGTTGGTCTCTCGAAAACATTAGGGAAAATTAACCGTGTGTCTTTATCAACGATGACGGATACCAGAAGAGCTGTCAGTGTTTGTATTTCTGTCCAAGTCCGAATTTACGGAAGTGACAGAAATATACGGTTTGACTGTCTTACATTTAACCGTTTTTTTTCGAATGGATTTTTTTTAATACATTTCTACTTTTTGGGTATTTGAATACATCAAGAATAAATAATGTTCACTCATAATTTTTCAGGAAAACTACGTAGTTTGGATTTTCACAGGTATTGTACTTACTTTTTTTTTCATGAATAAAAAATGTTATAAGTATTGAAAAGACTATTAAATTATATCTCTATTTCACTATGTCATATTTGACATTTCATAAAAAAGTAACTGAGATGACAAGCAGCCTGTGTCACATCCATTACTGCCATGACATTGGCAGAATTCTTAAAAGAGACGTCGCAAACCCAAAGACAATAATACTAGCAGTCACTTTAAATGAGTCACAAAAATGAAACGTAGGTACTCCTACCTTTTTATAGGCTTATTCCACCACAGTATAAGGACATTATACCTCATTAAAAAAAAGCGTCGGTGGCTAAGCGGTATTGACTTCGACCTCCTAACCAGAGGTCGTGGGTTCAAATCCTGGCCAGTGCACCAATAAGTTTTTCGAAACTTACGTGCCTTTTCATACCGACTGCTTTAACGGTGAAGAAAAACATCGTGAGGAAACCTGCACATTTGATTTCTAGATGTGTATAAGCTGATGATGTGTATGCTAAGTGCAACTCTAGGCAACCGCCGTCTGTACCTTGTGGATAGAACAGTTAAGTGTGCCACATGATAAGAAGAAGAAGACTTATAGTATGGATGTCGTGGTGAATACATACAATTGATCACTTCATGATGTGGCCAATGATTTCATGAAATGGAAAATACCGCTCTCTGAAAGCTACCTCACCCCCATATGTGACTTCCAAGTGACCAGGTGTCACAAGATCGGCAAACCAAAGACAATTTTATTTTCATAAGAAGAGAGGTAATTACTTCTAAGGCTATACAGCCTTGTCTCGTGTATACAGTATTCACTTCATTAAAAATGTATTTTGTAAAAATCTGTCGTTGATGTTCATATCTATCGTTAAAAGTTCTACTGTTTTCGGAAATAAGTATCAATTTCTAAAAACCGTCAAAATAACAAAAAGAAGTGAAACCTACGACAAGATAGTATGACTAAGAAACTTCAGCCTAAGCAGCCCTAAATACTCACACACACATTAACACGCGTACAGACATGAAGAAGTGTCAAATTTCTATGTAGTAAACAATAAGGCGATATTTGTATGAAGTGTCCGGAGTGACTATTCCACTCAAAGAACTTATATATCTTACTACATATTGTATAAATTCCTTGATTCCACCAAACCCCAATACGCGTCTTGAAGTCCTACAAACTCCGCCGCTTTCCCTAGGTATTATGGCCTAGATATAAATTCTTTGATTATGCCCGACATTTCAAATCTCCATAGACTACTACTCATTTCAGAAAACAGACAGAGTACCCGCCTCCTTAGATAAGAATGGATCTTCATCGTGGCGGCTTATTTTCAAGCCATCTGCTTCACGTTTAGGAAACAAAACGTTTATCTTTTTGTTCTAGTTCTTATTGTTACGTGGCTGGATGCTCTATTTTATGCTAGACTACGGCAACCAGAAATGATTATGAAGTTCCAATGCTATGTATTTATTACTGTAAGTAAGTTTAATTAAAATTGTACGTAACTCGTTTTTTTATGTGATAAGTGGCAAACGAGCAGACAGATGACCATCGATTACCGCCGCCCATAAACACCCGCAACACCAGAGGAGCCACAAGTGCGTTGCCGACCTTTGAAATGGGATGGGGGAAACCATCTTTACGGAAATAAGTCATATTAGTTCAAAAATATAATATATATTTTGACTGCAGACTTCTTGAAAAAAGAAAACACACCACCAAAACCAACAATTTAAGACAACGTTAACAACTACCAAAAACACAAGATCCTAACATTAGTAAGAACTATATTATCTTACTCTGACACGGGACCAAGTCCAGATTGCTGGAGGTTATGTGTGGAAATAGTGGTCAGAAATTTTTAAGCCTCTATAAGGCCTCCGACAAGGCCTTACGATTAACAGACAAGTCCATCCAGATTATGATCGTGGCTGTATTTATTTAACCTGTGTGACCAACCGCTTCTACTATAACTAAAATAACTTCTATACGATAAAATATCTTCCATATTGAATTCCATTTTAGACTAAAACAACGAATGTTTTTTCATGTGAAACACAGGGAAAGCCAACCTAACAAATTCATCAGGATTTTTTATTGATTCTAAAAATAGTGCTTCAATTTCCGGATTGCGTCACGACCGTTCCACAATCGGAAAATAGTACTCCATCCAGCAAAACAGACAGAAGTATAGATTGAGATAAATTGACAAAGGGTAGTCACCCGAGTTCCTTTTTTTCAAATGTCAAATACAACATTTTGTTCCAAAAATTTTTGAAAAAGTAATTTGTGACGTCATAATTTTGTTCAAACGTTTCCCATAAATATATTTATAATAAAAAAATACACATTTAATAAATCTGCGATTTCAATAAAAGAGGTATTTAGTGAAAAAATTTCATAATTTATTTAAAAATAAAATACAGACAAGTAAATCAGTACATAGCGGCCATGATGGATATTCAATACGCCAAGAAGAAATACAGAAAATTCGAAAAATATATGTTCCGATTAGACTTTTAATACGAAGTATGTCAGAGCAGCCTTTCAAAATCTTTCAATTGGAATTCCTCATTTTTCCAGTAAATTGACTTGTTTTTTTTATCCTCAATCTGTAAGCTCTTGGAATTAGTTTATCTGATTAGTTCACCATATAACATGATGGATGATGCCGAAGGAGGAAGCGGGCTTACCAAGATTCCCCAATACGATATAACTACAAAACTTAGGTTTAATTAAAATATAACTATATACAGGGTGTAAGGGACAGGTACACCCTGTATAGGTATTTATAGTATGTGTAATTTTAAATTTTACAGTTTTTATTTATCTATGGGCCTGTACATTAGTTACTAAGTTGCCTGATAATAAACGAACAATATAAATAAATAATAATAAATTGAGAATTGGCTATCTTCATGCCGGAACACATCAATGCTGTTATCAATTGTCTTTAGCGATAAGACCGCCTGTATAACTTTCTTTTATATGTTTATGTTTTTATTTTCCTGTTTTGTTGTGCAATAAAGTGTTTTCATTCATTCATTCATTCAATTGTTCGTGCATTCAAGACTTAGATAATATTGTGGTAGCTAGCACTGTGGGCTCAGAAAATGCCCAACCACCAAACAATCAAGTCCTGCAAATTTGAATCCCACCGGGAAAGTAACCTACCGGAGAGACATTGGTTCAGATTCTAAAGTAGAAGCTCTCTTATCATGTTCTATCGTAGAAGTCACAATTTAAATAAATTCAGATTATCGACGGGGAAGTGCTTACAACTGCTGACTTATTTATTTACGAAAACGTCTTATGAATGCAGTTCGATAGAGAATGAATTTGCGCGTCTACTGGTATATGAATTAAGTTGACATTCGCAAAATTGATGTAGCTAGGCACCGAGGAAATATCTCATATATTAAGGTCCATCACAAACTGATTAATTTTGGCTGGAAATATATTCTAAGTTTTTTAAACTTTGTAAGTTAGGAGTTGTTAGCACTTCCCCGTCGCTATAACCTTGGATGGGATCTAGTTAACATAACTGACATGGAAATCTCCTTATAGAATCAGGACTCAAGTCGGCCGGTGCAATGATAATCTTCATAGATGAGGCTTTACAGATGTCGAATACTACATCTGTGAATTTTTTAAGCCCATGGCATCCTCTTACCTGATGGTAAGTGATGATGATGCCGAAGATGGAAGCGGACTTACCAAGAATCCCCAACGCAAAGGGGAACTGTAACTAAGGAACCAATTCAATCAGAGCAAAAAAAAATTGGAGTCTTCATACAAATCTATAAGCTGTGTAGCCAACTTTGTATGCAAACTAGTTTTTTACTCCGATCGAATTTGTTCCTTACAGAAAGTTGTTCAGTGTCATGACTAGTATCCACAGTTAAAAATTTAGCTAAAATCGCTAAAATAAAAAGTTCGCTAATTCAATTCTAAGTCACTATATAAAAAAAAACACCTACGAGTATGTTACAATCGATAGAAGAAGAAGTGAAGTTCCTTCGCTCAATACAGCTTCCAGGCAAATTCATTTCCATTCCTGCAATCTATCTACCGCCTCATTTCCACCGGACGGAAAGGCTTGCCCACGATAGCTGAAAGTAGTGGTTCTCAAACTGTTTTCTCTTGGTTTCCCGCACGTTATGCTCTCGACTCTGTTGCCTGTAAAAACGACTTTAATAGCGCATATACTGTAGTCATCAGTGCTTTGCCGAACCTTCAAGAACCTGTTCGATATCTTCTTGAAGACCCATACTTCAGACATCAGGGAAAACCTCGGATAGAACCTCATTCCACAGCTTACAATTATGACTTGTGTCACGTCTGAATTGACACATTTGGTCAGTTGTCGCATTTGCAAAGCGCAACAAAAGCGATACAGTCAAATTGTATCAATTCATCATCGCTACAGCATCGTACAAAAAAAAAATTCAGGAAACAAGAGCCATCAACCATGCTATATAGCAAAAGCATCGTGAAAGTAGCAATACAGAATCGTGGCTACGTGGGCGAAGGTACCCGGCCAGCGAATAATTGTGACTGTATAAATTCAGGGGATGGGCCTCGTTAGCATTGCTCTGCAACCCATCTAGGAGAAGGAAAACTCCGAAATCAAACCCGGTACGGGATCTCTGTTAGGCGCAAGTAGGGTCCAACCTGAAAAAGAGGCTGTTTCCTGCAGTCGACCTAGCTGACTCCGCATGTAGCGGCTCGTCGTTCCTCCGGGTTCAGCCAGTGAGGCCAAGAGGGTGGCGCAGGTCCTGGGTAACCTTGCGCTCCCATAATTATGTCCTAGGCGACGCAGTGTCTGTGTAGACTACTGACTAAATCGTCTGCCATAGACGTCACAGACCAATTAAAAAGTCGCCGGGGCTCCTTATAGTTTTAGAATCACTGAACCGTACTACAGTTAAATCGAGTATTGACGCGAGCAATCATCGTCCGGCGGGTAGAGCAGTGCAGTATACATATAGATCGATTCAGTCGATCGATTTGTATTCATAGCGCAGCACAGTCGATGACGCGGGAAAAATATGAATGAGTGCGATCGTTTGAGATTAATCGGCTGTTCTTTGACGGCCATTTTGAATTTGTAGTTCAAATGTTACTTTTGAAATCGCTGAAATTATTTGGTGACACCAAATACCTAATAGCTTTGTAATGCCTTTGTAAAACTTTGTAGTGCCCGATTTTGTAATGTTTAATCAAATTCGATGAAAATAGAAAGTAAACAGATTGTAACTTTATGATTACTTAAACTCACAAAGTAATAAAACAGTGTTGTATTGTGTTAAAGAAAATTCACCTGTACTAAGTTGGTCAGTCAGATTTACGATTTCTATTGTGATTTAAGTAAAATCGTATAACAAAAATGGTTTCGTTTCGAAGAATAAGCCTACTTTAGTATAGTACTGCTTAATGTAGAATTGCTTTACCTTTTTATATTATACTTTGATTGATTGATTGATTGATTGATTGATTGATTGATTGATTGATTGATTGATATACTCTTTATTGTACACACACAAAAATAATAATAAATAAAACAACAAAAGACACAATATTAAAATAACAGTGGTACAATTTGGGCGGTCTTATCGCTAAAAGCGATTTCTTCCAGACAACCCAGTGTCCGGAAAAGAAAACAGGAAAAATAGGTAGAGCAAAAGTTACATACACATAAGCTTTGTGTCACATAAGCTGAAAGATGTCCACTGCTACACATAAGTAACCCTCCACATAAACTCAATATACAAACCCAACGGGAATCGAATCCACGACCTCGTGATGTCTAGCAATCGCACTACTCTGCCTATTTTTGCCACTTTGTTAATGTGAAAATGAAAATGAAAATATTTTATTCGAAGTAGGTAGCAGCGTACACTTTTCGAACGTCATTCTTTTATCTACCTAATACGAGGTTCGGAACTCGTATATCCGCAACTCGTATGTGAACTTTTATTTCATAGATTAAGCCCAAATACTTACCTATATTTTTGTAAGTGCTTCTTTGTTATTTTGAATAAATAATTTATATTTTAAATACATACTTGCGTTACCCATTTTTGGGGTAGACACTATTAGGCAGGTAATAATATTAAATCAAAACCTAAGAAAATACATGCAAAGAACTCTAAAGATAATTGACCACGCTGAATACGTTAAAAACAACCGACTTCAATCGCAACAACTCTAATTTTGATATGTTTTTGTTGATTTTCTCAAAAACCGCTGAATCGATTTCGATAAAATTTATATGGGACCAAAAAAAGAATTTTTCAAATCGGTTCAGGCGTCTTTGAGTAATCGGTGAACATACATAAAAAAATAATTAAAAAAAGATTCCGATGAATTGAGAACCTCCTCCTTTTTTTGAAGTCGGTTAAAAAAGAGTTTGGTGTTCTGATTCCAAAAAAAACCCGACAGCAAGCCACAGAACTAGTTTTAAGCATATCTTCGAGAAATCGGTGAACATACATAAAAAAAAACCGACGAATTGAGAACCTCCTCCTTTTTTTTGAAGTCGGTTAAAAAGACCATTACAAGCTTGCGAAAAACGTGGAAAATATCAAATCGCATGAAAACGAAATTACAGGCACTAAGCTTTTAATTAGTTTAATGAAAACAAAAGGGTGTCGTATACCCGGTTAGCTCGAACAGGGAAATGAACCGGAAAATTGCATTTTCAATTTTCAGTTAACTGTAAGGTGTTTTTAATAGGGAGCAAGGTTTAAAATTTAAATACATAGATCACAGAATCGCTATACATATTTTTCCTGTATTCTATACTTGATTCTGAGTAATCCCTTAAAACTTCAAACGCACTTTAATTATACATATAAATTAATAAACTATTTGTTTTACCAAAAATATTTTTCGCCATTGAGTTTGGGAGCCTTAACGCGAATCCAGCTCACACTTGACTGGTTTTTATTATTTGCTGTTTTTACGATTGCTCTATAATTATACCGAGTTTCAAATGCATATTTACCTTTTACGATAGAGCAAAAAAGAGGTTTTATGTAACATGTTCAAAATGTTTTTTTTTCAGAAGTCAGTTCCAGAACAATAGGTCCATTGGCTGGCATCTAATGTAGCACCTGCAAAGCGACACACGGTTCCCAAAGCTGTTAATAGATGGCGCTCATTAATATACGTCAAGTCAGCACGCGCCTTCATTTCTCCGATCCATTTATGTCATAGGGATGTGATGCTTTTTTTTTGTTATTGTTTTAGCAAACAAAAAAGAAAAAAGAATTTATTTCAAGAATGCTCTCTAAAAAAATGTTATTAATCACTAGGTAGAAAAAAAAATACGATTAAAAAGCATGTCTAACTAAAGATTCTACTTAAATAAAAAAACATTTTGAGTTTGAGTTTGACGTATTTACCTCGTAACATTGATTATATTGAGACGAAATTAAAATTATTATACTTCAATATATCTACATTAAATTATTTTCAAGTTTTATGTTGCATAAGTACGAAATAATAGATATTGCAAAAAAACTTTTATTTCACGACTTTACTGAAATCTCAAAAAAATAAACAAATTGATCAGTTGTTTGCTTGTTTGGCTAATTTGTATACCTTTTTTTTTACTTTAGCAATGTCAAAAAACAAATCTTATTGAGTTTCATTAGTTATTACAGTTTCAATCAAACATGAACTCAGTCGATGTAGTCCCATCACTAAAATAGCGATTGATTTCTGAAGGGGAAATTAACATCGGCCGACCGCGGAAACCAGTCAGCCATCATTTCTATTTTTTCTTCCACGTGGGTGTTTTCCATTTCCTATTTTACCTTTTCCGACTATATAGTTGACAGAAGTTGTATAGTTAATTCTATTTCATAACAATGAAATAGGTTTAATAGATTCCGGGTACTTCTTCATACGGACGGTGATACAAAAAATAAGGAGGAAAAATTCCGAATGATGAAAATGGTACTTTTTTAGGCCCACACTGGTCATCCGTGATATATCACGAATAAGGACATAACAAACATAATATGAACTGTGAAAAATATTTCATAAAAAAAAATCCAATTTAAAACCACTATTTATTTATTTTATACTTTATTGTTTACAAAACAATTATTAAAGACATATCTGTTACCTTTATGCGCATATTTTTTTAAAGAGCTGAAATTCAAGCACGACCGCAACTTTACATAACAATATTATAACGTCACAACACAAAGAACTTTGTGGTACAAAGTTACAAAGCGTACTTGGTTCCGTGCCACTCACCCTAACGATACAGGTGACCTAGATACATTTTGGGCTGGCAAATGTTTATATAACAGATATGAATGTTGAGGGACAGAAATTGAATGAAACTGTTTCACAGAGAAGTGTAAATATTTTTAGTTTAGGTACCAATTTAACTAGCTACGGCAAAAATATTATTATTTTATTAATACACTTGGAAAAATAGGATTCAGTGAAGTTTTGTCTCAAGGCAAATTTGATTTTGATTTTAATTTTGTCGACGTGAAAAAAAAATCGTGTGATAATAAACTACGATTAATAAGTAGCGACTGTAGGCAGGAACTCGAAGTACTGAAGTTTTCCATACAAATTCTTGATTCATCATTAAAATTTAGTATGGGAATCTGAAAAAAATTTAAGAGCGGATTTTTAAAATATTTTTCCTGTATTCTACACTTGATTTTGAGTAACTCACGGCTTAGGCTTTTAGGGCTTACCAATTGAGGGTAAAAAAAAACTCCTTAAAATCTCAAACGCATTTTTAACGCCCTGTTTAGACTCATGATCTATTCAGTCTGGTAGGAAACCGTTGGATGATTGTGGCTATCATTCAAAAGCACTATTTGTATTTTAGGTTTCTGTTTTCTCATTCGCAAACATGCGAATGCTCAGCAACAGAAATTGAATGAAAATGTTGCAGAGCTTTTTTTGTATTTTCAACTGTTTCACAGCGGCTGACTACGGAAAATGAACGTAAAACGTATATATGCATTGCGCAGTGATTGTCATCAGTTTTCGATAAAATATTCAGATTTTTGTCAGACTTTTTTATGCAACCAAATATAATTTTTCAGGTGTGAAGCTGCTAAAAACAGGGTGTTAAAAAAGTGCGTTTGAAATTTCAAGGGGTTACGCAGAATCAAGTATGGAATCCAGAAAATTCATTTTTTTTTTTAGTTTTTCATACAAATTTCAGAGTTAGTATGAAAAACTGAAAAAAAATTGAAAAGCGGATTTTTTCAATATTTTTTCTGGATTTCATACTTGATTCTGCGTAACCCCTTGAAATTTCAAGCGCACTTTTTTTAACACCCTGTATAAAAGTAAGACTTAAGACTGTCTTTATTATTTCTTTGTTTAATACTTACTGTGCTATATTGATGATACCGTAATAGCAGCAGCAAATATCTGAATTATACTCAGGTACCGAACGTAAACTAATATTATTGCTTGTGGAGCTTACTTAGATGATTGATGGTGACAGCTTCGTTATATAGGTACTTAGATATTTAACCGTATAAGTCGGATTACGTGAAAATAGTAGTTTTTATAATTGCTTTCATTTGTCATTTATTTTTTGTTTTTCTAAGTAACATTTTTTCATGTATTATTTTATTTTAAACTGTAGTGGTGGGTTTTCACAGGGTATGTGCAAGTAGCAACTAAATGGCCCCGCTGAAAACCAGCGCTGCACTGTGTTACCACAGACTGCAGTATTTGCCGAGTCGGGGACCAATTTTTGGTACATACACATTTTAATATGTTACGCTTATTTGTATTTTTAATTGCTTTTTTTGTTGTTTTACATTTATTTATGATGCCAGAAATAAAGATTGTCTATGTCTAAAAGTATTTTTTTTTAAATATAAATTGAATGCGCTTGACTACATCTCACCTGATGGAAAGTGATGATGTAGTCGAATATGGTACACGCAAACTCAAATAATGCCTATTCACTCTCGCCTTGAAGATCCCCAGATTGTAGGAATCGGGAAACACAGACGCAGGTGAGGAGTTCCACTTCTTCGCAGTCCGCATGACAAAGGAGCTCATGTAGTTCTTGAGTACACTCCGAAATCAATTCTATAATAACCGGCAACGCTGAACACGCTAAAAACCGACTTCAATCGTAACAACTACCATGTTGCAGTGATTTTTTAGTTTTTATTGATTTTTCAAAAAAGCACTGAATCAATTTTGATAAAATTTTTATGGGACCACCTCTGAAGTATTCCGTACCAAACAAAAAAAGAATCATCAAAATCAATCCATAACTGGCGGAGTAATCGCGTAACAAACATACAAAAAAAAACACAATCTAACTGAGAACCTCCTCCTTTCTTGAAGTCGGTTAAAAACTGATAAAGATGCGAATATGGCCCCGCTCAAGGCTTTGGAGCCTATTCAAAAAAAATTACCTAGTAACCATGTATAGGAAAAATCTGTAGAATGTAATCTTAATGTCTTAGCTACTTACACTATACAGATAGGATATAAAAAAACTAGGCTTCTTTTCGTCGTTCTGAACTTTATTTTACGAATTTGATAAAATTGCAATAAAAAATAAACTTTTGGTATGAATAGATTAACTGATTTTTCTTTGATTAAAGGAGTATTGACATAGAAATAAAATGTTGTAATTTTAGTTCAATATCAATACTCTACTCCACTCCCATATCATCAACGACGTCGATTATTTGGCCGTAGTTATGCCATAGCGATCCAACTGATTTAAAGTAAGTAAGGGATAATGTACTTTATGTCACTGACAAAAAGACTGACCGGCTGTATAATCAGACTTGCTCAAAAGTAAATTATTTGTCTTAAAAAAGTAATCGATTAAAATTTAGTTACAATCCAAGAATTTACTAATAAATTGATCAAGTAATGCATTTAATGTAAGTAATTTACTAACAATCAAGTTTAGATTCATAGTCTTACATTATTATTAATTACCTATAGTAAAAATACAATACTTTCATGAAGACTAAATAAAAGGATAGAATGGAATAAGAATTGGCGTGCACTTAAGCTCTGTTAGTCCATAAAATTTTATTTTATGCAGCCAAAATGGCAGAGCAGTTTATGTACTGGTAAAAATAATGGTGGAATTCTAAATTCGAAACCCATTCATTGCTTTGAACTCTTTTACATTTACATGTTCACTTTTTATTTTTTATAACAATACATTTTCATTATAATGTTTCTTATGAATGTCGATTTTCTAAGTTATCTTTAATCATCAAACATTAAGAACAATACTTTAAAAACATTCTTGATCTGAGTTTATAAGTAATTAAACTAGCACATGAAAATATACACATACAGTAGATCAAAAATTACCAGAGCTTTTTGCTCATGAAAGAGGAAATTTCACCCGAGAAAACCTGTATAATCAAAATCAAAACGCAAAGGAACTTCTCTTAGAAATCGCTCAGCAGTTTGGCCAATATTTGCCTGAGAAGTGCACTGTTCAGCGAAATACCTGTGCGTCCCTGGGTAAAAAACAACTGCTTCATAAATAGAAGACCTTGTTAGAAATTACGGACATTTTTATCACCCTTCCTCTAAAGTTTCTTCTTAAGGCGCTAAGTATAGCCAAACTGCAATATTCAAATCAAATTCTTGAAATAATGGTTAAAGCTATCACCATGGAAAAAATATATAACATACTTGAAACAATAAAAACAAATTCCTTGGAGCAGAATCATAAAAATCACAGAAACTTTGATGAAAAAAAATATCCTATAAACCCTGTATTTTGCATTAATTGCAACTTCTCTCCGAAACACAATATTTGTTTATGTTGAAACCAACACACAAAAATCGGCCATTTTAATGCCTTCAATTTACGTTGAATGGTTTTTTTTAAACTTATTTGAAAGCCAAAAAAGTAATAAAAACATCGAAATCTCGAGAATGTTGCGTTCGGCCTTGACGTAACCGCCGCGACGGTACCCACACTAATCTGAACTTAAAATGAGTGGCGTTACGGTCGATATTAATTATATTATCATGCATCAACCTGCTCAGATTGAGTGTACGTTGCGCCTTAAAAGATTATTTTTATCTCGTTTATTCTCACATACTGCTGCAGTCAGTTAGCATTCGTACAAAGCAAAAAGATTTTACTAATCTTTATTAAGCATGGCCTGTGGTGTGGCCTTAGAATAGCACCACCCCATCTCTTCCCGGGGGTGTCGTAAAAGGCGACTAAGGGATCCATAAACCGGAGGATGGGCAGCAGCGTCTTTCCCGCGTACCATCTTGGCTCACGCCACACTGCGATCGCCAACCCGCATGCCAAGCGTGGCGATTATGGCAACTACCCCCCAAATATGATTAGGAACCCGAAACAACGGCCCCTAGTCCCCGGCAGCCCCGCTATTCCTGACTCCGGTAGCGGCCACGGTAACGGCGGGGCATGGGGTGCGAAGAATCTCCGGCAGAGGCCAGGCTACCAAAAACAAAAACCTTTGGCCCTGGCAACCTATAACACGCGCACACTGCGAACGGACGAAAGACTCGCTGAACTGGAGGAGGAATTGAGCAGGTTACGATGGGATATTGTGGGATTATGTGAAGTCCGAAGAGAGGGTGAGGACACCATGATCCTTAAGTCCGGAAACCTGCTCTATTTCCGGGAGGGCGACCAACTGTCCCAGGGTGGTGTCGGGTTTATTGTCCACAAGTCCCTAGTCAACAACGTGGTCCAGGTCGAGAGTGTTTCGACGAGGGTAGCGTACCTTATACTCAGAATCACCAAACGGTATTCGCTGAAGGTCATACAGGTATATGCGCCGACCGCGGAACACCCCGACGAAGAGGTGGAGGCTATGTATGAGGATATCTCCAGAGCCATACATAGCTCCAGGACCCATTTCACCGTTGTGATGGGGGACTTCAACGCGAAACTAGGCAAACGAAGGGACAACGAGCTGAGAGTGGGGAAATTTGGATACGGAGAGAGGAATGCGCGGGGTCAGCTGCTGGCTGGCTTTATGGAGAAGGAGGGCCTCTTCATGATGAACTCCTTCTTCAAAAAGTCAAAACACCGCAAGTGGACATGGCTGCATCCCAGTGGCGTAATAAAAAATGAGATTGACTTCATCTTGTCGACAAAAAGGCAAATATTCAATGATGTCTCTGTGATCAACTCGCTGAAGACAGGAAGCGATCACCGAATGGTAAGAGGCACATTGAATCTAAAAACAAAGCTAGAAAGATGTCGACTGATGAAGTCCACGCTCCGACCAGCGCCTATCCAACTCCAAAACCCCGAAAGCTTTCAACTCGAGTTGCACAACCGCTTCGAATGCCTAGGAGAATGCGAAAATGTGGACAATTATAACGACAGGTTCATGGAAATTGTCCAAACGGCTGGGAATAAGGCCTTCAAAACCGGCCGTTTAAAAAGAACATCTCGTATCTCGGACCTCACCAGCGAGCTCATGGAGGAAAGACGAAGCCTGATTCTGAAATCCTCTGAAGATGCTTGTCAGTATCGGCGACTAAACAGACAGATCTCCAAGTCCTTGACCCGTGATATACGCCAATTTAATACCAATCGTATTAAAGAGGCTATCGAGCGTAATAAAGGGTCAAAAGTATTCGCAAGGGATCTGTCTGCTGGTCAAAGCCAACTGACAAAGCTGAAGACCGAGGATGGCAGAGTCGTGTCGTCCAAGCCCGAGCTGTTGGAAGAGGTTGATAAATTCTACGGACAATTATACATGACTACACGCTTACCTGTCAGCAATCTGGCTGAAGACCCGAGAGCCAGATTGTCCCGACACTATACCGAAGATATCCCAGACGTCAGCCTGTGCGAGATTAGAATGGCTCTCAAACAGCTTAAGAACAACAAGGCACCGGGTGATGATGGAATTACGGCTGAGCTTCTGAAAGCAGGTGGAGAACCGGTACTTATAGCTCTTCAGAAGCTATTTAATTCCGTCATGCTCGAGGGACGAACGCCTACAGCATGGCACAGGAGTGTGGTGGTGCTCTTCTTCAAGAAGGGTGATAAGTCTCTGCTGAAGAATTACAGACCCATCTCACTCCTGAGCCATGTCTACAAGCTGTTTTCGAGAGTCATTACGAATCGTCTCGCACGCAGGTTTGACGACTTCCAGCCTCCCGAACAAGCCGGTTTCCGAAAAGGCTTCAGTACCATAGACCACATACATACGCTGCGGCAGATTATACAGAAGACCGAAGAGTATAATCGGCCACTATGCTTGGCGTTTGTGGACTATGAGAAAGCCTTTGATTCGATCGAGACCTGGGCTGTGTTGCAGTCTCTCCAACGGTGCCAAATTGATTATCGATACATCGAAGTGTTGAAGTGCTTGTATGAAAACGCCACCATGTCGGTCCACCTCCAGGATCAGAATTCGAAACCTATCCGGCTGCAGCGTGGGGTGAGACAGGGAGACGTTATATCTCCGAAACTGTTCACCGCTGCACTGGAAGACGTTTTCAAGCTTCTGGACTGGAGAGGACTCGGCATTAACATCAATGGCGAGTACATCACTCACCTTCGATTTGCTGACGATATCGTGATCATGGCTGAGACCTTGGAAGACCTAGGCGCAATGCTCGAAGGACTTAGTAGAGTCTCCCAACAAGTGGGTCTTAAAATGAACATGGATAAGACGAAAATCATGTCAAACTTCCGTGTTACACCCACTCCTCTGAAGGTTGGAGACTCTACACTCGAAGTTGTTGACGAATATGTATACCTGGGACAAACAGTCCAGTTAGGTAGGTCCAACTTCGAGAAAGAGATCAATCGTCGAATCCAACTCGGCTGGGCAGCGTTCGGGAAGCTTCGCAATATCTTTACGTCCAAAATACCGCAGTCCCTCAAGACTAAAGTCTTTGACCAGTGTGTGTTGCCAGTGATGACATATGGATCCGAGACATGGTCGCTTACTATGGGCCTTATAAGAAGGCTCAAAGTCACCCAAAGGGCGATGGAGCGTGCTATGCTTGGTGTTTCCCTACGTGATCGAATCAGAAATGAGGAGATACGTAGGAGAACTAAAGTTACCGACATAGCTCTCAGAATCGCTAGACTTAAGTGGCAGTGGGCAGGGCACATAGCTCGTAGAACAGATGGCCGTTGGGGCAGTTAAGTTCTCGAATGGCGACCGCGCACCGGAAGGCGCAGTGTGGGCAGGCCCCCGACTCGGTGGACCGACGACCTGGTAAAGGTTGCAGGAAGCCGCTGGATGCGAGCCGCACAGGACCGGTCGGTGTGGAAATCCTTGGGGGAGGCCTTTGTCCAGCAGTGGACGTCTTTCGGCTGATAGATAGATAGATAGATTAAGCATCCACCAATGGTGCTTCGTCTTCTTGTTCGATTCTGTTGTTTTGTTGCCTAGTTGTTTGCGTTGCCAAAAAAATATAAAAATATTGAGTTTTATTTGGTAGGAACATGTTTAGCTTGATTTAAGAACAGGTGTAAAAGTTATGATATTTTCGGTCGTGTATATGAAACAGTTAAAATTTATGGCAGTTATAAATGAATAAGAAAGTTATGATGTTCTCGGTCGTATATACGAACGAGTTAATTTATTATTTATCAGACAAGACTCCTTCCTTTTATAGTCAAGAAAATGTATCCTAGTCAATAAAATCGATTACCCGAAATGTTAAGCTGTCATAGAATATTATCTATTTATAAACCAATAGTATGTTTTTTTAAATTAAATATAAATCAAGCTTACCATAGTCGTTTTGTTTGAATTATAGATAATCTAAAACTATAAAATGTCTTTAATATGCGTTTCGATAACTATCCATATCGTCCCAATTCTCTCTCTCTTATCGTGTGGCACAATTTAATCGACCTATTCACAAGGTATAGGCGGCGGTTGCCTGGTGTTGCACTTTGCATCACCCGCGGTCACGTGTAGGGCATTTTTAGATTAACACCTACGGACGTGTGCAACGCGACCATCATACACATCTAGAAATCAGATGTGCAGGTTTCATCACGATGTTTTCCTTCACCGTTAAAGCAGTCAGTATGAAAATGCATGTAAATGAAATGAAATAATATTTAAATTAATAATAATATAATATTGTACACTACTACTTCTGCACACTTTTCAAACGTCATATTTTTTCTACCTAATACGAAGTTCCTACCACTCGGAACTCATATACCCACCGTTTCGTGAAGTGTTTGCGGAGAGAGAAGAAACGTCGGGCCCTAAAGAAACTCCTTCCAACACATTTTTTTAAAATAAAATTCTTACATGTTATTACATAATTCGGGTAAACAACAAAGTTATAGTTAGTTTAGTTGCATACTATTACAAACGAATGTGAAAGGATCAACAAACAACAAACATACAGGTACAATCTGTAAACAGGTAATTATTGTGACCAAACACCAATGACAAGAGCAGGGTAGTTCACACGGACAGCACCCGATCACGAGTATAACGCGGGAGTCAGCCATCGCTCCCCTCAACCATATTTGAGGGAAGGGAACGACCCGGCTCCCGATACGCCACCATCCGCACGAACATTTAAGCGAGCATGCACCGCTCCGGTCAATGGGAAAATATATTAATTAATGAATCTCACGTAAGTTTCGAAAAACTCATTGGTGCACTGGCCAGGATTTGAACCCGAGACCTCTGGTTAATAGGAGGACGGAGTCACTACCCGCGGAGCCACCGATGCTTCTCAATTTTCGTCAATTTGTGTCAAATCGTCCTAATTGCCGGCGCATGAGTCTCTTCCCACAGCAACAGAATACCCAATAGTACAAGTACCACAGCTTGGAAAGATTAGACGATAGTTCACACACATTTGGGTTTGCGTTACTTTTGAATAAATTCGTGTTTGTGTGGAAATCAATAATTCAATTTACGTTACAAATGACGACTAAGTCCTGTAACATAAATATTCGGTCGGTTTCGACCAAAAACGAATAGGTACAGCTCTATTCGTCCAATACACTCCAGCGGCTGGCGGCGGTGAAATTGTTAAATATTTAAACAGCGGCCGCATAAACTTGGTTCTGCATTGCAGTGGCAATGGAGGTGTTGAAGACACACATATGGTGTTTTTAACTTTAAAAAAAAAACAAAAGCACCTATGAAAACATCTTTAAGTGGCACACTACTTATACTTTACCCCACTGTCCCCGTGGAGTAATATTTTTCAGGTGAATGTATTTACGTCCGATTCATTATTGATTGTTACCCCTGTAGCTAATAGCAAACTGATGAGGTTTCAGTTCAAACCTCATCGTTAGATTTATTTTTATGCCCAGATAGATATAATGTAGAATACATTTTAAACATACGTCGATGATTTTAAACAACAATTCTTTTAACCATAAAGCATAGATAAGCTATTATATATAGGGTGTAACAAAATTGGTGTAGGACCCGTTAACTAGGGATTCTACGCATCGTACTGAACAACTTTTGTTCTACGACTTTGCTCAAATTGTAAAAAATTTTTGGACTCTCAATACAAAAATGGCAAAACAGATGATCAATTTGTATGAAATGTCCAAATTTTTTTTGTGATTTGAGCAAAGTCGTAGAACAAAAGTTTTTCAGTGTGATGAGTAGAATCTCCAGTTAATGGATCCTACACCAATTTTGTTACATCCTGTATAATGTCCACATTTTTTTTACGAAAAAGACACTCAGGTATGTTCGAAAAAATAACATAGATTTCTCTGTTTTAAAACAGAGAATGTTTATAAGGGAAATCTTTTGATGTCAATAACAGAATTCTAAACAAAGTCAAGTAGCAAAAAAATATTTGAAAATAGCCGACGGGACATACAGAATTCAGATCAAGCGCCCTTCTAACATGAAAGATAATCTTATTTACCATCATGGTAACAAGACGTTTCTGTAGGAAAATTGTTAACATCAAAATTTTATAACGATCGCCCGCTGCAAACAAGTTTTGAAACAGATGTTTATGAAGAGCTTGTTTCAACTTGGGTTTTATTTCCAGAAAATCTACCCTTGTTATACTCAAAACTCAAATGAACTGAAAACTACGTATTTTGTGGTCGAATTTTCATGCTTAAATAATTGAATTTTTTGTTAAGTTAAAATGTATAATGGCTTACAAAGAGTTTAAAAACTTTTTTAATTATAATATTTTTTAATTACCTACATATTATACAAAGTGCAAAAATACCACTTATTGTATGACAAATTAGAAATCATCTTTCTCTTTTTATTGGAAAAATAGACGAGAAAATTTAATTCAGATTACTTTCCGAGTTTTCAAAGAATCAACGTCGACTAATTTTCCGTCCACTCAGGTAGACGCATCGATAAATCAGCCGCCACGAAGCGAATGTGCAAGTCATCGGCCATTTTGCTAAATTGTGTAGATACAACACAAAATGGCGGACTGTGTTGTGCGAAAACTGAAGGTGTATTTGAGGTGCGTTCGTTAACGAGTCGGACTTACGTTGGTTGAATTATGAGTTAAAAGGTGGAAATTTCGTGTTAGGTAGACAAAAATATCTTTGAAAAATGTAGGTGCTGCTTAATGTAAAAATGTTTTTTCTTTTTTTAAGAAATGTGTAACATTGATACATTTCCTGCTCGTGTAACTTGTTGCACGGTTTTGCTACGATTTTGAACTTTTCATACCAGTTATCTGAAAATAAACAAACCCAAAAATTCTATTGGATTTTCAGTATAGTAGAAAGTTCTGTTAACCTCGTAAGGTCCAAGCTAAATTTAGGCAGGTAGTCATTGCGGCCTAAAAAAAAACCCTAACGCTTGAACTCAAATGTGGTTCATTCGGAAATGGAGCCAATATTGTAATCGTAATACAAGTTCGAAAATGTGTCCCGTAGTTTTGCTGTCTTACACACATTAAACAAGGCCCCACAGAAAACCAGCGTTGTAGCAGCACCTGCCTGTTACGACTAATGCTGAGTGGGGACCCTTTTTTAGTGTCACTATGCAGCACCTACATTTATTTTTAGCTTAAGAACGAATGTCTTACTTTAAGGTGTTGTGTTTTTACATTAAATAAAGAGTTTCTATTTCTTCTATTTCTTTCTAATGAAAATCAGTTCAAATTTTAGGTAGTTGTGACTGAACTACTACTAAACCTATGTCCTAAAAACAGGACGTTGGGCCTTACCAGGTTAAATTAACAGAAGCCTTAAAACTCGCTACAATTTCACAGATAATGCTGTTAATGGGTATTCACGAATATCTTCATCAAATGTTCAGATTAGAACTTGGAAATATGAAACACGTTGTATGAAAGTGTTATGAACATAAAAAAACTGTTAAGGCTTTCAAGGCACGTTTCATACATTCCATCAACATACAAAAATCAGTTCCAAAGCATGACTTTCCCGACTTTAAAAACGTAGTGATCACATGCAAACTCCTTGATTCGGATACTTTCGGTTCCCACAGATTAGTTAATTTTCTTTTCAGTATCCACTTAGCTGGGATAAGGAAGGCTTATAAAATAAAGTAATTGCCATCAAGTCACGTAGGAAGGTGCGAGAGGCGCGTGTCGTTTTACGGAATGAAAGAACAATAAGGACGGTTTGTATGTTAAATTTATAATGGTTGCTATTCATTCATTCATCATCAGTCGAAAGACGAATGGTTTCTATATTATGTTTTAATGTACAAATAGTAACAACTAAAAAAGTTTTATTAATACAGGGTTAATCTTAATCCATGTGGCTTTTACTCCGGACCAATAGCAATCCGGACTTGGCCCCCGTGTGTGGAGTATGGCCTAACCTTCCCGAGGTATGGGAAGAGACCCGTGCCCCTGCAGTGGGGACGATATGGGTTGTTAACGATGTGGCTTCTACTGTGCTGGTCAAATGACTGTTGATATGAAGTATCAATTTCTACTAATAAATATAAACATTTTTTCTTAATAAACCATTGCGATTGGAGCAAAAACATTTATGCATTTCTCATACAAAATTGATCACGATTAACGATGATTAACTAACTTTGTACGAATAAAATGGGAAAAGTTATTTCGTTTCAAGGGTGAAAGCACAGTTAACTTGCAAAAAAATAATTCGCCCCCTCTAATTTCACCATATTGTATAGGTATTTTGATTAACGAACTGATCAAAATGTTTCATGCCTGTCGCCTTCACTTTCCTCTATGCCAAAGATTGATCGCTTATTATTCGAATCTAAAAGCAACCCTAGTGTTGTACGCCGGTAAATAACAAATCGATATCGGTAATGAATAAATTAGATATTTAGTCGTATAGTGCGTAGGTAGGTTATTGATCGATGGGCGTGAAACTAAACAAAGTTTTTTTATAAAAAGTTGAGGTTGTATTTTTTAAAAAGGATAATATTTAATCGAGCATCATAAAAATACTAGTTTTACATTAAAATAACTGAATTGCTAACCTAACCTATAAGTGGCGACATAGGATTTTTAGTGGCGCAATTCAATACTAATTTTCGATTGGCGATTAAATATTTCCCTTTTTTAAATAAATATTAATGAAGTCAATAGAAGTTATAAAGCGTTTTATTTTGAGGAAGTATTATACTTTATACTCAACAAATTACAACAACATGTATCCAATGTCATATTTTAATGAGTCAAAAGTCGAAACTTCAAAAGAAGTTTTGAAGGTGGTTGCTTTTGATTAAAACGGCTTAGTAACTTCAATAAAATGGTCTGTATTTATGGAATTTTAATATAGACTACAAAGAGAAGCCTGCAGAAGAGGAAATATGATATAACACCTGACACGATACGAAATCATTCTAAAAACTATCATAAAAGAAAAGATAGAGGGAAGAAGGGGAAAGAGCAACCAAAGATAAAATCACATGGAACAAAGGTAAAGAAGACCTTAAAAGAGGAAATGACCTGGAAAAAAGAAACGTTTTCTAAAACGTCGTTGTCATGTCGTTCCAATCAAAAAGTTAGAATCAGCAATTAATGCTTGCTGCATACAGAAGTTTTAATTCTAAAGCTAACGACCAAAGTATTTATCTTAAATCTGTGAATCTGTATTTCAAACTCTGTATTTCTGTCTTCAACCAAATTCATGTAACATATTGTAACTTTAAAAGAATGATAATAATATTAGACACAACTTCAAAACAAGATCGTCATTACAGGCGTGAATGTGTATTTATAACGAAGCGTAGGTAGACCTTCCCACTCGGTGGACCACCTGTTAAAGGCCGCTAGGCAAAAATATTTGTTTATTTATCTACGATGAAAACCATTTTTTTATGCTGGGGCAACACCACCCTAGCCAACTGGAAAATAAGTCTCGGTTCATGTTTTAAGTCACGGCATTATACGTAAGTATAACCCCAACAATACTGATCATAAACTTGTAACTCTTTTATTTCCTGTTTTTATTCATCGTTAAGTTCAAAGGTGCTTGCTATGCATTTTACCTACATATATAAATTGGCACACAACTAATGGAAAACTGAGGAAAAATGCACTGCATTATTGAACTGTTTTCAAGCATTCAGAATAGCAATCTGGTATAAGTGAATTAGCTCGAACTAGGTCATTTCATTTCGAAAGAAAACATTGAGCCAGGTGAATAAAATCTTTAACGTTGCCTGTTATATGCTAAGTAACAGGGAAAAAAAGGAAAGACTAGGTATTTAAAAAGTTCTAGGCTTACGGTGTAAAATAAATCTCATTATAAACCGCTTTAGATAAAATAAGACAGTATAGTTTTATAAGTAGAAGTTTTTTTTTCAGAAAACAAATTTTAGTAGAAAATATCTTACGATTCAAGAGTAGAATCACTGATTATAAAGTATTTTTTATTATATTTTGTTACGGATGACCTTTAAATGAATAATTAATGTATAATTATGATATATCGATATTCGATTTAATAATATTATGTCAATTCACATCACTAATTTACAAAATGGTAGTGATGACGCGTATTTCGGCGGCAAAGACCATGAACTGGTGATTAATTTGATAGCCTGTGGTAACAATAGGGCGGATTTATTGAATGGGGTTCGAGTCAAAGGTTTTAGTTAACTGTTATGGTAACATTTTTTTTTATCATTTTTGAACATGCCAGGTCTAATCATTGCAACTAACATAATATTTAATAATATAAAATAATAATATATCATTTATTTCAAACAATTTAAAATCCATAATTTGTTAGTACAAGATTTAACTTAAAAGCTATGTTAGTAGACACGACAGAGAAATATATAATAAATTAATATAATATAATATTTGGCGGCCCGCTTAGTCGGTGCCACATGCGTTTTGGTCCAGTGACAGAAAAACGGACCATCAACTCGGTCCGCCACAGTGGCCAGGAGGCTGTTTAGCGCGACAGCCTAATGTATAAAAACAGCAGCCTTGTATCAGGTAGCTATTAATTAATGCTTTGAATGAAGTCTTTCATAATAAAAATAAGAATATTCAAAGATATTTTCTCCAAGAAATTCAAATTCGTTTTTGGTTCGTGGAGAAACCTCTTAGAGCTCATAATGATTCTTGAAGGGAGAGGCAGCAATATTGTACCTACAACAATAAGTTATAATTTAGAAAAACTCCTTAGATATTTCGTAAATTCGACTTATTTGCTGGCTCAGTGGTTAACGCTTCTAATTTGGATCCGAGAGTCATGGCTTCAATTTATGTTCAATTCCCGTGTTTTTGCAATTTCACCAAAGTTATAAACCAAAAGTTGTTTAATTTCATTAGTAGAATAACCAGTTTATACGTTTACAAGTATGTTCTAGTCATCCTGAATATACTGGGCTAATCACACACTGTCTGGTCCCAAACTCAAAACAATTAACTACAAAGATATAACATAGAATAGAATAGAAAAAGTTTTTATTCAGCACACAGTATTACAGTATAGTAACTAAAAAGTACTACTTCTGAATAATAGTTTTTAAGCAATAGCTTAAAAATAAAAAAAACACCATGCTTGTGAAAATAGGACGTGGTGCACCCACTTTTTGTACTGTCGGGTTAGAAATAGTGTTGTGGTCTTAAGTATATTTGTAGATCCAACGACATAAAAACTTATTCTGAAATATTATGAGAATACAAAATTAAAGTATACTTTTCTTCTCGCTACGAACGTATATTTTATAACAAGACAACATTTTTGACTAGGTAATCTATCTCTTTCACAGATACCTATATATCTTTGCTTATAAGTACTTTTTTGAGTCCAAATTACGATGTATTGTTATATAAGTAAACAAAAATACATAAATTTTACGAGGAAGTAACTAGAAATTACAAGTTTTAAACCATTTGAATCATGAAACCTCTACAAGGACTTCAAACCACGACTTCCCATTACGGACCCACAGCCTGCATTACAGAAGTGTTTAAAACTTCTGCAGACATAATATCGACCACCGTCGTACTTGTGGACACATTTAGCAAGGTAAAGAGAGGCGGAGAGAGACAAAAGGCATTCCGTACGTAATTAAATTCTGGACCACTAGCTACCGTTTCTAGGATATGCTTACTGCCGGCTAAATTCCGGACAGGCTTAGCAGAAACTTAAAACTTAAAAATTCCTACCTTACGTTTTACACTCCTCTGGTGTTGCGGATGTCTATGGGCGGCGGTAATCGCTTACCATCAGGTGATCCGTCTGCTCGTTTGCCACCTCTGCCATAAAAAAAAAAAAAAAAAAACACTTTCATTTAAACTGAGTATTTGCTGGAATTTTATTTTTTGCGTCAAAATTATGTTTAAGATATATTTTTTATAAAGACCGAGTTTTTTTGGTTAAAAATTTATACATGTTAGAATCAAAGAATTACTAATTTTTTTCATCTTTTCCACTAAACCTTCCTTAGGGAGCAGAGGGGGTAAGACGGAAATAATTTAATTGGCATTTTGTTATTATTGTTGTTATTGTTTATTTTGCTGTAAATCTTCCGAATAGTAAATAAATAAATATTTGAGAATTGTAGAATGTTTCAAGACATCATAAAACGTTCTCCAAAATTGTAACGGGCGGTGGTAGCTTTTTTGTCATATCATACATGTCTTTTGGCTGATGACGATGACGACTGGCCTGTCATTTAGTACTTTGTTTTCCTTCAGAAAGAACACAATGTTTTATCGCACCGTCCAATCAACCTACCCTATGATTATGTGATCTTACAAATCGTTCAGACCTTCCAACTTCTAATAAAGGCCAACAATACGTACAGTCTAAGCCCTGAGTTGAGCAAGCTCTCATGGATAACCTTCGACTTACTCGTATATACGACATTCGTTCGACATACCACTACTTCGACAGGATTCTGCAAACATTTCGGCGAGAAAATAATTTTACTGGAATCTTATTTTATTTATTAACCTAATCTATTGTTGTACACATCGACTCAATATAAAGGACACGCCCAACGGAAGCGACAAGTGGCACCATTTTATTGGCCCTAAAACTGATATTAGAATTCTTTGAATAAACTCCCTGGCCTAAATTTTAAGTTAAACTAAATTAAAAATGTGTAATCGCAGTAGCAGTATACGAAAATACACATTTTGCTGGTCATATAAAGGACACGCCCAACGGAAGCGACAAATGGCACCGTTTTTTTGGCCCTAAAATATCAGTCATTTGTCACGTCAGTTGGTCGTGTCCTTTATATGACCAGCGAAATGTGTATGTACGTTTACTGTTACTGCGATTAAACATTTTTCATTTAGTTTCACTTAAAAAGTAGGTCAAGGAGTTTATTCAGAGAATTCTGATATCAGTTTTAGGGCCAATAAAATGGCGCCACTTGTCGCTTCCGTTGGGCGTGTCCTTTATTTATATAAGTCGATGTGTACAACAATAGATTATGCCGACGAACTTTTCGAATTACTTAGGTGATTGAATAAAATATGATTAGATGAAAAAAAAAGTATTCCAGTAAAATAATTTTTTCGACGAAATGTTTGCAGAATCCTGTCGAAGAAGTGGTCTGTCGAAGGAATGTCGTGTCGAAGTAATGTCGCGCCGAAGTAGCGTCTTTCGAAGTAGTTGTTATCGAAGTTCTGTCCGCTACTTCTTTTCTACAGGATACGAAGTGAGAAGTGACATACTGCCCTCATAAGGAAGAAGGCCGCAAAGTATATGGAGTTTCCGTATACTTTGCGGCGTTCTTTACTATGAGGCAACCGACTTCAATCATAACAGCTACCATTTTGCTATGTTTCTTTTAGTTTTTGTTGATTTTTTTCAAAAAATGCTGAAACAAGTTTGATAAAATTTACATGGGACCACCTCTGAAGTACTACTTACCAAACAAAAAAATCATCAATATTAATTAATTGTTACACACAAAAAAAAATATACAGTCGAATCGAGAACCTCCTCCTTTTTTGAAGTCGGTTAAAAATGACAAAAATTGTTTGACTCTCCATACTAAAATTGAGAATCCGACGATCGATTTATATGGAGAGTTTTTTTTTATTTTTTATTACAGCTTGGATATATTTTTTCTATACGTTTATTAACCCTTTGACCGCCACGCTTCTTCTTGTTTCATGTCGTAACCCCAGTAATTGGGGATCGTTACCTTAATGAGATCTAGTCTGTGAGAACTGTAGATTGGGGCCGAGTTAGGTACGTCTGTTACCATTTCCGAAACGTTACGCTATGAGAAATCCTGCGATGAAAATGTATGAATAGGTATCTCAAATCCTAGCGTATGTGACACGAAAAACTGTTGTCGGCCATTGCGCCACAAAACACATAGATACAGAAGGTCCGCTCAATACGCTCACAAAAATCCTAAGCATATACATGCTTATAGACGTATACGATCGTTGTAAGCACGATCACGTACTGTGCGATCGTGACCTTGCCTCGAACGACCGTATATTTCTATAAGCATGTATATGCTTACGATTTTAGTGGTTTGTATTGAGCGGACCTTCTGTGTCTATTTCGTGATAGCACAGTGTGGCGGTCAAAGTGTTAAACAGTCGGTTACCGTATTCCCAGTATCATCATCATTATCAGCCGAAAGACGTCCACTGCTGGACAAAGGCCTCCCAGTACCTATTTGGTCTGAATTTATCCTAAACGTTTCAGGAAAAAAGGGATTCAGTGTAATTTTTATTATTATTATTATTTATTTCTCGACCAACTTTGGATCAATATTGTTAGTAATTTAAATTAGTATTATTTTTAGTAGCTCTTGTTTAATTTTCCTTAGAGGACTTTTTATACATCCTGTATAACATGACACGACACAGCTCGCAGCAAACATCACATCCGATTCCAAACGCTCCCTCTACCGTATTACAGCCGGAATTGGGTCGTCTTTGTACCATCGTCGCGTCGGTCGTTCCAAAATAATTAGCCCCAGATATTCTCTTGTTTCGTAAAAGCGAGGATTGTGAGCCAAATATGAATTTGGATGGGACTTTTGCTTAAATAAACACGACTTGAATATACATGTAGATACCTACTCTGCTTTCCTAAGAAGGAAGGGCGCAAAGTATACGGAAATAAATTATAAATAATAAATAAATATCCGGGACAAATCAAATCATACACGGTCATCTGGCCCCAAAGTAGGATTCCTTGTTTTATGGGAACCAGAGACTGATATGCATACACATATACGTTTAAATACATACATATACAGGGTGTAACAAAATTGGTGTAGGAACCGTTAACTGGGGATTCTACTCATGGTACTGAACAACTTTTGTTCTGCGACTTTGCTCAAATCACAAAAAAAATTTTGGACTTTTCATTCAAATTGGTCAATCTGCTTTGCCATTTTTGTACGGAGAGTTCAAAAACTTTTTTGCGATTTGAGCAAAGTCACAGAACAAAAGTTGTTCAGTACGATGAGTAGAATCCCCAGTTAACGGGTCCTACACCAATTTTGTTACACCCTGTATATACATCCCCTATGATAAACTAGTTTTGCCAACGGAACACCGAATTATTCAAAATGCCCTCATGAAAGTCAAAGCAAGTTACACAACTCTATGAATTACCTTCGAATGCGGGCGTTTTCAATTCAGCAGACTGATAGCAACTCAGGTCTATAGGTACAATCAGTGCTCCATATTAGCAGAAACAAGAATTAGTTATCTCTGAATATTAAACCTTGATGAAAGAAATAAAATAAAGCGAAACGCTGAAACGATGTTTTTACCTAGACATTTATTTCCAGTCTGACAATAACCAAGAAAAGTTGTTTTTAAAAATATATACAAAAAGATCAAAATCTAAAAGAGTCTTCAACATCCTCCGCATGAAGAGAAAAAATAAAATAAAAATAAAATAAAACTAAGAAATTTCTAAATTATATAGCCTTTGAACAGGCCGCACCAACACTCCACCCGCACATTTGACTCGTGCCACTCGCGGCCAATTATCCACACCGGGAATCAACTCCACAATCTTGCCCATCGGCCAAAAAGTCCTTTTTTGTTTTGATTCTACCAATACCACGTCACCAACTTGTAATGGCTGAGGCACCCTCCGCTTGCGAGAAGCTAACATGGCTAAATATTCTTTTCGAAATCTTTCTTTTATGTCTTTGCTTAGATTGTCCATATATTTGCTACGTGCTACCAAACTTCTGCTATCAATATTGTCCAAGTCGGGCATCTCACTTGTTGGCAATTCTTGCATGTAAGTGGCAGGGGTCAAAGGCATCAATAAATCGGATTCGCCTACATAAGTGAGAGGGCGCGAATTGATTAGGGCTTCAACATCGCATAAAATGGTCTGCAATTCTATGTAGTTTAAGCGTGCTCTTCCCAATACCCTTTTCAAAATATCTTTAACTGATCTTATAAGGCGTTCCCACCAGCCTCCCCACCATGCTGCTGTAGGACAGTTGAAGATCCATTTTATTTGTTTAGTTGCCGTCTCGGCTTCAATGTTTTGCCAATCCAGTTGCGGACGTCACCGTCGAACTTTTTTATTTCCAATATAGGCAGTTTGAAATTACGTCGGTGAGTGCTGTCGTCATGATTATTGTTGCAGCTACTCACCGACTTGTAGTCCGCCTGACTGTAACCTTGGCCATATTTAGAGCTACATACCGTACCTGAGTCTGTATGTAAGGACAATCTGTCAACTTTCCTTTTTATTGCGACCCATTTTATACGGTATTCATCGGCCGTATCCGTCTCTCGGTCGATCGTTTCTGTGTCTGCTCCACTGTTTACGAGATGGTCATATATTTGTTGGTCCAGAGTAAACATTGTCTCAATCCGGGGCACAAGAACTTCCGCGACTGCCTCGACTAAGTCGGGGTCGCGACTCTCCGATTTTAACAATTCCTCCAGCTCCTTTAGTTTTCTCGTAAAAATACGGCGCAGATTTGCGCGTTCGCGCTTAAAACTTTCATAATCGGTCGCCATTTGAAAGAAATAAAATAAAGCGAAACGCTGAAACGATGTTTTTACCTAGACATTTATTTCCAGTCTGACAATAACCAAGAAAAGTTGTTTTTAAAAATATATACAAAAAGATCAAAATCTAAAAGAGTCTTCAACACTTGAGTCCTGTCTACCTATATTAGATCCTGCCTGAAATTCGTGAAAATGTAGGTAGTTTTTAGTTTTTACGTCGCTTATCAACTAATTTTGAAGTTACTTTATATCTTTGAACAAATTAACTACTTATTTGAAATATTGATTTAAAATCGATTAATAGAAGATTAAAATGCGAGACTTGCGAGATCGACGCGGCCGCACAAGCCGCACTGAGCCACGACCGCTTCAATATGGGTTGGTAATGGTAGCTATCCTGAATTATTCAAGGTAATTTTAGGTCAATGTCCCTTACTTGTAAGAAAGGCGATACTCGAGAACGTTATTTAGGATTCTCACGTACAGGGGCGCCGAGTTTCAGAAAGCCTCGTGGGTGCCCGAAAATCTTTAAGGCGGTGCGAGATCTAATGGTGGCGCCCCCTCCATATACAGAAGTTATGTTCCTTCGATACATTTATTTATCTGTTCGTAATTATGCTCTTGTACAAAGGTTACATTTAGATATAACCGTGCTAGATATATTGTTTTTACTTTGAAGAAACTAATTAAGTATTGTCATGCCAAAAAATGGACCTTGAGATTTTGATTGGGATCATGCGGTGCAGGGTTGCGACTTGAGAGTATTTGATGCCCTAAGAAATCCACGTCCGTGGGCCCTTTATCCACTAGTAAAGTCTACTATGGACTGAGCGCAGAAGAATGAGAAATGGCGGGTTAAGTTTGGAAACGGGTAGCTCGAGTAATAGATATGTTACGAAGTTCAGTTGCGTACCCTGAGGCAGGGTCCTTAATTTTTTTTTGGATTTTTTAAGGTATTTGTTTTCGGCTAATCGTGTACAGCCAGGTTATATACTTATACATATATGTATAAAAGATTTTCCAATTTATCTTACAAAGCTCCTCAAATTGATAGAACTTTTGAACAGTTTTAGCTGTACTTTGCAGGTCTGGTATTTTATAACGTTTCATCCAAAACCATCAGTCATTTTTGAGAAAAAAACAGACCTTTACAAATTGTGTTAAGAAAAAAATATCTTAAATAACGCTCCTGTATAATACGTATTTCCTTCTTCACGAGGCAGCATGATTGATTGTCGTGTACATACAAAATTAAGCGAGCGAAGCGAGCGCAAAAATTTTTGTATACCGGGCCAAGATACAGTAATCACTGATCAGTTTTATGTCTCTTCTCGTGGGTGCTCCGCGCCCACTGTTTGCGTCTCGTGGGTGCCCAACCCCGAGCACCCACGTAGTCGGCGCCGCTGCTCACATAGAACGTATACCAAATTAATTAAAAGACCGAAGGTAAATTAATATGCAGCCTTATTCAAGAGCTGTCACGTACATATTCGGTATAGGCTGTTGTGTTTAAATTAAAGCTTCTGTTAAAAAAAAAAAAAAAAAAAAAACATTTATTAAATTCAGATCAACACAAAGATAATCCGGACTTGGCCCCCCTTTAGTGAACTATGGCCCAACCTTCCCGAGGTATGTGAAGAGACCCGTGCCCCTGCAGTGGGGACGATATGGGTTGTTAACATACGGGGTTATTTTTAGACCCCCCACCAAAACTACACAGTGGTTTCTACTCATGAAACTGAGCAACTTTCACCAATAACCAATGGTCAATTCGCAAAACAATTTTTAGCATCTCGATACAAAGTAGGCCGATCGCGTGATCAAATTTGTATGAAAGGTCCAAAAAAATTTTTTTTGCGAATTAACCATTCGTTCTTGGGGAAAAGTTTGTTAGAAAAATAAATTGTAGTCTATGCTCTACACCGGATATAACCAAAGACAGTATGACGTTTGACACCTGTCAGCTGTCACTTTACCATTGTAACCTCACTTCTCTTCCGCTCTCGGCTCGCCCGGCCATTATGTGTTTGTGTCGTCCAATATTATATAAATAATCCAATTTAATCTGATTATAATAACAATGTGATAGGCTGTACTTTTATTGAATAAAAGAAACAAGTGATATCAGTGCATATGTGCGTTTATTTTCAATCGATGACATATTGTAGTTTTGCACGAGACTGCCACTACGTCAAACACTCATCAACAAAGTTGTTCAGTTTCATGAATAGAAGCCAGTTTGAAGTTTGGGTGGAGGTTCCAAAAATAAAAATAACCCTTTGTGTGCCATGTGATACGAAATTGATAGCCAACGAAACGTCACTCGTTTTAGAAAGCAACTTTATTCCGACCGGCAACCGCTAAACCGCGAAAACAAATCTACAGTCCCTATCGCAAACAATTTCTAATTTAATATTATTAAGTTTTGACTCAGATTTTATCATTTTTAGGGGCAAAAGGATTAAAACTTTAGCGTTTATAAAACGACTCTCGGTTTTGTAATCTGTTTACAACGTATTTATAACCCTATTGAGGTCGCCCTTAATGAAAGGGTTGGTTAACACATTTGCGGCCGTCGAATTTTGATGCGCAGATTTTACGTTGGTCTCCAGGTCTTTGCCTTTTTAAACCCAAACACTTTTGGGTATTCTGTGCCCAGACGCAAAAAAGACAATGTTTTTCTGTGGGTTTTCTATCAGTCAACTTATTGTAGTGTGGGATATTCCTTGATTATATTATGGTAAGGCTTGAGAGAGTATACAATTAGTACTAAATTGAGTATGGGCACTTCTCATCCCCTCTCTAAAGGTGACCCCCTCCTCGGGTAAGATCCGGCGAAGGTCGCAAGTACCGCAACACACACTTGCGTGTACAAACGTCATATTTTATTTACTCCCTATTCCAAACTTGATGATATGGGTTTATTATTATTATTTTGAAACATGAATTTGGGCTACTCTGACCACTTCGCGCTAGGCGAAGTGGCAGGAGCTACTCCAGCAGAAGCACAGTCGGCTGGAGGTCAGTGCGACCAGGAGAGAAAGCGTCGGACAATCCGGGCATTGTCGAGGAGGACTGCCTTTTGCATAGCCGCTATTATCGGTCTGCCTCGAAGTCCCAGCTGCCTAAGGTTACGATCCAGGTCAGCTGGAATCAAACCATTTACGGGCAGGACTACAGGAATGATTTTATTATTATTATTATTATATGGGTGACAGCTGTCAACTGCGTACTTCTAGCGCTGCATCTCAAAAGACGATAATCGATTAACGACTTTATGAAAACGCTATAAGGTACAGTATGGATATATCACCCATATCATCAAGTTTGGAAAAGAGTTTAGTAGTCTTGGGTAGTTTTAACGCGTCGTTATATTGGAGTGTCCGTAGTGTGATTTGGTTGTGGTTGACAGTGGTCTTCTGGCTGAGATGATGTATACGTAGATATAAAAAATCCAATTTAAAATAAGTAGCTACTTAACTTTTATCAGCAATTTAACCGCATCCGTGCAGTCAAGGAATGGATTTTCTGCTCACTACAAGGGAGTCACGGAGTCTAATACTATTTAAGACTTATTTCGGTTAGTGGGTAAGTTTCCTGAGCCATCCTGGCTAGCTACCACCATATCATTTAAATATTGCTACCAAACATCAACGTTAAATGTATTGATGTGTTCTGATGTGGAGATAAGATTCCAGATTTCGATAGTTCCATCTGTCTATTGTGTTGAGGAATCTCGGTTATCCTAATGACAGACATGACTGGTGACAGGTGACAACCAGTGACCGCGGAAGTGGGGGGCAGAGGGGGCCAAATGCCCCCCTTAAATGAACCGGGGAGGCTGCGCCCCCTCCAAAAAAGCGCTTCTTCTTCGAGACTAGATGCTTGCATGTGTGAATGAGGGAGGAAGGAAAGAAAGAAAGGTAGACTTTCTTCTTCGACTGAAGTTCTTTCGCTCCCCGTCAAGTCGGCGTGTCGACTCGGCAAGCTCCGAGCTCCGCTTTGCGTGTAGTATTGTTTCAAAAAACGTTGCCCCCCGGCCGTGATGGAGTACTATTTTTGCGCCACTTTGATTCAAAAAAAGTATCCTGTAGACCCTGTATTTTGCATTAATTGCAAATTCTCTCGGAAACACAATATTTGTTTATGTTGAAACCAACACACAAAAATCGGCCATTTTAATACCTTCAATTTATCTTGAACGGATTTTTTTTTAACTTATTTGAAAGCCAAGAAAAGTAATAAAAACATCGAAATCTCGAGAATTTTGCGTTCGGCCTTGACGTAACCGCCGCGATGGTACCCACACTGATCTGAACTTAAAATGAGTAGGGCGTTACGGTCGATATTATATTGTCATGCATCAACCTGCTCAGATTGAGTGTACTTCGCGCCTTAAGGCGCCAGTCGAACAGCAAATCTTGCGTTCTGTTCCATATACACGGGACTCGGTTCAACAATTTCACCAAGACTGTTAGAATAATTAAACCAACTTTAAATTGAAATTTAACTCGGTCTCATTGCCGGAATTTACCCACATTGTAAGGAAGGCAAAGACTGATAAATGAGGTCCTAAAGTTCTTTGTTACGAAGACTGAAAACCGAGACTTTCCGACAGAAATGAGGGAACAAAAGTTTTATACTTACGAGTAATATTAACGAAAGGATATTCTTTCTTTTCGACTCAAAGGCTTTGAAGGTGTAGGTATGTACTTATATCCAGTTCAAGTTATGAAGTAGATAGGAAAATGTATAAGATTTATCAAGAATATTAACCTAAAATAAAGGTGTAGTAGCTACCATTAGTAGTGTTAGTGTAGTAGCTACCAAATATACATATGTAGTACATGTACGCTGCGCTGTCGCGCATACTCGTATCCGATGTGGTTCCACAGAAAACCAGCGTCGCCGGCACCTTCTTATGTTGGTGCCGGCGGCACATGCTGAGTGGCGACCCTTTTGTAGCGACTATTATTATTATGTTCAATCTTATATTAAGCGCAAATATATATATATATTTTTTGTGATTGTTGCTACAAATAAATCATTTTCTATTCTATTAAATTCTATTCATTATATAAGATCTTTTTTGGGGAATCTTGGTAAGCCCGCTTCCATTTTCTTCATCATCATCACTTACCATCAGGTGAGATGATGTCAAGGGCTAACCAATTGAGGGCAAAAAAAATGTTGGAGAGTTTTTGAGTCCGACGACGCGTCGTTTCGGTTCACATCACCCTCCGCAAACACTTCCCTAAACGGTGGATAATACGAGTTCCAAGTAGTAGGAACTTCTTTAAAAAATTATCTATGACACAAAAAAAACAAAACGAAAATCGGTTCATCCGTTTGGGAGCTACGATACCACAGACAGATACACAGATACACAGATACACAGATACACAGATACACAGACACGTTAAACTTATAACACCCCTCTTTTTGCGTCGGGGGTTAAAAAAGAATGACTTTGGATACCTGTACAGTGCTACCTACTCCAAATAAATATATAATATATAAGGTAAGAAAAATTTGCCATCTATATACGTAGTTCTGTATTCGTAAAAGTGAACCATTTTTATTCTAGGAACATCTTTTTTACTCTCCCTGTCAAAGTTCTTTTCAGAAAGTCGTTTACATTTGAGAGAACCTCTGGCAATTCTAGCATTGGCCGCTTTTCATTTCAGTACTTTGAGTCATCCTATATCATAAGAAAGCTTAGTACCACCTAAATTTACGGTAAATATTAATAATAATAATATAAGGTACAAATCACACACGGTCATCTGGCCCCAAACTAGGATTCCCTGTGTCTTGGGAACCAGAGACTGATATACATACACATATACTTTTTAAATACATACATATATGGATATAATACACCCAGACTCAGAGCAAACAATACTGCTCATCACAGAAAAGTTTGCCCTGTATGGGGATCAAACCCACGACTCTCGGATAAGAGGTCAGGATCGCTAACCACTTAGCCACCGAGTCAGTCACATATTGTAAGAGTAATGTCTATAAATCGTCTAGAACAAACAAACTAAGCTAGACGTAGAACCAAGAACCATACAACATCGCTACCAATAGCCCAAGGCTCTTTCATACCAGAAAACATTGCCTGACATTTATCTAACCCGATAAAACGGCCAACCAGTCGTTATTACCCAAATTCTATTAGATTTATAAGGTTTTACGGCCAGCCTTCGGTGACCTGTTTTCGGTGATGGGTTTTTATGTCTTTAATCTTCACTTTCTTATTGATTAGGGGGTACTGATTTGTTGCTTTAGAAATATAAAAGGTTAATCTTTGACAAAAGACAATATTTATAAAAGAAAAACTTGCACTTTGTTTTTTTTTTTTAATTTTTACCTTCGATTGGTAAGCCCTTGGCATCTTACCTGGTGGTAAGTGACGATGATGCCGAAAATGGAAGCGGGTTTACCAAGATTCCCCAACGCAATGGGAAACTGGCTATCTACTACAACTACTTTGTATTGTACTTTGAAAAGGTTATTTAGGTCAATTGTTTTATATGATAACAATCCATATCGTCCCCACTGTTAGGTCTCTTCCTGATAATTAGGGAAGGTTACTCATATTTAACACATGAAGCCAAGTCTGGATTGGTGGAGGTTGTGGGGCCAACCCAGTGACTTAAGTTTTCAAGCCGCCTATAAGGCCTCTGACATGGCTTAACGATTGCCATATAGTGAGCAAATAGTAACGGTTTTATGTTCTTTGGTAATCACGGAAATATAATAATGCTACTAACATTCAAATCCATCTAGGTTATGACAGTATCTGTAGTCGGTTAACCTGCGTAATCTACGTAAACACGCAAGCCCCACCAAGCCACGGCTACTTCTATTGTTAACCTGACTATTTTCAGACACTGATAGGCCTTAAAGCTTAAGGCTATGATTTTATAAAGATTGCACGTAAATGGTGGGTCAATAAAGCATGCTGAAGGTTAGCTTAGCTTCATAGTCTGTAGTGCATTCGGGTAATTCCAAATATCGCTTAAATCCGAAAATGCGTAATTTCCACCAAACGCGGCAACATGTTTTTGCACTGGCAACATTCATTTGATGGCCATTAAACAGATTTTATAATACATTATAATCAACTTACTTACTTATTACTTAATGCCACACAATTTTCTTTCCCTTTGTTTTTAAATCCGCATTTTCGGAATTACCCCGTATGACGTATGACGGGGGAAATTCCGAATAACTTTTCAATTTGGTCAGATAAAAATCAAAGGGGCTAGCAATAGCTCACATCACAGAGTTATAAGTTGGTCAATTTTTTTTTGATAGGAAAGGCTCGAGATGAAATTTCAGTTTCCAGTTCCCTTATTCATTGTTAAATTATTTTTAAGTTCGTGAAATTAATTGTGATTTTTAAGGACGTCGCCCAGAATCAGATTAGATTTCTGTGTCTCTTTTTTAATATAATTTCTTGCCAAGAGGTGAAATTGCACCCCCTTTGCACCCCCTTTATGGCGCCTATGGTAGTTGCCTATTTACCTAATTATTAATCAAAACAGGTGTGTCCTAAACCACGTCATCATTAACAAATAAAAACCAATAAATAACTGAGTAAATCGTAATATTGTGAGACAATAAATCTGGAAAACTAATTAACCTTCAGATATTGGTTTTTCCGTTGTCAGAATCCAATAAAAGCCGGAACGTCCTTTTAATATTCCTTCATTTTGTTGGGGTTTCTTTACCCGACTGTCACATAAAGAGGATAATGTTTTTTTGTTATATTTATATTTGTTTGTTCACCTGAGTCTGTAAGCTAAACGGTTTGTTGATTTGGTAATGCGGTGGCTTTAGAGATACAGTCAGTCGAGAAAGTCTTGAAATAAAGAGGGCAATGCTCTTTTCTAATGGCAACATCGGGTATATTCGACAAAAAATATTTTATTAAAAAACAATACCAATTAGGAGAATAAAAAAAAAAGAAAACAGGACAGTTCGACAAAAAAGGATTAACAATTTTAGGGATATAAAATAAGTCCCGAAAACTACTACCCACAAAAATTAAGAACGTCATAACAATCAAACGAACAAGCATTATTCGAACACGATATTTGAACATTTAACTAAACCCTAACATTTCAAAGAACTATTCCATAGACAAAATTAGCATAAATAGGTGCTTATTGGTGCCATAAAATTATGCTGGCGTGTAGGCAAGGCCGGCAAAAGGCCGGCAACGCACTTGTTACTCCTCTGGTGTTGCGGGTGTCTATGGGCGGCGGTAATCGCTTAGGTGATCCGTCTGCTCGTTTGCTAGCTGTGCCATAAAAAAAAAGGTAGAACCTTTACCTATATTGTAACATGGCACCCGCTTAAAGTAACTATAGGTAGAAATAAAGCCTTTTTTAGTCTGAGTAGTGCCGTACTTACGTAAAAATAATGGGTCCCACAGGAAAATCCATTTTGGTTCAGTATTATTTTTAGTTTGAGAATTATTGGACAAAAAGTAGGTACTATGTAATTTATTTTCTTTCGTTCGTTGACTATTCAGGGTGACTTCAGTAGTGATTGCCTATCTGTATTGAAGTATCTGGTCCCAAAGGAAAATCCGTATTAGTTCAGAATTACTTTTAGTTGGATAACAATATACAGGTATTCTTTACTTGATTCTGAGTAACCCCTTAAAGTTTCAAACGCACTGTTTAACATCCTATACAGGGTGTAACAGAAGTGTGTGACAATACTTCAAGGTTGGCTTTTACCCATCAAACTGAACAACTTTTGTTCTACAACTTTGTTGAAATCGCAAATTTTTTTTTGGACTTTTCATACAAATCGATCAGCTGGCGAACCAAGTTTGTATGAAAAGTCCAAAAATTTTTTTGCGATTTCAACAAAGTTGTAGAACAAAAGTTGTTCCGTTTGATGGGTAAAAGCCAACCTTTAAGTATTGTCACACACTTCTGTTACACCCTGTATAGGATGTTAAAAAGTGCGTTTGAAACTTTAAGGGGTTACTCAGAATCAAGTAAAGAATACTTACAGGAAATATATCTTCAGTTTATTTTTCAGTTTCCCATACTAAATCTGAATAGTGAATCAAGAATTTGTATAGGAAGCTGAAAAAATCTAGATCGGAATTTTCCAATATTTTTCCTGTATTCTGTACTTGATTCTGACTCTCCCCTTAAAATTTAAAACCCTGTTGTGACAAACAAATGTAGGTTCTAATTTATTTTCTTTCCATTGTATATTTTTTATTTGCTGTTTCACTGGCTAATGGCAGATGCTTTGAGCTTTTTTGATGAGTCACCTACTTTGGACTTAAAAATGAAAATAGCACAAACTTAACCAATTTGTGAGTCTCATATTTTTTTTATATCCTATACATATAGTATATTTATCACAAGTACTTATCTTCTCACTAATATTATAAATGCGAAAGTATGGATGTTAGTTTGTTTGTTTTTTCCGCTTTCACGCCGAAACTACTGAACGGATATGGATGAAATTTGGTAGGTAGATAGATAAAGCACTCGGCTAACACATAGGAAACTTTTTATTCCGGAAAACTTAAGGATTCCCGTAGGAATTCTTAAAAACTCAAAATTTCCACTGTGTCACTAGATGGCGCTATCTTAACATTTTCTTTCTTTCTGGACACAATTCTGAAGTCCACGCGGACGAAGTCGCGGGCGGAAGCTAGAAAAAAATTAATTAAAAAATGTAAAAGGGCAGCTCATATAATAAGCATGACTATGTCTTTTTTTTAATATAAGTAAATCGTTCGCTAATTTCAGTTCGCTTGTAAAGTAACAATTTTCTGTTTAGCATATTTTGCAAATTAATTATTGGTTATCGTGTCAGCAAAATAAATCGTTGTTAGTTTGATGTGAAGGGGTTCCGACTTTTTTTTTATGTAAGTCGATGTCGTGATATTATACAGAGTGTAACAAACAACATATTTTTTTTTGTTATATTTAAATTACATCATATACACCCGAGTCAACAGTTCAATTATTAAAACTAGTCACTGATATTGAAAAAATCTGTTATAGACAACAAAAAACTTTTCCATAAGTCGTTTACGTAATTTATTCATAAAGAGATTTGTTGGTGAGTCTCTGATTTCTTTAATTAAACATATTAACAGTTTTTTTTTTTAAATCACAAAACGCGCTTCTCTAAATTGAGGCAGACAAAGCAGACTCAGTCTAAAAAGGTTTTATGTCTTTGTATACCTACAGATAAAATTATAAGCTTTATGGACTTGCATGTTCAACGTTATTCAAATGGAATTCAAATTCGGAACATATTCGTTGATACAACAAGCCACCTTCACAATGCCTGTAGATTTTGTTCATCTATTAAACGAAATGTAGCTATAGCGTTTATAATATTGAAAATACATATACAGGATGAAATTGAAATCGCGGACCAAATTTCAACTGTGGCTTCTAGTCGTGAGACTGAACAACTTTCTCTAAGGAACCAATTGAATCGGAGCAAAATTTGGACTGTCCATACAAATTTGGCCACTCAGCTCACCGATTTGTATGAAGAATCCAATTTTTTTTACTCCAATTGAATTGGTTCCTTAGAGAAAGTTGTTCAGTTTCATGAGCAGAAACCACAGTTAAAATTTGTTCCACGATTTCAATGTCACCCTGAATATGGTGACTTTTTAAATTAGTTCTTGATACGAAAGGCTATGCATGTGCTCGTGATAACAAATAACTTTCCCTAAGGAACCCATAGTCAAATCGCATAACAAATTTTGGACTCTCCATACAAATTGATCAACTGACCGGCCAAATTAGTATGAAGAATCCAATTTTTTTTGCGATACAAGGTGGAATATTCACATATGCATTTTATTAGAAATAGGTTTTGGACCCCATATAGGTTTTTGACCCGTAAACTGGAACTTCTGCTTAAGAAACTGAACACCTTTTGTTCGACGACTAAAGTAAAATGAAAGAAATTGAGTTTTCATACGAATCGACCAGTTTTTCGCCCGATTTTGTACGCAGAGTATTTTTTTATATTTTCGTATGGAAATCTTAGATAAAGTTTTTATGTTTTGTTACACCCGCCCCTTAAAATAATAATATTCTTCTTATGCTAATAATCTAAAGCAGGTTTCAGGTTAGCCTCTAAAAAAATCTGTCCTATTTTATGTAACAGGAAACAGCTATGAATAAATAAAAACCCATACAATTGATTCTGGAGTTACCATACAAAGCGATTAGTTGATTATCCTAACTGGTATTTCTTACGATCAAATCGATGTTACGGTTTCCACAATGTTGTACCTATATAAAGGTTTCCACAAAAAAAGAATTTTCCATACAAAATTATCGGATCCGGTAATCAATTAGTTTGAGGAGAATTTTTTTTTGCGAATTGAGTATAGGTTTCTTGGGGAAAGTTGTTCAGTTTCATGAGTCAACACCGTAGTTTATTTCAGGTATTTTATAAGCACCCTATATTAAGAGCTGTTCAGTTTCATGAATAGAAACACCCTTTAAATGACTGTCCTATATTATTTAACATCCTATACACATAAATTATTAGTACCTTATGCATAAAGCTATTCACAAGCAATGAATACGAAATTCGAGCGTACAAGGCCCTTTTCCTATTGTAACGGTTCCAGGTGCCATAGAGTATTAGAAGGTCAGATAAACCTAATAAATTAGTCTGCAGGTATCTATATGTTTACCCTTCTCTCGTCGTCGAGAATAGCCTCCGAGAACCCTTGCATTATCACGCCATATAAGTTAACAATGTAGCTACGCAAAGGGAAACCCTCCACTAATTACTTCTAACCTAATTAGCCATCCCTTCTACGAAACTGTTTGTAGTTATACCATCTATTTTCTGAATCAGTTTCATTCATTTATTCTTTGAAAAAATGTAGGCTGAATGCTTTCAGTCTTTGCCTAATTTGGTTTCTTCATTTAAAAAGTTATGAATTAAAAACGAAGACTCACCGTAACAGCTGATTCGATAATTCAAACAGGAATTTCAAATTTCGAACACTGAACTAGTGACGGAACACGCGGCCCGGGATTTTTCAAAAAGGCGGGTTTTTTTGGAACGAATTTGAACGGGACGTGCGACCGTCTCGGAATTCTGGCGGACTGTGCGCCGCGATTGCGCGGGAAGCCCGGCTGTGTACAAAATAGACTTTATTCGCCCTCCCTGTGCCATTTTTTTTAATGAGCGTCTGTTGCATAGGCATTTTAATCTCTTTATGGACTTTGGACTATGGACCTTTGATCCTTTTTATTTACATTTTTATTGTTATGGAAACGGGAGTAAGGCTGTAGGGATTTAAATTAAAATGGCCTTTTGAAGTTACTACAAAGTACAAAGGTTAAATCAATATGATTCTATTTTAAGAATGCGTTTCTGTCATTTTCATTGTACTGTGGATCTGAGGAAGTCTAGTCACAATATTTGAGCTCTATTCATTCTATTACGTCACTATACACGTCTATTTACGTCACTGAATCAATATGATGTTTAATCCGGAAAAACGAAAATTTTCCTACAATATTAAATGTTACGTATATTGAAAACAATGAAAATGAAAAATGGAATTCTAATCCTGACTAATATTATGATTGTGAAAATGCAATTATTGTTTTTTTTTATGGGACAGGAGGCAAACGGATCACCTGATGGTAAGCGATTACCGTTGCCCATAGACACCCGCAACACCAGAGGAGTCACAAGTACGTTGCCGGCCTTTTAAATGGGAGTACGCTCTGTTTTTGAAGGTTTGTAGGTCGTATCGGTCCGGAAATACCGCAGGCGACAATTCAAGATTCCTATTCACGCTTCAACTGATTCTGACGAAATTCGACATAAGTACATGTTTCTGGCCTATGACATGAAGAAGGCTGTCTTTTATCCCGATTTCTGAAGTGGTGTCTGAGAGGTTATCAAAAATTGTTACCGATTTTCTCCTCTTGTCAGGTTCCATATTCAGTAAAATCATCCTGTCCATTCGTCCGACACAGATCGTTTTTATTAAAAATTAAATTGCATGAGGCATTAGTTGAAATAAAATTAACAAATGGAATCGTGAAGTGGTCGTGGCACTTTGCCGTTGTGGTCGCGTCGATCACGCAAGTTAACTGACTACAGACTGGTCATAACCTGGGTAGGTTTGACTATTTCTGGCATTTATCTTGACAGTTTCCGTGCTGCGCAGGCCAAGTTGGTGGTGGTTGCTGTTATTAAATAGCCATGTCAGAAGCTTTTTAGGCGTCTTGAAACTTGTGACACTGGGGTTGCCTACTAGCCCTAGAAACTCCAGTGGTTGGTCAGTAGCCTCACAACCTCCACCAATCCGGTCTTGGCCCCCGTGTATTGTGTAAGACCTAACCTTCCATAGGTATGGGAAGTTAACAATAAAATATAATCACATTTTTGTGGGTACTATCCATACATTTAAAAGAGAATAAAAAATAAAAGAACCCAGAAATGTAACAATACAACTAATAACCTGAAAAATATTAGCAGGGATTCTCGGATTCCATCGATCGAGGCCCAAACAAGTATTCTGCCCACACTAGAAAGAAGGCCGCAAAGAACACGGAAACTCCACATAGTTTGCGGCCTTATTTCAGTATTCAGGGCCGATAATTTATTATTTACATAAAAGGTGCCGCCCGGCCGGCTGGGACCAACAAAGCTGGGAATGAAATGTGGCCGTTAACCGCGGGATCCCGGGAAAAATCCCGGCCAGCGCTCTAGTCGTTTTCATCGGTTAGGTATATTGTCGGTTAGGAAGTAGAGCGGCCATTGTTTTGTTTAACTATACAGGGTGTGACAGAAGTGTGTGACAATACTTCAAGGTTGGCTTTTACCCATCAAACTGAACAACTTTTGTTCTACAACTTTGTTGAAATCGCAAATTTTTTTTGGACTTTTCATACAAATCGATCAGCTGGCGAACCAAGTTTGTATGAAAAGTCCAACATTTTTTTTGCGATTTCAACAAAGTTGTAGAACAAAAGTTGTTCAGTTTGATGGGTAAAAGCCAACCTTGAAGTATTGTCACACACTTCTGTTATACCCTGTATACAGGGTGATTGGTAATTCGAGGTGATCCTTCAAAGGGGTTGTACTCGAGGTCATTTGCAACAAATAAAGTCCAGTTAACCAAGGGTCAAAAATGTATGGTTACTGAGATATTACTGTTTTTAGGTTTTTTTGAAACTTTCTACCTTGTTACCAAAAACAATCGATTATGAAAAAACCATTACACTGTTTACATTAAATTGGTACTTTTTTAAAAGCTGAGAAATGAGCGCTCACTTTGAAAAAAAATCCTTGTCCAAAACTCACATAGTCTCAAAAATAAACGGTCTTAAGTTGCATAAAAATATTATTTTGTATAAATTGTCCATAAGTAATTGAGTATTACTAGAAAAAAATGTAGTGAACTTAGCGTACAAATTAGTGACATAAGTTCCTTGTTTCATAAGCTTTCTAAAAAGGTACAAATGTTAGCTACTTTGCACGAGATTAAAAATAAAAAATCTAATGAATCAAACAAGTTACACATTTTTTCCATACATATCCTGCACGGTGCCGCCCTCTCTTTTATTCGTGTCGTGCGTTACTCGTGAGCTTAACATGATTCGATAATTTCTGGCAGTCTTCGCGACAGCTCATGGACACGAACTCGCACAATTTCCAACCTGATGGTGAGTTCGTGCGTACAGAAAAGTCACAGTGTTCGTTAAAATATAGTTGATATTCTTGTTAATTGACTAAAACTACGTTTAAACACTTTTAATTTTGATATGGATGGTTTTGGGACGCTTCTTCAGCACGAAAATAGAAGGGGTCGTGACTCATTGAGGCTTGCTTGGTCTCATCGATCACGCAGGTTAAATGACTACAGACACGGTCAAAACTTGGATGGGTTTTTACTGTTAGTGGCATTTATTTCGACCGTTTCCGTGCTTCGCAACGCACATTAAGCCATTGGCACCGGCTGCTATCATAGGATGGCAGTCGTTAAGCCATATTGGAGGCATTAACAAGGATATTATTATTATTTAACGAATACTGTGACTTTTCTGTCCGCACGAACTAACTATCTGATTGGAAACTGTGCGAATTCGTATCTATGAACTGTCGCAAAGATTGTTAGAAATTATCGAATCATGTTAAGCTTACGAATAACGCACGACACGAGTAAAAGAGAGGGCGGCACCGTCCAGGATATGTATGGTAAAAATGTGGTACTTATTTGGTTTATTGTTTTTTTTTCGATACCATACAAAAGTTGGTAACATTTGTAGCTTTTTAGAAAGATTATGAAACAAGGAACTTATTTCATTAATTTGTACGCCAAGTTCACTACATTTTTTTCTAGTAATACTCAATTACTTATGGACAATTTATACAAAATAATATTTTTATGCAACTTAAGACCGTTTATTTTTGAGACTATGTGAGTTTTGGGCAAGGTTTTTTTTTTTCAAACTAAGCGCTAATTTCTCAGCTTTAAAAAAAGTATCAACTTAATGTAAACAGTGTAATAGTTTTTCCATAATTAATTGTTTTTGGTAACAAGGTAGAAAAATTCAAAAAAATCTAAAAACAGTAATATCTCAGTAACCATACATTTTCGACCCCTGGTTAACTGGACTTAATTTGTTGCAAATGACCTCTAGTATAACCCCTTTGAAGGATCACGTCGAATTACCAACCACCCTGTATAATGAATAGAAACATAGGTATTTGAGTTCCGCATATTATATTGTGCGTGTATAATGTATTAGAGGCAGTTTCTTTGTTGCCGTTGTTTCTTCTGACAATACTCCCGAAGCAGCGGGTATACGCAAAGAGTAAAGTAATATGGGTATACGAGTTCGGAGTGGTAGGAACCTCGTATTTGGTAGAAAAAAGAATGACGTTCGAAAAGTGTACACTGCTACCTACTTCGAATAAAATACATATTTTCATTTAATGGAATTCGTATTTATATATTTTGTTTGGTGGTATGGTAATTTCTGAGTCCATCTAGCTAGCTATACGTACAAGCATCTCACCTAAGTCTTGTCGCCAAACATTCAATGTTAGTATCATTGATGTGTTCCGAGATGATAATAGACCACGCTGAATACGTTAAAAACAACCGACTTCAATCGCAACAACTCCCATTTTGCTATGTTTTTATTGGTTTTCTCAAAAACCGCTGAATAGATTTCGATAAAATTTATATGGGACCACCTGTGAAGTATACCCTTTTAAACAAAAAAAGAATTTTCTAAATCGGTTCAGGCGTCTTCGAGTAATCGGTGAATATACATAAAAAAAAATATTCCGACGAATTGAGAACCTCCTCCTTTTTTTGAAGTCGGTTGAAAATAACTGACAACGCTGAACACGTTAAAAACAACCGACTTCAATCGTAACAGCTACCATTTTGCTGTTTTTTTTTTAGTTTTTGTTGTTTTTTTTTTGACTGACTCGGTGGCTAAGTGTTTAGCGATCCTGACCTCTGATCCGAGAGTCGTGGGTTCGATCCCCACACAGGGCAAACTTTTCTTTTTCTGTGATGAGCAGAATTGTTTGCTCTGAGTCTGGGTGTATTTTATGTATATATGTATGTATTTAAAAGTATATGTGTGTGTGTATCAGTCTCTGGTTCCCAAGATACAGGGAATCCTAGTTTGGGGCCAGATGACCGTGTGTGATTTGTCAAAAAAAAAAAAAAAAAAGAATCATCAAAATCAAATCATAATTCTGTTTGTGATCTGTTTGTGTCTCTTTTCTGTGTACAATAAAGTGTAAATAAATAAATAAATAATTAGCGGAGTAATCACGTTACATACATACAAAGACTTTTCCTACAAATCCGTCAGCTGATTGATGAACTTTGTATGGGAATTCCACATTTTTTTTGCTATTTGACCAAGAGTTTCTTGAGGAAAGTTATTCAGTTTCAGTAGAAGCCACAATTAAAGTTTTTCCGGTTTTATTTCTCATCTTGTATAACAGACAATTTAGTCAGTGTCGCGGATGTTAAGGTTTGATATTTTTCGTCTAAAAATCTATTTAATTTAGCAGGTTTTATGATTTAACATTGGCAACACTGTTTCGCATTTGATCAGTCGAACGTTAGTCGACCAATCAGATGCGTGTATTTTTCAACCAAACAGAGAGCTGGGTTTTTTCCGCCAAATAATCGTGCGTTTGGCCGGAGGTGCGGGCCGATTGCGTCATTCTATTCAGGGTGATCGTAAGCGAAGGTGGAGTTTGAATAGTTATTTAAATAAAATATTGAAAAGTTATACGAAGTTTCTTCTGGAGCCATCCCGAGGTGTCCTTTTTAGCTGAGATTTTAATACGGATACACACTCCTCAGTCGCTGTGTCGCCTGAGACACAATAAGAGAAACCCTGTCTTGGCTAGGACATGCGTCACCCTCTCGACCTCACCGGCGGCGCAACCTGCAGGAACTACGAACCAACAAATCGCCTCCAGAACTTTCGGGTTAGACACTACTTGCGTCTAACGAAAGGGAGACACCATGTTAGTCTTGAATATCTACGAGTAGTTTGTTTTCTTCTAGACGAGTTACAGACTAGTGCAAGGCTTGACTCCTCAGTTTAACACTTTATTATTATTATTATTAAAGTGGCGACCGAAAAAATTGCGTAGGCAGGCCTCCTACTCGACTGGACCGATGGCCTGGTGAAGGTTGCGGGAAGCTACTGGTAGCGGGCAACGCAAGACCGGTCGGTGTGGAAATCCTTGGGGGAGGCCTTTGTCCAGCAGTGGACGATCCAGGTTTACACTTTTTATTTTATTTATGCCAGTAAATGTGTTAAAAGAAAATACGTATATCATAATTTATGTAGTAGGTTTATAGCGCGACTTTTTTGGAATGTCCGATGCGTGTCTCTACCATACAAATTGTTTCTGGTCCCTTCTACTCTGACTGGTTTGTAAAAGGGCCGAAAAAGATGTTAACAATCCCAAATCGCCTATTCACGCATTCAAGGGCGCAATTTGCGCGAAACGGACCCGAAAAATTGGAAGTACCGTCATTTGCATTCGTAAGTCCCAAAATGTAATATAATCCCGCGGGAAATGATAATAATTTGCGAACATCCGTCATCTTAACAATTACAGTTTTTCGTTAAGCTGGTAACATTATTGGATTGGAAAAATTTATTAATACGTAGTTAAATTGTTAATAGGTAGATTCGTCTATCGTAACTTTAATTTTAATTAATATTTGGGTTTCAAAATATATTATTTATGTACCTAAAAATAATAAGATAAAAATAAAAATTATTAGCGCATTATAATCTCGTGAAAAAAACATCATTTTTTTTTTGCATGTATTGGCACATTATCAAAGGAAGTATTTTTTGAATAAATGTATTGTAGTGTATTGTAAGTACCTATTTATATTTACAGGGTCTAAAAAGGCCACAATTTGGATACTTAAACGATGGATTCGTCTCATGAAACTGAACAACTTTTCCCAAGAAACCAATAATTAATTCTCAAAAAAAAAATTAAAGGACAAGTCCATTTTTTGCGAATTCAGTATAGTATATGGGAAAAGTTAGTCAGTTTCTCGAGTATAACGCCCCGTAATATATATAATATATATATATATATATATGGTTCATATTCATATAATAAAATTAAATAAAATAAAATTACCCGTATAATAACATTACCAGGAGTGTTATTTTTACGCCCTCAGTAATAATATTAATTAGTTATATGGAACCCTAAATATAGTGAGGCTAACGCACACTTGAATTCTTTTCATTACCTTCTATCGTGAGAAACTTTATTTGACCGCCACTCCAAGTGATTGCTCTTCATTACCGCGAGATAGGAAAACGGTCGGTACCGTCTGAGAGAAAAGAGATGATGTCGGCGCTAGCATGTATACACTTATACAACTTAACTTTACACCGGAACCTATTATACGATATCTGCTGGTCATACATAGATCCCATAATAAACATACACAAATATTATTTTAAACTGTGTATTCTTTTCACTTCAAGTATCAAGATGCTTAAGGTTGAACTAATGCATGATGTGACAATTTTTTCGTCCACTCGTAAACGGTGGCTTCGACTCAATTCAGTTATACTCGATCGTTATGACCATTTTTGAGACAATAAGTATAATAAAGATTCTGGGTATGGGTGAACTCAACATGATTTTCCCTTTACTTATAATAACGGACTATACAAATAGTACCGCACAAAGATCCATTGTAATCTTTAGAAAAATTTTTTTGAAGAAAATAATTACTATACGGGGTGTTGAAAAAGTGCGTTTTAAAAAAGGGGTTACTCAGAATCAAGTATAGAATACAGGAAAAATATTAGAAAATTCGGTCCACAATTTTTTTTTCAGTTTCCTATATTAAATCTGAATACTGAAGTTTGTATAGAAAACTGAAAAAAAATGTATCGGTTCTGTATTTTGTAATTGATTCTGGATAACCCCTTAAAATTTCAGACGCATTTTTTGAACACTCTGTATATTTGGTTTAATAAAATCGCAACCATAAAAACTAGGAAGAGAAATAAAAAAATGGTGATTTGACGAATATTTCCTCTTGAGAAAATTTCATTCTAAAGCTCTATTTCCTTCCTCACTAAAAGTCCTAAATTGTTTGCTCCTCGTGTGTTAAAAATCATTACTTAAAAGTAGCGCCATCTAACCGAGTACAACGAAACCACGACAGTCTGAAATTTCAGGGTGGAATTTGTATTCACGCTTGTTTCAGTGAGAGATAGTGCCTGAAAAGTTAGTTCTGGAATGAAAACGTAGATGGCGTTAGTAGTACGATATTTTTTTTGCCAAGAAAACGTTTGACAGTTTTGTCATGTTATGTGTATGTGTAATCAAAGAACTTGTACGTATGTATGTACTACATATAAATTCCTTGTGCGTAATAAATACGTTTGCAAAGCCGCCATTTTTCGAATTAATGGTAAAATCTTGTAAACGGTTGAAGATAGATCTTAGCTCTTAGTAGTTTGGTCTTAGTACTTTAGTTTCGTTGTCAATAAATTAAGGGGTGGTTTTTCAATATCTCTGACAATTATATAGAAAAGTCAATGAATAAAAAAATACCAATTCTCGTTGAAGACATAACAACATGAACTCTCCATAGGTACAAATTGATCTACTGTTCAGCCATTTCTAAATGGAAAATCCATTTTTTTTTACATCATGTATGTGTAGGGACATACCTGTGGCATTAGTATGATTCTCCTTTGTGTTCTGCTCTGTATTTTGCTTCTCTTTCTCTCCTTGGTTCTCCTGTTCCGTTTTGGCCTCTGAACTGGTATTGCATCCCATTTTTTTTGGCTTAAGTGTACACTGCTATATTACTTAACTTAGTTTGGTCACTCACTACTATTAAGTTATGTATAGGTATCACATAGACTTTCTGTATTAAATTGTACGCTATACTTTGCACTGTAACATAGTTGCTGGCCGTTTTAGACGTGATGAAACCTGAAACAAAGGAAAAAATAATAATCTATTGAATCATCATCTTCATAATAATAATATAATAGACCACACTGAATACGTTAAAAACAACCGACTTCGATCGCAACAACTCCAATTTTGCTATGTTTTTGTTGATTTTCTCAAAAACCGCTGAATCGATTTCGATAAAATTTATATGGGACCATTTGTGATGTATACCCTTTTAAATAAAAAAAGAATTTTCCAAATCGGTTCAGGCGTCTTCGAGTAATCGGTGAACATACATAAAAAAAAGATTCCGACGAATTGAGAACCTCCTCCTTTTTTTGAGGTCGGTTAAAAAGAGATGCAGTCGCGGTAACGATCTTTATTGTCGATGTCGGCGCAACGGCCTTTTGCAGGGGCAATGATATCAGCATATAAAGAAGGTGATCAAGGATGATACACCCTACGTTACAGGCATGCCCGTCGTGGCGGCGCGGGCGCCTAGCATGCGACGGGTCTCTGAGGTGACATGCCAGGTTCGGATTCCCTTTGTAGCCTACCAGGTACAGACGGCGGTGGGCAAGCCAATAAAGTCGGAGATGCAGCATCTGTCGACCAACTGTCGTTATGCGACTGAAATCTACCCGAGACACCAGTGGCTACGTAGATGCGATCAGGAGTATAGGGCGGTTGCAGTCAGGATGGAGAGATCCAACAAGTATTCTAGCAACAAGTTAGCGTATTATTGGAGGATATATACTATTTGGTGTGTAATATATTAGAGGAAAAGTACCAATTACGGAATACGTCCCTAATATGGAACACCATAATATTTCTAAAACTAAGCGCCATGAATATTCTAGACGTATGTCATGTTATTCCTCCCGCTATCCGCGTTCGACGGCCACTGCGCGTGTGGCGTTTGGCAGCACTAGACGCGAGTAAGAGTGCGTGACACTGTTGACGAAACATCCATTGGATATTTACGTAAGTTTTACGTATATATTCTCTTTTTTTTTCTTACATTAATATTTCGATATAAGTTGGTAAGTATCTAATCGAAGTATGTAGTTTTTAAATCGTATTGTTATTTTATGCATATTTATTAATAATAAAAAGTTACATTTATTTTCCTCCCGCCATCATATTGTTCGTAATATGGAATATCGTTGAGTTCCTAATATGGAATACTGTTCCATATTAGGATCTCAACGTAACCTCAGCGTAAGTGAGTTTTTAATGTGGTGACTAAATACTTTTACAGATATATTTATGATCAACATGGATCCGCCAGTAAGGCTGCATATACACGAGCCACACGCAGCCGACGGCAGAGTCAACGGCAACCGTCGCTACCTGTCGGTGCTTGCCGTCGCCGTGTCGGCGGCTGCAGTCGCCACGTCGCGTCGGTGGCAGCCGTCACCTCGTCGACGTTTCGGCGGCAGCCGCCGACGCGGTAACAGCTGCCGCCGATAGGTAGCGACGGCAGCCGCTGACACGATGACGGCTGCCGCCTACAGATAGCGACGGCTGCCGTTGACATGATGATGGCTGCCGCCTACAGATAGCAACGGCTGCCGTTGACTTTGCCGTCGGCTGCGTGCTGGTCGTGTATATGCAGTCTAAAAAAACGAAAAGCCTGGAACAAAACTAATATGAATAATGCTATTGAAACCGTGGAAACCCAAAAAATGGGTTACAAGAGAGCTGCACAAGTCTTTAATGTACCTCGGACTACTCTCTCTCAGTTTTGCCATACCCACGAACCAAATACAGACTGCCGCCTTGGTCGTAAAACAGTTTTGGGACCTGACATTGAACATATGTTAGTATGGAGTACCCTATTCCATAATAGGATCACATTTTTGAGAAGCATATTTTTGGTTGATTTATTTTAGTTAATAATATTACGGAAAGTATTTATCATTTGTTGGTTTAATTATTACTTTTCAACAGTGATTACGACTGTATTTAATTGTGACCTATTAGACTGATTAAAATAAGACTATTGTACTGATTTTTTAAAGAATTTGTTTATGTATTCCATATTCGGTACTTTTCCTCTATAGGGTTTTTTATCTCTCTTGTAAATATTTACCTTTGTTAGTTTTATAAAGTTTTATTCATGTATTCCTTTTATTCCTTTATGTGCGTAGGTTCTTAAGTTAGCGTTTCTTATTATCTTTATCTCGAAATTCTTGTATTTACTCAAATATTGTTTGTTTTCGGTACAACCAATGTACTCTGTGGGTACAACTTCAATTCAATGTTTTTATGTTTGACATCTTATAGTTTCTATATTTTATTCTTAAGGAGTTTGCATCACTTGTATACTATTAAGGGAGTAATTAAGAACTACAGACTTTTTGGTTTAACGCCTATTTTTCCTGGCAAGTGAAATAGCGAGGACTGGTGACAAGAATGCCAAAAGGAAAAATAGAAAGAGAAGAGGACTCTGATACATGGTTGGATGAAGAACGGATGCTTGCCAACGACGGACTCCGCGACGGAAAAAAACGTTCCCTGGAACGGAAGGCCGGGACCCCACCCGCCTCACCTCTCGCAGCCGCTTTACCCGTCGCCGTTGGAGCGCGCCGTTCCTGCCGCCCGATTCATTAGCCGCCCTATGTGATGTTTTTCCTCTTAGTACTATGTAGTAGTGTAGTGAATATTTATCATATCTTCTTTTAGAATAGGTTTTGTTTTTATGTAATTAAATATTGTAATCCCAGATAACCCCCTCTTTCCTTTTGTAACGTAACAATATAAATGGAGAAAAAATCCAAGCCTTGCGGAGAGATCTGTTCCTCGCCATCCATGGTTTCCGATGGATTTCGACTAAATCGAGGTCGGTTTTGTTTAAAATAGACGTCGAGTCGTTCTCTGCAGAACCATAATGTTCAGCAGGTATAAACATAGGCACACCAATACAATACAATCCAATACAATAATTTATTCATAAAATCATTTACACGTCATTTGATATTAAATATTCGAACCAAAATGAATAATAATAATATTGTAATTAATATAATAAACATAATAGTATTCGCTTTGGAATTTACTTTAGCAACTTGTCATGCATCATGAATTCTTTAAAAGCATAAAACTGCTTTTCAAGCAACCACGACTTCAACTCAGCTTTAAACGCCCGATGCGACTATGCGTTCTTTATTAGGTCTGGAAGCCGGTTGTAAACCACCGGACCGAGGACATATACCCCTGACAGTTCAACAAACTGACGTGCGTGACGCATTAATAAAGACTTTTATAAATCTGAGCCTATTACTATCACGCATATTACTTTTGCGTAAATGTGTGAGTTGCGTGGGTTGTGCTAAGCAATCGCCACCGGAGCTTACCCACAGAGAGGGTTAAGTCGCGTCTAGGGGGGCAGGGAGTGGCCATACTGGACGACAGTAGGTACTAATGTACTCACTTAGCTAATCAGATAAACTGACACACATCATGGGACCGGGAGTGTATAATAGTCTGCCAGAAAATATAAAGGCATCAGTAAGTTTGCAAGCGTTCAAACATAACCTAAAACGCTGGCTAATTGAGCAGTCGTTCTATAGTTTTAATGAACTGAAAGCTTTATAGCTTCGCCATATTAATAATATATTTAATATATTTTACTGTATGTAGTACTTTCTACTCCATGTATTCAAAATAATTAATTATTTTTAATGTAAGTACCTTATTTCGTTTTTAAATTCCAATGTATAATTATTATTTATTTATTATTACCTTTAAATGGCATGTAATTTACAAATTACCAATAAAGATGGATTATGGATTATTATGGATTAGGTTTATACTGTGAGATAGGCCTCTGCTTATCACAGTTTTGCTCCACTTACCATCCAGCGACTTCATGCAAGATTATACATATAACCTCAATCAAACAGACAGACATTCCTCAAAAAAATTACTCTCCTTTTGAGTATGTCGAGTTAAGACACCACCACGAAACTGACATAGTACAAGTTCATTAAGGGCTCTTTGTTTCATTACTCGAATGAAAAGAATCACATTTCATCTCATCTTACTATAATATTTAATAATATTTTAATATTATTAATATTATAAATGCGAAAGTATGGATGTTTGTTTGTTTGTTTGTTTGTTCCGCTTTCACGCCGAAACTACTAAACGGATTTGGATGAACTTTGGTAGGTAGATAGATAAAGCCAAAGAAGTTTTATATCGTCGCAGCGGGGTGCATGTCTGTGGATAAAGCACTCGGCTAACACATAGGATACTTTTTATCCCGGAAATCTTAAGGGTTCCCGTAGCAATGCTTAAAAACTCAAAATTTCCACTTCGTCACTAGTTGGCGCTATCTTAACATTTTATTTCTTTCTGGACACAATTCTGAAGTCCACGCGGACGAAGTCGCGGGTGGAAGATAGTATCATAATAAATCATTTTTCTTTCTCTGCATTTTTTCTCTGTACCTCTACTTGAGTATTCTGTGCCTCTATAATGTAATTTAACCACAGAAAGTTTAAAAGTTAAGCAAAAACCGTGATTGTTTTACAAAAGCAAACAGGAAAAGGACCGAATTCAAAAAAAGGGTTTTAGGGATGTAGTAGGAAATATAATTATTTCAAATGAATTTCGTTTCTTCTCACTCCGCAAACACTTCCCGAAACGTACGGCGGCGGGTATACGAGTTCCGAGTGGTAGGAACCACATATTAGGTAGATAAAAGAATGACGTTCGAAAATGCGTTACTTGTTACCAACCGATATCGTACCCACTGCAGGGGCATGGGTCTCTTCCCATATCTCGGGAAGATTAGACCATACTCTAACCACGGGGACCAAGTCCGGATTGGTAAAGTTTGTGAGGTTAGTGGGCATCCCCAGTGTCAGAAGTTTTCAAGTCGCCTATAAGGCCTCCGACATAGCTTAACAACTTCCATCTAGTGATAGCAGCCAGCACCAACGGCTAAACGTGGCTTGCGAAGCACGGAAACGGTCGAGATAAATGCTATTAACAGCCAAACCGATCCAGATTATGACCGTGTCTGTAGACAGTTAACCTGCGTGACACGACAACTCAAGCTGCACTGAGCCACGACCGCTTCGACCGCTGTTACTTATTTACTATTTTATAAGTTAAAAATGTAAACCAATCTACTTTAGGCGGATATCACACCGCCAGGAATCCGTTTCGGCACAAAATAGACACAGAAGGTCCGCTCAATACAAACCACTAAAATCGTAAGCATATACATGCTTATACAAATATACGGTCGTTCGAGGCAAGGTCACGATCGCACAGTACGTGATCTTGCCTACAATGACCGTATACGTCTATAAGCATGTATATGCTTAAGATTTTAGTGAGCGTATTGAGCGGACCTTCTGTATCGATGTGTGTGGTGCTGCGAATTTTTACTTGACACTGTCACAAAGTATAATACAGAGTGGCCGCTCAGTACAAACCACTAAAATCCTAAGCATATACATGCTTATAGAAGTGTACGGTCGTTCAAGGCAAGGTCGCGATCGCACAGTCGCGAGTGTCACGCGGCAACGATATACCTATAGGTACTTCCTTCCAATCAAAAAAAAGGAAAACGTAAACAAACTTATTATGGAACTGACACATGTCAATGTCATTTGCTTACTAAGTTTGTTTACCTTTTGCTTTTTTTTTATTGGAATGAACTATAGAACGAGATTTGTTTGTTTTAACGGGAACGGAACGGAATCACTATGACATCGAGTGAACAAAAATATTATAGAAACTGTTCGGTATTCGGCTGTCTCAATAGTAATAGAAATAGTAAATTATCTTTTTTTTTCGTTGCCAGCTGACGTGGACAGGTAAGGAATTAACAATTACCTACCTATGTCCGTGTATATTTTTTTGGGTATTTTTACCAGACTGCGTGACCTTACTTTTTAATAATGATTAAAAAAAAATAGGTATTATGGTATTACATGAAATATGTTCAAAATACATAATTATGATATGATATGATATGATATGATAGCGAAGAACGCGCTAAAGCAAGTATAGCCCCAGAAAATTAAACAAATAGGTACCTACCAACTCCCTGAGCGAAGCCGGGGCACACCAGCTATTATGAATAATAATGAAACAGTAGTAAGGTTTATTTTCTCATTAACTCATCGAGGTTCCAAATATTTTAGGTTGGATAAATAAGTTACTTTGAATACGTAGGTATATGTATTTTATTTATTATTTCCGTTCCGCATGTAATCAAGGCAATAATAACAATAATATGATTTTGGCATTTTCTGGAGTCGAGTTAGGTAGTTTTTTTACCGGTGTCTAGCAGATTCGCCGGTTTTAATATGATCACTCTGAGGAGTCGCGCGTGACCCGCGGCGCGGCGATCGCGATGCGGCGGGGAGGGCGATCTTTGATGTCGCACGCAATCAATTAAATATTTTGATTAGGTTTTTAATGGTTACGTAGGTACCTACTTACTTTAGCAGAATTAGGTACTCGTACCTAAAATACTATGGAAGGATGGTGGGTGGACGCAAAGTGAACGTCATTTGGCTAATGATAATACTTATGATAAAAATAAGACTTAGAACTTCTCCTTGTACCGTACCTAGGTATTTCTTGGTTGATTTCTCTTTAGTGACTGTCTGTGCGCTTAGTCTCGCAATGCCTATGTTATCTCGACGAGTTCAGTCTAAGTGATTTTGATTTTAAAAATGTGAATATTGTGATAGCCCTTGCGCGAGCTCAGCAGTAGGTACCTATATGCCGGTACATACATGAGCGGCTCTTCTGTGTTTATTTTGTGACACTGTCAAAGGAAAAAAATCGCTGCAACGCACACCGGAGCTGATTCCAGAGCAGTATGATATGCGCTTTAAATTAGGAGGGAGTGAGCGTTACGAAGATTAAATCCGGTCAAAATCAAAATCTTATTTTATATATTTTTTAAGTAGGTACAATAAGGACACTTATTTAAACGTTGAAATCATATCATTTTGCTGGAAAAATTATATCATTGTCATTCAAATATTCTACGATCTTATAGTATCCTCTCTGCCAAATATTAAACAAAATATCATAATAAAGTAATATTAAATGGTACTTAACGGATTCGATTTTTTTCCTATAGTTCAGTTTTCTATCGTAATTTCTAGGGTCCTAATTTAAAACTGCTAAAAACGTTATATCCCTTTTTAACTTATTTGACAATACTATGTTAGAAAGAGCTGGAACTTTTCTGATGTGCTTGAACTTAAACCGATATAAAATGAAACATCATCAATATTATTATCCTTGTCCATAGATTATAATATCCCTGGGTAGCCCGCGTAAACCATTAAAATTTAGTGAGCTGTTGATAGAATTTTATCACGAATCGTAAATAAATATTAATGAAAAGAAGACGCTCCCATCGCAAAGATGGGGAATACTGTTTAGTATAATTAATTGAATGAGCTTAATTTAAAGTTAACAGGGCCATATTAAGATGGAAAAGGGCCGTTCACAATTTACTGTGGCATAGTTAAACTTAGGACGTCTCACGATTGATCCAAATGCTCTAATCACATAAAATAAAGGTTAAACAAGACTTAAGATAAGATTCTTTAATAATCCTAGTAAAAAAAAACTCTTTACAACGAACTTATAGAACTCTCGAGAGTTAATTCTAAGTTAGAATTAGACATCCTGAAATCACTTAATTTTATAGTAACAGATTAAAAGTTTAAAGAGTAATTATGTGGTTTCGTACCTCGAAATGGCATGGATAATTGAAAATAGCTATTAGAGAATGTATAGCTACCAACTAAGAACCTATATAATCGAAATAATACTTCTTATATATACAGGGTGTAAAAAGACCTCTCCCGGAAACTTCACGGGGTTTATGTACGCCCTATATGAAGTTTAATCACCATGTACGTTTTTAAAAAAAACCTTTTTTTAGACATGTGATCATTTTTAAGCAAGCAATGTACGTGCAAAAATTCATTGCCGCATGCCGCCGCAAGCGTGTGAGTGTGCCCGTGGTTGTACGTGCCTACTAAGCTAGGCAACGTTTTTGCATCTCGTAGTCGTCGTTGCGTCCTTTCGCCCCCACCCCCGCCCGCCCCGCGGTTTGTTTTTGTGATCAGCTGTTGCACTTCGCAAGGGTGTAAATAAGACAATGTTAACTTATCGAAAAATCCAGACCCAGCTCCCAACACCGTTGTTGGTATAAGATACGATACAATCAGTCTCATTTGGAGTGTACCCTTAGGGACCCTATGGGCCAGGGACTTGGCCATCTATCGCATATCCATCATCAGAATAGGGGGTCATCATGGCTAAATCCCTAAGTGCCCCTAAGTCTACTTTTAGTGGAGTTTTGGATTTTGGTTGCATTTTTTTTAAAAAAACGGTGCATCCTACATAAAAAGGTCACATGACCAAAGTTATTTCCCCTGGTAGCCCCTAGACGATGCAACAGTAAAAAGGCGGGGTTGGAAACAAAAAACAATCGACGAAAATTTCCTAAGCCCAAAAAAAGCATTTTGGTTGGGTTGCGCATAGGAGGGCTCAGTCAGAAAGAAGCTTAATACTTCATACCAACTATGGGTCTTGCCTACAAAGTTGTTAGTAAAACCTTACCTGGAGTACCTGGTAGACTCACTGGAATACCTGGTAGACTGTTGTGGACTCTGTAGTGCTATGTATCTGCAAGTACAACACCACCTCTCACTAATCCAACACCCATCGTGCACACTATTTACAATTTTCATTACCACGAACACTTAGCCGACATAATTATTTGGCGTAGTAAAATTAATAAAACACACACAAAACTATTTACGAAAAACGAAATTATCGAAACAAAATACGATCACCGAAAGGGGGACGCGGGGGGACGCACGATCGCGCGGCAGCATCATACGTATTACCTACACGGCTCGCGAGCCGCGACTGTGGAATGACGAGGCGCCGCTGCCGAGCGCGGAAACATGGCAACGTTGCCTACTTCGCCTGGCTGTTGCAGGGGTGCCCAATCGCGGCGGTACACGGGCCGCAGGCCCAAAGTTGTGCCGCATGTTTTTATTTTTTAATAATTATTAACTTTTTAGATACGATATGTTATTGTTATTTAAAATAAATTGTACAGCCACACACAGCACACTTTCTCGCGAATCCCTTTTTACTATCTGAAATACACAGGATTGTCATAATTATCTCAACATAAATCATCAATAAACATTGATAATTAGTAGCAAGTGATAGGGGTGGGGGTGATGTAGAGTAGACTTTACATAACAAAACAATGTGGTTTTGTATGGGAAGTACCTTATTCCAATACTGACCGGTTTATTGTGATGTCAGATGTGAAAGCCGCTCCCTGCTGGTACGCTGTGAGTGTAAGCACGCGGTTCTAGTTTCTACTCACCCAAACGTGGACTTTGCCAGCCGACGACGAACCCGTGTTATGTTCCCGACTTATTTACAGTGCCATTCTTCACGTCTCGGCAGCGGCAGTCTCCAGTCACGTGGTACGGGTCGAGCGCAGTACTTAATTTAATTTTAAAGCGAAATTTTATTAATAGCGGACGTAAAAGTTGACCACCCCTGACTGGCAAGTCATGTTGCGTGTGTTAAAACTCGGCTTGCGCTCAAGCGCAACCATCAATGGTTGGTCTTCTCTTTTCTGCTACCGTGCTTGAATATCATTCTATCCTGTTCTTTCGCGCACACAAAAGCGGGCCGCTCTTTTTGATGTTTTTGTAAAAAAACATTGTTTGTAATAGTAATTAGGTAGTTCGTGGATCGTTCTCCTCCGAGCTAGACCTGTGCTCTCAGTAACAAATTCCCGTCGCGCACGTTTCCTTTATTTTTTCTGTAGGCTTTAAAGTTTTTTGTACCTAAATAGCTTCGTTCTGATTATGGTTAGGTATTTGTTATGATTATAACTTTTTTGCTTAAATCGCTGAGTGTTTCTGGTGTTTTTAGTTGTGTAGTTTTTGTGAATTATTTGGTTTTGATTTTTGTTGACAACTTTTGTGTTTATTTTCTGTAAAATGGCTAACCGCCCGCGTCGTGAGTATGTTAATTATTACTACAGCGCTCAAGAGTACGCAGAAATGGTTTTGTGCTATGGCATGACAGAAGGAAATGCGCCGATGCTGCTTTAGAACTCTATCGAGAGAGATACCCTACGCGACATCATCTATCGGATTCCAGCATGACGGTGCTCCTCCTCATGTTTTACTGTCAGTGCGTCGGAGATTAGATGAGATGTTCCATGGACTTTGGATCGGAAGATTTGGTGAAACGCCTTGGCCTCCGCGGTCTCCTGACTTAACCCCGTTTAACAGGCCCTGCGACAGTGCAGAAGAAATAAAAGGAGAATACGAAAGGTATTTGATAGGCTGAGAGAGGACTGCGCCGAAGACCCAACGCTGATGCCTCGCCTTCATGAGGAGACGGTGCGTACAGCTCCCTCTGTCTTGAGATGGGGGGCGCTCAGTTTGAGCCGTACCTCATAAGATCTGAAAGAAGACGTAGCTAAGATGGTAAGTTTTGATTTTTTTAAGTTTCCGAACGAGTGGCAGCCATGTGTGTTGTGACGTTGACCCGCGCGCGCCCCGCTTGTGTGTGTGTGTCGTTGAATCGCGTGTCCCCGCTTGATACTGCCGCTTGTGTGCGTTTCTGGCGAGTTTACAGTGTTTCTCTTTGGTTTTCATTGCGGATTTTTGCTATTTTATTCATTTTTAAGTTTTATTTAAAAAAATAAATTGTATTCGGTTTCTCATGTCGTTTAGAGGTAATTAAAAATAATAAAAAAAAATTTTTTTTTTCAAAAATGACATCAAATTTTGCTGTTTTTTTTACATAAACGTATTCAGTAGCGTGCCTAGAACCCCCCCTTTAAGTTTCCGGGAGTGGTCTTTTTACACCCTGTATATTATCAATAACTGAACAGTCAATTTGCAAATGCATGAAAAAACTTTATTATACTCAAACTGTAGAGGTTCCTTGTGAAAAAAATTCTATTTCATGAATATCAACTACCATGTACACGCAATTCAGGGAATAAAAGTCACCTTATATAAAATACACATAAATTAAACGTGAAATCCCTCACAATACCACAATGACACGTTATTATGTCCTAGCCTTGTCGCAGCCTTGACTAAAGAAAAAGCTTTCGCCCCAAACCCCAGTGGGGGCCACACCAACATCTCTAAATCCGGCCCTGCGGTGACACCGCTCTAACTTTTATATTACCTACTCTCTGTAATGGCATTATTTATTTATTTCTACGACTTCTTTTCTTAATGTGTCCCTGTAATGCTCCATGCATTAGTCAAGATTTGTAACGCGGTTTTTAAGTGATGTCTTGTTCCTAAAAATATCTAAGAAAATCAAAAGAAAATATCAAAGTGCAGAACGCAGACTAAAAAAGGTTTTATGGTTAAAGTAATATAACTACTTCGTATTAAAACAAAGTCAAACATGAGTTTTTATACGAAAAAATATAATCATATCTCAGATATGAATTACTTTTTTTAAAACTAGATGGCGATGGCGTCACACATAGTTTCAGGTCGTTAAATCTAGATGGCGCTATGAAACAGAAAGTTTTTAACTACTTTTTGCCTCGATGCTGTGCAATAGACAGCAGAGCTTTTATCAGTACTGAGACTTTTTAGTGTATTAGGATTTAAGATTTGCCGAAAAATTATCACTAGATGTCGCTAATAGAGTTGCGCAAGTTACTAAAGGGATTGTCAATCTTCTAGTAAATGGGCATTTTTTTCTAAACAGGACCCAGACTTAAAATGAAGAGTTTTTTGCAGTATCAAATTATCTATGAATTTTGTGACGTAATGGAAGTAACGAAATAAGCACATGCTAACTCTTTAAAATCTTAATGAAATACTTGCTTGTGATAATCTACATGTTTATTTACATAAATCCAGTCTTGGAATAGTCAGTTAACGGAAGTTAATGCGTTTTGCTTAAAAACTAAAGAAATGAAGCCAAAATTCTCACAAACCTTGGTAACGGATGGTGGAAACAGAATTTGCATACCTCGCTCACCCAACTCGCTTTGGTCGAATTCAACGCACAACTGACGATTCAAAATGGTATATTGTGGTTTTTATGTAAAGAAAAATGATTCCAGATCTGAATAATAACTTTATTTGGTAGATATTTTTGTTCTATCGTGAAATATAGCTACGGTAATGTAACGGGAATTCCACTTTTCTGATTCACTGGACATAAATAAAATGTATTTTAAGTGTATAAATTACTATTCTAATCTAATTTGAGGTTTTTTTTACAAATTCAGTTTCTCATTTATACTATAGCAGCATTTTTTTTAATTAACATATTATAACTTAACATGCACTATTTAGTTGTAGTTTATACGTGTGACAGGAAAAATGAGGGGGTTTACTGAACAAAATTTTATTTAATAATGCTTTAAAACTCTTTGGTAGGATATTTATGAACTATTATAGAGTCCATAGTTTTCTTCTTTGAAATAAAAGCTTAGAAAATATAAATTTCAAAAGTAACAGTGTAAAAATAAGCTGTAAAGACACGGGACACGTCAAAAACACAAGGTACAACTTTAGAAAAAAAATGCCCAAATATTGTCGGTGAGATCGTTGAATAGTTATAAGATACGCTTAGCGGTCTCTATGAGTAGACTGTCCCGGTAAAGTTTGCAGGAGTGGTATTGTTGCACCCTTTATACAGGGTGTTAATAAAGTGCGTTTGAAATTTTAAGAGGTTACTCAGAATTGATGGTCCGTTTTACTGTCACTGAACCAAAACGCATGTGGCACTGCTATATATGTAGCTTGCTAATCTAATGTGCTTTGCACGCGTGGGTTCATATCCCATCCTCGTCGCCAATGCTATATGTACATATATGTAGGTAGGTTATAGGTTAGCTGAGAGAAACGCCCGTATGTATCAAAAGCCGTTTTAATACTGGAGTAGACAACAAGCAGTCGTTAGTTATAAGGCAGATACACTGCAGGCACCGACTAAGCGGGCCGCCAAATAATTGTAACCTTTTATTTTACATTTCTCTGTCGTGTCTACTAACATAGCTTTTAAGTTAAATCTTGTACTAACAAATTATGGATTTTAAATTGTCTGAAATAAATGATATATTATTATTATTATTAGAATCAAGTATAGAATACAGGAAAAATATTGAAAAATCCGATTGCAAGTTTTTTTCAGTTTCTCGTACAATTTTTCACTATTCACAATCAGATTTATGTAGTATGCAAAACTAAAAAAATAACTGAAGAGCGGATTTTTTCCAATATTTTTCCTGTATTCTATAGTTGACTCTGAGAAACCCTTTAAAATTTCAAATGTATTTTTAAGCCCTGTTTAAATCTATAGCCAGCAAATAAAAAGATCATTATAGAAACTCCACACCTCCCTTTTCCACACAATTTTCGGTACAAGGGCAAATGAGATCTTCGAAACAAGGGTGGTCTAAGATTACACTGAAGGTTAATTTAGATTTGACTTGATACAGGGTGTTAAAAAAGTGCGTTTGAAATTTTAAGGTGTTACTCAAAATCAAGTATAGAATACAGGAAAAACATTGAAAAACTCCGATCCACATCAATTATTTTTTTCAGTTTTCCATAAAAAATCTTGATTTAGTATGGGAATCTGAAAAAAAAAAATGAATTGCGAAAATTGAGTAAACTGTTAACATTTCAAACGCACTTTTTTAAAATACTGTATATTTGGTTCGTGGTAGGACATTTTCTGAGTCAATTTGTTGGAGCTACCACAGCCTCATCTAAGTATTGCTGCCGAACACTGACTGACTCGGTGTCTTAGTGGTTAGGGATACTGACTTCTGATCCGAGGGTCGTTTCGATTCCCACCCAGGGCAAACATTTCTGTGATAAGCAGATTTGTTTGCTCTGTGGATTGTTTGTGGACGTCTTTTGGCTAAAGGTTGATAATTATAATTAGCCAAGAAAAACTTCTAATTATACACGATTCTTGTATGGGACCTAATTATTTCTTACTTATGTTATGATAGCACAAACACCTATACTGTTAAATTTTCAATGTGCTATTGTAATAGCTATTGTTACGTCATTATTTAAACCACCTGTTTCTTGAAGTCTCGCCTAAGCCGTCGTTTGTTCAATACCAGACGCTGCAACTTGACAACTGAAATATTTCACTATTTTTTCCTCTATATTCTTTGAAGAAGCAAGCAAATGAACGTAACTCTTTGATATGAGCTTCAATGAACATGATTTGAACTTCAGATCACACTTGTTCTGAGTTTGCTACTACTAACATAGTTTGTAAGTTTTTTTCTAACAAATATGGATGGTATTATCTGAAATAAAGAGAATTATATTATATATTTAATTGAGTCAGATGCCTAGAAAATTTCTGACAATGGGGCTGGCCACTAAAGCCCCACAACTGCCACTGTTACGAATCGATAAGTTTAACAGTTCTGGCTGTATACCTTTTTTTATGGCAGAGGTGGCAAACGAGCAGACGGATCACCTGGTAAGCGATTACCGCCGCCCATAGACACCCGCAACACCAAAGGAGTCACAAGTGCATTGCCGGCCTTTAATATGGGAGTACGCTCTTTTTTGAAGGTTTGAATGTCGTATTGGTCCGGAAATACCGCAGGCGACAATTCATTCCACAGTTTGGTTGTGCGAGGCAGAAAGTTCACTTTTAGATACTTTTTAGAGCCTTAACCTAAGCCACGTATCTTTGTGAAAAGTTATACGTATAAAGAAATAAAAGAACGTAGCTAATGGCGGTTGGTATCTGGAAAAATTGTCCTGGTTTTTATTAGGATTTCAATCCCTGCTCGAGCGTTATGCAACAGCCACTAATCTGGACATGGCCCCCGTTTGTGGAGTAAGGCCTCCTAACCCTCCTGAGCTATGGGAAGAGAAGAGACCCGTGCCCAAGCGGTGGGGAGGTTATTACTTGTTAACATCAACTCTTCAAATTAATTAAGCAACATTCCCTAATGAACCTTTTGTACGGTTTCACGAAATCAGGTGAATCTGTTTGATCTGGGACTTCTGCTCATTAATTTGAACAACTTTTCAAGGAACACTCAGTCAATTCGTGTTTTTTTTTAACTTTTCGTACAAGTAAGACAACTTATCAACCAACTTATTATGGAGGCGTCTCAAAATTTATTTATTTATTTAATTAATTGTATATTTCTGCATGCCTCATGCTGGCGAAACATGGCTGTACTTACTAAATTTATTTCCTAACATCCTACTACCATGTTTGATGCAAATAAAACATTTCATTTCATTTCATTTCAATAAATTTTTACGCTTTTCGCCCTAGACACAAGAAACGGCCAACTACTAATTTAAAAAAAAACGAACTCAAACTGATGGAACTGAAGACTCCATAACGTAGAAAAGGTAATAATCTCGAGAAATATCTAAAATAAAAAATTGGTGTTTCATTTTTGAGTAGGTACCTACATATTCAACAAAATACACATAAAATATAGGGGTTGAAATTTCAAAATGGTGTAAATTCAAGGCTTGACAGTTCTATTCGAGCATAAAATTAGGAGCGGTGACACACGACTTGTCCCACTTGTCCTGCAGTAATTAACCCTAATAGCAAACTGTGACCAAACTAATGTGAGTCCAACCTCGTTCATTTTAAATGTAGATATAAAATTCGTAGTACCTACTAGTGTAAATTAATTAATTCATTAAAATGTTTTTTTTATCCGCAACCTGTAAGTCATTGGCATTATCTATCTCACTTGATGGTAAAATATTTTTATAAGCGAGACATGATGTACTGTACTTATATTTTGTCATCTAAACTACCATGTTTCAAGCAAATAAAATATAAAATATAATAATAATAATAATATATGGGACAAATCGCACACGGTCATCTGGCCCCAAACTAGGATTTCCTGTATCTTGGGAACCAGAGACTGATATACATACACATATACTTTTAAATACATACATACATATATAGATATAATACACCCAGACTCAGAGCAAACAATTCTGCTCATCACAGAAAAGTTTGCCCTGTGTGGGGATCGAACCCACGACTCTCGGATCAGAGGATCGCTAACCACTTAGCCACCGAGTCAGTCAAATATATTGATTGATTGATTGATTTAATAAATGATGATGATGCCAAAAGACTGAAGCGGGTTTACCAAGATTTCCACACGCAATTGGGAACTGGCAATCTTGAAACACGTCAATTTATATTGACGTTTGGCGGCAAACAAGACTAAAATAAGATGGTGATAGCTAAGCTATGGTTGTTTCTTATGTAAGCGTAACAAAATATCGAAATAATGTATATTTAATTAAAATTACTGATTATGAGAATATTTTTGAATATGTAAAATCTGTGAAAAAAGCTTTAAAAATCTGAAAAAAAAACGAATCATAACTTGATCAACGTCGTTCCAGAAGGTAAAATTTCCGGACAAAAGTCTGTCTCTTTTGCACTTAAAAGATTTCCAATAGGCTGTCCTGATATCAGGATAAACAGTTAGCATTACAAAGTGTTTTGGAGCACTTTCTGTAAATAAACATCTTTCAACGACTGAATAGTATGAGATGTGGATTTAAACTTGGTTTCAAAACTCCATAAACCTCTTTGACTATATAGGATGTTAAAAAAGTGCGTTTGAAATTTTAAGGGGTTACTCAGATTCAAGTATAGTTCCCAGGAAAAATATTTAAAAAATCCGCTCTTCAATTTTTTTTTCAGTTTTTTATACAAATTCTTGATTCACTATTCAGATTTAGTATGAGAATCTGAAAAAAATATTTGAAGAGCGGATTTTTTCAATCTTTTTCCTGGGTTTTCTATACTTGATTCTGAGTAACCCCTTAAACGCACTTTTTTAACACCCTGTATATATAGTTTAAAACAACTATGTACTTTCTTTAAGACAAATCATCTCTAAAGGAGATAAATATATTTCTTTACAGTGAATCGGTTATTTAAGAAAGGGAACATGTCAAAATGACCTTACTTTTTAGGAGATAAAAAAACGGATTTCTGTTTTCTAAAATGTTCTGTTTCTTCAGTGAAGGTAAGCTTGACGCTTCATATAAGATTCAGACGAATGTTTTTACGTGTTCCATTTCTTAACTATTTCGTAACTTTTGCCTTTAAGAACCAGAAGGCATTTGACTTATTCCCTTTCTTGAATAACTGATTCCTTTATTTATTTAGCCTTTAAAATTAGTTTCCCGATAACAAATTATTACGTAATAATGATCAAACTCTGACATAAGTTTATTATTAGATCCGAGAACTGATGTTTTAATTATACAAACTGTTACAAAATATATTATGTAAAACTTGTTAATTGAATAACACAAACTTCCCGCTTCCCGGATCCCGCTAGCACGACGGAATAATACTTCTTGAGCGACGCGATGATATAATATTTCTTTGCTGAATAACTTTAGTGCTAAGACTTTACTAAATATCGCAAATCAATTATTGGGATCTCCATACAAATTGATTAGCTGTTTCGCAATTTTGTATAGATAGGCCCAAAATTTACTTGCGAATTCAAGAAAGTCGTAGCACATAGTTTGTTAACAACTGTATACAGTCCCTATTCTATCTCGTTAAGCTTTTAACGATTTAATCCGGACTTGGCCCCCGTGTGTGGAGTAAGACCTAACCTTCCCGAGGTATGGGAAGAGACCCATGCCCCTGCAGTGGGGACGATGTGGGTTGTTACAAAACCTTTAAACGAAACTACAGTGAATGTTCCTTCTAAGCGTTATGTACGTACTTAGTGGATTTGCCCTTAAATCTATCATCCATTCCACAAAATAAGGCTTGATTGTCTATAGATATAGGACAACAAAACATACCAAAATTCTGACCCGGAATTCCGCAAGTTCATTTAAGTGGGCACTAGCCCCGGACCCTTTCGAAATCCCGGGCAAAGGGTCACGTCCCATGAGGTAAAATGACGTGTTGAATTTTTAATGACATTGTCTTTAAAAGTACGAAGGTTTATTATATTGTGTTCTGTGTATTTCTTGTATAATAAAGTTGTCAGCTATTTAAACTGCATTTTTTAACCGACTTCAAAAAAAAGGAGGTTCTCAATTCGTCGTAATCTTTTTTTTATGTATGTTAACCGATTACTCGAAGACGCCTGAACCGATTTGGAAAACTCTTTTTTTGTTTTAAAGGGTATACTTCACAGGTGGTCCCATATAATTTTTTTGAAATCGATTCAGCGGTTTTTGAGAAAATCAACAAAAACATAGCAAAATTGGAGTTGTTGCGATTGAAGTCGGTTGTTTTTAACGTATTCAGCGTGGTCATCAATTTTTTTATTTGATTGTGTTAGGTGACAAAAAGCTCACAGCCCACCAGATGGAAAGTAGCTACTGTCGCTTATGAGCATCTGTAACCCCAGACAATAAGAGTTATCAGTGCCGTGTCGATCCTTGAGGGCTACAGTTCGACTACGATCTTTTGGCAGATGTATAACATTGACAGCTTTTGTCGCAAATCTGACATTTATTTCATACAAATAGTGTCATACAATGGGGAATGCTCCGAGGAATTGTTCGGATTGATCCCTGCCGCCTCTTTCCGCCATCGTTCTACGCGACAACAATTTCATCCCCATCACTTAGATGGTTAGCAGTCCACAACTGTGCGTTTCACTAGAAACTTTCTGCCTCGCACAACCAAACTGTGGAATGAATTGTCGCCTGCGGTATTTCCGGACCAATACGACATTCAAACCTTCAAGAAAAGAGCGTACTTCCATATTAAAGGCCGGCAACGCACTTGTGACTCCTCTGGTGTTGCGGGTGTCTATGGGCGGCGGTCATCGCTTACCATCAGGTGATCCGTCTGCTCGTTTGCCAACTCTGCCATAAAAAAAAAATTCAAGATGGCGGCGTTAGTTCCGGCTTTTCACCACCTGCCAAAAGATCGTAGTGTAAGATGCAATGCCTCTTATGCCTTATTATGTTACTTTCACTCCACATAAGTGTGAAGGAGACAGAGCGTTAGATACCTAAGCTCGTGACAACGGGAGGTTGGAGAGGTTTTCTTAGATTTTCTAATAATTGGATAGGTGTAACCGGTTAAATTATATCACGATTGTAAGGGTGTTTTTAAAAATACAGGGTGTATAAAAGTACGTTTGAAATTATCACGTTTTTTAACATGCTTAAAACCTGTATATGATGGCCTTCTACTTATAAAACAGAACAAATTTTATCCTAAAGTACTGCTGAAATCACAAAAGAACATTTGACACTTTGATAACAAATAAATATAGTTGAACTGTTTCTTGAAGTCGAAACGTTTGTTTTTGATTTCAGCAGTTGTTTTAGAATCAAAATTGTTCAGAATAATGATGCGAAGCCCCAGTTATGGGTCCTAACGTCAACCTTTTTTGGTCCACCCTATATAACTGAAATGTCGAGTTCATCGCACCGAACTTGGCAACAAGCACAATTTACTAACAGATCTAAAACCCGAGTCGTAAAATAAACCCGTTTCCCAACTACGGATATATAACTTTTATTCCCACTTGTCCAGTCAATATAAGGGAGGTCATATACAGAGTGTTAAAAAAGTTCGTTTGAAATTTTAAGGGGTTACTCAGAATCAAGTAGGTATGTAATACAGAAAAATATTGAAAAAATCCTCTCTTCAATTTTTTTTCTAGATTTCTATAATAAATCTGAATAGTGAAAAAAGAATTTGTATGGAAAACTGCTAGAAAATTAAATGTACATCGGATTTTTCCAATATTTCTCGTGTATTCTATACTTGATTGTGAGTAGCCCCTTAAAATTTCAAATGCACGTCTTAACATCCTGTATAGGAACTCGTATCGTCATTGTTATGGGAATAGAATTGTCATGGAAGTGTCATTCGTTCTCTTTCAACAAGGAGTTTATAACTAACCTCATTTCACAAATAAAATGTCATTTCATAATTGTCATTTTATTACCGTGACAGCGAAACGTGGCGCGATAGTAACATTAATTTATTTTCCGTCCCTTTTTAACCTTAGTTTCTTATTTACAGTCTCGTCTCGTCCTCTTTTATTTAAATCAATCTAACTCGGTGGCTCAGTAGTTAGCGCTCCTGACTACTGATCCGAGAGTCATGGGTACGATCCCACCCAGGGCAAACATTTCTGTGATGAGCAGATTTGTTTGCTCTGTGTCTGGGTGTATTATATCTATATGTGTATGTATTCAAATGTATGGATATCAGTCTCTGGTTCCCATAGTTTTTTTTATGTGATAGGCGGCAAACGAGCAGACGGATCACCTGATGGTAAGCGATTACCGCCGCCCATAGACACCCGCAACACCAGAGGAGTCACAAGTGTGTTGCCGACCTTTGAAATGGGATGGGGGGAATCCTAGTTTGGGGCCAGATGACCTTGTATGATTTGTCCCGGATATTATTATTATTATTATTATCTTCTCTATCCTCTTCAATGGAAACCGCCATTCCTTTTTTTTTTGTAGTAGTGTCAGTAGTCTGACTCGCTGTCAGAGATTGTCGCTGCACCTTAACCTTTATCTGCTACGCCGACGGTTCGGGTTCGATCTCCAATTAGGGCACAGTTTATATATCATAGCTAGATGGAATTGGCAAGATCATTAAATAAGGACCTCCGAAAATAATCTAGGTTATGTTAAGTTGCTGGAGTAACTGTACAAAGGAGCCCCTCGAAGCTATTATGGTACAGTCTCGTGCAACTAAAAGTATACAGCCAAATAGTGCAAACAAGTAGTACTATAATATATGGCACGCCTACCCTGTATACTTTTAGATGCGCGCTACTGTGTTAACAACCCATTACGTCCTCACTGCAGGGGCACGGGTCTCTCGGGCCAAGTCCGGATTGGTGGAGGTTGTGGAGCTAGTGGATAACCCCAGCGTCAGAAGTTTTTAAGCCGCCTATAAGGCCTCTGACATGGCATAACGACTGCTAACGATAGCAATCGGCACCAACGGCTTAACGTGCCTTGCGAAGCACGGAAACGGTCAGGATAAATGCCACTAATAGTCAAACCCATCCAGGTTATGGCCGTGTCTGTAGTCAGTTAACCTGTGTGATCGATACGACCACGCAAGTCACACTGAGCCACGACCGCTTCTGAATTCGAACGGGACTGAACTACCACTATATTCATTATATGTATACACTCTCTGCCCCCTCTTACCTCACCCCGTGCGGGTAAGATCCGGTGACAGTTCCTTACAAAAAAAAAGTAAGATTCGTAACACATTACACGTGTACAAACGTCATATTTTATGTAGTAGTATTGTATAGGTAATAAGAACGCGATTGCATCTAGAATAAAAAAAAATATAGACAAATCTTCATAAAAAAATAATTTCAAAATGGCGAAACGAAATGAAATGAAAGGTTTTATTTGCATAAAACATGATTATAAAGAAGTTAAGTTACAGTAACATTCCCTCATATTTCACCAGGTTTGGAGTGCAAATATTAAATATGAGCTTTATAAAAGACAAAAAGAACATTAGCCTTGCATGAATGGTAGGTAACCCGAAATTACTAATATTAAAAATGTGAAAGTTTGGATATTTGTCACCGAATGACGCAAAAACGGTTAAACGGATTTGGATGTTTGGCACAGAGATTGTTTATAACCTGGATTAACACATAGGATACTTTTTATCCCAGTGAAGGAGAATCCGGAAGTCTACACCGACGAAGTCACGGGCTAAAGCTAGTTCGTATAGGATATTTAAATATGTACACTTTTTTGTACATAAAAATCCAAATATAATTATAACTAGAATGAATGAATGAATGAAATGAATGAAAACACCAGAGATATCTCCTTTTCTCTGAAAACACTTTATTGCAAAACAAAACTTATTGCCGAGGAAATTACAGGCACAAGAGGCATTTCATCTTAGCCCTCTAGGTTGGCAACGCATCTGCAATCCCCTCCGGGGTTGCAGGTGTCTATGGGCAGTGGTGATCACTTACCATCAGGTGACCCACTTGCTCGTTTGCCTTCCTTATCACATAAAAAAAAAAAAAAAAACATAAACATAAAAAAGAAAGTTATACAGGTTGGCGATCTTATCGCTAAAGAGCGATCTCTCCCAGACAACCTTTCCAGACAAACTAGAGTACATAATTATGGAACTGTACAGGTAGGCGGTCTTATTGCTATAAGCAATCTCTATATAAGGATACTTAAAAACATAAAAAAACATAAAACATAACCTTCTGTTTCGCATTCCTTATTCACTTGCTCAATGAGTTATCGATCTACTTTATGACCAGTTATTCTGTGAATAAATTATGACAAACATCAAAGTTAGCTAGCACTGTAAAATCAATTTTCCTTTTCATTCACAGTTATAGTATTTTTCAGGCTTAAAATTTGCTACCGCCACTAATCTGTAACACCAGGAAGCACAGTATATGTATACGATAGTACGACATATATTACTACTTCCGGGTTATGACCGTGGCTGTTGTCAATTAACCTGCGTGATCGACACGACCACGCAAGCCGTACTGAGCCACGACCGCTTCTAAAGGTAGGTACTTTAACCATCCTTGAAGGGTAAGATAGTGCCGATAATAGCCCTACCTAGCTATCTCATGACCGTTCATGACTGAACTGGTGATCCGGCTTCACTGAAAAAATTACTGTGAGCGAAAAAGGCCCAAGAGCCAAATACATGTCGATAAACCATATCAGGCTATAGACACATAATTCGCCTGAGAGTGAAAACCTCGGAAACGCAAAATTTATCTTTTATAATTATATTTGTAGCTTTTAACAAATTTAAGAAACAATTCGAAATGAATTGTAGAAGCACCTGAAACCTCATCGAATTTGCTAATGAACACACTTGCAGTAGTAACAATTTTTTTACGCCAAGGGTTTTCCTTCCTCCTGAAAAATTACCCTTTCCGCATATACGAGGATTTCACTCGCAGGCGACGAATATACAGGAGTGAAATTTTATTAGTTTTATTCCTGCAAAAGCTTTTGGACTTTTCATACAAATTTATCAACATTCAACATCAAACACATTGTTTTGTGAATTGACTTTGGGTTGGGTTGGGTGAATCAAATATATTTTATTGCACAAAACATAATACATATCAGTGATATTTAAAAGAAAGGCCTTATTGCTTAGAGCAATTTCTTCCAAGCAACGTATGAACCTATAAATGTGAGTAGAAACCACAGTTAATGGGAACGAAACGAAAAAATATCACTCTGTATTGTAGTAAGAAAAATATAAGGGCGTTTCAGATGGCCATAAAAAATGGTATCGTTTTATCAAAATCTGTCCCAGGAGACTTGAGATATTTGGATTCAGGCCTTGCTCTGAAACAATGAATTACTAAAACTTTGCTCCAAAATCATATTAACTTCCAGACCGATCTGTCTATAACTCTTAGAGGGGAGAACCCATTTGATAGTGATTATTTTATATTAAATGTAACAAGGTTTGGAGTATGGCTTGACCTTCAGCCTCCAGGTATGGGAGACCCGTGACCCAGCAGTGGGGACGAAATGGGTTGTTAACGTATCCTATCCATGTAGTTATCATAAACTAAATGAATCCAGCCATCTTATACAACTAAAAAAACACACACACAAATAATAGAATTTAAAAAAACACAATTAAAAACTGATTAGTCAAAAATATCGCCACGAATCGTACCCGGAACAAAAGTGCCCATCACAGAATCAGCGTTACCACGCTGAATTGCGATAGAAATACGCTGAGTCAGGTACGACCCGGAACGGGGATCATGGCCCCTCTGTCTTAAACGAGAGGCCAAGTCATTCACAAACAAATAATTGACCACGCTGAATACTTTAAAAACAACCGACTTCAATCGCAACAACTCCAATTTTGCTAAGTTTTTGTTGATTTTCTCAAAAACCGCTGAATCGATTTCGATAAAATTTATATGGGACCACCTGTGAAGTATACCCTTTCAAACAAAAAAAGAATTTTCAAAATCGGTTCAGGCGTCTTCGAGTAATCGGTGAACATACATATAAAAAAAAAAAAAAAAAGATTCCGACGAATTGAGAACCTCCTCCTTTTTTTGAAGTCGGTTGATAAAAATGTTAGCTTTCAATTAAAAAAACTGTATTATCAACAAAAAATAATAAGACTGACTCGGTGGCTAAGTGGTTAGCGATCCTTACCTCTGATCCGAGAGTCATGGGTTCGATCGCCACACAGGGCAAACTTTCCTGTGATGAGCAGAATTGTCTGCTCTGAGTCTGGGTGTATTATATCTATACTCGTATATGTATGTATTATAAAAAAAGTATATGTGTATGTATATCAGTCTCTGGTTCCAAGATACAGGGAATCCTAGTTTGGGGCCAGATGACCGTGTGTGATTTTGTCCCAGATATCATATCATATCATATTAAAAAAAAACGTACTCTTTTATAAAACTGCTTTTCCTAGTTAAAATATTAATATTAAATTACTTAAAGGTGCTGTAGAAAAATGAGTTCTGAACTTAATTCAGTTGGAATCAGCCTGTTCAATTGATGATAATTTAGTTAGGAGAGTCACCCAACTAGAATAATTTTGACTTTATTTATTAGGGTTCCGTCCGTACTCAAAGTGTGCTGACGGGACACTCTAAGCTTACACTGTTGTTGTTGTGACTTTGCCAGTGTATAATACTCGTAATAATATCTGGGACAAATCACACACGGTCATCTGGTCCCAAACTAAGATTCCCTGTATTATGGGATCCAGAGACTGATATACATACACACATATATACGTTTTAAATACATACATATGTACATAGAGATATATACACCCAGACACAGAGCAAACAAATCTGGTCATCACAGAAATGTTTGGCCGAACCCTCGACTCGCGGATCAGCAGTCAGGAGCGCTAACCACTGGGCTATCGAGTCAGAGCTGTATTTTTTTTATATATAGTATGTACGGAAACATTAAGGGCTATCTATAAATATAAATATTATATTGCCCTACTAAATGTGGAGTAGTTTTATTTTATTTTAATTCGTTTAGTTATAGTTGTTTTCATATTTTTCATACCAATAATGTAAGGTCCGCGATGCGAAAGCCACTCCTTAATACGCGTTGGTTGTACGAAAATTTATCGCGAGTCTAAAGGTGAGTTTACACTCAAACGGAGCTGAATTGACCAATCAGATTTATCGAAATGAAGTGAAGCGAAAGAAAGTGGAGTTTGGAGTAATCTGATTGGTCGCTTCTACACGTCTTCGCTCCGCTCCGTTCGAGTGGAAACGCACCCTAATTCGTACTCCGGTTTTTACGTTCCTCTTTCCTTAATGTAGTCAAAATAAAAAAAAGTTAAAAAGTTTTCTCGTTCATCACGCGGACCAAGGAGAAATGTAACTCTTTGCCGGGATCGGTTCTTTCCGATTTCTTATAACCAAAGGCATTTATGACGAGAGTGAATAGGCATCATTTGTGATTGCGTGTACCAGCCTCAACTGCGTCCACTTTCCATCAGATCCGATCTCTTCATCAATTCAATGTACATTAAAGTTTCAGTCCGGCTATATTTTCAAAAATTCTGTCAAGATCTTACCAATCAGATATCGGGCTGTATTTCATAATTTATTTCCTGCCTTAAGGTTGCCTGGAAGAAATTGCTACCTAGAAATAAGGTCGCCTATTGTTGTCACCAATTTTCTTTTGTGTTTGTTTTTGTAATATTATATTTTCTTATGATGCAATAAAGTATACTGAAATTGAAATTAATCTTACTAACGATAATAAAATCATAACTCCTCCGACAGTAAAAAAATAAATAACTCAAAACCCAAGTAGCAAAAATTCGTCATATTAACGGTTGTGATAACGTTTACATAACGCGAAAAGGGCGCAAATTATTCGATTTATAATTGACCACGCTGAATACGTTAAAAACAACCGACTTCAATCGCAACAACTCCAATTTTGCTATGTTTTTGTTTATTTTCTCAAAAACCGCTAAATCGATTTCGATAAAATTTATATGAGACCACTTGTGAAGTATACCCTTTTAAACAAAAAAAGAATTTTCCAAATCGGTTCAGGCGTCTTCGAGTAATAGGTGAACATACATAAAAAAAAAGATTCCGACGAATTGAGAACCTCCTCCTTTTTTTGAAGTCGGTTAAAAAGGGCGCAAATTATTCGATATAAAATCATGTAAAGGTCTTAGTATGGTTGTATTAAAAACAAATTAGCTGTGTAGACGTCTTATGTTAGAAATACCTCCAAGTATTATACGACTAAACTTTCGTATAAAATAGTTTAACACAATAGGGTTTTCACCATTTTTTGAAAAGTATCTCAAATTGATCATTAGGTGAGAAAAAGTAAAAAATATATTTTTTAAATTTTTTTGAAACCTATAAGTACCCCAAAAATACATTTTTTTTTTTTTTTTTTTTATGTGATAGGTGGCAAACGTGCAGATGGATCACCTGCTGGTAAGCGATTACCGCCGCCCATGGACACCCGCAACACCGGAGGAGTCACAAGTGCGTTGCCAACCTTTGAAATGGGATGGGGGATGGGGAAATGGGGAGGGGGAAGGGGGGTTGGGCCTCCGGTACCCTCACTCACTCGGCGAAACACAACAAACGTTACTTCACGCCGGTTATTTTAAATTACCATTTCCAATTAGCGCGCGAAAACGATAGCCGCCATGATGCTTAGGTCGTGACGTCATTTCAGGAGTAAACAAAACAGCTCTGTACTAAAATTTTGACACATATCGCGAACAAAATGTCATTGTTTACCACTATTGTGACGTCACCTGACAACCAGCATGGCGGCTGTCGTTTCAGACATTTGAATAACAGATTAAAAAACTTGATTTTAGTAAATCAAAAATAAAATCATATTAAATCGATTACGTATTACAAATACCACAGTTAATAAGCAGTTTTAGACGTTTTCTTGTATAGAGTAAAATACCCTATTCTTTGAAGTCCTAGATACCACTAGATAACCTCTATAAAACCAAACGTTATTTAGTCTCGATATTATATGACAACTTTGCTTGTTCATAATTCAAAATTCATTTATTTGCTCTGTACAGGTAAATACAAAAATGCAAGATAACAAAGCATAAGGAATCACCTGATACAACTATTATAATAGCATGCAAACATTACAATACAATTAATTACAGACAAAAACAAATTACTAAGGTTAAATAACACAATGGTGTCGATTCGGTTTTCATGATTAAACTTATTTGACAGGATTAAACTTAATTTAAGTGTTCTGTCTTTTTCTTTCTATATCGAAAAGACAAGGACAGGACGCTTAAATTTAGTTTAGTCCTGTCAAATAAGTTTAATCGTAAACGCCGAATCGACACCAACGTATGGATGAATTTCTGAAATAAAGTTATTATTAAATTAATGTTTTAACACTCCTCTTTTGCGTAGGAGAATAAACAGACGCCTATGTTCCGGAAATCAAAACATCATTGTTGTCAAAAGAACAAAATGGCCGCCCCTAGCCTTCGTCTCGCGCGCAATGTATTGTGCAAAATGTCTCGCTTCACAATCATAACGTCAAATGGGTCCGTATGAGTTGAATATTGTGTATTATACATTACTAGCTGATTCCCGCGACTTCGTCTGCATAACAAGTATAAAATATGATCATTTATTTATTTTATTTTATTTTATTAAAGAACAAACAGTCACTTGCTTATGTTATTACATATTTCTTATTAAAGGTAGACCTATAATTTATATTCCTAACATAATATACATTATTGGTTCCCCATACAGTCATACAATTGACAACATTTTTTTTGACATCACTATAAAAATAGAGACAAAACCGAAGAAACAAAAAATAACAAAAAGAACAATACAAACTTTCATACCCTATGTCACTCCCTTCAAGTTTTATTTTCGCAACAAATAGTAACCTATGTCGTTCTCCAAGGTTCCGTCTCTCTCTACACCAAAATTCATTGTCCGAATTGAACGATACGACTTCACTGAAATCGAATAACGAAGCTTATTATCTTCTTTTTCAATTTAAAATAAATTATTTACTTCCATATTTAAATTACACGCGTCGCATCTCTTTTCATCTTCATCATCAGCCAAAAGACGTCCACTGCTGACCAAAGGCCTCCTCAAGGATTTCCACGCTAAACGATCTGACGCTTCCCGCTACCGACTTCCCTTTTGCTCTTATGAAATCTGACAGAGACAGCATATTTGCCCCTCCTACCTTTTAGTTAGAAAACCTTGTGGAAAATAATATAAACAACCTAATACTATGTAGCGTCGCCAACGGAAAAGGTCCGTCCTTGCCTGCCCATTAGCGAAATAGTCTAATTTACGACCATCTCTGTGCGTCACTGGGCGTTAATAACTGTCAATGAAGTGTCAATGTCAGTGTCATAAGTCAAGTGTCATCGGCAATTCTCGGTTGAATATTTCTGGTTATTAATCATTTGGCTTTTATGGACAGCATAAAGCATTCTTAATTCTCACTACTCTGACTTTTACAAAGCCTGTTAAAAAAGTGCGTTCGAAATTTTAAGGTGTTACTCAGAATCAAGTAACAGAGTACAGGAAAAATATTTAAAAAATCCGATCTAATATTTTTTTTTCAGTTTTCGATACACATTCTTGATTCACTATTCATATTTAGTAGGTATGTGAAACTAAAAAATAAATTGTAGATCGGACTTTTAAATATTTTCCCTGTATTTTATACTTGATTCCGATTAACCCCTTAAAATTTCATAGGCGCTTTTTTTAACATTCTGTATATTGTAGCTTAACCTCCTCGGTCCTCAGGTCCCCTTTTATAGGGGACATTTTTCGTGTGGCTTTTACTGGCGATCTTTTAAATAAAAATTATTGCAATGCATTGGAACTAGGTACAAAAAAATTGTTACATAGAGGACAACAATTTTTTTCAGGACTGAGGAGGTTATAGAACTGGAGTTCTATGCGGACAGCCGTTGGGAGCGGACGTACCCAAGAGCGCTCCCGAGAGCCCTTGGTCATTCCTTGCTTTCCAAACAAATTACTTTATTGCCCTATTGTTTGACGCGACGCACTCTGTCTGCGCCTACGCAGCCGCGACGTTCGTGAATCCCGCTGCCCAGCGGCACCCTCCGTTAGCGTAGATAGTAATGCGTGTTTGTGTTTACGAAAAACCACGCCTTTCACAAGTTTCGTGTTAATGGTGCCTACGTGCTTTCCTTTTAAATACTCGCATTCGTTTTTCACAATGACAAAAGTGACCAGCAGTACAACTCGCGCCTACGCAGCCGCGCCATTCACGAAGCGTACATAGTACCGCGTGTTTGTTTACAAAAAAAAACCTCACTTCTCATAAGTTTCGTGTAAACGGTAACTACAGGATTGTCTTCTAAGTACTCGCATTTGTTTTTCACAAACTCAAAAGTGACCAGCAGTGTAGTGCATCGTACCCACAGCCTCCAGAAACCTGAGAGTCCCATCGACCAACCACAACTACCGGACTAATTTGGTGAGATCGTTCCTTAACTCAGGGTTTTTTTTCTTTTCTTTTGCTTCTTTACCCTCCCACAGCGTTCACAGCTTCCAGGAACCTAAGAGTCCCATCGACCAGCCCCAGCTACCGGACTAATTTGGTGATATCGTCCCTTAACTTAGAGTTTTTCATTTCTTTCTTTCTTTTTATTTATTTATTTATTATTATTATTATTTATTTATTTTTGCTTTTTATCTACAGCATCCCCATCATTGTTAACGGGCCAAGCCATTCAGCCTACATCACCCGATATCTTGAACCTTAATCACCTACCCACCTACCCAACTTAAACATATAGGTACAGTACTAGTCTTGCAGCCTTAGCAGCGACCTGCTAGCGAAGTTTACAAAGTACCCAAATATCAAAGCAATTGACTTAAGTAGGCAGTAGAAGTTCATCTGCCTATGCCTAAATATAACCTAAACTCAATAATCCGAATTTTTCGGTTCACAGGCTCTAACAAGAAACAAGACTCGACCATTTTACTTCAAAACCTTTTGTTATTTTTTATGCACCAAAGCAAATTCCGCAGATGTAGAAAGCTAAATTACTCCTTAAAATACTAAAAATAAAAGCTACAAAAAGAACAACAGAATTGAATACACTAGAAAGCGGTGGGAGCAGACCACATCTGGTATATACGACTCAACCATTTTATTTCAAAACCCTTTGTTAATTTTATGCACCAGGCAAATAACTTAGGCAGTTCTCTTAGCCATAAAATATCTGGCATGCTAAAGAAATCCCGTAGATGTAGAAAGCTAAATTACTCCTTTAAAAGTTAAAATTACAAAAAACAAAAGCTACAGAAATAACAACGTCCTCATAAAACTATTTACCAATTGAATACATTAGAAAGCGGCGGAAACAGACCACATCTGGCATACTTTCGGGCACATGCCTAAAAAAACAACGCAAAGTCGGCAAAGAACACAAAACAATATAAGAAACAATACAAACTGCAACAATGGAAATTGTCAGACAGGCAAAGGACGGTAATTGCCTCTATAGTGCAATAGCTCACCAAATTAACATAATATTCGGACTAACGTTTACTAAAGAGGCAGTAAGGAAAGACCTAGCCACCTACGTATACAATAATCACGACGATGAAAATCTTCGACAAATTATCATCACCAATGTACTCGACATCAGCCTAGGACTTGATATCCCTCTGGAAACTCAAATAGAGAACTACTTAAATCAACAATTTGAACCGGGATTTTGGGGAGGGGAGGATATTATCACAGCAGCAGAAAATTACTACCTGGTAAATGTGTATGTGCACGGCGTTAGCAAAGATCCCTTGATTTATAGTCTTACAGGCACTCAGACCCCTCACAACATCCACCTGTACTACGAGAGTAACCACTATGACAGTGTCATACCCAGCCAATCGAACTGACAGCGTAATCGACTTAGATTCAGAAAGCAGAACATCTATACAAGCGTCTATGGAAAACGCAAAAAATAATACTAACCCGGCTTTTTCCCACACCACGACATGTGAAACAATCATAGATAACGTAATTAGTCTCCCAACTTCAAACAGCGAGGGGGAATCAATCGCAACTTACCAGTCACCAAGTATCCAAAACTCGTCTGAGGACATAGTAGACACTACAGGTCACAAGTTACTTAGGAAGTCGCCTATAATGTCAAATGCTATTTAAGATCTTAAAAAACGCGGACCACCCCGAATAGCTACTTGGAACGTCCGTGGATGCGCGTCATTCAGCGACAAAAGACGAATAGACTACGAATAAGATAAGAGACATATAGCCTTAGCCGGACTTCAAGAAATACATATGTCCAATGGAACATACTCATCAAATAACTATGAATGGTATCTTTGCGGAAAGAAAAAACCGAAAGAAAAAAGAGGTATAGCCATCCTTATTCACAAACTCGTCCCTCACACAATAAAAAAATTACAAGGATAGACCCAAATGTCATGGCAGTTCACCTAACAATAGACCTGACTGACCAAGGAACACCCGTGGACGTCATTTTTATCAGTACCCACGTCCCTTCGAAATCAACTACCTGTTTCGCAAAAATTGGAAAACTAATTAAACAAAATTCGCAATCATTCCCCCTAATAGTAGGTGACTTTAACGCTCACATCTCCTGACCTCCTTATTAAAACAACTTGGGGCCGAACATCGTGCAAAACCACGTGGTCAGTGGGACAAAACACTTCGCAAATAGACCACATTCTAACTAGCGCGAAAAAAAACATTTTTTTAGATGACATTAAAGGCAAGTGGGCGAAATCAATTAAATCAGATCACAAACTCATTTGGGGAAAGATTCAAAAACCAAAAACTTTGCTTTATAAAAAAAGTCATAAACGAAAGCACGAAATAAACAACAAAACAACCATAAACCACAACAAACTGACACAAGCCGTAAACTAAATCTCATATAATTACAAAATACTGGATTACGAGTCCCTACAAAGCACCAAAACTCTTAAGGAGTTCCAAAATCGTGTAACTAGGGAAATCGAAAATCTACTAAACAAATATGGACTTGATTACAGCCAATTAGATTCCAATACAGGCAATCCCATTGAAACAAACCACCTATCTGTAGAAGATCTTAATGAGGTCTTATGCGAGATAGCACACGAACTCTTAATAAAATCTGGAGCCGTAACTCGAGAAGAAAGAATTGCGTTAGCCCAATACCAGCGCGCTCTATTTCTTAGAAATCGAAATCCAAAAGATAAAGACCTCCAAGACCTAGTTAAAATAACGCGCAGAAAAGTTCGTGAGGTACACGATGCGGAAGAGCAAGAATTAAGTCGAACGTTCTTTCAAGGTCTTAGTAAGGCACACAAAGCAATCCGGATGAAGCTTACGTACAAGTTCTACCGTAAATACACTAACAAAGTAAAACGAGCGCAATCAAAATACTACATACCCATGTCCAATTGGATTTCAGAGTTAAAGAAAAGCGAAGGACCTAAAATAGAGCTTATAAAAGAAGGAACGCAAACCATTTCCGAAGAAGACTGTCCGAAGGCAATAGATATAGATATAGCTAGATTACGAAAAAAGATATAGCTGGATTACGAAACGGCACCGTCCCAGGCACAGATCAAATCGTACCTGAACTTTATAAGGCAGCACCCCTTATATTTGTATTCCAATTGGAACTAATAATGAGAGACGCCTGGCTAAACAATAACATTCCAAAACAATGGCTACTAACCAAGCAGGTACCTATACCAAAAAAAGCAAACCCCAAACAAATAGGAGATTTCAGAAGAATCTCAATATGTAATGTAGGATACCGTGTATACACCAATTACTTATTAGAAAAACTAGACGAAAAAATACAGGAACTAGGATCATACCAAACAGCATTTCTTGCTAACCGGTCTACGGATGACCACATCGTCACACTAAGAAGGGTTCTAGACATACACTGGAGATCTGGAGATAAAATATTTCTAATAGCACTCGACATAGAGAAAGCCTTTGACACGGTAGACCTCCAGGTTATATGGAGCTTACAAAAAGCCAATGAATTGCAATATCGGAGAGTAGAAGTGAGATGAAAAAGATGGCTGAAGAAATATACGACGTACCGGAAACCGACACGGAATCTGAAGAAGAAAACAACCCAGAATAGACAAGGATCAACATGAACATTGAAGCAGTAATTCTCCTACCCTGTATATATTACACACCAAGTATAGTATCTATCTTCCCCATACTAGCTACGATGCCAAGTATTCGGGCCGGTTCCAACTCCCATCTCTCCCCCTCCTGACTGCGCTGCCCTACACTCCTGTCCTATCTACGCCCCCCTCTGGTGTCTTGGGCCTCCGCGTCCTTGCAGCAGTAATGCTGGCTGGAGGGGGGCTTGAACTGAACTGAACTGAACTGAACTGAGGAGGTTATAGAACTGATAGATGTGGAAGAAATATTTTCGAGTAGCAAACGAGACCTAATAACTTAGATTAAAATCTAATAATAGGTATTTTTTTTTAAATACAGAACATCTCTTTTGCGACTCGTAAAAGGTTATTTTGAAAATGTTCACGAGATATAGCTAGGTACTTACTTAAAAATATAAGAAGTTTATTTTTAATTATTCTTTTTCTAATAAAGTAACTTTGAAAAGGATCCTTTGAATATTTCCAAAAATGTTTCATCATGCGTCGATTGATTTCCCATCTAGGCACGGTTCTGAGTCACAGATCTAGCGGTTTCCAGAAAGGCTCTTTCGTAAGCCTACTCTGCGTCATCCGACGCGCGGTCGTCACTCAAGAACCTTTTTTGTCCATCGGTCATCGGTCTTACAAACCATATAACCTGTTCATAGATACTTCGAGCAGTTTAGTTTATACAGGGTGTAAGGGACAGGTTTCCGAAAACTTTAAGGGCTTGCTCAGTAGACGAAACTGAACCACTTTCCACAAGATTTTTTTTCAGGATCGAAAAAAGAATCAGCTTCTCCATACAACCTGTCCAATCAAGTTTATAATTTTGTATGGAGAAGCCGATTTTTTTTCGTTTCCTGAAAAAAATTCTTGTGGAAAGTTGTTCAGTTTCGTCTACTGAGCAAGCCCTTAAAGTTTTCGGAAACCTGACCCTTACACCCTGTATATTATAAGATATGTTAGTGACTTCAGTTTGTACGGTTGTCCTCATTCCGGTAGTTGACTGCTAGTCATTTGAGTTACTTTTTATGAAATGTCAAAAACGAAATTTGGTTCGAAAAAGGTTTAAAATTTTGTACGATGACGTCATTGTTCAAAGTAGTGGTTTGCGCACTTATTACGATTTTTTTATGAATTACAAATTGAATATGTAATGAAAATCCAAGCGAATATTTTTTTCTGCAGTTTCAATAAAAGTATATTTTGTGAACAATATTTCTTAATTTACAATATTTTTGATGCAGGCAACTCGCGGTTTCAGATTCGATCATGCAGAGACCCTTAACATACCTAACTTTCTCTATGGCCTATTGAGCGATTCTTTGTGGATGGAGGTAATACAAAACTTTGCAATCAAATTGCATTATTTTTACCTTATATTGCTACCAGCACTTATATAACATTCCAAGCAAAACACTTTTACATTCCACATAAAACACTCAATTTCCACCATGTTTCCTCGTACTTAATCCCGAAACACATTTAGGCAAATACCAAGTATTTTCGTGACTCATAATTACATTTTTATGAGTTCAAAGAAAGAGGGGAGAGTTGGGTCAAACGGGCGCAGTTGTCTACGCGCTCGGTGCCCTAAATTATCTTGATAGGCCCATTTGTTTGACGCTCCCTTGTCCCCAGAGATGTTATTGTCTTTACTAAGCCTGGCTTAAAATTTAGAAGTGTAATTTTGGCGGTAATGATAGGTAAAAAAAAACATGTAGGATAAGGTTATAAATTCTTTAAATAGCTTTAAATAGCAGTATTTTTGCTCAACATTATCAAAATTTCAATTTCAAATTTCTATGATGAAGATTATTTTGTAAAAGAAGCGCACCTATAATTTAGCTCCACAGACTACTCGAAAATATACAAAATAGAATACTTTAAAAACAAAATAATTCCGAAACATACAAAATATTCTACTTGAAAAACAAAATAAAAACAAACACTGACCGACCGTGCAAGTTCCGCAACTTGAAAGCCACTGAACAGATTTTCATCAATATATCTACGAACTTCCATATAAATATACAGGCTGTAACAGAAAGGTGGGATAATACATCAAGGTGGGCTTTTACCCATCAAACTGAACAACTTTTGTTCTACAACTTTGTTCAAATCGCAAAATTTCTTTTGGACTTTTCATACAAATCGATCAGCTGGCGAACCAAGTTTGTATGAAAAGTCCGAATATTTCTTTGCGATTTCAACAAAGTTGTAGAACAAAAGTTGTTCAGTTTGATGGGTAAAAGCCCACCTTGAAGTATTATCTTTCTGTTACACCCTGTATAATATATACATAATATATTAATAAATCACTTTAAATCGGTCTACTCCTTTAAACATGTAAAGGAAAAACGTATATGTTATATATGTTTGTATGTTTCTTGTATGACAATAAAGAGTATTTGATTGATTGATTGATTGAAACCTCGAAGATGGAAGCAAAAATTCGCCAACGCAAAGTGGAACTGGCTAGTTTATTTTCATGCCGGCAAGCATAAATGCTGTCAACACTGACATTTGGCAAGATGGTGGTAGATATTATCTCGGAAAATGTATTCTCCAACTTCTTATTAATTGAAACATCGATAAAATAGGTAATCGATAAAGCTTTCGTATATTAAAGTTCAAAGTAAATTTAGTTTAATAAAAATTCAAATACTTTTTCACAAACTTCAGAAGACCTCGAAACGTGCGATGTTTGTTCTTCAGAGCGCTTTAAATAAATAAAGCTAGTAGAAAAATCGGTCTAGACGCTTGGTAATAAGGATCTTTTTTGTATGCAGGCCAAGAGTATAATTCTATTTGCATAGGATTTCTTGTAATAAAACAGCGTTTGAAGTTTAAATTGAAAAAGATATACATGGTGTTTTTTAAAAGCGCATGTGAATATACAGGGTGTAACAGAAAGGTGTGATAATACTTCAAGGTTGGCTTTTACCCATCAAACTGAATAACTTTTGTTCTACAACTTTGTTGAAATCGCAAAGAAATTTTCGGACTTTTCATATAAACTTGGTTCGCCAGCTGATCGATTTGTATGAAAAGTCAAAAAAAAAATTTGCGATTTGAACAAAGTTGTAGAACAAAAGTTGTTCAGTTTGATGGGTAAAAGCCAACCTTGAAGTATTATCACACCTTTCTGTTACACCCTGTATACATAGTTCATTCCAATAAAAAAAAGCGAAATGTAAACAAACTTACTAGGCAATTGACGTTGACATGTGTCAATTCCATAGTAAGTTTACCTTTTGCTTTTTCTTGATTGGAACAAGGAATATCTAGGCTTATTATTCGGTTCAAATGTAACAACTTTTATTTTACGACATTTTTAAACACCCAAAAAAATTTTACTATCAATACAAACCGATCATCGAATTGACCATTTTTTATATGGAGAGAACAAAAATGTTTGTCCTTTATTTAATAAGTGATGGGACAAAGTTGTCATATATTAAATGATCATTATTGGCCTGGAAATATTCATACGCGCCATTAAAAAATCTGTTTGTACAATATCTAGGTAAGCAAATTTCTCAAGCATAACCACACATAAACCAAACAATATAGGAAAGACCAGCAAACATAGTCAGGTCCCCATTGCGTTGGGGAATCTTGGTAAGCCCGCTTCCGTCTTCGGCATCATCATCACTCACCACCAGGTGAGATGATGCCAAGAGCTTACCAATTGTGGACAAAAAAAAAGGATTTGTTCTACGACTTTTTTTAAATCACAAAAAATCTTACATCTGGCGAAAGTATGGACGTTTGTTTATTTGTTCCACTTTCATAGCGAAACTACAGAACGAATTTAAATGAAATTTGGTAGGCAGATAGATAAAGCACTCGGCTAACACATAGCATACTTTTTATCCCGGAACACTTGAGAGTCCCCGGAGGAATTCTTAAAAACTCAAAATTTCCACTTCGTCACTAGATGGCGCCACCTTAACATTTTTTTTCTCTCTGGACCCAATTCTGAAGTTCACGCAGACGAAGCTGCGGGTGGAAGCTAGTATTGTATAAGTTTCTCGGGGATGTTTATTTCCATGAAGACCTAACATTGACGCTTTTCATTCTAGAAATAGTCACCCTGTATTTAGTAGGTACTACGAAAATAAACAAAATTAAAACTTAAGAGTTTCGAGCTGAAATTTTAATGAAACTTTTAATTAAGAAGTCTAAATTAGTTTTTGTAGATACTTACTCAAATCTAAAGGCTCTAAAATGAAGGATTATCTCTTGTTTACGTTTTACCAAGATTTAATTAAAACTCTTTTTAGTAACTGGGATTAGTTTTATTTTTAAATAAATAACGTTTTATATATTTTAATCATTACGTTATATTGACAGAATATTGACCTATAGACGATATTTATAACATGAATTATTAAATTATATCGTAATTTTAATAATAATAAAAAAGAGAATAGTAATGATACATTTTTATATCTGAAACAATTGACTTATTATTATAAAAAAAGTATCCTATATTAATTTCTAGCCCCAGCGTGCGAGTCAGACTCGCACTTGCCCGGTTTTTTAATCTACTTAATACGACGTTCCTACCACTTGGAACTCGTATTTCGGGAAGTGTTTACGGAGAGAGAGAGAGAGGAAACGTCGTTGTGTCCAAAATAAACTTCTGTCTAACACTTTTTCTTCAAAAATAAAAGTCTTACTAATTCGGGTAAAGAACCCTGATTTATTTCATATTTAGTTGCATCCCATTATAATGTAAAATGAGATTGGTTGTATAAGGTAACCAGATAGGTACTGATATAGATACTATTTTAAATACATACATAATAGACATAACACACTCAGTCATAGCGCAAAAAAATTGCTTATCATAAAAATGTTTGCTCTGAGTGAAAATTGAATCCACGACCCTCGGACCAGGTAGTCAGGAGAGCTAACAACTGAGCTATCGAGTCAGAAAAAATAGAAGTAGATCGAGATTGCTTTTCTCTTCTTAGAATCGCCATTTTGACGTTTGAGTGTAGTGCGTAGATACAGGGAATCATTACGTTGAAATCTATTTTCAGATTCTAGACATTTTTGGAATTAGGTATACTATTCATAACCTACAACGCCTAAATAAAATAATTATACCATATTCTTCTTAGAGTGGTTTTAATTAGCCATCTATCCGTTGTTTCTGAAAATGAACTAAGCGTGAACTTAGCGTAAGGGGGCGTAAGTCTGACTCATGCCTGACCGTTTCTTACTTTCGAGCGACTGGGGAGCGAGCGTCAGCGAGCGACCAAGGAGTAAGAAAGTATTGTCACGGCAAAAAAAATGGAACTTGAGATTTTGTTACTTTCGAGCGACGAAGGAGTAAGGAAGTATTATCACGGAAAAAAATGGAACTTGAGATTTTGTTACTTTCGAGCAACTGAGGAGCGAGCGTTAGCGAGCGACGAAGGAGTAAGGAAGTATTGTCATGGCAAAAAATATCGAACTTGAGATTTTGATTGATTCTCTTGCACTTATAGAGCCCAAAAAAAATGTCTGTGTGTGTGTATGTGTTTGTCCGTCCCGGCGCCAAGACTACTGGACGAATTTGCATGAAATTTGGGTTAGGGCAATATTTTGTTAATATCTCTAGCCGTTTTTTTTATATCGTATTTTTATTTATTTATTTATTTTATTTAGGACACAAACAATCTTTTACATAATATGTTGCTAAAACTATTTACTACTTATAGACCTATAGTTCTATTTTTTTAGGATTGCCACCATACTATGGTGTAGTGGCATAATAAAAACACTTTTAATGTTTTTGCTCAAAAATGGCTCTAACGATTTTGATAAAACTTTGTACAATACCATTTTACTATACAACCTAGTACTTAAGGTAGTTGGTTACTCTGGAAAAATCGGGTTCTGATACCTTCCATACAAAATAAGTTTTTTGTTAATTTTGCTCGAAAATTGCTGTAACGATTTTGATGAAACTTTGTACAATACCACATTTCTATACAAACTAGTACATAAAATAGTTGGTTACTCTAGGAAAAATCGGGTTCTGATACCTTCCATACAAAAATAAGTTTTTGTTATTTTTCGTCAAAAATAGCTATAACGATTTTAATGAAACTGTGTACATTTTAATAACTTTATACGGCCTACTATACTGGGTAATAAATTATTCCGGGCCATACCAGGATAAGGTACTCCCATACAAAACAATACTTATTAATGTTTATTGCAAATTTATGTTAGCGATGAAAATCCTGTGTATGCCAGATATATGAAGAATTAGCGAGAAAGTGTGCACAGCATGGCTGTACAATTTATTTATTTACATTACAGTTTCCACTTTAATAAAAGCAGGTTTGAAGCTTGTAAGTATTATCGTTTCTAATATAGAGCAGAAACATTTCTCGAGTCTCCATACTAAGGCATTTTGTATGGGGCCTCCCCTTTTTGGTGTTATTACTTAAATCTAATATAACAGGAAACATGTTCTGTGAAAATTTCAGTTTACTATCTATTACGGTTGAGAAGATACAGCCACTTAAAGATAGGGCAGACAAACGGTATAGGATAATAGGGTCCCGTTAGCTCACTTTGGGTACGGAACCCAAAAAGCTATCCTAAATCTAGCATCCTCCTAGTCTAGCATAGTACGAATACATCAATGGAATTAATTCCGTCTTATTCTTACAATACACGTCCATTTCCATTTCCACTTTGAGATAAAATTGTCTGCAGACAGACATTTCCCATAACGATCGATTTCCCCCACAACACACCATGAAATATTACAATAAAAAAAACAATAGATACAAAACTCACCAAAAAGATCGCATACCAATCCTTTAGCCAACAATCCAAATAGTTTTTAAAACAACACAATGATACAGCACTTTTTAAATTTGAATTTTGTGTTCTAACTAGTGAGGTGAAAACCGCGGGACTTTGTCAACGCGGGACGTGCGCTTAGGACTGAGATAGAGGGGTGACTGAGTCCTGAAAGGTACGGGACATAAGTACGTTTGGCGGGATCAGGGCGGCTCCCTTTGCTGGGCTCGAAAACCGGGGATTACAACTTTTTGCTCATCAATGACTTATGTTTATACTTATTTATGTAGCTGTAGGTGTGATGTTGGTAAAATCGCTTCGGAGACTTTTTTGTGTAATATCGTGAAATAAGTCAGTTTTAACTTTTATGTAAATACCTAAATAACGTTTTTTTTTATTTATTTGTCCAAGCATTTGAAAAAAAATCTATAATAATATTGCAACGAAAATATTGTATATTTAGAAAGACGATTGATAATATTTTATGAAATATGGCGAAAGGAAGTTGGTAAAATTCCTCTTATGTTGTATTTTACTTGTGATTTTAAAAGAAAGTTTATAATATAGCATTATAGATGCTTGCTTGCTTTTTGTAACAAAAATATATATCACGTCGAATAAATCGTTTTGAACATAAAATTCTCAAATGCTAAGACTACTTATACAAAATTATTTTTAATGACGTATACAGAGTGTCCCAAAACTAATGCGACAAATTTTGGCCGGTGATAGCTTTGCGCTATGTTAAAATCTCTATACAAAAGTGGTACATTCGACGATCTATTCGAGAGTCCAAAAATCCTTGTTGCGAATTTATAAAGTTGAAAAAAAAGGGTGTCGCACTTAATCCGGAAATAACATACGTACAATGATATCCGTCATAAAATAATCATCTTTTAGGTATATTAGTTACACTCTTTTCAGTTTTTTTTAATCTTTAACATATGTTATTTAAAAATAAATATATTTCTCAAATACCGGTCCGTAGTTGGGTGAAGTAGAGTGTTAAAATTTTGTAAGGAAAACTGAGTTTCCGAGGGTTTGACGACATCCGAGCTCCATTCTTTTTATAAAACTAATCGGCTGATTTAAAAAATAAACATACATTATACAGGGTGTTATACATTATACAACAAAAGTTGGTGAAAATTATGTGTACAATCTCCAGTTAACGGGTCCTAAATCTTTTTTTTTGCACCTATATATGACACTAGGGTTGGCCACGAGCTCCACAACCTTCAACAATCCGGACTTGGCCCCCATGTGTGGAGTATGGCCTAACCTTCCCGAAACAACGGAAGAGACCCGTGCCCCTGCAGTGGGGACGATATGGGTTGTTAACGATACCTGTTATAGCTGATATGTAGGTACCGCGTTACTTTTATGAAAAAATGATTGAAATCGATTAATAGTAATGTTTACGTCCTCTATTTTTAACTAAAACCAATAAAATTTTAAATAAGGAGAAGTTTATTTTCGAAAATAAATCGTAAGACTTCAAATAAGTTTTGATATTTAAGGTATCGTTAAGAGCGCGTACGTAAACTGAAAAAAAAAGAGATGGAAATCATTTTGCGCCAAGAGATTCTGATGTCTTGGATTTATTTCTTCTTACTGCGGAAATAATATTTTTTATAACGAAAGTTTCGACTCTCACAATAACAAAAATATGACATTCTTGAGGGCCGAATGCAGAAATACATACTCTCCATTAAAAAAAAATTCATGGTGCATTATATGAAACTATATTTTCTTGAATGAAAGAAATTGTTTTTACCGTGTATAAAATTATATCGTATTAAAATCAGCGTACTAGTTTCTAAGAATAAAAATGCTAAATTTTCACAAACTCCAGGCCCCTTAAGATATTTCCTTTACACTTTCCGGGATCTGAACATCCCTTAGTGTTAAGTCCTTCCCTACATTTACATGGTACGCTTCGGTGGAGTCCCTTCCTATTAAAGGGTGAATAGTGCTGGGCTAATGCATCTTCATCTACATTCGAACTGATTTTTTGAAGATTACTTAAAGGCGGAATAAAATCCACCATATAAAATCTGACCTATGAATAGAATATGAACCAAATAACATCGCATTGCATTATACCAGAATATACGATGCTATTTGGTATACATATTCTATTTGAACTCGATATCTCAGGGAAAAATCAATGTTCATGTCATAGAGCTGATAATAACTATAACGAAGAAAAAAGCGGCCAAGTGCGAGTCGGACTCGCCCATGAAGGGTTCCGTAGCAGCAAGTAACATAATATAAAAGTTTTTGTAGTTCGTTGTAACTTGAATGAAAGGTAAATTGCGGTTTACGATTTATGACGTATTAAAAAAAACTACTTACTAGATCTCGTTCAAACCAATTTTCGGTGGAAGTTTGCATGATAATGTACATCATATATTTTTTTTAGTTTTATCAATCTCTTATTTTAGAAGTTACGGGGGGGGGACACACATTTTACAACTTTGGAAGTGTCTCTCGCGCAAACTATTCAGTTTAGAAGAGAATGATATTAGAAACCTCAATATCATTTTTGAAGACCTATCCATAGATACCCCACACGTATGGGTTTGATGAAAAAAAATTTTTTGAGTTTCAGTTCTGAGTATGGGGAGCCCCCAAAATTTTTTGTTTTTTTTTTCTATTTTTGTGTAAAAATCTTAATGCGGTTCACAAAATTCATCTTCTTACCAAGTTTCAACAGTATAGTTCTTATAGTTTCGGAAAAAAAGTGGCTGTGACATACGGACAGACAGACAGACAGACAGACAGACATGACGAATCCATAAGGGTTCCGTTTTTTGCCATTTGGCTACGGAACCCTAAAAAGGTTATCGAGTTGCAACAAGAACCCGAACGACATAGTATTGGTTGCACCTGTGGACATCGCAACTTTTTTTCTTAATGTCCACCAGCGCTTAACAAACCGAGAGGACGACGAGAATAGACACGTTTTTAGATATTATTCAGAGTTCGACAAATTCGGCTTTATAATCATGGAACGTCACTAGACGTATGATCCTTTCGACAATGACGTTTTCTATTTATAGACAGGGAAATGGCTCCCGAAAACCACGTCATCTTATTTAAAAGCACAAGCTCGTCCACAAATGCTGTTTTCCACTCTGACAGATCAACTATTTTTCTTTCCTAAGGAACGATTGCACAAACTGTCTTAAAACAGATCAACTATGCTATGATACAACAAATATCTCTATGATACATATAGATTTCAACTATATTGGAGGGAGTCTCTTTGGACCCGTCGTCGCATCGTTTCTTCTCACTCCGCTAACACTTCTCGAAACGGCGGTTATACGAGTTATAAAAGATATATAAAAGATATAAAGAGTTATAGAAGTTATAAAAGAATGACGTTTGAAAAGTGTACACTGCTACCTATTTTCATTATTAATGAAATGAAAATTTATTATTGAAATGAAATGAAATGAAAATATTAATACCTAAATATTTTCATTTCATTTCATTTCATTTCAAGGTGTGAGTTTTATTGCATATTAATCAAACAAATGTATTAGGGTTTATAAAATTTTCACTCCGTGGCGTGGCTCAGTGCGACTTGCGTAATGGCCTCATTAACGCAGGTTAACTGACTACAGTTACGGTCATACTTAGGATGGCTTTGACTAGTAGTGGAACTAAGATCGTCCGTCCCGTTCTTCTCAAACCATGTTAAGCTGTTAGTCCAGTTGCTTTTACTTTTCTGTTAGAGTAAGGTTACACGCTCAGTCTGGCGTCAGTCTGGTCCTTCAGTCTTGACTGATGCCAGAATGATGGACGATTTTCATTATTTCATTTCATTGGTACACGGTTAATCTGACTGACTCGGTGGTTAGCGATCCTGACCTCTGATCCGAGAGTCGTGGGTTCGATTCCCACACAGGGCAAACTTTTCACACAGGGCAAGCAGAATTGTTTGCTCTGAGTCTGGGTGTATTATATCTATATATGTATATATTTAAAAGTATTTGTGTATGTATTGTATATCAGTCTCTGGTTCCCAAGATACAGGGAATCCTATTTTGGGGCCAGATGACCGTGTGTGATTTGTCCCGGATATTATTATTATCTAGTTTGACGGCAGACAGTGGGTTACACGATCATTCTGACCAGACTGATGGACCAGAGTGACGCCAGACTGACGCCAGACTGAGCGTGTAACCTGGCTCTTATATACGTTTCTTTTTCTTGCTACCTTATTAAAGATGCACTGAAAAAACGGATTCGTAGATTTGCAATATTTTTAAAAAAATACAAGCGATTTCAAAGTTTTGTAGTTTTTATTGAAAATAGACAATAGAACCGATGTACTTGCCGCATGGTTTTTTTTCCAAAGTATGATTTATTACATGAAAAAATAGATCACTAGTTAGAAGATAGATATATCTATCTTCTAACTAGTGATCTATTTAAGTTCAGTTTTCCAAAATATAACACGTTATTGACATTTATATACCTAATCCGATTACAAATTAAAACATCTTTAAATCAACCAGTTATCTTCTTAAAAATTAAAATCTATATTTTCACGAACTCGAAAGTTAAAATCTTATTTTTTTTTCAGATATCTTTTGTTATGCGTACTTTTTACACAGGCATAGAAACTTTTTATTATCTACATGTGTTGAGGTGAAATCTCTTTGGACAAAACCGATCTGTCACCGAGGATTATCCTGATATCTTGGTCACTGCGTGCGGTCCTAAGAAATTATATTCGAAGCGAAGTAAACTATAGATGAGCTATTGTAGATCACAACAGGGTGAAATTGAAATAGCGCACCCAATTTTAACTGAGTCTTCTAGTTTTGACACTGAACAACTTTCTCTGAGGAACCAATTCAATTAGAGCAAAAAAATGGTTTTTCCGTAAAAAGTTGGCTACTCAGCTCATCGATTTGTATGAAGAGTCAATTTTTTTTTGCTCCGATTTAATTGGTTCTTTAGAGAAAGTTGTTCAGTTTTGTGAGCAGAAACCACAGTTATAATTTCACCACAGTTAACGTTTTTGTAAATAATCAAAGCTCTGCCTGTATTGTAACTCAAGTTATAATGATATTTATGACAGCTTTATGTCAGCTGCGTGTTTCCAGTGGCTGCCACCGACACGGCACCGGCATCGGTGGAGGCATCTTCATAGATCATCCGTCGCCTTGCTGTCAGGGGAAAACGCTCATTCAAAAGAGAAGCACTGCCAGTATTCTGAGAACCACTGTCAATTTCCATGTTAAGAAATTAACTGCAACAAATAAATAAATGCTATTTAGATTATTTTTCCAAAAGTATTTTTACATAATTGATGCAACTTAAAAACTTTTTGTTTATGACTCATTGGTAACAAAGACATTAGTTCCAAACCAAACAATCCAGTGTATTGTGTATTTACAAAGAGATCCGTGTTGTATGTTATCCGTTACTCCCCCCCCCCCCCGCATACCTGTCCCCAGTAATAGACACCGGAGTGACGAGGGTTCGTCTGCGATTTTATTGTTTATCTTGTATTCGTATATGTGGTGTCATTCGGGGTGTAAAAAATTACTAGCCATTACTCCATGGATGTGATGTGATTAAGTTACCTGTGTAATATAATAAATGTTGACTGCATCAAAAATAATCTATCTATCTATCTACCAGCCGAAAGACGTCCACTGCTGGACAAAGGCCTCCCCCAAGGATTTCCACACCGACCGGTCCTGTGCGGCCTTCATCCAGCGGCTTCCTGCAACCTTTACCAGGTCGTCGGTCCACCGAGTCGGACGCCTGCCCACACTGCGTCTTCCGGTGCGCGGTCGCCACTCGAGAACTTTACTGCCCCAACGGCCATCTGTTGTACGAGCTATGTGCCCTGCCCACTGCCACTTAAGTCTAGCGATGCTGGAAGCTATGTCGGTAACTTTAGTTCTCCTACGTATCTCCTCATTTCTGATTCGATCACGTAGGGAAACTCCAAGCATAGCACGCTCCATCGCCCTTCAAAAATAATACAGGTGTGAAGAAAGGGTGTTTGAAATTTTAAGGGGTTACTCAGAATCAAGTATAGAATACAGGTGCGTCGGGGGTTAAAAAAAAAACGTCCGTCCTTTATCTTTTTTTCATTTACTATTCAAATTTAAGTTCATGAAACTGAAAAAAAATTATATTGGATTTTTTTCAATATTTTTCCTGTTTTCGTTTTTTACATTAGATTAAAAAAATGAGATTTCAACTCTTCTCACTTTTCCGTAGCTAGTAAAATTTTTGAACTTAATACCGGCGCTACTACGGCGTGGCAGTGCGTAGTGCTACGTCTTATCGGCGTAGTACTATGAAAAGCATAGCGATATTATTTTGTTAATTTTTATAGACTGTTCCATTATTTGACACAAAAAAAAGTATAAACAAAATAATCTCATCTCACTTGTACTATATGTAAATGCGAAAGTATGGATGTGTATTTTTTTGTTTATTTATTTGTATGTTTGTTTGTTCCGACTTCTTTCTCGCCGAAACTACTGAACGGATTTGGATGAAATTTGGTAGGTAGATAGATAAAGCACTCGGCTGACACATAGGATACTCTTTATTCCGGAAAACTCTAAGGTTCCCTGAGGAATGGCAAAAAACTGAAATTTGTACTATGTCACTAGATGGCGCTGCCTTAACATTTTATTTCTCTTAACTCTGGACCCAATTCTGAAGTCCACGCTGAAGAAGCGCTGGCGTAAGCTAGTATGTTATAAGCATTACTAGCTATTGCCCGTGACTCTGTCCGCGTCTATACCGTCTGCATGACTATCGTCAAGGGTGTACCTTATTTTTAGGTACCCGGTATAATATTCGAGGAAATTCGATATATTTACAAGTAAACGCAATTTTACAAGTAAAATGCTAATGTCAATTCCCATCCCATCAACTATCTCTGTGCAAAAAAATGTTGATTCATATTTTTTTTAATATTTAATGCAAGTTTATAATATGTATATCTAACTGTTTTGTTAAATGTATATTTGTAGGCTTTTATTGATGCCTGGAAAATGTTATTCCAGTCTAACATTTTAAACATATGTATACGTAGACAAAATACGTATTTAAAATAAATTATAAAATATTCCTACCATTAGACTAATTATAGTTTAAATGTCAACGCCTACATTCTTATTAATAGTTATAAGAACTCCTTTTAACACCATCTATTTCTATATTCCTCACACATACAAAGATCGGTGACAAGCACAGACTAAATATAAACATAAGCACAGCCTGTATAACCGTGAGGATCGTTCACAGGTAAATGAAGTTACGGCTACATCCTGTATCGTATATAGAGCGGTTTTACATGTGACGATACGATTGCGATATATTTTTAAAGTCATATTGCTATCTGTAATCGGTTTGAACATATCCATAGTAAAGAAACAAGATAACGTTAACTGACGCTTCTCTCATCCTACTGAACTTTTTAAATTAGGTACTTCACTGAAATTACATAAATATTTTTATATTGTTGTAGTATTAGTAAATCCATTAATTGGGAACATGGATATTAAAATATTTGAAAAAAAACGTTTTTCATCCAAAATTTCAAACCCTGATTCAATATCTTTCAAAAAATAAATCATACAGTATGTTCCCCTTACACTCGACTGAAATATGTATCTATTGCATGCTACTCTTTCTAACACATAGGACTGAGCGGGATAACCGAGTTTCGATATAATAATATAAAAAGTAAACCTTTGGCAGCGCCACTAAACATGCCACTGAGTCGCAGGCAGCGATATAATGACGAAGAAAGTAAGTGTCGCGTCTTTACGTTAGACTGTTTTATCGTGAGTTGTAAAAGTCACTTTTTATGAACAGTGTTAACGCAAGCGACGTGCTGTCTATGCACGACATTCTAAATGCAGAGCAATTATAATGTACAGAGAACAACCAAAAATTAAAATACAAAAAGAGAAAACTATTCAACAATACTTACTTTTTAATTATAACAGAAAACAGTGATCGTTTCCTATTAAGTACTTATATTTCTCAATAATCATAATGTAATTTAACACTGCAATTCTAAAAAAAACACGGTGGAATATTGTTTAAACTTAATATAGATTATACAGTTACCTAATAACATCGCAAAATAAAAGTATTATTATAACGTATTATTTTAACTTTTTTAGTAGAATAGAATAGAATTTTTTATTTGCTAATAAAAAATACAATGCTGATTACAGTCGGCAGTTTTTTTTAACCGATTAGTCGGTTCGTCTCATCTCTATTTTCTGTTGACTCCTTCTCTGAACCGGACGTGAACTAATCACGAAACTACTAAACTGTTTTAATCGATATTTAGAACCCAACAAACTTTATGACCGAAGCCAAACCTCTCCAACTATTGATACACTAGCTTTTGTCCTCGGCTACGCTCGCATGAATTTTAAGCCCTTAAAATATCTGCCACGGCTCAAACTGCGGTTTCTACACATTAATCTTAACAACTTTCCCAAGGAACACATAGTTAATTCGCAAAAAACATTTTGAATCTTCATAAAAATATGTACATACTTTATCTCAGCAATATTCTAAACACTATGGGCTACCAATATCTCGTTCTCCATTAAACAAATTAAATTTTAATCGATAACTTCCTCGTTGTGACATGAAAGAAGGTAAAACAAACAAACATACTCGCATTTATAATATTAAATAGTTTAGTATTAGAATTCTGTGGTTTTGCCTACTCTGTCATCATAATGGCGGGAAACCGTTGCTAGGCAACGCGCGACTGTTGCCCTTAGTAACGCGCTCCGATTTTAGAGCCAGTGTAGACACTGGTCATTTTTTATTTTATTTTTTATTTAGCTTTATTTAACACTGGCTTTGTTAGCAAATAACGTAAAAAGATTTTTAGAAAGCCAGTCATTTTATCCTATAGTAATTTAGTGTTGTAATAAAGTCAAAATAGGGTAGTTTCCTGCTAGTCATTTGGTTTTTTTTGTCAAATGTGGGCGTTCAAGCAAAAAGGGTCTAGTGGTCGGCATTTAGTTTCCGCCGAGATATACACAGTTTTGTAGAGTTGGGTGAAATAACGGCAATTCGCGATTTTAATTTTTTATGAATTATAGCTTATTTATCTAAAAGTTCGTATAGTAAATGACTTTATATGACGTTAATCTATGTAGCAAGCAAGTAGAATAGTAGAATTGTGTGTTTTTTTTATAATGAAGCTTTGAAAACTTTTTTAACATAACAAGGTAGGTATTTCAGAGCTTCAACTTTAAATGTCTGGGAAAAAAATATATGCCAGATTTTGAATCTTTTTTTTATCCTTATTATTTATTGACTATTCTAAATTCCGAATCTAGTCTTAACTCAATACCCCACTACTGGACCCTTTTTGCTTGGACGGCCACAAATGTCAAAAACTACATTTTGTTCTAAAAATGATTGGACTAATGATGTCATAATTTACTGTAGTCGTTGACATGACTCGCGAAGTTTTCTTAATAATACATGTAATGAAATTCTAAGCTATTTGTAGAGTTGCCGCGAATATTCGCTATTATTCGCTATTCGTAATTTTTTTTATTCGTCGAATAGCGAATAATTTTGTCTATTATTCGCTATTCGACGAATAATTCACAGCTTATTAATATGTATACAAAAACTACAGATTTTTTGAAAAATCAAACACATTTTTTTTTCTCATTTAAACTGGTTTAAAAATGATACATATGCATTTATTGTCTTCTCAAAAGTCATAGAATATGTAATTGGTAGATTCATGTAAAATAGAAAAGAATTAATAATTATGTAACGAAAAATAAATGTAAAGCATTATACATTTTAAAACCTAATACCATTAGATATTATTCTTTAATATTAATAATTTACATAGTAAGTATCGTTTTAGATGTCGAACAATTTTGGCGAATAATTCGACTATTCGCAATAGACAATGACGAATATTCGCTATTCGATTATTCGCCATAACTACTATTCGCGGCAACTCTAGCTATTTGTACTTAGTAAGTTATTCTGTTTCAATAGATAGGATATGTATTTAGTGAGAAATATTACATTAAAAAAATATATGCCATTAACTACCTAGTCTAAGGTTGACTGGAAGAGATCCCGTAAGGAATAAGTCCGCCCTTGTATGTCTTGTCCTTGTTTTATGTATTGTATTTTGTTCTTTCACAATAAAGAGTTTACATACATACATACATACATACATACTACCCTGTTAAAATGATAAATAAGGCATGATTTGTTAAATTATGCGCATTTAACATTATCAAAAACTCAAAAATGTTTGTTATTTAAGTAGATACTTTACACACGTTTTTAAATAGTATTTTTTTTTCTACCTAGTAAAAAGTCCCTAACACGCAGGACCTACACCTTTGCCTAATGAATACCAAATTATACAGGATGGAATGTTGGAACGCCATCGCCACCAGGAGGGAAAGTACTCTTAGTATGAACTATATTATACTAATGACTGACTTGGTAGCTAAGTGGTCAGCGATCCTGACCTCTGATCCTAGAGTTCGTGGGTTCGATCCCCACACAGGGCAAACTTTTCTGTAATGAGCAGAATCGTTTGCCCTGAGTCTGGGTGTATTATATCTATATATGTATGTATTTAAAAGTATATGTGTATGTATATCAGTCTCTGGTTCCCAAGATACAGGGAATCCTAGTTTGGGGCTAGATAACCGTGTGTGATTTGACCCGATATTATTATATTATTATAATACTGGAGATACCAAATGTTACTCAAAGCAAGCAATCCTTTATTTTTAGAAATAAGCAAAACTACATTCAAAGATTTTTGAAAATACCCTTGTCACACCCAGGAATCGAACCAGCTAAAATCCGAAAAAATAACACCTGTACTTTTATGGCATTAATCGATAGGGTCAGTAATAAGGATCAAATCTCTTTAACAAATGTGGTAAGTTAAATGAAAGGAAATCCATGAAAACTTAACTTACAAATTCAATGAGACACTTTTACTCCAGCACGAAAGCACTTTTCATTCAAGGGTTCATCCATGGTTCATCGAATTACTTATGTTAAATTAAAAATTCATGGTTCATAACACAAGATTTCATGATTTTCCGTTCATTTAACTTACCATATTTGTAAGAGAGATTTGATCCTTATGATTGATCATATCGATTAATGCCATAAAAGTATTTGTTATTTTTTCGAATTTTAGCCAGTGCGATTCCTAGGTGTGACAAGGGTATTTAAAAAATCTTTGAATGTAGTTTTGCTTCTTTCTAAAAATAAAGGAATGTTTCCTTAGAGTAAAATTTGCTGTCTCTAGTATTTAGAGTACTTTCCCTCCAGGTGGCGTTCCAATATTCCACCCTGTATAGATTACAGTATGCAGGGTGACTGTAGTACATATAACATACATCTAAACCTCTTAGCTGGTGAATAAGCTCATGAAACTAAACAACATTTGTTCTACAATTTTGACAATAGACAACATTTATTTTCGAAACCACAACAAGTCCTTTTTTAAAAATAAAACAATAAGAAACCAAAAATAAAATAAAAAATTACAAAAAATATAAACTAAACTTTAACATAAATAATCGTTGGACTGCTGTGGTGCCAGAAAAATGGACCCCGACTCAGCATATGCTGTGACTAGTGCCACAGCGCTGGTTTTTAGCGGTGCCCAATCGCTGAAAATCAAATACCATTTTGCTGTTCAAATACAAAGTACGTTCCTAATGTAACTATTTGAACTTATAAAAAGACCTACTTTCCCCCAGGAGACCTTAGTCATCGTCATCATTATCATCATCAGCCGAAAGACGTCCACTGCTGGGCAAAGGCCTCCCCCAAGGATTTCCACACCGACAGGTCCTACCTGACAGTAGCTTCCCGCAACCATCACCAGTTCTAGTAGCATGGCGACATATCTCGCGTACGACGCGAGTATTAAAAGCCTTCGTTCCGTTCTAACGTTAAGCTAATGAAAGAGACAGCTGAGCTGTTTTCTCGCGTTTGGCGCGACAAACACCTTTGTCTACGCCTCATGCTAGCCATGCAGGTCATCGGTCCACCGAGTAGGCCTGCCTACACTGCGTCTTCCGGTGCGCGGTCGCCACCTTAGTCAATTCCAGGAATAAAGTATAAGTTCCTTGGGGAAAGTTGTTCAGTTTCACGAGTTGAAACCCCATTTTAAATAGTTTAGCTGATTTTGACCACTCCCTGGTCCTTACCCTCTAAAGGCAAGCGCATTCCCCTACAATTATTAAAAGCCGAGTGAGTGAGGGTACCGGAGGCCCAACCTCCCCCCCTCCCAATTCCCCCTATTACCCCATCCCATTTCAAAGGTCGGCAACGCACTTGTGACTCCTCTGGTGTTGTGGGTGTCTATGGGCGGTGGTAATCGCTTACCATCAGGTGATCCGTCTGCTCGTTTGCCACCTATCACATAAAAAGAAAAAAAAAGTAAGATCCGCTGACTGACAGTTGCTTAGCGCAAACCACCACACGTGCATTTATGTGTGTACGCATGTCATATTATGCTATGTAGTTGTAATAGGTAATAATAACGCAGCAGTTTATGGGATTGTCCGTATTGTGTCTTCGCTGTATGAAATATATAGGGTGACTTTAAATTAGTTTTTGATACGAAAGGCTATGCATGTGCTCATGATAACAAACAACTTTCCCTAAGGAACCCATATTCAAATCGCAAAAAAATGTTGGACTCTTCATACTAATTAAAGTGGCTTTTTTCACTAAACTTAAAAATGCCCCTCCCCCCCTCCTCCCAATATTTTTACAAGTTGGCGCTCCTGAGGCTTGCCAACTACAAAAAAGGCATTTCCGGGATTACCCAGCTCGACATCCGGGACTTGGGTATATTATGCGGGACACAACACACCACATAGGTTCAAAATGGTTAAGGCAAAAAACTATATATTTTTAATCATTTTATTAAAAACAAAAACAATACAAATGTATGACAAACATTTTAAATTATTAAATTAAATTATTTTTTTTTACATTTAAAACTGTACTTATTTTGCGATTTTACGCATTTATAAGTTTTTGTTTTGCAACACAAAGTTATAAAATTCACTGCATTTTTGGTCTAAATTAATTTTAATTTGTAGTTCTGCCTTAACGTGATCGACATACAGCTTATTTGTGCTGTCTGTCCATGCATTTCCACAGAGAGAAAACACTCTCCCTGATGATGCATTTGAAGGAGGTCACACGAAATACGCAATGCGTAGGTATTAAGAAATTTTAATAATGTGTAACAAGTTACTCGGGCCAACTGCCCAACCGTCGGGTTGGACAGTTGGCCCTGCTGGGGCCACTGACACTGGGGCTGGCCACTACCAACTACCGTCGGGTAGTTGGTACGAGATAGATACTAATATCATATAATCACTGATTTCCGGGACAAAAGGCGTCCCGCAAGGGGTCACGGCGGGACGGTCCAAAATTGACCCAGAAGCGGGACGTCCCGGAAAATCCGGGACGGTTGGCAACCCTACTCCTGGGTATCCTTACCAATCATCTGGCATCTGGTAAGACCATACGTAGCCTAATGTTAGAATTTCAAGGTACATATCTAGGTAATTAGAAAATCATTATTGCAAGAAAAACTAAATTAAAATTTCGAATGCAATAAAGATTAACATTGCAACGCATTTGTCAAACAAAACACGAGAAATGTCCAATTATAATTCACTAATTATATTACTTTCCTAACAACATATCAATTTACAGTTAAACCACCTATTATTTTATGTTCTAAATGGAAAGTGAGTTTTTGAATAACAAAAACATAAGTAGGACAAATATAGAATACAAATCGATAACCTGACCGGCCAAATTAGTATGAAGAGTCCAATATTTTCTTTGCGATTTCCTTAGGTATCCTGGATATCTACCGAAGATGGAAATGGGGTTTCGATCTTCAAGCAGTTCCCAAAAGATGCAATATATAGCGCTATAGGCAATATGACAAATGTTTGTGTCCTTTTTTTACGCCGAAATATTAATAATAGAATGATATATTTGATGAAATAGAAAGTGACACAATCTACATTTTATACCGTTAAATATTGGGTTCCCTCGGGAATGGTACGGGGAACAATTAACATTTGGAAAGGAGCTTATTTAGACCAAACAAACAAAACAAGACAAAACACTTTTATCCTGGAATAGTGCGTAGTTCCTGGAGGACCAGAGAAACGCTTTTGATATTTTCTTAAACTGTATGAGACTTAAAATACAAAAATGGATCTTCCGACTACGTTGGGTTATGGGGACCACTTTAACTTCCCATACTAAGTCATGTGAGCAATTTGTATGTTTTTTTTTACATTTCAAGACAGTCGTAGAACAAATGTGTGTGGGCGTTCAAGCAAAAAGGGTCCATTGGTCGGCATTTAGTTTCCGAGATATTCACGGTTTTGTAAAGTTGGGTGAAATAACGGCATTTCGCGATTTTTATTTTCTATTAATAATAGCTCAGTTATCTGAAAGATCGTATAGTAAATGACTTTATATGATGTTAATCTATGTAACAAGCAAGTAGAATTGTGTGTGTTTTTTTGAATAAACACACTTTAAAAATGATTTCTAACAAAACAAGGAAAGTTGGAAAAAAATGTTTGGAAAAAATATATAAGTGCCAGATTTTGAATATTGTTTTGATCCTTATTAATTATTGACTATTCTAAATTCCGAATCTAGTCTTAATACCTCACAACTGGACCCTTTTTGCTTGGACGCCCACAAATATTTAATATGCTGTGATAAAAGTCCCGTTTTTTACACCTGTAAAATGAAAAAGACCAATCTCGGAAATTTTCCGGAACACATCAATGCAAGTAAAATTTTGTTTGGCGGCAAGACTTAGATAGCTAGTTGACTAGCTAGTGGGCTCAAAAATACCCTACCAGCAACCAAACCGAGTCTTAAAAAGTTTGAAGCCGGGAATGAATCCCGCAACCTTCTATGTAAAGCGAGCGGACTATAATATATAGATAGCCGTAGGCCACGGATGCTGTCAATCTCATCTCATCTCACTATAAAATTATAAATGCGAAAGTATGGATGTTTGTTTATTTATTTGTTTCTTTGTTCCACTTTCACACCGAAACTACTGGACGGAATTCTATGAAATTTTGTAGGTAAATATACAGGGTGTTAAAAAAGTGCGTTTGAAATTTTAAGGGGTTACTCACTATCAAGTACAGAACCCAGGAAAAATATTGAAAAAATCCGCTCTTCAATTATTTTTTTCAGATTCTCATACTAAATCTTAATAGTGAATCGAGAATTTGTATGAAAAACTGCAAAAAAAAATTGAAGAGCGAATTTTTTCAATATTTTTCCTGGATTCTATACTTGATTCTGAGTAACCCCTTAAAATTTCAAACGCACTTTTTTTAACACCCTGTATAAAGCACTCGGCTAACACATAGGATAGTTTTAAGCCCGGAAAACTCGAGTGTTCCCAAGGAATGGCAAAAAACTGAAATTTTTACTTAGTCACTAGATGGCGCTGCCTTAAGGTGAAACGTCTCGGAATTTACTAGCGCTCCAAGTAGCCACTTTTAGCACTTGTCCCATTTATAACTATACAAAGATATTCTCAATGCTTGCAATGATCGCTAAAATACATTACCACCATATGGTCTAATGCTCTCAAACAAAAGCAAGTCTGTGTATCTTCTGTAGTTTAATAAAAATAAATTAAAAGCCTCACTAGAGCTCCGAAACGTTCCCCCTTAACATTTTATTTCTCTCTGGACCCAATTCTCAAGTCCACGCCGACGAAGTCGCGGGCGGAAGCTAGGCGGACTATTTTATATTGGGTAAAACCCAAAGCTAGATCACCCAGTTTCTTAAATTTCCATTATCTCATACGAATAGAAATCAATCGTCAATTTTCAAATGACTTGAACCATTTTCATGGCGTATTATGTTCCCATGCACTCATTATAACTAATTATTTACGGTCGAATGTACATTTCTATATGAGATTGGCCGATTTCGAGGCAGCTATTAGTGGAACAGTAGTACTTAGTTAGAGTTAGCATTATGAAAGGGATTTTAATTTTAAGTATTTTTGTTGTTACTGCATACTGTCTGCCGGCGGTAAGTTAATTAAATAAATAATAAAAATATAAATAAATAAATATCCAGGATAAATCACACACAGTCATCTGGCCCCAAACTAGGATTCCCTGTACTATGGGAACTGGAGACCGATATATAACACAAACAAACATATATAAGGTGCTGCTTTATTAGTGCCCGATATTTTAGTCAGTGCTTCTACTCCTGATTCTGATCACCTTTCCCCAAGGAACCCATAGTCAAATCGCAAAAAAATTTTTGGGCTCTTCATACTAATTTGGCCGCTCGGCTGATCGTTTTTTATGAAGAGTCCAAAAAATTTTTTTCGATTTGACTATGGGTTTCTTGGGGAAAGTTGATCAGAATCAGGAGTAGAAGCACTGACTAAAATATCGGGCACTAATAAAGTAGCACCTTATATAGATATAATACACCCAGACACAGAGAAAACAAATCTGCTCATCACAGAAATGTTTGCCCTAGATGGGGATTGAACCCACGACTCGCGGATCAGTAGTCCGGAGCACTAACCACTGAGGCACCGAGTCAATTAACAATTAGTTAAGTTAGTTAGTTAGTTTAGTTCATTATTCTATAATCCATTTATTAAAGTTAGTTAATTAATTGTCAATTATGCGGCTGTAATTATGTCGCAGTAATAAGAAAAACAAGTTTCTTTGCAAAAAAATTGATAATTGCAAAATGTTGTGTTAAAAAAACGAATCGGACAGACGGATAGTTTAACAAATGTGTTATTTTTTACAGCTACAACAGCCGTTGGATGATGAAGACGTAATATTCTTTATTATTAGTTTAATATTTTATAATATAGTATTTTTATAATCTATCTATCTATCAGCCGAAAGATGTCCACTGCTGGACAAAGGCCTCCCCCAAGGATTTCCACACCGACCAGTCCTGTGCGGCTCGCATCCAGCGGCTTCTTGCAACCTTGAGGAGAGCAAATGAGGAGATACGTAGGAGAACTAAAGTTACCGACATAGCTCTCAAAATCGCTTGACTTAAGTGGCAGTGGGCAGGGCACATAGCTCGTAGAACAGATGGCAGTTGGGGCAATAAAGTTCTCGAGTGGCCACCGCGCATCGGAAGACGCAGTGTGGGCAGGCCTCCGACTCGGTGGACCGACGACCTGGTAAAGGTTGCAGGAAGCCGCTGGATTTTTATAATATTTTAAAATAATTCAGAGAATGTGTATCTGAATAAATTTTTTTCCAAGAGTCTACTGAAAAGAGTTATCGTTGATATCTTTTGTATGGCAGGCATACACATACAAATACAAAATATGGCATGGCCGCTTATAACTTTTTCATAGAGTGGATTCTAATTTAGTATAGATTCGCTATGTATGCTAAAACCAAATCCATTTGATTGAAACCTAAAACGCATAAGTTTAAATTAAAATAAAAATAATAATAGATACATTTAAAAAGAGATTTCAAAAATGTCGCAACTCGTACTTTCACTTTGACATACGCTTTTTTTATTCCATTCATCCCCAAATACAGGCCAAAAACTTCGAAGTAGTTTTTCTCGCTCCCTTCTTTACTAAAAATTGTTTTTGTTTTAATAGTTATCTTTTACGCATTGCTATTGTTGACTATTTTTTAATAGTTTTTTTTATTAATTTGATTACAGACAAGAAGAAGGATACACAGTTTAAGCTTGCAGGTAATAGATACCACAGATATGTAAAACGCACGTCGATATTTATATTAGGCATTTAACCCAAAAAGAAGATTCACATCGTTAGAGACCCGTATCGTCCCCTCTGTAGGGGCACGGGTCTCTTTCCATAACTCGGAAAGGTAAAGGCCTACTCCATACATGGGGCCAAATCCGGATTAGTGGAGGTTGTGGGGCTAGTGGTAAGCCCGATCAGAAAATACAGGTTATAACGCTGCCATGCTTACGATAACAGCAGTAAGTCTGTGAAACACACTTTCGAATTTTCGTCACATTTTGCATTTTCCGAATTGTTTCCTTAGATTACTTTAAATACGATTTTTGAAATGTGTAGCCCAGATTCAGTATTTTTATTATCATTTAATTGTCCTATTTATTAGTTCTTACATTATTAAATGACGAAATTGATGAAGTTACTGCTTTTTAAAATGTACTTACTGCTCTTATCGTAACGTTGAGTGTACAAGTTCCGAGTGGTAGGAACTTTGTACTAGGTAGAAAAAATATGCCGATTTAAAAGTACCTATGTGTAAAGCATCTACTTAAATAAAAAAGATTTTCGTTTTTTTTTTAATTTTTTACGGCAGAACGTGTCTTTAGACAGTTAATGGCATGATCAATAGCACTGAGCTATAACCGCTTCGTGCCTATTTATCAACCGACTTCAAAAAAAGGAGGAGGTTCTCAATTCGTCGGAATCTTTTTTTTTTATTTTTTATATATGTATGTTCACCGATTACTCAAAGACGCCTGAACCAATTTCGAAAATTCTTTTTTTGTTTGAAAGGGTATACTTCACAGGTGGTCCCATATAAATTTTATCGAAATCGATTCAGCGGTTTTTGAGAAAATCAACAAAAACATAGTAAAATTGGAGTTGTTGCGATTGAAGTCGGTTGTTTTTAACGTATTCAGCGTGGTCAATTATTTCTCTTCAAATACGCTAAATATTGCTCAGATGGAATTGGATACCCTATCCCAGTGGTTTTCAACCTATAGATAGCGACCCCCTGGGGGATCGCGAAGCCTTTCTCAAGGGGTCGCGGGTAAAAGAAAAAGTTAGTGTTTATAGGTCCTACACTGTAATGAAAAAAATCGATTTCAGTGAGAAGGCTGGTCCTGTTTATTTTTTAACAATTTGTCAAAACATGGTTCTATTTTGGTAAATCAATTTTTTTAAAGAAAATATAAACATAGTCTTTCAAATCACTAACATTTTGTATGTTTATGGCCCTAGGGGGGTCGTAAGATTTTTTTAACTTGTAAAGGGGTCGGGTATTAAAAAAGGTTGAAAAACACTGCCCTATCCTACCAAACGAACCCAGTCCTATAAAGTTGGACCCCGCCTGAAATAAAAACCACACAGAAAAAAACGCTTCTTTGCTACAAGAACTAAATATGTTTCAACTGATATTTCTTAATCTCAAATATAAAAGTATTGCTGGAAGACAATCGCACTAACGTTGCAAAAATTTTAAATTCTTAAAAATCAAGATTTAATATTTTGTGACAAGAATTTTATTACTCGGTCGAAAACGCATATCTTGGATGAAAATAGACTGACTTCTCGCAATTAGAACGACACCTTCTTAGCTGCGCAGTTTTCACTTGATAGTTCAATTCTTATTCCAAAGAAGAAGAATAATCAGCTACAGAATAATTTTAGATGTCCAATGCAGGATTATAAAATATTGTAGCAAAACACTGTGATTGGGTAAAAAATGTTATTTATTTGCTCCAAGAATCAGCCAAACATGTACTGAAGATTTATGACAATATTAATTCAAGAAATATTAAACTTAGTATTAACAATAATTATGTCGTCCAAGCATCTGATAATTATTCAGCAAATAATTAAAAAAATATTGAGGCAAAAATTATAATACTCGATATACAATAGTATTTGTTTCACCCAAGAATTAATTATGAATGCAAGTAAGTATTAAAAAATTTTTAATGGAAAATACATTATTAAAGTTACTTACTATGAGACACGAGTTTTGTTCGCCCTAGAACCAGTTAAATTAAGACTTTATTAATACAAAAAATATATTAAAGAAAAAATATATTTTAAGAAAAAAATTACGATGTAACAAAAAAATTTTTTTTTAGGACTTTTCCCTTTACTTATGCTATAAGACATTGCTTCCTGCCAAATTTCATGATTCTAGGTATACGTTTTGATTCCCATACGAGTGTCCAAATATGCGGCATAAACGGCCGTATCTTTTGATTGCGTTGGCATAGAAGTTTGATTTTTCCACAGCTTCAAGAGGTTGCAGGCCTGAGAATTTGTATAAAATTCAACTTGATACGTCTACGCGTTCCTGAGAAAAAGGGACTTGACATACAGACAGACAGACGGATGGACAAACGGACGGACGGGCGGACAGACGGGCGGACAGGCGGACAGACGGACAGACGGACAGGCGGACAGACGGACAGACGGACAGGAGGACAGGCGGACAGACGGACAGACGGACAGACGGACAGACGGACAGACGGACAGGCGGACAGACAGACAGGCGGACAGACGAACAGACGGACAGACGGACAGACGGACAGACGGACAGACGGACAGACGGACCGACGGACAGACGGACAGACGGAAAGACGGACAGACGGACAGACGGACAGACGGACAGACGGACAGACGGACAGACGGACAGACGGACAGACGGACAGGCGGACAGACGGACAGACAGACGGACGGACAACAAAGTGATTCTATAAGGGTTCCTTTTTTTCTTTTGAGGTACGGAACCCTAAAAAGAGTTTTTAGTTATTGAATGATGAAACAAAATATTTCAATTGGATAATATTTACGATAAGATAGCCTCTCCCTTAGGTTAATTCATTCATTTTTTAATTAAAATAGATTTACTCTTGGGCTAATATAATAAAGTTTTGAAAAAAGAGTCATTAATATTAAAAGAAAAAAATAATATTAGATTGAAATAGTTTCGCTCTTGGAAAAATTCGTTTTTTAAAAACAACATTTCGTTTTTAAAAAAAAATACTTATCAAAGTTGTTACAAGACATTTAGTACTTGGGCTAAGAACTATAATACAAAACATCTTATTTCTTGGGCGAAGATATTTTCGGTTTTCCTTATATCGAAAACCTAAAAGGTCTTGAATGAAATAAACTCTCTTGGTTTAAGAGATTATTTTTTTCTGTGCATGACCTCCTGGTTCCTGTTTCTTAAAAATCTCTTCTCACTTATATTATAAATGCGAACGTTCCGCTTTCATGTCGTTGCACAGTGTTGAACAGAGTTGGATGTTTGGTAGGTAGATGGAAGTACTAGAGATAGAGATATAGTACACACATACACACACACACACACACACACACACACACACACACACACACACACACACACACTAACACACACACGCACACTAACACACACACACACACACACACACACACACACACACACACACACACACACACACACACACACACACACACACACACACACACACACACACACACACACACACACACACACACACACACACACACACACACAATAGTTTAAGTTATAGGTTTAAAATTCACATGTTTTGTTATTGTTAGCATATAAATAGTATGTTTTTTCGTTTTTGCTATACATATAAGAATATGTCGGAACGCCTCTATAACCAGGGGAGAGCGCTAACTGCAGCGACACAGCGAAAGCTAATGCTGCTGTTATCGAACACACATTTCTAAATTTTAAGTTTTTGGTTCCAAATAAATATTTTTTCATTTTCATTTTTTCATTCAGATTAACACATAGGATATTTTTTATCCCGGAAATATGTATGGTTCCCGTAGGATACTTATTAAAAGGCGGGAAAGTGAAAATGTGTTTTTACTTTTTTTTTCAAATTGCAACATATTGAGAGGGTGAAAAGTGACGTAGGATACTTTTTATTCAGGAAAAACATTACGTTCGCGAGAAATCAGAAAAACGTTTTGACACTATTTTATGAGGACAGTTATAAAAACGAAACGAAGTTAGGTATAAAGATCTTACTCCCATGTCAAAGGCCGGCAACGCACTTATGACTCCTCTGGTGTTGCGGGTGTCTATGGGCGGCGGTAATCGCTTACCATCAGGTGATCCGTCTGCTCGTTTGCCACCTCTGCCATAAAAAAAAAAAACAAAAAAACAAAACGATAACTACGCGGGCATAGCCGTGAACAAAAGCTAGTACAGTAATTTTATTGTACATTGCGTAGCTAGTTCGGATATTAAATTTTATTTTATCTTCCAAGTATTTCAAAGTCCCATACTTCTGTAAAAGATTTAATCATTTCAGCTGTTCGATGATAACGACGATGACAGTCATCAGGTAAGCTCCAGGATCTTATATTAACACTTTAAAAATCCTTAAAATCCAAACGGATGCACGGTTTGGCGACAGACGGACAGACGGACCGACGGACAGACGGACAGACGGAAAGACGGACAGACGGACAGACGGACAGACGGACAGACGGACAGACGGACAGACGGACAGACGGACAGGCGGACAGACGGACAGACAGACGGACGGACAACAAAGTGATTCTATAAGGGTTCCTTTTTTTCTTTTGAGGTACGGAACCCTAAAAAGAGTTTTTAGTTATTGAATGATGAAACAAAATATTTCAATTGGATAATATTTACGATAAGATAGCCTCTCCCTTAGGTTAATTCATTCATTTTTTAATTAAAATAGATTCACTCTTGGGCTAATATAATAAAGTTTTGAAAAAAGAGTCATTAATATTAAAAGAAAAAAATAATATTAGATTGAAATAGTTTCGCTCTTGGAAAAATTCGTTTTTTAAAAACAACATTTCGTTTTTAAAAAAAAATACTTATCAAAGTTGTTACAAGACATTTAGTACTTGGGCTAAGAACTATAATACAAAACATCTTATTTCTTGGGCGAAGATATTTTCGGTTTTCCTTATATCGAAAACCTAAAAGGTCTTGAATGAAATAAACTCTCTTGGTTTAAGAGATGTTTTTTTTCTGTGCATGACCTCCTGGTTCCTGTTTCTTAAAAATCTCTTCTCACTTATATTATAAATGCGAACGTTCCGCTTTCATGACGAAACTGTTGAACAGAGTTGGATGTTTGGTAGGTAGATGGAAGTACTAGAGATAGAGATATAGTACACACATACACACACACACACACACACACACACACACAAACACACGCACACGCACACACACACACACACACACACAATGTTATCGAACACACATTTCTAAATTTTAAGTTTTTGGTTCCATATAAATATTTTTTCATTTTCATTTTTTCATTCAGATTAACACATAGGATATTTTTTATCCCGGAAATATGTATGGTTCCCGTAGGATACTTATTAAAAGGCGGGAAAGTGAAAATGTGTTTTTACTTTTTTTTTCAAATTGCAACATACTGAGAGGGTGAAAAGTGACGTAGGATACTTTTTATTCAGGAAAAACATTACGTTCGCGAGAGATCAGAAAAACGTTTTGACACTATTTTCAACCGACTTCAAAAAAAGGAGGAGGTTCTCAATTCGTCGGAATCTTTTTTTTTTTTTTCTATGTATGTTCACCGATTACTCGAAGACGCCTGAACCGATTTCAAAAATTCTTTTTTTGTTTGAAAGGGTATACTTCACAGGTGGTCCCATATTAATTTTATCGAAATCGATTCAGCGGTTTTTGAGAAAATCAACAAAAACATAGCAAAATTGGAGTTGCTACGATTGAAGTCGGTTGTTTTTAACGTATTCAGCGTGGTCAATTATATTTTATGAGGACAGTTATAAAAACGAAACGAAGTTAGGTATAAAGATCTTACTCCCATGTCAAAGGCCGGCAACGCACTTGTGACTCCTCTGGTGTTGCGGGTGTCTATGGGCGGCGGTAATCGCTTACCATTAGGTGATCCGTCTGCTCGTTTGCCACCTCTGCCATAAAAAAAAAAAACAAAACGATAACTACGCGGGCATAGCCGTGAACAAAAGCTAGTACAGTAATACAAATACATTTTATTGTACATTGCGTAGCTAGTTCGGATATTAAATTTTATCTTCCAAGTATTTCAAAGTCCCATACTTCTGTAAAAGATTTAATCATTTCAGCTGTTCGATGATAACGACGATGACAGTCATCAGGTAAGCTCCAGGATCTTATATTAACACTTTAAAAATCCTTAAAATCCAACGGATGCACGGTTTGGCGACTACTTGAAAAATCGTTTTTTTTAAATAACTTGAAAAATCCGTTTTGGTTACTAACTCTATTTAGTAGTTCCCTAAGTGGATGGTAACGTTTGCAAGTTTGTATGTGTGTTTATCTACGTAACTCGTAAATCGCGTAAACGTTATTTCATGAATATAGGTATGCATTATTTCAAAACTTTCGGAAAATTACGTGGGTAATCGGAATTTTATTGGATGTAACCCATATTTTCACAAAAAAAATGGTTTTAATCCGTAGGCGTGGTATAAAGCGTATTAAACGAGTAGGTATATTTGAACGTAACCGATGATTCCCGAACGCTCGAGATTTACGCCATCTCCTGGAAACTGCAAAGCTTTTAGAAGAGTCTGGTGACAGGGACGTGGCCTTTATGGACAGAAAAGTCACGGCCTTTAGAGTCAGTGCTGAAAAATGTGTACTCATTTATTATTTATGTACGCCCCGTTCAAGCTCCACAGATTAGAAGTGATACCAATTTTGGCAATTAACCTATATTCCCGAAGTCACACATTAGGTCTTTGCTCTTCCATGCCTTCAGATATTCTCATTGTTCGGGAAGAGTTTAAAGGTAGAAAGTTCAGTAGTAAGTTATGTTAAGGGTACTTTAATTTAAAAAAAACTTTGACAGCACGAACATCACCACCACAAGCACGAAGACTTAGAAAAGCAGCAGCAACAGGCACGCCTTGAAGCACTGCAGCAGGTGCAAGAGAGACGACTGAAGCAACTCCAACGACTAAAAGCCTTGGAGAGATTACAGGTAAATGACAACCTGGAGAAGAAGCAAATATAACAGGAGGAACAGATTAACTTGTAAGATCAGAAGTTAAAACAAGGTAGCTGATGAGAATTTATCCTTAGAAGAAGTTAAAAGAAGAAGTCCGCTTCCTATACCTATTATATAGGAAGTGGACAGCAGTAGGGATTTAGAGGAATCAATATTTTCAAGAAAGGTGATATTGACAGCAGAAGTTGAATCAAAAGTTGAAAGCTCTGCAGGAGTATTAGAAAATACTATTAATAGAAAGATATTGATAGGAGAAGTAGAATCAAAAGATAAAAGCTCTTAAGGAGTAGCAGAAGAGATGATTAAATAAGAAAGAAGAAAAAAAACAACAAAGGTTAGTATTTCAGAAATAGCAAAAGGAAACTGTTGGTCTGGAGATAAAATAACATTGAAATCAGTATAGACACAAGAAATAACTGCAGCAACAAGTTTTCAAATAAGTCTAAAAGTAAGGAGAGTCTCAATTCAACAGGAACTATTAGTGAATAAATTGACGGATGAGTAGCTGCTCTGAATTGATATTTTCCTTGAGGAATGGAGAAAGTTATTCAGTTGTATAAGTTAAGTAGCATCTACCATCTTCTGCTTGTCAGGGTATAAAAAGGCATAGAATAAAAATGGACCATATATTATTGTTGTTTCACATCAACAGGCTTAGTGCCTTTACTCTTCAATCACTTTTATTACACTTTACAATTACAATTATAACCAAAACCATTTCTTTAGGAGAGAGAAGAACAGCAGCGTCTCCAAGCTCTTCAAGAGTTGCAGGAGAGGAAACTAAAGGAATTGCAGCAAGCCCAGCAGGTGCGTGTAAATACCAACACAATCCAACACGTACTTATATTTCACGCTCGTGTCAGAAGAATGGTCTACCAGCCACGCCAGTGGGGACGCTACAGGTAGTAAACATCATCATCAACCGAAAGACGTCCACTGCTGAAACAAGGCCTCCTCCAAGGATTTCCACACCGACCAGTCCTGCGTTCCCCGCATCCAGCAATTTCCCGCAACCTTCACCAGGTCATTAAGTTAAACAAAAATTGTTTGATGACGGACTCTGTCCGAGTGGACTTATCTATCGTCAAATAATTACTCTGAGCTATCCCAGAACTGACAACCGCTAGAAAGAGCAAGTTCTACAGTGGAGACCGCGTTTAGGCGAATGTAGCGAGAAACGCCCCTAGCTAGCCCCGGCTATGTGAAATGATGATTTGCGCAGGGTTGCTGGTGAGAGCTGAATGCGCCAATCCGAAGACAGGTATTTATCGAATGCCGTGGGAGACGTATATGTCCAACAGTGGACTAATATAGACGTTAGAACTCTTTCATCATTATCGTAATCACAGCGACCGCGGAAGTACTCCATCAACGGGAGGGCAAACATTTTTTTTAATTAAAAATTTGAGTGCGTTTGCCAGTCAAACGCTCTGTGAAGGATATAGCACAGAGAAACCTTTATTACAATAATATTGTAGGGGCGCTCCCCCCCCCATTTCATTTTAGGGGCATTTGGCCCCTCTGCCCCCCACTACCGCGGCCGCTGCGTAATCATCAGAAAAGTTTATGTGGTCGTTTGTCATTTCAGCTTGCAAAACTGCAAGAAAACCGAGATAGCCCATCATATGAAGAAAAGTTGAAAGTAAGTTCTTCAGAAATATTTGTATACATTTAACAAAACTTCATTAGCGCGTTACTCTTTCTTACCCATACAAGGGGCGGATGTGCGTCATAATTATGTCTGAAGTTATAGTGCAGGGGTCACCAAATGGCAGACCGCGGTCCGGATCCGGACCACCGACCTGTTTTGTGCGGACCTTCTGTAAACAAATCAACTTACGCGATTTTTTTAACTGTGCAAGTCCAGCTGTCAAAATTTAAATAGGACAATGTTCAATTTATGTCAAATCCCATACCTACATTGTTTGACGGCTCGACCTGTACAGTTAAAAAATAATTTATTATTGTTATTTATAGTTAATATAAGTGCAGGTATTATTTGAATTTTAGAAAGTAAATAGAAGAGAGGATGTAAGTAAACCCTGGGAGAGGGGTAGGGGGACCAGCTGCTGTAAAAAAGTAGGACCGGACCGCGACGGTCATATTATTTCCTAAAACGGACCCCAAATGAAACTAATTGGTGAACCCTGTTACTTATAGTGCAACGCAACGTTGCATGTGGCGAGCGATATCGTAGGTCGTTTGGTACAGCTACTTTTTAGGTTCCGTACTCAGTACAAATGGCAAAAGCCTCTTAGTTCCCGTACGGAACCGGTACTTTTGGTACTGGTTTCAAACTCTAATCGCGATAACCTCCTTAAGGGCAAGCTACGTTTAACCTATTCAGTTTTTACAAAAATAAAAGAAGGACTTGATTACGCGACTGCGATGTACTCAAAAGCGGATTACGTTACCGCGTATGTACGTTACTGCGAAACATTTTTTGATCAGAGAGATCCTTCGCTTTTTTCGTCGTAGGTAGGGTTGCCAGGTGTCCGGCTTTTTACAGTCGTATCCGGCCAAATATAAGGAAGTCCGGCCTGTCGGCTTTTGTTAGGCTTTTCGTCTTCCTTTCGATAACCTCCTTAAGGGCAAGCTACGTTTAAGATAGATAGATACCTATTCAGTTTTTACAAAAATAAAAGAAGGACTTGATTACGCGACTGCGATGTACTCAAAAGCGGATTACGTTACCGCGTATGTACGTTACTGCGAAACATTTTTTGATCAGAGAGATCCTTCGCTTTTTTCGTCGTAGGTAGGGTTGCCAGGTGTCCGGCTTTTAACAGTCGTGTCCGGCCAAATATAAGCAAGTTCGGCCTGTCCGGCTTTTGTTAGGCTTTTCGTCTACCCCGCTTCGCCAAAATCTGTCGAATGAAAGCGTGAGTGACTCACGCGGACACGCATGACTCGCGACCTCTCGCAGGAGTCGCACCTACCTATGAAATTGCCGTTTTGAAAGTTCAACTGCATTTTATCCCAAATATTAATTTACCTCCATCAAATTATTTATCACATTCTGACTTTCATGACTTTCAAGGGCTTTCATGAGTTGTAGCGTGATGTCTCTCATGTAAAAACTCACTGTGTAAGGTTCCATTGGATACTGTATTGGCGTTTTGTTAGAGGTCAATTGCGTCAATTTTTTCTACCAAAAAAAATTATTGAAAAATTCATATTATTTTTTTTATATTAATTTTGTCTTCTTCTTTTAAAAAAATGGCCATTTTAAATAGGTAATCAAAATGAATGAGAGTAATACACAAATTAAAATATCTTTTTTATCTTTTAAAAACCAATGTGTCAGGCTTTCAGGGCAAAATGTCCGGCTAAATATGGATCTGTGTCCGGCTTTTCTATTTTTGGGCCTGGCAACCCTAGTCGTAGGGCTTACAAATATTTTTTAACATTCAAAAAATTTCAAAAAAAAATTGACTTTTTAGCAAAGTAGAAGAAAAAAAGTTGTTCAGTTTCACGATTAGAGGCTTTATGATACACAGTAATTATAGGGCATCAGTTTAAACCGCGATTTTTCATTCTGAAAATGGCACTGGGTGGGTGAATTAAGAAAGTGAACAACTTTATTCAAGAAACCTATATTTCGCATAAATTTTGTAGGAGTTTTGATGTCTTTCGCAGTAACGTTTTCGCTGTAAATTTTTTCGCTCTTGTGTTTTTCGCAGTCGTGTCGTAATGAAGTTTAAAAGAAGACAAAAAAATTTAACACAAGGGACAAAAACAAAAACGAACTTAAAATTACACTAACAATTTAACCTTTATTAGGCAAAACAGTGGTATTTTGCTACCACTTTTAGTTATTTTACGGTTCCTTTGTCGTTTCAGGTCGTAAAAGTACAAGAAAACAGAGACAGTCCACAGTATGAAGAGAAATTGAAAGTAAGTTGTTCAAAAATATACCAATATCACTTACCTACAACTTTTTACATCTTTTGTTTTCACGAATAAACGGTTTCAGTCTTGTAAATCTCTTAACTTACTTTTTTTTTTTTTTAAATATAGGATTACGTAGATTTTTTATATCTACTGGTTTTTTAAAACAATTTTTACCGCGTTTTACGTGGCTCTATGCTGCCATCTATTTAGTATTAAAAGAACAAAATTTTAATATTAACGACTAACACTCAGTTTCAGATTTTAAGCAGAAGCGTCTCGATCAGATTGTCCCCATAAAATAATAGGATCATGGCTCATTTAATAGTTTCTAAACCCATTTTATAATTAAAGCTTAAGTATTTCAAATTTCAGCACAATATAAGGGTAAGATAATATTTAAGTTATATCCCCGTAAGGCCCAATGTCCTATTTTTAGGACATAGGTTTAGAAGTAGTTCAGAAAAGATTACCTAAAAGAACTGATTTTCGAACTCGTATTACGATTTGAATATTGGCTCCATTTCTGAATGAACCACATTTGAGTTCAAGCGTTAGGGTAATTTTTTTAGATCGTTGGGCCGTAATGAAATTTGGCTCGGGCCTTACGAGGTTAAGTGAGTCGCTTCGCTAACATTTCCCGAAACGTTGAGTGTATAAGTTAGTTACGCATGGTAGGGACTTTGTTATAAACAAAAGAAAATTACAAAAAAAAATCTACTTAAATAAAAAGAACATTTTGATTTGAATTTATGTTTTTTAATTGTTTTTCTTTTTATAAAGGGATATAAAATGAGTTTTGACTGAGTTCGTTTGTGATCAACTCTTTTTCTCACATCTTCTGTCAAAAAATAACTTTTAATTCTGAAGGAAATTTAAAATTGCAGAATTATCAATTGGACTTGGTGCCTCAAAATGATCAGGAATCGGTAAATATCTTTACTCTTTAATTGGCTAAAAGTACATAAGAAATTTATTGAACGGTTTTTTTTTATTTTTAGTTATTATTATAGTATATTATTTTATTTTAATTATTTTTAGTTTATAGTTTGAAAGCAAAGACAACTTTTTTCACTGTACAATATATTTTTATAGAAAAAAGATCTTGGTGTAAGTAAAGATAGCTATGTAATATTTTAAATATTAGTACAAAATACATGAATATTTCTTTTGAAAAAATCCAGTAAAATGTAAATGCAAAAGGTCGGCTGGCACTTGTGACTCCTCTGGTGTTGCGGGTGTCTATGGGCGGCGGGAATCGCTTACCATCAGGTGATCCGTCTGCTCGTTTGCCACCTATCACATAAAAAAAATGTAATCAAGTTTTAACTTTACAGGAAGTTATAACATCCTACGTTAGTATTAGAAATTAATAATATTTAAAGTTTTGAACATTAACTGTTTTCTGAATGTGCAAAGAGTTTCTCTTTAAAAACGATAAGTAAAAATTGAGATACCTATTCTCATTGGGGTATTTTCAGATACCGCCGGACCAAAATGTAAGTTTTGAGACAAAATAAAATAACACTTTAGCCTAATACAATCACAATACAATTGACGTTAAACAAGTAAATATTTACCTTGTTCCAATTAAGAAAAAGCAAAGGTCAACAAACTTACATGGAACTGACACATGTCAACGTCAGTTGCCTACTTTTTTTTATTGGAATGAACTATACCTAAACTCCATTGTAAACTGAATAATATGGGTGACATATCCATAGGACGTACCTTATAGCGTTTTCATAAAGTCGTTAATCGATTATCGTCTTTTGAGATGCAGCGCTAGAAGTACGCAGCTGACAGCTGTCACTCATATCATCAAGTTTGGAATAGAGATTAATACCTAAGCAATGAGAATAATATGATTGTACAGTGAACGTACTCACTGGCGCCGACTCCATAGGGCACCCCGAGCCCCCCCAATTACATTATCAGCGGGGCTGAGCCCCCCCCCCCATATATTATATTAAAATACTGGTGCCGCTTGAGGCTCGCGCCCTACAGTCCCTCAACGATACTGACAAAAACCATATCTACGCGTGAGAAGCCGTGAGTGAAAATATTAGAAAAAGAAATAAAAAAAACGCCCTAGCCCCCCAATATTTTTATGAAGTCGGCGCCCCTGAACGTACTATTTTATTTAGTCCATATTTAGTCCCAGTTCGTATTTTTTTAGCTTTAGGAGCAAAGAATTATGTGCCTGACTTCTATAACTAAAATTTTAAAATTGGATTTTGGAATCGAGTCGGTGCTTTCAGAATTAAAAAGATTAATTTCGAGTTAGTTAATATTATATGTACTTAAACGGTACTCTTTATATTTAAATTCAATACCAAAAAATATTCCTGAAATCATTCGACGCTTGTTTATTTTTTCAGCGAGCTTTCAACGTTTTCCCAGACGTACATGACCTAGGAGTAAGTACTTATTACCTCTATTTTTTTTAATTTAAATTTTAAGTTGACTGTTAGTCAACTGAAGTAACTTTTATCAAATGTCAGAAATGACAATTTATTCCAAAATGTTTAAAATATAGCGAACGATCACGTCATAGAGTCATTACGAATTTTTTTTTTAATGCGCATACTTATAATAAAAATTTCAAGCCAGCAAGTTTTTCTACTCTTTCATAAAAGAGTTATGAAGTGAAAATTATTTTATTATTAATTTTTGAATGCTGATAGAGTAAACTAACCTATTCTATTTGCCAAGTGGCTGAAATGAAAACTGAAGCTTATTTATTTAAAAAAAGTTGTTAAGTGTATTAAAGACTAAGGTTCTATACCATCTCTATGTGGGCCTTTAAAATATAATACTAACAACGGCAAAAAAAATCCAACAACTGTGCAACTAATTTATTATTACAATAACCCTATTGTAACCCTACCTTCTTCATAAAATAAAGCCAAAAATTGGGAGTTAAAAATTCAAAACGTTTACAATTGCGAGTAATAAGGGCTTTAACATATTTTTACACAGAATTAGAAATAATAATGCTGAAGATGGAAGAGATCTATTTTGGTAGCCAATCAAGCGGGCTTAGATAATATCTACTCACTATCAAAACCAATTCTAAAACAAAATTAAAAACTAAAAACCTCTTGTTGTAAATAAGGTGACTGAAATAGCAAGCCACGGGGGCATTGAAAATAGGACTTGTTTTAGTACCGTAGGCTTGAAAACTTCTGACACTGGGGTTGGCCACTACACTAGTCCCACAACCTCCACCAATCGGGATTTGGCCCCCGTGTGTGGAGTATGGCCTTACCTTCCCGAGGTATGGGAAAAGACCCGTACCCCTGCAGTGGGGATGATATGGGTTGTACTTACCTAAATATTAACGTTTCTTTTTTTGCAGTACATTAGTTTGAAATACGTATGTATTCGAGGATTTTAAATTAATTTACCTACTTTTTTTTGTTTTTAAAGCTTTCATTAAGATTGGTGCATAGCGCTTTTAAATTTTCAGTCACAAGTAAAATAGGTAACATAATTATTTTTAACCAGATACCACCACAAGCAACAAGGCAGCAATATCAGGTGAATTTACATTTTAGTTTTTATACCAGGTCTTTGGGGTTAGCCACTAGCCCCACAACCTATACCAATCCGGACTTGGCCCCGTGTGGCCCAACTTTCCCGAGGTACGGGAAAAGACCCGTGCCCCTGCAGTGGGGACGATATGGGTTGTAAACATACCTGGTCTAACAAAATCGGGTTGAAATATTTACGTATAAACTGTTGTCTTCAGTTCATGAAAATGCACAGCTTTCCCCTTGAAATATGAGTTCTCTTCAGTGACTACCCAAGTAACACACAAAGTCTGTATAGCAGCTGAATTATAGAAGAAATGCACGCTTAATGCTGAATAAGCTAGCTGTATAACACGCTGTATGACTGACTCGGTGGCTAAGTGGTTAGCGATCCTGACCTCTGATCCGAGAGTCGTGGGTTCGATCCCCACACAGGGCAAACTTTTCTGTGATGAGCAGAATTGTTTGCTCTGAGTCTGGGTGTATTATATCTATATATGTATGTATTTAAAAGTATATGTGTATGTATATCAGTCTCAGGTTCCCAAGATACAGGGAATCCTAGTTTGGGGTCAGATGACCGTGTGTGATTTGTCCTAGATATTATTATTATTATTATTATAATTATAACAGCTTAGTGGCATGCTACTCAGGCATTTAGATCTCTTAAATTGGCACAAATCTATATTTTTTTTACCCCCTATTGGTGAGCCCTTGGTATCATTTCACCTGATGGTAAGTGATGATGATGCCAAAGATGGAAGCGGGCTTACCAAGATTCCCCAACGCAACGGGGAACCTGGCTATCTTATCTTCATGCCGGAACACATCAATGCTGTAAACATTGATGTTTGGCGGCAAGACTTAGATAAGATGGTGGTAGCTAGCCAGACGGGCTCAGAAAATGCCCTACCAACAACCAAACCGAGTCCTACAAAGTTGGACGCCGCCGGGAATCGAACCCCCGACCTCCTGATATGAAGCGAGTGGACTAGCCACTAGGCTATGTATTTTTATTCCTAAGTATTAATAATAAGCTATTTAATCAAATGTTTTGCTATCCCTATTCGGGTCAAATCTCCTAATTTTCGAAGTCCAACTCCATTCTAACGCAGTTGGTCTACAAATTATTATTTTTTAACGATAAATTTATACAACATTTTAGAGTCACCCAGTTCTACAACAATCAGAACTAGAACTCGTAAGTTTTATTTGATTTTGTTAACATAATAAATGGTTGTAGGAGGAGAAAAATTGACTTTCAGCTTTATAATTTTACCCAGAAAATTAAAAAAAATAGGAACAAAATTTTCGACCAGCGTATGTAGCTTTATGGTAGCTTTATAATTGAGTGACAGATTAATTTGTGGGCGTCCAAGCAAAAAGGGTCCAGTAGTGGAGTATTGAGTTAAGACGAGATTCGGAATTTAGAATAGTCAGTTAATACTTATAATAAAAAAATATTCAAAATCTGGCATATTTTTTTCAAAAGTATTTTTAAATTTGATTTAAAAAAAAACACACACTTCTATTTGCTTGTTACTTAGATTAACATAATATAAAGTCATTTACTATACAAACTTTCAGAAAATTGTGCTATAATTAATAAAAAAGTATAATCCAATTTTACAAAACTGCGTATATAGGTATATCTCGGAAACTGAATACCGACCACGCACTGAATCCTTTTTGCTTGGACGCCCACGTTACGTATTTTACGAATTTATCATATTATGAAGAAGACACAGTTGAATGCCCACATTTTGCCAATAAGAAATAATAATATATTGGAATAGGCATGTTCATCGTACATACATAAGCATCCGTACCAAATAAATTACTAAGATTGACTCTAAATTAGGGAAAGGAAAATAGAGTTTTTCACCATTTTTTGAAAAGTATCTCAAATTTTAAGTGGTGGGAAAATTAGGTGAGAAAAAGTCAAAATGTTTTTTTTATTTTTGAAATCGATAAGTACCTACCCCAAAACTACATTTTAAATTACCAATCCCAATTAGCGCGCGAAAACGCTAGCCGCCATGATGTTTAGGTCGTAACTTAATTTCAGGAGTAAACAAAACAGCTCAGTACATTTTGACACATATTGCGAACAAAATGTCATTGTTTACCACTATTGTGACGTCACATGACAACCAGCATGGCGGCTGTCGTTTCAGATATTTGAATAACAGATTTAAAAAAATATATATATCTAGGTCATCTTCTCACTCCCACTCTGAGAGACGACGCTGACATTGAACGGGAGCGGAGGGCGCTGTCAGCTGTCGGTCAGAGCGAACATGGTGATCCGAAGGTTTGCACGGTGTTCGGAGGAGGCGAAAGTGACTCTTTTTAGAGCTTACTGCACCTCCTTCTACACCTGCAGCCTGTGGACTGACTATACGCAAAGATCGTACGGCGCCCTGCGCGTCCAGTTTAACAACGCGTTTAGGATGTTGCTGGGGCTCCCCCGCTACTGCAGCGCGTCGACGATGTTCGCGTGCGTACGCGTGGACTGGTTCTTCACCACGATGCGCAAGCGAGCATTGTCACTGGTAAGGCGCGTGGGGGGGAGCCGCAACAGCTTGCTGGCCGCGATAGCTGATAGGCTTGACATCCCTCAACCATTGCTGTGGGCTGCACGTTGCACACAGTAGGAGTTCAATAAAAAGTAAATTGACATTTTAATTAATTAATTTTATTTTATTTCAATGTTTAATAATTTATGATATAATGTGACTACTTTTTAACTATGTAACTGTATTTAATGTAATGAGTCTGTGTTGCTTGAGAAATAAATGATATTATTATTATATATTATTATTAAAAACATGATTTTTGTAAATCAAAAATAAAATGTTATTTCTCATTTTATTATATAGAAATCATATTAATTCGATTATATGTTACAAATACCACAGTAAATAAGCAGTTTTAGATTTTTTGCTTGTATACCTAGAGTAAAATACCCTATTGTTGCCATTTTCCTCCCTCAGAAAGCATTGTCATGCGTGACATATTTAGGTATAAGGTCTTAGGCTACAACCAACAAACATTTTTCTTTTCAGTTACGATCTTATTTGGTAAGAGATATTTTGTCAAAAACATGATCTTCGTATATTTACAAATGTATTAAATTTTTATTATTATTATTTGTGATAATATTTTTTGAATTGTGGCTTCTTAAGATAATATCAAGCCGAATGTTACATTCATTCACATTGTTAAAATTATTAAAGTTTAAACTTTCTCTTCTTGTTAGAAACTAAACTGCAAAAAGTACGATGGACCACTTGTGGTCCAGATGGCGACTAGAGAATTTAATAACACAGAGAATTGGCCACTTTTTAACAGACAAAAGGTCGCCACCAAGAAGGGTTATTAATAGATTATTCCATGTTTATCACTAGTCCGGTGTACTTTCTGCAATTTAATTTCTGAGTGAAAAACGACATGATTTTAAAAGTGATTGGTTGCTCGGTATGATTTGTGAGGATAAAAAAAAAATTCTTACAGTCATTTTTATCAGAAGAGGACATAAAAAAAAATTAAAAAACGCACTTTTAATTGTAAATTGTTATTGTTATTTATACATAAGTACTTTTATTATTTATATTTTACTAATTTTTTTTTGTTAATTTTGCTTAGCAACAAACTCTTCAAAAACAGCTCCGTGACGGTGTTCAGGACGATGATGATGCCTCTGATGAAGACGACAGTGATGAGAGTCAGTCGCAGCAGAAGAAATAATTGATCTTCACTTACCAACGCCATAGACAAGTTAATTTATTTACACCAAAAAAGATAAAAATATCGAATTATCGTATTTTGACTGTGCAGCCCAGTCATCGCTCTGTTTTATTTTTATTTTATAATATTGTTGTCGTTTTTAATTATGTAAAATATAATAATGGTAAGTAGCTACATATCAGAAATATTTTTATAGTAACTATTAATTTTTGAGACTTTTCTCTGTATTGTTGTAATATTATAATTTTTATATCGATTTGAACCGTTACGTATTTAGACCAAAGGCAATGTTTTAAAGGATTTGATAATAGCAATGTAGTTACCTATGTAATAGCAAAACTTTTTAAATCATGAGGTATACCTTAATAAATGCATGCATTAAAATTGGCTTTATTTTAATTCCTACATTAGACATAGACATATATTTAGATTATCAACCTAGTAGTACCTAACATTCAGATATAGTTATCAATCCCCGGCGGCAAAAATTAAATAAATCGAAAACACTGAACCGATTTAAAAAAAAAATCTGTGAAAGGTTCAGTCAAAATCGCTACATTTATTTCAATAGGTCTCCTACCTATTGAAATACCTAAAGAAATTGAGTAAGTAAGTAGGTATACTATAGCGAGTTTTTCTATTCTTTCGCCGTTCGTTCGGAGGTAGGTAAATATGTTTATCGGCGTTTAGATGGCATGATTAATTACAAAACAGAAAATAAGAAAAAAGTTTTTATAAACCGTACTATTGGACTACTTATTAACGTACTATTTTTGGAGGGTTACCAAAAGACTTCATTTGAATTTTTTTGCGCTATGATGCAGAATACAGATCATTCGGAATATGAAGAGCGTTGTATGAAAGTGTATAAGCATGAACTAAATCAGGTTAGTATGGCATAAAAAAGTCTTTATTTGCTACGCACGATTGATACTCGTCCATTGTTTAGGTTTAGTTTAAAACATCTCATACTCTGATTTCACTTGAACAAAAACCGGTAATCGCGAAATGTATATCTATTGTATGTGCTACTTGCATATCTCTATAACTGTCAAAAACGTCAAACGTCAAAGTGCGCGTTGTTTTTTATCGCGTCGTGGTAGTGGTTAGAGCTTATTTATTTAATTTTAATTAATTTTTGTACAGTGACTTGTAAATAATTAATAATGTCTACAACAATAGATCAAAAGGCTTATTTACAAAAGTATCTCGGCGGTAGTTTGGGCGAGAAAAAGAAGAAAAAGAAAAAAATTGCAAAAGGAAAAGGGTAAGCACTTTACTCATGGTTTATTGTATAATTTTATCATTTTTAAGCCACTTTGAGGCTTTGAAATGACTGAAACTTTAATAAATGCTGTAAATCTTACCCAAGTGGTGTCTTTGTTAAGTCCAGATAAGCTTTAAATATAAATTTTCAGTCCTTTCACTTGTGATGGTTCAGTCGTATGTCTGCGAGATAAAAAACCCTCCTGTTACTTTTTTGAGCAAGTTTTGGTTGGGGTGCTCATAGGTTTTAATATAATGAATATAATAGCCTAAATTCAAGAATCCTAAATTTCTGATGCAAGAGAAAACATTTAGGTTAGCACACGATTGCGCCACGAATGATATCCCTCTTACCACTGCCCACCCCACCAATCTTTCTGCGTAAATTATCGATTTAATGTCGTTATCCTAGTACCTAACTGGAAAATATGTCTCTGTACTGTTCACATAGCTTGAGAGCAATGGAATACTTAGAAGGGGCAAATCGGGTTTAGTTCTGTTATAATTATAAAAAGCACTGCAATAGCACACTTTATTTCTTTAATATTACATTATTTTTTTAAAGGTTCTAATTTATTTTTATCTTATCTAGGTTCAAAATTATAGATGATGATATAGACCTAACCAAGCTCCGTCCACTGGAAGGCGATGAGTTGGATATCCTAGGAGAGGGTGAAGATGCTCCCCAGATTGCCGGCATCATTGACGAAAGACCAGAAGAGATACGGAAGCTGGAGCAGTTCAAGACTAGCTCTAAATGGAGGGTTATCAATCAGGTATGATTATTGATTATAGCTTAAATTGTCTCTGAATAGTTTTCCTTTAAGTTATAACATTGAGCGTCACTAAAAAAATATCTAAAGCAATTAAAAAAGCAAAAATTTGAAAATAGAACTGGGCAGGACAAATCACAAGAAGAGAACACATGGAGTAACCTTACTGCAATGTAGTGTTCTAGAGATACAAAAAGATGAAGGGGATGACCTATAACGAGATAGAGGGTCAAAAACGTGCGTCAGCCCGAGGTGTGCCTCAACCCGCGGCTGCCTCTATGCGAGCCATCATTTTTTGAATGTGCTCAAAGGCGCCTCAGCCAAGGCTGCCTCTAGTCCGTACGCACCTTTATGGTTAAATGTTATGATGATAAGTGCAACACCAGGCAACCGCCGCCTATATCTAGTGAGTAGGACAGTTAAATTGTGCCACACAATAAGAGAGAGAGAGTTGCATTTATCTCAACAGTAGCTTCACAAGACATATTAAGCCATCGGTACTGATTGCTATCACTAAATGGTCTATTCTATTCTATTTTTCTATTTGGCATTCCACATCTCATTCCGAGCGTGATTTTGCCAATGTCTAGTGAAAAATGGGAGAATCTTCAATAAAAAATGGCGAAACGCCAATGTCAAGTGAAAGTGACGACTCTAAGGGTGATGGGCACTTAAAGACGCTCCACGTGGTGGTTTGCTGCTGGAACTCTGAAAACGGAGCTGTCTCCTGAGTTAATCCTCTTCTTATTATCGCTTATCTCAAATCGGGAACACACAAATAGCTTTTTCTCCATCACAAAAATAACGTTGAAACTATTCTAAAACGGTAATAATTGTAAAATTAACTTAACAGACGTGTGCTCGGTACAAGTCCCGGCAACCAACCCCCCACTAAATGGTCATTTTTAAGCCTGTTAGAGGCCTGACTTTGACACTGGGTTTGGTCACTAGCCCCACAACCTCTACCAATCCAGACTTGGAACTAGTGTGTGGAGTATTGCCTAAGTTCCTTATGGTATAGTGAGAAACCAGTGCCCAAACAGTGAGGATGATACGGGTTGTTAATGTATCAGCATCATCATGGGCCTGTCATGTCCGTTAAAGAAGATTCAGTCATACTGCCCTTATAAAAAAGATGGAAGCAGCGTAGCCTTTACCATAGATTTCTGTAACTGGGAAAAGCTCGCAACAGACAAGGATGAATGGCGCAAGTATAAATTGAAATTGAAGTGTGTGGGAGATGCTCGCACAATGTGTGTTTATAGTTTACTATAATGCTGGTTTACTGTAAATCCTGACATCATGGCCTCAGCTTGATGAAAGTAGAATATAGGCCTCAACCACATATTTCCTCTCGGCATGAGTCTGAGTCACAAGAGCATCAGTTTATACTTATCTGGTGTAGGGTTCAATAATACAACATTAAATAGTCCAATGTTTGCCACTTAAGAACCATGCAAATGTTTTAAGAAATAAATCTTTATTTCTTAAATATTTAAGGTAATTTTCTATTTATTACAGGATGATGGGTTTAATAGTAAAATACAAATAGAGGAAGTCAAAAGAGATATCAAGGAAGTTGAAAAAGAAAATGAAATTATTTTTGGCAAAATGTATAGTGACTCAGAAGATGAAACCAAAAAAGATGACTCAGATGCTTCCCCTCCAAGAAAACAGTCTAAAAATGAGTCAAAAACTAAAGGAAAAGCAAGGGCAGGCAGTGATAGTGATATAAGTCCACCACGCAAGAGAGACATATCTCCAAAGAGTTCTAAACAAAGAAGACGTGATTCGGATGCGTCACCTCCTAGGCGAAATCGAGAATCATCTCCAAAAAGAACGCAACAGAAAGATTACGATTCAGATTTATCGCCTCCTAGAAAAGGAAGGCAAGACACCAGTAAAAAGTCGAAGGAAAGAGCAAGGAAGAGTCGTTGGGGTGATAGAGAGGAGACAAAATCAAGTCGTAGGTCACGCTCTAACTCGTCTAAAAGAAAAAGTGATAAAAGACCTAATTCCCCACAAAGGTCACGAAGAAAATCACCTGACATTTCACCACCAAGGAAATCACAAAAACAAAATTACGATTCCGATTTGTCACCGCCAAGGAAATCAAGAAAAGATGAACAAAGCAGAAACAATTCTAAAAGAAATAAATCTCCATATTCCGATATATCACCGCCAAGAAAAAGAAAGTCATCACCCAGAAATAACAGAAAACCAGAAAGATCTAGAAATGATTCCGATTCTGACTTATCACCGCCAAGAAAGAGATCTTCAAAGCATTCACCACAAAGAAACACTAAGAGAGCACAAGAGAGTGACTCGGATCTATCACCGCCAAGAAAAGAAAAAGCAAGAAGAGTAAGAAACAGTGACAGTCCTCCGCCTTCAAACAAAAAGATGGCTAAAACCTTGGAAGGCAAAATGGCGGGTCTGCAAAATGCTGCTCAGTTAAGAGAGGAAAATGAAGAGTTTAGGAGAAAGCAAGATGAAGCGTTCAAAAAGATGGGTGATGAAGTTTCCGGGAGAAATGCTCAAGTTGTGTCCAGGAGAAGTAAGTAATTGTTTTTTGTAAACTTGTTTTTTTATCCTTTAGCCTCATTTCACCTGGTGGTGAAAAAGTGGTGATGGTGCTGAAAAATAGAAGAAATCTTCATACAACTCATTCCAGCTCATTAACTGTATTGGTATGTGAAAGCCCAAAATATAAGTCGAAATAGGTACCTACCGTACATAAGTTGTTTTTGTGTTAATAATTAAAATTAAGTCCTCCTCAATTTTTAGGTAAAAGGGAGAATTCAGAAGAAAAACGGAAACAGCAAGAGAAAGCAGAGAGGCAGAAGGAGTTGGACGAAAAATACAAGAAATGGAGCAAAGGGTAAGTTTCTCAATACTGAATGAGGTCGTTCTTATCTTACAGAGGGACAGGGAGTGGCCCTACTGTAAGACTTTCGTATTTTTTGGAATCCAGTTTCCGTGTCCGCGACCCCAAGCACTTTTTTCCTAGGTGAAAAAGCTGTATAGCTTTGAAACTAATTTGAATACAAGATGGTTCTTGTGCCCAGATTTAAAGCAAAATTAGAACAATTGCTCAAAAACGAGAATTCCAAACGTTATAGTTACAGCGGTATTGTTTTTTTTTCGCCTTTTTTTTGTGCACCAGTTCTGCTTCCTGGGTGGAATTCCACCCAGCAAAGCGGTATTGTTTTTTCCGCCAATTTTTGTGCACCAGTTCTGCTTGCTGGGTGGAATTCCACCCAGCAAGCACACCTTTACGCGCTCGTATTCTCGAAAAGTGTGATTGTTCAATTTTTTTCACTTGGCATGATGATTGCTCTAATTATGCTCTAAAATTTGAAATAGGTAGGATTCTTCTAGGAGCCTTAGGAAAAAAGTGCTTGCTGGGATCGGGGACACGCAGTTTCCGTATCTAGACTATAATTATAGGCTGAAATTGAAATTGCGGACCAAACTAACTGTCATGACACTGAACAACTTGACACTGAAAAATTTTCTCTAAGGAAAACAATTTTGACTATCCATATAATGTTAGCCACTCAACTCAATTGCATCACAGTTAAAATTTGGTCTGCGATTTCAATTTCATTACACTCTCTCTCTCTTAGTATGTGGCGTGTCTCGTAACGGCCAACGTCATGTTAGTCATGGGGGTGAAACTTCCGCCGATGTACGGGTATAACTGATTTTTGATGTCTTCTTGATGGTTATCTACAAAAAACACAAACACTACAAGTACACTATAATAATAATAATAATATATGGGACAAATCACACACGGTCATCTGGCCCCAACATGGCCCCAAACTAGGATTCCCTGTGTCTTGGGAACCAGAGACTGATATACATACATACACATATACTTTTAAATACATACATATATAGATATAATACACCCAGACTCAGAGCAAACAATTCTGCTCATCACAGAAAAGTTTGCCCTGTGTGGGGATCGAACCCACGACTCTAGGATCAGAGGTCAGGATCGCTAACCACTTAGCCACCGAGTCAGTCTATAAATACAGTAACTAATCGTAATAAGCTCTTAAGTTTAATTTTATTCTGTATAAATTATCAAATAACTGAAACATAGATGTGTTCTCGCCACTCAAGACCCGCATATAATGATATTGTCTGTTTTTTTTGTTGTGAATTTCACTACAATGTCGATGTATTTTAATTTGTATACAAATATTACAATATACAAATATACAAACTTTTGTGTGTGTTTGAAGCATCAAATAAACGTTTTGAATGAATAAATGATTTTTTTACTTTTTTTATATTTTAATTTAAACGTTTTACTTACTATATAACAATATCTCACCATAATTTCAGGTTAAAACAACTGGAAGACCAGCAAGCTAGAGCCCAAGATTTTATACACGAGGCTTCCAAGCCTCTTGCCCGGCACAGAGATGACAGAGACTTGGAGAACCGACTGAAAGACGTGGAGAGAGAGGGAGATCCGATGCTGCAGTACATTAGAGAGAGGAAGAGAGATAGAGGGGAGTTGGCGCCAGGTAGGTTTTTCTTTTTACATGTGCGTACTTCTTTTTTTAACAATGGTTTAGAAATTTTCAAGCTATGTTATTTCTGAGCTTTTACGTTGTGTATCCAACTTTCTTGTCCAATACAGGAAAGCCTATGAACTTTACCACCATTCAATTTTGATAAAATATTCAAAATTTACTTACTGCAAAAAATACTACTGTTCGGTCCACGCAGTTGTCGCACTCACTCCTACGTATTAGAGGGAGGTAGTTGGTATGGTACAGTCAGCATCAAATAGTTGGTAACAGTCTAAGGCCCTCCGTACATGGAGCTACTCAAAAAGAACTAGTTACAAACTCAAATTACTAACGAGTTACTTGAGCGTCACCGCCCGTTCATTCTTATTGAGGTTCGCACACGACGCGATTGTTGCTAACGCGTTACTAACCGGTTAGTGACTAGTCGCGTTGTGTGCGAACCTCAATAAGAATGTACGGGCGGTGACGCTCAAGTAACTCGTTAGTAATTTGAGTTTGTAACTAGTTCTTTTTTAGTAGCTCCATGTGCGGAGGGCCTAAGTGTCCAAATTGTTAGATACTACGACAACGCCAAATACTTGATGATAGTCAAAGTTCCCAAATTGTTAGATACTACCAAAGTACTCAATAATATCGGCACATCCATCGTGTTCAAATTTTTGACACCGAACTAATTAATCGTCAGAAATACGGAACGCTCACGAATTCAGATCTCTGCTATCTGGGCAGTACACTGGCAGAATAAGCTCACGATTTAAAAAGTTGCAGATTACTGCAGATTTCCTGGATATCTACTGAATTCTGCTACTTTTTAAAATCGTCAGCTTATTCTGACAGTGTAAATTACTGTGCAGATAGCAGAGATCTGCCACAAATGGTCACAGTGATCCGGAGTTTATGTAACTAAGCCGTTGATGCCGGCTGCTATCACTAGATGGCAGTCGTTAACCTGTGTCAGAGGACTTATAGGCGGCTTAAAACTTCTGATACTGGGTTGGCCACTAGCCCCACAAGCTCCATTAATCCAGACTTTTCCCCCGTGTGTGGAGTAGGCCTAACCTTCCCGAGTTATGGTAAGAGACCCGTGCCCCGGCAGTGGGGACGATATGGGTTGTTAATGTAATGTAACGTTAGTCTTGCTGCCAAACATCAATGTTAAAGAAGCGACACCGACGTCCTCCGTCAATAACGTCACCGTATAAGTGTTTAGGTACTTTAAGTGGCCTCTCCTATTTTCCTGAAGCTATTTTGTTTATCCTGTATACAGGATGTTAAAAAAAGTGCGTTTGAAATTTTAAGGGGTTACTCAGAATCAAGTACAGAACCCAGGAAAAATATTGAAAAAATCCGCTCTTCAATTATTTTTTTCAGATTCTCATACTAAATCTAAATAGTGAATCGAGAATTTGTATGAAAAACTGCAAAAAAAAATTGAAGAGCGAATTTTTTCAATATTTTTCCTGGATTCTATACTTGATTCTGAGTAACCCCTTAAAATTTCAAACGCACTTTTTTTAACACCCTGTATACAATATTTTTGCGATTTCATCATTGATAAAAATCCTGTATTCTAAGGTGATAAGACCGCCTTTGCGTATAAAATAACTGTTATTTTTTATTCTTTTGTTTTGCAATAAAGTATATTAATTTATCTTATTCTTTTTCCCCACAGAGCGACCAACATACAAAGGCAATTTCCCACCAAACCGCTTCAACATCCGTCCGGGCTACCGGTGGGACGGTGTTGACCGCTCCAATGGATACGAGAAAAAATACTTCGATCAGCAAAGCAAGAGACGAGCTCAAGAGGAGGAAGCTTATAAGTGGAGTACCGAGGACTTGTAAAGCAAGTGTTGTAATTATAAGGAGTTTTGTAAAATATATGGATTTAGACCGAAAACTTGGCTTTTTGTATTGTTAATAACCTGTACCGTCCCTGTTGCTGGGACTCTTCCAATATTTAAAGAAGGTCACAAAATCTAAAATGTTGAGTGCCTAAATTGACCTTTGTCAATAATGATATGTGACTCAATGACTAAAATGACCTCAGACAATAAAGATACACTCAATAATATCATAAGCTTATATTTCAAGGTTACGAATACATAGAAATTATGTAAAAAATACATGACACAACATTTAAATAATATTATCTAGATGTAAATATGATCTAGGTCAAACTAACGTCCATGTAAAATAATACATAACCAAAATAATTGCAATGTTTTTTTACTGAGGTATTTTATAAAGTTTTGCCATTTTTTTTCTTAAAGGCATTAAAAGTTGGGGCTCTATTATTGCTTAAATGTAAATGACTAAATTACCGTTAATGAACTTCGAAATTTCGAATAATAAATAAGCACACATTTTTGAAAAATTATCACACTAGCGAAGCGAATATGGTAAAAGAAATTCACATTTATTTTGGTGATTTAAACAAAATTCATGTTTCAAACAGAACACTCTCCTGTCTCTAAAAAAGATCTATTTCTATTCCTAATGAAAAATGTAGAATCAAATGCACCAAACTTGAACAAAATGGCGTAGGAATAGGAGAATAACGATTTGAAACATACAGGTGTTAACAAAGGTTTTCCCACAATTGGTAAGCCCTTGGCATCATCTCATCACACCTGGTGGTAAGTGATGATGATGCCGAAGATGGAAGCGGACTTACCAAGATTCCCCAACGCAATGGGGAACTGGCCACTCGGGGTTCTCTGGCAAGGTTTAGTAGCAAATGTTTTTTTTTTTTATATATTTCATGTATCAGCCCTCAGTTGGTAAGACTTTCACGGACAGAACGCCCATTTTCGGGAATCTGTGAATTTATATTATGACAACGGCTATTTACGTCAAAAGTTTTAACACAATTTTTGCTACCACGTAAATAAGCGCGTGATTCTCACAGAATTTTTGTGGAGTCTGTGTTTACTGGCACAATGTGAGCAGTTTCGTGCATGTACTGTCACGTTCAAAGATTTTAGAAGCATAATACTGTCCGTGAAAGTGTTAATGCCCTGTACAAGTTGACTTTTCGTTATCCTTCAAGCAATGGTAAATGATACTCATGCAGATGCCACTAAACAAAATTCCTCTGGAAACCTATACAACAGAAGCAGCATTTTTTTTACTTTCCACGCTAATGAAGAATGTTAATGGGTCCGTTAAATCACTTGAAACTTTATGACCTTGTAGCCTAAATGTCTAGAAATACACCTGTTTTTGTTTTATTTAAATCAAGCGAGTAGTTTTGAAGTTACGATAATTTTTGTTTCCGCCTTTTTCAATTACTTCGCTCGGGCGCGCCAAGCGCGCGTGACGTCATACAACAACTCGCCGCTCTCACCGTACTGTGTTCTTCATACATTGCTATCGGATGGTCCCTATGTTCGCCCACAATAACATTTCTAACTGGAGTTTTTTTTATGTGAATCGGTGTTACAGTAGTGTTACAAGTATAATCGATGACAGTTTTAAAAATTGATTGAAAAATCTAATGATTCCTTAAAAAGACGAGTTAAGCTACTATTACTAGAATAACTCCGATTTCTTTACCGCGGCCGCCGAGACACAATGATAAAAAATGCAAAAGTACTTACAACTTATTTTTTTCTTTCTTATCACAAATTTGTTGATCCCTATAAGAACCTACATACCTATTTTTCATTACTAGTATTGAAAAATGTAGGTAATAATGATATTTATGAACTTAATATTTCGGAAATAAGGAGTGAGGGGCATGGTAAAGTTGATGGTGTCAAAATCACTTATGTCATCAACTGTAATATAATGACACAATATTTAACGACACTGAAGCGGTCATGGCTCAGCGCTGCTTACGCGGTCGCGTCGAACACGCACAGGTTAACTGACTACAAACACGGTCACAACTTGGATGGACTTGACTAGCAGTCCATCCAAGCTGCCTATTACGCCTCCGACATAGCTTGACGACTGCCATCTAGTGATATTTACTGATATTTAAGCCCATCCAAGTTGTGACCGTGTCTGTAGTTAGTTAACCTGCGTGATCGACGCGACCACGTAAGCAGCGCTGAGCCATGACCGCTTCAGTGTCGTTATTATGTCATTATATCACAGTTGATGACATAAGTGTTTTTGACACCAATGCCCCTCACTCCTTATTTCCGAAAACTGGACATAAAACTTAAACAAATTATACAGAAAATAGATCTTTGCTTATAAATTACAGGAAAATCTCTAAGAAGTTTCTATAAATCATAAAATAAGTTGATAAAATTTAAAATATTGTTTGTTTGTAGGTATGGACAAAGCCCTCTGCGCAAGAGTCAGACTCGCACTTGTCCGGTTTTTATTTTTTATGTGTATAGGTCAACTCATATTTATTTTATTTTAGATTGGCTAGAAATAGCTACGGCGACGACGTTACTGTTTATGCAAATGTTATAAGATAAGAAGAAAGTGATAGACACAACTTTTGGCTTTGGGTCTGGGTGGATCATACTTTCTCATCCATTTCTTTTGACTTTAAGATTCAAAAATATAATAGTAAAAAATAACTTTTCGGGTATATTGGTAGTTGTATTTAAGCACTTCGACACGAGCACGATTTTCTAGTTTGTGGATTCGTAATTTTACGCAAACTTCATACATACAGGTATAGCGGTGCGCGCACTGAGCGACCGTTGTGGAGTGACGTCACAGCAGCGTGCGGTGACCCCGCGTCACTTGCCTACCTAAATAATTCAGTATCTCGGAAACTATCAAACGTATCAAAAAATTTTTTTCACCATATTTTTTTATTTTTAATAGAGTATATTTTAAGATAAAAAACAAAAATTGGTGGTATTCTTCATTATTAGCGTACTATTTATGACTTATGAATTTTTACCACTATAATAATGGTTACCACTATAATACCACCACTTACCACTATAATAGTGGTTAAAAATTCATAAATCATAAATAGTTTGTGGTATAAACATGATCTTAAATAAATAAAAAACATAAAACTACTTTATAACCTAAAATTGATCAGTTGAATTGCGAACATTGTATAAAAAGTAAAATAAATGTATTTTTTGTCAATAATTTATCAGTTAATTCGCGAACTTTGTATGACAAAAATGTTGTTTCGATTGTATAGGTTCCTTGGGGAAAGTTGTCTAGTTCCATGAATGACGTCTACAAATAAAAGTCGCCTGTATTAGTGATCCATCATTATTTGAAATCAACGCCTCCCTCCTCTATTATAACTACCCCTACCGCGTCTTGTCCGATCATCGTGCTCGTTCTGGTAGCCACCACGATTCTGATAGCCTTGACCTTGACCCTGATAGCTTTGACCTTGATTCTGGTAGTTATTGTAACCGCCGCCACCTGGAGACAGAAATGCTCGTTGGATTTTTTTTTATAGAGAAATTATCCTTTTTTAAGTTCAATATGGAATTTAAATATTGTGACCAAGTTAGGAAGAGGCCTTAAAGTCTCAAAATTATTATGGCTCGGCTGGGCGGCAGTTACATAATACTAGATTTTGAGGTAGTTAAGTAAAATAAAATATTTTTATTTTTAAAATTTTGTTTTATTTCAATAGAGTGATCACTAATTAAAATTACATTTCAGGATGAAACCGATAACGAAGGCTTAGGCGCTCTTTCTAACTTATCTAAATATATTAAATTAATAACTAAAATTAATAAATCATAAACAATAGCTTTTCAACGCAGCTTGCGAGCCGCGGGCACTTTTGCGTCTAATATAGCTCTAAATGAGCTTTTTGAGTAACAAAAAAATATCCAATTTGACGAAATAGTTTTGTTTTTATACTTTATCACTTAAAAAATCCGTAAAGATTAACCTTAACAATTAGATGTAATCTCAAAAAAAAAATACTCCAATACAATTACTACACTATTTACAACAATCATTTTATTTGCGACACATACAGTAGATGAAAAAGAAATTTCAAAAAAACAAGGACTTTATAATATACGAAATTCAGGTAGATATTAACTATTTACCAATAGAAATTAACAAATTACAACGCTTATTGAAAAGCTATGAAACAACAGTTTTATTTTGTGAGTCATGTTAAATCTAGACGGAATATACATTTAAAGAACCTGTCTTGTATTGTATGTATTTACTACGACCATTGTGACCACGATTTATGTAGTTTTACTTGTTCTGTTCTAGTTTCGTCACCTTTCTGTTGTATGTGACCTTTAATATGCATCGCGTCTTCAGAAAGAGTTTCAGTTTAATTTGGACAGAAAATCAAAACATCTTTAGCAGATCCGGTCTTTTTAATAGTTTCCCTAATATTATTTGCCATTCGCTTTGAATGTATGAAAGCTTTCATCCTTCTATCTCTCATGAATTCATCAATAAGCATGCACTGGACAGATATATCTCGAGAACCTTCGTTAAGCATTATACTGCTTATACTGCGGTTCAAAGCTTCATCTTCTTCAGTGTTTCGACTGGCTTCTTCCTCTCTTTTTGTTATAGCTCGACATATATCAATGTTTTGATTAAAAAAAGTTCTAATCCGTTTTACCTTTTGTTTTGAGTGTTTTATAGACAAAGTGTCTAAAATTGCTTGAATACATGCATCTTTGTAACACTGCACTGCAACCTTCGACTTATCATCTGTTTTTATATGATCATTATTATCATATACTTCGAAATCAGTATCATTAAACGTTTCATGGGAAGTACTTGGTTGAGCAATACCTAAATCTTCTGTGTTTATACTTTCGTTACGCAAATTCATTTCATTAGCAACATAGTTCACAACATTTTCGAAAGCGTCAGTTTTGCTTTTCTTAGTTTTGTACCACAGTTCGTCATCAATAGGTTCGCCGTCAGGGTCATGTGTAATAACATCTTTGGTCGAGCCTGTCCTTTTTATCATGTATCTTAGTTCTTGAGCGAACTGTTTTGTTTTGATTATACCATGATGTCTTATTAATTTCAAATCACTGCTTAACAAAACGCATTGTACACAAACATCTCTTGAACAGTCACGTATCATCGTACTACTGATGCTACGACCTAAAACCTCGTCTGCTTCAGACTTTGTTCTTGCTTCGACATCCCTCTTTAGAATATCTCGAAAGACTAAAGTTTTTCTTAGGTAACTTTCGATATATGTCCTCCTTGCTGGTGTTAGAAATTTGTCCATAGTATTTGTTTGTATACAAACATCTTTTAAATCTTTCACTATTGTATTTTGTGTAGTCTTTTCTTCTACAGAACTAGTATTTTCATTTTTGGTACTAACATTATCAGATTCTTTAATAGTTGAAACTGATTTTAACTGTGTTTGATCCACTATACTTGATGGAGCCTTATTCTTTAAATCCTTCCATAAATTTACAGGAGGATCATAACTTTTACTATAACTTATAAATTCTTTAATCGAACCAGTCATTTTTAATATTTCTCTTCCGTTTTTGGCGACAAGTTTGGATGTAATAAGCGAAAATCTTCTTCTTCTATTTTGTTCCTCGTTCATAAGAACGCACTGGATAGAAATATCTCTTGAACCATCCCGTACATTTGTATCACTTATCCTGTCAACCAGATCCTCATCAGCGTCATTTTCTAAAATTGTATCAATATCTCTACGTTCAATCTCTGCTAACATGCTGTTGTTTTCCTTCAAACAAGCTTCCATGGCCATTTTTAAGGCTGGCTTTATGGGTTTAGTAAAGGACATAAAATGCGTTTGTATGCAAAAATCTTTAGTTTTAGACCTAGAAAGAATTACTTTAACGGGACCTTCGTCTTCTTCGTTGACAATAATTTCTTTTAAATTAAACGCAGAAATAACTTCACTTTCAAATGCACTTTCCCATTCATATTTTTTTGGCTGTAAGGTCCGTTGACGGATCTCATTTTGAAATTCTCTGATATTTCTATTAGTCTCCTTTAACAATTTTTTCATGTTTATTTGTACAGTGTCTATAATTGAGCTCAACGCCGATCCAGTTTCTCTGATACTTGATCTTATGAACCCAGCTGTTATTTTTGACTCTATTAAAGCGCAAATTCGTTTTTTCCTCTGTAAACTATGTATAAGCATACATTGGATAGGCAAACTAACTTTTCCGTTGTTATGAACAACCACACTACTAACACTGCTGAAATCATTATATTCTGCCGCTTCAATCTCTTTAGTTATAATATGATGATACGTTGCAGAGAATTTGGCAAGGGAGGCCCTCGTTTCTCGACTTATCTTATTATTGTTTGAAGCCAATTGCACTTGCACACAACAATCTTTCATAACTTTTCGTTTCTCACTTTCAATCACTAAGTCATTATTATGATCTATTTTGTTTGTTACCCAGTGTATAGCTTCGTCTTTACTTCTATCGGGACTAGAGTGGATCGATATCACCGAATCATTATCTTTTTCTATGATAATCGGTTCAAACTCATCACTTTCAATAGTTTCGACTAAATCTACAACAGCTTTAATATTTCTCTCAAAAGCTTCATTATCATCAATTAATCCCATGCTACCAGTGACTATGTTAACGTTGCGATCAAAATTTGTTTTATTTCTCTTAGTTTCTGGCTCATAACTTTCATTGATTAGCGTCTTTGCTCGTTTCTTATCTATGGCAGAGAAATATTCCGGTATCGCATCGCAGTATGTTCTTTTGCGGGACAAATAACTTACTCGACCATTATCATACATGGAAGCTATACTTTCCCACATAGTTAATAAATTCTTTTCAGGAGTCTGTTGTTTCCGTTCTGTTGTTCTATTATCAACCTGATTACTTAGTATATAAGAGTTGGAATTATCTACAGCAAACTGATTAGTCGGTGTGTAAGTGTTATGACTACCGTCATCAGGCTGCCATCGAGGTTTCCGTGTTTCGGGATTAACAATTGGTAGAGCCCTGCTATCTGGAGGTACGTATGGTTCAATATACGTTTCAACATTCACCCCTCTTTGTTGTGCCGTGTTGGGATTCTGAAGTGTAATCAATGGGTCATTATTAATATTTTGTGTATTCCACGTAATTACTTCTTGAACATTGTCTCTTGTATCATAATTAGATACATTTGGTCTTGTACGTTCCGTCTGTTTATCATATTCCAAAATTCTCCTATCAGGTACATTTAAAGGTATCGCATCTCTGTTTTCATTTTGTCTCGGTTCCCATCTGATTTGTCTTTGAGTTTTCGGGTCTTCTTTCCATGAAGACCAAGAAGGCTTCCTTATATTACTTTCCCATTCACGTTCTAGTTCTAACCGATTTCTTTCTTCTATGCTTAGATACATATTCTCCCCTGAACCAAACATTCTATTTTTTGCATTTGGATTCCCATAAACTTCGTTTTGTCTATTCCAACTCATAGTTTCTGAGCGGCGTATTGTCTCTTTACGAGAAACTCCTTCAATGTTTGGCTCCCAAGTTACAAAGTTCTTAGTATGGGTAGATGATCTAATTTCTTCAGTAGTTTCCCAAGTAACACTGCCAAGAGAAACCCTATTTACATAATCTGGTTGCATTGGCTTCGGAGCAATACTTCTGTTTCCACAATCACGTTGCATTGGCTGCGATTCAAAACTTTTGTTTACAAAATCACATTGCATTGGTTGAGGTTCAAAACGTTTGTTTACAAAATCACGTTGCATTCGTTGGGGTTCAATACTTTTGTTTACATAACCAGGTAGCATTGTTTGCGGTTCAAAACTTTTGATTCCACAATCACGTTGGATTGGTTGCGATCCAAAAGTTTTGTTTACATAATCACTTTGTATTGGTTGTGCTTCAAAACGTTTGTTTTCATTATGACGTTGCATGGGTTGCGGTTCAAAATGCTTGTTTACATAATCACGTTGCATTGGTTGGGGTTCAAAACTTTTTTGTATATCATCACGTCGAAATGGTTGAGGTTCAAAACTTTTTTGTATATCATCACATCGCAATGATTGCGTTTCAAAACTTCTGTGTATATTATCACGTCGCAATGGTTGCGGTTCAAAACTTTTTTGTATATCATCACGTCGAAATGTTTGCGGTTCAAAAGTTTTCTGTACACCATCACGTCGCAATGGTGGCGATTCAAAACTTCTGTGTACATCGTCACGTTCAAAACTTTTGTGTATATCATCACGTCGCGATGGTTGCGATGCAAATTTTTTTTGTATATCATCAGGTCGAAATGGTTGCGGTTCGAAACTTCTGTGTATATCATCACGTCGCATTGGTTGCAGATCAAAACCTTTGTTTACATAATCTTGTTTTGGATTACAACTTTTGCCTAAATCATAAGTTTTATCTGTAGGTTTTATCATCACATCCGTATCAATCCTCCTTATTTTAGCATTAGAACTTTCTATTTCTGCACGCAGTTTTCGTCTGGCAATTTCTAATACATTATCGGGTTCTTTAGCTACAATATTTGGCTCAAATGGATAATTTTGACTGTGACTCCTAGCACCAAACTCACCAGAATAACCGCCCCTGGTGTCGTAAGTTTGATGACCGCCGTAACCGCCTTGGTTTTGAGCGTAACCGCCCTGGGTTTGAGCGTAACCGACTTGGTTGCCATAACCGCCGGGTGGCACTTCGTAGGTTTGGTAACCGCGTGGCTGGTTCTGATTGAAGTTGCCTGAATTGTTTTGAGGTCTGTGGAAAAATAAGTTAGTGTACAGTTTTGTTTTTTACTACAGCAATATGGGGAAATCTGAACCTAAGTAATATTAAGATTTCATTAACTCTATCAAGTCTGTTTTTTTTTTTTCAAAGTTGAGTGAAAAATATGTCGTCATTCAGTCACGTGAGAGCGAACGGTAACTGACAGAGTGTATCTGTTATGGACCAAGTGATTAATGGGGCATTATGTATAATGCCCGGGCATTATGAATAATGCCCAATATGAGAGGGAATGTGATATTTACCCATTACGTCCCAATTACAGGGTCACGGGTTAGGCCATACTCCACACGTGGGGGCCAAGTCCGGATTAGTAGCCTCACCATGGAATTTCGACATTCTGATTATACCAAGTGTGTCCTCGCCGGGTGTGGAGCCTGACCAAAGATTTTTATTATCTAGAGTCGCAATCACCTATAACGCTTCCATGAAAAAACTAAGTAACATAAATTTCCTGATTTATGAGACCATTTGTTAGTTCCTCTATGGTGAGGCTGCCAGCTTCACGCTCACTGCCTCGCCTCTCTATTCGCCTCGCCACTCGCGGACATGTGTAACATCAGAGTGTATCAGCAGCCTTACTGTTAGAGCGCTTTTATAGTCACGCAGGTTTCTACACGCATACGGGCCGTGCCCGTTTCCAAAGCGACCCGCAGGCGTGTGACACGCAGGTCAATAAACGAGACCAAAAAAATATACTGAAACGATAGGTGCGGGCGGCACGCATGCGGGCACGGCCCGCATCCGGGTAGAAACCCGCGTGACTATAAAAGCGCTCTTAGAACGTATTCATGGAATGCGCACTTATTGTCACCGTCAGAGTCAGGGGCGCCGACTTCATAAAAATATTGAGGGGGGGCTAGAGCGGAAAAAAATATAATTTTCGTTTTTGTAAATCGTTGTATCGTTAAGGGACCGCAATTTGCGAGTCGCAAGCCCCACCAGTATTTTAATGTGAAATATTAGGGGACTCAGCCCCACTGGTAATGTCATTGGGGGGGCTCGGGCCCTATGGAAGCCCTATGGAGTCGGCGCCAGTGGTCAAAGTGTATCAATGGAACGTCTTGCTGTCACAGTTTATTTTATTTTATTTATTCATGATAAGGAACAAACAGTCTCACACTTAAATATAATATAATAGCTATTTGAGTAAAACTAGACCTTTGAAGTTCCCTTAAATAACATTGTACACACTTTTTACGAGTATTGGATATATAATCCTAATGAAGGCAATTTGATAATACAATTCGTAACAAAACAAAATTCGTAGCAAAAACAAAAAAGTTTAGCAATGGATTAGCAAACCGTAGATTCAATAGACTCCACGCTCGCTCCACTCCAGACTCAGCGCTGTCGCCGGAGCCCTGCTTGTGCCGCCATCGCTGCCACCATAGACAACAGACTCAGCGCTGGTCGCCGGAGCCCTGCTTGTGCCGCCATCGCTGCCACCATAGACAACAGACTCAGCGCTGGTCGCCGGAGCCCTGCTTGTGCCGCCATCGCTGCCACCATAGACAACAGACTCAGCGCTGGTCGCCGGAGCCCTGCTTGTGCCGCCATCGCTGCCACCATAGACAACAGACTCAGCGCTGGTCGCCGGAGCCCTGCTTGTGCCGCCATCGCTGCCACCATAGACAACAGACTCAGCGCTGGTCGCCGGAGCCCTGCTTGTGCCGCCATCGCTGCCACCATAGACAACAGACTCAGCGCTGGTCGCCGGAGCCCTGCTTGTGCCGCCATCGCTGCCACCATAGACAACAGACTCAGCGCTGGTCGCCGGAGCCCTGCTTGTGCCGCCATCGCTGCCACCATAGACAACAGACTCAGCGCTGGTCGCCGGAGCCCTGCTTGTGCCGCCATCGCTGCCACCATAGACAACAGACTCAGCGCTGGTCGCCGGAGCCCTGCTTGTGCCGCCATCGCTGCCACCATAGACAACAGACTCAGCGCTGGTCGCCGGAGCCCTGCTTGTGCCGCCATCACTGCCACCATAGACAACAGACTCAGCGCTGGTCGCCGGAGCCCTGCTTGTGCCGCCATCGCTGCCACCATAGACAACAGACTCAGCGCTGGTCGCCGGAGCCCTGCTTGTGCCGCCATCGCTGCCACCATAGACAACAGACTCAGCGCTGGTCGCCGGAGCCCTGCTTGTGCCGCCATCGCTGCCACCATAGACAACAGACTCAGCGCTGGTCGCCGGAGCCCTGCTTGTGCCGCCATCGCTGCCACCATAGACAACAGACTCAGCGCTGGTCGCCGGAGCCCTGCTTGTGCCGCCATCGCTGCCACCATAGACAACAGACTCAGCGCTGGTCGCCGGAGCCCTGCTTGTGCCGCCATCGCTGCCACCATAGACAACAGACTCAGCGCTGGTCGCCGGAGCCCTGCTTGTGCCGCCATCGCTGCCACCATAGACAACAGACTCAGCGCTGGTCGCCGGAGCCCTGCTTGTGCCGCCATCGCTGCCACCATAGACAACAGACTCAGCGCTGGTCGCCGGAGCCCTGCTTGTGCCGCCATCGCTGCCACCATAGACAACAGACGCAGCGCTGGTCGCCGGAGCCTTGCTTGTGCCGCCATCGCTGCCACCATAGACAACAGACGCAGCGCTGGTCGCCGGAGCCCTGCTTGTGCCGCCATCGCTGCCACCATAGACAACAGACGCAGCGCTGGTCGCCGGAGCCCTGCTTGTGCCGCCATCGCTGCCACCATAGACAACAGATGCAGCGCTGGTCGCCGGAGCCCTGCTTGTGCCGCCATCGCTGCCACCATAGACAACAGACTCACCGCTGGTCGCCGGAGCCCTGCTTGTGCCGCCACCAGTGCCACCATAGACAACAGACACCGCTGGTCGCCGGAGCCTTTCTGTCAGAATTTATCCATGGAACACAACCTTGCTGTCAGAGTGTATCCACGGAACTCAGCCCTAATGCCAGAGTGTATATTTACTGTCAAAACGTATCAATGGAACGTCTTGCTGTCACGGTGTAGCTATCTTCTTCATTTAATTTAGCCACGAGTACTGCATTTTCAGTAGCTTCCATAAGTTCAGCTATGGAATATCAACCTGTAGTTTCTATAAACTCATCGCTGATCGCCAGAGACTTGGTTGTAGCCGCCTTGGAACTCACTAGATTGCCTTGTGTGGACTGTAGCTATGAAATATGAAACCGTAGATTCCTTGGAACTCACTAGATTGCCTTGTGTTGACTGTAGCTATGAAATATGAAACCGTAGATTCCTTGGAACTCACTAGATTGCCTTGTGTAGAGTGTAGCTATGAAATATGAAACCGTAGATTCCTTGGAACTCACTAGATTGCCTTGTGTGGACTGTAGCTATGTAATATGAAACCGTAGATTCCTTGGAACTCACTAGATTGCCTTGTGTGGACTGTAGCTATGAAATATGAAACCGTAGATTCCTTGGAAATCACTAGATTGCCTTGTGTTGAGTGAAACTATGAAATATGAAACCGTAGATTCCTTGGAACTCACTAGATTGCTTTATGTTGACCGTAGCTATGAAATATGAAACTGTAGATTCCTTGGAACTCACTAGATTGCCTTGTATTGAGTGAAGCTATGAAATATGAAACCGTAGATTCCTTGGAACTCACTAGATTGCCTTGTGTTGAGTGTAGGTATGGAATATCAACCTGTAGTGTCCATAAACTCACCGCTGGTCGCCGGAGCCCTGGTTGTAGCCGCCTTGCACGCGACCGCCCCGGCCTCCGCGGTCGTTGCCACCGCCGCGACCGCCACCGCCACCGCCACGACCGCCACCACCGCCGCGGCCGCCGCCCTGTCACAGTTTACACTAGTGTTAAATAAATAAATCTACAATTCAGACAAAAGTTATCCATAGTATATTTATAGTATATTAAGTATATTAACCTTGGGAACATTATATGTGTAGATAGATAGTTAAATAATGTAGATATTTATTTCACCAAACCTAGTACAGTGTAAGGCATCTTAATTACCTATATTAACAAAAAAGTAACTAAAATTATGAAGACACTGGATACAGACAGCACAAGACCGGTCAGCCTGTAAATCCTTGGGGGAGGCCTTTGTCCAGCAGTGAACGTCTTTCGGCTGATGATTATGATAATCTAGCTATAACCATGCATAGTATGATGTGAATATGTTAACCCAACCTGTAAAGTGATCATTTCTCTTACCTGTGGCCCAGAACTGCGTTGCTGCCAAGAAGGCATCTCCGGAGGTGGAGGTTGCTGCTCGTTGGGACGGCCTCCTCTATCGGGGACCTGTTAACAAAATATTTGAATTATTATTATTATTATTATAGTTTATACACTAGCAGCTATAACAGCTGATGCGTGTAGTTCACTGCACTTATGTAGTTTTTAACAAATGTTTGTCCAATTTATTTTTAAAACTATTCACGGATGTTAAAACATTAGCCGTCACGCTACTCTAAGACAAATCATGGCCCCAAAATCTCAAATACTGGCGCCTGTGGCACGAAAGCCGGTTATCGGCCCTAGCAGGCTATGGAGCTCAAACGGTTAATACGTCATCGGAGATAAATTCTTATTGTATTTTGTACGTATAAAGTCGTCATTAAACTTTTTTGGTTGTAAGTACTGTTATATCAGGCTGATTTTGATACCATTCTAGGCTTATAGTATAACTGTCTCCAACTGTATAATAATAGTAGTAGCTAGCATAAGTGTCCGCTCTATACTTGCCACCAAGCAGACAACCGGTGGCACGAAATAGCCAGCGTAATTACCGGCAAGAGGCTTTCCATCTTAGCCCTTGTGAGGAGACGTCGAAGGCGGTGGATGTCACTTTCCATCAGGTGGACCGTAAGCCTTTTGTAAACTTACACAATAAAAAAAATGTATTTAAAAACAAAACAGCTACATTCAAAAAACTTTCAGAATACGTTTCAAAATTAATTCATCATTTTATTACAACTCTTTATAGAACGCACCTGGCCAATTATGACTTTGTTGACTTCACTCCTGGTATTCTTCCTGACACTCGCACTGGACGTCTTCTCAACCTGAAGCAGTGAGGTCCGGGCTGCCAGGAAGTCAGACAGCCTGACGTCGGGCTTCACTTTCATCTGTTCGCGCTTGGGACGGTACACCGTTTGGATCTGGTCCTTTTTGTTTTTTAAACGGTCCGACCACTGGAAATGAGATTTCGCAATTATTTTTAGATAGACAGATTTATTTATTTAGCAAACAACACACAATATACAGGCTGTTAAAAAAAGTATTTTTGAAACTTTAAGTGGTTACTCAGAATTACGTATAAAATACAGGAAAAATATTGAAAAAATCTGCTCTTCAAATTTTTTTTTCGTATCCATACTAAATTTGATAAATAAATCAAGAATTTGTATGGGAAACTGAAAAAAAAACTAGATTGGATTTTTTAAATATTTTTCCTGAATTCTATATTTGATTCTGAATATCCCCTAAAAATTAAAAAAAAATTATAAAAAATTTGAGTATGTTTAACAAATAAACTTAATCTCATCTCATCTCATCTCACTAATATTATTAATGCGAAAGTATGGATGTTTGTTTATTTGTCAGTTTGTTTGTTTGTTTGTTTGTTCCACTTTCACGCCGCAACTATTGAACGGATTTGGATTAAATTTGGTAGGTAGATAGATAAAGCACTCGGCTAACACATAGGATATTATTTTTATCCCGGAAAACTTAAGGGTTCCCATAGGAATGCCTAAAAACTCAAAATTTCCACTTCGTCACTAGATGGCGCTACCTTAACATTTTCTTTCTGGACACAATTCTTAAGTCCACGCGGACGAAGTCGCGGGCGGAAGCTAGTTCTGAATAAGATAAAAAAAAATTTAGCGACCTTGCAGATTCCACAAATCTGCATATTATCACATCTTCTCACTAATATTATAAATGCGAAAGTATGGATGTTTGTTTATTTGTCAGTTTGTTTGTTCCACTTTCACGCCGCAACTATTGAACGGATTTGGATTAAATTTGGTAGGTAGATAGATAAAGCACTCGGCTAACACATAGGATATTATTTTTATCCCGGAAAACTTAAGGGTTCCCATAGGAATGCCTAAAAACTCAAAATTTCCACTTCGTCACTAGATGGCGCTACCTTAACATTTTCTTTCTGGACACAATTCTTAAGTCCACGCGGACGAAGTCGCGGGCGGAAGCTAGTTCTGAATAAGATAAAAAAAAATGTAGCGACCTTGCAGATTCCACAAATCTGCATATTATCACATCTTCTCACTAATATTATAAATGCGAAAGTATGGATGTTTGTTTATTTGTCAGTTTGTTTGTTCCACTTTCACGCCGCAACTATTGAACGGATTTGGATTAAATTTGGTAGGTAGATAGATAAAGCACTCGGCTAACACATAGGATACTTTTTATCCCGGAAAACTTAAGGGTTCCCATAGGAATGCCTAAAAACTCAAAATTTCCACTTCGTCACTAGATGGCGCTACCTTAACATTTTCTTTCTGGACACAATTCTTAAGTCCACGCGGACGAAGTCGCGGGCGGAAGCTAGTTCTGAATAAGATAAAAAAAAATGTAGCGACCTTGCAGATTCCACAAATCTGCATATTATCACATCTCCGAACGTGCTTACAAAGAGCATACTAATATGTGTGACGTCAGTTATAATCTGTATAAATACTTTTACTTTATACCAATAAATGTGCAGTATCCGTGCAGTATCCGAACAGCAATCATGGAGTAATCACTACATCCTGTCCTCCGCTCCGCCACCAGGCGTCGAGATGATTACCTAGCTGCAACCTCCTGCATTTACCCTACAACTCTGTCAACTCAACTTGACCGCCAAATTGGGTTGCCACCTATCGGCAAATTGGTGACCCCGACGAAGAACAACTTATCGGCAAATTGGTGACCCCGAAGTTGGCAACACACATATCGGCAAAATAAACATGTTGCTATCACACAAACGTCTGTGTTGGGTTAGGATCAAACACACATCATCAACATCTGTTCCATGCCGGCTTTGGCAACGGCGACTGCTCCTTTTAGTTATGAGGGCTTCGCAGATTTGCCCTCACGTGATCTGGTACGTGATTTGGGAGAGACAAGCCATTCAAACACACTTTTAAAAATTGGACCCCGCCGGGAATCGAACCCATGACCTCCTGATGTCATGGGTTGATGAAGCGAGTGGACATGCCACTAGGCTACAGAGGCAGTTGCGGTTGCGGTTACGGTGGTTTTTTATAATACTTCATCTAAGTTCATACTGAGTTAGTAAAGAAATTTGAAAAAGCATACCTCGCAACTCTGCACCGTGCATTCCAACCTTGTAATCAAAGTCTCTCGTCTCAACCTGTACTCTTCAAACATCTCATTGTAGGCCGTCTCCAGCTGCTTCCATTCCTTCTCTGACAACGCTTTGTTGTATAACGGCTTGCCAACTAGTTTTTCTCCTAAAAATTCGCATTTATTATGGTAAAATATTTAACTTGTGGTCAGTTTTATTATGCTTTCCTATGGCAATAGGAATTTACAATAAATTGCCACCAATACTAAAAGAGCTGCCCATAAAGAAATTTAAGACCCAATTGTACAAATGGCTTGTTGAAAGGGCATTCTATTCGGTGACAGAATTTTTTAATTTTAAAATGTAGACAAAACTGTTGTTATTATTTTTTTCAAATGACATTGTTATTACATCTAATTTAATCTTGACATTTTTATTGTATGATTATAATTAAATAATGTTAATAATTTGGCGCATATCTTGACTTCTGGTAAAATTTTGCATGCTTAAATTCAAAGGCTAAACATGAGAAACTTAATTTTTTTTTGTACTTACCATGTTTAATGCAAAATAAATATTTGTATTGTATTGTATTGTAACATATACAGGGTGTAACAAAAAGGTGTGGTAATACTTTAAAGTGGGCTCTACTCATCAAACTGAACAACTTTTGGACTTTTCATACAAACTTCGCTCACCAGCTCGATTTGTATGAAGTCCAAAAATTTGTTTTTGCAATTTCAACAAAGTTGTAGAACAAAAGTTGTTCAGTTTGACGAGCAGAAGCCCACCTTGAAGTATTACTACACTTTTTTGTTACATCCTGTATAATATGAGTAAATGCGAAACTGTAATTCAGTCATTTTTAAACAATTTGTCATCAACATCTATTAAAACTGTTATTTTAAATTTCATCTCTTCAGTTGCATACTCTTCATCAGGGTACTTTTTATCAGCAATTAGTAAGCCCAATTTTATTACTATACATATACTATAATATCACTTAGGTTATCTTATCACAATATGTGCTAAATACATACCTTCTCTCTGAATAGTCTCCTTTAGTTTGGCCTCTAGTTTCGTGAATAGCATTTCCACAGTAATGTTGGGAGGAGGCTTATTAAACTTTAGTGCTATTAGTATGTCTTTCAGATCTTTTGCAGTTGGCGATTCTTGCTGGAACACAAAATTGCTTGGTAAAAATAGAAGAAAAAAATATATACTGGGACACTTCGTTAGTTCTGACAATAAGATGGAAGACTCCAGGGATTGATATAAAAGAACCACTATACTTCATTCCAATCAAAAAAAATCTAAACATAAACAAACTTACTTTGGAACTGACACATGTCAATGTCATCTGCATACTATATTTGTTTACCTTTTGCTTTTTTTTGATTGGAATGAACCATAGATTACCTTTCTTTGTAAAACCAGGTGTTGGGGTTATTTTTTTCCACTATGTAAATAATGCAAATGTACTAAATAGTACCTTATTTCTTACATTAAGTTTGTCTTTTTATTTTTCAATAGACATCATTGTTACCAAAGAATGTGTTAATATTGTGGCTTCATCTGCTTAATTGTTTAATGGCATTGAAGGTACTCAAGTAGGGTTTATGGAGTTTTTTGGATAAGTAAATCTATTCTTTTTCCCCCCACCCTCCATCTCAGATGAGTAATTATAACAATAACATTGCTTTATCTAGTTTTATTATTTTTAGGCCCTCAGTGTAATCGGCGAGTCTGTGCAAAAAAACATGTAAATCCATTGCTTCATTGCAACGTGAAAGAAAAGGAAAACAAACTCACTTTTGCCTTTACAATTATTCAGGAAATAATAATAATGGCGGTTGTTAAGCCATGTCGGAGGCCTGATATGCGGCTAAAAAACTTCTGACACTGGGATTGGCCACTAGCCCAACAAGCTCCACCAACCGGACTTGATCCCTATGTGTGGAGTAGGGCTGAACCTTTCCAAGGTATGGGAAGAGACCCGTGCCCCTGCAGTGGGGACGATATGGATTGTTAACAAAGGAAATAATAAAAAATACCATAATAATCTCCATGCCAGCAGGCTTCTCCCTAGGACGGTCAACCTGCACCATCCTCGCAGCCATCAGTTCTGAGATCAAGTAGTCCAGCAGAAGCAGACGGTCCTCCTTGGTTTGGAGACGGGAAGACATGTGCCCTGCAGAAAAAAATTAAGATATTTTCAAAATTACTCAAAATAACTCAAGCAATATTTACTAAAAAATATCCCTAGATATCATACAAACCTGTAGTCAAATGTTTGTACGGACATCCCAATTCTTTTAAGAACGAACTCAGCTCTAGGAGAAATGAACTGGATTCGTCCGGATCGTTCATCATATTGACAGTCTCTTCCAAATTGCATAGTTTTTTAAGCTCCTCCGCTAGTATGTGTATCAGTTTTGTGTATTCTAGGGATTTTGGACCGCCCTCCAGAGCTTTAGCAAACGCAACTTCATCTAGTAAGGGGCCTTCGTAACTGTAACAATGATTTCTGATGATTAACTTAGGCAAATCCACATTACTTGTCTTGGTACGTATGGACATATGCACATGTTGCAATGTATGTGACAAACAGGTGATACTCCATACAATGCTGAAAGTTGCTTCTTTAAGTAATCAAATCAGTGCTACAGTTCTGTGCACCTACAAGTATACAGGGTAACCGTGCCATCTAGTACTATACTTCATTCCAATCAAAAAAAAGCAAAAGGTAAACAAACGAAGTATGCAGATGACATTGACATGTGTCAGTTCCATAGTAAGTTTGTTTACGTTTTGCTTTTTTTTGATTGGAATGAACCATACACTACTTGGATGTCTATTTTTAGTTGCACAAGACTGTACATATGCACATTACACACATCTTTATCAATATGTATAGTAGTAATAGGTATTTTCTGGGTGTTGTCTTTGTTTTACTAAAGAAGGAGAATAGAAGATGGTGAAGGAGAATGCTCTTGTGGAGCCAGCCCACAAACAATGACCCATTTACTGGCTTTCCTCGAGTGCCCGGACACCTGCAATATTGAAGACCTTCGGGGGACCACAGATAATACTGTATGCGTGGCGGCCTACTGAGCCGGTAACAAAAAAAAACATGACTCGAAGAGAAGTCGTCATATCAAACTTAAGAAATACAAGACATAAACATAAAAAATACGATTTGAAAGCAAATATATTATAAGTAGAAATAGGTATCTAGAACCAGTCTGAAACCGGCTAATTACGGCGTTTTCTTGTGGAATATCAGAAGCGGGCATTTCTTTGATAAAAAACGAAGATTCTAAAAAAGTTTATGCAAATTAACATTCTACGGCTTATGTTGCAAATATTCCTGTAAGTAATTCAAGTAAAATGACAAAATATCAGAAGAAATATGGGTAAAAAAGTAAAAGGTTTTGTATAACCTATAAAGTAAATAGCTTACCCCAAATCGGTTATTGAGTCAATAATATCGTTTTCCATTTTAGGAAGACTTTCAATCACATGCAAGAACAACTAAAAATTACACTTATTGTTATAAATAAACTAAATAACTTTGGTAAAATATACCAACTGACTCGTAGCACTTCGCTTTTTTTATAAAGCGAATAAATAATGGATGGATGGAAGAACCCGTGTTGCCATATTCTTACTTTAAAATTGCTACAAAACTTATCCTCTCCGCTTGTATAGGCATACATGTGACAGAAAAAAACATCTCCATCCGTTCGGATTACAGATGTGCCATGCCCGGGAATATTCCCGCAAGGACGGCGCCATATGCAATATAGAGCGCTGTCTCTGTCTATGGGAATATTCCCGGTAACGGCACATCAGTAGTTCGGATAGGCACACTTGTGACAGAAAATGACATGTATTATACTACCAAGTTTAAGGTGTTGTTAAGTTGACGGAAGCATAATTTATTGTAAAAGAAAAATGATAATTTTTATTCATCATCTTTACTTTATTTAAAAAAATTATTAACCTTCATTTCACTAAATTTTATATACAAAATAAAATAAACATAACGACAATTTGGTGCTTTCAAGTCTTGTTTCAAGTTCATTATTTTAATCCCCAAAATTATCACACAGATATTTACTGGCAACTTTACAGGGAGGGGACCGAAATAGGGTTGCACAAAAATCGGAATACAGAAAATAATGGTTTACGGTTATTATGAGGTTATGGGCCAAGGTGAATTTATAAGCTGTAGTTTTAACTTCTATATAGGGTGACTTTAAATTAGTTCTTGATACGAAAGGCTATGCATGTACTCATGATAACAAACAACTTTCCCTAATCCCACAATCCCCATTCCCATAGTCAAATCTCAAAAAAAAAGTTTTGAACCCTCCGTACAAATAGGTCAATGGACCGGCCAAATTAGTATGAAGAGTCCAATTTTTTTTGAGATTTGACTATGGCTTCCTTGGGAAAAGTTGTTTGTTATCATGAGGAAATGCATATGCTTTGGTATCAATAACTAATTTAAAGTCACCCTATACAGGGTGTAACAAAATTGGTGTAGGACCCGTTAACTGGGGATTCTACTCATCGTACTGAACAACTTTTGTTCTACGACTTTGCTGAAATCGCAAAAAGAAATTGGACTCTCCATACAAAAATGGCAAAACAGATGATCAATTTGTATGGAGAGTCTACAATTCTTTTTGCTATTTTTGCAAAGTCTACGACAAAAGTTGTTCAGTGCGATGAGTAGAATCCCCAGTTAACGGGTCCTACACCAATTTTGTTACAACCTGTATAGGGTGACTTTAAATTAGTTCTTGAGACGATTATGCATGTACTGATAACAAACAACTTTCCCTAAGGAACCCATAGTCAAAGCGCAAATAAAATTGGACTCTCCATACAAATACATCGATTAACTAACCGGCCAAATTAGTATGAAGTGGTCAAAATATTTTTTGCGATTTGGGGAAAGTTGTTTGTTATTATGAGCACATGCATGGCCTTTCGCATCAAGAACTTATTTAACACGTTCACAGTAGACTTGTGGTTGAAGCCAAGTCGCAAGACGCATATGTCTTCCGACTCCTAGGGAGTTTTCAGATGACGTATGTCACACCGTTTATAAGATTCTCAATAGATAGCGTTTCTAAGCTTTAATTCTTAGTTAAAACCACTTATAACCGATATTATTTCGTCAAAAGTAGTTTTGACTGATGCCCTTAGTTAAAACTACTTTTGACAGCAAAAATCAGTCAAAAGTGGTTCTAACCAAGGGCATTCGGTCAAAACTACTTTTGACTGATTTTTGCAGTCAAAAGTAGTTTTGATCGGATAAGAGTTTTGACTGTAACATAATAATATATCGCATCACATCACAAAACATCGACCGAATTCAAAATTTCGCAAAATGAGTTTTGATAAAAAACTGACCTAAAAGAGAGACACTCGCGTGTGCGGGGGGACAAATAAAGACGCAAATATTTTTTTACCTTATTGCATAAAAAGTAGAGGTGTTTTTTTTTACCGAGACTGTGAGGCTTCAAGTTTCAAGTTTATTTTTATTTATTCCGTTAATAAAATACATTGTGTAGGAATTACATAGTACATATCGACAAGGAATTACAAAATATTACAATAACAGTAAGGCACTTAAAATTATTACTGAAAAAAAAACATAAAAAAACTACTTGCAAAACTCATCAAAACTGTAGTAACATCTTTCCAACAAGAAGCGCTTTAAATGTTTTTGGAATTCGTTAAAATTATTTATCGTTTTTAAGTCGGTTGGCAGACAATTGAACATCTTCACCGCCTGATGTCTGGTACAGTGAGTTACTACCCTCAGTTTTGGAATTATTGAACGAGGAATATCACATCTACGTGTCGCTAAACGATTTTCTCTATCCTCTGAAGTTTCATATTTTCCAGGCCATCTAACCAGCTTACTCTTTTAGGTGGTTTTTTTTTAACCAAAACTCATTTTGCCAAAATTTTGAATTCGGTCGTTGCTTGGTCGTTTTTTTAGGTATACGAGAAGTACCCTATAGGTTTTTATTACCATGCGAATGTCCAAATATGCGGCATAAACGACCGTATCTCTTGATTGCGTTGGCATAGAAGTTTGATTTTTTCACGGCTTCAAGGGAGTGCAGGCCTGAGTATTTGATATAAATTTCAACTTGATACGTCTACGCGTTCCTGATAAAAAGGGTCTTGTCAGACAGACAGACGGACGGACAACAAATTGATCCTATAAGGGTTCCTTTTTTCCTTTTGAGGTACGGAACCCTAAAAATAGACGAAAATGACTGTATTTTCTTTCTTTCACTACGTACCTCGCATTTATCGCAGTCTTGAAAATACTGAAATGCGCGCGTGGTACAGCGACATGCTAAAAAACGGTGCGGCGGATGCGCGGGTGTTGAGATGGTATATGGGCTTAAAATAATTGACCACGCTGAATTTTTTTTTTTTTTTTATGTGATTAGGAAGGCAAACGAGCAAGTGGGTCACCTGATGGTAAGTGATCACCACTGCCCATAGACACCTGCAACTAAGCTAAGATGAAATGCCTCTTGTGCCTGTAATTTCCTTGAATACGTTAAAAACAACCGACTTCAATCGCAACAACTCAAATTTTGCTATGTATTTGTTGATTTTCTCAAAAACCGCTGAATCGGTTTCGATAAAACTTATATGGGACCACCTGTGAAGTATAAACAAACTTCGAGTAATCGGTGAACATACATAAAAAAAAAGATTCCGACGAATTTAGAACCTTCTCCGTTTTTTGAAGTCGGTTAATGAGATGGTAAAATTCTCAATATTGTTTGTTTGTACGGAACCCTCGTCGGTGCGCGAGTCAGACTCGCACTCGTGCGGTATTTTTATGTTACATTTATAGCTGGATGTATGGAGCAAAGAACAGACCCATATGCTAATGGATATCCATCCATCCGTCATCTCATCTGGCTGACATAACGATGATGGTTTCAATAAGTAACAATGATTACCGGTGTGAAGTTAGCAGCCAAAGTTAGCAGCCGTTATAACCCGACCAAATAAAAGAGTCATCATAACCTCAAAACAAAGGGCATTAAAAATCATAAATTAACAGTAATAATGAATCAATAGATCTAGACTTTACGATTTTCTAGACATCTAGGCACAAGGACGAAATTATTTTTTTCCAACAAAAATATTCATTGACAAATCCCGAATTGTTCCAAGGAGCGTAAGTCCAAATTACCTAAAATACTAGTTAGGTAATGTCTTTGGATATATAGAGCATTATTGAGATCTAGACTTTTCGATTTTATAGACATCTAGGCGTAAGGTCAAAATTTTGTTGAAAAAAATATTCATGATAAAATCTAAATATGACCCAAAGGGCGTAAATCCATGGGACCTAATGCACTTGTTAGGCAATAGCTCTAGCTAACTAGGACATTCATCAGATCTAGACTTTTCGATTTTCTAGACACCTAGGCATAAGGTCGAAATTTTGTTAAAAAAAATATTCATGACCAAATCTGAAACTGTTCCAAGGAGCGCAAGTCCATGTGACCTATTGTATTTGTTAGGCAATACCTCTAGCCAACTAGGACATTCATCAGATCTAGACTTTTCGATTTTCTAGACACCTAGACGAAAGCTTAAAATTTCACCGGCAAAAAATGCCATGTCCACATTTAACTAAAGAAATGTCCTTGTTCCTGGTGACGTAGGTCGACCAAAACCCATACAAAATCTAGGTAATAGCCCAGGCTAGCATATTCAGCTATCACAGGTAGACTGTTCTTCCTAGATAATCTCTCAAAAGATAGCAGCCATTTTCAACCAAACTCGGATTTCGAAAATGAGAGCATTGGCGTAGCTAGGGATTTTTTCTAGGGGGGGCCGCACAGAAGAAGTACTATCACAGTCATTTGGACCCGGCAAAGCGATAACACGCGATCCACGCGCATTTTCGAAAAATTATGTAGTAGCTTTATTGCGTTTGTATGGAACAAATAAACATCCATACTTTCGCATTTATAATATTAGTGAGATGAGAAGCGTTACAGTTTTTGGCTTATCGTGTAGTTAGGTCATATAGATACATGTATAATTTTATTTGACCAAGCTCTTGAAATAAATTGCATTTTTTAATAGTTTTAGATGTACTTAGCAAGTCTGGTACAAAAGCGCGAGCGAAGCGAGCGCAAAAATTTGAGATTTATCTTAAGAAGTTCTATACATGATAAGAGATCTTTCCTCCGCGAGCAAAGCGAGGATAATCCCACTGTAATGCTATTTGCCCGAGCCCGAATATTTGAAATGACTTCTGATTTGTAGCAGAAATTTAACAAATTTTTGGTCAGTTTTCGACCTTGTTATGTGTCGGAAAAAATCTAGTGGTTCTGCTTATATAAGGTGCTACTTTATTAGTGCCTGATATTTTAGTCAGTGCTTCTACTCCTGATTTTGATCAACTTTCCCCAAGGAACCCATAGACGAATCACAAAAAATTTTTTGGACTCTTCATACTAATTTGGCCGCTCGGCTGATCGATTTATTTGAAGAGTCCAAAAGTTTTTTTGCGATTTGACTATGGATTCCTTGGGGAACGTTGATCAGAATCAGGAGTAGAAGCACTGAATTAAATATCGGGCACTAAAAAAGTAGCACCTTATATATTGTAAAAAGTAGTGAGAGGACCGAACGCGAAAATTTAAAGAATGACCTCGGTCTTAGTCAGGCCTACTGCTGATTTTTCTAGGGGGGGCCAAGAGATTTGTAGGGGGGGCCTGGCCCCCCCTGGCCCCCCCCCAGCTACGCCCATGAATGAGAGGCAAAAATTCGACCAGTTCCAGGGAGCGCAAGTCATTTTCGCTTACAGAGTTGCTAGATATGGTCCGTAGGTATCCTATGCTACTGTCAAATCTAGACTTTTCGATTTTCTAGACACCTAGGCATAAGGTCGAAATTTTGTTGAAAAAAAATATTCATGACCAAATCTGAAACTGTTCCAAGGAGCGCAAGTCCATGTGACCTATTGTATTTGTTAGGCAATACCTCTAGCCAACTAGGACATTCATCAGATCTAGACTTTTCGATTTTCTAGACACCTAGACGAAAGCTTAAAATTTCACCGGCAAAAAATGCCATGTCCACATTTAACTTACGAAATGTCCTTGTTCTTGGTGACGTAGATTGACCATAACCCATACAAAATCTAGGTAATAGCCCAGGCTAGCATATTCAGCTATCACAGGTAGACTGTTCTTCCTAGATGAGCTCTCAAAAGATTGCAGTCATTTCCAACCAAACTAACGAAATGTCCTTGTTCCGTGTGACGTAGGTCGACCACAACCAAAGGGCTACAACTCACCATGTAGGTAGGTAGATACTATCCTTGTACCTAAGATGTTAACGCTGATTTAGAGATAACTAAACTAGCGGTAGGTACTTTCCATCAGGTGGGCCTTCAGCCTTTTCCCCCTCATAGGTATCTCACCTTATACAAAAAAATACAAAGAATTTCGAGGGAAAGATCAATCGAATTGGAATAGGTATTATAGGTACCTATCGATAGCTCAGAGTAGGTATAGGTGCCAACCGGGTGATAAAAAAAATTCCAGCAAGATTTTAACTGTAGCTTCTTCTTACGAATCTGAATAACTTTCCCCAAGGAGCAGATCCTACTCAAATGGCAAAAGAAATCCTGGCTTTCCCAAACAAAATTTGCCCATCAGCTGACTGATTTGTAACGAAGACGGGAAATGTCTTTTTTGCGATTTGATTACTTAGGTATAAATAACTTTCTCATGGAAAGTTAGGTATTTCATTTTTATCAATCTGTGTATCTTATATATATTTAAATTATTAAACTTGGGAATCCATAGTCATGCGTCATGCTCCCAAAACAAGTATTGTCTTGTCTCCGCACGCACACAAAGACATTAGTGGCCAGTGCGTGAGTAACACTATACCAAAATGCGCGAAATGGATAACACTATACCAAAATTATAAATAAGAAAGAGATGCGTAGCTTTTCCCGTTCTGATTCAGTTTGTGAGATTGCGGTTCTTTGGCGGTGCCTTTGACGTTTGTCGGCATCCCTTTGACGGAGCCGCACAATGACGTATAGTTTCTTTGGTCTGAGGAGCCGCACGCCGCGCTGCTTTCTTGAACTATTGCACAGTGTTGCCATAGTCGAAAGCAAATTGCACGATAGTGCACGTTGGAAATTTAAAAAAATAAAAAATATATATGTTACATTGTAGTATATATTTTTGACAATGTCTAGATTATTATAAATTTTGTTTCCTAGAATCATTATCATATTAAGTTATCTTTCAGTTTTACTTACTTGATACAAAAACAGTCAAACCCATCCAGGTTGTGACCGTGTCTGTAGTCAGTTGACCTACGTGATCGACACGACCACGCAAATCGCACATTTTGAAAAAAAAAGACATGAAAAAATGCGTAGCACTGGTTTTCTTTTTCTAAAGTTTTTTTTCAGAGAACGAAAAATACAACTGAAATAAGTATTGGAACAGTCAACATTTTGTATGAATCGTTTGCCCGTTGTCGGCTAAGTCAAAGGGTGTAACCGCCGATCTTTATTATACCTACATACAAAACTGTCATTTCAAACAATTCACTGTTACTACTGAGTGCTATATAAATCATTTTGATCTGCAACTACTTTATGTTATAATACATCAGGTGCTTAAGCTGGAAAGCCTGATTCTATTTTAATATTGTTATGATTGTTAATACATTTAGCCTTACACTAAAACAACACCTCACTATCGCTTAAGTCTTTTTTCCTGAACCTATAATTTATAGTTTATGACATTTAAATCATTTAGCCTGTTTCTAAATAAAAGCGATTTGAGGTCAGTTTGTATCAAACGACACTTATTCCTAATAAGAACTTAATAAGTAATAAGAACTTTAAAAAATGAAAACCTGACTAAACTGTGCGGATTTTGATAAGAAAGACAACTTAGGCCTCGTGTATGGAGACGCGTCAGGCATCGCGTCGTACGGTCAAATCAAACATATAGTAATTTATGAGAGCCTTAATGTAGAAGTGTCAACGCGCGCTCATGAACGCTCTCATATATTACCTTAAGTTTGATTTGACCGCGCGACGTGACGCCTGACGCGCCGCGCAAAGCGCCGCGTCTCCATAAACGAGGCCTTAGGCCTTTTTTCCGTAAATATACTTTTTTAAAATATTTTTTTTCTGAAAATAAAAACTTTGACACGCTCAACTGTAAAGTTCAAAATATGTCGCTTAATACAAAAATATTCCCAATATGGGATAAGCCCGCTTTTGTACTGAATCTTTCTCTTGTATGTATCTATTTATGCAATTAGGAACCCATTTTCGCAATAATAAAATGTGTACTTAGTAAGAAAGTCATCATAATAATCTCATATAGTACTAAATTACAAGATATACTGAACATTATACTGGTAAACAAATAGAAGTTAATCCAATCAAACCGATTATAAAATAAAATCACAAACTGATGGAAATTGTTTTTTTGATTGGCTTCGTTGGGTAGTATAGGTACTAAGCCGCTGTTTATGGGTGATCACCGTAGTCAGCGAAAAAAGCGGCTGGTTACCGGCTGGCTGACTACGATAACAACCGGCTTAACATCTATAATCACAATTGAAACCAGCACGGGTAACGGCATGAGGCGTAGACAAAGCTGTTTGTGACTTTAGGTATGCCAACGAGGTTAGATGCTCTTTGCATGTGGGAGGCACTGATTCAGCACTAATTTTTGACATATTTGTTGAATTGTCAACGTAGTAAATAATCAAGCAGAATCAGAATCACCATAGTATTTATTGTTCATAACCAAGTACAATACAAAACCTTATGAGGTAGGTAACGAACCACTGACATTTCTCTGACAGCCCAAGCGCGCTTAAACTAAACAACTGTCAAACCTAGAGTGCGTTCAGTTCAATGCCAAACATAAGCAAAACATAACAATATTACACATAAGAATTGGTGCAATAGTTCCTTAGTTTCAGAGATGAGGCTGCCAGCAGAACATTCCGCTAGCAGCCTCAGTGAAAAACTCGATTTTCTCTGAAACTACGACAGCACATTTTTTTCCTTTGGTCACTAATTGGCACTAATTAGGCATTAAATATTGGCACAATCAGAATATCAAAATTACCATGAGGCTGCTAAATGAAAGCACACGTACTATGGAGCCAAAAGTTCTGACTATATGTATGTATGTATTTAAATTTATATGTTTATGTGTATCAGTCTCTGGTTCCCATAGCATAGGGAATCCTAGTTTGGGGCCAGATAACCGTGTGTGATTTGTCCCGGATATTATTATTATTATATCTCTAGTGCAGCTCTTATGCAGCTGATGTGCTACTTGGGATTCTCTTAGACAGCCTATGGCATTATAAGGGAGTAAATATATTCCCTTAGACAGTCTATGGCGGTGGCTTACTAACCTCTTGTACAGCCATTAACAAGCCCAGGGTTCCTCACTCAGCTTTTAGCATATCTTACGACTAAAGGCTGTACTAAAGTGTTCGAACTTGCCGTTAAATTGCTTCTAGTGTTTTTTCTTCCTCTTTTACATGCCTTAGCCAGCCTTTAGTCTCTCCTCAAACTCTTATCCAGCCATTGTCAAGCTTATTGCTGTTTAATAACTGACATGTAACTGAAAATTCAGCTCTTATGCAGCTGATGTGCTTGTAGATGGGGTTTTGCCCAGGCATTTATGAGTAAACTGACGTTTATTGGGCATTTACTCAAAACGCCCAAAATTGCCCGGGCAAAACCAAACCCCATCTTTAAATGTGCTCGAGTGCGCGCCACGAAAGAAGTCCCGCGGCAAAATTCGGTAAAAAATAAAAATGACAGATAAAGTTGACAATGGAACTGCTGGTCATATGTTCGTGGAGATTTTTAATTTATTTTTGTGTGCTGAGTGATTCTTATAATGCCGAAAGTAGTTAAAAGTACAGTAAGACAAGTAATCTCCATTTTCAGTGCGATGACAGCGACGCGTCTGCGGGACTTCTTTGGTGGCGCGCACTCTACTTGACTTGGGTGACACGATTAAAATTTAATCCACAGACTATAACAAACAGTGAAGTGAAATCGCTGGTCACACGAAAGACTAAAAAGTCGCTCTAAAAAAAGCACGAATGATACGGTTACCATAGTATAAATAGTAGGTTATCTTCATACAATGGTACATCGCGCGGCTTGTATGTGTGCGCGCCAGTAGGCACCGCCGTCTACGCACACAAAAGCAGAAAATGCCGAGGTGACCGAGGTGAAACTGTTGGGGCTGCACCGCGGCTGAGTAACGTGACGTGTTAGTCACTTGCCGTCTCTTGACACGACACGACATCGACGCCATCGCGTGTAAAAAAAATGACTGCATCTACAAAGCGAAAATATTGTTGTGTTTCTGGAATTCAAATCCAGAATTGTCGTTATTCAAGATACCGACTGATATGCTATTGAAAAAACAAAATATTAAAGCCACTTATTCCATTCTTTGGTAACTCACGGAGGAACATTTACATTATACCTACAAGTGATTAGTAATACCTGCACATCTCTTAACTGGTGATTCCACTCTTGAAACTGAAAAACTTTTTCTATATAACTTTGGACAAATGACATTTTTTTCTATGCTTTTCATACAAATCGATCAGCTTATTGAGCGTAGTTCATAATAAGAAACCAAAAAGATTATGCAATTTAAGCAAAGTTCTAGAACAAAAGTTGTTCAGTTCATAAGTAAAATCACCAGTTAAGAGGTTAGCATTTGGGTATGTGGCAGTCACCTGTATATTTTTGATCACTATTATCAATTTATCACTGTTTTAAACTTTTAATTGATGGGCTTTATCGAGGTAATTTTACAATGATTATAGACCAGGAGCCAGGGGGCTTTAATTTTTCATTTAATATAAATACAGTCTGAACTTAAGATTTTTTTATTGCTATCAAATCGCCACTGCGCAATAATAATAATATAATTTAAATACTAGCTCCTTTTAATTGAACCGCTCTTATTCTGATTATTTTCACAAACTTTTTCTAAGCCTGTCGTTCCTTTCCTTCGTGCGGTGGTACCGCTCATTATTCTCAGATTTGCTATTTTTGGGTTACCTACTACGTTTCTTTTTTCTGATTTGATCTACAAGTCAATTTTTGTATCATTTATTTAAAAAGTGTTACAACAAAAGTTGTCACGTTAGACCCGACTAATAAATAGCCTTGATATACCTTGTGCCAATCAAGAAAAAGCAAAAGGTAAAAATCAAACTTACTATGGAACTGACACATGTCAACTTCAGTTGCCTACTAAGTTTATTTAGGTACCATTTGATTGAAATGACCTATATCTTTATGTATTTGTATGTATCTGCTGTTTAACAATCAGTTAATTATTATAATGATTAGTACCATACAAAATACAATACAAATACGCAATGATGTGTGTGACTGATAAAATGCAGTAAGCTCTCGGTCTACATGACGCATCTAGAATCACGCAGACGGCCGCGGGCCGCGCCGCGCATGCGCCGTGTGCCGACCGAGAGCTGCTGCAACGCCGCGCCGCGCCGCCGCTCAGCTTAGTCACATGAGTATCTGCCGGCCGTACCGCACGCTGTCCGCTGCGACGCCGTCGGCCGCACCAACGACGTCGCGACGACACGATTTCTCGCTTGTTATATTTTACCGTACCTATTTATATGTTATCTATAAGAAATCGTATGAAATACGTTACACGGTAAAAATATTCTATTACTCGGTCTGTCGTAGTTTACTATAGTACTTGTACTATTGGGTATTCTGTGACGATAGTTATTCTCAGAGATCACTGATCTAAGAGCGTTTAGTAAGTTACTAATAAATACACGGCTTCGTAGTTCTCCTTGATACCTATGATGTACCTATGTGATTCAATTTTAATTAGTTATAAGACATAATATAGTGGGTTTCACTTTTGGTCGATAATTATTGTATGAATAAAATAAAATACTATTTTATTCCAGGCATTTTTTTTATATAAACATACATACATATATACACTAATGTGTTTTAAATACCAACGTAAATATTATATCATTAAAATACACCCAGACACAGTGCAAACACATGTGTGCCAAGGTGGGAATCGAACCTACGACCCTCGGATCAACAGAGCGCTAGCCATTGAGTCAGTCAGTTTTTTTTTTAATGAAATTACATAATTATTAATAGGTATAAGGTACTAACATTATTAGTAGCCGATATTTTAGTAAGCACTTTTACTTCTGATTTTGAATCTCGCTAAAATATTGGGCACTAATAAAGTAGCACTTTATGCAGGTATTCTACTCCTAAAACCTTGCCCGATAATAAGCTCATAGTCAAATCCCAAAAAAAATTGCCATCTCATAAAAATTGGTAAGCTGATTAACGAATTTTGTATGGGAAGTGATTTTTTGGTATTTATAGGTGTTTTTTAGGGAAATTTCTCTAAATTCATGATTAGAAGCCACAGTTAAAACTTTGTCGGTCATTTTGTATCACATGGAATAGGTAAGTACATACACTTCTACAGTGAGGCACAACCCTGCGTGTTTGATCAACAACACCATATACATAAGTATTATAGTCTACTACCGGTGAGCAGATCACCTACTCTCTCTACTCTGCGGTTACTTTAATTGACAGAGTACTTTAATAAGCAAGACAGAGAGAAAAGGTGTTTTTTTCATCGATTTTCAATGGCGCTGTCTCTTTTATATCTTTCCTTAACTTCTGCTTAACTTTTGACAAAAAAACAATTGACAAATAGAAAACGAAAAGATTTGTTACCTGTTTTATATTTTCATTTAATGTGAACAAATGCTTAGCAATTGAGGGAACAAATACAATAAAAAGTTTCCTGCCAATACACTTTTGACAAGGGGTAAGTAATTCCATCATATTCTCATTTTCGGTGCTTTGCAGTAGTGTCGAAGCTGATCTTAAGCTGGGGTCCCAAGGCCCGTTTTCTGACTGATCAGGCCGCGCCAGGCCGGGCCGACGCGCCGTGGGAACCGTCTCAGTCGTCGCCTGTTGTCGAATGGCTCGTCGCGTGATGCGATCGTGCCACGACAGGCGTCCTTGATCCGGCCTGGCCTGTCGGTTGGCGGGCCGTTGGACCCCAGCTTTAGTAAAATGATGAGCGTCCTGTTGTGCAACCTGTGTCCAGCATACGCACTGCAGGTGCCCAACGGGTGCAGCTTCCTCCTAAATAATACAGTCGGTAAAAAGCAATCAGAAGGACTGGCGGCTAAAATGTACAATAGTGGGCATCGAGTTAAGCGCTCAAATTTTTAGTACATTTTTACCATTCCTTTAACCTACATCAATCTAGTATTCAACCCCATCTATGTGTTCCACAGTTAATTACCACATTCAAGGGAATGTTATAACATAGACCAATAGACATTTTATAGTCAGCAAACCCATGACCCATGTTGTTCTCTTTGTATTGTTTTCTTTTTAATTTAAAAAACTTATGTAGAATGTACATCGCAACCCCTGAAGGATTTGACTACACTGAAACTGATGCTGCTGGGCCTGTATTTAAATGCATGTGCCTTGTTGTTTTTTGGTCTGTTATTAATTTGCCTGTTTTATTTTTATTCAGGTTCTGTCAGTGAAGGTTTCAATAGTCACGAGATTGGCCTTAATGAGAAGCCTCCTGTGGTGCGAATTCAGCTGCAGCACATTTCCCTGTGGATACCCAATCAATTGGAGCTACCTCTTTTACAATCCAGTTGAAGAACGGTAAACAGAAGAGACCTGTAGTTGGGAACACCAAGCGCCCTCCCTACTGCCTACCAATGATAAAATTAGCATGTAATAATAAAACAAGTTAATTAAGAACTGTATTTTATTATCCTAAATAATTTATTAAATGTTTTCCTTGAGCCATAGTTAAAAAATCATGATAATTATTTACATTTTAATTGTCTTGGGGAGAATCAGTAGTACGATGGACTTCACCCTTAATTTTACATTTTGTTAAAATTAAATTAGGACAAATAGAGGGCCATCCTCCTTTATATTTTGTATATTATTGGACTCCTGTTTACGCATTTAGACTCCTATTTGGTCCTTTACACATTCTGTTTATGGCGAATAAAGGAATTGAATTGAAGTATGGTTGACTAGTCCAGCCAGTTCAGAGGGCACAGAAGTCTGGAATGTTCACAGGCTTCTCGAAGCGACCTTATATGCTGAAGGATTTTTGTCCATTGTTCGGTCAGACCAGAGCATTCCAGAATCAACTTGAGATTAAATCATGAATATTTTTTTTCATCAAAATTTCGACCTTGTGCCTAGGTGTCTAGAAAATCGAAAAGTCTACATTTGACGGTAGCCTAGGATACCTATAGACCGTATCTTACCACTTCATGCGCGAAGTTGACTTACGCTCCCTGGAACTGGTCTAAATTCTGTCCTTCATTTTCGAAACCCTAGTTTGTATGAAAATGGCTGCAATCTTTTGAGAGCTCATCTAGGAAGAACAGTCTACCTGTGATAGCTGAATATGCTAGCCTGGGCTATTACCTAGATTTTGTATGGGTTATGGTCAATCTACGTCACCAAGAACAAGGACATTTCGTAAGTTAAATGTGGACATGGCATTTTTTGCCGGTGAAATTTTAAGCTTTCGTCTAGGTGTCTAGAAAATCGAAAAGTCTAGATCTGATGAATGTCCTAGTTGGCTAGAGGTATTGCCTAACAAATACAATAGGTCACATGGACTTGCGCTCCTTGGAACAGTTTCAGATTTGGTCATGAATTTTTTTTTTCAACAAAATTTCGACCTTATGCCTAGGTGTCTAGAAAATCGAAAAGTCTAGATTTGACAGTAGCATAGGATACCTACGGATCATATCTAGCAACTCTGTAAGCGAAAATGACTTACGCTCCCTGGAACTGGTCTAATTTTTGACTTTAATTTTCGAAATCCGAGTTTGTATGAAAATGGCTGCTATCTTTTGAGAGATTATCTAGGAAGAACAGTCTACCTGTGATAGCTGAATATGCTAGCCTGGGCTATTACCTAGATTTTGTATGAGTTTTGGTCGACCTACGTCACCAGGAACAAGGACATTTCTTTAGTTAAATGTGGACATGGCATTTTTTGCCGGTGAAATTTTAAGCTTTCGTCTAGGTGTCTAGAAAATCGAAAAGTCTAGATCTGATGAATGTCCTAGTTGGCTAGAGGTATTGCCTAACAAATACAATAGGTCACATGGACTTGCGCTCCTTGGAACAGTCTCAGATTTGGTCATGAATATTTTTTTTAACAAAATTTCGACCTTATGCCTAGGTGTCTAGAAAATCGAAAAGTCTAGATTTGACAGTAGCATAGGATACCTACGGACCATATCTAGCAACTCTGTAAGCGAAAATGACTTACGCTCCCTGGAACTGGTCTAATTTTTGACTCTCATTTTCGAAATCCGAGTTTGGTTGAAAATGGCTGCTATCTTTTGAGAGATTATCTAGGAAGAACAGTCTACCTGTGATAGCTGAATATGCTAGCCTGGGCTATTACCTAGATTTTGTATGGGTTTTGGTCGACCTACGTCACCAGGAACAAGGACATTTCTTTAGTTAAATGTGGACGTGGCATTTTTTGCCGGTGAAATTTTAAGCTTTCGTCTAGGTGTCTAGAAAATCGAAAAGTCTAGATCTGATGAATGTCCTAGTTGGCTAGAGGTATTGCCTAACAAATACAATAGGTCACATGGACTTGCGCTCCTTGGAACAGTTTCAGATTTGGTCATGAATTTTTTTTTTCAACAAAATTTCGACCTTATGCCTAGGTGTCTAGAAAATCGAAAAGTCTAGATTTGACAGTAGCATAGGATACCTACGGACCATATCTAGCAACTCTGTAAGCGAAAATGACTTGCGCTCCCTGGAACTGGTCTAATTTTTGACTTTAATTTTCGAAATCCGAGTTTGTATGAAAATGGCTGCTATCTTTTGAGAGATTATCTAGGAAGAACAGTCTACCTGTGATAGCTGAATATGCTAGCCTGGGCTATTACCTAGATTTTGTATGGGTTTTGGTCGACCTACATCACCAGGAACAAGGACATTTCTTTAGTTAAATGTGGACGTGGCATTTTTTGCCGGTGAAATTTTAAGCTTTCGTCTAGGTGTCTAGAAAATCGAAAAGTCTAGATCTGATGAATGTCCTAGTTGGCTAGAGGTATTGCCTAACAAATACAATAGGTCACATGGACTTGCGCTCCTTGGAACAGTTTCAGATTTGGTCATGAATATTTTTTTTCAACAAAATTTCGACCTTATGCCTAGGTGTCTAGAAAATCGAAAAGTCTAGATTTGACAGTAGCATAGGATACCTACGGACCATATCTAGCAACTCTGTAAGCGAAAATGACTTGCGCTCCCTGGAACTGGTCTAATTTTTGACTCTCATTTTCGAAATCCGAGTTTGGTTGAAAATGGCTGCTATCTTTTGAGAGATTATCTAGGAAGAACAGTCTACCTGTGATAGCTGAATATGCTAGCCTGGGCTATTACCTAGATTTTGTATGGGTTTTGGTCGACCTACGTCACCAGGAACAAGGACATTTCTTTAGTTAAATGTGGACATGGCATTTTTTGCCGGTGAAATTTTAAGCTTTCGTCTAGGTGTCTAGAAAATCGAAAAGTCTAGATCTGATGAATGTCCTAGTTGGCTAGAGGTATTGCCTAACAAATACAATAGGTCACATGGACTTGCGCTCCTTGGAACAGTTTCAGATTTGGTCATGAATTTTTTTTTTAACAAAATTTCGACCTTATGCCTAGGTGTCTAGAAAATCGAAAAGTCTAGATTTGACAGTAGCATAGGATACCTACGGACCATATCTAGCAACTCTGTAAGCGAAAATGACTTGCGCTCCCTGGAACTGGTCTAATTTTTGACTTTAATTTTCGAAATCCGAGTTTGTATGAAAATGGCTGCTATCTTTTGAGAGATTATCTAGGAAGAACAGTCTACCTGTGATAGCTGAATATGCTAGCCTGGGCTATTACCTAGATTTTGTATGGGTTTTGGTCGACCTACGTCACCAGGAACAAGGACATTTCTTTAGTTAAATGTGGACATGGCATTTTTTGCCGGTGAAATTTTAAGCTTTCGTCTAGGTGTCTAGAAAATCGAAAAGTCTAGATCTGATGAATGTCCTAGTTGGCTAGAGGTATTGCCTAACAAATACAATAGGTCACATGGACTTGCGCTCCTTGGAACAGTTTCAGATTTGGTCATGAATATTTTTTTTCAACAAAATTTCGACCTTATGCCTAGGTGTCTAGAAAATCGAAAAGTCTAGATTTGACAGTAGCATAGGATACCTACGGACCATATCTAGCAACTCTGTAAGCGAAAATGACTTGCGCTCCCTGGAACTGGTCTAATTTTTGACTCTCATTTTCGAAATCCGAGTTTGGTTGAAAATGGCTGCTATCTTTTGAGAGATTATCTAGGAAGAACAGTCTACCTGTGATAGCTGAATATGCTAGCCTGGGCTATTACCTAGATTTTGTATGGGTTTTGGTCGACCTACGTCACCAGGAACAAGGACATTTCTTTAGTTAAATGTGGACATGGCATTTTTTGCCGGTGAAATTTTAAGCTTTCGTCTAGGTGTCTAGAAAATCGAAAAGTCTAGATCTGATGAATGTCCTAGTTGGCTAGAGGTATTGCCTAACAAATACAATAGGTCACATGGACTTGCGCTCCTTGGAACAGTTTCAGATTTGGTCATGAATATTTTTTTTCAACAAAATTTCGACCTTATGCCTAGGTGTCTAGAAAATCGAAAAGTCTAGATTTGACAGTAGCATAGGATACCTACGGACCATATCTAGCAACTCTGTAAGCGAAAATGACTTGCGCTCCCTGGAACTGGTCTAATTTTTGACTCTCATTTTCGAAATCCGAGTTTGGTTGAAAATGGCTGCTATCTTTTGAGAGATTATCTAGGAAGAACAGTCTACCTGTGATAGCTGAATATGCTAGCCTGGGCTATTACCTAGATTTTGTATGGGTTTTGGTCGACCTACGTCACCAGGAACAAGGACATTTCTTTAGTTAAATGTGGACATGGCATTTTTTGCCGGTGAAATTTTAAGCTTTCGTCTAGGTGTCTAGAAAATCGAAAAGTCTAGATCTGATGAATGTCCTAGTTGGCTAGAGGTATTGCCTAACAAATACAATAGGTCACATGGACTTGCGCTCCTTGGAACAGTTTCAGATTTGGTCATGAATATATTTTTTAACAAAATTTCGACCTTATGCCTAGGTGTCTAGAAAATCGAAAAGTCTAGATTTGACAGTAGCATAGGATACCTACGGACCATATCTAGCAACTCTGTAAGCGAAAATGACTTGCGCTCCCTGGAACTGGTCTAATTTTTGACTCTCATTTTCGAAATCCGAGTTTGGTTGAAAATGGCTGCTATCTTTTGAGAGATTATCTAGGAAGAACAGTCTACCTGTGATAGCTGAATATGCTAGCCTGGGCTATTACCTAGATTTTGTATGGGTTTTGGTCGACCTACGTCACCAGGAACAAGGACATTTCTTTAGTTAAATGTGGACATGGCATTTTTTGCCGGTGAAATTTTAAGCTTTCGTCTAGGTGTCTAGAAAATCGAAAAGTCTAGATCTGATGAATGTCCTAGTTGGCTAGAGGTATTGCCTAACAAATACAATAGGTCACATGGACTTGCGCTCCTTGGAACAGTTTCAGATTTGGTCATGAATATTTTTTTTAACAAAATTTCGACCTTATGCCTAGGTGTCTAGAAAATCGAAAAGTCTAGATTTGACAGTAGCATAGGATACCTACGGACCATATCTAGCAACTCTGTAAGCGAAAATGACTTGCGCTCCCTGGAACTGGTCTAATTTTTGACTCTCATTTTCGAAATCCGAGTTTGGTTGAAAATGGCTGCTATCTTTTGAGAGATTATCTAGGAAGAACAGTCTACCTGTGATAGCTGAATATGCTAGCCTGGGCTATTACCTAGATTTTGTATGGGTTTTGGTCGACCTACGTCACCAGGAACAAGGACATTTCTTTAGTTAAATGTGGACGTGGCATTTTTTGCCGGTGAAATTTTAAGCTTTCGTCTAGGTGTCTGGAAAATCGAAAAGTCTAGATCTGATGAATGTCCTAGTTGGCTAGAGGTATTGCCTAACAAATACAATAGGTCACATGGACTTGCGCTCCTTGGAACAGTTTCAGATTTGGTCATGAATATTTTTTTTCAACAAAATTTCGACCTTATGCCTAGGTGTCTAGAAAATCGAAAAATCTAGATTTGACAGTAGCATAGGATACCTACGGACCATATCTAGCAACTCTGTAAGCGAAAATGACTTGTGCTCCCTGGAACTGGTCTAATTTTTGACTTTAATTTTCGAAATCTGAGTTTGTATGAAAATGGCTGCTATCTTTTGAGAGATTATCTAGGAAGAACAGTCTACCTGTGATAGCTGAATATGCTAGCCTGGGCTATTACCTAGATTTTGTATGGGTTTTGGTCGACCTACGTCACCAGGAACAAGGACATTTCTTTAGTTAAATGTGGACGTGGCATTTTTTGCCGGTGAAATTTTAAGCTTTCGTCTAGGTGTCTAGAAAATCGAAAAGTCTAGATCTGATGAATGTCCTAGTTGGCTAGAGCTATTGCCTAACAAATACAATAGGTCACATGGACTTGCGCTCCTTGGAACAGTTTCAGATTTGGTCATGAATATTTTTTTTCAACAAAATTTCGACCTTATGCCTAGGTGTCTAGAAAATCGAAAAGTCTAGATTTGACAGTAGCATAGGATACCTACGGACCATATCTAGCAACTCTGTAAGCGAAAATGACTTGCGCTCCCTGGAACTGGTCTAATTTTTGACTCTCATTTTCGAAATCCGAGTTTGGTTGAAAATGGCTGCTATCTTTTGAATAGAATAGAATAGAATAGAATAGAATATTCTTTATTGCAATAAATGTGGTAGATTATGATGTTTACATTTTCCTTATATATTTGTTAGTAACACACATTTAGTCGTTACCGACATGCAATATACAGATACATTGAGCAGCATCATTACTAAACAATAATATTAAAATTAACACCAATACTACAACATGCAAGTCTAAATAATTTGTTATTTTCTAGAATTATATAATTATCAATATCATTTTATGTCAATTTATATCCTACAATTATAAAATAGTTATATTCACAATGCATTCTCCAATGTCCTTTTACACTTATTTAAATTGTCTGTTATTTAATTATATTAATATAAATTATATCAGAATTGAAAATATTGACTTTTATTGAGGTACTCCTGTACAGTATAGAAACATTTATCTACAAGCCATTTATGTAATTGTTTTTTAAATTTTTGTAATGGCAATGTTTTGAAATCATTAGGTAAGTTATTGAATAACTTAACAGCCATTGGGTAGCAACTTGAACTTAACAATGTCGTTTTCATTGTTGACGGGAACTGCAAATCATTAGGCCGTCTCCTGTTGTAATTTGAATACGCATCCATATTGGTATTGAATAATTTTTGGTGAGATTTTACAAAAACACACATTTCATAAATGTATAAGCTAGGAAGGCTCAGTATGTTGAGCTTTTGAAAGAGTGGTTTGCAAGTTGTCATGGGCGAAACATCAAAAATAGCACGGATACACTTTTTTTGGGAGACAAACGCTCTATTACTCTCGACTGAATTGCCCCAAATAATTAAGCCGTATCTTAAGTTGGAAGCTACATATCCATGATATGCCTGGATTGCAGTTTTTATTTCTGCTACTTTGGCTAATCTCCAAAGTGCATAAGAAAAACGGTCTAATTTGTCACAAATTTTATAAACGTGTTGCTTCCATGTACAATTGTTATCCAAAACGATCCCTAAGAATTGTACAACCTTTGCCTCCACTATGTTTTCATCCTTATAAGTTATTTTAAGATCGCAAAAGTTATTACCGCGTTGATTATGAAACTGAATGAACTGTGTCTTGTTAACGTTAACTTTTAGATTATTACTTGTCAGCCATGATACAATATCGTTAACCGTCGTTAACCGTCGTGTAACCGTTTGAGAGATTATCTAGGAAGAACAGTCTACCTGTGATAGCTGAATATGCTAGCCTGGGCTATTACCTAGATTTTGTATGGGTTTTGGTCGACCTACGTCACCAGGAACAAGGACATTTCTTTAGTTAAATGTGGACGTGGCATTTTTTGCCGGTGAAATTTTAAGCTTTCGTCTAGGTGTCTAGAAAATCGAAAAGTCTAGATCTGATGAATATCCTAGTTGGCTAGAGGTATTGCCTAACAAATACAATAGGTCACATGGACTTGCGCTCCTTGGAACAGTTTCAGATTTGGTCATGAATATTTTTTTTCAACAAAATTTCGACCTTATGCCTAGGTGTCTAGAAAATCGAAAAGTCTAGATTTGACAGTAGCATAGGATACCTACGGACCATATCTAGCAACTCTGTAAGCGAAAATGACTTGCGCTCCCTGGAACTGGTCTAATTTTTGACTCTCATTTTCGAAATCCGAGTTTGGTTGAAAATGGCTGCTATCTTTTGAGAGATTATCTAGGAAGAACAGTCTACCTGTGATAGCTGAATATGCTAGCCTGGGCTATTACCTAGATTTTTTATGGGTTTTGGTCGACCTACGTCACCAGGAACAAGGACATTTCTTTAGTTAAATGTGGACGTGGCATTTTTTGCCGGTGAAATTTTAAGCTTTCGTCTAGGTGTCTAGAAAATCGAAAAGTCTAGATCTGATGAATGTCCTAGTTGGCTAGAGGTATTGCCTAACAAATACAATAGGTCACATGGACTTGCGCTCCTTGGAACAGTTTCAGATTTGGTCATGAATATTTTTTTTCAACAAAATTTCGACCTTATGCCTAGGTGTCTAGAAAATCGAAAAGTCTAGATTTGACAGTAGCATAGGATACCTACGGACCATATCTAGCAACTCTGTAAGCGAAAATGACTTGCGCTCCCTGGAACTGGTCTAATTTTTGACTTTAATTTTCGAAATCCGAGTTTGTATGAAAATGGCTGCTATCTTTTGAGAGATTATCTAGGAAGAACAGTCTACCTGTGATAGCTGAATATGCTAGCCTGGGCTATTACCTAGATTTTGTATGGGTTTTGGTCGACCTACGTCACCAGGAACAAGGACATTTCTTTAGTTAAATGTGGACGTGGCATTTTTTGCCGGTGAAATTTTAAGCTTTCGTCTAGGTGTCTAGAAAATCGAAAAGTCTAGATCTGATGAATATCCTAGTTGGCTAGAGGTATTGCCTAACAAATACAATAGGTCACATGGACTTGCGCTCCTTGGAACAGTTTCAGATTTGGTCATGAATATTTTTTTTAACAAAATTTCGACCTTATGCCTAGGTGTCTAGAAAATCGAAAAGTCTAGATTTGACAGTAGCATAGGATACCTACGGACCATATCTAGCAACTCTGTAAGCGAAAATGACTTGCGCTCCCTGGAACTGGTCTAATTTTTGACTCTCATTTTCGAAATCCGAGTTTGGTTGAAAATGGCTGCTATCTTTTGAGAGATTATCTAGGAAGAACAGTCTACCTGTGATAGCTGAATATGCTAGCCTGGGCTATTACCTAGATTTTGTATGGGTTTTGGTCGACCTACGTCACCAGGAACAAGGACATTTCTTTAGTTAAATGTGGACATGGCATTTTTTGCCGGTGAAATTTTAAGCTTTCGTCTAGGTGTCTAGAAAATCGAAAAGTCTAGATCTCAATAATGCTCTATATATCCAAAGACATTACCTAACTAGTATTTTAGGTAATTTGGACTTGCGCTCCTTGGAACAGTTTCAGATTTGGTCATGAATATTTTTTTTCAACAAAATTTCGACCTTATGCCTAGGTGTCTAGAAAATCGAAAAGTCTAGATTTGACAGTAGCATAGGATACCTACGGACCATATCTAGCAACTCTGTAAGCGAAAATGACTTGCACTCCCTGGAACTGGTCTAATTTTTGACTCTCATTTTCGAAATCCGAGTTTGGTTGAAAATGGCTGCTATCTTTTGAGAGATTATCTAGGAAGAACAGTCTACCTGTGATAGCTGAATATGCTAGCCTGGGCTATTACCTAGATTTTGTATGGGTTTTGGTCGACCTACGTCACCAGGAACAAGGACATTTCTTTAGTTAAATGTGGACATGGCATTTTTTGCCGGTGAAATTTTAAGCTTTCGTCTAGGTGTCTAGAAAATCGAAAAGTCTAGATCTGATGAATGTCCTAGTTGGCTAGAGGTATTGCCTAACAAATACAATAGGTCACATGGACTTGCGCTCCTTGGAACAGTTTCAGATTTGGTCATGAATATTTTTTTTCAACAAAATTTCGACCTTATGCCTAGGTGTCTAGAAAATCGAAAAGTCTAGATTTGACAGTAGCATAGGATACCTACGGACCATATCTAGCAACTCTGTAAGCGAAAATGACTTGCGCTCCCTGGAACTGGTCTAATTTTTGACTCTCATTTTCGAAATCCGAGTTTGGTTGAAAATGGCTGCTATCTTTTGAGAGATTATCTAGGAAGAACAGTCTACCTGTGATAGCTGAATATGCTAGCCTGGGCTATTACCTAGATTTTGTATGGGTTTTGGTCGACCTACGTCACCAGGAACAAGGACATTTCTTTAGTTAAATGTGGACATGGCATTTTTTGCCGGTGAAATTTTAAGCTTTCGTCTAGGTGTCTAGAAAATCGAAAAGTCTAGATCTGATGAATGTCCTAGTTGGCTAGAGGTATTGCCTAACAAATACAATAGGTCACATGGACTTGCGCTCCTTGGAACAGTTTCAGATTTGGTCATGAATATTTTTTTTAACAAAATTTCGACCTTATGCCTAGGTGTCTAGAAAATCGAAAAGTCTAGATCTGATGAATGTCCTAGTTAGCTAGAGCTATTGTCTAACAAATGCATTAGGTCCCATGGATTTACGCCCTTTGGGTCATATTTAGATTTTATCATGAATATTTTTTTCAACAAAATTTTGACCTTACGCCTAGATGTCTAGAAAATCGAAAAGTCTAGATCTCAATAATGCTCTATATATCCAAAGACATTACCTAACTAGTATTTTAGGTAATTTGGACTTACGCTCCTTGGAACAATTCGGGATTTGTCAATGAATATTTTTGTTGGAAAAAAATAATTTCGTCCTTGTGCCTAGATGTCTAGAAAATCGTAAAGTCTAGATCTATTGATTCATTATTACTGTTAATTTATGATTTTTAATGCCCTTTGTTTTGAGGTTATGATGACTCTTTTATTTGGTCGGGTTATAACGGCTGCTAACTTTGGCTGCTAACTTCACACCGGTACAATGATTTTAATATACAAGATGTAACAGAAAGGTGTGATAATACTCCAAGGTTGGCTTTTACCTATCAAACTGAACAACTTTTGTTCTACAACTTTGTACAAATCGCAAAATTTTTTTTGGACTTTTCATACAAATCGATCAGCTGGCGAACCAAGTTTGTATGAAAATTCCGAAAATTTCTTTGCGATTTCAACAAAGTTGTAGAACAAAAGTTGTTCAGTTTGATGGGTAAAAGCCAACCTTGAAGTATTATCACACCTTTCTGTTACATCCTGTATAATTTATTAGTGTATTTAAGTAAATGATTTTGTTCTACAAATACCCACGTAAACCCTAGCTGACTTAATTTAATTCTTAGTGTTGTGTTTTGAGAATGAAATTACGAGATTTATTATATGGTACGAATTCAGTGAACGTGATGCGTTTATGCGAAAAATACTGAATTTTTTTTCAAAAAAAAAATTACAGTATAGCTAATTCGCAGTGCCTCCCACTCGGTGGACCGATGACCTGGTGAAGGTTGCGGGAATCCGCTGGATGCGGGCAGCACAGCAACTGTCGATGTGGAAATCCTTGGGGGAGGCCTTTGTCCAGCAGTGGACGTCTTTCGGCTTATGATGATGATGAGCTAATACAGATATATTATTATTTTAAACAGACTGGGTTTTCATAATTTTCAGGACATTAAGGCGAAACTAAAGAAAACAATCCCTAGTTAATATTAATTTCATATTGTTATGTACCTAGTATAGTATTCGTTTATTTTTAAATGTATTGTAATTTATATATTTATATGGGTCTTGTGCCAATAAATAAACGAATAAATAAAACATAAAGTTTAGAATTCGTTTTCACGTAGGTTTATCGTAGTTTTGAATGTTATATATTCGATTCTCACTACCATACCACCTCAAAACGACATACATTTAAGTAATAATGATACCTATAGATATGCATACGTAAGTAACAAAACAAGCATAGCTATAGCTACTATAAGTAGCTATGTATAGTATAAAATGTATGCTTGATACCTGCGCGTACGACTTGCTTGCGCTTAGGCACTTTTGCTATCGCGCTTCGTACCTACAGGTGAATATGAGCGTGAGTGTGGCGGGACCACCACTAGTAGTTTTTTTTTTTTTAATTTTAATTGTGTGTGGTGGTATATAGACTGACGATGACGGTTCTCTTAATGGGTAGTAGCTACTGCCGCCTATGTCCTTACATACCTATGAAATTTAAACTTTAAACGTTAAGGGGCCCTAAAAATCGTGAAAACCTAGTCTGTGAATTATTAGGAAACTAACCTGCGTATTTTAAAATGAGATAATTCTATACCTGCAATATCTATTTCAGTACCAAATTACTTTTTTTAAAACTGCTCACTTCAGGTGTTACAACTTCGCCCATGATCCCTTATGTTCAACGCCCCTGCAGAAGAACTTCTGGTCAGTGAGCCACCGGAACGGAACGGAACTGAACTGAAACTATTGACAGTTAGTAAAAATGTTTTTTCCATATTTTACGCAAACGAGTCATGTACTTCCATATCGTTCTATAAGATAGATCATGTTTCGAAGAAAACCCTTGTGGTACCGACGACATCTATTCTTTAGTCTGTTTTCAATAAAAACAAATATCGCACTTACGTATCCGTTACGAATATTCTTTTGCATAAAGTAGGTACTGGTAATAATAATAATTATTACTATTATTCACTGATTCTGATGTAGTGGCACCGCCAGGCTAACGTTCATCACAATATCGCTGTCCAAACACGTTCTCCACTCGCCGTTCCACAATCAAAGCCTTCACGACCAAAAGGTCTCAACTGCATGAAAACAAGCGTAGCCTGAATGAATACAACTTGACTGCTGCTGCTGCCTTGCTTGCCTCCCGTCGTCGTTCGCCCGCCCGCCACATTTGACCGCGCTGGCTGTCGCGGCGCACGTCCGTGCCTCGTGTTATTTTTTAAAAAGAACTCAAAACGTATACATTCCAAATCCTTTCAAATTCAAATTTTTCGGAATGTGATTTTGGTGTCGTGACTTTTTTATTTTTAAAAGTGCCATAATTTAGTGATGTTACTGTGAGATTTAAAAAAAAAAGAAAAAATGGGTGTTTTATCGAGGCTGTTTTTGGTGGCCGTTCTTGTGCCGTGTGTCTTCGGGCAGGCTCAGGAATGTGGAGATTGTTTTGGTGCTGGCAGCGTGGCTGGGGCGGCAATCGGTGCATTCGTTGCGGCATTAATTTTGGTCGCAGCCGCTTATTACTTGAGGAAATTATATTGGAAATCACGAAAAGGTTGGTTGTCCGGTTATTTCCGAACTGTGTAGTTTGTTTCTTTTTTTTGTGAGATGCCTGCCTGGTGGTAAAGATGTAAAAACTTTTTGTTGTCCTTTGACTGTAAGTTAAAGTACTCTTTAAGAGGGTTGGGGGTTAGTTGCACTTAAGAGGTGCCGACTACTAATATTCTAGCTGTAGGCGCATAGGCAGCCCTTTTAACTGCATCCCAAACTCCATCCAACCCATTATTTTGTGAATAATGAATGTAAGAAAAACATAACTGGTAATTCTAGCACTTTAATTACTTAGATCATCTAGATAGTTAGTAGATACGTATTTAGTATACGTTGGTACCTATCTTTCCTATATACCTACTTACATTATTCCATAAGTATAGATAAAACCTCAATAATGGGTATTTACAAGTGTTTTTTTCATGACGGTTGTGAACACATCTATACATGGTGTTCAAAAGTGCTTCTACACTTGATTCTGAGTAACCCCATAAAATTTCAAACACACTTTTTTAACACCCTGTATATAAGCAGTATATACCTATCCAAAGACATTAATAGGATCAAAATGTCGCAACTTTTATTCCACGAATTTTTAAATAAACTTTTTTTAAATCATTTTGTACAGTTATTTGCGAAGTCTGTACAACTGGGTACTTTCTATGACCCTCACCAGTTTCCCTATAAAAATACAATTAAAATGAAATAGGTACCTAGGTACCAATAAACATGCATAAAGTATAAAATTGTTCAATGAATAAACCGGTACTGTACTACCGATCGAAAAGACCTGCCGGTACAGTCAGCGTCGTATACTTATGATACATATTTTTGGAGAACCTATTTGGGAGATTCAACTAAGGGCCCTTATTGGATTAATATATGTACTTAGAAGTTGACATGGAAAATAAGCTAACTACTTACATTAATTTAAAAATATCTGAAATCTTACCCTATATCAGTTTGGGCATGAAAATGAATCTTAACGCCAATTTGCAGTACATTTAATATTATTATTTATAACAGTCATAAAATGGGAGGTGGGGGACATTTTTTAATGATAATGTCATTTTTTTATGTGATTACCGCCGCCCATAGACACCCGCAACACCAGAGGAGTCACAAGTGCGTTGCCGACCTTTGAAATGGGATGGGGGGGGGGGGGAGGTTGGGCATCCGGTACCCTCAATCACTCGTCGAAACACAACGCAAGCGTTGCTTCACGCCGGTTTTCTGTAAGACCGTGGTATCACTCCAGTCGAGCCGGCCCGTTCGTGCCGAGGCATGGCTCTCCCACATTTGAGGCTTATCTGTCCTATCAATAATGATTACATTCATAATCTCTGTAATTTACACATTCCTGTATGATTTTATCCATCCATTATCTACGAGATAATTGACAACGCTAAACACGATAAAATTAAAATTTTGTTGTCTTCCGATTTTCCAAAAAGATTACTGAACTACTATTTAGACCAGTAATCTTTTTTAAATATTATATGCATAATGGAGTTATTATGTAGGTATCTATAAAAAATACATTAAAATCGGTTCACAGGTGGCGAAGGTGTCGCATAACATACACACAAAAAGAAACATAAAGTCAAACTCCTCCTTTTCTGGAAGTCGGTTAAAATATTTTGCGCAATACATATTAACATTATTTATAATATTCTTATTTAAAAAAAAAAACCGCAAAAATGGCATGCAACCTTTTTAATTTCGCATGACCTTGCTGCATTATTTAAAACAAGTTTTTCTGAAATATTTATAATGATTGTTTTTCTTGATTCCTTATCTAGCCTTGGGCTTAGCAACTTCAAACCATAAAGTTTATGACTTTAACTAACAGAGTTACAACAGAGCCATACAGAGTTACAACCACATAGATATTGTAATCATATAGCAACCAAAAATTTTTTTCTTTCTAAATACATAGTTACTTGCATCTTTATTTATGAAACAAAAATAAAATTTTAACACAGTCACTGTCGCTTCAACTTACTCGTACGTATCATAAAAATACCACTCGTTCTTTTCTCATCTACAATTGAAATTATGACCACATCATCGTGCTTATCTTTATCTCACAATTATCAACAAGAGTGAGCAAAACAACAATAGTGATCAAGAATGTTTACAGGTGAACGATAAAAGAGGCTAATATATCAGAATTATCATGAAGATTAATAGGAAAATATACGATAGTATAATACACGTAGATAAGTCTTTGCAACTTCAGTACATATTGATTCCTTATGAGGAACGGAAGTTTCCGTTTTCCGTAATAACATTTTTTTTTAAATAGAATATTTGTTTTTGATAATACAATGTGAAACAAAGTACACGTGAACAAGTGCTTTTATATTTTTTGTTTATTATTCAAGAGTATACAATAAAGTGTTTCATTTTATAAAACTAAGGATGAAGAAGATAAAATTCACACAATCTTTCTGGGATAGAGGAGGTAATAATTTCTTTGTTTAAGTATTATACGATGATTGTGTAGTTTGTTTGACATTCTTTTCTGTTCAGATAAGATAAACAGATTGCGCTAGATACCTAGTTAGTCATTAGCCGTTGCCTGGAATCGCTTAAATACTGTAATGTAATTTATTAAAGGTGAGCCGTCGAGTACAGTCAACGGCATATAATTCAATTGCGATATGCGAGGGGCCCATGTAAACAGGAAAGGGCCCCATTTAGAAAAATATATGTCTTTATTTAGCTGTATCTTTGTCGAGTACTTAACTTATTATGTTATATATTATATTTTCTAATTTAAAATGTAAATTTTGTTTTGTTCCAAAAGTCAGGATTTTTTAAAGTATCAATTGCACGCCTATTATACTGAATTTTTATTTTGCTTCGGTGGTACTAATTTGTATTAGGGTGTGGGTCCCATGTCATATTTTGGCATATCTTACCTACACAAATTTTATTTAAACATAGAGATAATAAACATATATTTTTCGAAAGGTGACTGGCATTGAAGACATAGACGGCGATTTGCAAATAACCAAATCACCTTTCGAGTCACGCACGATTACATAGTCAACCCAAGGAGATCTTACTTCAAACAAACTTCAGGTTTGTTTACATCATACAGTAGTCATGATGTAATAGGGTATACTCTCACCTTAGCCGTAGAAAGTTGTTCCTACAGATGTATATTGCAAAGTGTCAGCTATTTAAAGTTTTGAAACGCTTGAAATACTGTGTATATGATATGCATCCGCTGCATCTATACTAAAAATATTAAAACTAACTATATACCTATAAACCCTAAAAAAAAACATTTCATCGCAACACAAAAAGAACTTTTAAATAAATCATATCACCTGCGACCTTGAAATTTTAAATAACTTGAATAAAATTTCCCCAGTTAAATCCATGGACACAAAAACTAGATTATAGTTAAGAACTACTGCGATAAAACCTGCTGTAGATTACAAATAAACACGCATTAAAATCAATCGGTCCATTCGTTTTGGAACTGCGATACCACATTAATTTTCTAAAGGGAGACAGACCAATATCAACATATAATTACCTATAGGCTCATATTATCTTCCTTCTGCTGTATTATGAGATAATTCAAATTTAAGTTATTAATAAATCGTCTTCTTCAAGCGTCGAAGCTTATCTAAGTCTTGCCACTAAAATCAATGTTAACAGCATTGAGATGTTTCAGCATGGAGATAGTAACATAACCAGTTTCCCCATTACGTTGGGTAACCTTGGTAAGCCCTCTTCCATCTTCGGCATCATTATCACTTACCACCAGGCGAGATAAATGCTAAGGGCTTTACAATTGTGGGAAAAAAAGGAGAGGATAATGTTTTTAGATGGTTGTAAGCTTGTTACAAGACATATCAGTTCAATGTTACCGCCCTGTAGCCGAAAACGGCTTCATGGACGTGAAGTACAAAATATCTGTATTGTTAGATTTGTCTCGATATCCAGATTCACAAAGGATACATTTCGTGCTAGCCGTATTTTTTGTTTTTGTTTGGTTATATACAAATAAGTAGGTTTATAGGACGGAAAAAATCGACGTCATTTGGTACCATATCAATCAATATCTTCCTTAAGTCGGTAAGCCGGCGAGGTAATAAGAAAGATTTGATTTAACCCGTCTGGTTAAAGTGACATCATTGACCCAAAGGTATTGGCCCCAAAGGTGAAGAAAATACATTTTGTATTTTATGACAGGAATGTGAAGGTTTTTCGAAACTTTCACGTCACTTTAATATCATAATATCTGTTTAAGCTCGGGAACAAAAATTAAACGATGTAAAAATACTACGTAACAAGTATTGACTGTAAACTATTTATGATTGATTAGTTTCTACAAATATGAAAGATCACGTTTTTACTCACTACAGTACGATTTAGTTGCGCATAAAATATCTTCACAAGGCGAAAAGAAAACCTATTAAATAGGTACCTACCTGTATCACCACAAAAATACCAGTCAACGAAGACCTTATCTTAACTTCTTAAGGACATATCCATCGTCATTCAAAGTGGAGGACTCTTATTTTTTTGGGTTCATGTAGAGAACTTATAAAGAGTTGTCGGTTTTCTTCCGCTATTTTGGAGACAGGCTGCAGCTTCATTACCATACTCCTTGAATTCAGTTATTTATTGTCTGTTGTCCTTAATGTTAATATTTAAAATCAGTCTAGCTTGTAGGTTATCGAAGATTGGGTGAAAAGGTGAAGATCATGTCGGAAACCTGGCTCAAAAAATCTAGTAGGCCATGATTAAGTATAAAAACTTTTTGAAGTTAAACTTTCGGAATGACGGTCTAGAGGTATACACATCAATGGTAATCATATAACCTGTTTTGGCACACATAAATGGTTTTTAAATAGCCTCCGAGACAGGTTTCCGTATTTGGAGGTCCTATCTCGTGGCGGTTGGGTCAACGAGTACAGTTACCTACTCGCTCGCTTGCTTTGCAAAATGACACTTTCCGAGAAGCTGTTTAAAATGCTGATTATAACTTTACACTTTCATTGTACGATAGTCAGGAATATGGTCTCCGAATCTACCGAAAAATGTTTTTTTTACGATTACTTCTTTTTTACAAGAGATAAAGTGACCTGTGATGCAAATATAATGAATTAAATCCAGATAGAGACAGTTGTATTCTTCAGAGATTTCTGCCTGCCATGGCGTTTATTTTTTCTCTGATTTTGAAGGTTTCTTTGGGAAAGCTATATAGGTGTTCAGTTTTATAAGTAGCAGAAAGTTATCATCTAATATTTTCTGCTTGTTAACGTTTAATCACTCTGTTTTTTTCTAGTATGTGTTATTTTACTTATTTGTCTGACTTAAATGAAGTCTTTAAACGAACTCGCCATCACTATAAGTAAATAAATTGCACAATTTTAATTCTGACTTAATATTCAGTGATTTACAAGATTCACTTCAAAACCTGCTACCGGCTATAGTGTTAGTAGAAAGCTAAAAAAAATCAATGAATAATTCAAAAGTCAATTAATACGGTAAACAATATCGTTTAGTTTAATGTTTAATGAATGAAGTGAGCGTTGCACGAAACAAATTTAAACTTGTGCTTGTAGATCAGGGTTGATTGATTTCAATTAAATCATTTGGTTCCAAAAACAAACATAAATTTATTAAATAATATGCATATGAACTAAATTATGTTAATTACATATAAAAATTAGGAAAGAAAAATAATTGTTACAATTACCTATAAAGTGCGATTTTTATTTTTACTGCTGGCATCAATCAAATTAATCAATCATGTATTTCTTAGGTATTATGTTACCAAATTGGATCTTTCTTTGGACCAGTCAACCACAAACAATTTCAAAACAAACGTCATATCATAACATAACCTCACAACAGAATCGTTTTGGCCACAAGTAGCAACTTCGCAACACAATAAAATAGTAGATTTAAAGAAATTTCGTTGTCAAATGTCACATGAGTGTTTTTAAAGTAGAAAAACAGTAGAAATTAATTAAATGTTGCAAGTTAATAAAGTCAAAACTACCAGTGACGGAAATACATTATGAATTATTAGTCAAGAGTTAAAAAAAATTAAAAATCATTTAAGAAACAAATAAAATATCTGTCATAAACAAAAAAAACATGGTTTTTTATCAACCCTGCTGTAGATCCATTAGGATCCTTCAAGATTTAACCCCGCTTTTCCAATATGATCCCTTTGAAAATAAAAATATAACCCAGCTTCTTTTATAATAATAAGGCCAAAGTAATAACACGAAAAAAGAATACTAACACAAAAAAAACTTAAATACATTTTCCAAAAACTGTTTAGAACCAGTAAGCTCGATATGAAACCTTCCTTACTTCTATTATATTAATTATTGTTGTACATATTCCAGTTCGATTGGTATATTCGCATTCAGATTTAATTTGTAGTAAAGTTGGGTCTCTTGTGGTTTTTAAGAGCAGGATGTACTTAGATATTGATTATCTGTTTTAAATTTTACTTTTAACTAAATTATATCCTTGAAAAAAAAACTTGAAATAACTTAATCCTCACTAAATGGGATTAAACTGGAATATTTAAAAATAATGATTCATGTAGGAGAGGCAGCCATAGCCGGTGGATCATTATGGAAATATTCACTTGCGCTTGCATTCGTTTTTCATAATAAATGTAACGTTTCGTAACAGTTACAGGAATGTTATAAGAATTTGACGTAATTACGCACGGACATGTCTTAAATATTTCAAGCATGAGTGAAACATTACTTGTATTATTGGTCGATTAAAATACTTATAAATACAAACAAGTATAATAAATTTTATTTATCTACCAATTTTAGATTACAATGGTGCTAGTAAATTAAATCTAGAACTTGAAGACCAGTGTTAGGCTTGTAATATAATTATTGTGTTTTATTAGAACCTAGGTGTATTGTAAAACTAATTTTCAATTAATTCAAAAGTAGTTTTAAACTGTTAAAAATAAGCAATATTTATTTAAGGCTTGTCATTTCTAGATTCAAACAAATTTTAGAAAATATATGTAAGGATACATTATACATTATTTAATATAAAAGATCTCTTTATCAATATCATCTTAAGTATAGATGTGATTAAAGTGAAAATACGTCAAAGAACTTTCTAGATTTTTTATCAATGCATCAATCTCGCTCGTGTGGTTCAATGATACACATAATCTTATACGTGTGAATGATATACATAATACCATAATAGATAAGTAGATTAAGATTTAAGATATGATGTTATGATACAAAATCAGTCATGTGAACTACTAACTGCAATACTGCTATTCAAACTGACTACTAATTCACTGTGATCTCTGAAAATCATATACACAATACAAGCCTTTTTTATGCATATAAAAATATTATAACTTGTACCCATATACATAAGTATGTATGTATATTTTTACGAACTCATCCATTTCTACATTTGTAATTCGATTTGCGTTGTATTTTATCGCTGTAATACCAAGGTGATTTACCTAGAAAATTATAAAATGTTTTACCTTCATAATACACAAAATAGTATCAATGCACTTTTCCAATTTTTAATTCAAGATTTCACATATTTATTAATGAATATGTAAGATTAGAGGAAAAATATTGAAAAAATCCGACCTGCAATTTTTCTTCAGTTTCTCGTACTAAATCTGAATTGTGAATCAAGAATTTGTATGGGAAACTGGAAAAAAATGTAGATCGGATTTTTCCAATATTTTTCCTTTATTCTACACTTGATTCTGATTAATTATTTTTTAATTCAAATGCACTTTTTGTAACATCATGTATAACTACATATTTTATTAATAACAAACCAAAACTTTTACTAATAGAAGATGATAGAAGTATTGAACAAAACTTTAAAAAATACCATCCCTGATACTAAAATTCGAATAACTTTTGACGTAATCCACTGAACCGATTTACTAAAATACTTAAGAACTGCCTAAGAAAACCTTTTTCTTATTCACAAGACAATTGATTATCCCTTACCATTATCTCACGATAAGTGATGAATTATGATGATGCCGGAGATGAAAGTGTGATTACCAAGTTTCCCCAATGCAATGGGGAACTGGCTATCTTATCTTCATGACGGAAAATATTAATGCAATTAACATAAACATTTGCCGGAAAACCTAAGGTTGAAAATGTGTTAATTCCACTAACCAAACTCAGTCCATCGAAACTGAATACCGCGTGAGAATCGAACCCTCATGTAAATCGAACCAAGTTAAAATCAAAACTACTTTCTGATCAGTCCACCTATTTCAGACAGATGCACATAACAATACTACTAACAACATCCCATTTAGCGTCAAAGGAAATAGTTTTTACCTAAAAGCTAAAAATCAAAACACAACTGGGCAACACGCAAGATAAAATAATTACAAATCCGGAATTCAAAACAGGCGACCGTCAAAGGAATTCGACAGTAAAAACAAAAATACGATAATTGTTTATGGGAATGAGAGGGACGGGTCGTGGAACAAGAAAAAATCCTGGAATCCGAGGCCTATGACGTCACATTCGACCCACGGCAATCCACTGACACCCATTAGGTAATCAAGATGTGGTTTGGCTTAAGAAACCAGTTTTAGTTTTGTTTTTGCTTTATTGTCTAATAATAACACTAGAATTCTTTGACTCTTTAAACACGTTATTACCTTAAAAGATTAGGTAAGGGCAATGATGCACTCATTACGTGTATAAAATTTTATTATTTTAGAATCAGCTGGTTCATTTTCGAAGGATTTTGGTTTATAAGTTTTTTAAGACACGATTTCTTGTAGGATCTGGGCCCTTGATATTACTGGCTATTAAAGATACAACAGAAAATATTGGCATTCCCATTGTCAATTGTCACAAAATAAACATATTGAACAGAAAACGAATTTTATCAGTCATTAAAGATTATTCATTATATTTACTCACTTTTAGCCTTGAAGCTTTAAATTAAATATTTGCTTCTGATAAAGGTTGTGCATATCTACAACTTAAATAAATAGATATGAAAAATATGTATCGCAAGTACCTAGCTAGCTAGGTTGCATCTAGATACATATTTTTCATATCTATTTAAAGTTCTGGAAAACAATAAAAATAAATTGTTTAAAAACGTGTCCTATCATAAAGATATAAGAACTAAAATCGTGTCTAATAGCCTAATGGCTTATTAACATTGTTGCTTAACGCAGTGACTGTGTACCGGTACTACGGGGAGTTAAATATTATTAAAGATTAATCATGAACATTATTTTACGGTACAAGTAATTAACTTTAATTAATTACTTACTATGATAACGTAATACTTATTTTAGTAAAAGAACTTGGTGAAAAAATTAAAAAGGGCCTCCCATGTTTATTGCATTTGGGGCCCTTTCATGTGATTTTTGCACCTGACTGTACCTCTGAATATTTTTGATTAAAACTAGACTCAGACTGAAAAAAAGTATTTAATTGGAACTAGATTTTTTTTATGGCAGAGCTGGCAAACGAGCAGACGGATCACCTGATGGTAAGCTATTACCGCCGCCCATAGACACCCGCAACACCAGAGGAGTCACAAGTGCGTTGCCGGCCTTTGATATGGGAGTACGCTCTTTTCTTGAATTTACTGCCTCTACTTCTCTTTCTTTCTATACATTATCTCTCTTCTACACAAGGAATACAGCTGGTTGCCTGGTGTGTGGTGTTGCACTTATTGATGTTTTACTTATTGATTCCAATAATAACGTAAAGTAACTGCGAAATCAATGTATTTGATTTCGCTTTATCTTTAGAAATATTATTTATGAATTACCTACTTCATATTATTATTATATTTATTTTCAATAAAAGGAATCCAACTATCCAACAATAAGTACCTTGCCCTCCAAAATCCTCAAGCTGCATTACGTACCTACATTTTGGGTCATTAAAAATATGTACATATTTCTTATTAAGTAGATGCTGTACACGTTCAATCAGGTTAATAAACAGTATCAATTTTCAAGTTCAAAAGGTCTTTCAAAAAGCTGTGTTTTTTTATTATTCACAACTGCTACCACAGATTTTTAGAAAGAATACTGCTACGCACTTGGTATTATCTCGGCTGATGGTGATTGATGATTTTGTTTGCCGAAAGATGGAAGTGGTCTTACCAAGATTCTCCAGAGCAATGGGGAACTGGCTATCTTTCATGCTAGAATACATTAATGCTATCGACATTGATGTTTAGCTGCAAACAAGACTTGCCATTAGACAAGATAATATCTGGTTTGCAGCTAAACATCATCTTGTCTCATGGTACCTATAAGAGCTCTTAAAAATGCCCTACCATAATAGAAGTCTTCGCTACCATTAACCAGACCAAGTCATTCAACGTTTAGAACCGGGAATAGAACCCGCGACCTCTTGATTTGAGGCAAGTGGAGTAGCTAATACGCCACGGAGGCTTGCGTTTTCAATGATTTTCTTAACTGTCCACCGTTGGCCATTGACCAACTAAATGGCCAGATACGGCCATTACAAACTCGATTCACCAAGCTATGTGGGTCATCGGTGGAATGCCACCTCGCCACCGCGCCCACCTGTGGGCACCTACTTACTTTATATGTAAGTTATGTATATACTTACATTTATTACTATAGATGGCTATAGTAGACGTATATAGGAACTTTATACTTTCATACTTATAATAATAAATATCTCTCAGGACAAATCACACACACACACTGTCATCTGGCCCCAAACTAGGATTCCCTGTATTATATGAACCAGAGTCTGATATACATATGTACAATATACTTTAAAATACATAAATATACAGATATAATACACCCAGACACAGAGCAACAAATCTGCTCATCACATAAATATTTGTTATGGGTGGGGATCGAACCCACGACTCTCAGATCAGTATTCAGGAGCACTAACCACTGAGCCTCCGAGTCAGTCAACTTATATCGATTGCTTTAACAGTGAAGGAAAATTATGCCACAGAAAACCTGCACATCTTAATACTAGATGTAATATGAAGGTCGCGTTGTCCACGTCCACTGCTGAATGTCCAAAATGATTTTTAACCGACTTCAAAAAAGGCGGAGGTTCTCAATTCGTCGAAATCTTTTTTTTATGTATGTTCACCGATTACTCGAAGATGCCTGAACCGATTTGGAAAATTCTTTTTTTGTTTAAAAGGGCATACTTCACAGGTGGTCTCGTATAAATTTTATCGAAATCGATTCAGCGGTTTTTGAGAAAATCAACAGAAACATAGCAAAATTGAAGTTGTTGCGATTGAAGTCGGTTGTTTTTAACGTATTCAGCGTGGTCAATTATAATTCTACGTAAGTGCGTCATTCGTCATTTTTCCATCATTTTTAAACCTAAAACCCAATGAAGAGTACACTATAATAATGATGTATGTCCTTTTTTTCTTTGTTTTAAGATAATTTGGTTTTAAGTTTACAAATGGTGCAAAAATGACGAACGATGCACTTGCTTAGAATTAAAATTATTTTGGACATTCATCATTCTTGCAGTGGACCCTTCAAATGCAATGACCGCGGGTGATGCTAAATTCAACACCAGGCAGGCAACACTCCTCTATCCCTTGTAGTAGCACGGTTAAATCTCTCTCTTATCGTGTGGCACAATTGAACCGTCCTATCCACAAGGTATAGGCGGCGGTTGCCTGGTGTCACGTGTAGGGCATTTTTAAATTTACACGGTTAAATTATGCCACTTGGTAGGAAGGGACGGAAAATAATCTTATGGAAAAATACACGACTACTTTAGTTAACTGCTAGTCATTTGAGTTACTTTCTATAAAATGTCAGAAACGACATATTGTTCTAAAAATGTTTGAAATAGTACACTCAATCATAACGAAATTTTCATAAATAAAAAATTGCGTAAGTTATAAAAATCCAAGTCAGTAAGTTTTGCTGTAAAATAAAATAGCTATCTTACTTCGTAATTTATTTTCGATGCAGTCAACTACCTAACTAGTTTTTATTTTATTTTATGTTTATGGCATAGCTGGCGGACGACAGACGGATCACCTGATGGTAATTAAGCGATTACCGTCGCCCATAGACACCCGCAACACCAGAGGAGTTACAAGTTCGTTGCCGGCCTTTGAGTGTTTTCATGTCACGGAGACAAGAACCTTGATGTTGAGATGAGATGCCGCCGCTTCATTAATATAATATCAGATAACGCAAAGACGTCTGTTTACGATTTTGTTATATTCGCAAAAATGACGTCGTACTCTGCATCTCAAAAGGCGCCGCCGCCGCGCGGCTTCGTAAATTCATTTTATTATTTTATAAAATGTTTTCTCATATCCGACAAGGACGTTATCATTTGATGAAAAATATCTGACGCGTCTTTCAGCTAACCGATTTGTGTGAAGAGAGTTTTTTTTAATATTTGTTCAGATTTATTATTCTTATTTGAGTTTCGCCTCCAAACATCAATGTTAACAGCACTGGTGTGTTCCCGCATGGAGATCTGATTTAGCCAGTTCCCCAATGCGTTGCGGAATCTTAAAAAGCCGGCTTCCATCTTTGGCATCATCGTCTATTGTGAATTTAAAAAATGTCATGAGTGGAAACTCCAGTTTGAGCCGTGGCAGGCCGCCACGCCATTTGAGAGGACTCTGTATAGAGTTACTGTCTCTTTAGATAAACCACTGTAGGCAGTGAAATGTCTAAATCTCTTTGTCTGTAGGTATCTAGTCCACTCGATATAGCAAAACATATTACAAACCGCATTCTTAATATAATAAGCGTAGGATACCTTTCCAAATACACGATAGATTTTGTAATAACCAGATTACATCTCCACTACGTATCACACGACTGTAATTACAAGCTATTGATGAAAATGATCAACTGAGTTTTGTATGGGAGTCCTTTTTTTATTTCGAATTGATTCAGGGTGCTGTATGGGTAACTTTGTATTTGTTCAATGTTCAGCATGAACCTGAAGCCCTTAGTTATTGATTGAAGCCGGGGGGGATCTTTTTACACTGTACTTAATATGTAGTATTAAATTAACAAGCTAAGTTTACCTGTTGCAAAACTACGTTTAGGTAATATACAAGATGGCGGATCGCATTTAGTGTAGAGCCGTTAATTTTAGCAAAATTATCACTTACCTATGCGTCATCCGTTGTAAACTTTTAATGCCTTGGTAGGTATTTAATTTACAATTAACAAGATAACGAGCCATAAAATAATTTAGGATTCCTAACGAGAAAAGTCTTAACATTTAAATTTATGTTTACATCAAAATTCTGCGCTAACAGCTTTAATTAATAGTTAACTATTACTAGAAACTAGGCTACCTTACGCAATTACAAAACCGGCAAAGTGTTATACGGATCCTCTCACCGAGAGTTCTCTACTACCTCACAATCACAATGTACAGATACCTTTGTATTTGTGTTATTTATTAAAAAAACAATATGGTTTCTCAAATCAAATCAAAATCAAAACCTTTACTGTATTCGGGATATCGCAAGTCCGACTCACACCTTGCGGGTTTTTATTGTATGTTATTTTACAGTAGAGTTTGCATTACAGTCATATCAAGTCATATCAAGTTTGTACACACTGTAGTGTATCCAAAGAACTTGTATATCTGTATCTCATAAAACATCTTGTAGAAAAGACACCAAGATGTAGGCCTTAAAAACCTACGAATAATTACATTAAATTAATTACTACAAAACTCGTAAGCAACGCTTTCAATAAAGCCTCATGACCTTTTAGAATCAGTGTTGTGAATAGTAAACATATTTATGAAGAGGCTGTGCGCCTTGACCTGAGTAAGACGCCATTTTTGATGAGGCCCTATGTTGGCGAACTGTCAAATCAAAAGAGTTTGTATATAATATGTATAAAGTATCTCCTTTGTACTGTCAACAACTATTGTATTATGTGGTATTTTTTGAATGTATACGTTAAGTTTTAATAAAGACATTTTAGTCTAAATTTTTGCTTGCTTTTTCATTATGTTTTTACTGAATAACTGCTAGAAAGTTGGACTGTTGTTCTAATAAATTAGTATCGATAACTTGTTATTATGCAAAAAAAAACGCAAAGATGTGATAGGTTTCATATAACATTGCTTCCATGGCTATTACTTTACGTACTTTTTGTTACCGACAAAGCAGTCCCAACAAACTCCATATAAGTGGATCGAAAGATAGACCTATAAACGTTCTTCTTTTTCCAAAAATGTATTATAGGAGCTGTAAGTTAGACCTAGCTACTTTCAAAAGTGAACCTTCATTCACATGATCTTAATTTCCATTTCCCAAAATCCTACAAACTTATCAAGTATATCGATAGGTACCATCATCATCTGCCGTAAGTCTGTTTATGTGACTTGAATTTTGATTTTGAGGCTCAAAACAACAAGGTAGGATTGTCACAATGTTTTTCAAGTTATTTTTGTATGTTTGACTCATGAATGGCGCACTAACCTATCGTAATGTTTACCTGTTGAGCGTTTTTCCTCTGGTCGTAAAAAATCATGAAATTCTAATACAATATGAATTGACAATATTTCAAAATGGTGATTGGTGACCCATCTGTGTTTCATGGTGATAGCACTCATATTTTATATTGATCGAGAAGTGATCTTTTATTGTCTGTTAGGGTTTTATTAGCTGGATGCGCTCAATGTTCTAATCTAGACCTGACGGAAAGGCTTCATGTCATATACCGACAAAGAAAAAAGAAATAGAAAAATAGTTATGTAACTGTTCAAAAAATAGATTTTTCATTTTTACATATTTCTTCATAAAACACTTAATAAACATGTTCAAATTTAATTCGTTGTACTCCCGCTAACTGTGGTTTCTACGCATGAAACTGAACAACTTTGCCCAAGGAACCCATAATCAATTCGCAAAAAAAATGATCTCTACATACCAAAATGGTCGATCAGCTGGGAGTACAACGAATTTTTCACGGTGTACAAAGGGAGGCCAAAATGTTTAATGTTGTCAATTGTTTTTTTACTCAAAGTAAAAGACGACGCGACGAGAATAGCACCTGTGCTAGTGCTAATGCCGTGGTGCGAGCCATTGGAAAAAAACGCTCTTTTTAACCGACTTCAAAAAAAGAAGGAGGTTCTCAATTCGTCAGTTTTTTTAATGTATGTTCACCGATTACTCGAAGACGCCTGAACCGATTTGGAAAATTCTTTTTTTGTTTAAAAGGGTATACTTCACAGGTGGTCCCATATAAGTTTTATCGAAATCGATTCAGCGGTTTTTGAGAAAATCAACAAAAATATAGCAAAATTGGAGTTGTTGCGATTGAAGTCGATTGTTTTTAACGTATTCAGCGTGGTCAATTATAGTTAGAAACGAACGTCTTATCATCAATCATCATTAAGATCAAACTTGTGTGGGACTTTGTTTGGGTGTTTTCAACGCAGTAATACCAAACAATAAATCGATTTGCTGACCTTGATACTGAGAATCGTATCTAATTTTATTTTATTTATTTCCAAAAACATACAGCTTATTTACAGATAGAAATAGAACTTAAGATAATACGCAACTTAGAAGCAATTTCGTTGTTTTCGGATAGGTAATACAATTTTGAGAATCATATCTCGTTTTATTTTATTTATTTATTTCGGAAAACATAAAGCTTATTTACAGAATACAGATAGAAGTTGTTTTCGCATAGGTAAGTAATACAATTTATGAATCATATCTCGTTTTATTTTATTTATTTATTTCGGAAAACATACAGCTTGTTTACGGATAGAAATAGAACTTAAGATAATAAGCAACTTAAAAGCAATTTAGTTGTTTTCGCATAATATTTTTTTTTTGTTTAAAACTAGATGGTAGTTTTAGGTCAATTTAAACTAGGTGGCGCCAGGGATAAGATAGGTATATCGAGACTGCTCATGTCCATACGTGGTGTTATGAAATAGACAGTTTTTAGGTTTAAAAGTAAGTAAATTCGCCGAGAAATAATGCACAGAACTTTTATATTGAATACCGAGATGAAATGTTGTAAAAAAATAAAATATTTTGTTAGAATCTAAAAGGAGAATGCCACGGAAGTATGAAACGCTCGTACCATATTGCGTCTTGAAAAAACCTTCTGAATTGGATAGGGGATAACATATTTAATTATTATACGAAAAAATACTATCATAGCTACTGTAACTCCAGAGCTTTTTCACTTTCATTTTATGTTTTGAGGTTATTTTTAAGTACTTTATCTACGCTCAGGCGTACACGAAATTCTTAGTTTTAACCAATCATTTGATAGCTAGTTTTAGTTAATTATGGTATGGTTCAGTGATGCTAACGAGTAATATAAAGGAGCACCACAAACCGAACGCGGCACTGTATGTATATTGTAATGATAAAGTGCAGTCGACGAATAAAACGAAGTGCTTTAATATAGAAGAACGCTCACGCAAAAGCATCACTCACGCCTCGCACTCGTGCATGCAATTCCTAACGCATGCTTGGGCCTCCACACGTACGTCTCAAGCACACACGTAGGCGCCTGTATCCAGCAGTGGACAGAGCAGGGCTAGCAACCGCTGGCATATTTCAGTAGAAGACTTAAGCCCAGCCAAACCACCTGGCCCGCCTACTACAGGGAGTTGTTGGCTGTGTACATTTTCGGCATATATTGGAGGCGCAACACTTCATCATATATACCGACCACAAACCACTACTGTACGCGTTCTCACAACGTCGCTAAAAGTTGCCTCCCGCACAGCTGAACCAACTGACGATCATCTCGGAGATCGAGTACGTCAAAAGCGAAGACAACATCGTCGCGGACGCGATTTCCCACGTCGAGTCAATTTCAGTTCTTCTCTCAAATTGGAATCGACGCTAATTCCAGGCACGAATATTACCATCGCGTGCAACGTGTCGACCGGGCGGCCGCTGCCGAACCTGCCGGCGGCGCTGCTGCGCGCCGCGCACGCGCGCCTGCACGCGCTGGGCGACCCCGGCGGCCGTGCCTCCGCGCACTTCGTCGCTGACCGTTACGTGCGCTCCAACGTGGCGTGCGACTGTCGAACCTGGGCTGTCACTGCCTCCACTGCCAGCGACGCAAGGTGACCGCACCACTCAGTGAATTTTCCCTCCCATCTGGGAGATTCAGCTATGTCCACCTCGAAATCGTCAGCCCCCTGCTGCACTCTGAGGGCTACACCTATTGTCTCCCGGCAATAAACCGGTTCTCGAGATGGCCCGAAGCGTGGCTCACGTCATCCATCACCGCCGAGGATGTTGGCGATACCTTCGTACGCGGCTGGATCGCGCGATTCGTCGTGCCCATCACGGTCACCGTCGATCAAGGCCGCCAGTTTGAGTCAGCGCTATTCAACTGATTCCTCGACCTAGGCGCTACCAAATGCGTACGAACTACCAGCTACCACCCGCAAGCGAATTGCATGGTGGAGCGCTTCGACCGCCATCTGAAGGCTGCACTCATGTGCCACCGAGAAACCTGCCACAGAGCCCAACCTCTTGTGCTTCTTGGTATCAGATTGGCTCTCAAGGAGGACCTCAAATGCTCTGCTGCAGACCTCCTGTATGCTTACAGGGGAGCTCCTGGTACCTAGCGCTTTCACACAAAATGTAAGTGAGGACTTCGTGGCACACCTGGCCATGACCGACATGCGTCCCGAAGTCGTTCGCTTTTAAAGACCTGGCAGACGCATCTCACGTTTTCTTTCGCAACGAACACTGTACACCGGCCCCTATAAAGTCCTCAGTCATTCTCTGAAGACTTTTACCTTAGATGTTTCACGTAATAAGGTACAGGTGAGCGTCGATTGGATCGAATGGAAGCCTGCACACATCGCTGCAGACCCCGAGCGAGTCGCGGTCTCACCGAGCGCACAGGCGCCCGCGATGCCCCCGGCCTCGCAATGCAACCACATGTCCAGGTCCTACGTCTGTCCCACCAACAGCTCACTCTGCACCAAATCCTCCCACCGTCACACGATCAGGTCAGGGTTAGATTTAAGGATATTTTAGATTTGTGACCTAGTTCCAATATATTTTTTTAAATTATTATTTCGAGTTCTCTAGTTTATAGTGTCTTGTATTTTATTGTATCATACAGCTACACTGTATTCCTTTAAGTGAGGGTGGGGAAGAGGGGGGATGTGGCGGCATACACTATTTGTATGAAAAAAATGTCAGATTTGCGACAAAAGCTGTCCTGTCAATGTCATCCACCTACCAAAAGATCGTAGTCAGACTGTAATTTGTGATTAACACTGCTTGAAACTTGACAAAACAATGAAACTATACTATACTAGGTATACTTTTTTAAATATCGTAAAGTGCAGCGGCGTAACATGACGTAACGGGGCGTGTGTGCGATGCCGATTTGCAACGTACTGTGTGGCATATGTGGATTTAAAAAAATGCCGCTCCGCAACGTGACTATGGCCCTACGTTACGTCCAAACAAAAATTCTTGTACGTCTGGCAACCCTGGGACGCACCAATGTGATCAAGAATCAAATCTATAAAACATCGTCTGATAGTCAATCTTACCAGGAGTTGAAGAAGAGGGCGCGGGTATAGGAAAATGGTGGTGTAATGCGAAGACATATCTTAGATTAAGAAGAAGAAATATGTGGATGAAGCATAAAAATCTCGATACAACCATAATGTAGTTTCGGAACACATTTTATGAATCCAGGGCCGCGTTCCGAGGGTGCACTTGACAGCAATCGCTTTGTGCCCTCTCTTTCACACTTAGGCAATTTATATTATGCTATCCTGTTGTCAGAGTGAGCGTTGGCTGTCAGAGTGTACAAAATGTAGGGGATATATCAAATTAAAATCTTTTTTCATACATTTCTTTCCTGCAGTTCGAATAGGTCTAGAAAAAATTAAGTGTGCTTAATAAATTTAATTACGATTTTTGACAAATGTCTGGTTAAGACGCAACATGGTACGAAATCGGGCAATCTCCTTTACTGATAGTTTGACCTTTTTAAGTCATCTCTAGATGTTGCTATAGAGTTACGGATTAAAATTGACAGTCTTCTTCTAATGATCTTATCATTTTGAATGAAAGAAGTCAATCTTGATGATTATAGTCGCATCCGGTTAAAAAACGAACAGGTAGAATAATTAGTTGTAAGTGGGTGCGTCTCATTTTATATAAAAACGGGAAATATATTTTCATTTCAATAACGCTCAAATGCTATAATTATCACGAGATATACCAACAGATGATATAATTTTGCTGAATATAACAATTATAAGCTCTAACGATTACATTATATAAAATCGTTTGATATAACATTTATAATACATATCATTATTATCATATAACATTCTCGAGATATAATGTTCATAAGATATAATAACTTTAGATATAATGCTCCGAGTGAGCAGAGAAATTACCAGGGTTTTATTTTCTACTGGCTTTTTTTAGAAAATTCTACTATTCAGAATACATGCAAAATTCTCACGGATTGTAAATAGGATGCGGGAGCGAGCGAAGCGAGCTCGGGAATTCGGTGTACCCCGACTCGGATAATTTAGGTTCGGAGACTGTGATGTGGAGGCGAGCTTGCTCGCCTCCCCTCACAGTCGCCGTGTTAGGTTTGATTGATAAAATAACCACAGATCGACTGCTTGCGTGCATGTTTGCTTGCCTGCCTTCATGCTTGCTTGCATGCTTGCTTGCTTGCATGCTTGCTTGCTTGCATGCTTGCTTGCATGCTTGCTTGCATGCTTGCTTGCATGCTTGCTTACGTGCTTGCTTGCATCTAGTGCTTTTATACTTGACAAATAAAATTCAATTAATTTAGTATACAAAATATATTTTATAAAGAGTTCACATTACTTATGTAATATTAACAAGAAAACAACATTTTACACTTCCCGAAACGCTGAGCGTATACAAGTCCCGCGTGGTAGGGACTTTGTACTAGGTAGAAAAAAATGACGATTTAAAAGCATGTGTTAAGCATCTACAAAATAAAATAAAAAATTGAGTTTGAGTTTTAACATTTAATTAAATTAATTATTTTTCAAACTCAAGTTAGAGGCCAAAGCTCTTAAAAACTCGCATTCTGTATATTTTGACTTACAATTCAATATTTTTTCAATTCAGTTTTGTCATCTCCACTGTTATATCCTTTAAATTTATATCTAAAATATGTTATATGTTATCAATAGTAGGTTAAATGAGTCTTATATAATATGATTGTTATATTGTATGTTTATTATATACAGCGTTTATTATACCTTATGAAATTATTCTTTTTAAAATTATATCTAGAGTTTATTATATCTGACAATCGTTATATTTAAGAAAATTATATGTTTGGTTTGTATATCTTCTAAATGATATATCTTTTGTATTTATAGATTCTATTACTTACCCGTTGTAAGTATTTAAAGGATTTCTTCGATATTATATGTATATTTTTGAACCAGAGTACCTACTATATTATTGTTATTTTTTTGTGATACATCTTAGCAGGGTCATGTTGAAAAAAAACATCTACCTTAAACAATTATATAACAAAAGCTATAAGTTATCTAATAAGCAAAGTGCTGAACTGTCGTTAAAATTATGTCACACCTTCATCATAATAATCTAGAATATTATGTACTTTACCAAAAAAATAATATAATGCTGTAAAATCAGATTGAAGTCATAAAAAACAAACAAGACTTCCTTACAGGGAGATGTTATCACAATTCAATACAAACGCACGGTTCACATAGCCTTGATTCAAATTCTGATAAGCAAAAAATGGAATAGGTAACGTTTTTATATGCGATCACAAAAGGATTTTCCGAGCCACTTGATATTAAAGTCACTGGTGTAATATTTTTTATATTAGTATGACTACCATAGCTCTTATTAATGACGGTATACGATTTGTAATGCTATTTGCGGAAATCGTCAATAATACTTGACATGCAGTATTAATGTCTTATTTATAAGTTGTGACTAAATAAATGATTTGAACTGAGGCTTCTACTCATGAATCTGAACAACTTTCTCCAAGGTACTCATAGTCATTTCTTGAAAGAGATATACGTAAATATAAAACACTTTCTATTGAATCAGTTGGGTTATAAAACACAACACGTATAAAATATTTAAAATATGATTTGTCTAATGATGATGCTAAAATTGATTTCACAGACATCGTTAACTCAATAGTCACTAAAGTTCCAAGAATCTTAACGATATAAAATGCAATCGCAGAGATGAATCAAAACAAAACTGGTATGAAAAATAAAACGTAAGTTCTCGTGACAGCTAAACCTTGAGAGCTATAATTTACAGATAATAGCAAACTAGCTAATGCATTCGACGGAGTCAACCACTACTTAATAGGCAATTACTTTTGTCCAGATGTGGTGGATAGGGTTTTCAAAGCGATGTTTAGACGACTAGTCGGTTACCGTAGAGTCTAAGAATACGGCGTAGATAAAACATTTGTTTGCTAGCTAGGTGAATAAAAATGTTGTATTTTAAACGAAATTTAGAACTACCAGGCGCGGATCCAGGAGAGGGGGCAATGGGTACAATTGTGCTCCCCTCCCCCCCGTCCCCTCGACCATTACCTTATTTAATAGTACCGATGTAAATTTTGTTGTTTTCCCCATTTATTGTGTACTTGTGAAATGAAGTCTGTTGTAACGTGCGTGTACTTACATATGTATTAAACGTAACACTATTGTGTTTTTATTGAAATTATCAATTGCATTTGCCAAAAACGTCGTAATATTTTTTTTTGCGCCGTCACTCAATTTCCAAAAAATATTTAATACAACTCGTAAAGATAAATTGTAACTTTTAACGCACGCAGTTTTTAGTTTAGGCTTTTGATAACTTTAGCCATCTAACATAGCACCTCTTCGAAACTTGCGTCTTCGTAGATACGATCGCCATACATCTGTGCCAACGAGCGTCAAGCCTTCTTACTCGTTGGGATTCCAGTTTTTGCTCACACGCATGCCTTGCGATGGGACATGGTGCGGCGTTCCGCAAGGTCGCGCTCTGAGACCCGCACTTTATAATGTTGTTATTTACATTTTTATCACCTGCTTTTATGTTTGGTCGAGAAGTTCTATTTTAACGTTCGTAGCTCTCTATATTTATGTTTTGTACCCATTTTTTAGGTGTTGAATTGTTGACAGGAGATTTAATTGGTTAAGTGAAGAAAAGAAACGAAAGATAATATTTTTATTATTTTGCCGCTGTAAATGTTATTTTATCTTAAGATATAATAGACACAAATTACAAGAAAGGAAGAAGAGCTAGAGTTGAGGAAGAGAAATTTCTACAAATGCCATACAGGTAGCTGTTGATGACAGTGAAGTAGAAAACAAACATTCGTGGCTAGTTCATTACCTTCCTATCTTTAACACTACTCTACGTAAATATGCAGCAGTCAATATTGGTTTATTAAATACAATAGCTTTAAACACAGACCGCTTTGTTAGCTGTCACATTGAATACCCTCGGGCCTCTTTGCATAAAATTTTTAAGTTTTAGTGACGATTCAATTTCAAGTTATATGTAGTTAAGCTGTCGTGGCTGAGCTGCGTCGATCATGCAGGTTGACTGACCATATAGACGTTTATTGTACAATATAAGCTGCATGGGTTTAAATGTCACTGTCATTTATTTCGACCGTTTTCGTGCTTCGCAAGGCGCGTTAAAGAGTTTGGCAGTTTTAACTAGATGGCAGACGTAAAACCATGTCAAAGGCCTTTTAAGGCGCTAAGTATAGCCAAATCGCAATATTCAATTCAAATTCTTGAAATAATGGTTAAAGCTATCACCATGGAAAAAATATATAGCATACTTCAAACAACGAAAAACAAATTGTCTTGAACAGAATCATAAAAATCACAAAAACTTTGATGAAAAAAAATATCCTGTAGACCCTGTAATTTGCATTAATTGCAAATTCTCTCGGAAACACAATATTTGTTTATGTTTAAAACCAACACACAAAAGTCGTTCATTTTAATACCTTCAATTTATCTTGAACGGATTTATTTTTAACTTATTTGAAAGCCAAGAAAAGTAATAAAAACATCGAAATCTCGAGAATTTTGCGTTCGGCCTTGACGTAACCGCCGCGATGGTACCCACACTGATCTGAACTTAAAATGAGTAGGGCGTTACGGTCGATATTATATTGTCATGCATGAACCTGCTCAGATTGAGTGTACTTCACGCCTTAAGAGGCAAAATACTTCTGACACTGTAGTTGGTCCCTAATCCAGACTTGGCCACCGAGCTATGGGAAGAGTACCGTTCCTCGGCCGTGGGGTCGGTCGCTATGAGTTGTTAACTAATAATAGGTATATTATAAACATAATATACTTTTTTGTTGATGGCTTTAGGTAGATAAAATACCACGAGACGAGCGTAGTGTGGAAATAAAATGACATCATTCTTTTACAGGCCTGCTAAGGTAGAACCCATAAATATTGGTATCTATCAATACCCATAAAACTATTAGAAAACGGTAATTAAATAAAGCTTCAAAAATCTGTAATAAAAGTTTAATTTATCATATATACAGGGTGTTAAAAAAGTGCGTTTGAGATTTTAAGGGGTTACTCAGAATCAAGTATAGAATACAGGAATATACAAATTTTTTTTTCAGTTTTCCATACAAATTCTAGATTCACTAGTATGGGAAACTTAAAAAAAAGGTGTAGATCGGATTTTTTTATATTTTTCCTGTATTCTATACTTGATTCTGAGTAACCCCTTAAAATCTCAAATGCGTTTTTTTTGTCTACAGTATTAACTCAGGATAAAAAAATCTGCGGGTTAGACCCTGAGGTGTGAGAATATCGAGTAAAAAATACAGGATGTTAAAGGTCTCTAGCGGAAAAACGGGGCCCTAAGTGGGCATCAAACCCATGACTCTCGGTTCAGTTGTGGGTCAGTCTCATGAGTAGACTTTTATTCCACTCTTATTCAAAGGCTTCGTTAGACCTAACACATATTATGTATATTTATTAAGATCCAATAACTCTTTCGGGACATGCATATGAAGCATTGTCCCATAAACTTGTAAGAGAATGAATGTATGAGACAGGCATGTGAATGACGTGTGCAGCGTGACCACAGAATTATTGTAATAGAATAATAAGAAGAACATGCTAATGTAGGTGCAAATGTTATAACCGAGAGTAATAAGGAAGTCATACATAATATTCACTTACCCGCAGAATCTTACAAAAAAGACTCTATTGTACTGTTGACAACTTTTTTATAAAAACTTATGAAATTATTTTTTTGTTACAGGTAAGAACCAGCCATTATCCAAAAAGTCTTCTGTATGATTTAATATTATTAGAATCTTTTTGCCGCGTTCGTTAAGTCGTAAGTTTAGTCCAAAATAAGACTTTATTTATTATCTTTGATCGTAAGATAGGTACTTACATAAAGAGACAAAAGTTTCATTTTGTCGGTCTACTGGGAGTGGGATGCAAGCAGTGATCTGTGCAAGTCTCTGGACTCATAAAATTGAACAACTTTGCCCGAGAAGTCTGGTAACAAATTCGTAAATAAACTTATAGTGTAATGAGCAGATACCTCCGAAAAGGTTGGTGAATTTCATGCATAGCATCTACCTACAATTAGCCGCTTTTCAGAGAAAAAAAGTCAGTCATAGTCAGAGATGTTTTTGCCTTTTTTACAAGCTGCAACAGAAGCAGAATACAAACAAAATATCGTAAATAAACATAAAAACTTCTTAGTTGAAGTTTTTAAAATTGAAGAAGGGTGTATGTCGTTACATATTCATCTCTATGTACACAGTCAGTATGTATAGTCACATGACAGTAACTTTCTATAAACACAGACAGCGTGTGAAAACGATGCAGTAGAGAACTGGAAAACACTGCATAATGAGCATAAGTAGGTATAGGTTCCTTCTACTTATATAAATAATATTTTTAAACAAAGGCAAGGGAATTCGATCTCAGATGGTTTAAGGACCAATGGTAGTATTTAATAATCTAACCAATTTCATAAAATTGTGTGTTTTAATAAGATGAATCTCTCGACACCGCACTCAACTCCAACGGGTAGTTTAGGCTTAACACACCACCAAACAAAGAGACAGACATCCGCAAAATAATGGCCTCTTTCTTAGGATACTCGGGTTAATCCAGAAGCAGAGAGAATATTTTTATGGTTTGCAGTGCACAGTTACTTACATTTTTTCTGTAGATGAGGCAGATGCCGTATTTTTAGGTTGGACCCTACTCGCGTTTTACAGCTGAACTTTATTATACGCAATTCCTTATATTTTGTTGAATAAAAAGTACACAGATTAAACAATGATTAATTGAGATTTGAAAACTACAAATTATATTAGGTGCTTACCTATGAAATTGACGTTTAGTTAAAAAAGTTCAAAGACAAAATTAATATAAAATAATTAAGGTTTTAAAACAACTAATTATTTTCAAAGTACCATTGGACATTTAGAAATAAAATAATGCTTGCTAAATGCAAAAATGCACGTTGTCTGAATATTTTGAGAGCACAGTGGTGTAGAAACTGTGAAAATGGGTTTTTTCGTCACTGAAAATCGCAATTTTTTCGTTAAAAAAACACTTTTTTATTTTTGAAGGCTACACTTATCCCAGCGTAATATTCGTTACCATATGTATTTTTGAACATATTGCGCATAATATTTCACTATTTTCAGATAATTTTGTTTTTTTTTGGTAGAAAAAATTGACCCAATTACCTCTAAGAAAACTCCAATACAGTATTTAATGGAACCCTACTCAGTCAGTTTTTACATAAGAGGCATGACATCACTAATTCATGAAAGACCTTGAATGTAGCTAGAAAATGATACATAATTTAATGGAAGTAAATTTATTTTTGGGGTAATATTATTCTGTTGAACTTTTAAAACTGAAACGCCAATTTCATAGGTAAGGACCTAATATTATATGAAGTATGCAGAGGATACGAAATAGGTGCAGTCTGTTTAATTCATTTAATTTTAATGTATGTACTTATTAAGTATTAACATTATCCTATCACACCTACATTACTATCTGAAACACAAAAAGCTAATAATGAATTGAGTAAAAATATGTTTCTAATGAAAAATGAGATGAGATGAGATGAGATCTTAATTTTCATTAATTTTGTTCAGTCAAGTCCAAGGCCTTACTTGTTTATTGTAAAGACGTAACTAACAATTACTCAATGTCATTGGTCATTAAACAATCGCTGTTAACTAAAAGTTGAGTCAGCGGCCATTTTGTTTAAGTTTTTTTTTTTCGCAATTCTATTTTAGGTTCATTGTTTTGAACTTCCGACTTGGATTGATTTGATTACTGTCTTCATTGTATTTCGCAAATCCTACTGTAAAAATTCCTTGGCAAAAAGTTAAGGTTTTATGACAGAAGACTATGCGTGCACGGGCAACGCAACGCAACTTTTTGTCTCTTGCATCAATTCTATGGGATTATAACAAAGTCGCCTGGTTTATGCGCGCACGGGCAACTCAACGCAACGCAACGCAACTTTTTGTCTCTTGCATAAATTCTATGGGATTATAGCAAAGTCGCCCGATTAATCTTACAGACTCAGACTTAAAAAAGTATTTATTTCATAAAGGGTATCGATATCATTTATGCGGTCTACTTGACATATTTTTTGAATAACGGATGTCGGACCATATTTGTATGAAGACTTTATGAAATAAAGACTATTTTTATCTGAGGGAGATTCCAAAACTTTTGACTTTAATATAAATTATATAAGTAAGTTGATAAGTTATCACATCTGACCAGATTTAAAACATCGATATAAAAAAATTAATATCTCGAGACAAATCACACATGGTCATCTGGCCCCAAACTAGGATTCCCTGTATTATGGAAACCAGAGACTGATATACATAACATAGGTACCTACATATATACTTTTAAATACATACTTAGCTTACACCCAGACACAGAGCAAACAAAATCTGCTCATAACAGAAATGTTTGCCCTGGTTTGGCGATCGAACACGACTCCCGGATCAGTAGTCAGGAGTACTAACCACTGAGCCACCGAGTCAGTCAAAGATGGGAACACTGATATGTTAAACATCCGCAACTAAAATTTCACCTTGCATATTACAGTACAAAACCGTTGTTAGTACTACAAAACCTTGACTCTTTATAAACAGAAGTTACTTAATTTTCATGGATGAAGAGATACGCTTGTGTCCAACCAGTTAATAATAGTCCGTAAAATGAGATAGAAAATCAATTTGGTCTGTCAGAAATTACATTAAACGTGCGTACTAAATTTCACGTGTAAACTGATTCATTTATACCTTGTTCCAATAAAAAAAAACAAAAGGTAAACAAACTTATGGAATTGGAACTGACCTGACACATGTCATTAGTTGCCTACTAAGTTTGCTTACCTTTTGCTTTTTTTGATTGGAATGAACTGTAGGTTAATGTCATATAGACAGGATGTGTTTTAATATGTTTTATAAGTGGCAAATGCTAAGATTCTAATTGTCATTGTGTTTCACCCGTTCTACAAACTTTTTACGGAAAGTCATTGTTCATATTGGTTTCTTGGGGAAAGTTGTTCATTTTCTTATGTACCATATAAGTATATTTTGCCATTTGTAAGGAAATAAAAATCTAATATAGGTATACAGTATTATTATTTACGCCCTGTATAGTGAGCTAATCAACAGCGAACTGTGATTTAAAAAAGTGTATATTTTTGTTTAATATTTGCACTTCAAATTCCATCAGCTCTATCAAATAAACAGACATACATACACCTTTAAAACTTCCTTTTGAACAAGTCGAGTCTTCTTCTTCTTCTTTTCGTGTGGCACACTTAACCCCGTAAGGTATAGACGGCGGTTGCCTAGTGTTGCACTTAGCATCACCCTCGGTCACGTGTAGGGCATTTAGATTAACACCTACGGACGTGTGCAACGTGACCATCATATACATCTAAAAATTAGATGTGCAGGTTTCCTCACGATGTTTTCCTTCACCGTTAAAGCAGTAGGTATGAAAATGCTCGTAAGTTTCGAAAAACTCATTGGTGCACTGGCCAGGATTTGAACCCACAACCTCTGGTTAGGAGCCAGTCGTGTACAAACAGATAAAAGTTATTAATTAATTGATATCTTGATTACAATTTCTTTTAAACTGTTTTTATAAGAGCTCATTGTAACAATAGCTATTATAATATAATTATGATAAACATTCCCATGACTTCGATCTAGTCTGATGACACAACTTCGGTTACTTCAGACCTGCATTGCCCCACTTTTCAATAAGCAGTCTAGATAGGTATAATAGCGCGATTGTCTTTTACTAACTCTAAGCTATTTGCAATAAAAATCAACTCTTGCGAAAAGTTGGGCAGGTAGTTGACAAATATTTTTGCAAATCTACAAAACAGAAGAAATAGGGACAAAAATAACATAAAATTGATTTCAAAAACAGGCTGTAAAAGTAGTGGTGCGTCAAATTTTAATCAGTGCTTCTACTCCTGATTCTGATCAATTTTCCTCAAACCCATGGTGAAATCGCAAAAAAAATTTTGGTATCTTCATACAAATCGATCGATCGATCAACCATCGTCCACTGATAAAAATATGACGCACGACTAATAATAATAATATCTGGGACAAATCACACACGGTCATCTGGCCCCAAACTAGGATTCCCTGTATCTTGGGAACCAGAGACTGATACACATACACATATACTTTTAAATACATACATATATAGATATAATATACCCAGACTCTGCTCATCACAGAAACGTTTGCCCTGTTTGGGGATCCAACCCACGACTCTCGGATCTGAGGTCAGGATCGCTAACCACTTAGCCACCGAGTCAGTTAAATTAGAGTCAGACTAGATTTACATCCTGTATTACATCCTTAATTAGGTTCATAGGTGTCCCAAAAATTTTTTGGTCCAATGTGTTACTATAAGTACTTCGACTACTCCTTTACCTGGTGTCCTAACAGCAGCGGTCGGGGCTCAGTGCGGCTTGCATGGTCATGTCGATCACGCAAGTCACCTGACTACAGACACGGTCACTACCTGGATGGGTTTAACTGTTACTAGGATTTAGCTCGACCGTTTCCGTGGTTCGCAAGTCACGTTAAGCCGATGCAATGTCATTATATCTAAGTTAGGCGTTTAGAATACTTCTGTGACTTCAGTCCGGACTAGGCCCCGTGTTTACCCGTGCCCCAGAAGTGGGAACGTTCTGAATAAGTTATTAACGTAAACCACGAAATGAAGATTTCAACCTTTTTAAAAGCTGATGTTTTATACCTGACTGTGCCAGAAGAAGGGTTATGCTTTCATTGTATTATATAATGTACGTATATTTCTTTGGCACGCTCTGTAGGCTAAACGGCTTGATGGATTTTAGCTTGAGAGGTATCGTTAGATTCGTCTTGATCCTAAGATTAACATAGGATACGTTTTAATGCAGTTTTTTTTTAAAATGGTTACGGTTAGATTCAGTCATCTTCCATTATTCATTGCGTTGTTTTTCTATGATCATTACCAATTTTATTTTATTTTATTTTATTATTTTATTATTATTCGGGAGTCTTACAGCAAAATAATTTACGATATCTTATCAAATTAATAGGTCTATGCTAATTACAAGTCTCCACCTATGTGTAACAAAGAAGGAAGTTATAAAAATGCTACAAATTAAAATATATCTGGTCTCTATTGATCCCCTAGTGGTCACTATACCAGAGTGGTCGATTGTCAAAGCATCTATCTCTATGGAAATATCCATAACTAGTCCAACCAGTTCATTTTGAGACTTGAATGGCGGCATTTCAAAATAATCATCTAAGGCCGTGCGCGCGCTCGTTGACAAATCGTAATATACTTGTTCCCTTTTAGATTGCTATACTAAACTTAGCTAGCTAGCTGGCTTGGAAACAACCGTCTTGGATACAAAGTTACTATCTAATCATACTACTGCTACTAAACGGTTTCAGTAGTTCGGTGTTCTGAAACTACCGGACTGTTGCTGCTGAAAAGTTTCAATATTTCGGTTAACGGGACTAGCAACTAAATTGCTGCTAGAATAGGATACCAACAGGCATGCGCGTCGACTTTATAAAAATATTTTGGGGAGCAGGGCAGAAAAAAAATGTTTATTTTCCCAATATTTTGTAACTAGCTTTCGCCCGCGTGGATATCTTTGTGATTATCGTTGAGGGACCGCAGTTCGCGAGCCGCATGGCAGCCACACCAGTATTTTTATAGAAAATCTTGGGGGGGGGGGGGGCTCAGCCCTGTTTGTAATGTCATTGGGGGGGCTCGGGCACCCCCAGGCCCTATGGAGTCGGCGCCAGTGCCAACAGGATGCCTGGTTGTACCATGTGGTAACTACCTGCAAAGTTCTTAATTGACAAGTCTATTCTTGAAACTTAACAACTTTTCCCTCTTTTTTCTCTCTTATCGCCACAGATATACCTAACCACAGTGCCCACATGACTACACATTGAGTTAGTGAGTTTCCGAGTGAAAGTAGCCTCGATGACACTAACACAGCTAGGAAAGGCGAATACGAAAGCTTGTTCTAACACCCATGTCCACTGGAAACAAAACTTATACTATTTAATATAAAAGATAATAATTGACCACGCTGAATACGTTAAAAACAACCGACTTCAATCGCAACAACTCCAATTTTGTTATGTTTTTGTTGATTTTCTCAAAAACCGCTGAATCGATTTCGATAAAATTTATATGGGACCACCTGTGAAGTTTACCCTTTCAAACGAAAAAAGAATTTTCGAAATCGGTTCAGGCGTCTTCGAGTAGTCGGTGAACATAAGATTCCGACGAATTGAGAACCTCGTCCTTTTTTTGAAGTCGGTTGAAAAGATAAAGATAAAACTATTTGATAATCCAGCCGTTCTAGGAATTTTTGTATGGAGCACGTAAACGTTGCTTTAAATGCGAGCAGGCTGCATTAATATACTTTTGAGTGACAATTGAATATATATTTCAGTTGAATAATTAAAAATTGAAATTCACAAGAATCTCTAACGACTGAACAAAAATGGACATCTAGTGATTTTTTACATGAGAGCTTCTTTTAACAAGTTTTATTTACTTTAATAATAAACCCCAGACAATCGACATTGAATATTTATATATAAAGAAAAAATATAAACTGAAGGGAATAAACAGCACTTACTTGTATTATACAAGGAAATTAATATTTAATGCAACCTCAAATCTTTCATTTACTGGACTGGACTTTTTGTTAAGGCTTTGAAACAAAATAAATACATAGGTAGGTATATAGGTTATCTAAACATGAATCTGAAAAACTGTCCCGAAGGTCAATTTGCAAAAAAATGGACTCTTTATATATAAAGTTGGCCGGTCTGCTAATCGGAGTCCCAAAGTGGCCAATTAACAGATTGTAACTAAAGCAGGTTCCGTTGCAGTTTACAACAAGGATGACATAATGACTCAGACTAAAAAGTATTTATTCCATAATGGTTATGATCGTGACATATTTAGCAAACAAAACTATGGACAATGCATGTCAAGTGCAATAGACATCAAAAATGTATAAGTCGCTGTCTTGACTTAATCAATTCAAGTGCGATCTCAAAATGTGACATGTCAGACATCAAAATTGCATAAGGCCGTGATCACACCCACACTAGAGACAAATTCTTAGGTCGTTGACACACCGAAATGTCAACTGTCATAGAGTTATGCCATGTTACAATATGTTAAACGTAACCATTGTACGAGTTATGCATTATGTACCGCTTGTAACTTATTGTGGTACATTTAAATGTTCTGTCCATTATGTAACTGAAATATTCGTAATGGCTACAAATTACTGCAAATTACGTCTTTAAAGTTTAAAGAGCATTTTTTAAACTTTGCTAAATATATAACCGCCTAAATCTTGATCGTTTCTGTGCTTCATAAGCACGTGAAACCGTTGACGTCGATTGCTATCCCTATCAACTCAACAACCTCCACTAATCCGGACTTGGCCCACGTGAGTGGAGTATGGCCTAACCTTCCCGAGGTGTAGGAAGGACCCGCTTCCCAACGGTGGGACCACTTTGATTTTTAACAAACCGTTTAAGTCTGAAATATCTTATCACTAGTAACCATAATAACACTTGTATAAGTCTGACTGAGTGCCATGTAGTAAGTATTATATAATTTTAGTATAAATGCCTCTTTGTGTTATATAATTATTAATTATCGTATAATACATAAAAAGTACTTAAAGTCCTATAATATGTTATCATGTTAGTTAAAGAGTTTAATTTTGAATATAGTTTTCTACATATATCTTAAGTTTTGTACTTAGTTTAAGTTTAATAAGTAGTGCTCTCTCGTTTGCGGTGCCCCAACGGGGTGTCATATGTCATGTACTTATACCTTTGTAACATCTTTTATTTACCATGTGACATGCAAATAAAGAATATGAATATGAATATATCCACAGAAAATCAGCGTCGTTTTATTGTCATATTAATATACCGACACTATGCTGAGTGGAGATCCTTTCTTGGTAGGAGGTGCTTGGCGCAGCACCAATTAACAGCATAACTAACGATTAAAATAGTGTAGGTATGTATAAGTTTCTTTTGTAATAGGTATATGGTGTTGTTACAATGTGCATCTTACCACGAATAAAGTTTTTTTTCTATTCTATTCTTCTATTCTATAAATTACATATTTTTGTCAAACTTAGTGTGCCATACGACGAGAGAGTGCGCCGTCGCCGACGCACAGTGGATCGAGTCTATACAAGCCTTTTGACATAGGGTTCTTAATATATGGCTTCTTGATTTGAGTAAAATAAATGATGCCAACGTGTTCTCCTAAACAATACAAGCCGAAAATACTCTTGCACTTTTTGCGATTAAACTTCAATTTTCAAAGATACAAGACAAAAACCAATTTCGTTGTATGGGAAACCACAAACAAGAGTATGTTTCTGCCGAGTCCCGCATGTTTTTTCATTTTGACGTTTATTATGACTTTATTCGAGTTATTAGCTAAATTCTGTCCAAACATACTTGTGTCCCCTGTAGTCCCCTTTAGGAGCTATGGAGGAAATTATTATTTTTCACACTTTGTTTGATATTTCGCATGTTTTTTCAGTTTGACGTTTATTAAGACTTTATTCGAGTTATTAGCTAAATTCTGTCCAAACATACTTATATCCCCTGGGGTCCCCTTTAGGAGCTATGGAGTAAATTATTATTTTTCAAACTTTCTTTGATATTTCGACTACTAGTGTTTTTATTTTATTACAGACGTTAGTTTTTGACCAGGAATCTATCAACATAGAAGTCGTTTTTAACCGACCGACTTTTTAGCAGCACGCGAGCCGCATTACGGCTAGCGAGCTAGTATATGAGAATTTCGGAATAAAACTGCCTTATGATGTTTTCGGCCCTTTATCTAACTAAGTCCTTTTTTTTAAATAATAATATCCGGGAATAATCCACACACGATCATCTGGCCCCAAACTAGGATTCCCTGTATTATAAAAACCAGAGACTGATATACGTAAATATATTTTTTTAAATACATACACATTATTGATATGTATACATCCAGACAATTAGTTTAGTAGTTATAGTTATAAATAGCATTGTTTTGTAATGTTTCCGCGTGTTTTCTTATTTCAGTGTTTACTGTGACCTTAGCTGGGCTACTAATAAATTATTATCTAAACATACCGATGGCTGCCATCGAAACTTGTGTCTTCCTAAGACACTAAAACTAAGACTAAAATTAAACTCGTGTCACTAAAATGACACAACGACAGAAATTGCAGAGTTCATCAACAGCAGTTGTTCAACGTCGTGGGAAATGTGAAGTTCACCAACATGTCCATACGCTTTATGTTAATAATATATTGGTTTTTGGTAATATCTGGTAATATTTGGTATATAAATTGTCAACAGACTTTAGTTAGATAAAGGGCCAAGAATAACATAAGGTGAAAATGACGTATTCTGGCTCGCTAGTTTGTAATGTGGCTTGTGTTCCAACTACAGCTAATTGCCCCCATTAGTAAACAGGTATATAGATTAACTCAAAAGTATAAAATACGAAAAAAAAAATCATCCAAATCAGTTTCAATTTGAACCGACTACGCCGAGCGTCGCTGTTATTATGTGTTTCTACGGTTTCACTACGTACCTAGACATTTATGTTGTTTTCGCAACCGGGACGATATTCGAGGCGATTCGGGGCGACGATTAGTTTTTATTCGACCAGTTAAAATCAAACTCGTGCCGAATAAGAAACCTTCCAAAATAGATGCTCAACTCAAAAAGCTGAGCCTCAACTCAAAAAGTTACTCGAAAAATATTTGAAGACCTCAGTGAACGCCAAAAACGAAGACGCACTGAGGAGGGTGTACGAGGTGATGGGGTGATGAGGACGAGTTCGTACTAAAAGTGAAGCCACAGAGCTAGCGTTTACGTTTATAGCAGCTAGGTTATACAATAGCAGCTTAAGGCAACTGAGAATCAAGAAATTGCTGAGGTTTTTAAACACATGCTAGAAAATCCAGATGCAGCCTCGAAATAAAGGAAACCATTGATAGTGAGTCACAGAATTCACTTACAGAATTACCTGTAATAAAAGCACTGGCTCTATAAATGAAGCTATCTAAATGGCGCTACATAACCTTAAGAGACTTCAGCATGAAAAAAGGTACTCCTTATATCAATAATAAAAACTTCTATGTTTCATGGTCAAAAACTAAAGTCTGTAATAAAATAAAAACACTAGCAGTCGAAGTATCAAAGAAAGTGTAAAATAATAATTTACTCCATAGCTCCTAAAGGGGACCCCAGGGGACATAAGTATGTTTGGACAGAATTTAGCTAATAACTCGAATGAAGTCTTAATAAACTTCAAAATTAAAAAAAACATGCGAAATATTAAATAAAGTTTGAAAAATAATAATTTACTCCATAGCTCCTAAAGGGGACCCCAGGGGATATAAGTATGTTTGGACAGAATTTAGCTAATAACTCGAATAAAGTCTTAATAAACGTCAAACTGAAAAAAACATGCGAAATATCAAACAAAGTGTGAAAAATAATAATTTCCTCCATAGCTCCTAAAGGGGACTACAGGGGACACAAGTATGTTTGGACAGAATTTAGCTAATAACTCGAATAAAGTCATAATAAACGTCAAAATGAAAAAACATGCGGGACTCGGCAGAAACATACTCTTGTTTGTGGTTTCCCATACAACGAAATTGGTTTTTGTCTTGTATCTTTGAAAATTGAAGTTTAATCGCAAAAAGTGCAAGAGTATTTTCGGCTTGTATTGTTTAGAAGAACACGTTGGGATCATTTATTTTACTCAAATCAAGAAACCATTTATTAAGAACCCTATGTCAAAATGCTTGTATGGGCTCGATCCACTGTGCGACGACATGTCGACGCGATTCCGATGTAGGTACCTATTAAGACATGCGCACGAACAGACTTTTGCTTTCAGTAGACATCACACAACACATTAACATCGCTACGTCAAGTGGGTCGCTTTCTCGATAATTACTAATATGTTTTTGTACATGTTCTAACAATTACAACCAAACTTGTCGTGTCTCTATCTTAGGCTTGTTGTCTTAGGTGCCGTCCACAAATTGAGTTCGTAACGCAATCCCTCTCCCTTGGATTGTGTCCAAGACGTAACGAAACGTTACGGTCCTTGAAAATAATTGGAAGGAGGGTAATATCGAAGTTTGCGTTACGTGAGGAGCGGGTTCAATATTTAAGAATTTTGCGTAACGTAATCTTTGATACGCCTCCTACAAAGTTATTAACGTTAATTTTCCTTCTTCTAATCGTGTGACACCATTTAACTGTGCTGTCACAAGGGATAGACGGATAAGTGTTGCACTTAGCATCACCCTCGGTCACGTGTAAGGCATTAAGATTTACACCTATGAACGTGTGCAATGTGACCGTCATACACATTTAGTTATCAAATGTGCAGGTTTCCTCATAATGTTTTCCTTCACCATTAAAGCAATCATAAGTTTGTTAAAAAAAACATTGGTGTACTAGCCAGGATTTAAACCCGAGACCTCTGGTTAAGAGGAGAAAGTGTCTTGTCTAAATAAATGTATTTTCTTTCTTTCTTCTTTCTTTCTTGCCTTCCCTAGTAAACTTAGATCGGCTTTCCGTGCCGTGCCGATCCTAGATAGAGAACTAAGCTGTAATGTCTCTTATGTCGCTAATTACGATTATCTCGAAACACAGCTGGCTGCTTGGCATCAGGTATTAGAGCGAGCAGTAGTAGGTATTCACCCTATTGGACCTTGCATAAAAATTAAGATTCTACCATTATTAGCAGTGGTTGGAAATTCGGAGGCAATTATGCCTAAAATTGGGGAGCTAGCGTAATATGGACATGCCGTTTTTAATTAACAGAACGTTGAAATAAACTTTTTTTTTAATAGCATACATAAAATTTTCAATAAAATCACCATCACCACAATCAGAACATTACAATTAAGAATCCCAACGCTTTTTACGATCCCGGTATGCCGGGTATTTTTTGCATGAAAATCTATAAATTTATTCGGAAAGGCCAATCCATACTATTCTTTATTGGGAAAAAATGAAATTGCCCCCGAATTTCCGATCACTAATTATAAGCCATCTAGTTCTAAAAATCTTTGCAAAAAATATTTCCAGTTCTTATAGGTAAGTACAGAATGTGCAATGAGCGAGTAATTCGTTCTTAATGTGAAACGGACATACATGAGAGTCATGAGACCACTAACATTGACCTTATTTCACACGGGGCGATTCGTAATGCATACGCGTTGCGTGCACGCAACGCTACGGTATAATTAGAAAACTGCATAAATAAATGGTAAAACTATGTAAAGATCATAGACCGCACCATAGATTTGATTTTATCACGTAGAGAAACTCCGAGCCTACTACGCTCCATCAGCTCCATCCATAGCCCTTTGACCATTATTGGGTGACCCTTTAATCCTTAGCCCATTTTAAGAGTTCTTATGAGGCTCATAGCCATAGACTGCTGGATGCAGCGCCAGACCGGTCTGTGTGGAAATCCTTGGGGGAGGCCTTTGTCCAGCAGTGGACGTCTTTCAGCTGATGATGATGATCATAGCGTACGGCCGGCAACGCACTTGTGACTCCTCTGGTGTTGCGGGTCTCTATGGGCGGCGGTAATCGCTTACCATCAGGAGATTCGTCTGCTCGTTTGCCACCTCTGCCATAAAAAAAAAGTTATATTACTGCCAATGGCCTATTTAATCTACGGTATAAATATATGGTTTTCAATACATTTTCGAAAAGTGAAAAACCCTATTTACATTCCACCACAACAATGGCACGTGTGAAAATCACCTTAAGATTTCACTCGGTGAAAACTAGGTCTAGCACCTCACAATCAGTGAAGTGTGGAAAAACAAAGAAATAACAAGTTCTACAGATATTATTATTATTGTATACAGAAATTGTTTATATTGAAGCAGTTGTTAGTAATGACTTTATTTGCTCTAGCTGTTATAGCTTATTAGCTTTCCATTGTTTTCTTATGTTATCCCATGTTTTGTGGTCGGAGAAATTACATAAGTTGAGTTCGCAAATTTAAATTCAAAATGTATTTTTTATTTACTTAAGTGCGATATGATTTACTTGCACGTTCTTTTAAATAGCATTTTTCTTATCAAAAAAAGCTCCTATCACTCGGAACTTGTACACTGGCCCACAGAGATATCTGAACATGGTGTATTACGGAGAGGTTCAGATATCTTTGTGGCTTTCTGTACACTCAACGTTTCGGGAGGTGATAGCAGAGTAGCCTTATGGACCCGTGACACGACGACGTTACTTCACTCTCCGCAAAATTTCCCGAAACGTCGTGATACGAATTCAAGCGATCGATAAGAACTTCGTAATTGTACAGACTAAAAAAAAGTAGTTTATAGTTCATTCCAGTAAAAAAAAACAAAAGGTAAACAAACTTAGTAAGTAGGCAACTAATGTTGACGTGTCAGGTCCATAGTAAGTTTGTTTACCTTTTGCTTTTTCTTTATTGGAATAAGGGATAGACAAAACAGTGCTACCTACTTCGAATAAATAGGTATATATTTTGATTTGAATTTTCTTTCCACAGGAAAACACTTGGTCTTCTCAACGGACCCTGAATCGGTCAAGGACGAGTTTGCCTTCGACAATCCAGGGTTCCGTCAGGAGGAGCGAGCGTGGCAGCACGACGCACCAACATTGCCGCTTGGCGGCAAGACATCAGCACTACACGCCGAGTTCACCAAGCCGGAACAGAGCAAAGATGACTCGCATTTACAGGTAAAAAACCTTTTTTTAAATTATAATATTTACTTAATAGAAGTCTTCAAGTTACATAATTCTATGAAAATTTTTACTTATATTATACTTTCTTCATTTATTTATAACTAAGATTTTTTTAAATAAAAAATTTGAGTGCGTTTGACTACATCTCACCTGATGGAAAGTGATGATGTAGTCGAGGATGGTACACGCAAACTCAAATAATGCCTATTCACTCTCGCCATGAAGATCCCCAGATTGTAGGAGTCCGGAAATACAGACGCAGGTAAGGAGTTCCACTCCTTTGCAGTCCGCATGATAAATGAGGAAGCATACCGCTTCGTGCGTAGGATTGGAACGTCAACTACAAAGGGATGAAAAGCCTCCCTGCGCCTGGTTATAATCATTGTTGTAATTGTTATAATCAAGATATTCTTATAAATAAGAAGCTCTAATTAACGGACCCTACAGTTTTTTTTGCACTCTGTACTTCCTCTACCTTTTTTTATGTGATAGGTGGCAAACGAGCAGACGGATCACCTGATGGTACGCGATTACCGCCGCCCATAGACACCCGCAACACCAGAGGACTCACAAGTGCGTTGCCGACCTTTGAAGTGGGATGGGGTGATGGAAGAATCAGGTGGCGGATATGTTGGGCCTCCGGAACTTCAGAATTTTCAAGTCTTCAGAATATTAGTACTGAACTAAAACCGATTTGTTGGTTGGCATCTCACAATAATAAAATAATTTTGTTATTTTCACTATTTTCTACCTAGTACAAAGTTCCTACCACTCGGAACTTGTACAAAAGTGTTAGCGGAGCGAGAAGAAACTTCAAGTCCAAATGAAACAACACATTAAAAATAACTTATTTTGTAATATAATTCATGACATTAGTGGCACTCTCTAGCACACTTACTTACCAAGGTGCGCAAGAGTGGAAGCAACTAACAACAGCAATCATCATAGTTGTCAATATACAGATTGAATCTAACCCTCAACCGGTCCAGGCTAGGTCCAGGTCATTTGCACCTAATGTGCCTAGTGCCTAGTGGAAGTACAGTCAGCATTGGAAATACCGAGATGAACATATAAAAGCAGCTCTACTATTGTAAAAAACAAACAAATAAGGCTAAACCTGTTTAATGCCATCGGTCGATGCAATAAGGGCGACATTGAAAGTTCTTAGAAAATCAAAAACTGAACAAACTAGAAAGTTATTAGTTTTATTATATCTTTTCAAAATAGTGTCCATTCACATCAATACATCGCTGCATCCGATGGAACCACTGAGAAAAGCACTTTGCCCAATCCTCCTTAGGGGTCTCTTCGACGGCCTTTTCAAACGCAGCCACTGCTTCCTCGGCGTCCATAAAACGTTTTCCTCGAAGTTTTTCTTTTATTTTCGGGAATAAATAAAAATCGCAAGGTGCGAGGTCGGGGCTATACGCCGGGTGACCCAGTAATTCCACGTCTGACGTCGCCAAATAGTCGATCGTTTGCTTGGCGGTGTGCGACGAGGCGTTGTCGTGGTGAAGGAGGATCCTACTGCGAGGTCGTTTCTCCCGAACTTTTTCCAAGACAAGTGACAAACAATTGTTAGTGTACCACTCTGCAGTAACTGTTTTTCGATCCTCTAAAACAATTGTTGCGTAATGACCTGTCCTTCCGAAGAACGAGGCCACCATCTTTTTTCCCACGCTTCGACCTCTCTTCACTTTAGTTGGCAACTCCTCGGAAGGAAACACCCACATAGCAGACTGTCTTTTAGTTTCGGGATCATAACAGTAAATCCAGCTTTCGTCACCCGTAAGTATGTCGAACACAGCGTTTGAGTCACCTCCGTTAAATCTTTGAACCATTTCACGGCACCAATCAACACGACGGAGTTTTTGGGCCTCTGTCAAATTATGAGGTATCCACCGGGCACAAAGCTTCCTGACCGCTAAATGTTCATGGAGGATTTTGTGCACTTGACTCATACCGATGCCTAAGCTTGTCCGAATCTGCTGATAGGTCACTCTTTTGTCAGTCTCTATCATACGCCGCACATGACTGATGTTATCTTCAGTCGTCGCCGTAGAAGGCCGTCCCTCACGCAGATCATCGGTGAGATTAGTGCGACCACGTTTAAACTCATTAAACCAGTTGTAAACAGTGGCACGAGATGGGGCTTCATCGTGAAAGGCCAATCGAAGTCTATCATAACTTTCTTGTTGACTTAAATGACATCGAAAGTCATAAAAAATCATTGCACGAAAATTTTCTCGCGTTAAATTCATGCTGACGTGACACAGATAATTTTCAGTTTGCCGCCAAATCGTGAAACAAATGACAAATGAATGAAATACATACACGATAACATTGGCAAAGAGTTCCATTTTCAAAATTTGAACTTATTTTTTTATTATGTCGTTTACAAGTGGCCAGTTCTAAAAACTTTCAGTGTCGCCCTCGTAATAAGAAATATTTAAAATACATATAATAAATAAACAAATGCGAAACATTCAGGTACAAATCACACGCAGTCATCTGGCCTAAAATTATTATTTACTATACTCTGAGAATTAAGGACTGATTTAATACTTATTTGTGCATGTATGTATGTATATGTTTAAATCTATACCTATAATATTATAACTTAAAAACCACTGAACCAAAACTGCATTGAAATTGGTCCATGAGCTACGATAGAAAAGTTAGGTCAGTTTCATGCGTAGAAGCCAAAGAGTAATATAAGTATACCATAATCGACAACGCTCTCTCTCTCTCTCTTATCGTGTGGCACAATTTAACCGTCCTATCCCCATGGTATAGGCGGCGGTTGCCTGGTATTGCACTTATCATCACCCTTTAGTCACATGTAAGGCATTTAAGATTTACACCTACGGACGTGTGCAACGCGACCATAATACACAACTAAGATTTGCAGGTTTTCTCACGATGTTTTCCTTCAAAGCAGTCTGTATGAAAATGCACGTAAGTTTCGAAAAACTCATTGGTGCACTGGCCAAGATTTGAACCCGAGACCTCTGGTTAGGAGGACGGAGTTACTAACCACAGAGCCATCGACAAAGCTGAACACATTAAAAACAACACACTTCCTTCGTAGATATCAACTACAATTTTACTATGTTTATTTTGTTTTTGTTGATTTTTTTCAAAAACCGCTGAATCAATTCCGATAAAATTTACATGGGACAACCTCTGAAGTATTTACTACCAAACAAAACGAGAATCATCAAAATCGATTCATAATTGGCGGATTAATCGCGTAATCGCGTAATATTAAAAAAAACATACAGTCGAATTAAGAACCTCCTCTTTTTTTGAAGTTGGTTAAAAAGTAGAAGCCCCAGTTTAAATAGTTCAGTTGATTTTGTTAAACCTTAAACCTCATATGAATAAGAGACGTACAATTACGTCGCCTTGTTTACATACTATAGAGTTGATTATGTTTTTAACCTACTTCAAAAAAGAGGGAGGTTCTCAATTCAACTGTGTTTTTTTTGTATGTATATTACGCAATTACTCCACCAATTATAAATTAATTTCGATAATCCTTTTTTTGTTTGATAGCTAATATTATACTTCAGAGGTGAATTTTATCGAAATTGATTCAATGCTTATTGAATAAATAAAAAAAAATTAAAAAAACCGAAGCAAAATTTTATTTGTTACGATTGAAGTCGGTTGTTTTTAACGTGTTCGTAGTTGTAATTTATTATAATGGCAACTGTACCTCCACAGGGCTGGGCCTACCCCGCCTGGCTACCTGCCATGATAAAGCGCATTCCTGACTGCATTCCTAGGTTAGACTGCATGCAACAAATCGTTGCAAGAAACACCTACTAATACCGTAGCTTACCTACCTTAGTGCAATGCAGTCAGACTCACTCTAATGTATAAATATGTTGTGGTCAGATTGCAAAATCAGATGTTATACAAACGGTCTAACTAATTTGTTAACTACTGTGTAAAAACTGAAAATTTTGGAGTAAGACCGAGAAGGATATCCGCCAAAATTTCGGATGAAGGGATAGGGTAAAGGATAACCTAACTTATGCTCACAGTTATGTCAATGAATCTGGTGCCACTGTAAAACAAACATTGATGTGGAACAACATTGACATTAGTATGGAATTTATGGAATCTTGATCAGCCTCCTGCTTCCATTATATGAACCCTGACCATTCAAGAAACATCTGACTGTGTTGACCACAAAATAGATATTGTTCATTCCAATAAAAAAAAAGGTAAACACACTTACTATGGAATTGACACAGTCATGTCAACGTCAGTTGCATAGTATGTTTGTTTACCTTTTGCTTTTTTTTTATTGGAATGAACTGTACTTACAATTTTTTCAAGAAAAAGGAACCAGGTCACATAACAGAATTTAAACCTCTTTAAAAATCCGTACAGAAGACATACGAGTATAGTCCAATACATATTTACATAGCATTGGCATAGATAAAGGTCGTATAATTTAAAAAAGACAGGAAAAATAAATGAGTTTTATCTGACACAGATGATTTCATACTTGATCTTGTGGTTGAAACTCCCACACATTAATCTCAGGTATGACATCATTGCAGGTAAACTAAAGCCTTAAAGTATAATCTGTCTTACTTGAATACTTCTAGTAATTTTCCTGTTACGAAACCAAATTGTTTTGTTGTTTTTTTTTCGTTAGTGTGTACTTGCAAAATGGTCTCAGGGTTTTGTTGCTTATGCATTTGAGTAAACGATATACATACAAGGAGTTGATAACTTGCCTATGCCTATCTATGATATCTTCGGATCGAGATGTTTTCTTGTTGTAAAATAAACCATGTCGTAGCAAAATTGTGAAACTAGTCGTTTTTGAAACGGACTAGCTGCTTTGTAAACTACTGGGTAAAAACTACGGCGGACGAATGGATTGACGAACGGATACGAAGATTCGTGTGATCGTGGACGTCAGGTTTAACGGTGCTGCTGACATTAGAATTCACCAGTCACCTTACAGTCCTACAACTAATCCAGACTTAGTTCCCTTGTTTTGGCTTTACCTAATGTAATGTTTTCAGTTGTTTATGATGATTTCAAAGTGATCAAAAATCCCCTTCACCCCACTAGGTGAAGGTAGCTTCATTTTCCTCTGATGAAAAGCCCCACCCTTCCCATATACGATAAGCTTATTCTACGTACACACACACGCTCCATCCTATCCTTTCATCTGGAAGAAGGAGGGAGTTTCTTTTGGACCGATGATTCTTCACTCTCCGCCAACACTTCCTGAATCGTATTAGGTAGATTAAAAAATGACTTTCGAAAAGTGTGCAATGCTACCTACGTCGAATAAACATATTTTGATTTGATTTGAAAGCATCAACATTTTTGCTTTTTTTCTTTTTGCAGCGAGCTCAAGTGCGTCGCGTTAAGCTGTGGGCGCGGGACTTCACAGGGTTGGGGCTGAGCTGCGGCGGTGGTGCGCGTGAGGGTGTCCACGTCCACTCCTTACTGAGGCACGGACCTGCAGCCGCTGCGAAATTAAAGCCAGGTACACTAAACCATATCGTCCCCACTGTAGTTTTACAATTTGAGCCAAAAATTCACATCTCCTATACCCATACTAAGTATTTTACATACTTGTGTTATGGGTTATAGTGAGACATTTCCCCGTAACAGTAGCTATTTAAAAAATTGTTGATAACATCGCGCGGTTATAAATAAGTACAAACTAAATACATTTTTCGTCATTTATTTAATTTTGGAGAGATCCTAATGGGTTTTTGTTTCATTAATTTTTTATAGTAACTAAGTAAGTAAAATTGTAGAATTTTAAATAAAATGAAATTTTAAAGTTGTACAAAATAAAATCTTAAAACTAATTCACGTAATAAATTAAACTAAAAATAAATAATAAAATAAATACTTATTGTTAAAAACATTTCATTGAATCCTGTTTCTAGATAGATTTTGCAATAGTAATGTAAATACAGTGCCATATTTAATATTTCATGAATCCATAAATTATAAAAACTTTACTATTTCTTTTAAGACATTACGATTTGATACAGAAATTAGTGCGTGTGTGTGAGCGAAAAAGAGTGTGTGTGTGTGTGTGTGTGTGTGTGTGTGTGTGTATGTGTGTGTGTGTGTGTGTGTGTGAGATTGTGTGGTTTTGTGATTGTGCATGTTTTTAGTTATGCTACAATATAACAAATTTTCGGTTTCATCGTAGGATAAATTAAGAAGATGGTTTGTTATAGTCTTTTTACATTCCGATTTACTCATAGAAAACTCATAGAAAAGGGGCACGAGTCTCTTCCAATACCTCGGGAAGGTTAGTCCATGCTTCATAAAAAAGGGGGTCAAGTCCGACTTAGTAGAGGTTGTGGAGCTAGTGGCCAACCCCAGTGTTAGAAATCAAGCCGCCTATAAGGCCTCCGACATGGCTTAACCACTGCCTCCTGAAACTATGCTGAAGTATGGTCTAACTTTCCCGATTTATGGGTAGAGTAGATACCCGTGCTCCAGAAACTGCGTGCGTGCTTTCTTTTTTAAGGAAAATCTGCTCAGGTCTGATCTGTGATCGCTTAGGAATTTATTAGAGAAACAAACACACGTATCATTGCAAAAATGTGGATCATTTGATAATAATGTGTAAAAACTATAAACAAAACCGAGAGTTTTGCTTAGTGTGTATACAATCATCTGCATTTTTGCAATGACACGGCTTTTCTTCTAATTATCTATCTATCTATCAGCCGAAAGACGTCCACTGCTGGACAAAGGCCTCCCCCAAGAATTTCCACACCGACCGGTCCTGTGCGGCTCGCATCCAGCGGCTTCCTGCAACCTTTACCAGGTCGTCGGTCCACCGAGTCGACAGGGCACATAGCTCGAGTGTTCTACGAGCTATGTGCCCTGCCCACTGCCACTTAAGTCTTGCGATTCTGAGAGCTATGTCGGTAACTTTAGTTCTCCTACGTATCTCCTCATTTCTGATTTCTGATTTCTTCTAATTATTGCGACGTATTATGGAGTCTACCCAAACACAGAGCAAACAAATCTGCTTATAGCAGAAACACTTGCCCTGACAGGGAGTCGACCCCACGATCCTCGGATGTACCTTCTGAACCACCGAGTTAGCCAAAGAAAGCTCTTTGCAATAGTTGTTGCCGCATTATAACATTAATATTTATTTACTTTCAGGCGACAAAATAAAGAGTATCAAGATAGAATTCACCGGCACACCCCTAGAGGATGCTGTAGCAATCCTCTCCCTCGCGTCCCCCTACCCCGTCGAGTTGGAGGTCGTTGAGGGAGGGAGGGTCAGTGGTGCGGGGAGGGAAGTCCACCATCCCCTCTTGAAGAGGGCTGGATCTACAGGCGATGTGAATACGGTAAGGAGTTTTGGAAAATTTAAACAGAAATTCAGATTTATGGTAGTGCGATCTCCGTGTTACCCTTGCGATGTTATTGCTATAATCTGTCAGAGGAAAAACTGCTGCCTCTGTGGCATCGGCTTTCGTTTTCAGCATCAGCATCGCTTACCATTAGCTGAGATGATGCCAAGGGCTAACCAAATATAATTTAAAAAAATATTTAGTACCTATGCCGGGTGGGTTTCATGCGAAAAAAATAATCTTACATACATTCTACACTCCTTTTCTTGAAGCAATCATGTACGTAAAAGAATTATTACAGAACTGTGCAATGCCTTCACTGAAAATCTGTTTACTCGGTTTCCCAAACGAAGTTATATACATTTTTTATTATGTAAGTAGATACTATAGAAAACTTGTTACCTCTACGAGTACTCATCACCTTTATGTGAAATTCCATAAAGTTTCACTAAAATAGGTATTTTGGTCATCTTTAATTAGCGCTGTTGACGTTACAGCTCTGTTATTCCAAGTCATTTAATGGTATTTACTGTTGTCGTTAACTAGTGAAACCCGCCGGGTTTGCCTCTTACTTTCAACCAATTCAACCGTCCGTAATCGGGTAATGTATGAAAGTGAGAGTGGATTTTTGTTGAACATATATCCGCTAATGTTGAATCTTTGTGTGTGCTGCTAATTGATAAAGTTTGCCAATAATAAACGGTGATTTGCTGAAAGTAAAAGTGGGAGTAAATAGAGTACGGTCTCTCCAGCGGAGGGTTATGTTTTTCAGGTGTCTCAGGTCTCTTACTTGTATGTATAGAAGGACGATAGATACTCGAGAAGGTTGTGTATTTAGGATTATCACGTAAAACATATACCGAATTAATTAAAAGACTGAAGGGCCTATGCAGCCTAACTCAAGAGCTATCAAACGTACATATTCGATATAGAGTGTTGTATTTAAACTAGGGTTTCTCCTCATGAAATTGAATAATTTTCCCTGTAAAAATCTAATTCGCGACAAAAATGCAAAACTTTCTGGAGTGATAATGTAATTCTCGCGGGTATTCGATATTTTTTACAAGTTAAAAAGTAGACTATGCATCCTAATACGAAAGACGGCCGCAAAGTACACGGAAACTCCATATACTTTGCGGCTTTCTTTCTTATGAGGACAATATAGGTGACTCCATATAAAGGTTCAGTACCTCTGGTAATTAAAACTCCTCAACAGATTTTGGAGTCACAGCGCTATCTTTGAATTCATCTTGATTACCTCATTAACATAGATCAGGTCATTAATTAAATAACGTTTAATCTACAGGTAAAATTGAAATCGCAGAGCAAATTTTAACTGTGGTTTCTGCTCATGGAACTGAACAACTTTTTCTAAGAAACCAATTCAATCGGAGCAAAAAAATGTGGACTCTTCATACAAATCGATGACCCGAGTAGCCAACTTTGTATGGAAACCCCATTGTTTTTTGCTCCGATTTAATTGGTTCCTTAGAGAAAATTGTCATGACTGGAAGCCACAGTTAAAATCTGGTCCGCGATTTTAATTTCACTCTGTATAGGTGATACTTTCAAGTTTTTCAATGCTTTCAGTATTGTATAGAGAACAGCATTGCTTAAACTCTTTCAAGTCAGGCAACTCGTTTGCCCGAGACTTTTAACTTGACCGATAGTAATAATAGCATGAATACAAAAACTGAAGAAACGTTAATTATGTATATACATATCAGATCTGTCGTCTCCAAAGGAAGTTGCCCCTTACCAGATCCTAGAAAATGATTCATCGAAGCCTTGTTGCATTTTATGATCTGTTCATTTTCACCGTAAAAATCAAACTGACTGTCCTTTTAATACCTCCATGCCGTCTTTAAGACATCAATATTCAAACATTCACATGCCGCCAACATAAAATTGACACTCAACATCTCCAAACAAAATAACGAAAGTTGAAATTCTAGAGATTCAAAAACAAACCTTATCTGTTATGTTTTAGGGATGTTATTCAGTCAACATTGGTTTTGAGTTGCAATGTTATGGTCGTGTTAATGTCTGTTTTGAATACAATGTGTCTTAGTCTTCACGCAGAGGAATGCATGACATTTAGGGTTGTCAGATAGCGTTGATGCCCCACGCTAGAGACTGTGACTTCCTGCCCAGAGGTCTTGAGTTTAAATTCTGCAAATATCGTAAAATACCAACGTATTTCAAGAAACTGCATTTTCATGTAATTTTTTTGTTCTATGACGTTTCCCGTTTGTTTTACATACTACTTTGTTACACACACACTGTCAAATTATCCTCGATAATCAAAAATAATATAGAGGCAACCCTAGTAATGTCTCTATTGTTTAAGAAACTATCGTAGTCAGTTATTGTATGAAGAAGGAATTTAAATCGATATATTAGACTTTCTGACGTAAACTCCATAATTAAGAGTAACCAAGTTAGCATTGAGGAATAATTACTCAATGATTACATTCATCGTGCACAGATTTGAAGCGAGTGAAATTTAGACATCATTTTACTCCAGCGAAAAAGGGCTTTTCGTGACTCATGATTTTCGGGTTTATGTCAGTATTTATGTCTGTTCCATTGTTACCGTCTTTAACCAGAAAGGCTTAATGTATTTTGGAATGCAAAGTGTCTTTCGATGCTTGCTCCCCAAATTGATATAGCATACTTACGCACTGAATGCAATCGGCTATTACTTTATTTTTTAAGATTAAAAGCTGAAATTCGTTTAAATCTGTGTTAAATATTTTTTTACTTGTTAAAGAATGGTTTTAGCGCTTTATTATTGACTACTAAGTTTTAAGTTAATGGCAATCCGTTGACAAATAATTTCTTTCTTTCATTGCAGCTTGAGAAAGAAGCAAGGCTGATGCATCCACCGCAGTCGCCTAACACGTCACACTCCAACAACTCCACACTAGAAACCAAAAACAGCAAGGGAGGGATCAAGAAAATTATCTCAGAGAAGATAATAACTACAACGACTTTGGAAAGAAACAAGAAAGAAAAGAAAGAGAATGGCCAGACTACACTAGAAAGAGAAAATGAGAAGAACAGCAAGCTTGCTAATAAAGCTAGGCATTCTGATGTTCCTGTAACATTGAACAAGCCCGATAAAAGCAAACACAGATTTTCAACAGGAAATGATATTATTCAGCCGCCAGAAACTGAATACACGACTATTGAACATGCTGAAGTTCAAAGAAGGGAAAACGATCCTAAAAGGGGTATGAAATTTGGCATTAGAGTTTTGCCACCTAATGTCCCTGACGATGGAGTTCTACAAAAACAGAAGAGCATTGAAAACGGCGTCGTTACATCTGAAAAGAAAAGCGTCGATGAAATAGATAAACCTGAACCACAAAAACCGCCGCCTACAGCTCAGATTAGACATGAAAACGAGATGGAAAATAAAAAACCTGTCGTCGCTAAAAGAAGAGAAAAAATGGCACCGCCTATTCCCAACGCTAGAACAAAGCCTTACGATTCGGATAACTCCATGAAGAGCCAGGATTCCTCCAAAATTTCTGATACATCACAAAACACATTTACGAGAGATGATCTTAATTCTAGTGGAATAAAAAGGGATGAAAATGGAATACCCCAAGAATTACCCCAGCATATGTTGAATGCTGCTAATGCCGCAAGAGTAAATAGAAAGAGTAGTTCAGATATGATCATGGAAAAAGAAAAAGTAGACCATAAGAAAGAGGAAGCACCAAAGCCCCCTAAAAAATCAAAAGGTAAAGCTCCATCTCCTCCTGTACGTCAGAAAAATAAAACTGATGATAGTATTATTGAACAATTGAAAAACGTGAATGATTTCTTGACAAACGAGAAGCAACATTCCAGTCTTCTTAACGATAATTCTAAAAATTCCATCATCAATAAAACTTCTACTTCTTCCATATCGTCATTCAATACATCTACGCCAAAGGCAAACAAAACCAAACCAATCAATGAGTCTATTAACTTTACTCAGGATGATATTGACGATATTGTCTCAAAGCCTTTCCGCAGGGAAAGTGATTCATTAAACAATTATTTTGAAGACTCAAAATCTAACATGTCATCCAGTCAAGACATTCGCTCTTTCAATAACAGTGATAAGAGTGACAAAGGATCAACTACAATTGAACTGAATAATAGCGATATAACAATTCATAGCTCGCCACTCAATGAAACAAATTCAACTTCTGATAACACATCAATATTAGATGAAAATGAACGCAAAGCTGCTTCTTTGGGTGATCTGTCCAGATTTGAATTAAGAACAAAAGCTAACAAGCCTTCTGCTGGCACCTTAGAGAGAGCTCAGAGTCTTGACATTTCTGCTGATGATCCTGAAATCAATGAAAATACTTTGTCGCCAAAAAAGAAGAAAGCTATGTCGGTCGTTGAGACTACGTTCTATAACTCCGGAACCGAAGATTTGTTACCGGACATGATAGGTGCAGAGCATACTGTACCAATCAAGACTAAGGAACCAAGACTTAGCCTGAACATAGCAAAGACATCAGCAATGGATGGGTTGAGTACTTTTCAGAGAAATCGTCTAAAAAAAGGATCTGAATTTGGGAACTTAGAAGATGCTATTGTAAAAGGATCTAGTAGTTCTATTGACTCTGATAAAACTGAATCACAAGAGATAAAGAAACCTAAAGAGTTTGAACTACAGAAGGCTGAGCCACACGAAACTTCAGACCATTTGGCTAAGAGAATAATGGACGAAAATATGAAAGTACATATGAAACTTGTATCAGAATTTGCAAAGTCCACTTCGGATGGGAGCAACATGAGTTCTCTTGATAGCACTCAGGAAACACCTTCGAGTTCTCTCACTGAGTCACTGCCACGAAAAATGGAAGAAAAACTAAGTATGACTTACGACACTAATATACCAGATGATCTGAAAGTATCTCGAAATACATATGTAAACAGCTTAGAGCGTCCGAAGTCTGAGATGATGAAGAAACTATTGGCGAAAAATCCCATACTTAATGTTCATATCGATCAAAGCGTACAAAAGAATAAAGCATCAAGCAGCACAGACACTCCCTTAACTGACTCTTTTAAATCTTCGATGCATCAACCAGACATTGTGAATTTCGATCTAAAAACAACTGAACCTAAATCTAAGGACTACGACGAATTTGTCAGTAACATACGAGTTGGTTCTAATAATAATAGTCTCAAATACAACAAAAAACCTGAAAACGAAGCTCACTCTACAGAATGGTCCAAACCAAAAGAGTCTAGTAATAGTAATATAGTGACAATAAATACCGAGAAACATCACCCAGAACACAGGAAAATATCTTACACTAAGTCAATAGAAATAGGTGAGCCCAACACGAGGGTACCGGATGTTGTTGAAGGTACTAAAATAAAAACTGATCGAGAAAGTAGAACAGTATACATGGAACCAGCAAATGTATCTTTAACTATGACTCAAGAGCCAGTTCAAAAAACCGTCACTGTAAACGTAGCTGAAGATGAATTTGGAAACAAAGTGATTACACAAAACATTGAAAAAATTTCCACTAAATATTTAACCACTAAAACTGAAGCTCCTTTACAAGTTGAACAAATCACATTCGGAATCATGAAAAATGCCGGAGAGATTGATGAATTAAAACTGGAAGAAGGGGATGTTAAAGATATAGATAATAACATTTTGGAAGAAATAAAACGTCAGAATCCTAATATGCATTTAACATCTAATGAACCATCATTTACAAGGACGGAAACTATTATACTAAATACAGACTTGGATGAGGAGCAAGCAAAGGCACTAATGTACAAAATCCAAAATGACCCTAGCTTTATGGCACAAAAAACTCCACAAGAGCTTTCACAGCTGGGAATAAGAATTATAAAAGATTTAGAAGATGCAAAAAAGAGCACCGATGATTTTGTAGAAATAACTAAAACAAGTTACTCTGTGAGTCCTGCCGCAATTTCTGATTCACAAAAATGTAAACTGGACAACTCTAAAGATTCGATACCTAAAAACGACCATATCACAGAAATTCAAGTCATAACACCTCGCACAGAAAATATGAATAAAGAAAAGTCAAATTTAAGTAAAGATAAGATATCGAGTAGACAGCGCGTGCCAGTGTATGAAGAACCACCCCTTTCTTGTGAAATTGATATTGAATTATTGGACGGTTTCATACAAAACGAAAGACATCACACAGCTAAACAAATAGCTGATGTCAAAAGACGAACGAAAACGAATCAAACCTCTGTCGACTCAAAATCACGACACTCCGACTTCGATTTGCCTCGAAATAGCCACATTAAGTTCCGAACGGCTACCTACGAATCTCCAAAAGGTACAATAGTAACCAGTACTGATCTTGAAAACCGAAGACTATCACAATTAGATCAGCAACTTAGAGCGGCTCAAGACGCCCAACTTAAACCATCAGTCTCCGCCAAACCTAGTAACATACCTGTGAAAATGGCAGAAAAGCCTAAAACTTCCGCTGTTTCCTCAAAAATTCCAATACTCAGTCAAAAATCCCTGAGTCAGGAGAATTTGCATGAGAAAGTTTTCTCTTTGCCACGATCACCGCCTCCAAGTTTGAGTAGTAGTACCAGTAATATAACCGTCACTTCAATCAAGAGTAGCTCCAGGAGTCCGAGCGGTGGGAAAATTTGAAAAAAGCCATTTTATAAAACAGTATAATATATACTTAAATAAGAATTGCCGATATAATGAGGAAAGCTATTGTGAAAACAGGCATAATATCAGACGATTCTGTATTGGTCTTTAAGATTGGCTAAGTAATCTTAAGAATTTGGATGTCGCGATCAAAACTGGTGTAACTTACGATAGCCAAGTTTTAAATATATATAATATTCTTATAGTCTTTTTCTAATATATTTAGCTTTATCATTGAAATACAATATGTTTTACCTTAAGTGTATTAAAAGATACGAAAACTAATACTTGAAAAAAATGAAGTGCCTTTTAACAAATACATACAATAAATTTATAGCTTTATATAGATTGTATATGTATATTCCTTTTGAATACTATATAATATGTAATAATAATACCTGTAGATTGTGTTATTGGGTTGTGAATAAAATATATTATATACATAGAATATTGTAATTATTTACTTAACAATAAAAACTGTCACAATATATTATATTATTTACCTGTAATTTAATGTAATTTACACAATATTTAATAATATGGACATCGATATAAATGAGATTTTTGTTTTATGAAATCAGTGGTAATATTTGAAACATACATTCCGTCCTGATAGTATTACCATTTATACATATCTTTTTACCATCTGAACTTAAATATTAAGAATGTAAGGTAGGTATTATAATACAACTTTATGTAGAAATTTAAAATAAGTTATCCAAGGGTAAAGATTTAATCGGAAAAAAAATTTGAGCCATGTATTATTATACTTATATACATCTAAGTTATTTAAGTATTTCGAACTTAAATTCACATGTCAATCCTAAAACATTTACGTAAGTAGAGTACCATTCGTATTTTCTACATAGTTATAAAAATGTCAATTAAAAGTATAGTTATATTTAGAATATAATATACCTGCTATACTTATTAAATTTACAATCGCAAATGTTATGTCTACACATATCTATTATGTGAATCATTATGTTACTGATGTTTATACAAATATGTACTTAAGAAATGAAAAATAAAATAAACGTTACGAATGAATTCAAACCGAATTTTAAATCATAATCCTACTCTTCAGGCATTTTGTAGTTGGGCTTAAACTTAACGCTACACGACTTGTCACAATTTTCCTTCATATGTTTTTTCATTCCCTTACAATTATATTTTTTGCTTCTATTTTTGCATACTCTTTTAAAAGCAGTTTTACAAGCACTTGCGCATTTCTTTCTAGCTTTTTTTCTCATTTTCTCCATCATACATCTCCAATCACTTCTTAAATTCGAATGGTCATATCGGTCTGTCAAGTTTTTATCAATAACCTCGAAAAACTGGTCATTCTTATTCAAAATGTCATAATCTTGTGCACTTTTTTCTTCGGATTCGAACATTCTTGTTCCATTTTCCTGCAAACATTTTATTGCAACTTGAGTAATATCGGAATGCTTGAATAATAACATTAGTTTTTGTTTTATTTTTCTAATTACAATAAGAGGTTTAATGATCACTATGTTTATTCAGTAAGTTCACTGCTTGTTGAATCCTCATTACTCGAATCGGATGTTGTTTTAAAGTATTTTTTACATTTTTTCCTGCATTTTTCATTTAGAGATTTTCTTAAGCGGCTGTTACATTTTGCTTCATCACAAACTCCTATGCAAGCAGATCTGCACAATTTTTCAACTTTCTTTGTACATGACTCGGTAAAATCCTGCCTTAGTATCGGTTTTAGGTCTTCGCTTGTATTTCTATTTGCTTTAGCTAGTTCTATAACAAAGGGATTTGCCACTCTAGCATGCTGATCTTCGTTGACATTTTCATCTTTCTTTTCAGAAAGAATTTGTTTTTGGAAGCTTTTCTTGCCCTGCGAATATTTGATCGCTTACAATTTATTACCACATATTTATTATTTTATATTAATTTAACCTCTCTAATATTCCAGCGTAGCACTATTAACGGTAATATCTCAAGTAATAAAAAATATATAAAATAATTTCATGCTTTGAACCTTGTCGAATAGCCACATAATATAAAAAAAATGACTATAATACGAGCTAGTGATTTTCCATAATTTCCTCCATGCTAATTCATTGTTTACCCAAATTCATATTTACACTAATAGTGATTTAATTTATGGATTTTGTTAATTATTGCATTTTATAGTAGTTTAATCACTTCGATCACTTCGACCTCCACACTCACCACTTCCACTACCACTATCACTACCTTTACCACTCTTGCCTAATCTAAACTTAGATTTACATGATTTTTTGCATTCTTTATTCATTTTACTTTTCATCTTACTTTTACATTTGAATATTTTGCAAACAGTTTTGAAAGCATCTTTGCAAGCACGTTGGCAAAGTTTCGATGCCTTTTTTTCGCAAGATGAGTACCATCTTTTTCTGAGCATTCTTTGTTGCGATATGGTAAGATTGAGACCTACTGTTAAGTCTGGTTCTTCAATAGTATCTTCAACATGTTTCTCATTATTAACTGGTTTCTTTTCAGGAGTATTCTTTGCAGTAATATTCAACTTTTTCGGTATCGGTGGTACCTCAATAGATAATCCAATCCTTTTTCCACCTCTTGTCAGTCGATGTTTTCTTAAAAGGTTTCTCTGAAAATAAAAAAAGTAAAAAAGTATGGTGAAATATTAAGTATCGAAAGTATAAGAGTATGAGTATCGAGAGCATGAAATATCAAATATAAATCAATACCATCCTTTCTTAAAAATAAAAAAGCCAGTCAAGTACGAGTCGGACTTGCGCACCAAGGGTTCCGTATAAATTCATAATCACACGTCTTGAACTTTATATCAAATTCTCAAGCCTGCAATCCCTTGCAGCTGTGAAAAAATCAAACTTCTATGCCAACGCAATTAAGAGATACGGCCGTTTATGCCACATATTTGGATACTCGCATGGGAATCAAAACGTATAGGGTACTTCCCGTGGATCTAGAATCATGAAATTTCGCAACGAGCAATCGAATACCATAAATTTTACTCGATGAATTTACTCGACGAATACCATAAATTTTTAGTTACATTACAAAAAAAATGATTTGACATTGCTTTTTGCCAAATTTCATGATCGTAGGTCAACAGAAAGTACCCTATTTATTCCCATGTGAGTGTCCAGTCCAAACATTGCGGCATAAACGGCCGTATCTTTTGATTGCGTTGATATAGAAGTTTGATTTTATCACAGCTTTAAAGGATTGCAGGCCTGCGTTAACAACCCATATCATCCCCCACTGCAGGGGCACAGGTCTCTTTCCATACCTCGGAAACTGCAAACCTGAGTATTTGATATAAATTTCAACTTGATACGTTTACGCGTTCCTGAGAAAAAGGGCCTTGACAGACAGACGGACGGACAACAAAGGGTTCCTTTTTTCCTTTTGAGGTACGGAACCCTAAAAAATGGTAATAATTTATTAAGTTTCACTCGAATCTGTGAATTTCTATTTCCTAACAAATTGACGTCATGATTCCCAATACAATTTTCTCAATTCATTTCATTTAATAGGTCAGCAAAAAGCTGGAACGTTTTTTTTCTGTTTTGTAAAAATAGTTATTGAGTCCACCATTTTATAAATCTCGGACGAATTTTAATATTATTGCTTGATACTTATAACGATTACCTATATTTAAAAAAAAATTAAAGGCCGGCAACGCACTTGTGACTCCTCTGGTGTTGTAGGTGTCTATGGGTGGCGGTAATCGCTTACCATCAGGTGATCTATCTGCTCGTTTGCCACCTATGCCATAAAAAAACTTACATCAGTAATGTATATTATAAGTGATTTTTTATTATTTCCTTTGTCATCATTCGGATAATCACCCAGCAACTTCTTTCCAGCTGTTCTAAGGTAAGAATATTTAGGAATGGTTTTTTCTTGCATGTGATAGAGTTTCAGCATAGTGTCCACACGTTGTCTGTTCATGTCTACAAGATCTTGAAGTACTCTTACCCAATGTTGTCTAGGGACTATATCTGTTGACATTACCTAGAAAAAGTTTGAAGTTATTATATATCTCCCAGTCTGACTGTTTATGTTATATTTTCATTTTTAAGCCAAAGTTGGTCAGCCCTTGGCATCATCTAAACATTGCATGGTAAGAGATCATGATGCCGAATGATTCCCTACCACAATGTTAATAGATTGTTGCCTCATGTTTGGTGTGACATATTTAATTGCTTCTTTTCCTTTGCTGTTTAGATAGTCCTGCAGAGTTGTTATTCCTGTCTCATTTGAACCAAAATATAGAATATCATCTACATAAATTAACAAATATAGGGTGCTAAGTAGCACCTTAATATAAATAATAACTTACCGTACCGGATAAAATTACAATAAACACAAAAAAATATTTCATAATTGCAAAAAATGTTTTAAAATATTACTAAGTCTAGTTTTTGTCCGCTTTAAATTGAAAAACATTAACTCATTTGTATTCACTTTATCAGTGCATTTTTTTCTTTTCATTATGTAAACTTTATTAGTTTACGATAAAATATAATTGAAGTTTTGAGTTAGAGATATGGAAACTTTCGATATTTGCACATGTCAGAGTAACACAATTAAAATTACAGAAAAAACATGAATTCTTTCTGATGCATTTATTTATCAAGATGATATGTAATTTGAGTATGATATGATTTATTTTCTTTAAATCTTGGTGAGAACATCAAACTATATGTTAGTTAAAAACCGTTAATATTATCAATTTTAAAAATTTATTATTTTTGGTAAAGTACTTTTATTGAAAATAAACCTTATATCTATCCAATCATAACTTGACATCATCTTAATAAGTATTATAATTATAACATTTCGAAACCAACGAGTAAAAACGCCATAATTATCACACATTATTATCATATATAAAATTAGGTCAGCTATGTTTCTAACTTTTTTCTTATTAATCATCAAATTTCTTATTACAAATTGTCTTGCATTCTTTCTTCATTTTACTTTTCAATTCACTTTTAATGCGGTATATTTTACTAGCTTGTTTTATTGCCCAACAACATGCCTTTCTACAAGCTTTTGCAGCGTCCTTTGAACAACTAAACGATCTTGCTAGGGTATTAAGGGTATTAATTTGGCTTTTTTGTCTATAACTACCATAAAGATCATTAAAATCATCATCATTATTATCATCACAAATATTATCATTACTATCATCATCATCGTCCTCATTCGGAGGGTCAAAATCATTTTCCTGGCTGAAATAATTTAGGACATCTTCATCTCTAGTTTCAGAATTATAATAACTAGGAATGTTATTTTTATCTTTCTCTTTATAATGTGACTCGATTGATTCAACATCTTCTGCACTTTTGGGTTCAATATAGTCAGATATTTTCAAATAATATACACGGTTCGTGGGTAAAAACTCATTGGTATAGTCAAAAAGAGAGTTTTCTGTTCTACTCTTTTTTTGCAAATACTGTTGCACTTTAGGTATAATTAGGTTGTAACATGTTATATGATTTATTTGCTGAAACAAAGGAGACATGAATTAAAGATATTTTTGAATCACTTCATCACATAGTTTTTTTTATACTATCCTCACAATAAAGAGGTCTCGGGTCCAAATCCTGACCAATATACCAATAAGTTTCGAAATTTACATACATTTTTTAATAGATTATTTGACAGCGAAGCACAACCTTGCTAGGGACCTGCATATCTGATTATAAGACGTGTATGAATTATGCGTTGCATACGACGCGTTGTAAATCTTAATGCCATACACTGGACCGCAGGTGATAGGTACCTTGGGGACAGGGACAGACGTTCAATTTTTCCAGACGATAAGAAGAAGAAGATAAAGATACTTACCTATGTCTATTTAAAAAATTGTTAACAACTTATTCGTTCCCACAACATGGGCACGGGTCTCTTCAAGTCCGGATTAATGAAGGTTGTGGGGCCAATGATCAATCCTAGTGTTGGAAGTTTTCAAGCCACCTGTGAGGCCTCTGACATGGCTTAACGATTGCCGTCTAGTGAAAGCAGCTGTCACCAACGGCTTAACGTGCCTTCCGAAGCTCGGAAACGGTTAAAAAACCATCCAGGATATGACCATGTTAGTAGTCTCTTAACTTGCGTGATCGACGTGACCACGCAAGCCACACCGAACCACAACCGCTTCCGTTAAAGTAATTAATTATGACATTTTTTCACAAAAATTTGCAAAAAGACCAAGAAGATGGTGGCGGGATGAATTTCTGGGTTTCTCGAAGACTAGATAGGAGTGGGCCGGATAGGGATGTGTGGAAGAAACGAGGGGAACCTACAGTGGGACACTAATTGCTACAAATATAAAAAGAATAAAATTTACACAACTCACAGTAGTAATTAATAACAGTAACACCATCATCATCTTTTCTGATTATTGTTGCAATGGCAGCGGCGGCAGGTAGGTAAACTAACAACATTCTTAATTGGAACTCGTTTTTCTTTTTCAACAAGTACTTCACCTAATACATTTTAGGAATCGACATATTTTATTAAGTAATTACTGATATCAGAAATCACTTTGACCATTACTGATTGATTGGTTTCAGTAGTCAGTGTAGGTAAATCGATTTGCAAATTATTGAATTGCGTCCTAAAATTAGTAAGTATTCAGGTTAGGTACGAATCCTTTAATAATATCTTACGTAACACGATCGATGTGCAAATGGAAAAACAAAATAATTTATTAACGTATACCTAGGTACGTTAAGAACACTTATAAACGTCATATAATTTTGCCGGTGAAATTATCCAAATGTCATCATTATCATCCTAATCTAATAATACATGAATATGTTTAATTGCAAAAAACATTACGTAGGTATCTGTTATGTTCTTACCCAAATCACCACAGACTAGATAATCCCGAATGCACAATCGGAAGGTTATGTTTCTCAAGTGTTCTTAAAGGTCGTTTATTTTACGGTTAAATTAAATCTTTAAATCTTTTTCAACTCATGTGCAATCAATCAAAACGAAACTGGCCGAATTACGATACGAATTACTCGTATTGCCAAAATAAAGACTTTTTAGTCTGAGATTGCCAACTTCTTCCTCTTCTTTCTCATCTTTCCGAGGCGATGGTCTTTTTATTTGATGGTTTTATAGATTTCCGGCCCAGTAGGGAGCCACAATTACAGCACATTACAGCACTATCTGTGTCCCCCCCCCCCCCCCAAAAGTCTTCAGTAGTGCAGATGTTCGCAAACTGAAGGTAAAGCGCAACATGCACAGAGGCGGCCGCGGGGCGGTAGCGATCCGAAGGCGGACCTGCGGAAAGCAAACTTAGAGCGCTCGCCCGGTTTTGGTGTGAAGGGTTTCATAGTAATCCGAACATTACAAAAAATACCGCTCCCGGAACGCTTTCGCACCGCCCGTATCTGTGTTGCGCTTCATTAGGTCATTATTTGCAGCCTAGCTCCGCAAGAGAATTCTCCTCCATAAAACCTATCTATCGACACGATATAATGTTCTCCCTACATCGGCTAACCTGTGTCCGAAGTCGATTCAGAGATTTCCAGATCGACAACGGCATATCACTCCCCGGAGCGATGGCTTCCTATCGTGTGATGAGGGTCTTCCTCTTCCCAAACATGAAAAAATGACTTGATGGGCAAAGGATCGTTTACCATTATATTAACAACGCATGAGTAGCCTTAAATAATTTTGAACTACACTGATGATTCCACGACAAAGTAAGGTTAGATCCGTGCCCCATAACAAAAAAAAAAACATAAATCAATTCATTGTAATTTAATTCAAAAAACAGTACATAACAATTAAGTAACTAAAATAAGTATTGTAGTTCAGCTACAATGTACCCTTCAGCCCAATATGTAATTTACCCTTCAATATAAATGTCATGTTATGTTACAAGTATTTGTAGGTACAGATATGTACCTATTTCGCACAGGTACAGGGAATATTCTGTTTCACAATTTTTTTCCTCTAACTTTAAGTTTGCATCCTTTCTTACATTGTTTCTTAAGCTCTTTTTTTAAGCCGCTATAACATTTTTCTGAGTTACAAACACTTTCAGTAGCCTCTCGGCAAGCTTCGGTACAAATTTTTATCGCCTTTTTGAAACATTTACTCCAGGAACGCAATACGCTTTCCAAATTTGATTGTATAACATGTCTCGATATAATTTCATCAGAACCCTCTTTTGAGTCATTCGTTTCTAAATAAACTGATTCATCGGAACTAATTGGCTTCTTATTCTTTAAGTCATTTACGTTTCTAGATTTGGAATCAAGCGCTTCTTCACTTATCGAGTCAGTTGTTTCCTCATTATATAAACCTTCTGGTTGTATCCCCATCAACTTGATTTGTATCTTACCATCTGAGTCAGTTAATTTTATCGGCTTAGGCTTTAACATAAGGTATAAATTGCTTAATGGGCCATTTGGTTCAAAGTAAATTTGATCAACCTTCCTTAACAGATATAAATTTACTTCATTTATTTGCTGAAAACAAAGAACAAATAATTATTTACAAAGGTAAAGAGACAAAGGAAAAGAATTGAAACATTCAGTTTTTTAGTGATTCTACTTTTGTTATTCTAGTATTTATGGATACTTACATAGAAAATCGACACGAAGGTTGTGAGTAAAATATTTAAACAATTCATAATGACGTTTGTTGTTATCTCATTCCATCTAGAAATTGTTGTATAAAAATCGCGACATTTACCTCTATTAACTGAGAATACTTGCAGTGTTCAAGAAATTAAATACGAAAATAATTTTTCTTCGTAACAATCAGTGTAAAGAGATTAGTTTCGGTAAATGAGATTGATATCCAAAATAAATTACTTGATGTGTATTTTATTAAATGTCTACTGTAACTGTAACTTTTTACAATTACATTGGTGTTTAAGAAAATAATTACGTGCAACACGTGCCTGTCCTACCTAATTCTGTATAGCGGACCAGACACTATCACTAATAATGACAGTATTTTCAAGTAATGACAATATACTGACATAACATACTAAACAATGGAATGTCATTATACTGATGTAAAAATACTGTCATTATTACTGATAGTGTCTGGTCCGCTTATAATCTACCGTTTAATAACGCATACGGTTGAAGAGTCCGGATGTACTTGTATAATTTGCTAAAGAAACTAAATAAAGTACGTGAAGATTGGACTTATTTTAAATACATTATCTACAAAATCCTAAGCAAATGAAGAACAATTTTTAAATAAGTTTTATCTATGGAGTGAGTTTAAATTAGTTCTTGATACCAAACGGTTTATACATGTGCTCATGATAACAAACAACTTTCCCCAAGGAATCCATAGCCACATGGCAAAAAAAATTTTGGACTCTTCATACTAATTTGGCTGGTCAAATGATCAATTTGTATGGAGTCCAAAATTTTTTTGCGATTTGACTATGGGTTCCTCAGAGAAAGTTGTTTGTTATCAGGAGCACATGCATAGCCTTTCGTATCAAGAACTATTTTAAAACGAAACTATTGTATTTTTCTTTCTTTCTTACATAAAATATAACAAAACATTTTATTTGTCAGATTCTTGATCAGAAAAAAATATGTCCGTTGTTCCGGGTCTCGCAGCTTTACAACTACAGTTTTGTACAGGGTTATTTTTTTTTCGTCAAATGTCAAAAGTTTTTCGGCTCAGATATAAAGTTTGCAGTTTGCGTCTCTATATCGTCCGTCAAATACATAATTTACTGAAACCATACCAACACGTGTGTGTATCAGATCATGTATGACTGGCCACATCGACAAAACACGAGTCACATATTCATCATCATCTCCATCATCGAAAGACGTCCACTGCTAGACAAAGGCCTGCATAAGGCTGCTTTTCCACCAGAGATGTGCGAGGAAGCGAAGCGGTGTGCGAGGGAAAAAATCCACCAATAGAATCGCTTAATTTTCGTAGCCTCGCTTAGCACAGCTCAGGTGGAAAAGCAGCCTTATGCAGGCCTTTGTCTAGCAGTGGACGTCTTTCGATGATGGAGATGATGATGAATATGTGACTCGTGTTTTGTCGATGTGGCCAGTCATACATGATCTGATACACACACGTGTTGGTATGGTTTCAGTAAATTATGTATTTGACGGACGATATAGAGACGCAAACTGCAAATAACTGGGACATTAAGGGACTTATCTTATATCTTTGTATAAATAAATCTCAGTCTCATTTACAGAGGGTTCTATTAATAGAGGTGAGAATAGAGGTTATTTAATTAAGTTATAGAGGTGCGATTATTAAATAAAATGACATATTTTGTAAACATTACATGTACATGAGTTGTAATCTTTATTAATAAACAAAAAAAGGTAATAAACAAAAATAATCAAGCACGTTTATATAAACGGTACAAAAATGCATACAGTATGCGTCAATCAAAAAAAACTTTCATTTTAGTTTGTATTATGGAAGTATCAGCTATAAGATGTTATGTAACTTTAGTTTTTCACTTACTGATAAAGACTTAAGCCGAAGGTATTTGCAACCTATTTCATAGAAGACAGCCTTTAGAGTATTGAGAAAATGTTGTGCAGTTTTCTTGTGTGAATTGTAGATGCAAAGGATAATAAGGTTGCGTGTAAAAATTTCTACAGCACAACACTCAAATATACTAGGTACAATATAATTTTCAAAACAGTGTAATTCCTTATATTGCATACCTCTTTTTAGGAAAATACAGATGCTGCCTCTTTTTTTTCTCTACAGTAAGCGGCTAACTCATAACCATACAGCTTAACATAACATTCTTCACCCTTTCTGACAAAAAGTTCTGTAAAACAGATAACATCAGGTTGGTTACCAGTATCACTTAATTCTGCGATGGTTATTTCTATTAATTCTCTCTTAGAAAGAGGACACTTGCAATGTTTTGGTGCAAGACTTTAAAAGTATTAGTATAGTTTGAGAGGGGATCTCGAAAAAATTCTACATTATTTAGGGGTGTCCAAATCAGATGTTTTATTAATTTTATTAAGTTTTCCTATCACGTGGAAAAAATCCAATATGGTTGCGTGCAGTTTTTTTTCAGAGGGCTACGTTTACATTTTATACCTTTTTTAGTAGAGTAGTAGCATTTTTTGGCTCCTGTACTTTCCCTTTAGTAAATGATAGGTATTTCATTTCATAGTCCTTACAATCTATTAGATATTTTTTTTTACATAATATTCCATGTCTAGAGTAGTACCCATTCCTGTATTCAACAAAAGACAATGCGCGTTTGTGCCCCAGAGTCATATTCGTACTTATATTTTCATTATTTTATTCCGAAATATTACAAAAATAAGATAAAGTAAAAAACCGTAACACAAATAATTCAGAATTTTACATTGTTCAAAATTTCTGTAAAAGTTGGGAGAAAAAAGATAAAAAAATATTTTTGTAGATATTTGACTAATTCACGCGAGTTACCTGAGAAAGATAGAAACATTTTTGGACTTGTATTAATTTTTTTTTAGCCCTATGTATTAAAAAAATTAAATTACGTGACATACCTTAAAATAATGAATTAATAATTATGGGTATTCTCTACCCTCTTGAAAAGTTTGGAAAATAGATAATAAATAAATAAAAAATACTGCTATGTACGTGATACATGAAAGATTGATAGGCATTTGATTTTCATTCACTCATTCAATAGTGTTGTGAAATTATCGGAAAAATGAATCAATTTAATATGTAATATTCAAATACCGATAACTTTTATCAAAACTCAAAAAACTCAAAACTCAAAATGTTTTTTATTTAAGTAGATGCTTTACACATGCTTTTAAATCGTCAATATTTTTTTCTACCTACTTAGTACAAAGTCCCTACCACGCGGGACTTGTACACTCAACGTTTCGGGAAGTGTTTGCGAAGCGAGAAGAAACGTCGAGCCCAAAAGAAACTCGCTTCAACACATTTTTTAAATAAAATCTTAAATTCTATTACAATTCATGTCAACAATAAAATTGTGAGCTGGAGGATCTATACATGTCCATATATCATTGTCATTTACATAATCTAGTATTTTGTAATACCCTCTAGAGCATAAACAATTTTTCACATGCAATTTGAATTTGTTTTCTGGCAAACTAGTCACATTTTTGGGTATTTTGTTATAAAATTTTACACACTGCCCCATAAATGACTTCTTAACTTTACTCAGTCTCGAATAGGCAACATCTATGTTATTAATATTTCTTAGATTAAAATTGTGTCTGTCACTGTTTTTATGAAACAAGTGCAAATTTTTACGTACATACATGATATTTTCGTATATGAATTGACTAGCAACAGTAAGAATATTAATTTCTTTAAACATATTCCTCAACGACTCGCGGGATCGCATCTGGTAGATTGCGCGAATCGCCCTTTTTTGCAAAATGAAAATTCGTTTCAATATCAGCGGCATGTCCCCAGAGTAAGATTCCGTAAGACATTATACTGTGAAAATAACTAAAATACACTAGTCTCGCAGTACCTACATCTGTCAACTGTCTTATTTTCTTAACAGCATATGCAGCTGAACTAAGCCGTCCCGCTAAGGTTTCTATGTGTGGGCCCCATTGCAGTATAGCATCTAAAGTTATACCTAAAAAAACGGTCTTATTTACAAAGTCCAATACATTATTATCTACAATTACACTGTTTTCAATTTTCTTTACATTTGGTAATGAGAATTTTATGCATTTTGTTTTTTTTGCATTTAAGAGTAGATTGTTAACAGTGAACCACTTTAGAATCTCTGAAAGAGTGTTGTTTACTTCGTCAATTTTGCTATCTTTCCTGTCAATCTTAAAAATTATAATATTTCGGCTGTAAATACACCATGCTAGATTCACACACACCAACAAGATGCATATAACTATATACTAGACTACTATAAACAAACCTCTGAATTTATTTTCAGTTGCCTCAGTATATTATAAGACAACCTTTGTTATAATATGTAGATAGTTACTAAAATAAACACACCGTAAGCATTACATTTAGTAGAATTTAGGTCTGTTTTGTTAAAAAAAAACATGCTTTATTATTCTGTTGGTCCGGATAAATTAGTTCTTTCGATCAGTTCACCTACCAAGGGTCCTAAGTTTATTAAGTCATATAACAACATGTAAACGTAAACCTCAGTGTAAAACCTTTAGTTAGATGTTTAAATATCACAATATTTATATTCAGATTAAAACAAGAAGTAAAAAAGTAACTTGATAATTTTAACGGTAAGTTTTAATGAACGTTGCCAGTCCGCTACTGGATGCCTACCTATAAGGCAATCATAGAGGAATAAGTATATTGGAACATAATCTCTTCATATGAATTACGAGCATCATCTGTGTTAAACCTTATTATCATTTATCATTCAGTCATTCATTCAAGAATGTAAACATTATGTTACATTTTATAAGGTTAGCAAGGGTAACATGGAATGTGCGTCAATAGAAGATGGACAATTTAGAGAAGAAAAGTTACCATTTAAATATTTCTTTCTAATTTTGTATTAACTATTTATCTCTTTATTATTAATTTTACGAATTTTTACAGCCGTAACCCGTAAGATTTGTGAAATATATATGTTTTCTCACTATTATTACAAGGCACTAAAAAGTCATCCGCTATTACCCCATCGTACCTTAGGTAAGCATCACTTTAGCTTACAAGTTAATATTTCTGTTCTCCCAACTTTTGAAGGTAAAATGGCAATACGGTTTTATTTTACAATCAAACAGCTATCGTTTGATATATAAATCATTCGTGTAATATGTGTCATTGCCTATTTTCGGGCTGAGGCACGACATTATGGCCAGCTTGGCATTGTCTTTTACAATTTAGAAGGGAAGTGCACAGTAACTTTATAATTTTGTTTAACATGTCTTCATTTATACTTCATTCCAATCAAAAAAAAGCAAAACGTAAACAAACTTACTATGGAACTGACACATGTCAATGTCATCTGCATACTATGTTTGTTTACCTTTTGCTTTTTTTTGATTGGATTGAACCATAGATATATGTTTTTAAAACATTAAGTACAAAAACTACATTGTCTGGGAAGGGCTTTAAAACGTCATATTGCGGCGGGGCGGCTTGTCTGGAGCCGTCACCCGTCGACAAAATAAGAGGAGGTAGAGAAGAATTTAGTAATATAATTGAGAGAATAAATCTTACTGCCACTTAAATGATATTTTATTTGCAGAATAACGACCTATAACAATTAAAACAAAGATTAAACTATTCTAAGAACTATGGAACACTAACATGGAACATTAAGGGCTATAGATATAGGAGTTACAATTCTATTACAAATTCGAATACAACGGATAGGTATAAAAACGAGAAGATGATAGATGTAAAGGTGGAGAAAGGAGTGATGAGAACTTACCCTAAGGGGTCGCAAATAAAACTGGTTGTAGATTGTATGAGGCACTTAATAACTGATAACTTACACTGGAGATAGGTAAACTTAAACTTTTATGCGGTAAAATACTGAGGTGACGTTACGGTGTCGAACGTTTGAGATTCAGAATAGAAATGAGTCAATTCTCCTGCGCCTGTCAAAAGATATTCAAAATTTGAATATAATGATCGATTATTAAAAAATTAATAAAAAATGTCAAGAAAAAGGGCCAGCGACAGAGCAACTATACAGGGTGTCCAAAAATTGAAGGATAATCCTTCAACTGCGGATTGGTCGAATCATTTCCTACTACATACCAAAAATTTTTTCTAGTAAAAGTCCCACCATTTTTGTGATATCGGTATTTTTAGTTTTTTTTTTTTTAATTTGACCTTCTTTAGTTTAATGCATGCCATTCCTACAAATTATGACATTTTTAAGTCCTGTTTTTTTTAAATACTCGTGGATACATAATTCATCAAACACAACGGTAAATTATTTCTTAAAGTGCTGGTAAATCCTGTAAAAAAATAAGTTTTGCAAATTTTTTACAAAAACTTTTTTCAATAGTTAACTTCGATAGCCTGTGGTGTAAAAAAAAAATACCAAGCTGATCGTGCCAACAACTTTAAAAAATTGCTTAGTTATTGACAATTCTAAAATGGTATAATTGTTTGACATTACATTAAAAACAATTTTTTTATTATAATTCTAATGCACCAAGGTCGAATTTTTGGAGTTTTGCTATACTAAAGTTCTATCGACATATACGTAAAGTAACTAAGTAAGACCAGAGAAAGGTAAGACTTTGGTTGGTTAGTTAATTTGACACGCTACGCCAGAATACAATGGATAAAAATACAAGACAGTATGGATAAAAAATATCTTTTTTTAATAATAAATGTTCAAAATTCCCACCATTAGCCCTTATGCATGCTCTACATCTTTTTACAAAGGACCTATTTAGGCGGCGGGCGTATCCTTCTCTTGAAATTTGTTCTGCAGCTCTGTCTATTTCTTCTCGCAGCTGCGTGATATTTGAAGTCTCCTTTGTATAGACTAAATCTTATAAGTAGCCCCAATAAAATAAATCCGGGGGATTAAGGTCTGGCGACCTTGCTGGCCATTTCAAGTGCAGCGGGTTCAAACCTTGGAACCGAACGACTACCCATGAAGATCAGAGTTCTGCAGAATAAATTAACGAAGATAATGAGTTTTTTCATAAAATTCTATGACGAGACTTCGGGCTGCTTAAAAGGTGTTGGGTTGGCTCTTTTTGGAGCTTTCCTTCTTAGATGTTATTCGTTTTTCAGTCGCCTTACCACTTGACGAGCATATCACAGTTAGCTGTTTCGCTCTAAGTTCGTACTCCGAGATTTTTTCTTAGGTCATTGTGGCGACGTTTATATAATAATATGATAATACATAGGCTTGTATCACCACATAATCACAATCAATAAGTTGGAAGGCTATTCTAAGTATATGTATGTATGATTTTCATGTATAGGTAATAAATAGGCTACTCTAAGCTTGGCTACGAGATGTTATGATAACGTTATGACCTAGAATCAGATACACTAAACGCGAACCGCTATAGGTATCCCAAATACCTATAATATTGTTCTGAGAGACTATCTTCGGCTGATGGACGGTAGAAGACCGCATTACTCTCTGCACGGTGCCGGGCCTCGTACCCGATTGGACTCACCATCTACCAGCACTGACCAGAGGCCGCGCCGGCGAGGCTTGCGACATGAGTCCCCAACCGTTAGGTAGTGTCTGAGCACAACATATTGGGGGCTGGGCCCCCCACGGGTCTCCTCAAGCACCCCTACAACCCACCTCCACATCAAATCTCTCACCACAACACATATTTCTGCGGACACCGTCTCGCCAGAACAACAACAATGCAATGAGGGGAACGTACTGCCAATATGCACCGTACATGATGTTCCCCTCCACAACAACTGGGTGGCCACCCCTGAACTCAAGTTAGGCTGGCAGAACGTCGCAAATTCATACCACCTATGGGGAGGTGCGTCCACACTCCCCCCTGGTGCTTTTCCCAGAGCACCAACAACAACAACACGGGTGAGAGAACCAACATGCTCAGCACTACTGTGACAGCTTGAATCTCATGACATGACCTTATGTCTCCTTGACACGTGTAAAACCATAATCATAACATCTCATGAACCTCGCTGAGCATCGCTTAACTAGTCCATCAGGGACTTACCGACTTTCCACATCTTACATGCTTAGAGACCACCACCAGGTCTCTCTCCAGGAGAAAAGTCTCCGAACCACATTATTGAGCTGTTCAAGTCACCGCGCGCTACATCTCGATCCCGTGTGAAAGCTCCTAAAAAAGTAAGACCACAGTTAATCATTTCTTATACTTTCTAGTTCAGTGTTGTCACAATCAAATTACAAATCGTACATAATTAAGCCACTCACCCGACAGTGGAATCGTGGAACTCCACGACAGTCATAGTTCTCGGACAGAAGATATACTATTTCACTCTCTGCAATTTCTAATTTATCTTGCAAGTGACAAACTTCATTCATAACTTCATTCACAACTTTTAGGTCTTCTTGAATCATTGACTCTAACTCAGGGTAGCTTCTGTTTAGACCAGAGCATCTTCTGTTTGCCATTGACGTCTATAAATCGAGGTCTTCATGTTCAGATAGTGATCCAAATGAGTTTTCAACTGAGACATTTGCTTTATGCGGTTTTAGCGGTTTTCGTTTTGTCATATAGTTGACAGTGCACGGTGGCTGTTAAACAGTTTTCAAAAGTCATTTTAGTTACCTTATACGAACACATATTCGGAAAGTGTTTGCGGAGAGAGACAACGTTGGATCCAAAAGAAACACCACACATTTAAAAAAATTAAAGTCTTACATGCTATTACACAATTCGGGTAAATGACCCTTATTATACCTAGATATTTAGTTGCATACCATTATAAAAGGAGTATTGGGTATAAAGTCTAATATTCATTAGGCTTTATCATTACGGGTCCAAAAATTTCATGAGTAACCATGAATCAATCAATCAATCAAGCTAAATAATCTCGTATCTAAACTGGGTGACTAAAACAGTTTTAATTTTACATAGTTTAATAGCCAGCCAATAGAAATAAATATTTTATTCAGCAGGTGCCGCATCATCATTCGCAGGCTCTTGAGATGGCGGCGGACTTTCAGACGACGGACCATCAGGCGATGGACCTTCAGAAGACGGTCCTTCAGGCGGCGGACTATCATCAGGTTTATCGCTTGATGGTTTGTCATCGGGTTTATCCTTGGCGTCATCTTTCTTGTCTTCGTGTTTGCCATTCTTGTCTTTGCCATTCTTGTCTTTGCCATTCTTGTCTTTGCCATTCTTGTCTTTGCCATTCTTGTCTTTACCATTCTTGTCTTTGCCATTCTTGTCTTTGACATTTTTGTCTTTACCATTCTTGTCTTTGCCGTTTTTATTCTTGCCATTCTTGTGAGGTTTGGGTCTTACGTAGCTGTTATAATTAAACGTCGAATCGAATTCAAACCTACATTCAGCTCTACAATCTTCAATTAACGTTGTCTTAAAATCTTTTGTGCATTGTTCAGGAAAGTCGCCACAGGTAAGATCTAAAGCTCTCTTGCATGCCCTTTTGCACCATAAGGGAGCATTTTTGTCACAAGAGCTAGCCCATGCTCTTGCTATATCCTTTTCGTTAACATAATATAGTGGGTTTGATTTTTCCTCTGATTCAGAACTCGATGAACTTTTGTAGTTTAGGAGATCGTCGAAAGTTGTTAATAAAAGTTTTGGATGATCTTTCTGGTACGAATTCACGAATGTCTGTAAAACAGGCAAGAGGTAAGTATTAAGTAAATATTTACAGGATGTTATGATTTTTCCAATTAAGGTACGTGAGGTAATATGGTCACCTTAAGCTTTGCCGCCCCATAAAAACAAAACTAGGAGGAGGACAGAGACAAAAATAAACAAACGTATAGGTACTTTAACCAATAAATTGATAAAGGAATGGCAAATTTACTTTGGCAATAATTGGGAACATTTTGAAAATTCAACTTTAAAAAAGTACAAAAAGAATTGGACTCTTCGTACTAATTTGGCTGGTCAGTTGATCGATTTGTGTGGTGAATACAATTTTTTTTTGCGATTTGACTATGGGTTCCTTATGGAAAGTTGTTTGTAATCATGAACCCATGCACCATGCATAGCCTTTCGTATCAAGAACTAATCTAAAATTACCCTATATTTTTTCCAAAGTGTCACAGACTAAAAATTTTCATTTTTATAACGAACCTTTGTAAATACACTTAACTAAACTTTGGAGGTTTCGATTTTTAAGAAAAAATACTTAAGAACTACTAATGCTGGACTACTTTTTGCCAGAAGCAACATTACCTTTTCTCTTGTTGGCGCCTCTTCGTCTACATAGTTTATAGGGTTTGGTTTTTGTTCTGATTCTGAACTCGAAGAACTGTTAGGTTCATCTGCAGCGGTTCGAAAATATTTCGGGTGACTTTTCTCACCTCGGTAGTTGTGGTATGAATTCACGGTTGTCTGAAAATACGAATTATTACTGTATACTGAAGACAATTTTGCCCGAATGATGATGCTTAAGATGGAAGCGGACTTACCATTCCCCAACGCAGTGGGGAACTGGGTATTTAAGTAAGTTTTTATTAGTAATTATTAGTCTAAAACTAAATGTAGGTAAGTATGAATATTTTTACAGATTCTTAAAAAACAGATAATAGATTTACAATAAAAAACCGGCCAAGTGCGAGTCGGATCCGCGCATGAAGGGTTCTGTATCATCGTACAAGAAACTCCAAAAAACACGTCTCTTGTATAAGGACCGCCTTTAATTTTTAAATATCTTTAGCGACTTTAGCAAAACAAACTCTGCCTGTGAGCATTTCAAGTGTCTACCTATTAAGTCTATACTAGGCATTTATTTGGGTAGTTACTTATACTATTTTGCCCACTATTTTTAAAAAGTCTAGGTGATGGTGGTAGTTTTTAAAATCTACATGTTAAATTAGATATCTATTAATACTTCCATTACTTCCATCGATTTGTTTTCTTAGGGTAAATCTAGTAAAAAATGTTTGCTCTACCCAGGGGCGCCGGGTTTCAGAAAACCTCGTGGGTGCCCACAGTGGCAGCCCTAGCAAAATTTTTAGGTGGTGCGAGATCTAATGGTGGCACCCCTCCATATATGATACAATAGTTATGTTCCTTCGATGCAATTACTTATTTGCTCGTAGTAATGCTCTTGTAGAAAGGTTACATTTAGACAAAACTGAGCATAGGTATTTTTTTACTTTCAAGAAACGAATTAAGTATTGTCATGGCAAAAAATGGAACTTAATCATGATGTGCAGTGTTAAGAGTATTTCATGCCCTTAACTATCCCCGTCTGTAGGTCCTTTATCCCAGGGGCGTATTTACCTTAGGGCCAACCGGGGCAGTAGCCCGGGGTGGCATCCTGCGAGGGGCGGCAGAAGCCGCCCTTCGCACTGACCCATGGGCACCTCTCATCATAATTCCCTAACTATCGTATATTTAATTTCATTGATTTTTTACTTGACTTGCCTAAGACAAAACCTGCCATTCTGATTATTTGTCAAGAAAAACGAGCAATACCGGTCGTCTAGGAAATCCTTGGGGATGCTTTTGTCTCAGGGCCGACCTTTGGGTCGAGCCACCCGTGCCCAGGCACAGGGCGCAGACCACAGGGGGGCGTGAAGCACCCCTGTACAATTGGACGTGGTCCTGGTAGATGGGATATGTTGATGGGTTTGTTGGTTTCTATATACCCTTACAAAACTATTTTTAAATACATAAAAAATTTCGCACTCGCTTCGCTCGCGCTTTTCACATAAACTTGGCTAAATCTGAAACCGCTCACCAAGGGAAGCATATTTTTAACAGCCTTCGTGGCCTACTGGCTAGTTCTTTCGCTTAACGTAAAGAGTTCGCGAGTTCAATTTCCGGGTTCTGGTTCGTAGTAGAGATTTAATAAAATAGTTGATATTTGTTGATATAAAATAAAATTTCGCCCTCGCTCCACTCGCGCTGATTCCCTTTTACCGCAGCGCAGTTTTTATTAAATTAATTCACGTGTTCCGATGTCCATAAATGTTTGTTAATTAATATTTTTCTTCTTAGATTAGTTAATTCCCATCCTGGTAATATAAGAGATTATAATCTTATCACTTATCGGAAAATTTCCGTATTTTGATTGTTCCCAAATTCTTTCAACTAGGAATTTAAATAGCTGAGTATTCTGGGTGGAATCCTGGAGCCAATTTTTGCTTAACATACAACTAAGAAACCTCAATATAATCAATCCTTACCGGCCCGAGGCGCCAAATTTCGAAATACGCCACTGCTTTATCCACTATAGAGTCCACTATATACTGGGCGCAGAATAAGGAAAAATGGCGGGATAATTTTGGAAACTGGTGTTTCGAGTGAGAGATATGTTACGAAGTTCCGTTGCGTACCCAGATTTCAAAACAAAGGGGTGGAGTACTTACATTTTTTTAAATGTTTTGGGCTAATCGTGTACAGTCAGCGTATATATTATTTATATGTATACGTTTTTTCATTTATCTTACAAAGCTCCTCAATTTGATGAATTTTGTAAATAGTTGTAGGTGTATTTTACAAAGCGGCGAGCGCGAAAATTTATATTAAGAAATTACATCATGTATGTACGTAAGAATTTAGATTTATTTCCAAAAAACAGTGACAGGCATAATTTTAATCTTAGAAATAGAAATAATATCGAAGTTGCTTATTTGAGACTGAGTAAGGTAAAGAAGTCGTTCATGGGGCAGTGTATAAAATTCTACAATAAAATACCTGAAAATGTAATTAGTTTATCCGAAAATAAGTTTAAGACTTATGTAAAGAAATGCCTGTGTTCAAGAGGATATTATAAAACCCAAGACTATGTTAATGACAATGATGTATGGACATGTATAGATCCTCCAGCTCATAGCTTTAGTAATGACATAATTTTTTTTTTATTATTTATTTATCTTCTTATAGCTATCTTTACAGGTTTGCGATAGATATGGAATAAGTATTACATAAATTACACAAAAGAAAAGCAAAATATAGAAAAAAATAAGATTACATGGCATAACAAATAATATAAAAGGCCCATCTTGCGAATTCACATCTCGAACACACGAATATATCAGTCAACTCTGCCACCGCGTTGAGAGTCTGAATAGCTCTCGTGAGCGGCCTTTTGGCCACCAGATTGGTGCGCACGGCGGGCACGGCCAGCAGGCGCGGCCGCCGGCGCCGGCGCACGTACCCATCGGGCACGCACAGCCGTATCTGACTCAGTACCCCTGGGTTATACGTCATCCCCCTCAATACTCTCACCAAATATTCGACGAGAGTGAAATCCCTCCGTACTTCCAATTTGTTGTATCTGACCATTCCCAGTACGAATAGAGTGGGATACATCAATGGATAGAATGGATAAATCCCGTACAGCCGCAAATACAAATGTCGCGTGAATTTGTTTTGAATTCGCTCCATCATGGTGCTATATTTGGCTTCATGTGGAGCCCATACGATTGCACTATACTCCAAGTGACTTCTGACCAAAGCGTCATATAAAGCCTTTATTGTCGATAAGTTTGTGAAGCCACTGGTCTGTCTAAGAATAAAGCCAAGGTTCCTATAAGCCTTTTTACAGATTTTGACCTAAAGCTCAATTCTGTACTAAGGTGAACTCCCAGGTCGCGCACTTGGCCTACTCGCTGCATCACCACCTCTCCACCTTGTACTCGTGTTGTAAAGGACGCCGAGAGCGACTGAATGTGACAATCGAGCACTTGGACAAGTTGAAGTAGAGTTTATTATTCTATTCTATTCTATTCTATTTTTCTATTTGGCATTCCACTTCTCATAACGAGCGTGATTTTGCCAATGTCAAGTGAAAAATGGGAGAATCTTCAATAAAAAAAAAATGGCGAAACGCCAATGTCAAGTGAAAGACGCGGCCCTAAGGGTGATGGGCACTTAAAGACGCTCCACGTGGTGGTTTGTTGCTGGAACTCGGAAAACGGAGCTGTCTCCCGAGTTAATCCTCTTCTTATGACCGCTTATCACTGAATTGGTTTCACAGCTATTTTCCCATCACAAAAATAACGTTGAGACTACTCTAAAACGGAAATAATTAAAAAAATAACTCAGCAGACGTGTGCTCGGTACAAGTCCCGGCAACCAACCTAGAGTTTATTAACTTTGCTCCATTCCACCACTCTGTCAATGTCACTTTGGAGGCGTGCGCAGTCTGAGTCATCCCCAACCGCTACACAGTGTTTTTTTTGCCTCAAAAAAGTGACATCTTCGTTTTTTTCATTCATTCAATTTGGATTTATATAACAAATGCAAGAGTAAAACTCCCAGGAGTCCATTTTGTATAGTTTATTTTTAAAAAAATCACAAAGTTTTGTTGACCTTCATGTTAAAAATACGGAAATTAATTCATAGAAAAAAAAATATTTACAATTAAGTATTCATTGTTTTACGGGTATATAAAGATAGTCTAGGCGCATATTATTCCCTTTTTACTTAATAAAAAATGTTTGTAATTTCTTCAAAAAAAAATATTTTCTGAATTTTTAGTTTTATTTTTTTCTATTTTTTCTAGGCCGAAGTAGAGGTTCTGCCTAGGACAGATATATTCCTAATACTAATATGTATCACCCACAAAATCACTACATTCTACTTCGGCGGAAGTTTAGAGAAAATGATTTTCAAATATATGTGGTAAGGTTGAGCACCGGAAGAACCTTAAGTGGCTTCCCATTCGCTCTCGACGAGAGTCCCACATTCTTTCACTTCTTTATTGCATTCTTTTTCTATCTAAATCCCCAATGTACCTTCACGAACGCTTTGCTTTTCTTTCTTCAACCCATAGTCGTGCCCTTCGTTCTTCCGACAACCTCCGCCTCTATGTACCTCCCCATTCCTCAAATTTCTATGCTCATTCCTTTACTCTCCAAGCTATCCGTCTTTGGAATTCCCTTCCCGTCTCCATCAGACAAGCTCCATCCATTCAGTCGTTTAAGTTGCAAATTAAAGAACATCTCCTTGCGCTGTCATAATATCCCTTACATTACTAGTTCATTGTTTCTTAGATTCATTGTTACTTTGGTTTGTATATATAATGTATATGTATGTATCTCTATAAATATTTATGTGTATATTTATTTATTAATTATGTGTATATTTATTTATTTATTATTGTATTACTACTTAGTTTTGTATATTATTATTAAATTTCTAATATTGTTTAAATATAAGTTTAATTGGTAGGACCTTGTGCGAGGTCCGTCCGGATCGCTACCACCATCTTACTCGCTAATCCTGCCGCTAAGCAGCAGTGCTTGCACCGTTGTGTTCCGGTGTGGAGAGTAAGACAGCCGAGGAAATTACAGGCACAAGAGGCATTTCATCTTAGCCCTCTAGGTTGGCAACGCATCTGCAATCCCCTCCGGGTTGCAGGTGTCATGGGCAGTGGTGATCACTTACCATCAGGTGACCCACTTGCTCGTTTGCCTTCCTTATCACATAAAAAAAAAAAAAAAAAAAAATTATTAAACTAGGTTTATATTGTCTTGAACATAAATTATAATTATTTCATTTTTCAATGTTACTCGCGTTGTGCCTCTGCTTCTTGCCTTTTTTCCGGACTACGGGTTGTCTGGAAGAAATCGCTTTTAGCGATAAGACCGCCCAGATTGTCGATTTGTTTCTTGTTATTGTGTTATTATATGTTTGTATGTTTCTTGTATGACAATAAAGAGTATTTGATTTGATTTGATTTGGTTGTCACTAATTTGACCTTTCTATTAATATCGTATTATTTTTTGAAAGCTAAATCGAATGCTTGTTTCTTCCTTTAATTGTGAAAACGAAGTTAACTTCTGTCTCTAAACCTCTGAAATCCCGTAGTTCCGAACTGTCGAACACCGTTGAAATCTGGGGGTGTTCGCGGTTCGAAATTGCTCTGACCCGATATGGCGTCCGTGTGAGTTAGATGTACGAATTGTGCCTACTTGTATCCTTATATAGGCTGATCAGTATTGTAGATCGGATTTTTCAACTATTTTTGCTGAATTCTATGAAATAATCCGACCCACATTTTTAGGGTTCCGTAGCCAAATGGCAAAAAACGAAACCCTTATGGATTCGTCATGTCTGTATTTCTGTCTGTCTGTCTGTCTGTCTGTCTGTCTGTCTGTCTGTCTGTCTGTCTGTCCGTCCGTATGTCACAGCCACTTTTTTCCGAAACTTTAAGAACTATACTGTTGAAACTTGGTGAGTAGATGTATTCTGTGAACCGCATTGAGATTTTCACACAAAAATAGAAAAAAAAAAAATTTTGGGGGTTCCCCATACTTAGAACTGAAACTCAAAAAAATTTTTTTCATCAAACCCATACGTGTGGGTAGGATATGGATAGGTCTTCAAAAATGATATTGAGGTTTCTTATATCATTTTTTTCTAAACTGAATAGTTTGCGCGAGAGACACTTCCAAAGTAGTAAAATGTGTGCCCCCCCCCTCGTAACTTCTAAAATAAGAGAATGATAAAACTAAAAAATAATTATGATGTACATTACCATGCAAACTTCCACCGAAAATTGGTTTGAACGAGATCTAGTAAGTAGTTTTTTTTAATACGTCATAAATCGTAAACCGCAATTTACCTACAACGAACTACAAGAACTTTTATATTATGTTTCTTGCTGCTACGGAACCCTTCATGGGCGAGTCCAACTCGCACTTGGCCGCTTTTTTTCAGTTTCCCATATAAATTCTTGATTCACAATTTTGATATAACAAAATAAGGTGGATTATTTCTACTCATGAAATTGCACTACATATGTTTTAATACTTTGGCGAAATAACAAAAATATTCCGGCGTTTCATACCTATTTAGTCAGTTAAATGTCATGTCTGTAAGACCAATTTTCTTTTTCGCAATTTGGGCGAAGTTGATGCGCAAAAGACGTTTAGTTCCTTAGTTTACTACATCCAAGTACGTTTTGAATTAAAGTCTTTAAAATAAACTTGATTGTGTATAAAGGAAGAAAAAAAGAAATGACCTTATTGTGTCAACCCTAAATCCAAAATTTTGACCTTAGTACATAAAAATATATTTTACCAAACTTCCGCCAAAGTAGAATGTGTTAATTTTGTGGGAGATACTAATAAGTATGAGGAATATATCTGTTCTAGACAGAACCTCTACTTCGGCCTAGAAAAAATATAAAAAAATACATTTGAAAATTCAGAAATTTTTTTTTTTGAGAAATTTTCCAACATATTTGATAAAATTAAAAGGGGATAATATGCGCCTAGACTATCTTTATATACCCGCAAAACAAATAATACTTAATTGCGAATAGTTTTTTTTCTATGAATTAATTTCCATATTTTTAACATGAAGGTCAACAAAACTTTGTGATTTTTTTAAAAATAAACTATACAAAATGGACTCCTGGGAGTTTTACTCTTGCATTTGTTATAAAAAGCCTAATTGAATGAATGAAAAAAACGAAGATGTCACTTTTTTGAGGCAAAAAAAACACTGTGCGCTAGCATCAACTTGAGATCATCAGCAAATAACAAGCAGGTTGCATGCTTGACTACTTCTGGCAAGTCATTGACCATTAAGTTAAATTCGAGTGGTCCCAAGTTGCTGCCCTGGCTTACCCCAGACCTCGTCAAGTACGGCTCAGACTCGCAACCATCATAGTCAACAAACTGCCGCCTATCTCTCATATAACTAGCAAAAAATTCCAGGAGATTGTAATAGATATTAAGTATTTATTTCAAAAAATGTGTTGGGGCGAGTTTCTGTTGGGCTCGACGTTTCTTCTCGCTCCGCTAACACTTCCCGAAACGTTGAGTGTAAAAGTTCCGAGTGGTAGGAACTTTGTACTAGGTAGAAAAAAAGACGATTTAAAAGTATGCGTACAGCATCTACTTAAATAAAAAATATTTTGAATTTTTAAGGCATATATTTTAATCTTCAAATTTCTTATGAGATACATTTTTTTCGACACGTAATACCCTAAGCGATTACTCAATATGCTTATAGGCTCATTCGATTACGTAATGTAAATGCGTACCTAATGTAATAAAAAAATAGTCTGGGTTTGTAAGGAAGGTACCTTGTTTCGTTTTCGTCCGGAATAATTAATATCTTATTATAGTAGGTACCAGGTTAGGTACTTCATATAATTTATATTAACATTTAAAAAGTTTCATTAAAATCGTTAAAACTATTTTTGAGGACAATTAACAAAGAACATCGGTTTGTATGGGAGGTACCTTTATTAGATTTTTTTCCGGATTAACCAAATCAATAGTAAAATAGATGGTAAAAAATAAATTGTAGTGTTTTATGTTTCATCCAAAACCATTAGCAATTTTTTAGAAAAAAAATGATCAGCCCATTACAAATTGTGTTAAGAAAAAAATATAACGCTCCTTTACATATGTCCGTCCAATTATGTAATTTACGAGGCAGCAGGATATAAACAAAATTACGCGAGCGAAGCGAGCGCGAAAATGTTTATTATGAAAACAAAGACCACAGAGTAATTACGTTTTGAAGAAGTTTTAAGTTAATTTTACGCCCTTCTTTGCGTATTGTTATAAAGCTAAGCTAGCTTCCCTAAAGTAGTGTTATTTACCAGACAGTAAACCGATTGTTGTGTTGAATGCGAGCGAAGCGAGCGCGAAAATTATAAATTACCTCAGATTAGTAGCAGAACTTTAAGAAAGACCTAGTAATTACTCATCAGTTTTATGTTTATTCTCGTGGGTGCTCCGCACCCACTGTTTAAGTCTCGTGGGTGCCCCAGCCCCCGAGCACCCACGTAGTCAGCGCCCCTGGGCTCTACCTAAAACTAGGTAGATAACTGAGGTTCCATCGCAGCGTCATCTTTTATAATACTTCGGGACTCAAATTTTAATCAGTGCTTTTTCTGATTCTGATCAACTTTCCCGAAGGAACCCATCCATGGTCAAATCTCAAAAAAAATTTGGACTCTTCATACAAATCTATCAGCCGAACGAGCGGCCAGATTAGTATGACGAGTCCAAAAATTTTTTCCGATTTGACTATAGGCTCCTTGGGGAAAATTGATCAGAATCAGGAGTAGAAGCAAACGCTAAACTAAAATATAACGCACGACTAGATTTACACCCTGTATTTTTTTGTTGTCTTAATTTTATTGTTTTAGAATAAGCAGTCTTTTGGGTCCAAATTATGTATGTATATTGTCTGGTTACTCTAAAAATTAAAAATAGTCTTAACAGCAACGCCTAAGGACAGGTTACGTCCATATAAATGGAACCTAAGTAAAACCAGTACTTATTAAGTTATACGAAAAAGACTTACAATATATATAAATGATAAAAGTATCGGCCTCATCTTTGTCGGCTTCTTATGGTTGGCATTACGAACAGAATATCTTAAGAAAAAATTGTCATATAAGGTTATGCGGATAATTGAAGTACGAGTTATCTTTTGTCATTAGAGAAATATTAAACGAAAAGATACCATGAAATTGTCGGAAATGAAGTCGTCGTTCCAAAACCAGGTAAGATTTTGACTAGCTCGGTTGTTCAATGTTCAGAGATAAGCGTAGTAGGTAGGTACGGATTAAGGGTCGTGCGGAGCTCTATTCCCGCCCAGATCAAATACAGGGTCCTTAAAAAAATTAACCACGGCTTCTACTCATGAAATTGAACTACTTTCCTCAAGTGATTGATCAACTAAACCGCTAATTTTGTATAGGAAGTCCAAAAACTTTTTTGCGGAGTGAGTACCTATAGCAGGAGTCACCAAATGGCGGACCGCCGACCTATTTTGTATAGACCTTCAGCAAACAAATCAACGTATATTAGGTACGACCGCCTACGTAGCCTAGTGGCTTGTCCGCTCGCTTCACATCAGGAGGTAGGGTTCGATTCCCGGCGGGATCCAACTAGGACTCGGTTTGGTTGGTGGTAGGGCATTTTCTGAGCCCGCCTGGCCAGCTAGGTACCACTATCTTATTTAAGGTTTGCCGCCAAACATCAATGTGTTCCGGCATGAAAATAAGTAACTAGTTCCCCATTGCGTTCGGGAATCTTGGTAAACCCGCTTCCATCTTCGGCATTATCGTCACTTACCACCAGGTGAGATGATGCCAAGGGCTTACCAATAGTGGATAAAAAAAAGTATACTCAATTCTCAAAAAAAATTACTGAACCGCCAATTTTGAATGAGTAGTTCAAACGTTTTTCGCAAATTGAGTACAGGTTCCGTAGGGAAAGTTGTTCAGTTTTTAACCCCCGACGCAAAAAGAGGGGGTTATCTGTGTATCTGTCTGTGGTATCGTAGCTCCCAAACGGATGAACCGATTTTCGTTTTGTTTTTTTTGTGTCATAGATAATTTTATCCCGAGTGTTCTTAGCCATGTTTCATGAAAATCTGTTCAGCCGTTTGAAGATCATCAGCTCTTTTCTAGTTGATGAGGGGATCTGACTAACTTCCTTATGTCCGATCGATTCGAAATTTGGTACCGTGTTACTTCAACGATATTTAAAGAACATGGTAAGGCAAGCGTGAGCTGGTCAGCCGTTTAAAGATCATCAGTTCTTTAATAGTTGATGAGGGGATCTGACTACCTTCCTTATGTCCTATCGATTCGAAATTTGGTACCGTGTTACTTCAATGATATTGAAAGTATATGGTAAGGTAACCATGACCTGATAAGCCGTTTGAAGACCATCAGCTCTTTAATAGTTGATGAGGGGATCTGACTACCTTCCATATGTCCTATCGATTCGAAATTTGGTACCATGTTACTTCAATGATATTGAAAGTATATGGTACGGTAACCATGACCTGATCAGCCGTTTGAAGATCATCAGCTCTTTAATAGTTGGTGAGGGGATCTGACTACCTTCCATATGTCCTATCGTTACTAAATCAACTAACTAATCATTATAAATACCTTCCTAATATTTATACCTACTTTAAAAAGGACAAAATAAAGTAAAATTAAAATTTTAAAAACCCCCCGACACAAAAAATAAACTCTAAAAACTAACAAATAATATTTTAAACCTATTATAATTATTATCGTCACATATATTATGTAAGTTCAAATATTTTTATTTTCCAAGCGTCGTCGCGTCGGGGGACCGCTAAGTGAGAAAAACAGGTGTAGTCGCAGATTGCAACAAAAGAATTTACTCCGAAAAATTCGCAAAATCGACACAACCGTCAACGACGTCTGCCCTCACGTGTATGCCCGTTCGGGTCGCCGCACTTGGTGACGCCTCCCCCGCGCCGCATACCGCACACCGAGCTCGCCGCGCGCGGCATTAAGTGCGTAGACTAAGTATGCATGAAATTAAAGATCGCTCGTACCTGAATGTAATTCTTAATAATTAATTAGCTATTGTTGAAAAAATACTTTATAAACTTTAGCGGTCCCCCGACGCGACGACGCTTGGAAAATAAAAATATTTGAACTTACTTAATATATGTGACGATAATAATTATAATAGGTTTAAAATATAAGTAGAAGCCACTGTTAAATATTTTTCAGGTGTTTTAGAAGGACCCTCCTTTTATGTATCGTGTTAGTCTCTGCTTTCCATAATTTGGTGCTCATCATGTACACTTGTTTTGCTTTACTGATTGTCCCACCCCCAAGGTCCCACTTGGTCCCAAACACCTATATCTGTTTTTTTCTGAAAAAACTCTGTATCCAATGCCGAAAATATTTAAAAAAGTTTGTTCAACATGCAGTTTGACCATTTGTGGCAGATTTCTGCCATTTTGGCAGATTTAGCTGCTATTGTTTAGCTCTGGCAGAATAAGCTGACGATTTAAAAAAGTGGCAGAATTTGGCAGATTTCAAGGAAATCCTTATTATCTTTGAAATACAAATAGAAAACTTATAATTTTCTGTCTTATTATTTACTTTATTTTTGTATGACTTATTTGGTGGAGTCACTGAGAGAATATTCTCTCAAATAAACTTGAATAAAACAAAAATAAGGAACAGGTTCCTAAAAAAAACATGTATGCGCATTAATCACAACAAAAGAAGACTGTATTTCCTTTAAACCATTTAAAGAAATGATTAAAAAGATGTCGTTAAAATCAATGTATAATGAAAATTAACAAACTGAATAATTTGAAGCAAATATTGACAAATAGTAATGTCCGCACATGTCCGAACAATAAAGAAATTATTTTGAATACTTTTTTTTTTAAAGTTCCATGTCGCAGAGTTTCATATTCTTAAATTACTAAAGACTACGAAGCTAGATGATTGGCTTATTTGAAGTCAGTGAGTTCTAACAAAATATAATATTTTTTCTATTGCACATAAGTACCTAATGTTTGAACATAAGTAACTTTTTTGAAGTTTTCTTTTTACTTTAAGATGCATATACGTATTTCATTTATTCATTCCCATCCCCATGGAGGCAATAATAATGATGGCATATTTTTGGCATTTTCCGGAGTCGAGTTTGGCAGATTTGGCAGATTTTTTGCCAGTGTCGGGCAGATTCTCCAGTTTTGAGATGGTCACCCTGTCAACATGTCAATTGTCAATGTCAAAGTGAAATTGAGGTTATGTTTGTGTTTACCACTACCAGCCAAAAACATTTCTTTGGATTTGTCAAAGAGTAAAGAAGTAACTATACTAAGGATTTGTGAGTGTATAAGCTAGTTAAAACCCCATCATGGTATGTGAAAAATGCGAAAAGAAACTCGGACGCGTGATAACGCCTGACCCATGGAAAAGCGGTGCGAGAAACACAGTAGAATCTGGAGGTAGAAAAGTTGGTGAAAACAAAGCTTTGACTGCGAAAAAAGGACGATACAATCCGTACACATCAAAATTCCAAGAGTGCAAGTACGTATTCGTTAACAACCCATATCGTCCCCACTACAGGGGCACGGGTCTCTTCCCATACCTCGGGAAGGTAGGCCATACTCCACACATGGGGGCTAAGCCCGGATTGGTGGAGGTGGTTGGGCTAGTGGCCAACCCCAATGTCAGAAGTTCTCAAGCCGCCTATAAGGCCTCTGACATGACTTAACGACTGCCATCCAGCAATAGCAGCCAGCACAAACGGCTTAACGTGTTAACAGTCAAACCCATCCAGTTTCTGACCGTGTCTGTAGTCAGTTACTTGCCTTACCACGCAAGCCGCACTGAGCCACGACCCCTTATGTACGTATTAGGGACAGCATATATCACTAACCCCAACTGATCTGGTCTTGGCCTTATTGAACTAAGATGTCAGCACTAGTTTGGTGGTTGTGGTCAGCAATCTTCCTCTATGTATATTATTATTGATAAGTACTATAAATACCCAGATGCAGGGCAGACAAATCTGTCTGACGTCCATCATGTTTGCCCTGGGTGGGGATCTAACACACAGCCTCTATGCTACTGAGTTATTATCATTGTCTTCTGTTTGTTCTTTTATCAGTTAATAAACCGTAAGAAAATTTACCAAGAGCTCTCAGTTATTTACAAACTTTCCAAAAGAGCCCATTGTCAATTCCATGTACAAATTAGACTCCGTGGCATTGTAGCTAGGCCACTCGGTTCTCATCTGGATGTTGTGGGTCCAATATCTGGTAGGGTCCAACTTTGTAGAACTGTCTGGTTGGTGGAAGAGCATTGGCTTACATGATTAATTGTTTTGATGCTATCAACTTACTTACTTACTCTGCTGGCTCAGTGACCCCAAGCTTGTCTTGGCCTCCTGGTTCAGCAACCCAAAGTGCTTTGGCCTCCGATACGAGAAGTCGCCACTGTTTGATGCTGTCAACAACCTAATCTTAATGTTTCTTTGTCTTCAATTGACAGGATATGCAGGATGAAAGTACATCAAGTCGGCTCCCACTATTGCCAAGCTTGTGCATATAAGAAGGGCATCTGTGCAATGTGCGGCAAAAAGATCTTGGACACAAAGAACTATCGCCAGAGTTCGACATAACTGTGTGGTTTAGTGTACATTTAAGGTAATTTTATTTTTATTAATGTATTTGACCTAATTCTAATTAAGTAGTAATAAGTTTTGTAAATAAACTATATTTTTGAAATTAAATCTGTTGATTGTGATTTTTTTTAAAGATAAGCTCTAAATGTAACATCCAAATGAAATCGTACCAAAAATTTAATATTGGAATAACAGTTATCTTCATAGAAATTTAAACAAGAATGATAGAGGAATGCCTTTGTTTGGTTTAAAATGAAACTATAATCTGAATACATCAATTAACACTTTAATAATATGAATAGTTGAGCAAACAAATGATTTGGCTACTCAAACATCTTAAGACTCAAATAATATAGGGTGACTGGTAGGACAACGGACGTAATTTGAGCAACTTAGCTTAACTTTAACTTAGCTCAAGCAACATTTATGGTCAATTCATAAAAAAGTTTTGACTTCCCATAAAAAATGTAAATTGGTTGTTTCAATGTATATACAATATGTATAATACATTATACAGGGTGTAAGGGACAGGTTTCCGAAAACTTTAAGGGTTTGCTCAGTAGACAAAACTGAAAAACTCTCCACAAGATTTTTTTTCAGGAAACTAAAAAAAAATTGGCTTCTCCATACAAACTGTCCAATCAAGTTTATAATTTTGTAAATTTGTTCAGTTTCGTCTACTGAGCAAGCCCTTAAAGTTTTCGGAAACCTGTCCCTTACAGCCTATATATTACAAAACCAAAACTTTTTTTGCAGATTGACCATGTTCTGTATTCATTGTTTTACCACTCACCTGTCTAAAAGCATAAATAATGTTATTCAAACTTACCGCTATCACATCACGTTTTAAAAGCAAGAAAATTAACAATAATATTGCACTTGAAGAAAAAATACACACAAATTAAACAATTAAATACTAAAATTATATACGATGTAACAAAATTGGTATAGGACCTGTTAACTGGGGATTGTACTGATCGTACTGAACAACTTTTGTTCTACGACTTTGCTCAAATCGCAAAAATATTTTTGGACTTTCCATACAAATTGGTCATCTGTTTTGCCATTTTTGTATGGAGAGTCCAAATTTTTTTTGCGTTTTGAGCAAAGTTGTAGAACAAAAGTTGTTCAGTACAATGAGTAGAATCCCCAGTTAACGGGTCCTACACCAATTTTGTTACACCCTGTATGCACAATAAATGTAATTTAATAGTAACAGGTAGGCAAGGCAAAGTAAGGCATAGTTTGCACTTTGAAGATTATTTTGAATATTATGTTAACTGTTGGTTAAATAAAAGTCTGCCTTTACAAAGCAGGACAGATATTTGCTTGCGATCTCTGTTAATTCAATAAAGAAAGAAGAAGATTCTACTTAAAAAACTGAACAACTTTCTGGTATCGGAGAAGAATACATAAGAAAAAAGTGATTTAAATAATTGATAAGTTCCAAAAAATTTATGGCATTACCTAAACATTTATTTCTGAATATTACTGCTTTATACAGTCGCAAACCAAGTACAATCCAATTTATATATTGTTCGTCATCGTAAAACTCATAATCAGTACATTCCTTCCTACGGTAGTTTCAATAATTTACCAGAGCCAGAGCTGAATCACCAACAGGTTGATCTTGGTTGGCGACCGTACAGAAGTCTTAAGACCAATATGACCTCAACCTTAACATTCTATGATAAGTTGCTAACTTTTCAATACTTTTTCATTTGGTGAATTACTTCGTCTACTTTCTGGAGCATCTATTGGTTGTGAAGTGACTTCCTGCACTGGTTGACTTTGATAGTCAGCAGTATTTTCACTATATTGTGTATTATCGACTTCCCCTTGGTAATTTTCATCTGTTGCAGCATAATTTTGGTACTCACTATCGTACTGAGCGTTAGGATCTTGATATTGTTGTGGATACTGTTCATAATTTTCATAGACATTACTTTGATCGTAATTTTGGTCTTGATATGTAGAATCATCACCACCGTATTGTTCAGTTTCTGGCATTTGACTTTGGTCATAATTCTGATTATATTCGTAATTCTCAGCATAATTCGGATCGTAGCTTTCAACTGCGGGTGCTTCTTGTGTGTTGTATTGCTCAGTATTATCTAAATTACTAGCTTCATTTGTAATATTATTAATAACGTCTTCCGATATATTTGTTTCTTGTCTGTCAGATACAAAATCTTCTTTAGACAGTCTTCTTTCTTGTGTTTCTAACTGTCTTTCTCTTCCAGGACTGTCTCCTGAGTTTGATCTGATATTTGTGTCTTGGGTGTGTCCGGGGGAGAATCTCGCGGAGTTAACTCTGGAATGGTCTGGTCTGGAACTGGATGGGCTATCTGGTACGGTTCCGTTGGCTGCGGGTGGGTGCGTGGTAGGTGCTGGAAGATTTTTAAGACAAACATGTAAGTATTTAAGAAAGTTGGGTTTGTTGGATTCTAGAGATAGTTTCAGCTGATATATTAATAATTACACAGATAACCGTCACCTTTTACTGGAACAAAAATTATTTTTGGCACATTATAATGTCCGTGTTAATAATTAAAACAATACGTACCTTCATAAGTGCTAGGTGTCGAAGCTGCTTGGAAGGACCGGCCCAGAGTGTTTATTTGACGCTGCAAAGTGCCCAGCTCTTCCCTGAAGCACACAGTGACATACACACTCACACAAGTGCAGATACATAAGAAATAAACACCACGGTGGACACACCCAAAGACGAAAACAAATCGGCTGTGATTGAAACACACTAAACTCATCATCAACCTCATTTTTATACACATCGGGAAAAAGATGCCCGGGAAAAGGAAAAAAACCATCATTTCATGTCACACTATCTAATTAGCTGACTGACTAGCTACTTTTTTATTATATACGTAAAAGCACCTGCTTTTTTTTAAAAAACTTCCGCAATATCTGTTGCATTAGAAAAGTGTTAATCATTAACTACTAGGATAATCATTAATTCCGGTAATCGCGGTAGCTATTTTGCCCCACCCATGGAACGTCTGATTTTCAGCAATCAGCGGTATCCATTCAGGCGGCCTTTTCATAATGAGATCTTACTACTAGTAAAGCATAACAGTATATGGAACCAAAGTTGTGCCCTTTAATGACTCTGACTGCGTCTTCATCTGTTCTTTAAAATAATCAAATTCCCAGCAAATATTGATCATTTAAATTTTTGCTGGGAATTAATACTTTCTTACATACATTTTAAGTTTTTTAAATCATTCTAATCTTAATTTCTACTTAGCCCACATGCACAAAAACCAAGATTACAAAAATATCATCTACATATATCTACCAACACAATCTACTTGATTTTGATTACATCTACGAGTAACTACACAAAATTTCATTTCTCAAACTATTACCTTCAACGAGTCATCATCAGAATCACCAATTTTATCAATGGATAGATCACTGAGATTCCTTCTTAAATCCCCGATTATATCTTTGGAAACACTATCGTCTCTTCTAAATCTATTTCTATTGGTGTAAGGAGAGGAGTAGGTGCAATCTAAGTCATATGATGATCGACTGTTTGGATATCCGCTTAGAGGCGTGTAGCTTCTCAAAGGTAAAAGGGATGTGCAATATTTCTTATGTGAACTCCATAAGTTTCGTAACTTCCTCATTAGCTCTGCATTTCTTATAAGCAATTGTGTCCTGTCAGTTCTGAAATGAAATTTTCTAGTGAATGTGGTGTTTCTAAGACCTTGTTAGACTAAAGAAAATATATTTTTTGCTACATTTATTACAGTTAATTTGAAATTTCTATCATTACCCATTTAAAATTTATAATAACATTTAGGATCAGTTAAACTCTGTTAAACAATTAAAGACATCACTCAATATGTCAATAAAAAAAATACATAAAAAAAAATATTTAAAGAATACGTATACATAGGTCATATTGCACGTGATTATTGTTTAAATAAAGTGAAACAAGCAACAACGATAAATATAAATCTATGCTAAATATACAATATTATTAACAATTCATTAGGTCGATGTTTTCATTGGTTTTTTGGAGAAACTACTCTTGAACTCTTATATATTTACATAATAAAAAGCACATTTCATCACACTTTTACAAATTGACGGGAACACACTTTTACAAATACAGATCTACTAATACTACTATTCTATAGTCTGCAAGCATTACACTTAAAAATCACTGTGACTTGTTATCATCTACAATTTCAGTATTTTTTACAGAATCGATATTATTTTCTGCTTCTTGATTGACTGTTATTTCATTATCTGTGTGTCTCGGTTCGTTTGTAGGTTGCAAACCATGGTTCTGTTCACTTATATCTGCAACTGAAATACTTTCTGTTTCTTTTTCAATATTTATAATATTAACATCATCAGGTTGTAATACTTCAATATTTTGTTCTGGAACAACATGGCTGTTTATTTCTTTCACTTCTTCTGCAATGTCTTTATCCTCTGTTTCTTTATTTTCTGATATTGGTTCTGTTTCAATTGTTGGGGTAACATTGTATTCTTTTTTGTTATCATTTATTTGAATTTTTAGCTCTTCTGGTGCTGCATCATCTATTATTTCTATACTCTCTTCCAATACCTGAACACTACTTTCTGTGACATCCATGCTAATATTACGTTTGATACCCCGGTTGTCGTCCTGTTTTATTACTTCCTCAACCCGTGCCTCGCGTTTTTTCTTCTCCCTTCTCGATTTTGGTATCAACTTTACACTAATATCAACTTTGATTGGCTCCTTTTTCTCACGTAAAAAGGGCTGTTGAATCATCAGTGGCAAATTAAATACTTTCTCTCCGTGCGAGAGATCCTGATTGGTCGTCAACGGGCCAACCACAATTGGCGCGTGCTTATTCGACGAATCGGACTCTCTTTCGGAGCGGCGCTTGGAACGACGTCTCGTTATAGGTGGGTCCCGGGATCTTGAACGGTCGCGCTGTGTTCTGATTGGTTCGTCTGTGCGGCCGCGACTCTGCGCTCTGCCTGTCACCAATGAAAACACAGCACGACGTTAGGATGTTTGAAATTTCAAATTTTAAATGGGTAGTGATGAAATTTACGAGTATTGTGTTGTACTGTGAGATGGTGCAGAAAGTATTGAAATTATTAATTTTATGTTGATAATTGTGCAAGTTAAAGATATCGATGGTATCGTACTTGTGCCTACGGTTCGCGTCGTCGAGCTTGTCAGTGAGCAAGCGACATTCACCGGTGAGTTTCTCCATCAGACTGTTTTGTGATTGGATCATTGCCTCCAACTCTGCCACCGTTTTTGCTGCGGAACCAAATGTCGATTTCAGGGACGTCAAACTCGGGATATCGGTAATTTTACTGGTTAAATTTTGTGTTTAGTAACAAATTGTGTTAGTATATTTTTATTCTCATGGAAGAGTTATATGAATTCCCATAAATTTATTCTTGAATACATAGGTATCTTAAATTATCACTTGTAACTTAGAGATATAATTATAATTTTGAACTATCTGTTTTTTTTAGAATTTTGGGATAGTTTCTGTCAGTCATTCAATTTTGCAACAATCTGATGAATAAACTATTGAAATTTTTGAAGCCCTTTCAATAAACATGCAGTCCACATAAGATGAAAGGGTAAATTATGAATGTTTTGAAGACTTTTACTTCTGAGTTTTTATCAATTTAATGTAATTATGTATTTATTAAAATGTTTTATATGTTTACGTAATACATATGTTATATAATATTTCAAAACACCAATAGTTTACCCATTAGACAAAATAATAGCTTTTGTTAACTGTGCCATATTGAGTTTTGTTTATAAACAAGTTTTTCATTAACTTACCATGTTTATTCTCCATTGTCTGTAACATGTTCGAGATCTCCTTTTCTTTGTCTTTCTTCTTCTCTGGAGATATCGGAGTCAAACTCTTCATATTGAGCTGTAATATATTATTTAGAATTATTGAAAAATCTAGATTCAAGTCTTGGTGTCTTCATAAAATTTTCGGACCTCCACCGCATTTTTAATAGTGGAAACAGACAAAAATCTGTATAGATATTAATGACTATACGATTTTGATAAGAATTGGCCTGCAATGAATGGTTCGGTTCATTCATATCGACATCCATGAAATGTCGGTTAAAGAAATAATAATTATAATTCGTGATGATAATTTGCAAAAAGATAAAGTGAATGACAAATACCTGTATTTAGAAAGTATTAAATCTTGTTAGAATCTTAAACAAAATACATACAAACTGAGTTCGTAACTGTACCTCTTTCTCGAGATTTGCAATCTGCTCAGAAAGACGCAGATTCTCCCGACGAGAATGAACTAGGTCGGCATCAGCCCGATCCAAACGTTGACGAAGTGATTGTATCTGTTAGTTAAAAAGATACACGAGAAGAAATCAAATATTATGTTGGTTCCACTCCAAAAGCAAATAGTCTGTGTCATCAGATTACAAAGAAGAAAGTTACCAAAAATACTTGTTGATGTCTTTTGTATTTCTGATAGGTACATTTCAAGGTCAAAATCTAAAGATGCAAAAAATACGACCAAAACATAATTTTTATTACTCTAAAGCTCCAGCTTACCTCAGAGTTGAGACGGTTAGTTTCATGTTTGGCTTGTCGTTGATGACGTTCCATTGCCAAGCGAGCACTGGCCAACTCCTCTTCTAGAGACGCCTTCTCAGCATGAGCTTGAGCTAAATCAGCTTGCAAAGATGCTGAAACATTTTATATATTTGGATGACACTTCATACATGATTTAACAAAAAAGTGTGATATTACTTTATTGGTCCATAAAATAAGTCATCTTCAATTCAAACTTATAATTTCTAGATTTTACAAACAAACCACGTATGAGTATTGAATGGAAGGGAAGGAATTGTGATTTCAACGAAGGGAATAAAAATTATGAAGTTCATCACTTCAGTGTCAGGTCCTCTGTCTTTTATTTCTACTATATTGTCACTGGCATAATTTGTAACTTTATCAAAGCGAGCTATTTTAATATCAATCAAATCTACCTATCTTTGTATATTTTCCACAATCTCCATTCCAGTGTTACCTTCGGTCAGCTCTTACCGGTCTTATTCTTAAGATCCATCTTCAGTTCCTCGATGGTAGCATTTTTCATAGACAGTTCGCGTTTCAGCTCGTTCTCTTCACGGCGGTGTCTCTCCAACTCCAACTGGCAACAATAACAAGCATGAGAATGTTTCTATATCTGAGATAGCTAGCGTACAAACTTTGTTCTTTTTATTCCTCCAATTCAATCAAATCAAAGGATGCGAATCCCACTTTCAGTCGAAGTTACATTCTTATCAGTACCGTGAAGGATACGGGTCCGTGAATCGGCTTCTGGTCAGACTTGCATCACACTAGCAAGTTGTTAACTGATGATTTTGATGAAAGAAGGTAAGTACCTACAGTTTGCATACGTTATTTTGTTGAGCAACACTAAATATCTGCAGATTGAATACGCAATCGTAATAAACGGCGGTAAGTACCTGAAGTTTGGATACATTATCGTACTGAGCAGCCAGGTCGTGCTGTAGTTCATCAAAGTGTGCGTTGTAGCGTTGCTCAGCAGCACTTCTCTCTTGGATGGCTCGTCGGGCACCCTCGCCAGCTAGCTCGCGAACCTTGCTACGTTCTTTGGCTAAATCATCCTGGAAATAACTTGTATGTAAGGTACCTTCACGTCCAGTGGTGGTAACAGTTTGTCAAGAGGCCTATGTGACTAACATATTGTTATGGGATTTCAACAGTGCTTATATTTTTTTTTTACTGTATGATTTTGAAAGAACCGACAAGCCACCTGATGGAAAGTGTCTTTTTATACCCCTCTCCCTCAAGTAACTGTTTCACTGGGTCATTTTCAAATCATAATGACATTTCTTCCCGTTGTTTGTCATACCTTGAGTCTCCGCAGCTCGGTTTCTAGATTGTTTCTCTCTTCCCGTAGCTGCTGTTCCACATCTGAGCTTCTGCGGTACTTTCCGTCAAGATCTCCTTCGCGCTCCAAACTCAGTTTCAGCTTCGATATCTGAGCTTCGAGTGCTGACTTGTCTCTATAAAAAGAACATGTTTTAGAACATAATAATCATCAAACTCAACGTGTGTATATCAATAGCATAGACGCTCTCAAATGCGATTTTTGATTGAACTGATTAAAATGCGGGTTTGCACTTGTAAGCAGGTTGCATCGCGGTAGTTCTTAGCATTGTTTGGTGAAAATCCGTTCAATGGTTTTCGAGTTATTCGACTTTAACCATCGGGAGCGGTAAAATTGCCTCGTAATATTGATATTGCGTTTGAGTTTCAACTAACCTTTGCAAGTTATCAATCTGCCGCTTGAATCCGTCCAGACAAGTAGAGTCGACAAGACCAGAAGCCAGTTTGCGTTTATTTTCGTTGTTCTCTTCCTGAAAATCATCATCGGCATTATCATTATTTTATATTATCTATAGGATTATGACAGGAATCAGGATTTGGTCCTTCGAGCCAGTTAATTTTTAAGTGTTACAAAATCTTGGTTTTTTTAAACTCTTTTAGTGAAAATTATTTTCGAGGCATGGTAAAAAATCTTACCTGGACTTTCTTAAGATCAATTTTGGATTGTGCCAATTGTGCTTCTAGTTCAGCGATACGAGACTCGAAGACGATGTTGGGCCCTTCTAGTTTACTGGAACGAGGTTTAGCGGCCTTCCTCGCCTTTGATGGAGAAATCTTGGACAAAAAAGACATATGAACATTTTGACTGAAAAATCCAGCAATTTATTAAAATAAAGATGTATAGTAGTATTTTTATCAAGCAGTCGACCCCCGACTTCCCCTTAAGCTTAAGGGGAAGATATATAAAACTATCATAAGACCTGTCGTCCTGTATGGATCGGAATGTTGGGCCACTAAGGGAAAGGATGAAAGACGATTGCATGCTGCGGAGATGCGAATGTTGAGATGGATGTGCGGAGTAACAAGAATGGACAAGATTAGGAATGAGTATATAAGAGGAAGTTTGAAAGTTGCGCCAGTGATAGAAAAATTGAGAGGAAATCGTTTGTCGTGGTATGGGCATGTAATGCGGAGGAATGAAAGACATGTTACAAGGAGAGTGTTACAGATGAGTGTCGATGGATATAAGGGGAGAGGGAGACCAAAAAAGAGATGGATGGATTGTGTGAAGGATGATATGTGCCGAAAGGGTGTGAGTACAGACATGACAGCTGAAAGGGATGTATGGAAGAAGAAAACATTTTGCGCCGACCCCAAATGATTGGGATAAGGGCAGGAGAATGATGAGTCTGTTGGGACTGGTAAGAAGTAAATGACGATAAAAAAAACAACAAACCTGGCTGCATAGAATGTAACCTGTGTTGATCTAAGGATCAAGAAGAAGAAAGATGAATTTAACGACACCTTAGGTACACTATAAAATCCATGATTTTTTTATTATTTTTACTTGTCCAAATACGTGTATGTATGTATTCATTCATTCATCTTAAAGTAAGGACACTTACATTTTTACCCGACTGCGCCAGAAAGAGGGTTATGTTTTTCAAGTATATGTTTGTATATTTCTTTGGCACACTCTGTAGCCTAAATGGCTTAATGGATTTTAGCTTGAGAGGTGTCCTTGGATTCATTTTGATCCCCAGATTGACATAGGATACATTTTAATGCAATCGGTTTTTTATATGATTATTTTACAACCTGTATAAATATTTCTTTTACATCTTTGCATGCGCTCTTAAACCGCCTTCACGAATTATATAAATGAAAATTAAAATCATACATTTGCTCCTTCCAACCGAACTCACTTTATTATCGCTGTCCAATCCTGTGCTGTCACCAAGATCATCCAGCTCATCAGTCTCAGAGCCAGCATTGTACGTATGGAACATTCTGGAAATCAGCTTGTTCTTCTGAGCTTCGTGGAGATGCTCGTTCTCGGAGATAACCTCTTTCACTTTGCCGAGAAGGTTGTTCAGTTCATCCTAAGGAGACAGAAATATCATGAAAGCGTTCCAGACCACTTTCGTGAGAGTAATATTTCCCTGACAGCAATGGCCTATTGTGAAATAGACCCAAATTGAAATGAAATTAAATGAAACTATTTTATTCGAAGTAGGTAGCAATGTACTTTTCGAACGTCATTCTTTTGTCTACCTAATACGAGGTTCCTACCACTCGGAACGCGTATACCCACCGTATCGGGAAGTGTTTGCGGAGTGAGAAGAAACGGCGGGCCCTAAAGAAACTCCCTCCAACACATTTTTTGAAAAAAGTCTTATATTCTATTACGTCTCAATGCTAGGTCAATATGTTATCCTGGTCAGTGGTCGTCATCATCATCATATCAGTTGGAAGACCTCTACTGTTGAACAAAGGCTTTCCATAGACTTTTAATTAGCACGGTTTTAAGCCGTGTCCAGCGCAGCGAGTGGTTTTCAATCCACCTAGTTGACGGGTCTTCCAGTCCAAGTCAGTGGTAGTCCAGTTATATCATATATTTATTTTATAAATAATGAAACCCCAAGCATAGCTTTTCCATAACCCGTTGAGTGACTCTGAGCTTGGGGTTCCTGTTTTTCCTGATGTAGAAGACTCACCCGACAATACTGGCTCTCGCGTTCCAGCTGCTCAATGTACTCCTCTTGCTTCTGTATGAAGTTTATAACATCAGGGTTGGTTCCACCAGACAAGTCAGCAGCAGGAGTTGGTGCTGGTGGTGGAGCTGTTATCAGAAAAAAGCGACATTTAAACACATTTGAAAGTCATGCTCTCGTTACTTATTTGACTTACTCAAAGACCTAAAGTAGGTAGATCTTATTCTTGGTCGATGACACCAGAAGAATATGCTACTTATTCCATGCGTCGTCTATTGCCAATGAACCGACTAATTCGCGAAGTAACACTTCGAGCGTTTGATTGGCAGTTTTCCAGTTGGTCATTTCAGTTTCGGCTTCTAGTTTTTTACGCTTTCTGCTCAAGTACGTTGTCTTGATATATCAATAAGCAAAAGTTTTGGGGAACGAGAACCTTTGTTCCCACTAGTTCAGTTGTACAGTTCAGTTAACCCTACATCAAACGGAACGAAATACTTTTTCTTGGTTTAGCTGATAACTACAAAGAGAACGGTGTTAAATTACCCTGACAGACCTTTCATTATAAGATCTTACTGTGCGACAGTATTAAGTTTATCGGGTCAGTTCTAAGAATTTTAATGTTGTTTAACATCATCAATAGTAAACAAAAGTCAGCACTTTCTAATTAGAGTAAATAGCTTCCGTGGTTAAGTGGGTACTCCAGAAGAGATAAATTTCTGGCAAAAAAAATCGAGTCCTGGCAGGATAAAGTTTTGTTTCGTGTTTGGAATTTTTTAAAGCTCACTTGGTAATCATCATCTTATTATCTAAAAACGTCATCGATATCTTCCAGCAATGAGATATGTAAGATATCCAATGCGATGATGTATCTTCCCTCTTACCATTAGATAAGACGAAATCAGGAGCTTACCGATTCGTGGATCAAAAATCCTTACCAGTAACATTAAGAAGAGGAGACCCGACATTATGCAAGCTGTCCGCATATAGCGTCGCGTATTTGGCTGTCAAACGCGGTCTTGGCTTGTACTCGGTCAGTGCATAACTGCCCAAGTTGTACTTCTTATCAAGATCACCATCCGACTCGTCCAGGTTTTTGATCGAAGGAGACCCGTAGCTTCGGACCTGTGAAAGGAGATGACACATACACATATCCGTGTTAAGGTTGGGCAGAGCCACAAGTCATAAGAAGACTTACAACTACATTCGTTATCGAAGTCCTAAGATTTTTATGGCATATGGTGTTTTTTTTACGTATATTAGTAGCACGTATGGAGAATTAGAAATACACTGTAACTTACTATCTTATCAACATTATTAATCAGTTCAGCGAGCTTTCTCGTTAAGTTGTTGCCGTTATCTAATCTGTGGTAAAAGCCTTCCTATGTTGTATGTATAGTATAAATTAATTTATCGTCACCCCTTTAATAACCAAATTTTTCTTTTACACCAAAAATCTATACAGAATGATAAAAAAATGGTTTCTAGCTAATGAAATTGAATAACTTATAAACTCATAATCAAGTCGCAACGAAATTCTTGTACTTGAAAAAAAAATATTATTGTTTCTTTTTCGTTTACCTAATTATCAAAAATAAATGCGTTTCTTTATGTATTCAAAGTTAATTGTGTAAAGTTTTTGAAGGTAATCTATACATGATTCTGAGTAACCCCTTGAAATTTCAATGGCATTTTTTTTAACACCTGTATAAGGTAATACCAAAGAAAGACTCACACTTGGCGCATAGTTCCCAGGCAGGAAGTACCTCAGCTTGGACACAGCCTCTTTATAAGCCAACTCGGTGTAATCCGGGATCCTCTTCAGCCCATAGTTATCGAACTTACTTGGCCGCCTGGATGATAAATAAAAACTCATTTTGCAATCTATTTAAAAAGAAAAATGACAATAAAAACTTTTTAAACGTTGGCTAAAACAATCACATTGTTCTTTTCTATAAAAAGAGGAAAGAAATATACTAATATTTAAAAATATTTTTTGAAAAAAGAACGTCTGTGGTTGCGCATTGCGTCAAAGATATTGTTGCAATGGGATTTTACGGGATTGCGTATTGATTACGCGTTGCTATGGTAACGGTTGTTAACATAAACAATTGCTTGACAACGAGTACAGTCGACGACAAAATGGATTTGTGTTGATTTTTTTTATTCAGCAGCAAAAACTATTTTAAATATTTAATTTTTTACTGCCTATCTGATTATTGATCCTGAACCTATTATTACTGCCATCACGGTTTATCGAAATTTTCGGTTGAAAATTTCATATTTAAGGATGTTGTAGGACCTGGTAACAGAATGTTCTACTCATTATAGTGAACAACTTTTGCTGTTCAAAGTGAACAATTTTGTTACAAAAAATGCATATTTGCCGCATCAATACGCAAATCGCCAATGGTCGCATCGTCATCATCATCATCAGTAAAAAGAGTCACTAATTTTGCTGCACGTTGCCTATGGCTAACAAGATTATATTAAAAAAGTGTTTTCAAAACTTACTCACTTTTGTCTGTAATCTAAAAAAAATTAAAAAAACATTTACCTAATATTTTTCGGCCGTTTCAGCTTCCCATTCATCTCTTTGTCGGAACCCGCACTGGATCCGCTCTTTGCCCTATATCCCGTGGTTTTCGACTTGCCCAGATAACTCGTTGAGCCCATAACTCACTTGAAAATGACAAGAATATCGACAAAAAAACAAACAAACAGTTTTTTCCCCGAAAAAAGCAACACTGATTAAGAATTTGGTAAAAAGAAATATTTTTTCCTTTTTTTTTGGATACAGCTTAAAATTATGTCAAAATATTTACGGTATCGCTTCTTTTTGTATATTTTTTTACACTTTTTTACAAAAATCTCCCAGATTTTTTATAAAACGCGACGATGACTGAACATCGCCTGAAAGGGAATGGACTATTTGGAAATAAAAGTTTCGAGTTTCCTGTGTTCCGTCTCTTTCTCTCTCACATGGAAAACTGATGTTATGATCCCTGTCTAACCGGAAAAGTTTTCGTTTTGATGACTAGTCCAGGAGCTAAACGTGTATTTCACCGCTCAAAATGTAATAATGTTCGAAACAAAATGTTTTACACTGACCATTTTTTGTGTACCCTTTTACGCTAAGTATATGCATTTTTCTTAGATTTACTTCTCGTTTTTTAGCAATTACAGTGTCATAGAAAAAAAAGGAATTTGCAACTTGTTCTACGGGCTATTTACATGCTACTTTTATGCTATTTACTTATTAACCATTTGTCTTCTTTTTCTGTAATAGTAAGTAAATCTTTTAGTTATTAGCACCATTTATCACTCTAAAACATTCCTTTGATAATTTGGTAATAACTTTAATCACAGCACTATGCTGAGTTCGGGCCTTTTCGGCAACATGCATGTATTAATTTGTGCATGTATTGAATTGTGTCCTCACTAGTTTATAAGATTTTTTGATTTATGTTTTGTTCTATTTTCTTTGTTTTGTTGCTGAATAAACGTTTTTCTTTCTTTCTAATCCATTCTCATTTCGTAAACATTATTAAGCTCTACATTTCAACTCCGATTTTATTGAAATCAAGAAAATCAGCTACTCGCTCTTGGACTAGCGCCAGGCAGTGTCTAGCGTGATACCGAAGACATTTAATGCCTTTTTGGAGGGAAAATACGCTGCCTGTCACGCTATGACGCTCTGGAATCATGGGTTTCATAAATGATGATCAGAGTACGCGAATACAAACAATATTTTGTACCTAGTTTGTATACAGGGATTACCTTAATTGTACCTTAATTTTATAGCAAACCTAGGTAATATGTAGGTATATTTATAGCAACTTAGCTATCAATCATGTTACTAGCGTAAGTAGGGGCAAAGTATATCAAATAGACTGGTTTTGTTCCTTACCGGCGCCGACTGAAAATCAGCGCTGCAGGAAACTGCAGCTCATGTTGAGTTTCCCGGTCACGGCACATCTTCGTTTCTATATTGTATAATCAAAAATGATGTCTATTGTTTGGTTTGTGTATTATTTATTACTGTCATTTTCGGTTAAAAATTATATTCATTTTCTGTTACTTTGTTGTTGTTACTCTCTCGTTGTCGCTGCTCTCTGAAAGCGACCTCCCCCCCCCCCCCCCCCCGCGGGTACGGTCCGGAGACAGTCCATTCATACAGACGTCACTCAGTTATAGTAGCGATTACACTATCCTGAATTTAGGAAGCCATTAGATGTGCGTCAGGATGACGGGTATACCTCTGTAATTCTAATGATTTTTTCTGGACTAGATGATTTTGTTCAGGATTGCCGAAGATTCCTATTTTTCAATTTTTTTGCGAAATAAAGAGGTACACAATATTTCGTAAAGGTACACTGTATGTAGGTCCACGTATTCTAGAAAAAAATAAACAATTCAAATCGCAAACGCACACTTAATAATCCTTTTTTTATGGCAGAGGTGGCAAACGAGCAGACGGATCACCTGATGGTAAGCGATTACCGCCGCCCATATTGACACCCGCAACACCAGAGGAGTCACAAGTGCGTTGCCGGCCTTTGATATGGGAGTACGCTCTTTTCTTGAAGGTTTGAATGTCGTATCGGCTTCCTAAATTCAGGATAGTGTAATCGCTACTTCACTCGCTCCCATCCTTTTTTTTATGGGACAGGAGACAAACGAGCAGACGGATCACCAGAGGAGTCACAAGTGCGTTGTCGGCCTTTGAAATGCGAGTACGCTCTTTATTTGAAGGTTTGAAGGTCGTATCCTACGTGTTAGAAAGGGAGATCGTAGTAGATAAGCAGCTCGAACGATTTGTATGGAGTGTCCGGGTGTAGTAGTGGCTAGTCCTTTCACTCCAATACAGGTCACGGGTTCGATTCCCACAACGGTTCAACTTCGTAGAACTCGGTTTGGTTGGGACTTGGGAGGTAGAGAATTTTCAAATTCCACTTGGCAACAGTGGTAACAGCATGGAGTGAAGGGAGCCAGTTCTCCATTGCCTTGGGAAATGTTGGTAATCCTGCTTCCATCTTCGACATCATCGCTCACACTATGGTAAGCTTAGGTTTCTTCAATAGATAGAGAGACAATTTTACTGAAAACGGCAATAAAATTAGATTCCATTACGTATAGAGCTCAACTTTTTTCTGTCCTACCCTACACCTATTTTGTTTAGGAAGTATAAATAAGATAACGTGACTATAAATCTGAAGGTGTGTCTGTGTATCTATTGGTGGTGGATTTAAAATAGTTGACCAACATCATCATCAACCAAAGACGTCCATCAACAAAGGCCTCTCCCGAAGATTTCCACATCGAACGGGTGTACACTGTTGTACACTGTTGCATCCAGCGACTTCGGCTACCTTCAATAGGTCGTCGGTCCACCGAGTGGGAGGCCTGCCTACGCTACGTCTTGTCGCCTTATCTAAGTCTTGCCACCAAACATCAAAGTTAACAGCATCGATGTGTTCCGGCATGAAGATAAAATAGCCAGTTCTCTTGCGTTGGGGAATCTTGGTAAGCCCGCTACCATCTTCGGCATCATCATCACTTACCATCAGCTGAGATGATGCCAAGGGCTTACCAATTAAGGATCTTTAAGGATTCAAAAAGTCTTAGAGTGCGCGGTCGCCACTCTAAAACTTTCCTGCCCCACGGCCATCTGTACGACGAGCTACGTGTTGCTGTTATTATACGAGATTGGTATAACATGGTATTATTTCTGTATAGATATTATCTCTCTGTCCTATCTATGACCTGGTGCCATGCCGTGCATGTCTCCAACTTCGCGTGACTATGACCCGTTATGAGACACAGCCTTCTTCAGACGCAAAACCCACAGAGTTTATTGAAAATCAATACTTTTGCTTGACTAGTCATTTTTTATACAGAGTTTTATAAAATCTTGCCGGAGAGCACAGGCTTCTGCTTATTATACTGATCGACTTTCCCTAATGACCCCATACAAAAAGTCAACTTTCCATACAATGTTGACCAATCTGCTGTATGTAGAGATGGGTTTTTGCCCGGGCATTTTTGGGCATTTTGAATAAATGCTCAATAAACGTCCATTTACCCCATACAAATTGGGCATTTATTGGGCGTAAATGGACGTTTATTGGGCATTTACTCAAAACTGCCCGGGCAAAAACCCATCTCTAGCTGTATGTATGAAATTTCAGAAAAAATATAAGAGGATAATCCCAACAACTTTATAAAATGCATAAACAGACATTAATAAAATATACGCTGTGCGTACTTTCTCGCGAATCCGCTAACCGGGGGTTTCTTCGAAAAAGTTATTCAGTTTCAAGAGTAGAGCCCCTGTTTAAATTTCCGGGTGTCTTTATAAAACTCTGTAAAGAAGTACCTAACTCGGCTCTAATCTACAGTTCTTGCTGACTCAAGATGGTCACGATCTAGGGTCACGATATGAAAGATGAAGAAGCGTGGCGGTCAATGGTTAACTGTGGCTTTTACCACAGATTAGATAATATCGTAATTTACTCATCACATTGAACAACATTTGTTCTATGACTTTGCTGAATTTGGACTCTCTATAAAAATTGTCTATACAGTTAGCTGATAAATTTTTTTGAAGAGTTCAATATTTTTTTGAGACTTCAGCTCCTTAGCCAGTCACATCCTATTTTAAGTTGGTATGAGGGGTCATAAAAAAGGACGAAGGATGGTAAATAAATAAAATGACAAAAATGTTATTTTATAATTTTATTCAGTAAAAAACTAGTGTTAGTCGTTTTGCTATTTATGATTCTCTTAACGAACTAACAGTCTCCAAAAAATTAAGTAAATCATGATAGGTACAGGTGAGAATAATCCAGAATTTTAAAACATAATTTTAGTTAAAAAAATTAAATTTTCAACTTAAAATGACGCTACAATTACTCGGGAAAGCCACAGAGCTACCAACGTTAGCGTTAACATTTAATCTGAAAATCTCTTTTGTGATTGGCTGTTTGATCCGCCATTTTTATTTAGCCTCTTTCGTATTTGTTGAAACGCTCACAACCGTTATTTAAAAATTACATTATACGCTCTGTAAGTATTCTTGTTTTGTGTTTGATTAAAAAGCAAGGCTACAAGTTGATACATAAAAACTAAATTTACAAAAAAACAGAAAAAGTCTTAACAAAACAGATCTGAAACAAATACCTATTTATTTTGTTGTTGCGAAATAAAATTAATTTCTTATTATTGTAAAATTCATACTTTTTGGTGTTAGTAACTAACCATAAAAAAAGCTTAAGATTAAAAAATAAATAGATACTTTTTATTTAACCAACATTTTTCCTCAATTTTAATTGCACATTTTAGGTAATATTTTTGTTAAGTAAATATTTAATGCAATGGCACTTTAGAATAAATACATTAGCAATATTAGCAACTATTTGACATAAAGTAGACACATAGGATGTAAAAATATGACCTTAGATCTTTAATTTTGGTAAATTACTTCCCTAATGTTGAAATGTACAAGTTCCGAGTTGTAGGTTTGTACTAGTATGAAACGAATACGATTTAAAAGTATATGTACAGCATGTACTTAAAAAAAATAAGAATTTTGCATTCAGTTACTTCGTATCATGTATATTTCGAGGCATTCCTGATTAGATACCCGCTCTGCCCTCATAAGAAGCCCGCAATGTATATTGAGTTTCCTTATACATTGCGGCTATCTTTCTTACGAGGGCAGCGCTGACTACCGATATCTTTTACACCTAGGGTTGCCAGGTGTGGTGAAAAAAAACCGGACATGTTTTTTTTATTTTAATTAATTTAACAAAATTACCAAATTACAATAAAACTTAAAATCTTTTGTCCGGTTTACCAAGGTTTTCTTGACCGGACAGACATAAGTAAAACCGGACTGTGCGGTCGGAAACCGGATATCTGGCAACCCTATTTACACCATATGCCTATATTTATTTCTTATCGCAAAAATATTTACAATTAATTAATATTTTTTGTGTATATGTAGGTAGGCGATTTGTATTAGATACTTAGTGTTGATCGAAACTCATTCACAATTAAAAATTAACACTTGTAATACAAAGTACGTAATAATAGGTTTCAATAAATTATCATGTAATTTGTGCTATATTCGGAAGTTTCAAACATACAGAATGTTTGGTAAAATTTAATAAATTCAGACTATTTAAAAAAAATGATTTCCCATAAAAAAAAGATTGAACTACTTCGTGTTTTTTTAATATTTCAACAAAGGTGCAGATTTGATGGTTGTTTAGATTCGAGCGCAGAAGACGCATTTTTCTATTTTACCAAACTGTGCAGTGTTTGGGTTATTATGGCACACGTGAAGATAAGTTCAAAAGCCATATTTACATACAATTATAATATTCATGTTGTTAATATTTGCCTTAATTTTAATACTGAAGAAAAAGAACGTAAAAATAATATACAGAATGTAAGAAAATAGTCGTAGGAGCCGTTAACTGGAGCTACTGTTTAGCCATCATTCTGAAAATCTTTTACTCTACGAATTTGTAAAAATTAATAATTAGTTTCTTCACGAAATTGCTCAAATAGCTGATCGAGCAAATCAAGATTAAAATATACTTATATGATCGATTTATATAGATAGTCCAATTTTTTGAAACAATTTCAGAAAAGTCGTATATCAAAAGTTTTTAATTTAATAACGATGACTAGAAGCCACAAGAAACGGTTCCTACACCTATTTTGGTACGCCCTGTATACGGTAATAGTAAAATAACTATTAAAGTTAGTTTTACGTTAAGTACAAAGTTATGCATTCATTTCTACTTAGGTACACAATATTAAATCATATTAATAGTTTTCTATACAAAATTGTATATTTCACGAAAATAGTATTATAAAAACAGACGGAATCATTTATTATAAATGCAATTAGTTTTCCTTTAACGCTACAGTCATTTAAGCTCATTGAAATTTGTTTACAACTTGCTTGACCCAACTTCCTCTAAGATCATCAGCTATATCTGTATTGGGATCATTCGTATTTCTATCTTTGTCATTTGTATTTGAAACATTCGCTATTTCTCTCTTACTTTCACTGACACTTCTTTCAAAAGTCGCCACTTTAGTTGTAATAGAAGTAGGTTTAGGTATTTGAGTTGAATTTTTCATAGAAGTTGTTTTCATGGAACTTTTAGATAGCTGTTCTATTTCCATCCGCCTTTCTAATACAGATTTGGAAGTAACTTTAGGTGGTTCTATAGATGATCTCTTTTCAGCATTAGGTTTTGATTTGCGAGTAGCTGAATCTAAACTGGCTCGTTCAAAACTAAGTCTTTTCATGTGAATATTACTCGGTGGTTTCAAAGTTTTATGTCCATCTGTATGTTCTGTTGATCTTCTGTCTGTCTTTATTTCTTTCTGTTTTAAATCCGTATTTAAATCGCTTTTGTTTTCATTGTCCATAAGCTCTGTTGATGTAGATTTAGATCTAAGTATAGTTTGCTTAGTATTAAATGTATTGCTCTTAACAGTCGAAATAAACGATTCTGAAGATTTTTCTTCTTGGCTCCTGACTTGATGATATTTATGTAAAAAACTTCTGCCTTGAAAGCCATGTGTTGAAGGAATATTTGTGATTTTAGGTTTTGCAGGAACAGGTGGGGCTGTTTTTGTTTTAGTTGTTTTATCCACATTCTGTAGGTTCTGAGATTTATCATTAATCTTTGAATATTTATCTATATTATGCTGAATAGTATGCGTTGTTACTGTGAGTCTAGATTGCACACTGTTCTTTTCATTAACAGTACTTGTGACTGTCACCTTTTGGGATTTGAACGAATTGCTTTTAATTCTCTCAATTTTAGTTGCTGTTTTATTTTTATTAATCGAATCTGTTTTTGTTTCCTCTCCTTCTTCTTGGTCAGAATATACAGCCGAATCTCTAAATACATCTTCGTCAGTCACATTTTCAATTTTCTCAAACGATTTCTCATAGTAACTCTCGTCTGCATTTATTTGTCCACAGTCAGATTTTTCTTTACTACTCGTTGTATTTTTACTGTCTTGAGAAGTACCTTCACTTGAAGATGTTACAAACGATGAATTAGAGAATAAACTATCTGGCCTCATAGCGTTTTTATTGATAAGAACATTTACATTTTTGAGTGCTGATTTTTCGCTGACTAAAGTGGTGGGATCTACATAATCAGCTTGGGCTATTCTGGCGCCCAAATTCCTGCTACCTTGCATGTAAATGGGTAATTTGTTTAAACTCTGATAAGAACTAGTATTTAACTTACAAGAAACTGTACTACCAACAGAACTAGATATGTTAGTCACCATGCTTACACTTTTCTCATAACTTGGTCTGATTATTTCAGGTTTGTGTATGATATTATCACAGCTATGGGATAGAGATTCCAAATTATTCTTTTCATTTTGGCTTTCAGTTAAAGTTGTATGATCGCAGACGCTTTTACTCAGCGCATCCGTATTAGCGGTGAATACCATAGTTGATGTTGTTGGACTATTATCGGTAGATGTTATCACAACTTTGATTTCGTTTTTCATAACATTGTTTTGTGAATCTTCTTTAGGTTTTGTTGTTTTATGAGGTTCAGTTTTATTTTGATTATCATCTGAAGGATCGTCACCAATGATGCTTCGAAATCTTTGTAAAAGATTCTTAGAATAACTACGGGGATTCAACGCTGATCTTTTCTCATTTGTAGGACTTTTTAAATCAGATTTATTACTATCAGGGCTACTTTCGTCATTAGCATTGAGTACGTCAACATCTTCAACATTTTTGCTTGGTGTTTTATATCTGAATCTACTGAGAACATTCTTAAGAGATAAAACATTACTTGTGGGTTTATATATCTTATGTTCCGGATGCACTACTTCAGCAATTTTGGATTTATCTTCATCATTCTCTGTCGGCAAAACTTCACAGGAATTAGTCAAAGAAGTATCCATGTTTGGTTGCGACACAATCAAAATGTCTTCATTTTTATTTTTATCTAGATTAGTTTCAAAGTTAGTTTTATAACATCTATCGATTTCTTCTTCTAACTCCAGAGTTGATTTGCTTATATCCTGTATATCCGAGTCATTAGACTCCGTTCTTTTGTTAAACTTTAGAATATCCCCCTCATTCATGTAATTTTCAACGTCATCGTAACTTATCTCACTTTGATCTGACGCTATTGTAAATGGCCTGTCTGTGCTCATTACTTTTCCTTCTCTATTTAAATAGGTTTTACTGTTACTGTTGGGTTTACATTTGAATGTGCTCAGATTATTATCATCTGGATTATTTGTAACAACTTGAAAGCTTCTTGGTAGTGATCCTGATTTTCTATCTCTAGACATATTGAAATGTTCTTTCTGACGGCTTAGCCATATTTCTGGTGTATTTGGACTTTGTAGATCACGGCTCATAGGCAAGTAATCATTGGTTATAGTTTCGGAAGGATCCTTCTTTCTTCTACAGACCTCAACAACATTATCATAAACATTTTCATCCAAGAGTTCTTTTGGAGGTCCCTGGTTTTCCATAGTCACATAATAGTCTGTCGACTTACACTTACTTTCAACTTTTTCATGTAATTTAATGGGTACATCGTAAATACCACTATTATCTGGGGTATTTAGTTTATCAAATGATAGATAAACGTAATCAGAGTCCGGACCAACAGCTTTTTTAGATCGTCGAGGTTTTGGGGGAGATTGCAATCTTGTTGGTCTTGCAACATGAGAAGAATGTTGCATTACTTTACTTTTATCATCAACTTTAGTGTCAACTCTTAACGTTTCATAAATATGGTCGTCCTCGTCTATATTCACAGCTTTATCTGTTTCGTCCTGTGGTTTTACATGTTCAGATAACTCTTCATCCTCCTCTTTACTCGTATCCAAGTTTTCTGAAGTTTGTCGACCATATTTAGGTTTAAGTTTAGTAGATTCTGCATTCTTTGTAATAATCACTTGCTCTGGATTGGAATGAGATTTCAGTAATCTTTGATGTCGTCTCTGAGCACTATTTCTTAGCTGCTGTTTTTTCAATAATTTTTGGAATTCCCTATTTTGCATCAGCAGTTGTGATATGATCTGTTCTAAAGGTTGCTCTGTTTCTTCTTCTACTTGTGTTTCTTCAACTTTTTCTTCTGTTTCTGGACCTTCAGTGATAACTTTCTGTTTGTTTAAGAACTTTACCTTTTCAAGCTCGTTCTTTTTAAATGAATCTGTTTTTTCTAAGAGTTTCTTATAAGTTTCCTCATCAATATCTTCATCTTTGCTGATTTGTTCTGACAAAGTAGTTTTTTTGATATCATCAGTAGGTTTTTCAACATTAAGACTATCGTTAGATTCAGATATGTGTAAAATATTTTCAGTGGAAACATCAGTTGACAAATCCGCATAAAATTTTGCAGTAGTATCAGATCCGAGTCGCAAACCTTTGGATCGGTTTTTCTTAAGCTTTGTAATTTTCTTTGGAATATTTTTTGTGTTATATCTTTGTATTTCCAAGTGCGCTTTTGATGAAGTTCCTTGTTTCTTTGAATCTGTTTCAGGGTCGGATAAAATGGTGCCTCCGTTTAGTTTCACTTTCCTCGTTATTTTATTGGAGCCACAGTTTCGACATTCAAACTCAATCTTCTCGTTTCCCTTGCTATCGTTTCTCTCGCTGTCACTATCTAAAGATTTCTTCAGAACTATATTATTCTGCTGCAGACCAGGTTCAGATTTTCGTCTCCAAGTACCAATTTTTGAAAGCTTGGACCTGTGCGGGTCGTCTTTCGACTTAGATCTCAAAGTGTCTGTTTTGTGTCCGTCATTAGCATTACACCTAGACTTCCGTATATACAACGAACTTACAGAATCGTTCACAACAATATTCTCTTTGATTTTAGCACATTTCAGACAAGTTTTCTGTAAGTTCCGAACATTGATCAATGCGTTATTAGTCGCATCCATATCTTCTTTGTTTTTACTCTCTGTATAACCAAATATATTATCAGAAGAATGGTACCCTCTGTTCTTCTTTAAAGAACCAGAGAATTCTTTACTAAAACTTTCTTGTGACGATTTAAACTCGGAACATTTACAACCAGATTGCTTCCTTTCTAAATGCTCAGCACTTCCAGAATCAATGTAATGCAAAGTTCTATCGCATTCTGGGCATTTATCACCGGCTATTTCATTGTTTTCGTTTCTGCAACTACAGTTATCGTCTTTTTGTTTGTCTTTGTTTAGTTCGAGTTCGCAATCGGAGCAAAGATCGACATAACAACTATCGCAAGTATAGTCAGTGCCTTTTTCTGCTGAAACTTGAGCGCAGTCACAATCTTGATTATCTGTTCTTGAAGTTGGTAAAGTATATTTTCTATTGGTCTTCTTGAGTCGACCTCTTATGCCGTTTTCAAAAGATTTTCTTCTTTCTCGCTCTAGTTTGCGTTTCTCAAGGTATTCCGGAGCTGATAGCTGCTTTCTCATCGATGCTTGAGTTATAAGATTGTGAGACTTCTCGGCCAGAATGTCATCTGAAATGTAGCCAGAATGTCATGTGAAATGAAAAGCATAAAATAAAAAATACGACTACAGTAAAATTTTGCAGAGGACACAAACTTTTTGAGTTAAATATAGAGTAAATATTTCCTTTAACTGAACAAGTTTTTATGTTTTTTTAATGTATTTTATAATTTTATATTATTCTTTCCTGATGAGTGTTCTCTATCTAAACATACTTAGTACAAATGAAAATGTTTTAACATTAGTCATAAGTAAATCATTTTTTTTTCTATGTGTCTGCCACCTACTTCAAATTGATAAAAGGCTTTCTTGATTCTTACCATCTGTCTTATTCTGTCCCAGCTCCATCACTAGCTGTCTGGCATGTGATGGGATCACGGCGTTGTAGTTCTCCAAGATTACCTGTGATAATAATCAATACATTAACTAAAATGAAAGCCGATGGGTCCTGAGTTTGATGTTTTACACAATTAAACGTGCTGTAATGCTGTTCCACAGCATGTGGTGTTGCGTTTAGCATTAGCCATCACCTGTGGTCACCTATAGGCAGGACTTCTAGCAAATATGCAATATCTCGATGTTGAAGGTATCCTTACAAATTTTCCCTTCGCCCTCAAAATTATGTAAATCTACGTAAATTTTAAAGCGAAAAAGTCCCACTTTGCTGAGTCGTAAACGAAACTGAACCGTCACATTCGAGTCGTTGACGCTGAATCGGGTATACTCGGCTCCAGTCTGTCGGTGAAGCGGACGAGATACTGTCATTAATATTGACAGTCCATCGTTTGGTATCATTACTAAAATACAGTCAATATTACTGTCAGTCTGGTCTGCTTTACGCTAAATCGCACATTTACAGATTGAAAGTATCCTTTTAACCCACATTTTAGTTTTCACTTCTATCGTGACGTCATTAGCACACCAAAGCCTTGTAAATGTGGATTGTTTGTTAAGTTTATCTTCTTGTCGTGTGGCATAATTTTACCGTACTCGTGTCTATCACGAAGGATAGATAGCATTTACCTAATTTTGCATTTAGCGTCACGTTAAGCGGACCGGACACTATCAGTAATATTGACAGTATTTTTACATCAATATATTCTTAATCCATTGTTTACTTACCGTCAGGTGTTCATTCCAATCTACACTATCAATGTATTGTCAATATTATTGATAGTGTCTGGTCAGTGCACCAATGAGATTTTCGAAACTTACGTGCATTTTCATACCGACTGCTTTAACGGTGAAGGAAAACATCGTGAGGAAACCTACACATCTGATTACTAGTTGTGTATTATGGTCGCGTTGCACACGTCCGTAGGTGTAAATCTTAAATGCCCTACACGTGACCAAGAGTGATGATAAGTGCAACACCAATCAACCGCCGACTATAATTTGGGGATAGGACGGTTAAATTGTGCAACACGATAAGAGAAGAGAGAGATAGTTTCTGGTCCGCTTTAAGTTAATGATACTTGCCCGTTTGAGCAGCAAAGTCCACTCCCGCTTATGCCGCGGCGACCGCGCCTGCAGAGTGAGCTGCGCGCGCGGCGCGTCCCACGGGATCACGTGGAAGGACAGCGGCGCGCCCGCTATGGACTCCACTAGCATCATGTTGTTGCACTGGAGGAGAAATACAAATCCAAATTGTTCAGGTATATCATAGGACTTTATACGGTAGATTATTCTTTTCATTCTTTTTTGAATGTGTAAATTTGCATGCTGTAGCAGTTATGACTGAACAAGAGATTATTTGTTGCCAATGACCAATATGACCATATTAATTATGTACGAGTAGGTACCTTGTTTAATGGCAACAAAAAAGAAAAGAAAAAGCTATCGTATTGTATTATGATATAAAGAAAATATAGAATAACACTAAATTAAAATCAGTCTCTTTAAATTAAAATTCTAATTTCGATTATAACACAGGTAACGTTAAGGCGGATGCTACACGGTCGCCAACAAGCACCCCAACCAAGGCGACATTCGTTGTTTCCACCCGTGTAGATAAAGAAATTTGGTGACCAACCCTGCCGTACAAATTAACACAGAATACAGAGTTCACACACATAGAACACAGTAACAGATTTGGCGCGAATGATTTTGAACTTTATTCGTACCGCGAATACAAGGTTCAAAATCATTCGCGCCAAATCTGTTACTTACTGTGTTCTTAATTTGTACGACAGAACCACGGTCTACACGGTTGGAAATAACGAATGCTACCTTGGTTGGGGTGCTTGTTGGCGACCGTGTAGCACCCGTTTAAATCCTCCTACTTGGTGCACGGGTAACCTAGTGAAAAGTCGCGGGAAACCGATGGATATGGACAGCACAAGACCGTTCAGTGTAGAAATCCGAGTGGAAAGCCTTGTTTTGGCCGATGATAATGATGAAGAAGGTTTAATAAATATTTTTCTACTTCACGCTCTCCTCACCATAATATGAGATTTGTAGGCCAGTATCCCGTCCTCCCTATTCTTAGTGACCAGTAGCATTTTGTCGAAGAGAAAAGCATGTCTCATTGCTTTTGCGCCGAACACTCTGCAACAGACGTGAAAAATAATAAATATGGTCCTTCGACCTTCTTCGAGATTTCAGTGACTTTGTTATGCACGTTAATACATAGAGATTAGAAGCACAAAAAAATGATATTACTACTGTTTATTTTTAAAACATATCATCATATTTAACTTTCATCAATTGAAAAAAAGTCAAAAAAGTACCTATTTGAGTATTATTTTATAAAGTTATTCACATTTTCATTAAATAACCAACCTGAATGTCCCTTCGGCGCACAGTTCTCCGTAAGTAGTCAAATCCGGGCCATTCCATCCGTACAGGAGTGACTGGATCTCCTGAAATAACAATTATAACCACTTAGGAATCCACCAGGGAATCCTAGTTTGGGGCCAGATGACCGTGTGTGATTTGTCCCAGATATTATTATTATTATATGGGTATCTTTATTTATCTCCTTCTTCGAAGGGTAGGGGCTTTACATCCAGACACGCGGACCTTAGCCAAACGTGAAAGGATCTGCATTTAAGATAGAGCTGGAAGTGAGGAACTTCCTGGTAATCCGGCAAGTGTTAAGCACGGTGGCTTTCTGTAGCAGGTGAGTGACATGGTTCGGGATATGTAGGCTATCGAGGCTATCTTTTAAGGTCTTAGGAATGACACCGGTAGAGGAGATAACTATGGGTATAATATGAACTGTCTGTACTTTCCTCTGTGCTTTAATTTCTATTGCTAGGTCTCGATATTTGTTGAGTTTCTCGGATATTGTGGCCTGAATGTTGTGCGTATTTGAAATAGCAATGTCAATCAGGTATGCTGTGTTATTTTATTTGTCATGGACTGTGATATCAGGTCTGTTGAAATGGACTGTTTTGTCTGTAAGAATCGTTCTATCCCAATATATTTTATGGTGGTTGTTTTCGTGAATAGTGGAAGGCTTGTATTTATAGTAAGGATCTTTTTTCCCTATGAATTTCATACTGTGAGCAAGGTGTTGATGAACTATGGCGGCTACTTGGTCATGTCTGTGTTTATAATCTGTCTGTACTAGTGATTTGCAAGCGCCGGTGATGTGTTGTATTGTTTCAGAGGTGCTGTGACAATGTCTATATAGGTCAGTTTGGTTGGTCAGATCTTTACTTATGTATTTTCTGTAGTTACGTGTTGCTATAACTTGATCTTGTGTTGCAAGCATAAATGCTATTATTATTAGTGATCATTATCAATTTTATTTTCTTCACCTTTTATATAGATGTGTTCATCATCATATAAAGCTTCAAGCTTTCAAGATGCATTGAATGATTTTCATCAACCTCCCCAACATTCTCATCATCATCTCTAACCAGGTCGCTCTATACATGAAACTTCCACAAGGCGTCCATTTTATATGCATAATAGAAATAATTAGAGTAATAAAAATTTACAAATAAGAAAATAAAAGATAAGAAATGGGCTTTAACTGCGGCCTAAGAAAATCTATCGTGACCACTACCCCTATTAAATGAGATCCTCGAATTTAGAAAAAGGCCAGTCTTAATTTAAATTAGACATAAAATAACAAAATGAAACCCTGTGTATCTAGCTCTTACCTGCACACGGACTGCATGTTCGTGCCTCCTCTTCATGTCATCGATATGTTGAGCGATTCCCGTCATCTTCAACAGCGCATATTGCGTCTCGCTTGAAGCGCATTGCTTTACCACATTCTGAAATATATAGGAAAATGCCCGTTAAATAAAGACATCGATAGTTCAAAGGGATCGGACCAAGTATGCTTCCTTGTGGTACGCTTATAAACCCTTCTATAACTGGACACAACATATTCTATCTAATAAAAAGTATATGTCTATATATAATATTTAGAAATACTTATATAAAAATTTGACCCTTCTTTCATATTTTTATGCTTTCTATTTCTTTTAACAAATATCGGAATAAGCATTGAGTCAAACCCCTTAGCAAAATCTAAAACAAAGAGTAAAGTATTACACCGATCTAAAACGTAAGCGCGCGTAAAAAGAGATGTATTAACTAATTTTACTCTTAATATTGTTTGTACTGATTTTAAAAAGTATGAAGCTTGATTGCGAGAATATTCTAAAATCGTGATAAATGCAAAGTGTGTCAGTAATAAAAAAATATGTTGCTAAAACTGACCTGCAAAAGCAGATGATACTTGAGAATCCTTTGCACTGGTTTCAGGAGATATGACGCTAAGGGTAGAGGATGCCCCAATGCTAGCTGTCTCTCTCTAAACTCTCTTGCACTATGGCTATTCGACGCAAGCGCTGCTAGACGCTCCATGGTGCGGGGATATCCTGTAATATAAGGTGTGCACATAGAATGACGATTTAAAAGAATGAAATATTTAAACAAAAATATTATGATTTTTTTATTTTTATTTTTTTATTGCCACCGTCTAAAACGTTCGAAAACTTCGGAAGAAATAGTGTTGGACTATCCAAGTGGATTGATGATCTTGTCAGACTTGCAGAAAGCTGCTGGATGAACGTGTCTCATTACCTTATTTGTGAGAACTATACAATCTTTTTATATGTATGTATGCATCTTTTTGTATCTTTGACGTGGACGTGCATGTTAACTAATAAAACCAGCCATGCATCCATCCCAGAATATCGTGTGTTCCCGTCTAATATCTTCCCTAGTAAAAAACGACGATCACACATATTGAGTTGACTTATTACTCGAAAGAAGATTTTAAAATGTGAATTTAAATATGTATTTGCCATACAGAACAAATTTGATGGAACTTAGACATACGAATAACATAACACCGAACTACTTTTAAGTCTATGGGAAAGGTTCGCTAGTGGACGTCTTCCGACTAATACAATGGTGTTAGAACTTTTAGGTTATTATCTTACCGGTGCAATAAGAAGTATAAACAGAGAATCCCGAGGTATTGTTTACAAAACATCTCGCTATGCAAGTGGCATCCAGGCGACAGGTGTTTAGTTCCTCGCACAGGGATCTGGAACAAAGCGAATATCACGGTTACATAATCGATATAAAATTAAATAAGTTTTACACATAAGTATTTCGTTTAAACAATGCTGCTGCAGAGTAGAATATAACAACATGGATATTTTTTTATACAGGGTGACTTTAAATTAGTTCTTGATACGAAAGTCTATGCATGTACTCATGATAACAAACAACTTTCCCTAAGAAACCCATATTCAAATCGCAAAAAAAAATTTTTACTCTCCATACAAATCGATGAACTGACCGGCCAAATTAGTATGAAGAGTCCAAAATTTTTTTTTGCGATTTGACTATGGGTTCCATGAGGAAAGTTGTTCGTTATCATGAACACATGCATAGCCTTTCGTATCAAGAACTAATTTAAAGTCACCCTATATAGGTAGATAGGTACTATGTAGTTCAGTGCCTGTAAATACATTCAAACTGTAACCTATTTATGGAATTGTTAACTTTTTTTGTTGAGACCAGTTAACCAGTACTCTAGATTAAATCTAATTGGGTTTAAGTATCTATAATAATATCGATACTTTATTTTTAAATTTTTTTTTTCTCAACAACTCGAAATGCATAGAAAAGTGCTATGTTGTAAGCTCTACATTCAAAATCTTTGATTAGAAATTGAGAAACCTATGTTCTATAGATTTTTTGTAATTATTTATGGTCAATTAAAGTTGCCTTGAATTAACTTCAATCCAAACTACACGAGATCAAATTACACATCACACATCGGAATTTAGTGGGGCAGTAAAGTAAATTGGAGAACGGACTACATAGTGACGTAGGACCAGGGTTCGCAATTATTTTCTTTGATAATTATCATGATAGTTATCGGATAATTATCTGATATTTATCCGATAATTATCAGTGCTAATTTATTAATTTTATAACTAAGTTTTGACTTACAGGTTATAATTTCATCACGTAATAATAGTAACAAAATTGAACACAAATACAAATTTTACTAAGTACTAGCTTCCGCCCGCGACTTCGTCCGCGTGGACTTCAGAATTGTGACAGGAAAGAAAGAAAATAGATAGCGCCATCTAGTGACGAAGTGGAAATTTTGAGTTTTTAAGCATTCCTACGGGAACCCTTAAGTTTTCCGGGATAAAAAGTATCCTATGTGTTAGCCGAGTGCTTTATATATCTACCTAACAAATTTCATCTAGATCCGTTCAGTAGTTTCGGCGTGAAAGCGGAACAAACAAACATCCATACTTTCGCATTTATAATATTAGTGAGATAAGATGAGATGAGATTTTGTGTGTTGAACACATTTTTTGTAACTAATTTTTGAAGTTTTTTTTTTAATTTGATATTTAACTCATTAAAATATGCGCGGAAGTGGAAAATCACATTTGGATACAGGTAAACTTAAGTAAAGCGGCATAATAGCTTAACATTTTTATGATTCTTATTATAATCAAGATAATTATCAAGGTATATTTATCAAGATATCAAGATAATTATCACTTCGAACCCTGCGTAGGACTACGGAACCCTATAAAAGCAAGAGAAACAACAAACTTATGTTTCTATTACAGTCACCTCTTCTGATTCTGATTCTGGTAAAGCAAACGGTAACCGAACCCCCAAACCACAGCGTGTATCTATTTCACGGGCCATTGTTACTTAAGTTGCGTTAACCGAGGTCCCGGTATTACAAAATTTATAATGCTTGGATTATTTTACGTATATTTTATTGCATACTTCGGATTATTTAACTATTATCTTAAACTTATAAACATTTTCAGAACAATGTTAACTTTTACATTATAATAAGTATAGCTCTTCGCTTCTCTATTGTTCGCTCCTTTAGGAATGTTAAGTCTAAAACTAAAACATTCTTACGTCATTCACCATCAGAAAAACTCTGTAGGTATCATTTCTAAATCCACATAGGGAACTAACCTATTTTCTTTCGAAAATTTTAAAGGTGCAATAGCATCATCTCACCTGATGGTAAGTGATGATAATGCCGAAGATGGAAGCGGGCTTACCAAGATTCCCCAACGCAATGGGGAACTGGCTGTCTTATCTCCACGCCGAAACACATCAATGCTATTAACATTGATGTTTGCTAATGGTGGTAGCTAGCCAGGCGGGCTCCGAAAATGTCCTACCACCAACCAAACCAAGTCCCACAAAGTTGGATCACGCCAGAAATCGAACCCGCGACCTCCTGATAATAAATGAAGCGAGCGGGCATGCTACTGGACAACGGATCTCGACAATATTTGCGGGGAAAATTAATGCAGCTTGATTACCTAATAATATGTATGATAGTATTATTTATTTCATATCAGGATTAATTGATTAAAATAATTAAAACTAAAATAATCCTCGGTAGAGCCCTCCGTAATCCTAGTCATCTAAAGTAGCCACAACCATAGCGAACCTTGAAGTTTCACGCAAAGTTAAACACACAGGAGTACGTTTAATTTTAAACAAAAACAGATAAGCCTATTGTTTAACTTGGATATCGTACAAGGTAACATGTAGGACAAATCTCAAGGATGAAAAATAGGTTTTCTCATAGTGAGGTACGTCACTTACTATCTCACTTACTTAGAATTATAAATGCGAAAGAATGGATATTTCCACTTTCACGCCGAAACTATTGAACGGATTTGGATTAAATTCGGTAGGTAGATAGATAAAGCACTCGCCTAATACATAGGATACTTTTTATCTCGGAAAACTGAAGAGTTCCCGGAGGAATGCTTAAAAATATTATATAGCCGTTATGTTGAGAGTCATGGATTCCATCCTCACCCAGGGCAATAACTGTCTTGTATAGTGATCAAGTTTGTTTGCTCTATGACTGCGTGTTTAATATCTAAATAATAATATATATCAGTCTCATCAGAGACTAGGATTGGCTTGAAACTAGAATTCCCTGTACTATAGGAATCATCCTAAAGTACAGGGAATCCTAGTTTCAAGCCATGTGACAGTATGTGATTTGTCCCTATTAAACATATACGCATACTGTTATTATTAGAAACAGTATGTATGTATATTACTCGTCATAAATTTGTGCCCCTTTCAAACAACCATTTCGGTGTAAAGGCGAAACCAAAACCGCTACCTCGCATAAAACCTTACTGGCTTCGGGATACCGTTTTCCAATAAAATTTTACATATCTATTTTACGTATTTGACCTCATTCTACGCAAGTGTTTACAGAGATTGATTAGGCAGTGCAGTTACTATAAAATGATTGTAAATCTTGTACGATGGTAGGATATATGTTACGGTATTAGCATGTTTATTTTATAAATTCTAACCCTATTTCGTGCGTGTCTCGTGTATGTGTAAACTATATCTATTTTGTACGCATTTATTAATCCCGCTTGGTGACGAAGTCTGCTTCAAACTCAAACGCAGAATGTTTTTTATTTAAATAGATGCTTTACACATTCTTTTAAATTAAATTTTTTTTCTACCTAGTACAACTACCTCCAATTTTCCTTAACAACTTCCTCCACTTCGTTCTATGTGTAAGTCTATCTGTTTTCTCTATTTCTATATTGAATCAAAGCTCAAATACGGTTGAGGGGAGCGATGGCTGAATCTCGCGTTATACTTATGATCGGTATTATTATTATTTTCAACATAAATTTGGGCTACTTTGCCCACTTGGCGCTAGGCGAAGTGGCAGGAGCTACTCCAGCAGAAGCAGTCGGCTGGAGGTCAGTGCGACGAGGAGAGAAGGCGTCGTCAAAGCGTTTTTTTTTTGTTCTCAATCCTTTTACCTGTGTCATGTTTCCTACAATAACTAGGGTGATCAGCAATAAATTCCTTTTCTATAAGTTTCTCAGGGAAAAATTTATCATTTCTATGAACAGAAATCCCAGTTTAAACAGTCAGCAAAATCTGTTAGTCCTTACATTTTGTATGAATTACCTATTGAACAAGTAGATGTCCTCAATGTTGTTGAAAAGCTCTGACAACTCTTCAGTGGAGAAGGTGGATTCAGCTCGCCAAATATGCAGGTATCCCTGAAAATAAATAAAAAATATAAATCAGTTTAATTTTGTAAATAATGAAAAAGCGTCGGGGGCTCTACCGATTATTTAAACGGTGAAGGAAAAACATAGTGAGGAAACCTGCACATCTGTCTTACTAGATGTGTGTGATGGTCACGTTGCACACGATTTGATTGAAACATAATACATAGAATGCTCTTTAAATATTTGCCCCCGAGGAACACATAGTTAATTCGCAAAAAATGGATTCATCATACAAAACCCTTTGTATGAATGAGTCTGTATGAAGTTACATACATACTATTTCTCTATGTTTTATCTGAAGCATCGTATTTAATACAAACACATACTAAATCTCTCACCCGTATCAACAAGTAGTGTTACCAACTAAGTTAGTACAAGTGCTTGTAAGTACAGTTACTGCGTCTACATAAAAGAGGTTTTTAGCATAAGCTTAAAGGGTAGTAAAATCTCGAAACCAATTACTGGTAATATTCGATTGTTCCACGTTAAACCTCCGAAGCCTAAAGCGACAAATGTAAGCCTCCATTTACACTGATGGCGGTTGTACGGTACGACTTATTGGTTGTACGACTAAATGTAATGGGTTACTTTGGTTTTATTTAACTAACCATAAGATTCTTGAATTTTTTTTTCAGAATCACAAATATCAGTACTTACTGTATGGAATTTAGAGTATCTACTTAAAAAGTAGCACCTTATTATGATAATAAAAAATATATAATACCAAGTGCTATATATGGCGTACAGTCTGCTCCAATAAGACATTTTCGTTCAGGTAAAAAGCCAACCAACTGATCTATAATAGACTATCGTTAAGGAAAAGAAATAGACCGATATGTGAAAGAAACAAAGAGTATCGTCACAGTCTTGATTTGATTACATATTATCTGTAAAGTCAATATTCAAAAATCTGAAAAATAAAATGGTCCGGTCAATACGATGTATAATCGACTTAACAATTCTTGATATCTATGTATTTATAAGATCTAGGGTATTATCTGATCCAATATAGGACATTTTAATTCAAGTAACACACTACCCGGTAAACCAACTGATCATAGACAAGAAAAAGAAAGAATAGACCGAGATGTAAAAAACGAAACAAAGACCGACTGGTCCGGTGGATCCAATGTGTAGGAGTACGAAACTACGAACGACTAAACAGTTCGATTCTGTCGCCAGTCTCCATGTGAATGTACCCTCAACAATCTTACGACCGAAGCCGTTTTACCAACAATGGCCAATTTATCGTTGGTCGCATAGACGTTAGCCACGAACTCGGGTTTACATGTTTTACTACACAAATACGTCTACACGACAATACACTAGTTTGACAGTTTTAGCGTTGAACTCTAGGCACAGAAATGTAAACTGCAGTATATCAAGTTTATTATAAACAAGAGACTCAAAAGAATTGTCGTAAAAATGTCGCATTTTTTAAAACTATAAAACAAATAAAAAAAATTGTGCTGTAAGTATAATATAATTTAATAAAATAACAAATTAACATCAGTGATGCAACGAATACGAATACGAATATTCGTATTCGCCGAATAGTAGACATTTACCGAATATTCGTATTCGGCGAATACTAATACGAATATTTAAAAACTAATATTTTACGTATAAACGCAACTCTAATTACTGGCAGACTTGGACCACGCGTGTAAAAATACGCAGATTTGCGTTTATGAAAAGTGATGAAACTTATCTATTAGAAACGATCCTTGACCCACGGTTCAAAACAAGGATTTTCAGCTCAACAGTGGTCGCTGAAACAGCTCGATCAGTTCTTAACGCTGCTGTTGATGTCAGAGAGGCCGTAAGACCGACAAGACCTCCAGAAGAACCTCAACCGTCGACAAGTAGAGGAATTTGGCAAGTATGCCAAGACATAATTGAAGAGGCCGAAATGGAAGAGCCAATTTCAATATTTTCTGGTGAGTATGAAAAAAGTTAGAAAAGTTATTAATAGGTAATAGGTACCTACTCTTTGTCATCTACTTAAAGTTAAATTTAATTTCAAAAAGTCCTTTTACAGGGGATTTGCAAACTAAAAACGAAATAGATGCTTATCTAAAGCTCCCAAATTTATCGCTGACTGCTGATCCACTGGCCTTTTGGCGAGAAGATGTCCATTTTCCAAGTCTGAAAAAACTCGCCCAAAAATATTTTTCACTGAAGCCATGTACAGTCGCCTCAGAAAGATTTTTTTCAACGGCTGGGAACATTCAGAGTGAAAAAAGAAATGGCCTAAAACCAGAAAATCTACAAATTTTATGTTTTTTAAATAAAAATTTGCCTATTGTAAATTTTAATTATTAGATGAATAGAAATTTATCAAATAAATTAGTCTTTTCTAATCTCAGAATGTACGAGTATTTTTTTGCTCATTATTAGCCAGCAGTCATTTCGAAGTAGGGTAACACTAATAATATCGAAGGATTTTTTTATCTATCTAATAATAAGATCCTGCCACGTGGAACTTGAAGAACCGGCGTTTCGATTTATAAATTAATTTTTGCTAATATGCAACTCAGACAAGGAGAGAGGAAGAGCAAATCTGTGTGCGGCCCAAAAAGTCTATTCTGTGGGACCTGAGTTGATTTACTGCTGGAATATATGATTGTCTGTGGTTTCTGTAAAATGATATTGGATCCTGGAAAGTTACGAGTATGAATGAGAAAACAAGTGGTTTGTTTTCTAGTAGACAAAACAAAGCCTAGTACTCTTAAATGTCGTATTAACCTATACCTATACAGGGTGTAACAGAAAGGTGTGATAATACTTCAAGGTGGGCTTTTACCCATCAAACTGAACTACTTTTGTTCTACAACTTTGTTGAAAAGTTGTTCAGTTTGATGGGTAAAAGCCCACCTTGAAGTATTATCACACCTTTCTGTTACACCCTGTATAATGTCAATTTCAATTTTACCTTTACTCCGGTATGAACACTGTATTACACACGGTAATATTATTTATGCAAAAAGTGTGTTTGAAAAAAGGGGTTACTCAAAATCAAGTATAGATACAGGAATAATATGAAAAAAATCCGATCTACAATTTTATTTTATTTTCCCATACTAAATCTGAATAGTGAATAAAGAATTTGTATGGGAAACGGAAACAAAAGTTTTAAGTAGATCGGATTTTTTGCAATATTTTTCCTGTATTGTATACCTAATTCTAAGTAATCCCTTAAAATTTCAAATGCACTTTTATAACACCCGTATAATTTAATGTTAAAGAATATTTTTATGTTTTTCCGGTCATTACGACTCTTGAATATCTGCTAGGGCTCAAACAGAATATGAAAATCTTGTACTCGGACTGGGACGACATAGACAATTCGCAAAAAAATGGTCTCCTTAAACCGATCAGCTGATCAGCCAATTTTGTATGGAAATTCTTTTTTGGAGAATGGACTATGTTTTGTATTCGCAAACATGATCAAATTCATGTATAAACACACTAGTTTAAAGCCTGGCTGATATTTTCCCTCCCGACACGTTCTGCCCTCGGATGAAAAAACGCGGCAACCCGGGTTACCGCGTTTTGTCGTAACATAGCTTAATTTGATCTACTACTCCTGACCTATAACGTAATGTGGGCAAAAATTAATTTACTCCAAATCCTATAGAATGATTTAACAAATCGCAAACTTTATACGCGTTTTTCTCAACTTCACAAATTTTAGGTTACCGCGTTTTGTCATCTGAGGGCAGCGTTCACCCATCACAAACAAACAGTAATGAAGGAATAAAATACAGGATGTTAAAAAAAGTGCGTTTGAAATTTTAAGGGGTTACTCAGAATCAAGTACAGAACCCAGGAAAAATATTGAAAAAATCCGCTCTTCAATTATTTTTTTCAGATTCTCATACTAAATCTAAATAGTGAATCGAGAATTTGTATGAAAAACTGCAAAAAAAATTAAGGAGCGAATTTTTCAATATTTTTCCTGGATTCTATACTTGATTCTGAGTAACCCCTTAAAATTTCAAACGCACTTTTTTAACATCCTGTATAATCTTTAAAAATCATTTTTTTCTTACAAATGCCAAATAAGTAACAGTATTTAATAAGTTTAGTAAGTTTTAGCTGATTTGCTGGTAAATAAATAAAACATACCAACACCAAGAATCTCCGATCGAATTCCAACCTAATTACTTGGTAATTCGTTCTACTTTCGGAAACTCACGGTCGCCGTAGCACAATAATCATTGTCTTAGTAATCACTAAGTACGGCCGCTGGCGCCAGAGACGTATTCAGGCCAATGCCAATTAACATCGGCTAATAAATAGCTAATGAGTATGTGCGAACAGCGTTAATGATCTTCAATACTGTATATACAGGGTGTAGGTCCCAGTATCTGGTGTTTCTACTCATAAAACTGAACACAACTTTTCCGAAAGAACCCATACTGATACTGAAATCTCAAAAAAACTGTTTGACTATCTACATGTATGATATTGATAAGATAACAGTCCAATATATATTATTTTGAATTCATTCATTTTTTATTTTCATTAATTTTTTTTATTATTCTTTTTTTTTCATACGTTCTAAACGATTTTCAGTTTCATTATTAGAACATCCTGTAAACATTGTCTTGTGTGGTATTATTGCAACCTGTATTGTACGTGTGTCCGTATTATTGCATTCCTTTAGTGACCAAGGAATCCTTATTACAATATCATTTGTCCCGTAGGAATCGAACCTACAACCCTTGTCTTAACAGGTTAAAACATTATTCACTCAACCATCGAGTCAGCCATTTAACCAGTTCATTTTATCATGATGGACATAGGTCGGCGACAGGTCTAAGACCAATTGTGTCTATTTGAATAAAATAGGCCATATAGCTCTGTGGGCGAATTTGACACTTCCGTTCTACTTTGTAAGAGAAAACGCGAAACAACGTTGGGTACTAAAACACTGTTTAGTACTGTAGAAACTGACCAGGATACACAGGGTGTTTAGAACATCACTAAGAGTAAAACTCAACCGTTAGAGGAAAACGAAATTGAAATGGCTTTCCAAGTGTTTAGTTTTGATTTTAGCGTGAATTTCTAATTTTCTGGTGTTTTTAAGCCTCTATAATTATTATTATTTTTTTACATCAGAGCTATTTTGGGATTTTTTTAAATGTTATTTCTTACATAATAAAATGAAATTTATTAAATATTAGTTGCTATTAATTAAACATATTTTGACGACGTCCATAAGTAATATTTGCAACTTATATTTGATAAACTTAAACTTTCTAACACAACAAATAGAGCTACATGGAACGGTAAGTCACAAAAAAATCTCGGAATTTCTGACATTAGAGCCAGTATTAAAATGGCTCTATTGTCAGAAACTGAGTTCCGGAAACCATAGGTCCAGAAACCTACTATGGTCAAATAATAAAAATAAAACTGCTAGTTGACTGTTCCTGTTGAAACAGACCTTCGACATGCTTTTGACAAAAATACTGATATTGGTACCAATTGTGCTGCGGTACCTCTAAAAATATAAATATTGCATTTCTGACATAAAATTTGGGTATCCAATAAACCGAGAATTGATCTTATAACCACCCTGTATCAGGTGTATCGGTTTTATATGTGGCATGTGTAGGTAGGTTTTATAGTTGAGGAGTCTTATTATGGTTTTCAGACATTGTAGTGGTTTTCTTGTACTTTGCTAGGCCGGTCGGTGACCCAAAGAGGGGTCTGATTCAAACCTAATCCTATAATCATATATTATAACGGAACGTGTAAAAATGTCTAAATGGGAAAGCAAAATTAACCAATCTTTCTTTGCGTTTTAAATTATGGTTTTCTTCAAAATTGAAACCAATTTTCTTTATCCATTTAAGAAGAGAATCTGACCACCATCTTTATTATATTTTTTCAAAACACAATTTTACCGGCTTGGGGTACAAGCAAACTCCAACATTCTGTGTATGTTAGATATGGTCAATCCGTCATTTTTAGGGTTCCGTAGCCAAATGGAAAAAAACGGAACCCTTATGGATTCGTCATGTCTGTCTGTCTGTCTGTCTGTCCGTCCGTATGTCACAGCCACTTTTTTCCGAAACTATAAGAACTATACTGTTGAAACTTGGTAAGTAGATGTATTCTGTGAACCGCATTAAAATTTTCACACAAAAATAATAAAAAAACAATAAATTTTGGGGGTCCCCATACTTAGAACTGAAAATGAAAAAAATTTTTCATCGAACCTATACGTGTGGGGTATCTACGAATAGGTCTTCAAAAATGATATTGAGGTTTCTAATATGTTTTTTTTTCTAAACCAAATAGTTTGCCCGAGAGACGCTTCCAAAGTGGTAAAATGTGTGTCCCCCCCCCCCCTGTAACTTCTAAAATAAGAGAATGATAAAACAAAAAAAATATATGATGTACATTACCATGCAAACTTCCACCGAAAATTGGTTTGAACGAGATCTAGTAAGTAATTTTTTTTAATACGTCATAAATCGTAAACCGCAAATTACCTTTCATTCAATCAACTCAAATATAAAAAATAAAGAGTTCAAGACATGTGTGATTATGAATTTATACGGAACCCTCGGTGCGCGAGTCCGACTCGCACTTGGCCGTTCAAAATTTGTGTAGGACCCGTTAACTGGACATTCTACTCATGGTACTGAACAACTTTTGTTCTACGACTTTGCTCAAATCGCAGAAAAAATTTTTGGACTCTCCATACAAATATGGCTAAACAAATGATTAGTTTGTATGAAATGTCATTTTTTTTGTGATCTGAGCCAAGTCGTAGAACAAAAGTTGTTCAGTGTGATGAGTAGAATCCCCAGTTAACGGGTCCTACACCAATTTTGTTACACCCTGTATAGAAATTCCTCTTAGGTAGTTCCCTGTTTTCTTTGTAAAAGGCGGTAGATATACTCGGTAGCGTGCAATAGAAAGTCAGATAGTGCGATTGCCGAATCACGAACCACGCCGTATTTGGGACATCCTGTGTTTTATACAGGGCGCTGTTGTCTAATATAAATGGTGATCCTGTTTTTGATTAACCGAGTTTTATTTTTAGATTAAAGTGCCGACAGTTCTTAAGTAAAGTCGATTTATTTATCCTGCTACCGTGTGTACAAAAAAGTTATTAGAATTTTAGTTTACTTAAGGGGCATGTATGGACAAATCAGTATTTTTCGCTGGTCCATTTCCAAGCTCTACTACTGTTAAATTACAAACAAATAGAAATATTAGAGAAAAAACCTCGTAGAAATGTTTGTTTGTTAAAAATAACGTACAAATATAGTTCACAGACTAATCATTTTACGAGGATGCTAGAAATTCTGAACAAGAAACCTCTCTAAGCACATTCTTTCTAATTACCACTTACAAAATACCCACGGAAGAACTGTAAATCTTCAAAACCAACCTTAAATATTGACAGTCAAGTTAATTAACTTTCAAAGAACTGGACCCAGATCCACGGAGCTGGACCAAAACGCGGACTCGGGCCCAAAACTCCTACCTGTCCATCTCTATTCAGTTGCAAAATAATATTTTTAGGATACTTACTTACACAAAGACACACAATGGCTTACATTCCTCTTTGCGTTGCTCATTAAAAAAAATACATCGAAATTATTGAAGTTTTCTGAAAAATAAATAAATATCCGGGACAAAATCACACTAGGCCATCTGAACTAGGATTCCTTGTATTACGTTTATTATGTGTAGAAACCAGAGACTGACATACATACATATATAGGGTGATTTTAAATTAGTTCTTGATACCAAAGGATATGCATGTGCTCATGATAACAAACAACTTTCCCTAAGGCACCCATGGTCAAATCTCAAAAAAAGTTTTGGACCCTCCATACAAATCTGTCTACGGAAGGGCCAAATTAGTATGAAGAGTCCAAAAACTTTTTTGCGATTTGACTATCAGTTCCTTAGGGAAAGTTGTTTGTTATCATGAGCACATGCATATCCTGTGGTATCAAGAACTAATTTACAGTCACCTTATATACATAGTATGTACGTATGGTATTTCTCTGGTATGTAGATATACTGCCTGCACATAAGTAAGGGCAGTATAATACACCAAGACAGAGAGCAAACAAATCTGCTCATCACAGAAATGTTCGCCCAGGGCGGGACTGAACACACGACCCTCGTATCAGTGATCAGGAGCGCTAACCACTGAGCCACCGAGTCAGTCTCCGCCACATTTCATCAAAAAAGAATTTATATCTCGTTTTTGATTAAAACTTTGTCGTGCTCTACCAGCGACCGCTGTAAACAATAGCTGTACTGTATGTTTGTCTACGCGTTCGTTGTGTCGTAACTGCTAACTCGGATCGTGTATTAACCTGTAAGACCGGTTACTCTATATTGTCAATGCTAGCGTCGTATTTGTTTTGTCAGTAAATATGGTTTATGGCTGGTACATTTTTTTTGTCCACATTCGGTAAGCCCTTGGCGTCATCTTAAATGATGGTAAGTGGTAACATCAACAACTTTGAAAATATGTAATACTTTAAAAATATTTTATGTATTTATTTATTTTTACAAATTTATTGCACACTTAATAAATATACATACACATGATTACACATTTTATGTACAATTAAGAATAACTCTGTGAGTTCTAACTTTCATACATATTTTTTGCCACAATTGTTCAGTCAAATAATAAAAATAGGGTACCTAACTAGATCATAAATAGGGAATCAAATAAAAATAGAAAAGGTACCTATCAATAAATTTAAATCAGCATAAATAAGTGACGACACAACACAACGAATCGTACACAATCTTACTATAAGAGGTTCTCGTTTAGCTTACTTGAGTATATATATTTTTTTAATTAAAAACGGCGTGTTCTTTTTCAAGAAATAATTGTTAATTTATACGGAAACCGACCCTTGAAATATTGACATTATTATAGCTATCCAAACATTCTCGAAAACAGTTTCCAAACGCCCAACTTTTACCAGACTTTCTATCCCTTTGTCAATACTAAACTTATTGAAGATGTATATGTCAACTTCAGAGAGATATGTTTAACACTTACTAACATCGTAATTTATTCCAGTTACAATGGTACAGCGAAGTACTTCACAAAAAGTATAATGAAGACTTTAGCCATTCATACATAAGAATACAAGCATACAAGTCTACTACGCCCACGGGATGCGACAGTGAAATGCATTTTTCAAGTCGCGCTGTCCCTACTTGGTTTGTTCCACCATGTTCCACTAAATTAAATAGGTAAGGTACTTTGTTTTATCCAAATGTTTATTTTTTATTTTAATACAATAAAAGAGACTTGGCATTCATGGAGTATGGTTTAACTTTCCTGTTAAATGGCACGGATTCACTCTTACTCAGCTTGGGTTGGGACGGAAGTATTGCAATATCTTTAAAATATAAAAGTAATCTGAATTTTGAAAGCTTAATTTGGTCGCGTTGCACACGTCGTAGGTGTAAATCTAAATGCCCTACACGTGACAGCGGGTGATGCTAAGTGCAACACGGGCAACCGCCGTATATTCCTTGTGGATAGGACGGTTAAATGTGCCACACGATGAGAAGATCTTAATTTTATTCTATTATTTTTTGTATTAGAACCGAAGTTCTTTTTCTAAACGAGCATTATCATATGAAATGACTAAATCATTTTAGCATACACTGCTAAACATGTTGTTCTACTAATATTAATCTGTTTTTTTAGATATCGACGTAAATATACCTAATTAGAATGTAGTTGTATTATTATTAAAAATCACCCGGTTTCTTTTCAAAAAAATATACGTTTTAACGTAATTCAGATAAGCGCTCGCTCTCAAGTACTTGTAATATCGAGTAGTAGAGGGAAACAATTCATGGAGCACAGTGGAGTGGACCATTCCCAGTCGACAAGCTTACGTAGGCATACCCGTTGTAAATGTAAAATCGGTCAATATTTTGTGTGCCCACGTAAATTTGTAGGAAAGCTGTTTGGAATTCAGTTTATAATGGTTTCTTTATTATATTCTATGTGTATTTTGTATAACATGACCTGGTTTTTAGCTAGGTGTCATTAGAGCCAAGTTTAGAATAAATGGTATTACTTTAGAGCGAATTAAAAGTTCTTCGATTATTCTCGATAACATTTAAAACTATTATAACGAGGTACTTGCATAATATCGTAGACTGAGCCTGTCTCGTGTAGGCAGTGGTAAGACCAATACAGATATTATTTTGTTAGTAAATACACTTTCTATATTTTTAAACCTTGTATTACATTAAACACGTTGTAATTACATAATAAAGTACGGAAGAGCTGGGCATCCTGGCACAAGTATTTTTTACTTAAAAGGATGTGCAAACACCAAATAATTTGTAACCGCATAATTATGAAATAAATAATTTTTAAATTGAATTTAAAATACACAAACAAATCTACTCGTCAATCAATGTTTGCCCTGGGCGAGGATCGAAACTACGACCTTCGAAGTAGCAGTCAGAAGCGCTAACAGCTTTGCCACAGAGTCAGCTCAATCAATGATCACGATCACTCGTAAATTTCATTCATTCGAAATTTTAATTCAAATAAAGAGCACATGTCTTTGTCACTTGTAACGACTATTTTACGCTACGTTCCGACCCACGCATAGCTCGTAACATATAAATAAACGTATTTGTCTAAGTTACTATGTTATATGTTAGTACGTTACCTTACCAATACATGCAACAGATATTGAGATATAAAAATAGAATGTTTAATATCGTATCGTGTTGTATTCGGTTTTATGGTTTCGAAAGTCGATAAGATACGTATAAATAAGCAATGTTACTGAGTCAAATTAAGCACTTATATGATGGTATATTTAAATGGACTGCGTTAAAAGATGATAGGGTATAGTGTATTTATTTTTGTTGACTGTACAAATGTAAAAAAAAAATAATGTTGAAATATACAGGGTGACTTTAAATTAGTTCTTGATACGAAATCCTATGCATGTACTCGTGATAACAAACAACTTTCCCTAAGGAACCCATAGTCAAATCTCAAAAAAAGTTTTGGATCCTCCATATAAATCGGTTAACGAACCGGCCAAATTAGTATGAAGAATCCAATTTTTTTTTGCGATTTGCCTATTGGTTCCTTAGGGAAAGTCGTTTGTTATCATGAGCACATGCATATCCTTTGGTATCAAGAACTAATTTAAAGTCACCCTATATATTTTTGAAAAACAATTGAATTTTGTAATTAATTTTTTTCCTTATGGACTTAAGCAGAACGTGTTAGTTTGTTTCCCACTGTATGTTAGTGACTCGATTTTCCTGTCTGGACTTGCTTATTCAAATCCTGGCCAAGTAGGAACAGTTGAAAAAAACAAACTGGCTGATATGGGTGACATATCCATCGGACGTATCTTATATCGTTTTCATAAAGTCGTTAATCGTTTATGGTCTTTTAAGATGCAGCGCTAGAAGTACGCAGCTGACAGCTGTCTCCCATAACATCAAGTTTGGAATAGAGTTATTAACGATAGCAAGAAGATTCCTGTACGTAGGTACAATCTCTTTAGATTAAGTGCAGTTATTTAACGCCTTGCCTACCCGAGGTATGGGAAGAGATCCGTGCCTCAGTAGGATCTCTTTGGCTGTACAGTTATCCGCAGCAAAACCTGGTCACCCTCATGCATCATCCATATATAGTTATACCGTTACCACCAGATCAAGATCATAGTCTACAGAATTCAATATATAAAACGAAAAACATATAAACAACGAACAATTTAAAAAACTGGTTTAAATTAGACCCAGTTTTTCTATGATATGTTAAAAATTGACGATCTTCTGAGACTGTTTGATTTTAATATAACAAAAAGAATAACAATATGTTAGAAATAGTGGGTCTACTCATATCAGTTTTTTTAATACTGAAAGCAAGGAGTTATGTGTTGGCCCTTAATTAATCTTCGATATATCATGTTCGCAGTACCAAGTTTCGCACTAATAGGTTTCGATTTCACATAGGGAACCCTAATTAAGACCTGGGTTTCCACTATAAATGAGTGAACTTAAACTTATAACAAAAGAAGCCCAACATAAGTCAAAAGGCAAAGTTTTTTTTTTGTATATCCTATTATGACTAATCTTTCAGCTTATTTCTATGTTTTTTTTTCGGATTATTTACTGAAAATTCAATTTTTTTTAAATAAAAAATGAACGTGCAGTTTATTTACAGTTTAAAGTTGTACATCATGTATTTTAACTACAAGCCTTAATAACATAAACATCAATATAATTTTTATACCAGGCCATGTAGGTATGTTAAGCAAAAACTAATCTTGTCCCTCTATCGATAGTCGGTTCTGTTTTATCAAGAAAACGTGTTCCTCTATTTAAGGAGAGGGCATTTTTATTACAGTTAAAACGCTCCCTGGCCACTAGGAGATAAAATACATGGTACTACTTACAAATGCCATGAGAACTAGAGCCAGGTTCCATGTCCTCAGGAGTTAGTTAGATATACCAGTAATAGAACCCGTTAACAAAAGGTTCTTATAATCATACTGTTCTTAAAATATATCCGTTCTCCCTTCATGCGTGTTTTCCGAAATCATGTTTGTAGGAATACTGGAAGAGTAAAAAAAACTATTTTTTAAGCTAAGTTGTTTTAAAGTTGTTCAGTTTCATGAGTAGAAGCCTCAGTTTAAATAGTTTCAGTACCTTTGAAAAACCATATAGGTACCTCATATCCTGGAGTACTGACACTAGGTATAATAATATCTAATAATATCCGGGACAAATCACACACGGTCATCTGGCCCCAAACTAGGATTCCCTGTATCTTGGGAACCAGAGACTGATATACATACACATATACTTTTAAATACATAAATATATAGATATAATACACCCAGATTCAGAGCAAACAATTAGGCAACAGAGATCCCTTTATGGGATAAGTCCGCCTTTGTACATGTTTTGTTACTTATGCTTATGTATTTTTGTCATATTCATGCAATAAAGAGTTTACAAACAAACAATTCTGCTTATCACAGAAAAGTTTGCCCTGGGTGGGGATCGAACCCACAACTCTCGGATCAGAGGTCAGGATCGCTAACCACTTAGCCACCGAGGCAGTCAGACAGAGGTGTATAGTCTGGTACACAATTAAAAACTGTTTTTTAATTATCCGCTGGAGTATCACTAACCAAAGCTCTGCACATTGCGACTAGGCCTGGAATCGAATTTACAAGGTCGTAAAGTAAGCATGATACCATTCACTTAACCCCTAAGTATGTTCCTTAACAAAACATAATCGTCCCCATTGCAAGGGCACGAGTCTCTTCCCATTTTCCTAAGTAAGGTTAGGCCACACTCCACACGCGGGTCAAGTTCGGATTGGTACAGATTGTGGGGCTAGTGGCCAACCCCAGTGTAAAAAGTTTCTAAGCCGCCTAAAAGGTTTTGACAAAGCTTAACCACGAAGTATGTATGTACTATAAAATTCATAGAAAACCTAAGCTACCCTTTAAAAAGTCAATATTATACGAAGTTTAGAGTCTAGGTCGTAAATATGTCATGAAAAGGCGAAGTAGGGCCATGTCATGGCCTTTATTTCGTATGCAGCAGGTCAGTGGGGCAAGCTGTTTCTATGGTAGCGAAAAACCTAACTTGGTTACGTAAGAATTTTCTAGCATAAACACTATTCTAGGAACTTAGCTAAAAATGTTGGTGGCTCATTGGTAGTGACTATGGTATGTAACCAGAGTTCTCGGGTTTAAATCCTGGCCAGTATTGTATACACATGAGTTTTCGAAACTTACGTTCATATAAATACAGACTGTTTTACCGGTAAAGGAAAATGGTGAGAAAACCTTTCCATCTAATTAATAGATGTGTCAATGCGGTCATGTTGAGGGTATTTAGATTTAAACCTACGAACAGATTAGTTAAAGTAGATTAATTAAGCCACGATGAGAGGCTTTTTTTTGTAAAAAATAACCCTCTATAAATAAAGATTGATTAATAAAAAGACGATGAAAAATTAGCTTAGGAAACTTTAGCTAGTTAAAACTGCATACAAATAGAAAAGATTTTTCAGTCTTACGCAACGTGTGTCGATATTTAAATACAGCATGTTCAAATTGGTGCACTGAAATCGAAACAAATTCAAAATAAAACGGGAAGCGTAAAGAGGTCGCGGCTCGCGTTTCAATAGCTTAGGAAACGCGCATGAAAACAGTTTGGTAGAGCAAATGAACGATTACTATAGAATGCAATGAGTTTTTTTTACTTTTAACATTATATTGGCATGAATTATCCTTTGCAACTCATTTTAATATCGTAAATAACTATATTATGTACATTAATATGTTTTTAAAGAGTTATCTTTAAAACGGATTCTCAAATAGTTGTAGACTAGTCTAATATTTTGATAACTGATGCTAAACAGGTAATTAAACAATCACCATATTTGTCGAAAAAAGTACTGAACTGATTTTAATACAATTTAATCGATTTACACGTGACCACCTCGGTGTCATTAACTATCGAAAAAAAGAATCATTAAAACAGGTTCACAATCAGGGAAAATATTGCGTAATACACAAAAAAAAAATTCCGGCTGTATATATTTAGCATCACTTTCCATCAAATGAGATGTAGTTATACGCACTCAATAATAATAATAATAAAATTATTTGCCGTCGCACAGCCGAGTAAAAATAAAATAAAAATTAAAAACTAATTGAGAACCTTCTCCTTTTTTGGAAGGCGGTTTACAATATTTTTGTATTAGGGTGTACTCACCTCCACAACCTGTCTCAAGTCTTCGACGTACACGTTCTCTGTCTGCACAATTTCTGCGCAAACTCGCTCCAGTTGTGACAACCCTGACGTCTCGTCTGATGCTTGTTGCTCTGCGGATAAAATACATCCTGTATAAGTTATAGCATTTTAACAAACATAAGTAAGACTGGGTAATGATTACTTTTTTCGGAAATGTACACGTAATTTCACGAAAAAGCGCAGCTGATTCGGTTCTGTTCTATATTGACTTTAAGTTAGCACAGTTCTGAGCTATAGCTTCTTTTAAAGTCCTACTAGATATTAGATCATCATATTTTTGTGTAGTACATATTAGGTAGTTATATAGTCCTCTTCACCGTCTCCGACGACAGCGAATCGTTTTTGTCCAGTGTAAAGGCTCGGATGTGGCTGGTGAAGCCGAACTGCGTGACATTTGTATGAAGTGCTCTAGTGTAGCTCTAGTCAATTCACAAAAAAAATAACCGCATATACAAAAAAATTTTGAAACATTCTTTACAAAAGTTTACATACTTTTATATGTATGAGTAGTCTAACGCAGTAGACTAGACGCAGTAGTCTATATTCATATAAATTGCTCATTGCTGTAAAAAGTGTGTTTATTTGGAAGTATCCAAACATGTAAACAAAACATTGTTTTTATTGTTATACCGTAATCTTAATTATTTGGACATCGAGCCTGCTAGCATAGACACTAGACTTTTAGACATAAAGATACATAGCTATAAAGGCTAGCTCATCGCTATTTCATAGACAATCAGATGCCAATGTTAGTTATCTATAATACAGGGTGTTAAAAAAAGTGCGTTTGAAATTTTAAGGGGTTACTCAGAATCAAGTATAGAATCCAGGAAAAATATTGAAAAAATTCGCTCTTCAATTTTTTTTTGCAGTTTTTCATACAAATTCTCGATTCACTATTTAGATTTAGTATGAGAATCTGAAAAAAATAATTGAAGAGCGGATTTTTTCAATATTTTTCCTGGGTTCTGTACTTGATTCTGAGTAACCCCTTAAAATTTCAAACGCACTTTTTTTAACACCCTGTATAGAGAACAAATATTATTTGTTTACATTTTTACGCAGTTCCAAATAATATTATCATGGTTTCAATTACGTTATACGTCATAACACAAATCAGATGCTTCCCTAGAATCACTCATTTGCCTTCGTTTCCCATACACAGAGCAGAGCAATTAGATAGATAGGCATAATTTCTAAAACTTGTATGACAAGACTACAACTGTTCTATATCGAGAAAGCAATCTGAGTCTAGTAAACCGTTCAACCCTACAAATCTGGTTTCTCGCGGTACCCATATTTGGGTATCGAAAAGAGCTAATTGCCACTATGCCTTTGATTGGCCTACTGGCTTACTGTTTTAATTTGGTCCAAGGTAGTAAAATATGCTTAATTTGAATTACTTTTTAGTGAAAAAGAAAGTTTAGATGCTAATTAAATATTATTAATACAATTTAGTTGCTGAACTTCTGTGATAAATTCAATAAAAAAGTATTAAGATCAATCAATTTAAATAATTTAACAAAAATAGTATATTTGTTATAATACCTCATATGTTAATTTCCTTATTTTAACCACTGTAAGGAGTGTTTTTAAACTGTGCAAGGAAGGGCCGGAAACTGAATAACTGTCATCAAGAAACCCATGATGAATGCTCAAAAAATTGGACCGTAAAATTGTCTGATTCTAGTTGTCTAGTTTCTAGGGGAAGGTGTCACCCGCAGTCACGTGGAAGGCAATTTAAATTTACACCTCCGGACATGTGCAACGCAACCGTAAACCAGGCAAACGCTGTCTACCCCTTATGATAACACGGTTAAATTGTGCCACTAGATAAGAAATAGAAGGAAAAAGTTGTTCAGTAGAAGCTTTAAAAGCAATTAAGGTAAGGAAAACTAACTTACGTGGACTCTCAGAGCTTCTTTCTTCCATCACGCCTGCCTTCCGAATTCCAGCGTCATTCACAAAATTATTGCTCCCATTAGCTGATGTCAAATCATCGCTATGATCATCTAGACTTTCTATAGAAGCTAAATACGCTGAATTGACCCCTTTATTCTGTACTCCACTGCTCGAAGTAGAACTTGAAGAAGCAATAGAACTCATTGATAACGGTCTAGAAACTTCCACAGAAGGCGGGTTTAGTCTGACCACTTCGTTCTCCGGTATGGCACACGATTTCAAGTTTCCTGTAGATCCCACGGTTTCTGGGAAGGGTATTTTTGATAAATTCTTCGAACCACTGTCATTTTTGAAGTCCTTTCTGTGTAAACTGTTAGTTCCGTTGACTTTTGCAGTTTTCACAGGAGATTCTTTCATGTTAACTTCTTGTGGATCGTTTTCTTTTTTAGGTGATACTTTAGTGTCGAATTCGCGATCGTTACACGTGATCGATAGTTCAATAGAGGAATCAATGTAAGGTAATGATAGAGATTCAAATGTATTCTTATTTGTAGTAGGAACATCGTAGATGGCAGGTCTGTTATTCGTTGGTACGTCATATGTTTGAGATCCAAGTTTAAATTCTGGTTTAATAGGTTTTGGCGCTTCCGTTTCTGTTTTTGCATTTTTAGCTTTCATACCATATGGCTGATCGTATATTTCTACTGAAGGTAAAATTTCAACTCCAGACTGTGATATTTTAGACGTTGCTCCCACTAAAGGGATATTTGATCTGTGTCTACCACTTGACCTGACTGTAGAGGCAGATTTCTTTTGAAATTTAAGCGTTGACGTTTCAGCAGCACTTGATATCATGCGCTTGACGTTTGGTGAGAGATTCTCAAATGGTCTTCCTTCACTTTTCTCCCTAACCGTCCTTTGTATTTTCTCTCTGGTAACGTCACTGGCTATCATATTATCGTTGACTTTATCACTTTCTGTCTCACTACTAATACTCCTTATAGAATATAAAGAACTTTTGTTTAATGTCGCTAAAGGTAGTTTTACAACTCCAGCTATTTTGGCAGGACCCTTTGCTCTGGACGTTTCTAGATTGTTCTCAGTTTCTTCTGTCATCCTATTTGTTGTTTCATTTACAGGGGGATCGTTTCTCGCATCCTTAGCTGTCTCTACTGGGTTTGATTCTGGTCTCAGACTTTTTTCCGGCTCCAATAGTGAATCGTAGATTCCGATCAGTGTGGGCGTTAGATCTGTGGTGCTACCTGTAACAAGAAAACAGAAAATCAGAAAATCAGAACTAACAATATTAGTAAAAATATAATACTTTTTTTTACACTTCGCTAAAATAATGCGTCAACTTATAGTTATTTCGTGAAAGTTCCTAATTTAATGTACTGTTGACTGCATCAAAATCTCAAAACCAGTGTGTTTACTTGTGTATAATTTATTGGAAAATTATCTTGTATCTGTAGTACTTTAATAATTTGTATGAAAAACTTAATATTACTATAATTAATTGACGCACGTCATGACAACAATATATATTTTTAAAGTTAATCGTACAATTACAATCGTCCAATTAAATATTAACAATTAAAAAAATCATTTGAATCGGTATTTTTGTAACACCCTAAAATGTTCCATTTTTATTGTTTACTCTTCTAACATTTTATTGCGCACTTTATTAGGACCAATTTTCATTAGTAGAATCTAATCCATCATAAAACAAGTAAAAATAAGAGTCACCTTTATTTTGATTCTCATTTCGACAAAAGGGACTGTCATCCGACTGTCAAAGAACTGTCAGCTTTATAACACTTTCCGTTATTTTTAGTGGTATTGTAAAGGGGACCATTTAATAACTTTAAAAGCCTTTTTGTTAACATCTTTTATAGTACGACATTTAGAGTAGCTTAGCTACTTTATACAGGGTGTAACAAAATTGGTGTAGGACCCGTTAACTGGGTATTCTACTCATCGTACTGAACAACTTTTGTTCTACGACTTTAGTCAAATCGCAAAAAAATTTTGGATTCTCCATACAAAAATGGCAAAACAGATAATCAAATTGTATGAAATGTCCAAAAAATTCTTTATGATTTGAGCAAAGTCGTAGAACAAAAGTTGTTCAGTACGATGAGTAGAATCCCCAGTTAACGGGTCCTACGCCAATTTTGTTACACCCTGTATAGTTTACTTAGTGGATATTTAAAAGGTAGCATTTTGGAATCAAATTACAGTTATTTACTTGGTGTAAGTATATAAAGTTACTATTTAAATACTTCTGCAGTGTCAAGTTTGTAAAAATACCAAAAATCTAAACTGGAGGTTTTAATTATCACACCGATCAATTTACCCTTAAAACCCCCATAGGTACTGAATTCTCATTTTTTTCGATCATTTCATACAAATCAGCCAACTGGTCTTCCGGGTGTGGGAAGTCGAAATTTGTTATATATTCTTTGGACAAAGTTGTTCAGTATGTAGAAGCCCACTTTTAGTTTGCGAAAGAGATTATGTTACACCCATAAATAATTAGTTTCTATAACTTGCAAAGCAAGCATATAAAAAACACTCGATAGATAGGTATCTACACTGTTCATGTACCTACTGATGATACATTGACCTTATTTACGGATATTGTGAAATAATACAAACACACACCATCTGCTTTAAATAAGTAAGTAGTACAGAAAGAAACAGACATAAGTGTACTGAAGACAAGAATTAAAGAAACTCGCGCATCGATATAAGACCAACTGGTGAAATAAAAGCTTTCTGTTAACATAAAATATATTAACTGACATTAAAATATTATCATATTTAATTGATTTTTCATTGGCTGTATTTAACAAAAAAAAAACAAAATTATCAAACCACAGTTCTGTGACACAGGCTCAGATAGTGCAAAATAAAAGTTCTGATTCTGATTCTGGCACTTAAATTTTTACGGGTAATAAACTTTAACTGTCAAATACACAATAATGCGTCTTTTAATAATGTAAGTGAGAGAATGATAATTAATTCACGGTATTAGGCGTTATGCTAGAACCACACTTACGTCTAATACTGTGAATTATCATTATTGACATTATTGACTGACTCGGTGGCTAAGTGGTTAGCGATCCTGACCTCTGATCCGAGAGTCGTGGGTTCGATCCCCGCACAGGGCAAACTTTTCTGTGATGAGCAGAATTGTTTGCTCTGAGTCTGGGTGTATTATATCTATATATGTATATATTTAAAAGTATATGTGTATGTATATCAGTCTCTGGTTCCCAAGATACAGGGAATCCTAGTTTGGGGCCAGATGACCGTGTGTGATTTGTCCCAGATATTATTATTATTATTAAAGTTATTATTCCACCGATTAAAAATAGGTAGGTACTTCACAATAAAACTTCTTTCGATTTTTCGTTGCGGACCTTAACATATTCTCAGCGTAGGTAACTCTACGTCCGTGTGTACCTAACTACGAACAAACAGGCCTCCTTCACCATCACCGTGTCTTTGCTAATGATGCGTACCGTTCCGTTCCACGCATCAGCCAAAATCCACCGAAACTCTTCCGCGTTCACTTTCGACGTATTTTGTTATATTTGTCGCGCGGTATTTGGAACATAGTGTTGAGTTGGTGATTTTTGATAGTGCTGTTATGTAAATAGGTGGATTTTATTTAAGTTTTTTTTTATGTTTTTAATATGTATCTGCCTATGGCTGTCTCAAATAATGGAAATCGGGATTCTGATAGGGATCGATTGATCTACCTATTCAGAGAGCCTTGCACTAGCAGTGGGGGTGAAATGGGTTGTTAACGAATAGAGCCCAAAAACTATTACCATTCACATGATCTTTTTTTCTCAAAAATTGCTCAAAGATTTCATCGTATCTTTATATTATACTTTTGTCGACAGACCTTTTGCTAACAATTACGATTCCTTTCCTACAGTTACTATTTGTACTGTTAATTAATAAATTTTCTCCTAATTTTAGATGGTAGCCAATAGTTGGGCAGCTGGAGTAGAAATATGGTCAACTATTGTAATAAAACAGTACTGGTTTTAGCCAAGTAAAAACTTCTTGAAAACCGCGAACTTTGCAAATACAGGGTTATTTTTGGACAGCCCGCCAAAACTTCACAGTGGCTTCTACTCATGAAACTGAGCAACTTTCCCCACATAACCAATAGTCAATTCGCAAAAAATTTTTGGGCATCTCCATACAAAATAGGCCGATCACGTGATCAAATTAGTATGAAAGGTCCTAAAATTTTTTTGCGAATTGACCTTTGGTTATGTGCGGAAAGTTGCTCAGTTTGAGTAGAAGCCACTGTGAAGTTTTGGTGGGGGGTCCAAAAATAATCCTGTATATGTACGAATTCAGATTTCCTTTGGCACGATCCAGACACTCCAACAAACTCTCACGTTAAAATTGCCTATTACAACTAGATACCAAACTGACGTTTGCATACGCGTAAATCTGCGATGCGTGGCTAGTTTTTGGACTTTGGAGACATCAGAAGTTGGTAGACTCGAGTTAAAATTAACTCGAAACAGCACATCACTAAGCTCATCCGTCAACTCATTAAATCATAAGACGCTTCGACGGCAACATGCCATACAATTAAAGATTGTTGTTAACGGTTTTATTTTAATTATGACGATTATGAATATTTATTATTATTTTCCACTTTCACGACGAAACTAATGAACAGATTTGGATGAAATTTGGGAGGTAGATAGATAAGGCACTCGGCTAACACATGATACTTTTATTTCGGAAACCTTAAGGGTTAAATCTCAAAATTTCCATTTCGTCGCTAGAAGGCACCACCTTAATATTTTCTTTCTTTCTTTACCCAATTCTGAAGTCCACGCAGATAAAGTCGCGGTCGGAAGCTAGTATATCATATTATAACTCTAGCACCGGCGTTGCAAAAAAGTGCAAATCCGATGACGTTTGTTTAGGGCAAGCCACACGACACTCCGTGATAATAGTAGGTAGTTATTAATCGACAGTTTATTCGAGTGTTCGGGGGGATGAGCTGCCAGTCTCTCAGGACTGGAAGCCAACCTCCGTCATCGACATTTCCCCAAGATGTTACAAAAATGTGTTTGAGATTTTAAGGGGTTACTCAGAATCAGGTATAGAATACAGGAAAAATATTGAAAAAAAACCACTCTTCAAATATATAGGGTGACTTTAAATTAGTTCTTAATAAGAAAGCCTATGCATGTGCTCGTGATAACAAACAACTTTCCCTAAGGAACCCATAGTCAAATCTCAAAAAAATTTTTGGATCCTCCATATAAATCGGTCAACGAACCGGCCAAATTAGTATGAAGAATCCAAATTTTTTTTGCGATTTGACTATTGGTTCCCTAGGGAAAGTCGTTTGTTATCATGAGCACATGCATATCCTTTGGTATCAAGAACTAATTTAAAGTCACTCTGTATTTTTTCAGATTCCCATACTAAATCTGATTAGCGAATTAAGAATTTGTATGAAAAACTGAAAAAAAAATTGGAAGAGCGGATTTTTACAATAGTTTTTCAATATAATTAACACCCTCTATAGTAAGTACATTGGCCACTTTACCACTTTAAATTAGTAAAGGTATTAGTTAGCAATTTACAAATGTTTGAGAACAATGACTTCGGCTCTACGGTTGCTAAAGTTGCTGTCACACTGAAGCGGTTATACAGGATGTGACAAAAAAGGTTTAATAATACTGCAAGTGGTAGGAACCTCGTATTAGGTAGACAAAAAAACCGGACAAGTAAGAGTCTGTTTCGCGCGCCGAGGGTTCCGCAAATCCGCACAAACAAACATTGGTGTCGATTCGGTTTTCGCGATTAAACTTATTTGACAGAATTAAACTTATTTATGTGTTCTGTCTTTTTCTTTCTATATTGAATAGACAAGGACACGTCGATTAAATTTAGTCCTGTCAAATAAGTTTAATCGTAAACACCGAATCGACACCAATATTGAGGATTTTACCACCTTATTTTAAGCCTAGAATTCTTATAGGTTTTTCTGTAATTTATAACTTATAAATTACAGAAAAACCTATAAGATATAAGTAAAGAACTATTTTCTGTTTTTTTTTTAATTATTATTTTAGGCTTAGTAGTACTAGTTTCAGAGATAACAATGAATCAATTTTTGTGTTTTTCTTTAATAATTTTCAAAATATTGATGTTAAAATTATAAAAAATATATATATTGAGATCCTTGTAACAAGCCCTTTTATTTGATATGTAACACGGTACAGTTAGCAAAACTTTTTTACCTTGACAGAATAAAACCTTACATTTCCACGATTTTTTTAAACATACTGTACCGTCTAATTTATGTTACACTACAGATGTAATTATTTACGCCCTGATGACGTCACTGAATGGTATTGGGGTCAAATAAGGTCATATTGGTTGAAGGATGACTACTTGTACCTATTTTTATAACGCCATTGTTTTCGTGCTTCGATTTAATGGCACTGCATTATGTAAGTATTTAATTAAGAAATAAATCATTAATTAAATGCAAGGAAAATTAAATATTATATTTTTAGTAAAGCCATTTCTTTTATTATACAGGCGTGACGTTTAATGAAATTGATTAGATGACAACATCCTGTATACAGGATGTTAAAAAAGTGCGTTTGAAATTTTAAGGGGATACTCAGAACAGAATCAAGTAAGTAAGTATAGAGTACAGGAAAAATATTGAAAAAATCCGGTCTACATCTTTTTCAGTTTCTCATAATAAATCCAAATAGTAAATCAATAATTTGTGTGTAACAAACTAAAACTAATAAATGTAGATCGGATTTTTTTCCAATATTTTTCCTGTATTCTAAAATTGATTCTGAGTCATCATCAACAGCCAAAAGACGTCCACTGCTGGACAAAGACCTCCCCCAAGGATTTCCACAACGAACCGTTCCTTTGGTGCTCGCATCCAGCGGCTTCCCGCAACCTTCACCAGGTCGTCGGTCCACCGAGTCGGAGGCCTGCCCACACTGCATCTTCCGTTCCTTTAGGATTCATTCTGAGCAACCCCTTAAAATTTCAAACGCTCTTTTTAACAACCTGTATATGTAAGTTTAAGTCGAGTAACTGTACCGGCGACGCAGTGACGTTAACTGGCGTGAGCTTGAATAATACTTAAACAATAATGCATATTCATTCAGCATTCATCACTATCAGTGACCGATAGCGTTGCACGCTACTGCAACTGGTTCCTGGACGAATGCAGCTTGCATTTAACAGTTCATGGACATTTTTTTTTATGTCATAGGTGGCAATCGAGCAGACGGATCACCTGATGGTAAGCGATTACCGCCGCCCATGGACACCCGCAACACCGGAGGAACACAACACATTCGCACTGCGTAACTGTTTATTTCACTTTAAATCGTATTGAGTTGAGGGTTCATATTTTCACTCAACTGTAGAAGCGGAGGGCAATGTTTTTCGAGTATTTGTGCTTAAATACTGTATGTATGTATATCTGTTTCACTGATGTTGCCTGTAGCCAAAGCGACTAGATTAGTCGTGATCCCCAGAATATCATTTTATTTTACTTACTAGGATTTTTTGTTAATTGAACCCACTGTAAAAAAAATTTCAGGTATTTAGAAGGACCCTATATAACGCGGCAGTCGTATGGAGCGTCCGGGATGTACTTACTTTTGTTCTTATACACGCGTCACACAAACACTCCATACAAAAATCTTCCATTGAAAGATGATTCAAATTAAGACATGTGGTTGAAATCGATCACTTCCTACATTGTACCGAGTTCTAAAACAAATGTTGTAAGTACAATAAAATTGTTTTTGTTACCGTACCTCCGTAGAAGAACAACGCAAGGGTATGAACGATGGATGACTCAAGTCTTGCGTTGTACCTACCTAAGTAACGAACGAACATTTTTTTTTTTTTTTATGGCAGATGTGGCAAACGAGCAGACGGATCACCTGATGGTAAGCGATTACCGCCGCCCATAGACACCCGCAACACCGGAGGAGTCACAAGTGCGTTGCCGGCCTTTGATTTTACGTAATTTACGTAATTACGTAACATTTACGTAAGTACGAGTATACCGTAGGTAAAATTAAAGAGTATGAGTCGGGATGTGGGGGAGGCCTATGTCCAACAGTGGACTAATGCAGGCTGATGGTGATAACGATGATGTGAGTCGGACTCGCGCTACGTGATTGTATACAGATATCAAAGAGATAACTTTCATTCGCTAAAAAGGCAAAAGTTAAATGCTACGCATAATACGGATGGCAAGTTAAAGAAACATAGTAATATCTTTTAGAAATTATCTACCTATAACAATATTTTGAATTTGAAGTCTAATTTGCAGCATTACAGTAAAAAAAGTTAATACCAAGTGAGATAATGCCAAGAGCAACCAAATAAAATTATTAATAAACATTTTTGAGTACTTAATGGGAAAAGCATCTTTTTAATCCACTAAAAATATGCTTATCTTTTACCCATTGCCAAAAAATATTTATTAACAATTTTATTCGAAATAAATATTGAACAAACATCATAAATTTACTCTGTATTTTGCTACATCAATCGTGATATATTACTTAACATTAATAGTTCTAAAGAACGATGCGAACTTCTTTCACAAGAGAATAGTATCTACCACGACCACATGAATAGTATCTAGACTTTCGTATCTGGTTCCCATGAGGGCATCTCTAATGAGCAAGTATTTGTTAAACCGGCGCCCGCGACGAAGTCATATGTCACAGCTTAATAGTGAAAGTATGATCGACCACGACGACGTTTAGTACAGGCTAGGGATGGTACGAAAGTGGATATCGATTATCGATTGTCCGAAAACATCGACATGCGTTGGAAATACATAAATGTTTTGGATATTTCGCATGATCTGTTCAATTTTATTACCAGTATTATTTTTAATTCCTTTTTTATATACAGGCTGTATAAAGATCACCCATGTAAACTTTTACAAGGTGTTCTGTATTGACACAATGGCTATTGGAGTATTGTTTCTATAGTATCAAAGAATTTTTGGACCATAAGTAATGGATCATTTAGTATTTTATTTTATATACTTACATATTTGCATGCCTTCCTGACGGCTGAATACTGTACTTTTATTTTATTTTAAGACCTGTTTGTAACGTATTCTTGCAAATAAACTATTATCATTATCTTTATCTACTCATGAAATGGAACAACTTTTCCCTGCCCTATACTGAATGCGCAAAAATGTTGGACTTTTCATACAAATTGATCAACAAATCAATCAATTTGTATAGAGAGATTAGAGAGAAGTGTCAGAAACGATCGGATATCTATATGAAATCTCATCTTAATAGCTACATCCCTAGCTAACGTCATATCGCACCGTTATCACGGTATAGAAATGGATGGGTGGGCCTCCCTGACATTTGACTAGGATTGTGGGTTGCATTCTACAGGGAAAGTTTATGCAGAGATTAGATAGAGCGGAAAATTAGAAATTTAATTTTACGTCTTTATTCATGATTCATCATGACCAAATAATAATGAGTATCGACATTTCATGAAAAAGAATATACACAAATGTTTAGCAATAGGTAATCTCAATATTTTTTCGACTTTTTATACGAATCGATCAGAAGTTTAAGCAACTTTTGGTGGTAGTCTCATTTTTACCCGACTACGGCGAGACAAAAAGGAGGGTTATTATTTTAGCCCGTATTTATGTGTGTATGGTCTTTATGGAATAAATAGGTTTTTATTTGTCAACCAATGAATATAAAATTACTAGGTAGCTAAGATTTCTTTAGTAGATAGGGAAATAACAAAATAATCAAAACAAAGAAATGACAAACAGTCATTCGTAAAAAATGACTGACTGACTCGGTGGCTAAGTGGTTAGCGATCCTGACCTCTGATCCGAGAGTCGTGGGTTCGATCCCCACACGGGGCAAACTTTTCTGTGATGAGCAGAATTGTTTGCTTTGAATCTGGGTGTATTATATCAATATATGTATGTATTTAAAAGTATATGTGTATGTATATCAGTCTCTGGTTCCCAAGATACAGGGAATCCTAGTTTGGGGCCAGATGACCGTGTGTGATTTGTCCCAGATATTATTATTATTATTATTATTCGTAAAAAATACTTTGTTAGTCAATATACTTCTATGTTCATCTATGTATATAGACTTTTTATTAAGTAGATAGTTCAATGTAAACTCCAGCAAAAATATTCTTGAGCAAAATACTCGTTAGAGAATGCGCCTAGTTAGAGAATATCTATCTAGAATTCTATGTAGGATAACTGGCTTAGCTGGATAAGTATAAATAGATAGCGAATAAATCGTGAAAGAAACACTATGCTGGTTGGATGTCTAAATACGGGCATGAGGGTGACCATAATATCTCGTATCATCTCACTAATATTATAAATGCGAAAGTATGGATGTTTGTTTGTTTGTCAGTTTGTTTGTTTGTTTTTTCCGCTTTCACGCCGAAACTACTGAACGGATTTGGATGAAATTTGGTAGGTAGATAGATAAAGCACTCGGCTAACACATAGTCAAAGTCAAAGTCAAAATATTTTTTATTTAAGTAGATGCTGTACGCATACTTTTAAATCGTCTTTTTTTCTACCTAGTACAAAGTTCCTACCACTCGGAACTTGTACACTCAACGTTTCGGGAAGTGTTAGCGGAGCGAGAATAGAATAGAATACGTTTTATCCCGGAAAACTTAAGGGTTCCCGTAGGAATGCTTAAAAACTCAAAACTTCCACTTCGTTACTACATGGCACTATCTTAACAATTTATTTATTTCTGGACACAATTCTGAAGTCTACGCGGACAAAGTCGCGGGCGCAAGCTAGTTGTATAATAATTCTTATAAAGGGTGACGAAATAAAAAAAATAGAAATCACCACTAGTTGGTCACCACACTTGGTCTTGATGATTGACTGAAGATTTTTCTCTTAGAGCCATAAGAAAAAAAATATGGGCTTCATAGTACAGATAGTACTATATACTATGTGCAATTCATATTTATTTTAAATATACAACAAAAGTAGGTATTTAAAATAAATATGTGTATGCTTATTATTTTTACAACATGCCTACTAGTTATGTTTTTTTTTCATCACTGTCTATTACTTTCAGTTCACTTTACCTGCAGTACGTGATTTTGTCTGTCCCTTCTTATTTTTTATTAATTATATTAATTAATTTATCATGGTCACCCTATAAAAGATGGCTCCTGGCGCCGCAGACAGCGCAGGCGCCGTCGCGACGCGGGAAAACGAACAGCTGGTTTGAGGCTAACCTGTGCTGTGGCGCTTGTAATGTATTTATTATCTGTGGGCGTTCCAGTGTTCCAGGACTAAGGAGGTCGCACTAATTCTCGACTGGCTGGCACGCACAGATTCAGAAAGTAGATTTTATCTGGCACAATATCACTTTGATCGCCTTTTTCTTGATTAAACTAGCAGATATTTTTTTTGTTTGGTTCTTTCCTGCTTTTGCAAGGAAAAGACAAAGGCTTTTCTGGCCATACAGCCTATTCTTACGTAGTTTACTCTTCTCTAAATATTTTTCTATTTCATTTGAGTTCTCATTTATCAATTTCTGTCGTCTTTAACTTTTTCTCTATTCTTCAACAAAATGATAGCACTTTTGATGAAGATTTCATGGACTTCTTGAGAGCACTCGAAACACAGTCTACACACTTTTATTTCATTATCCTACATATTAGACACTTAAATGGCACTTTATTGAACAATACACTATCAATATTATGCATTAAAAACCACGATATCAATTTTTTCGGATAATAAAACAAAAATGACAAACTCTTGCCGCGAGTTCCCGCCAAAAAGACCTTAAACTAGCAGATAAATTTAAAAAATAACAGTTATAAGATAGTTTCGTTTATAACTTTGTTTACAAGAAGACTTATATTAGCGTTTCGGATCAGGTGGGCTTCAACGCGAAATGTCCTTGTTGGCTAAACGACAGGTACTGCTAAGTATCTATTACTATTTGTGTGGTATAATAATATGCTATCAAGCAATCAATATAAAAATAACGTATATAAACTTAACACATATACAGGGTGTCCCAAAACTAATGCGACAAATTTTGGCCGATGATAGCTTTGATCAAGACCTATAAAAATAACGAAACATATGTTCAGCAAAAGTTTATGGTTTTCGAGTTATAACAGATTTAAAAAAATGAAAATTACTACCTTGCGGTGGGTTTTTGAGTTTTTGTTATAAAAAACCACTTAATTTATATTTTCTTTTGCACTCAAATATTGTTGATTAGCGCCTCTACCTTTTTTTGCAGAATAAATAGTAGATTCGGGTGAATCTACTATTTATTCTGCAAAAAAATTGATGCCATCAGAAATGCATCATCAACTCAAGAAAAATCTTTAAACATATCGGATAATGAAACTTTAAACATCGGCGACGTAAAAAATATATATTGAATGATTTTGTCTCATATGCTATAAAAATCCTTGTTTCATGCCCATTTTAAAAATGTATAATACTTGGAAATTTTCCTTGCAAACATTGAGTTAATTGCTATTTTTGACCTCAAGGTGCTGATTTACAAAAAAATCTTATATTCGAGGTTTTTCAAATAAAAATAATTAGATTGATTAAAATAGAAAGGAGATCATGTGTGTGTTCTACAAAGTCACCATAACTTTCTACCTGAGATAAAAAAAACCGGCCAAGTGCAAATCGGACTCGCGCATGAAGGGTTCCATACCATCGTACAAGAAACTCCAAAAAACACGTCTCTTGTATGGGGACCCCTTTTTTATACATTTCTAAACTACATTTCTAAAATAGGCATGAAACAATGATTTTTTATAACATATTAGACAAAATTATTTAGTACATTTTTTTTACGTCACCAATGTTTAAAGTTTAATTATCAGATATTTTTAAAGATTTTTCTTGAATTAATGATGTATTTTTTGCAGAATAAATAGTAGATTCGGGTAGAGACACTAATCAACAATATTTGAGTGCAAAAGAAAATACAAATTAAGTGGTTTTTATAACAAAAACTCAAAAGACCCACCGCAAGGTAGTATTTTTTTTTTTAATCTGGTATAACTCGAAAACCATTAACTTTTGCTGAACATATGTTTCGTTATTTTGATAGGTCTTGATCAAAGCTATCACCGGCCAAAATTTGTCGCATAAGTTTTGGGACACCCTGTATATCAAATATGCATTTATTTAAATGCGATGAGCTGCATCTAATATGTAACATTGATTGCCATGATAACTGCGTTCTACGCCTCTGAGTTAACAGTACCCTAATGTGCCATATTTCTCAGTTAATTACGCCATTATAATAAAACTCATGGTTTATTTTGGAAACATTTTATCAGTAACTGTATTTTTTAAACCATTTTACACTTTTAAATTCCTCTTAGACACTGTTGTTTATTTAAATAAATAAACAAGATAGGTTTTTCGATTAGTCCCACGAAGTTTTTGACCACATCACGTAAAGCTTTGCCCTTTAGTGATACTTTTTATATACCGTTTTTGAGCCAAACATCGAGACCGTTATTTTTTTTATTTAATGGTAAGTATTCTTGTTTACTCACATGAATAACTTTGCAATAGGGTTGGTTGCCGGGACTTGTACCGAGCACACGTCTGTTAAGTTAATTTTACAATTATTACCGTTTTAGAATAGTTTCAGCGTTATTTTTGTGATGGAGAAATAGCTGTGATCCCGATTTGAGATAAGCGATAATAAGAAGAGGATTAACTCAGGAGACAGCTCCGTTTTCCGAGTTCCAGCAGCAAACCACCACGTGAAGCGTCTTTAAGTGCCCATCACCCTTAGAGTCGTCACTTTCACTTGACATTGGCGTTTCGCCATTTTTTTATTGAAGATTCTCCCATTTTTCACTAGACATTGGCAAAATCACGCTCGGAATGAGATGTGGAATGCCAAATAGAAAAATAGAATAGAATAGAACTTTGTAATAGAAATTCATTTAGATTACTGGGTTAAACACTGACAAACATTGACTGACTCGGTGGCTAAGTGGTTAGCGATCCTGACCTCTGATCCGAGAGTCGTGGGTTCGATCCCCACACAGGGCAAACTTTTCTGTGATGAGCAGAATTGTTTGCTCTGAGTCTGGGTGTATTATATCGATATATGTATGTATTTAAAAGTATATGTGTATGTATATCATTCTCTGGTTCCCAAGATACAGGTAATCCTAGTTTGGGGCCAGATGACCGTGTGTGATTTGTCCCAGATATTATTATTATTATTAAAACACGATCTATGGTTACTCTCATGTCGAAAATCGAATGATAATTATCTATCATTGACTACAAAGTGTATTTTTAAAGTATACACTTTAAAATACATTGTGTAAATTGTCTTCCTGTATACACAAGAAGGCAATTTAGATCGGTCAGTATTGGCAAGTCGGAAACTAATAAGACATACGAAGATCTGTTCTTAGGAATCATGTCATCGATTTTAGTGAAAAGAAAAACTGTATTCATAGATTAAAAAAAAAAAAATTACTCAGTTCAGGAACTGAACCCGGACGTATTAAAAATACAGTAGTTGAGGCTCTTTGCCTTCGAATAATTAGAGAATCCATGAAGAAAAAAGAATAATTATGTTTCGAAAAAGAAATTACTATTAAAGGGTAAAACACAGTTGACCACGCTGAATACGTTAAAACCAACAGACTTCAATCGCAACAACTCCATTTTTTCTGTTTTTTTTTTTTTTTTGTTGATTTTCTCAAAAACCGCTAAATCGATTTCGATAAAATGTATATGGGACCGCCTAGGAAGTATACCCTTTTAAAAAAAAAGAATTTTCCAAATTGTTTCAGGCGTCTTCGAGTAATCGGTGAACATACATAAAAAAAAAGATTCCGACGAATTGAGAACCTCCTCCTTTTTTTTGAAGTCGGTTAAAAATAGGTATTTGGAATTTGTTCTTCGGCTTTGATTAAATCGCACAAAAATGTAAGGCTTTTACTTCAAATTGATCAGCTGATAGGCCACTATAGAGCCTAAAATTATTTTTGCGATTTCAGCAAAGAGTTAAACTAAAAATTGTCATTATGATATGAGACATAAAAGCTTCAATCAACGGGTTCGAAATATATTTTCTTACACCTTGTAAATGCTAACATGAAATATTTATTATTTTTATTTATTTATTATACAAAACACAATGATCCTCTCTAATGTACTCGTAGATGAGTTCGCATTCTTAATTGTAGTCTATTAAGTTTAGTACTTATTTATTACAGTATATTAGTTGACTCCGCTGAGTTTATACTTTTTGACCATTTTTATGGCTTTACCACTGTTTAAGTATTCTGTTTGAATTTCTTCAGGAAGATTATTAATTATATTTGGTAAATAGTATTTAACGTTTCTCTCGCCGTATACACTTTTTACTTTGGGTAAAACCAATGTTTTAAATATGAGGGCGATAAAATGGCGCGAATCCAGAGACAGCATTAAAACTTAATTTAACCTAAATTTCAACGCCATAATCTTAAGCAAACTAACAAACTTGCATAATATTACCTTAAACACGACAAAGTTTATCTCAAATCTACCCAGTGATGTGCAAGTATCGATAAAACATCGCTCGAGTTATCGATACAAATCTCCGAGCGCGTCGTGTTTGACTTTTCATTTGTTTGTTTGCGTAACGCATGTTTTAGTCCGCCATTTTGATTTATTGCATCGATCGATCGATACTGGGTTCGTGACGTTATTGTCTTGTAAAGGTTAGGTTATGTTGATTTAACGAATGCTCTCACAACCTATTTAGAAGACAATACAGATTTATCTGCGATCTTCCATCCATGTGAAAATTAGCTAACATCATTATTTTTGACAGTTGATTGAATTTTGTGGTTAATAGGTGAACGTTTCAAAAGTGTTTTTCTCTCTCTTATAGTAATGAAATTAATTGTAAATTATGCCATAGCTTACATAATTAATAGTTACACTAATTATGCCTTTAGGCAGCACGACCACATACCATAAAATAGGCTGTCTTTCTAAGTTATTCTCGCTTTAACTATAACTTACCAACAACATCTAAAATTGTTGACCGCCGATTTCCGCTTCAGAACTTCAAGAGTGACGTATATCGTATGCCTAAAATGACATTAGCTTTTGTAAACGCGGTCTTCTAATGAATAATCCAGTTAGTTCAGCGTTTTATTTTAATGCATATCAATTAGTGACTGCATCAAAAATAACTTATGAAATACATATCTAACTCACTAAATAACTCTTTTATTGAAATCAATCACAGAAAAACTTAAACGCTTGGGTTTTTATTAAATGTGTATTTATTTATATTTGATTATTAGTTTGCAAACGACTATACAAAATTATAACTATTTATGACGTCATAGTTCACTATTTAAAAAATTTTTAGAGAGAAATGTAGTTTGGCATTTTATAAAAAGTTACTCGTTTGACTAACAGTCAAGTACCGGATTGCACAGCAATTTGTAATTATATCACAAAACAGTATATTTATTGGTAAACACTGTTACGATAACAAACCGACAATTAATGTCATCGAACGATAAAAGGAGTGACAATTATTAGTATTTTAATTGCTATTTTATGATCGATCGGAAGCAATTTATACTTTTTGTGCTTCATATAGACGGTTTCCATTTTTGTCATAAAATAAATACATTTTATTTTAGATTCAGGATCCAATTCTTACAAAATTTTGCAATAAGAACTACCTATATAAGTTCTTCTGATTTTCTATTAATTAAACTAAACAACGTTTGAACAACAAACATAAAAAAAAACTTGACCTGATAGAAAAGCTTCCTACCCTACACACCCTAACGGAGAAAAATACGGATAATTTATTTTTTCATTGTCTACATAAAGCAGTCATAAAAATTTTGTCAGTTGACATATTGTTTATTGTTTTTATGAAAAAATATAAAAAATTGTGCTCCGATTACATGTGTTCCTTAGCTTTCAGAATTATGTTGTGCATAATATAATGGCCGGTCTTCATTAATATGAGTGAGACCTCATAATCTAGCTGTCCCTTACGTAAATCACATCTAGGAAACTAAACTTCCTTTTCCTTATTAAGCTGGCATTGTTTGACTGGCTTGATGCAATACCCTGGGGAGATAGGCAAGGCACCTGGGTGGCCTATACAAGTCTCTTTGGTACTAAATGTAATCTCTTTGGTACCTACAAAGTTTTGGAACACAGTTGCGGTATAAAAAAATAATGTGATAAAGTTTTCTTTGTAGCATGATTATCAAATTATCCCAGAAAGAGGTTTTTTAAGGTGTATGTATGTATGTATAGTTCATTCCAATAAAAAAAAACAAAAGGTAAACAAACATAGTATGCATCTGAGACTTTTTGGCGGGAACTCGCGGCAAGAGTTTGTCATTTTTGTTTTATTATCCGAAAAAATAGATATCGTGGTTTTTTTATGCATAATATTGATAGTGTATTATTCAATAAAGTGCCATTTAAGTGTCTAATATGTAGGATAATGAAATAAAAGTGTATAGACTGTGTTTCGAGTGCTCTCAAGAAGTCCATGAAATCTTCATCAAAAGTGCTATCATTTTGTTGAAGAATAGAGAAAAAGTTAAAGACGACAGAAATTGATAAATGAGAACTCAAATGAAATAGAAAAATATTTAGAGAAGAGCAAACTACGTAAGAATAGGCTGTATGGCCAGAGAAGCCTTTGCCTTTTCCTTGCAAAAGCAGGAAAGAACCAAACAAAAAAAAAAAGTATGCATCTGACATTGACATGACATGTGTCAGTTCCATAGTAAGTTTGTTTACGTTTTTTTTTATTGGAATGAACGATATGTGTATGTGCCTTTGGTTGAGGCTTTACATGTGTAGCTTACTTCATTTTTGAAATATAACGCTGATTTTCGCAAGCATAAGAAAACAAAAGTTTAACATAAAAATTAAAACAAAGTAGGTAGGTAGGTAGTAATGTAGGTACAATTTACGAATTTACTACAAAAAACTATGATATGGATTTTGAAGACTTTAGAGTGTGAATAAGTCATTAGATTCGTCTTTTATGTCTTTAACTTAAGCCTCTAAGCGTCATATAGCCGTAAGGACAATTTTAATAAGTCAGGTTAATATTATTTCAATTTTTTTAAGAACTCGGAGTCGGGTTTGGAATTAACCCGACAAACAAAAAACCAGAAGATTTTTGTCTATAGGTACCTTGGGAATAGACGGTAAATTATGCTACACCATAAGAAGATTTAAAGAAATTAATTTTGATCAGTTGCATTTTTAAAATAATCTGTTAAAGTTGTGCATGCGTCTGTAAACAGTAAATTATTTTCAATACCTAAAAATGTCCGTTAAAATAGAATGGAATGTTCAGGGAAAAGTTTTGTCATATCACATTTGACATTAATATGATTTATGTCATCAATAAACGTTTATTTATTTCATATAGAAATATTTATTACCAGATAACATTTAAGTACTTAGGCTTTGTTTCTTAACGAGTGTATAGTTTCTTTTTCTTCGCAATAATGTCTTTATATAGTATCATTTTAAATGCAACAAGAATTTTTTTACTTCCTGACCAGTGATAAATATAATTTGATTTGCGTTTTGAAAAACATTAGAATGAAAGACATGTCAAATACTTTGTTAATCTCTATTCCAAACTTGATGATTTGGATGACAGAGCTACCAGCTGCGTACTTCCAGCGCTGCATCTCAAAAGACGATAATTGATTATTAAATTAAATTAAAATTAAAATTGTTTATTGGTTAACAAAACAGTTTCTTCTTATGTAAGGTTGAGACCTCCTTTTAAGTTTTAATTAAACCTGTGCCACGAAGGCTCTTCTCTGACATTAATAAACAATGTATACATCAAAAGAAAACAAAGACAATTTACAGTGTGTGTGTGTGTGTGTGTGTGTGTGTGTGTGTGTGTGTGTGTGTGCGTGTGTGTGTGTAGTAATGTGTGTTTGGTTTCACTTGATAACTTCAAATAAGGATTCAGTTTCATCATAACTGAGGGGCTGCAACCATGAAACAACAGATTTTTTACAGTCGGTGAGTGGTATGATTGACGACTTTATAAAAACGCTTTAAGGTACGTCCTATGGCTATGTAACCCATATCATCAAGCTTGGAATAGAGTTTAGTATGTAAGTACATATATAAACAATATCATTACAAACTGAAAAAAATCTGATGACACACATCCAAAACATTTTTATAATAATAACAGATGGCGCTGTACTGTAAAAAGTTATGACAGGAAAATTCAAAATGATCTGTCAATGTCTTAACTGAACAAGGAACTCCAAGGAAAATTAAACAAAACACGAAAAATCATGTTGACTTTATAAAATAGACAAAAAAAATATGTTGACTTATACTTATTATGACCCATACTACATAATTAAAAAAAAATTTTTAGCTTCGATTGCATCATAGGTACTTTGGTTAGAGTTTCATACATCGGCGAATAAGTAGTAAGGAATACCTTATTCATTTACAAAATAAACACGCAGTGTCATGTTGATTGTTTTCATTATAATGATTGTATGTATGTATGTATTACTCAATCTCGTGATTGTATCATATCATAGATTTATCAACACACGATATCTGTAACGGTATTCTATAAACATGTACTCGTAAGTGAAGATTTAAGCCGATTATTTAAAAAGCAATGAAACAGAGCCTCCTAGTACAAATACAAACAAACAAACAAACAAATACTTTGCTTTGCTTTTTGCTTTGCATACAAATCGATCGGTCAACTTTATGTGGGGTTCAATTTTTTCGCGATTTAAATCAAAAGTTGTTCAGTTTTATTAAAATAGAAACCTACACGTAAGTGTTGCTACACCTTTGATATAATGTGATTATCTGAAAAGTATATGTCAATTCCATATGTTGATGTGTCTTGTTAAGTATTTTTAAATCGGTGATATAATGACTTTGATGCAATAATTGTCGGGATTAGACATTAGTGTGACTCTAGCATGATTCGATTCATTTTTACCGCGTCATTACTGTATTTAACGTTTTTCTCTTAATAACACTCAGATTTTTTAAAGTATAAACACCAGCACACCTTACAGAAGAGGTCTAATATTTTTTTGCTACAAAAAGGCAATAAAAATGACAAAAATGTATTCGATTTAGCTTATGAATTTTAGACTTTACGTTCCGACAGTCAAACTTGGAACCCGTTACTTTGCAGCCAGTAATAAGTAATGTTTAAAAAGATTTATGCTTATGCGTGAATAGGTATACTTACAACACAGAATCTTTTTTAAACTCAGTTATTTTTTGACGAATTCAATCAAACCTGTCTAGAAGAACTTTATTTAACAAAATACACTTACCAGTATCATAAAATGTTAGATTTCCAAGACTTTTATTACCATTAATACTATAACACTTAACTTTTATATCACAAAAAACACTTTACTCTCTCACTTCTAACACATGACTGGCTGCACAGACATATTCACACACACGTGTTAAAAATTAAAAAGTTAAAAAAAACTTGGTTTGAAACAAAACTTTGTGGTATGAGAAAAATAACACATTTAAAAAAGGAACAAAGCAGACGCGCGCGATATTCATTCTCTTTAGAACATAACTGGCTGGATGAATCATGGACAAGTAGAATAACACCAATTATTTAAACGGCCACCTCGATGGACAATAATAAATGCGATACCACAAAGGGATTCTGCATTCAAATCTCAACCGTACTGACGTTAGAATAAAACTTGACGAGTTTTTACGGCTGGTAATCATTTACTTTGAGTGTGACGTGAATTTTTACTACTCTATGACTACTTCGCTTAGTTTATGACGTCATGCAGTCAATGAAATAATTTGTACACCGTATGGTAGTAGAGTGGTTGCGAGGCAACGGAAGGTGAAGGAAGCTGTATTAGTTACCTATTGACACTGAGTTTCCTTGAAGATTCGTCATGCATGTTCGATCAGTAATTTATTTTTATTAATACGTCAGATATACGTCTTTTTCTTAAGTGTTGGGTTTTTCCATAACGGTTTATTGTTTAAACCTCAATGTAAAGTATAATATGTCAAAATGACACCTGTCAAAGCAATATCGATAGACGATATTGCAATAAGAATTCCTTTCTTAATTCCTTAATTTTGTAGATCTTAGGTATTTTTTTACCGTATTTTCGTGTTATAAAGGCCCAATTATCCCAAAAACAAGAATATCATTTTTCTGGCGTATGTACGAGATTGTTTTTTTGTTTGACTGATGATAATTGGCCATAGTTATGTCATAACGATCCAACTGATTTAAAGTAAGTAAGGGATAATGTACTTTATGTCACCATGGGCAATTTATATAGAAAACTTTTGGACTCTCCGAAAAAAAAATATCGGAACAGCTGATCACTTTGTATGATGAGTAGGCAATTTTTTTCTTGGTATTTCTGGAGTGGAACATAAGTTGTTTAGTATGACGAGGCTCCGAGCTCCGGTTAACGGGTCTCCTACACTACACCCATTTTGTTACATTGTAATTGTATGATTGTATGATGGATTTCCAAATGCAAGGTTTCGATAGATTCGTCTTTATCTGATATTCGAGCTACTAATTTTGATTAAATTGTAAAAAAAAAATATCTATTTAATGAATTTTTAAATATTTAATTAAATATGTATAAAGCAATACTCGAGGTGAAATGTAGGTGTAATCGAGGCCTAACATTCTTCTCAACGACTTTGACCCCACGGCTGCGCCAGCGCAAGCAGCTAAAACTCATGACTCGTTCAACAATTAAATTGATTAAGTTCAAAATGTGTAAAGGTCATTTGAAACAGTAATTAAAATTATTATAAGCAGGCAGGTAGGTAAGTAAATAAGTGGGTGAGAATGTTTTTTCCGTTATTATCGTAATGTTAGCTGGAAGAAGTCTCCTGTTCGATAAGTCTGATTCTGATCTATTAGATCAGTGTTTTTAATACCCGACCCCTTAATACAAAATTTTAGTGATTTCAAAGACTACGTTTATAATTTTCATCAATTAGAAAATTATTTACTTAACGTCTCCAAAATATAGAGCCACGTTTTGACAAATTGTTAAGATATAAACAGGATCAGCCTTCTCACTGAAATCGTATTTTTTCATTGCAGTGTAGGACCTGTAACCACTTACTTTTTCTTTTCCCGCGACCCCTTTAGAAAGGCTTCACGACCCCCCAGGGGGTCGCGACCCACAGATTGAAAAACACTGTATTAGATCAATAAGCTGTAACTATTTCAAAAAACTATATTTCTTTTTTTCATCCCATCTTAATTTTTTTATTATTAAAAATCACAAAAGGGTCTATATTATTGACTTAATTATAACGTCACGCTTTGGAATATTTTAAACATTTTTAGATCAAGATGTGGTTTATGTTATGTCATGATAAAAAAGTAACTCAAAATATGACTAGTAGTCATATTTACCTTATTATGTATGGAAAGCACAATTTTTTGAAATTTTCCTAAATACAATTGAAATTGTTCAATGTTACGAGTGAGTAGAACAGTTTATTTCTTTTCATTCACCTACTTTTTACACCCTGTATAAGTTCCTCAAAGGCTTATATTTAAAAGTTAAGATTAAAACAATTCACAATGGAATGTATTCGTTTCATACCAAGTTATGAAAGTGTCATTTTACGTAATTAATTGTACTGAGGTCAACCCACTTGAAACTAACAATGACAGCTGTCAAATGCATACAACCGGTCACTGGATAATTTACATTAATCGAGAAATAGTATTGTCATTCAGTAAATTACAATATTTAGAATGCATTTCGAAGTAAAAAATCTTCGCAGTCTTAGTTTTATTTATATGTAAGTATATTTTAAAATACTTTTTACTTTTTTAATGCGTATCTACTTACATAAATAATAAAGTGTCGACCTTCTTTTTATTGTTTTTTTTTTCTGTTATGTATACTTTTAAAAAATCTACAGGTCTATGGCATGGTCGTGTCAGTCATTAGAATCTGTTTTCTCATTTTGAAAAAGTTTGTATTGGTGATGTGGGTGACTAAAGACTTCTCTATCGGGAAAAATATGAGTTCTTATATCTATGGGCAAAATGTAATAGACTTTTAGTTCTAAGGTCCAAATAATATTCCTAAAATTTTCCCATCATTTTAATATGCTTTCTAATTCATTTGAAACTTTCTTCGCAAGGTTTTTTGGAGCTATCACTATCATCTGATCATCATTAAAATCATCATCAATGTTCTTAACTTCTCACTACTCATATACTTCTAGGTATATGAAGTGAATACTTTTTGAGGAATTCCTTTAAATCTTACTGTAACTAACACCAAACACTAATTTCATCATCTTATCAGTAGACTTAATTGCTTTTCTTTAAGAAATGCATCTCAAACTCTCATTATGAGTGCACTATCTAAACGCAGCGGGGTCAGCGACCCCGTGTCATATCGCACGCTAGGCGCGGATCTAATCCCGTGAGATTTATCGATAAAATATTTAGGTCGATAACGGTGGTGGTCCATGTTTTGACAGTCGACTATTTTAATAGACCAACAGAGCAATTTTATACGGTTGTGAATAACAAAGTGCCGAAGGTAGAAAAAAAATTGTTAACATATTTTGTACTATACACGACATACATTGTAACATACAGCCGTCATTTGAGCAGTCAGGTGGTACATGATTTTATAAATAAAAAAATTAAAAACATTTAATTAAACATGTGTAGTGTCAGTTTTGATTATTACCTGTACTGTATGTAAACTTTCAGTTAATTGATTGAGAGAAAGTGAAGTGGACTGAATTAATTACAATTCTTTTCAATCTTATTGCTCAAAGTAAAAGTGGAATAATCAGGTGAACTAAAATATCCTGCACATTTTTTATTTGAAATAACAACATGAAGTACAAAATATTTATCCATCAAGAGAGTTATTTTCTTCTTGACGTTGAAAGTCATTTTAATTTTTATGTCAATTACCTAGGTTACCTTGAATGACGAACGTAGGATTTGCAATTTTGCATACAAACTAGATTTATACTTAAAGTAGAATTTAAAATAATGGCTATAAGGTTGTCGCTTGCAGTAGCCACTTGTGCACTTAACAGACACCGTAGAAGCACACATTGTATACATAATTAATGTCAGTATTACTTACTGCCTGCGCCTTTTGATGGCGACCTCGTCTCCCCTGCGGGTAAGATCCGGTGACGGTTGCTTACTGAAAGTGCGTAAGCCGTACAATACACACATTTACGCGTGTACAGTACAAAAGATATATTTTTTTATGTAATAGTAATAGGTAATTTATACTCCTTACTGGTATTTTTTACTTAAATGCTGTTTGTAAGGCTCAATAATCAAATTTTGTCATTGAACGAAATGGCAAATGCACAATCTTCAATAAATCGCATTATTACCTAAGCCAAACGCAAACTGTAGATCAGTTTGTACTACTGTAACTATCAACTGAACTGTAAGGGGAAAAACGTAATAAACTTTTAGAGATTTTTTGTATAAAAGACACAACAATTCAGTAAGACGTTTCGTATTTAGCTGAACGAGTAAATTTGAAGATTGCTCCTAATGTTGACATTAATAAAAACACACACCTTTTATCATTTACCTTTTTTATCTGACTGCCCAAGCGAAGAGCACTGTTTCTCGAATGTATGTATGAATATCCGTTTCTTTGTAATCGCCTGTATCTAAATCGGCTCTATAGGTTTTGAAATGCAATTTATCGATAGATTTGTTTTGGTCCCCAGAATAACATAGGATCATTTGATTATAGGATCAATTTTTGCAGTTTTTTTTTTAATTTATTTACTGGTAATGTTATTCCTAGAACGTCTTTTCATTATTGTCCATGCAAAAATAGCCTTGCAATTTGTTTTAATTGCAATAATTTTCTTCTACCATTCAGGTACCTGTTATAGGTACATCTACTGGTTGCGTGTTATCCATTTCCATCCAGTCTCCACCTTTAAAACCCATCATCTCGGTAGCCAATTATTGTTTATTATCTTTGCTGTCAATATACATTATTTTTGCAAAATAATAGTCGATTGTCTGGTGGTCAAGTTGGAACGAGAAAAGTGTGTCATTTTATTTTCTGACAAGATCTATGGTGGATTGCTTTACGTTGTAGTGGTTACAATTTTAAACTTGGTTTGAAAAAACCGACTTGCAATTATTAAATGCAAAATGTTAAAGGTTAAATTAATTAATTGTAAGCAATACATTTGTCATCTCAAATCGGTAAAAGTTGGCATTAAAAATTGTTATTCTGTTATTGAACATCAAACACTACTTATGAATGAATACTCGTACAAATTCAAAACGCATGTAAAAAAATGTCTGTGCTCAAAAGGTTATTATAAGATAATAGATTATGTGAATGATAAAGACATTTGGAAATGTATTGCTCTTCCTAAAAACTGTATTGTTGATAACATACATTGTATTAGTAATTAAGTATTACTTTAAAAAATGCGTTGAAGCAAGTTTCTTTTGGGCTCGACGTTTCTTCTCGCTTCGGAAACACTTCCCGAAACGTTGAGTGTACAAGTTCCACGTGGTAGGAACATTGTACTAGGTAGAAAAAAAAGACGATTTTAAAGTATGTGCAAAACATCTACTTAAATAAAAAATATTTTGATTTTGATTTTAACACAGATACATAGTTAGATTAAAAGAAAAACAAAGATAAGGAAATTATCCCTTTTTATTGATAAGACCACAGTTTGTACAACTTCCTTACTCATTAATTTGAATCAGTATTCAAAGTTCAACCAGTACTCAAAATAGACCAGACACCAGTGCATATTTTGCCACATTTTCAGCGTTTAAAAATAAAGTCAGACTCCGACCGTGCGCAGCGCTGATCGACAATCATTATAGCTTATTGGTATACTACTTTAAATTAATGCAAATAAAGATTTTGCCTTTGTCCAACAGTGGACATCTTTCGGCTGATGATGTGAGTGAAATATTTTGACTTGATTGATTAAATTTGATTAAGTTATCGATAACTCGTAAGTCCGTCACTATTCAAAAAGTGGGATGTAAAATAAAAGCGACGCCATAATATCCTGTGCTCGGCGCAGGCGAGGCGACTTGCGCTGGCGCTTAGGGCCGGTCACAAACCGTATTCCAACTCTGGTTCTAAGATATGATACACCTCTAGCATAGTGACATTGAACTTAATAAATAAATATCCATCAATAAGAAGATCGGGCCCCAAATTAAGATTCTCCTATACATTTGTATGATAAAAATTTTTTTTCACCAAAGTCGTAGATCAAATAAGTAGTAATTTATTTAATTATTTATGTATTTATTTATTTATGTATTTATCTATTAATGTATTTATTTATTTATGTATTTATTTATTTATGTATTCATATTTATGGAGACGTCAATAAAAACTGTTCTTTAAAGTAAAAACGTACTTTTTATATAAACCGGTTTTATCCAGAATTTAGTTCCGGGAAATTATTTGCAACCGGCTCAGTTTGCGCCCGCTCTAAGCCGCGGCGTTGCACGTGTTATTTCAAACTGCAGCGATTGTATTGTATGGTATAACAATAGTTTGAATTTTATATGGAACTTACTTAAAGACTGACTCACTCAAAGGTTTATGTTCTACTAAGAAACATTTTAATAGAGGCACATACAAAATCTCTATTCTTTCTTAGAATTGAAATGAAATATACAGGGTGACTGCAACAAACCTGCAAACGTCTTAACTGATGATTCTACTCATGAAACTGAACAACCTTTATTCGTAAACTATACTGAAATCGCCAAAAGCAATAAATAAATAAAATAAAATAAATAACCATTTATTTCAGGTGACCCATAAAATTGTTAGTAGAAACCAAATTCTTAAAGTATTTAGTATACAAAAACAAATATAAACATAAACATACAGGCTGATAATTATTTAGTTAGCCCAATGGATCGCTCCATCCAGTGATTCTGGATGGGACAGTCCACTCGGCCAGCTATCATCATCAGGATGCTGTTGCTGCTGCCCCGAAGTCTGAACAGCAACGAGGAGGCTTTTTTGCGCATGACTGCATAGAAATCCACAGTGCGCGCCTCTGCAAACATCCCCGATGCGCTACAGAACCGTGGCAGCCTCAACAACATCCTGAAGGCATTGTTATATTGTACACGCAGGACGTTGTAGGCCCGTTGCGTATACTTGACCCACAGGCCGCTCGAGTAAAAAGATTTGCAGTATGCTTTGAATAGTGTTGTTTTAACATCTTTTACCTATAGTATTTTTTTTTAAATCGATCGACTTTTGTATTACAATATAACAATTCCTTATATTCATATTAAAGTGGCATACGACAAACATTTTTGGTCTCTCCATACAAAAATGGTTCATTCAACGATCAATGTGCATGGAGATTTCAAAAATTTCTTCGTTCATCACAAAGTGGTAGAACAGAAATTGTTTCATTAGTTCCGATTAAAAGCCTGGAAATATTCACGTCCGCCATTTAAAAAACACCTTACACAAATAATACTTCTGCATACATTACCTACATACTATTGCAAAGCTTTGTTACTATGGATGTTGTTATCTGATAATAATAAAATAAAAGACTTAGCGACTCCAAATGTATAATCAGAAGCAAATTTCATTTACACAGTCAAATATAGAGCAGTAGGACAACTCATGTCATGTAACGTGTTTATATTAGGACTAGATCTAACTAGGTCATCTAGATAGCGCAGGCAAATGCAGCGTGGCGGATGATTTACAGATTCCATTAGGTTACAGCTTGCTTTTTTAATGTTTTAATAACGTTCAGAACGCGCTAGGCATAATAAAAAATGTAATGTAAAAAAGGTTTTTTGTTTTCTTAAAAAATACCATACAACCATATACAACCGATGTCTCGGTATCGCAAGGGTTTTGTGAATGATTTTATCATAGGTGTGAAAATAATGTCAGTAAAAATGACGTAAATAATGATAATTTCTTCCTAATAGGTAGATCGATTTCCATCGATATGAGTTCAAAAATTACATTCTTTGTTTGATAATTTCACTATGCTCTTAATTTACAGAATAGAATAATATATATTGACAAATACGACAAGATAACATAAAATAAAAATATCCGGCACAAATCAAACACGGCCATCTGGCCCTCTTAACTGGGATTTCCTGTATTATGGGGAAATAACAATCTTTATCGTCGACATTTTATCGATGTTAAATTGAATACGTAAATAACATCCCTAAAATTATTTTTCAAGTGCTCTCTTACAACCGAATTAAATAAGGAGTGTTCAAAAGTTAACTGCATCTGTTTTGTATGTGTGCACAACAAGGATTATTACTGAAGGACTATAGAGGGTGTTGTGTTTATTTCTGTTGTTATGTCTGTTCATTCATGCTGAAGTGAGATGAAAACAGGACGCCAGGATTTTATTTTCAGTTTTTTTTTAATATTTTTTGACTTCTGTTCTGTATGTATGTGTAGGTATTAATGCTAATTTCTCTCTAAGAAGTCTTTGTTAGCTGGTGACGTTATCGCCTTTGAAAGCACAGACATTGTATTACCCGACTTTTCAGGAAGAAGGACAATGTTTTTAAGCTATATTTAGTTTGTTTGGCTATCTGAGATGAACTTACTTTGAATCCTATGAGTTTGAAAGGATATATCTGTACGTATTTTAAAAGACCTTATATTTTTAAAGGTTTTTATGAAACAATTTTCTTTTAATACTTGTTTTCGGCGCAAGAGACTAAATGCGCGGTTTATCTTACTTACATTAAAAAAACATATCTGATACAATAGTGTATTTAATAACTATTGTATATATTATAAAATATATTTGAAATATTATTCGCTTGAAAACATTTCTCATAGAATAGCAAAAAAACCTAAATGATATATAAACCTATAATTAAAAACAAAGTTACCAATCAAAGAAATGCTATACGATAAAACTAATAAGTTCAGAACAAAATATCTTAAAAACCATATAGTATGGATACGCCATAAATTATCAAATAAAATTATTTAAGGTATTATTCGACGAACTATCCCTTTACCAATACCTTTCTTTACTATACCAACAAGGCCAGTTCTATAGAAACCCGGCGGAATACTAAAAATACCCGAGGCGGGGTGTCGAACCCAAAATTAAAGTGACAGAACCCGTTGGTCGGCCGCGACGCGAATGCACCAGACAGACAGACAAACGTTCTTTATGTGTGTATAGTTATAAATTATAATTAACTTAAATCCACTGTTTTTAATGGAAAAATTAATCAAAAAACTTAATAAATACCTAAATGTTTTCTAAATAAAACAGTTTTGTGTAAAAAATCTTGCAGGCCTTATTTTCTGAATAAAAGACTCCACAAGTTGGCTCCATACAAGTAGTACATATACCGGGTGATTATAAGATGTCTGGCAATATTTTAACTGTGGCTTCTACTCACCAAACTGAACAACTTTCCCCAAGAAACTCATACTCCAAAAGCCCCAGGAAACTCACACTCCAAAAGCAAAAACTTTGGACTCTTCATACAAATCTGTCAGCTGGTTGATGAACTTTGTATGGGAAGGTCAACATTTTTTTTTGTTTTTGACCATGACTTTCTTGGGAAAAGTTGTTTAGTTTGATAAGTAGAAGCCACAGTTAAAATATTGCCAGGCATTTTATAATCACCCGGTACTTATAAGGACGAATTTAGGTCGTTACCTTCCTTCCCTTCACATCAATCATAATTTTCAATTATGAAACGAATGCCTTTCATTTTTGTATAAGCCACCAAAAAAAGTCTGTCGTGTCGATCACGCAGGTAAACTGACTACGGATACGGCAATAATGTTGATGGGTTTGACTGTTAGTGGCTTAATATTGACCACTTACGTGCTTCGCAAGGCTAGATGGCAGTCGTTAAGTCATGTCAGAAGCCTTAAGGCGGCTTGAAAACTTCTGACACTGGAGTTTGCCACTAACTCCACAATGGCCTAACTTTGCTAAGATGGCCTAACTAAATGGAGGCAGGATTGAATAGGTAGGATAGGAAGATACTCATGTATGCCACTATAGTAACAAAACGACGAACACGACCAAATAAAAAGTTCATAAGATTTTTGTGCAACTTCGACTAAATAAAAGAAGAAATAAGTACAATAACGATTTAAGGCGCGACGTACACTCAATCTGAGCAGGTTGATGCATGATAATATAATATCGACCGTAACGCCACTCATTTTAAGTTCAGATCAGTGTGGGTACCATCGCGGCGATTACGTCAAGGCCGAACGCATAATTCTCGAGATTTCGATGTTTTTATTACTTTTCTTGGCTTTCAGATAAGTAAAAAAAAAACTGTTTAAGACAAATTGAAGATATTAAAATGGCCGATTTTTGTGTGTGGGTTTCAACATAAACAAATATTGTGTTTCCGAGAGAATTTGCAATTAATGCAAAATACAGGATTTACAGGATATTTTTTTTGCATCAAAGTTTTTGTGATTTTTATGATTCTGTTTAAGGCAATTTGTTTTTTATTGTTTCAAGTATGTTATATATTTTTTGCATGGTGATTAGCTTTAACCATTATTTCAAGAATTTGAATTGAATATTGCGATTTGGCGATACTTAACACCTTAACCGTTTGATCTTTGTAGACTTTTAACATCTTTGTATAGTTTGTAAAGATATCACAATTGATAAGAAACTGGACACCACTGCGGTATCGGTTTTGCGAGTCTACCTAGATTACGTGAACATATTGAATTAAGGGGGTATAGTATACTTAAGGTCTATATGCCATAATAACGGTTACTAGCGTTATAAAAGTAATTATTCAAAAACCGGTCGCGTACATAATGATGTTTCTACACTGTTTGCTATAATATACATACATATAATACGGAGCGTTAAAATACATGAAGTCCTTTGCCGTTTGTCTAATCCACAATTTGTAAGCCCTTGGAAGTATCTCACGTAATTCATAAATTAATTTAATTCATATGTGATTGCAAATTTTTGTTCAATTCGATTTCGATTGTCCAAACGGACGCTAATGATTTTTCTTGTTTATGTTCTTAGTACAGTCATTTATTTTAGTGAGTTTGTGTGCCAAAGCACTATGTTTAAAGTGTGATGTTAAGATTAATAATAATAATAATTTCATCTTACTTGATCCCTTAATTAACACAGAATACGTTGGTGCTGGTGCTGGTCCTTTTTTTGTTTGATATATTTTTTGCTAAGTAGCTTATTATAAAACAAACAAACGTACCAATACACATACAATGACAGCGGGCAGTTGCACTGCGGGCCCTGTAATAAAATATTTAAGACCAAGTTTGATTTCGCCAGCCACCTTCGTGCGCACTCCAGGAGGTAGAGCCGTGGTGTCGCCGTCGACGGATACGTCGTGGAGGACATCATCGTCATCATCAGCTTATTATAGCGTGGGTAGAACGACATTAACCTTATATTATAGCGTGTATTGAGGACTGGAAAGCAAGCCTTAGGTCGAGATCGGGATTCTGCGTGCCAACATGTACTTAAGTTATAAGATATAAACTTGGCATGTGACGTCATAGTACCGTTAAGTAACTTCGCATATACGCGATGACGGCGGAATAAAAAAAGAAAGAAAAACGAGATACAACCTCAAAAGAATACGCCGATGTGGCGGTATTCGGTAGGCATTTTTATTTGACTAAAAAACTCGTTTTTAAAAGGGGGTTAATATGTTTTTCGTGGATGAGCCTGTTTATTTGACGGCTGGCTATAGCTTGATAGAGTTTGGAGTGTAGGTGACATTAGATCTGCTTAACTGTGTGTTTATTGGGGAATACTGAACAACGTTCCCTAAGGAACCTTTATAGATAATTCCAGCAAAATAAATTAATTATTGGAATTTCCATACAAAATAATCCGAACTTAAATTCTCCGATTGTATTCTCCGAAATTTTTCAACTTGATAACTAGCAGCCCGAACAAAAAACGGTTTTTCATATTTCTTTTTTATTAAAGCTTCAGCTTATAATGGTATTAAAATCGGCCACATACTAATAGTACAACCAAGAAGCTTTAATGAAATCTTTAAACCTACAAGATACGAATAGACTTTCTCCCCGCCCAATATTTTAAGAAGAAATAAAAAAACAATCTATCCTTACTCTCTAAAAGAAGGTTGAGGTTTCCTATTAAGTATAAAAAGAAACCTGTGTCAGGAAACCTCACTCCTTTTTTTAAATCCACAATAGGGTATTTCACCATTTTTTGAAAAGTATCTCAAACTGATCATTAGGTGGGAAAAAGTCAAAAATATTTTTTAAAAAAAATTTTGAAACCTATAAGTACCCCAAAAACACATTTTAAATTACCATTCCCAATTAGCGCGCAAAAACGCTAGCCGCCATGATGTTTAGGTCGTGACGTCATTTCAGGAGTAAACAATACAGCTCTGTACTAAAATTTTGACACATATTGCGAACAAAATGTCATTGTTTACTTACCACTATTGTGACGTCACATGACAACCAGCATGGCGGCTGTCGTTTCAGATACATATTTGAATATCAGATTAAAAAACTAGATTTTTGTAAATCAAAAATAAAATGTTTTTTCTAGTTTTATTATATATAAATCATATTAATTCGATTACTTATTACAAATACCACAGTAAATAAGCAGTTTTAGATTTTTTCTTGTATAGAGTAAAATACCCTATTGGTAAGCCCTTGGCATCATCTCACCTGGTGGAAAGTGACGATATTGCCGAAGATGGAAGCGGCCTTACCAAGATTCCCCAAGGCAATGGTGAACTGGCTATCTTATCTCCATGCCGGAACACATCATTGGTATTAACATTGATGTTTGGCGGCAATACTTAGATAAGATCTTTAAGAAATGATAAAACTGTGACGTAGGGCCTTCAGCACACAGTGTCGGCGTCATTTCAAAAAGTTCCTTAAAACCATAGAAAAATATCCTTATCTCTGCTCAGAAGACATTTTCTTAACACCATGTAGTACTCGTAAAGGCAATACGTATGTAACTCGATACTCGATACTTACAAGATACATCTCTATCTAAAACGTGATCTTACCTGCAAACAAAAACAAAACAAAAGCGTTATTTTTATAGACTTGACATGCCTTTACAAAAGTGATACGTGTAATGTGATAGGATAATAGTCATTATTAGCTATTACAGCCACCCATATTATTGAGGTTATTTATTTCATTAGAAAATCTTCGAATAACTCCACAAGTCCACAGTATTATAGTAAACATTGTAAGCAGATGGGCGGACTGCTAAATCTTCTTAGAATTACTCTCTGCGTAGAAATTAACGCAGTCTTTCCACAAAAACACGATAGTTTCATTCTGTGATAAATAATAACTATATCTGGGACAAATCACACACGGTCATCTGGCCCCAAACTAGGATTCCCTGTATCTTGGGAACCAGACACTGATATACATACACATACTTTTAAATACGTACATATATAGATAGATATAATACACCCAGACTCAGACCAAACAATTCTGCTCATCACAGAAAAGTTTGCCCTGTGTGGGGATCGAACCCACGACCCTCTGATCAGAGGTCAGGATCGCTAACCACTTAGCCACCGAGTCAGTCAATAACAGTAGTCAATAAACAGGGTGTTTTTAAATAATGAAAGCTCCGTCAAATTGATCGGCCAATCAGCCTATTATGTATGGAGAGCCCAACACTAGTTTTAAAGAATTCCATTTTTTACCCTCAATTATTGGTAAGCCCTTGGCATGATCTCACCTGATGGTAAGTGATGATGATGCCGAAGATGCAAGCGGGCTTACCAAGATTCCCCAACGCAATGAGGAACTAGCTAACTTATCTTCATGCCGGAACACTGTTGTTATTTAACATTGATGTTTGGCGGCAAGACTTAGATAAAATGGTGGTAGCTAGCCAGGCGGGCTCAGAAAATGCCCTACCACCAACCAAACCGAGTCCTAGAAAGTTGGACTCCGCCGGGAATCGAACCCGCGAACTCCTGATGTGAAGCGAGCGGACAAGCTACTAGGATAAGGAGGGGGTTGTATGGGTTCCTTGCGAAAAGTTGTTCAGTTTCATAAGTGGAACCCATCGTCTAATTTCTGGGAGTTTTTTTACGTCCTGTATTATTTCTCAGAGTCCTTTGTCTATTAACCAGGCATTTTAAAAGGGTAAACTGCATATTTAAACACATTACATTATCTACTTTGCATTCATTAAAAGTAAGTTGTTTTTCCCTTAAAAGTTCATTCGACATTTCCTACATTTTCTGCGTTCGTTTAAACAAAGAACTTATTTTATTTATAAATAATTGCTTATTCTTTGTTTCTAAATCGTGTTATTAGGTACGTACATGTGATTATTCCATTTTCATACCAAAATAACTTATAACTAGTGATCGGAAATTCGGATGCAATTATACCTAAAATTGGGGAGCTATCATACTCGTAATATGGACATGCCGTTTTGTATAGAATTGGAAACTATTGGCCATACATATGTAGTGTTAAATGTTTCACATTTTAGCCCCCCTATCACCTCCTAAAAGGATTACCGGTAACCCTGTGTATATAAAACAAAGTTGTGGATATAAACACTTAACAGCATACATAAAATTTTCAATAATATCAACATTCACTACAATCAGATCATTACAATTAAGAATCCCAACGCTTTTTACGATGCCGGTATCGGGAGAATTTTTTCCATGAAAATCTATACATTTATTGGGAAAGGCATATCCATACTATTCTTTCTAAAAACGAAATTGCATCCGAATTTCCGATCACTACTTATAACATACAGGCTGGAACAAAATAGGTGTAGGACTTATTTACCTGAGCTTGCCAAAAAGGTTTTAAAACAAGATCAATTTGTCCAAAATATTTATTATTATTAAAAAGTCCAAAATATTTTTTAAATTTTTTATCAAAGTTGTAGAACAGAATTTGTTCAGTATGATGAACAGGAGCTCTAGTTAACAGTCCTGTACCTATTTTGTAACCTTCTGTATATAAAGTCAAAACTGAACACCAAACTGAACCCAAGGAATGAAATCCGTAGTCAACTCGTAACAAAAATTACGACTGCCTGACTGATCAGCCAATCGCAAAAAATATATTCTTCTTTTCTAGTAAAGACTAGAAAAGACGAATAGTTTTTTTGCAAATTGAAAGTTCTTCAACTTTATGAGTAGAAGTCCCAATTCAGTCGTTTTAGCTAATTTTATAAGATCTAATCAGTACAAGAACTTTTGCAGTAAACGAATGATTTGATATATATATGATTTCACTAAATTTTCTTGAGAGCAGGTCCACAACTATATGTCAATGTGTATAGGTGTTCGCGACTCTTTGGTGCGAGTGTGACTAATGAAAGTAAAAAAAAAAAAAACATTGCGGTGTAAATTATAATATTAAGTTATTCCTTTGTTGTCTCTCTTGTAATGGGATAGGAACGCTTAACATTATGTGTAATGTGTATGCCATACAAGTAACATACATAGAAAAAGAACCTGTTGATTGTTGAACTAGCTTCAGATAATCTTACTATTATTATGTATTGTGATCCTTTGTTGATTGAATAAACATATTATTTTTTATTATTATATTATACTAAAAAACTTGTGTTCTGCGATTTTGCTGATATCGCAATAAAACTGTATTTTCAACACAAAATTGTCCCAACAAGTTGGCATTTCCTATTAGCAAATCCTATGGCTATTTAATGTTTTAAAAATAGGTATTATTGATAAACAGGGTTTTCATTGCCCATAAAAATGCATGCTTGCTATTTGTGGAGGATATCCTATATTATTATTATTATTATTATTATTATTCTTAAAATCCACTTTTTAGGCAATTTAGATTGCTCACCTTACCGTTCGTGTACATATTTGAGATTAATTTAGATTGCTCACCTTACCGTACGTGTACATATTTGAGATATGATGTTTGTGAAAAGGCATACATACCTATTTAAAAAGGCAAAGGATGTTTATCCGCGGTGCACCGGGGACGAGGGTAAATTAGTGCTTAAGTTAAAAAATAATTGACCACGCTGAATACGTTAAAAACAACCGACTTCAATCGCAACAACTCCAATTTTGATATGTTTTTGTTGATTTTGAAAAACCGCTGAATCGATTTCAATAAAATTTATATGGGACCACCTGTGAAGTATACCCTTTTAAACAAAAAAGAATTTTCCAAATCGGTTCAGGCGTCTTCGAGTAATCGGTGAACATACATAAAAAAAATAAAAGAAAAAGGATTCCGACGAATTGAGAACCTCTCCTCCTTTTTTTGAAGTCGGTTAAAAAAACAATTTTGGTACCGACTGTACCGAATGAAAAGAACTTTTCAAACAAGACTGGATCAGATTAGACTCCAAATCATACACGACCAACTTACTAGATCATATTGAAACTACATTTTAAAGCGATTTGAATTTATATCTTCGTATGAAACACACGCGTACCTACTTTTATTACAAGCTTATGAAAAGCGAACTTTATTATTATTAGATGTCACCAAGAAATTGCTATAACATTATAATAGCACTATAGTTATATCAACATACAACATCGTGCCATAATATAGTGAATTATTTATGACACGATGTTGTATGTAAATCAAGATAATGTTCATCCACGCGTTTGAACGGTGAATACTAAGTATAAAATTCTTGTGGGGCTTTAGTAAAATGTGTATGGGAACTGGCTTATTTTCTCTCTCCTATAAAAGCTTCAGTTTTCATTTATTCACTTGGAAGAAGGTAATGAAGTATAAGTAAAAACTATATACAGGACTAGATTTCGCCCGCAACTTCATCTGCGTGGACCTTCCGAATTGGATCCAGAGAGAATATAAATGTTAAGGCAGGTCTAGTCTACACAGTACGTAAAATTTCAGATGTAAGTTATTGTCCGGGAATCCTCTAGTTTTCAGGGATAAATGTGTTGTGTTACCAGAGTGCTTTATCTATCTATCTACCAAATTTCATCCAAATCCGTTCATAGTTTCGGCGTCAAAGTGAAACAAACTGACAAATAAACAAACACCCATACTTTCGCATGTATAATATTAGTGAGATGTAATGAAAAATCCGTACAAAACATCAACTTCTAATTGCCCGAAAGAGCGTACTAAAAATATGAAAAAAAAAAACGTTAAAAAATAAAGACAGGTGTAATAAAAACTGAGATTTGAAAAGATTTATCCTACTCTTATCCGACTGCCTCAAAGAGGGTAATGAAATTGTGTTTAAGTTAAAAAAAACTTGTAGGTTATAGGTACTAAAGCTATTTTTTTATAAAGGATTTGAGTACAGTTTTTTTTCCACATGAAAATCGGTTCAGTGATTCTCGATTTATACGACTTTTACTGTCAGGGGAGGGTAAACCTTTTAATTCTCTCAGTTATTCTAAATAACTATAGCAGCTGGGAAGCTGATCTTTGATTTTATAAACTCTATGTATTTTCTATAAAGCAATATTGCCCTAGGCAAAGGCCACAAGATTGAGTAATCGTTATCTAGCACGTCCTATCTTGGTCCTATCTCTCCCGGCATAAAAGGCGGGAATATGCAAATGCAAATATGGCGGCGGCGTCCTCAAAGGTGTTGTCAGTCGTAAAAAGTAAAGACGCAAGGCGAAGTTTGTTGCCAGTGCACAGTACTATTCTCAGTTAGAATGAAAACTTCTTGGTTAAAACTGGCAGTTATTGTTATAGTCTCTGGGCAGTCCTTGAGTTATAATGGGCGACAGGATTTATTTGTGGTGAAGTTTGATTTTATCGCCGAGGAAATGTGATCCGAAGGAGCAATGAAAATTTATTTTGTTATGCTTACAATGTAACTATTATATTGTATATATACCTCAGTTTCATGGTTTATGTTGCATTTGCATAGTATAATAATAAATAGCAATAAACAACGAAAAATTGTATACGTACCTAAGTTTTTTCAGGTAATCAATAATCGCAAAACAAAAAGTTTTTATCACTATTTTCTTTTGTAACAACTTTGAGAAGTTTTTATGTAATCAAGTCTGCCCAAACTGAGGGTAATCTTTTTCCAATGTATGTAAGTATGTAGGTATATCAGTTTCATTATACCGCTTAATTTTTAAAAGGGAGGTGTCTTTAGATTCATCTCGTCATGATCCTCAAACAGTCTGTTTCAAATACCTATATATTTTTTGAAAAATTGGTTAAGTACCACTTGTAAATAATACAGAATGTTAATTTTTTTAACAACCTGTAGATAGGATGTTATAAAAGTGCGTTTGAAATTTTAAGGTGTTACTCGGAATCAAATATATACATGAAAAATATTTAACTTTGTGAACTTTTATAATTACAAATAAGAAGTAAATGATATGATAAAAAAATCCGATCTACAATTGTTTTCAGTTTCCCATACTAAATCTGAATAGTGAATCAATAATTTGTATGGGAAACGGAAAAAATTGTAGATCGGATTTTTTCAATATTTTTCCTGCACTCTATACTTGATTCTGAGTAATTCTGTTACATTTGTCCACATGCCTTGGTAGGCATGCCCAAAGATATGTAATGTATGTTTCATACTCATCATAAAGTGCAGCTTATCCAAACAACACGTGTGCGTGATATAAAGTCGATTTACAAACAAAACCGGGCCTGGAGCTAGTCATTACCACTGGAACGTGATTCTCATACAGTATGGACATCAGTGACGCACTTCAATTTGTTATTATGGCGATGGATGATCCAATAAAAATAATTGATTAAACTGTAAAAGAAACGGTCGAGAGGAAACTTGCACGTCTAATTGTGTGATGTGTATGAAGGTCGCGTTGCACACGTCCGTAGGTGTAAAGTTGAATGCTTCTACGTGATTGCGGGTGATGCTAAGTGCAAGATCAGGTAACACAGTATATCCTAAGGTATAACACAGTTAATTGTGCCAAATGGGAGAAGGAGAATAGAATAATTAAGAAGAAGTTAAAGAATAAAACTAGGTACTTCACAGGAATTTGCGGCTTCTATAAACCTAGCTAAGATTGTTCCCCGGCAACAATCAAGCTTTATTCCAAAAGGGTTTCACTCCAATCCGTTCAGCCGTTTTCGATGTCATATTACCAGAAACTATAGGTGATAATAAGCCAATTGCTTTAGTGGTATAATTTTCTTATCAATTGTCCCATCAATAAATCAATGGCATCTGCGTCTATTACAGATGATTAACTGCAGTGTCATTGTCATGTAAACAAAAAAAAGAAATTTTGAAATTTCATTTATTCAATTCTGGGCGAAAACTTGCAAAATATGTGACGTTACACCAAGGAGATCCCACATATGTGACCATTTGTGACAAGGCGGGGGGGGGGGGGGTCAAAACAAATAAAGAAATTCAAATTGAAATAATTTATGGATATAATGGTTATAGCGAAAATTGCTCAATATATTTTTTAGTTTGAAGTCTTCACATTTTCTCGGTACCCAGATTAACATAGGCTATTTTTTATTTATTGAATTGTTTATTTTATTTCAAGTGTCAAATCAATCAGTGTAGTTACTTATCTAAGAATACGCCCAGACAGACAAAAATTAAACAATAGGAACATTAGTGCCCACACTACATTATTATTATGTTTGTTTTTACAATTTGCTTCTTTGGATTTTTTGATTATATGTATTACGCCGGATCAACTTTTTTTTAAACTTGAGTGTTGCGTACCTATTCACTAATATTTTTTTCATTTATATCATTTATATTCTTATCCAATACCATCAGCAAAAAAGTAAAAACGTTACAGTAACCATGACAATACTTCCTTACTCCTTCTTCGCTCGCTAACGATCGCTCCACAGTCACTCGAAAGTAAAAATGGCTAAGTATCTAGGAATTTGTTCAAAAACAGTTCCGAGAAAAAATATTATTACTCTGACACCAGTATAGCGTTAAATCAGAAATGTGACCAAGTTGATAGGGACAGAAATATTAATATTTATTATTTAATCGGAATGAGGCTCAACTTTGTCACATTGTTAACAAAGATCTTTACGCGTGACGTCACATGCTAGTTACACAGAATTTCAGACAAAATGACATTTTTGACAGCTGATCGGAAGCAGAGACAAGATTTTTTTTAATAAGTATTTCAGAAGTAACTCAAATGACTAACTCATACTATTTACCTATAGTCAAATACCATATTTATTTTTTTAAAGAACATTGCAAAAACGGCATTTTAACTTTAAAAGCTTAACGTTTGAAATCAAGACTAATTTTAAGTCAAATACTACAGTATTGATTTTTTTAAAGAACATTTTACGTTACGCAAACGGCATTTTAAGCGTAAGCGCGCCAATTTCATTTTAAAAAAGCAGTTCTTAATTCTTATTATCTGTACGTTAATTAATTAATTAAATAAATTCTTGAGATAACGGGCCGAGTGGGCCGTCCTCATAGGTTAGACTGTAAGAGACCAAACTGACTGGTCCGCCTACGCAAGCGCAGTACGCACTGCAGTATCGCCAACCCAACAACACCGTTACACTTAATGCCTTAAATTGAGTAGTTGACTGCTTCAAAAATTTTTTTTTAAATATTAGTCAACAAAATTGCATGAACAATATTATTAAAATCACTAAAGAAATATCTCGGTTGGATTTTCGTTTCATATAAAAAAAGAATTTATTGTATAAAAATTTGGTAATGAGTATGCAAATGACTTTATTAATCTACGACGTCATATTTCAATGAGTGTAGGCCATTTACCTTATTTACATTTACATGTATCTTATTTTTTTATTATTATTTTACAATTTATTGTGTACAGACACTTACAAAAATACAGTTACACAGAAAACATACACAAAGGGTCAAGCTTATTTCTAACAGAACTTTCTTCCAGCAGACCCGGGTCACAAAATTTTGTGCCCGGGTGAAGGAGAATTTCAACGACACTTCTGTCTATCTCTTTTAGTTTGTGGCATTTCTTATAAGAATACTGCGGAATGCCGACATCGTGTCATACATGCTCACTTACAAGCACTTTTACAACGCTCTTCGTATTCTGAGATGCGCAAAAATGGTTCACTATTTCAAGTTATTTTAGAACAAAATGACGTTGACATTTGATAAAAAAAGTAACTCAGGTGACTAGCAATCAACTACCGAATTGACCGACATCACGCTGCTGAAACCAAAGTTTTATCAATATTTTTTCTTCTTATCTCTTCTTTGTTTTATAGACGAATTGAATTGAGACAGATTTTACGGTTGATCCTTGATTCCATAGGTATTTTGTCTACTGTATTTGCCTATTATCCGAAATCTGTACTTGGCATTATGAAATCCCTTCAGCAGACTCGTTAACATTATAAACAAACTATTTACTGTGCACGCAACTTTTGTAAGAACAAGTGACATTTTACATCCATGATTGGATAAAGCGTAAACGTGGGTTCAATAGAATCTCCTTCGTCGCGTAGAAAAGTCATAAATAACTGCCTACGACGATTTCGATGAGGTTCATGATAAAAACGCGCGAAACTTGTTTGAAAATGGAACGGAAATGTTCATTGATCTAAATAAAGGAGCATAGAAGATTCCGAATAACAAATTAGCGTCAACATATACCATATATAAAATCGAGGTAATTAATAGTTTTTTATTGTTATTGATTTCGTTTTCGAATTTCGATGCTCAATTTACGTAACACCCACATTTCTCTCATAACATTCGTAAGACGTTACCGTGACCAATGCACATTCTGTTACGTTTAACATTACAAAAGCCTAATCACCCGCCTTTCTACAATACAAACTTTGTATCAATAACTCTTTGTATCGTAAAGGCGCCATATTAGAAGCATCAATGCACGTTAATTTTATTATTACTTTCACCTCAAATCACGCGTGAGCGCGCCATTTTAACCTTCCAAATTTAAATTTTCGAATAATATTACGAAATACGAAATTGATGTGACAGATTCGGAATTCTAAATGCAAACGAAACGTCAAGTTCAATGACGTATTACGTAAATCGACGAGATGACAGTTGCAATCGCTATCATATACGACAGAGAAAGAGTAAAGCGCCGTTCATATTGACCACTACAACTGAACAGTTTGGTACTCCATTCCCAATTACAAGGGAACGACGGGACTATTCCGTCGTCAACATCATTTTCTTATTCTTTCGCTTTTCCGACCATAAATTTTTCTTCGATTAGTTAATGTTGGCCGTGTAACTGAACTAAATTAAACAGTCGTGTGTCGTCCATACGACCGGTGTGAATAGAGCCTACCTTTCGTGTAGGCAGACAGATAATTTTCATTTTCGTCATCCATTTTGGTAACCACTTTCATTGCAAGACATATATGTATGTAGAAGACGAAAGATATGATAAATAAGTAACAGCTTTTTAAATATTACTTTCACTGGAGTTCAATGACAAAATACGAGTATGATGGGAGATAAGGCGCGATGGCTGATGTTGAGTAATGTGTCGTATTAGTTACATATTTTATACGCTCCATCGGGGTCCGATCTTCCAAATGAGTTTGGGATAAAATTTCTTTCGTCATATCATATCTATCTCATAGTCATAACTCAGCGTTGATTATTTGTTATGGCACGACTTGTGAGACAAATATTTCAAGCAAACGTAGACTTTTATTTATATTTTTTATTTATTGTGTAAAGCCCATCTGATAGGAAGTAAATAGCTGTGGACATCTACTGAAATGCTGAGCGTACAAGTTCCGCGTAGTAGGAATTCCCTATTCTATAAATTGTTTGAGGAATCTTTTTCTGTTTCATGACTTGCACGTTCCATTTCCCGCTTGCCAGAGAAAAAAATTACCATATTGAAATAAATATACCTAATAATCGTATTAATTAATTGACAAAACATTACAAGATTTCTTTTCAACTTCACATTAAAGACACTCTTAGCTAATTACGTTAAAAGGATTAAGTTGTCATGCGTGCGTTCAGATTTAAAATCTTTTTAAGTACATAGCCGGTTTTCTTTTTAATGATTTGGCAATTTATAACAGTAAACGTTTAAAGGAGATTATCTAAAAAGTTTCGCTTAGTAAGTGTAATATGTATTAAGATCATTCAATACGCTTCAATAAGCTGAACCCGATTTAAATAAAGAATACTCGTACATCGTAAGCTGATAGATTTTTCATAGCGCATGAAAATATAGTGTAGCCTAAAGTCGTTTTAATTAATTTAGTTGTAAACTGTGGTATAATCCATCAAAATAATAAATTAAACTGATAAGAATAAATCTAAATTTGTTGAAAATTTGAACATACCGGGAAAATTAATCAATTTGTATGAAAAGTCCAATATTTTTTTGTGATTTGAGCAAAATCGTAGAACAAAAGTTGTTCAATACGATGAGTAGAATCTCTAGTTAACGGATCCTACACCAATTTTGTTACACTCTGTATATTTTATTTGGACTTCATTTACGATATATTGATAATCGAACTGATGATAAACTTCATGCTTTTCTCAAATCTAATTACAACCCCTACTCTTTGCTCCGGATGAGAAATGTTTATTGCCTATTTTGTATTGCGCAATAACAATTCTCATAATACCTGCTATACAAAAAACTAACGCTGAATAGCCCTATTCGGTTTTATTACGAAGTTTTTCTTACACAGTTTTCTTACAAAGCGGCTAGGTCTATTGCAGAACCCTAATTTTAGACTTTGGCTATGACTTATGCACGAAGTGTAGTGAGTGTATCATTGAATTGAATTAAGTATACAATTATTTTCAATAGCTTGTTACTTTAATGCGATAATCACATGCAATAACGGCCATGACTGGACGTACTCGTATTCTACGAATGGCAATACTTTGAATAGAATCAGAGCTATATCGCGAAAGGCAACTAAGATATATTAAATACGTGCGCATGTGTGTATGGAGGTATTGCCTGTTTCCTTGACTCGTGTTTTGGGAAAGGCAACGATTTGATTAAAAACTAAGCTATTTCACAAAAGGCAATTTATTTATTTAGGTATATCAAATACGCACAGTATTTAAAATCGTTAAGTCTGTAGCCTAAACCGGTTGATGGATATTGGTGCTTTAGGTGCTGTTAAATTCGTCTTAATCTTTTCTGATATATTTGGTCAAGAATTTAAATTCAATTTATTTGATTACTATTTTATTGATATGTATAACATTTCCACTAATCACTCCAAAGGTACTGCCATAATTGCCTTTCACTGTTGCCATAAATCGTTGCCTTTCGTATAATACGTCCACATTACAATGTCTTTATCTGATGGCCGAGCAAATGAATTAAAACGCAAAATAAGCGCACTTTCTAACAAGTGTCTTATCTGTGTCAGTATCTACATTTGACTTGATTTGACACATTGTCACTGGCATATGTAGTCATGTCAATTTTTTGTCACCATTGTCATAGAGGAAGTGGCTACGTAACTTACATAAGTGTTTGCTGTACTATTATTAATTTAATTAACTTTCAGGTTCTATATGCAAATGTAATTTTTAAGCGTGTTCGATATGTCTATATTACGTCCACTATTCTGTTTTGTTTTTCTTTTGCTTCTTTTATTTTTTCTGCTACTGTTTTTCTAGAAAACTTATAGATGGACTGGAGTAAAAAGCTTCGAAGCCTGTATTCATGAATCAAATTAAACAGTTAACACAGCTTAACCAAAAACAAGGACAAAGACAGTCCAAACTTATTACATCAATACTAATACAGATAATTGAATGAAAACGATCCGTAAACTCCCAATTCGGTGAAAGCATCGATTGACAAAGGGCGGGCCGCCATCGACCCGACATGTCATTGACCTTGGGTTGGAATGACTATAATTATATGGATGGGAGCTTTTGCAAAGCCGCGCCTCTGCGTTACTTTGCTTTATAAAGGAAATTGCATAATCTAGCGGGTTTGGCATTCCGTGAAAAAATGATAAGAAGCGTTCATGGTTATCCATTACTACTCAAATACCTATATTAATTATAAAAGTTAACAAGAAACATTGCGGTGGAGTATTTGCTATCGTGTTCAGTTTTATAATAAGCGAGAATAATATCGCTAAATTGATATTCGGTCATTTTTAATTAATAGTTATCTCAAGCATTTTTCGTGTGCATAAATATTAACCACATTTTTCCTTAATTAAGTAATACTTCATCTCTCTACTTAACTATAGCTCTCAGTAGGTACCGATTTATTTGGAACCATAAAAGCTTCATAAAAGTTTGCTATCCTTTTTTTCACGGAACGCGAAACCTAGTTTTAAAAAGTGTGGATATGAAATGTGCAATAAAACCTTTTTAATTTTTTTTTAATATTGCGCTAAATCGTTTCAAGAATGAAACTGTATAATGCTAGGGTAGGTACTTTACCTATTTTTATCCTCAGTCAGAAACCGAGCAATGGGGAAGAAAACGCAAAGCTATTTGCAGATGGCGCTACGGACGCTTGACTCATAACAACTTTCTATTAGTTCCGCGTTTTTTATTATCGAGGTGTTATAAATTAGTTGTTTTTCTGTAAAATTGTTAAATGGAAAATGTATGCGACTTGGACTGTTCCTCAATTAAAGGCGAAGTTGAAAAGTACATAATTGAAAACGTAAGTTTTCCCACGTCTCGTCTTCTTCATCCGAGAATCTTTAGGAAACTAATGATTTCCATTATTATTGCAACCAATCGCCACACAACACGGCATTTTTTTAATAATCTAATGTTTACTTCACGTAAACAATTTTTTCTATACGTTTTGACAGTTAGTATGAGTCAAGCGATATCAGCGCCTCTATCGGCGAGCTTTGTCAGTTTTCTTCCCCATAGGGTTAAATTGTATCATTAGATACGTCAGTTAGTGAAACTAAACAGCGACCAAGTATGAAATAGTTAAATACGGGGCATTAAAAAAATTTAAATTTTAAGGAGTTACTCAGCATTTTAATACGTCAAGTATAGAATACAGAAAAAATATTGAACAACTTACAATAATTTATTTTCAGTTTCCCATACAAGTTCTTGATTCACTATTCAGATTTATAGTAGTGTGGTTTTCCTGTATTCTACATTAGATTCTGAGTAACCCCTTATTTCAAACGCACTTTTTTAACAACCTGTATATTATTATCGTCGACGAAATCATGGAGACCGCCATTATTTTTTTAGAGTAGTAGCAATAATATTTGCTTTTAAAATATTAAATAAAACATTTCGACACTAGACAAAGGCGAATGACCTCAAAAACATAAAACATTTTTATTAACTGAAACTACTAAACATTACAGAAATTGAACAAAACGCATGCATCCGTGTCGCACACCGGAGCGAGATCAAAACAAACAGCATCCGATCGGAACTCGAGTATAATTATACAAACTTCCATACAAAATGGACGTCAAATTAACTCCACGAGGGCATGTTTAAATAACACCGCAAATAGCTTCACATTTCCCGACTGTACCAGGTACAGACAGCACAACAGACGCTCTCATCATCGAAATATGTAGTACTTATTATAATACAATAGTTTCTTTTCTTCTAAGCCTTACAAACTAAGTTATTCTAAAAATATTTAAAACCACGACAAACTTGAAGAATCAGAGATATTTACTCATCCTCAATCAATCCACAAGCTTTTCAACAACAAAGGTTTCACACCAATCCATACAGTCGTTTTAGAGAAAATTGCGGCCGGTGCGCGGGAAACGAGCGAAAATAGACTTTTTAGGAAGTTATATAAATGAGTCTATTAGTTTCAAAAACCGCAATGTCCACAATGAAAAATATTTAAGAAAATATGTTTTCTTACATAATTATCTTCAGAGGATAGCCGTGGTCGTATGCCCCCTTATCCTTAGGGATAAACAAACCCTGAATTACATACTTAGCATACGACCACGGCAATCCTCTGAACATGTAAGTGAGAAAAAAATAGTTAAAAATAATTCCCTAAATATATTTCATTGTGGACATTGCGGTTTTTGAAACTAATAGACTCAAATATTTGACATTAAGTAGAAGCCAAAAAATAAAATATTTGACATTGTCTGTGATTGTCATCAGCGAAATTGAAGATATTTGAAACTGCATTCGAAATTTAAATTTGACGTTGATCATCACATCAGTCTGAACATCTGAAAGATTATTCATGTTAAAACCCTCGGACGCATCTGAAATCAAGGTCGTTGACCTGAAGAAATAAATAGAACTGAACAGAATACGCTGTATTGAACGTGAACGGCTTAGTTTAGGGACACGTGTTATAATGAGGTAACATTAGACGTTTGAAATTGGAACTGGAAGTGTTTTCTTTTGAATTTATGTCTTTAGTAAATAGAAGGAGTTCATTTTTGTACAAGAAGATGTCTTGCGGATTGAAACCGTTCTGTTTTTTTGGTAAAAATGCTATTTGCATTCCGTAATATCAATAGATTATATGAAAAGTTCCATTTTCCAATGTTATTTTAGCAAATTCATGTGGAATAAAAATTGTTTTACTTTACCAGTAAAAATCCACATGTTAAAAAATTAATGTTATTTACTCACTTAAGTCACAATTTGGGTGCCATCTTAGTACTTTTGGCGCCCAAAAATGAACAAATTAATATCCGAATTATCTCATTTTTTTATTCTTCCCTATTCCTTATATATTCAGTGTTGCCATCTACGATTCCTGTGTAAAACATAAATCTTTATTCTTTCAAGCTGTAAAACAGAAAATATGTGTTACCACAGAAACTAAAATAATAAATCTTCAAAACTTAATTACTTTTCCCTCTCAAAAGTAATGAAAACGTGTCGGCTATTATAAAATGGCGCCGACTGGATTAGGTTAACACCACGCATGCTGTGTTCGATTGATTTATTGGTAGGGACCCTTGTTCGAAAGTAAGGTCAGAAAATTCGATAACAAATAAAGAAAAAATAGGGTGAGGGTTAGAATGTTAGGTCAGTAAAATACGGGGTTGCATAAATCAGCTGATATATAATATAATTAAATAAAAATAAAATTGTAATAAGAAGTAATTTTTTGGCTATTTTAGCAATAATTTAGTTTCCAAAACTCCACAAGACGTACCCTGCACACAAAATTGTATCTTTATACGCAAGGAATTCGTATGATTTTGATTACATTAACTTCTCCGCAATAAAAATTGACTACAAATGTTAAAATGCCTAAAAATAAACTTTAAAATTACGTTAAACACTAAGAACCACTTTTTGTCAAAAAAATCTAGAAAATACAATAATCGTCAATCTAGATTTTTGACGTCGTACACGCAATTTACTAATTATATTCACAATAGGTAAGTATTATCTTTTCTTGCCATCAGTTCTATTGATTTGACAGGAGAGTAATTTTAATAATGATTCATCATACAAAAAATCATACAAATTGTGAATCGGTATTCATTTTCTGACCATGAAATAATAAATACACTCTTAAGTTCGATTTATTTTTTAAGATTTACTTATTTAATTATTTTAGTTTCCTTGCAACCTAAAGTTTTAAATAATTTTCAATTGTTAAGTATTCCATTACAATACGTAAGTAGGTAGATACTTACAAGCCACTCTAAATTTCCATTTGTGACAGCCAAAGCACTTTTGAAATTAAGTTTTGTTTTGTAAACATTAATTGTACGGAACCCTCAAACGCGTGGGAATCGAACAATGGGAGAATGGTTAATGACTACTTCTGCACGAGACCGAGACTCACATTTGCGGAACCCTATTTCAATTTTAATGGTGTTTTTGACATGTCAATACTATAGAGAGTTCTCGGGTTAAATATTATTTTCATTTGTGAACTTTGTTTTTGTTATTTATGAATATTAATTCATTTATTCAGCCGCTGGATGCGCTATGCAATATGCTGAATGAAAATCTATGGACGTTTTTTCCGCAGTGAAAGTCATCTCGGTGACATGGTGGCATAGAAGAAGGAGAAATAATATTAAACGTGGTGGATGGTAAACTCGTCTCACATACGACTTTTTTTGTCCTATCTACAGCTCAGTTTATACAAAATGTTACAAAAAGGCGTAGGAGTCGCTAACTGAGGCTAGACTGTCAGGTAAAATAGTGCATGCTTGACCCAAGCGCGTTTGTAATTTTATTTAATTTTGAAAAAAAAGGAATAAGAATAATTTCCTTCGTCATATATTCTCATCATGGTGATGATACTCATACATATCAAAAGTACCGAGACTATAAACTGTAGGTTATAGTTTTCTACAGTCTGTTGCTCAGCTGATCTGAAACTAAACCATTTTTCTATAACTTTGTTGAAAGTAAAAAAAATGACATACTCTTCATCATCTGACTGATTTGTATGGGAGATTTAAAATTTTCGAAATTTTTGAACAACAAATCACCTACAGCTTATCATGTTCGAATGTAATAGATAATTAGTTGTCCAGCTCCTGTAATTGTTGCGCATATTTTTGAATTTGTTCTGCTGATAGTTTTTTAGTTATTTGCCAAAAAACATATCTGGCTGCGGTAACGTTACCCCAGCCAGACTATTTTTGATTTTTTGGGTATATTAAAATAAAAATTAGCTAAATAATTAGTAGTCTAGACGAAGTAAATGTTGCGACTTAATTTGTGCCGATACGTTTAACGGTTGCGAAGTTATTCAAATTCCGGCTGGGGTAACGTTTGCAGGTTTGCTGGATCTCTGAAACGGTTAAGCGCACATTTATATTTTTTCGTATACCACTTCTTATGAATTAGTTCTAATTTGTTCATCAATAAAAAAACAACAATAATGTACCGTTTAGAAGTTATATAAATAAATAGAATTTTCCTTTAAAAGGTCCTAGCACGACGAATAAGAGCTCTCAAGGCTCACTCAAAACGTTATTTCGTAGCTTAAAGCTGGCTTCAAATGTTTGTGATTTTTTATAAGTATACTGTAAGTAATTAATAAGTTATGATGAAATTTAATTCAGTTGGGGCCACGATACGCAGTGGAGTTGTTTGATCGCCGATTGACAGAGTTTCTTGTGGTTTTTTGAACTGAATGTTATATCAACAATTAGTTGCCTAGTTCAATTTCGTAACTTTAAAATTTCAGCGTTCTACATTGAATAATTAACGAGATAATCGAAAAAGAGACATTGTGAAGTGCATGACCGTGGTAACCCGACCAAGTTAAGATGGTCACAGAAAAGCGGCCGCGCAGTACATTATGCTTACCTTTTAAAATGTGTAGTATAATAATCTTAGAAATGAGATACAGACGCGTACATTACCGTTTGAGTGAAAAATAAACTCCTACCCCGAGCTAAACATTCTATGATTTTAATTCTTTTTCTTTATGTATCTAATTGTTAAGCGGACCAGACACTTTCAATAATACTGACAATGTTTTCAAGTGATGACAGTATATCACTACTGGACTTCCCAAACAAAAAATAAAGGGTAATATTTTTCAGCTGTATATGCTTAATGGGTTTTAGTATGTAAAGTCTGGTTAGATACATTTTGAACTCCATATTGACATTAGCATAATGTTATGCTTTATTTGTGTTAACATTTCTCATGCTATAAGACTGAAAACAATAGTATTGTACCTAGTTACTTTGCATGCATATCATATCATGGTTCCAATGAAAAATTAATGCATTTTGGCGTAAAAGGAAATGCAATGTCAGACATATTGAGTTAAGAGGGGACCATATCGACCGAACGTGAGCCGACCTATCCCAAACAGTAGACAAATGGTTCGCGTAGGGTTGCCAATAACAGTTTTTAAAATCTACAAAATAGGATATTTTTATTTAAGTCTATTTAAAAATAGAGAACTCGTTAAGTAGATTCTTATTTCGTAAATCATAGAATTTTAAAAGAAAGAGAACATTTTTTCGCTTTTCATAGGAAGTTTGCATATTTTCTTAAATATGCAATATGCAAAATATTTATCGTTTTTGTTGTGATTATATAGGTTCCTTTGGGAAAATTGATAAGTTTTATGAGTAGCGTTTACCATTTGCCGCTTGTCGCCGAATAAAAAGTCACACTATGTATTATCTGACTTTACCAGCTGTCTAGATGTTGAAAGTTAATACTATATTATATAGGCTCTGAGTAAATAAATGTATGGAAAAAAGTATATTATTTACTCTGCAATACCTACAGCTATCCCAAACGGTTATATTGGACATTTTCGTCAGAACAAAGACGACCCATTCAATAAAGGCAGCTTTACTGTATTCCCAATTTCTCAGTAAAGCGCTGAAAGGTTATTGACAGTCTGAACTGAACGCAATATAATTAATTCGATGATATCATGTTGAAAGGGAAAATTAAATCATGTCTGAATGACAATAAAAATTCAAACTTTTTCGAAGAAGTCCATTAGCCCATCAATTTTTATATTATGATGTCCAATTACTTAGCGGTCGCAATCTTAATTTTCAACCGCATTATTCATTTAATAAGTGCAATAAATACCACAATAAAGTGCATTGTAATTGACATCAGTCGTTTAAAACTTTTGACAGCTTCGTCATTTTGGCGGGAATAATTTTAAAATTCCGAATAACGCTTTGAAAGGATTTTAAATTAGTTAAGTAATAAATACTTTAATGGACTGCCTCGTAAAGATGGATGAATGAAATTATCTTATTTAAAAACATTAATCGAACTTACGACCGAAGAAAACTTTTATGCCTTCGAATACTTCGGTCATACAATTTTATCGTCAACCCTACGTTCTTTCCACACCCTCTACAATAAAAATCACCCCTGTTTTATTACAGAAGACGTCTGCTCTATGGATATGTTGTACGCGCCTTATCAGCAAGCCCGCATGGTGTTTGTAAGTTATGGAAAGACGTAAGCCAGGCCTGTAAACAAGTGACAAATAGGTAACAAACTGCGTTGTATTGGGGTTCTAAAACCTGCAAATTCAGAAAATATCTTTATCTTGAAAAGAAGACATAAACACTGACGTTTCATTCATGTATTGTGCACAAAATGTATGCTTTTAAAGTTCCATTTGTGTTTCTTATCAAAAAACAACCACCGTCACCGTCAAGAGTTTAAGGGTTTGCAAAAAAAAGAAAAATACTTTATATTAAAAAAAGTTATAAACAAGTCTATTGCGAGGAAATATTTTTTTTTGTTTTATTTCTCCCCGAGATGGGGATTGCGAAGAAACAAGAGAAAAATGCTTTATACTTTTAAATTTTAACTTGTCACAAGCAAAGGCATACACGTGCATAAATCCTAGCCGTTTATAAAATCATATTTCATTTAATTTTATTTTACTGCCATACCACGCAATAAATTCCATTTCAAAACATGCAACTATGCAACGAAATGCACTGCGGTTGCAACTTGCAATATTACGCAAAATTTCAATAATAATAAAAAGTTTGACTGGCGTTTAGCCAAGGTAAGCTTTGTTCACAATTTAGGGATTAAACAAATATAACTTGACCTGTGATATCCTGGGCTCAGTCTCATATCTGAACTAGGTATACTGAACAACATAGCTCAGTTTACAGTGGTTTTTCCCTTCGTGTACATGAAGAGAAAGCATACGATAAAAGACCTCCCCGTCTAGACGCTGTCTGTTATTTCGCGCATGCGTAGTAAGAATGACAGTCGGCACTTTGCCGGTCATTTCCCATTATAGTACCGGTAAATGACCGGTTATAACCGGTAATTTTATCATTCTCTCATTTTATGTGTTTTTATTGTTATTTGTACTCTTTTGGTGTGCAATAAAGTATTATTTTTTAGAAGTTACAGGGGGGGCGACACACGTTTTACCACTTTGGAAGTGTCTCTCGCGCAAACTATTTAGTTTAGAAAAAAATGATATTATAAAAACCTCAATATCATTTTTGAAGACCTATCCATAGATACCCCACACGTATGGGTTCGTTGTAACTTGAATGAAAGGTAAATTGCGGTTTACGATATATGACGTATTAAAAAAAACTACTTACTAGATCTCGTTCAAACCAATTTTCGGTGGAAGTTTGCATGGTAATGTACATCATATATATTTTTTAATTTTATCATTCTCTCATTTTATGTGTTTTTATTGTTATTTGTACTCTTTTGGTGTGCAATAAAGTATTATTTTTTAGAAGTTACAGGGGGGGGCGACACACATTTTACCACTTTGGAAGTGTCTCTCGCGCAAACTATTTAGTTTAGAAAAAAATGATATTATAAAAACCTCAATATCATTTTTGAAGACCTATCCATAGATACCCCACACGTATGGGTTTGATGAAAAAAAATTTTTGAGTTTCAGTTCTAAGTATGGGGAACCCCCAAAATTTATTGTTTTTTTTTCTATTTTTGTGTGAAAATCTTAATGCGGTTCACAAAATACATCTACTTACCAAGTTTCAATAGTATAGTTCTTATAGGTTAGACATATGGACGGACAGACGGACAGACAGACAGACAGACATGACATGACGAATCCATAAGGGTTCCGTTTTTTGCCATTTGGCTACGGAACCCTAAAAATACATATACGTCTACATATGAGTCATATGACATAACACTCATGCATGATATTAAATTTAAAACTTCGCACACCAAAATCCAACGAGCCGTTTAGGGTAAAAGCTCAGTCAAAAAACAAACATACATAAATTTATATAAAGCCGCAAAACCTTTCATTTTTGTGGGGCAGGTCGGGTAAAATATCTGGTAATCGGAGTTACCGAAAAAAAACACGATTGTGCAGAATAAGTTCTTCAATTTTCAATTTAAAAATTAAATTATTTTGTCCAATTTGATGTTTAGTTAATTAATCTAAGAATATTAAATATAAGTTATGTCACTCAGGGATTCATGCAATGCCTTACATTAGCTCGCACTCCAAAACCCAATTTTCATTACAGATGGTTACAATGAAATAGGTGAAAAAAAAAATAAGGTGTAATACAAGGTGTAACAAAAAAATGTGATACTTCAAGGTGAGTGGGATACTCATCAAACTGAACAACTTTTGTTCTGCAAGTTTGCAGAAATGGCAAAAATTTTGAACAAATGTTGTTTACTTTCATGAGTAGAAGCCCACCTTGAAGTTTCACCACACCTTTTTGTTACAAACAAAAACATTAATTTCAGTCAAAAAGAATATACCTAATCACATTTCAGTAAATAAAGCTCAAAAATATATGTGCGTTCCATTTTACGCTATCACTACAATAAGACTATATCCGCGGCTATCGGAGCCCGGAGTGTGCATTCGTTTTAAAAACGTGAGGATTACATGCTTAAAATGTAATGTAAACTAACTTCTGAGATAAGCCTGCAAAGATAGCTTTATTTGTATGACGATGGACGTAGGCAATGTCGTGAAACACGTGGGTATGATCTTAGGTAGGTAGGAATAACAAATCTTATAAAAAGGAACGAATAAATTATATCCCTCATGTAGATCAGATTAAAAAAGTATTTATTCCTGACAAGGCAAACGAATACGACTGACAGAAAAGTATTTGAATCATTTTCCAGAATTCTGATAGAATGCATTGGGACTTTTTGGCGGGAACTCGCGGCAAGAGTTTGTCATTTTTGTTTTATTATCCGAAAAAATAGATATCGTGGTTTTTAATGCATAATATTGATAGTGTATTGTTCAATAAAGTGCCATTTAAGTGTCTAATATGTAGGATAATGAAATAAAAGTGTGTAGACTGTGTTTCGAGTGCTCTCAAGAAGTCCATGAAATCTTCATCAAAAGTGCTATCATTTTGTTGAAGAATAGAGAAAAAGTTAAAGACGACAGAAATTGATAAATAAGAACTCAAATGAAATAGAAAAATGTTTAGAGAAGAGCAAACTACGTAAGAATAGGCTGTATGGCCAGAGAAGCCTTTGCCTTTTCCTTGCAAAAGCAGGAAAGAACCAAACAAAAAAAAAAGAATGCATTGGCTATGGTATGGTAGACAGGCATGTAGTGGACAGAATCTGTGTACATAACATAACTTTAATAGACCCGTTAGTTTTTATGCAAGAACATGCTACAAGTATTGTAGTTATAAAGGTTGTCTGGAAGAGATCGCTCTTTAGCGATAAGACCGCCTACCTGTATAACATTTTTTTTAATGCTTATGTTTTTATTTTCCTGTTTTGTTGTGCAATAAAGTATTTTCATTCATTCATTCAAGTATTTTGATGGTTTATTGAAAATCAAAATATTTAAAAGTTATTTTTAATTGTTTTCTATTTAGCTTTTCCGTAGTTACTGGGTTATAAATCTCCGATGCTAAACTGTATCTTATATGCATATCATCAACATAAATGGGCAATTTCTATACCTCATCATTATATAGAAAGAGGAATGTTGAAAAGCTTGCTTCCGTACCATGTATAACCTATACCAGTATCTCTAATTACTGTAGTACGTATAGCTTGAACAGGTAAGCTCTTTTTGAGCTAACTCTTTAGACTTGTGCATTTTTACAAACTTCTTGGCGCTATAGAATAGACTAAAGCAAGCAACCAAACATACTTTCTTAATTTTGCAATCAAGGAGTTTTAATTGCCCTGCGAATTTGCAATAGACTTTTCAACTGGATCTACGTCTCTTTATAGATTACATACAAGTCTACGTTAATTCAGACAACTACAAGTCGCAATGATATAAAGACTTTTTTAGTCTGAGGCAAGTCGTTATTTTATTTTTAATGCAGGCTCCTATTTTTTTTTATAACCGACAATAAAATCTCCTTTTTAATCGCAAGCAAAGTTAAGCTCAATCTTGCGCACTTGATCTGTATTGCGCCATACCCGAGGGTCAATTTACCACGAACAAGCGCATGCAACACCCGGCGCCTGCGCGCCTGCCTGACACACATAGATCAACAAATTCAATTAAAATAACTGTCTTCGCATGCAATTTGAGACCAACAAACATTACAAAAGATCGCTGCTGCTTTATAGGAGTGAGATAGAGGTTTTAATGCTCTGGGTGAGTTGGCTGTGTGTGAGGAAAGCCTTAACTATTTTCTTTTTTAACCGACTTCAAAAAAGGAGGAGGTTCTCAATTCATCGGAATCTTTTTTTTTTATGTATGTTCACCGATTACTCGAAGACGCCTGAACCGATTTGGAAATTTCTTTTTTTGTTTAAAAGGGTATACTTCATCCTAGGTGGTCCCATATAAATTTTATCGAAATCGATTCAGCGGTTTTTGAGAAAATCAACAAAAACCTAGCAAAATATGAGTTGTTGCTATGAAGTCAGTTATTTTTAACGTATTCAGCGTGGTCAATAGGGTATTTCACCATTTTTTGAAAAGTATCTCAAAAGTATCATTAGGTGGGAAAAAGTCAAAAATATTTTTTTACATTTTTTTTGAAACCTATAAGTACCCCAAAAATACATTTTAAATTACCATTCCCAATTAGCGCGCGAAAACAATAGCCGCCATGATGCTTAGATCGTGACGTCATTTCAGGAGTAAACAAAACAGTTCTATACTAAAATTTTGACACATATCGCGAACAAAATGTCATTGTTTACCACTATTGTGACTTCACCTGACAACCAGCATGGCGGCTGTCGTTTCAGATATTTGAATAACAGATTTAAAAACTTGATTTTTGAAAATCAAAAATAAAATGTTTTTTCTCATTCTATTGTATAGAAATCATATTAAATCGATTACGTATTACAAATACCACAGTAAATAAGCAGTTTTAGATTTTTTCTTGTATAGAGTAAAATACCCTATTATATGCGTATACAAATTCTTAATGCAAGAAAATATAGACTAGAGCAGTGGTGACCTGCACAGGTACAGTACAAGTTAAATTAAGTTAGAAAAACCAAATACTTTTACAACGATAGAGAAGAAATGTCTCTTTATCTTTGTTTTGTAGACGCCCATAAAATATTCTTTTTTGTCTTTCCACCCACGTCCGAGAAGTTTTTTTTTTATACTTGCATACTCCATATCACCTCCAAGGAAGACTCTTTGGTCTTGTTTTTTCTTTTTTATTGTGTTCTCCGTTCAAAATTAAAAAGGCGCCAACAGCTAACATCTGTAATGCACCGGAACGGCACGTTTTGAACTGTCAAAGGGAAGTCCACCTCATTAATTCAATTTCCGTCTTTTTTTATTGTGTGTTAGTAAATGGACACCTACAAAACAATCGAAACTCCTTTTTAGCGCCATGTTAGCATCTTTATTTATCCAATGCATACTTAATATAAAGCAAAAAGTTTGCCTGCCACATCGTAACCAATATTTTTAGTTGATGAAAACTGGCAAATGTTACCTATGAATAAAAGTTCAAGTTATGGTTCAAGTCTATGCTTATACCTATACGTTTTAGTTAGATCGCAATTTTCTACAGGCACATTCATTTTAAAATGCCGCTTTAGCAAATGTAATCAGAATCACAATGTTTACGTTTAAAAGGAAGTTATAATAATCAACAAACAAACAAACAGTGACGTTGTACCAGATACGAGTAACTCCACTTCATTTTCGATAAAATATTAAAGGAATTCTTCTGACATGTTTTATCATTCTTACTGCAGTTGGATACGTTTTAATGAGGTGAGGTGTACTGTCTTATTAAGATAAGCAAGATAACCTACATACGTGAAACCTAGATTACCTTAATATTCACAGTCTAGACCATTTTAAAAACTGTTTGTCAAGTAAATACCTATAATGAACGGAAATACCTGTATCGATATTACATATACCTAAGTATGGTTCATTCCAATCAAAAAAAAGCAAAAGGTAAACAAACATAGTATGCAGATGACATTGACATGTGTCAGTTCCATAGTAAGTTTGTTTACGTTTTGCTTTTTTTTGATTGGAATGAAGTATAGGTATAACAGAGTAGTGATTTAGCCTCTATTAAGAGTGCTATAAGCTTCATTTGTTTAGGTACTTAAAAAAACGTAAACAATCTTTAAATGTCTTTTTATTCATAGGTATGTGTATGTTCAATTTCTGATATTTCTTGCAAACGTAGGTATTAAGTTTCTTTTGCATTTCTATTAAACACGTAATACCTACATTCTACTCGTATGAGAATTTTAACAAGCAGGTATCAATAAAAAGACATATTATCAAGATTGTTTACGTTTTTTTACGTATCTAAACAAATGAAGTTATAGTTAAGTATTCTGTGGTACTGCCTGATTTACTTTTACTTCATTTGTACCTTACCAACTAGCAAAATGTATCCTATATTTATCTCAAGACTACGTTTTTAGGGTTCCGTAGCCAAATGGCAAAAAACGGAACCCTTATGGATTCGCCATCAAGCAAGCGCAATGTTAATAGGCTTAGAAGCTTCTTACGTATGATCAGTATAAGCCTATACAGGCTTATAAGTTATAAGTTACTTACGTACGACCAATAAAACCCTATTTACGCTTTTAAGTTACTTTCGGACAACTACTATCACTATGAACGGCATTCAGTAAGACAGATTGTAGAATGGATTTAAAACTAAACGCGCTTATAAGGGTGCCCAAACCCAGGCTTTTAAGAGGATATAGGAGTGAAATAAGAGTAAGAAAACGTAGTCTTGAGATAAATATAGGATATTTTTTTCTAGTTGGGTTAATACCTTCAACGTACTATTCCTTCTTGTACTCTAAACAGTTCTGTTGTAGGTTCTAAATACGATGAGTCATAGAATCAATGGCCTTGTTTGAAACAACTTTGCAATCAAATCAATGTACTACCTACATATACCTATGCCGTCTATCACGTGTTCTCCTTTATTTAGGCAAGTAGGTATAAATGTATGTGATTTGTCCTATTTAAAAAAGAAACCTAAAACAAGAAGGTAAAATATGAAAATCGGGCAGGGCAAAAAAGAAGCTGATTCGAAATTCAGAATGCACTTCCTTTTTTCTTTTTTATTCTCCTATATCGATGAACTTAATCTATGATAAAGATTAATTAAAAAGGAAAATATTTTCATCAGTGAGGTTTTATACCTATAATGAGTTACACAGCCATAAGAATAAATACTCATAGGTACATGATACGTAAATTCTAAAGCTGGAATTATCAAAGTAAACTTTATACAATAGGACTATAAATACCTATAGTACCTTAGCTTCAAACGGTGACTAGAAATAAATACATAGGTATTAAAATTTAAAATATTTTCCTATAAAATATCTACATGAATTTCGAACTTTTTGAAGCTTAAGTACCAATATTTTCTTAAAAATATTTTGTCAGAAGAATACTAAAAACTTGTCTAAAGATAAAGGCAGTAAAAATGCCATTCCATAGTTATCTCAATTTATTTTATATATTTATTATAATAATAAGAAAGAAATAAACTTTTCAGAAATGATTGATCACGTACATTATAATGTTGGCGCATAAAGACCGCCCATTGCAGTCTCGTCTCGTTGCACCAAAGAGAATATAATCGCTTTAGGGCAAGGCGAATGCATTACATACTCTTTGCTTGCCATACGGGGAAATGCTACATAAACCAGTCCAGCCTCGGGAAATTCACGATCAAGGAGTTTCGATTCGATAACGTTGCGTGCATACGTTATGCGATTTTCTTTTTGTGTAACTTTTTCTTTTAACTTTTTAATTTTCTAAGGTTTTAAGGGTTTAAGCCTAGGACAGGCTAGGATTTCATTCATACAGCAAGTTTATAATTCATGTTGTAGGTATCTGATGAAAAATATTATGCAAATATTATATAATAATAATATTATATTATTATATTATATTATATAATATTATATTATTATTATTTTAAGAAAGTAAATGAAAAGGTACAAACCAAAAAAGTCCTCCCAAGTCATAGAATGGTCTGAGTCAGCGTTAGCACCGTCCATCTTCGTTCACACTGCATATGCTACCTTACATCATTAACTGAACAGAGAAACAAAACACGTCGATTGTTTTTTTGTTGTCACCAAACACACGTACTATTCTATTTACGATTTATTTTTTGAAAAAAAAAAACATCGCGCTCGATCGTCGCGCCGTTTCAGAACGGAACGCACGGCCGCCGCGCGCGGTGCAAACTGGTGAATGAAAAAGTTTGGTTGTCGTGTCGTGTTGGTTTGTCCGTCCAAGGCATGCCTCTCCCTCCCTTCCCTCCGCACCAAGGAGTTCCATAGCCCTCCGCATCTGCAATCGACGAGCTCAGCGTGCATTATTAGCTGCATTACCCCCACCAGATGCATTGCGAGATTTCCTATGCAATTCGTTACGCAAATGAGATCGATATGCTGTTCATTTATTTATCAGTGGTTAGAAGTATGTATTAGATAAGAAGCAAATTTTCGATTATTTGTGGTGTGATTGACTGGAAAGGCGTCAATCAAAGAATAGGTCCACAATATTTAGAGGCACAAAAAGCAATGAAATCACAACTTTTGATCAAAGTTTTTGGAATTCAAAATTATATACAGGGTGTAACAGAAAGGTGTGATAATACCTCAAGGTTGGCTTTTACCCATCAAACTGAACAACTTTTGTTCTACAACTTTGTTGAAATCGCAAAGAAATTTTCGGACTTTTCATACAAACTTGGTTCGCCAGCTGATCGATTTGTATGAAAAGTCCAAAAAAAATTTTGCGATTTTAACAAAGTTGTAGAACAAAAGTTGTTCAGTTTGATGGGTAAAAGCCAACCTTGAAGTATTGTCACACCTTTCTGTTACATTCTGTATATACTTACTTATTTTTTGACATCCCATACAAAGTTTGCCAATCGGCTGATCAATCTTTATGAAAGAAATGTCAATTTCAGGAATATTAGTTCTGTCTGTAGAACAAAAGTTCTTTTTTGATTAGAATAACTTATACTTTCAACTTTTACTAAGTACACAGTACACATACATTTTACATACCTACTTTGATTAATTTAATTGATAAAATATAACATAAATTAAAAAATACGATCTTAATTTGTAAGATCTTCTGTATTATAAAGAAAGTAAAAACAAAACTGACATGTCTGTTTTATTAAGAGTTCATCAGTGTTTGTTTACATTTTTATATTATGTGATTATTACTACAGTAAAAGTGCAATATTCGTATTTCGTAGTTTCATTACGACTTCCAAGAATTTCAGTGACTTATCACCCTCACTTATCAACTTTTAATCCATTGCGCTATCACGAAACAAAATTATTGCAGGTTAGTAAATAAACCCGCAATGAATATTAAACATCGATGTTAGTAGTTAACTCGTAGTTGACTTTAGCCGGTTACATCAGACTTAACGGTGATTAAAATTCGGATACTTCTGTCCGCATAAAGTATGGCGGCAAGTCTTTAAAAAGAAACGGTAAAAATAATTACAACAATTTTATTTTAAAAGATTCGGCAAACTTATCATGCATGATAAAGTTACATAATAATATGTTTAAAAATATTGATTGATGAAATATTTAGTTTATCTGGGATTTTTATTTTCTGTTACCTACGAGTGTTTGTCTCTCTGTATCCGAACAAAAAATATCATCTGTGGCATTCATTCATTGATCGGACGTTGGATTTTCTAACAACATGGCGAAGTAATAAATCAGTTGTTTTCTATCGCGTATTTTTCGTATTTTAGCCTGAATATAACTAGCAATAATAGCTTAGCAAGTTTGTGTGACTATTTCTTTGTATTTTTACCACCCGGCGATTGAAAATTACCTGAAAAGTAAGTCATTTGGCTTCCTTGTCGCTTGTACTTTATCCACACTTGTTAGCTAACTTTTACCTGTAATTGCATCTGTTTTCTCACATTTTTATGCACGTTCCGACTAATCAAATTATAGAGGAGATACCAATCAATAGTTATTTCACTGCCTTTCTGTATTTCAGTCGTTGAGGAGCGTCCAAAGTGTGGATATCGTATGGGACATCAGCCCAGCAACATTCAACTTTTGGAAGGCGTTAATGATGCCTCGTCGAGGTAATGAGAGTCAGGTGGTGATTCCACCTAAGAAGAAGCTTAAGGCAGACCAGTTTCCGGAGCCTCCGCCGAGTTTGGATGTCAGTTTCTGCGACGATGAAGCTTTACCCCCAGGGATAGTCTTCAGTGATGTTCAACAGAAAAAGTGGAGGATTGGCAAGCCTATAGGTAAGATAATAATGTTTTTAAAATGTACTTTTCAAGATATTTGTCTAAATTGCACAATCTCAATTGAAAGTAACCTATATCTTTAAGGTTTATAAGATGAGTAATAACAGGTAATTGCAAAAATGTGTACTGTGCCCATATGTAATAAGCTTTTAAAGAAGTGTAGGTATAAATATAGGTGTATTTAAAATTTTAGTAGGTAATGTCAGATCTTTAAACAAATAATCCTGATGGCTGGAAACTGTGATAGTTTCCTAAAGTTGTAATATTTTAAAGATGACACATCATTGAAGGTTGCGGGAAGCCGCTAGATGCAAGCACAGAACCGGTCGGTGTGGAAATCCTTGGGTGAGGCCATTTCCAGCAGTAGATATCTTTCGACTGATGATGATGACATGTGTTTTTTTCTTCTACTTAGCTTCATCCTGGCTTGAGCATCTGCTTTAGAACTTACAATCTCCATTATTTCCTTAATTTTCACCCCCTCCTCCTTAGTGAGATCACATACTCCTATATCCACCTTCACTACGTCAAGTCAGCTATAATGCATTAGATGCAGGCCTATGATGAAGAGTTTTTTTTTTTGAGATGTTATTAATAAAATCTGTGTCTTCCATATGGTTTAAAATTGATTCTTTTTAAATTACAACCATGTGGTATTGTGTCACAATAGCTACTTTATATAGGTATAATTTTACTTTTATTAGTGACTTACATGACACCTGTATTTGATTTAAATGAATGATTATTGTAATAATAACACAAGGTCATACAAAAAGTTTTCTTCAGTAGTTTTAGTGTTATCTTATCATTTTTAAAACATATGTGTATACATATAATTATATCAGTCTCCCATTGCAGTTAAAAAGTAGGTTCATATGTTCTCTGGAATTTTGTGTTTACTTAATAACTAAATAGTCAAATGACAAAAAAGTTGGACTTCATAGTTAGTTTACCAGCTGATCTACATATATGTTTTTATCCACAATCCGGAAGTTGTTGAATATTATTGATCTTTCATTGAAGTTGTTGAAAAACTAAATCACTTTAATTTTCATTACATTTTCAATAGTATGAAAACTAATATTTTGAACAATGATATCATTGTACAAACGTGTTTCAAACGTGTTTAGAACAAAATGCCGTTTTTGACCTTTGATAAATAGTAACTCAAATGACTAGCAGTCAACTACCGTATTGGTAAGCCCTTGGCATTATCTCACCTGATGGGTAACTGATGATGAGACCGAAAGATGGAAGCGGGCTTACTGAGGTTCCCCAATGCAATGGGAAACTGACTGTCTTATCTTTATACCATAACACATCAATGCTTTAAAAATTGATGATCTATTAAGAAGTCTAATGGCACCTTAGTTATACAATTTCATGAGTGAAAAATTTATTCGTTTCACTATTTTATTACCCTTTATATATCATATTTATATAAATATCACTGCAGGCAGGGGAAGCTTTGGACGCATCTACTTAGCGTCCGATGACACAGAAAAGGAAGTGACTAAGGCAAACGCCAGGTACGTAGTGAAGATTGAGCCTCACACCAACGGACCGCTGTTTGTTGAAGTCCACTGCTTAATCCGCACTGCTCAAGTGCAGAAAGGTTTGTAAATTTTTATATCTTTTTGTAGGTAGTAAAGAAGAAGCTTTTTTTTTGTTCAAATTAAGTAGTTCAAACTTTTGACTGTAGGTTCTTGGTGGAACATTAATATCACTAATTTTGGTAGGGTTTTTTCACTAATTCCACATAAATTTAAACTTCACTTTTACTTATTTAGCGATGTTTCATTGTTTGTTTTTTTATTTTAAATTTATGTGGAATTAGTGAAAAAACCCTACCAAAATGAGTCAAATTTAGTACTTGTTCTGAGAATTTTGATGTTCACTGTTGTTTGTAATAAAAGTGTGAGTGACTTTTAAACACCTTTTTTTGCTGTCTATTACTTTATATCTATGTTCATCAATCTTGAAATATTACATGGAAAATTTGCTTTTTCAGTAAAATCATGGCGTCGCCAAAACAAACAGAAACGCATCGGTATGCCGATCTACATCGCTAGCGGCTCCTTCACCGATGAAACCTCTGGCGTCAGATACAGATTCCTCGTTCTACCTCGCTATGATGTAGACTTGCAGAAGATCATCGCTCGGACCAGAACTTTGGACCTAAAAAACGTCCTAGTACTTGCCATACAGATTTTGGAAGTCTTAGAGTACTTACATAGTCAAGGGTATACACATTCAGATATAAAAAGCTCAAATCTCATGCTCGGATTTGATGCTAATAAATTAAACAAAGTTCCTGTGAAGACTCCGTCATTCCAGAAAGAGACGAAGGAAGTTGCTGTACTGTCAGGAAAGCCAAGGCGTCCTAAAACAAGTAAATCCAAAACTTCAAGTTACTATGAAGATGAAGATTATATTGCTGATGTGAACAACACAGAAGATGATAAAGACAAAAAACTTGAAAACGTCAAAAGTAAGCTTAGAAAGATACTGTCAGACAAAGATAGCAGGACTTTGCATAGACACCATGCGTTCAACTTGCGTCAACTGTCAAATTACGTCAACTACGAAGATATGAGTAGCTCTGTTTGCTCGGACCAATCATACCAGAAACTTTTAGATGACTTCTCAAACAAACCTTTGATACGCACATCTATGGAATTTTATGAAGACGTCAAAAAGAAGAATGCAAAGATAAAAAATGATGAACTCCATCCTCTAGATGAAATTCATAAGGAAGCAATAGTATCACAATCAAACGGACAAATATATTTACTAGACTATGGTCTAGCATCAAAGTTCCTAGACTCTGACGGCAATCACAAAGATTTTGTAATGGATGCCAGAAAAGCTCATGATGGTACACTGGAGTACAGCTCCAGAGATTCTCACATTGGTGCCCATTCCAGACGATCAGACTTGGAGACTCTTGGATACAATCTCCTAGATTGGCTAACCGGATATTTGCCGTGGAAAGACGCCACTGTCCTCTCCAAGCCGGATTTAGTTCATGAGTTAAAGAAAAGCTTCATGACTGACATCAAATCGTTCCTGAAGACATGTTTCAAAACTGAGTTTTACCCAACATTTATGGAGAAATATCTGCAATATGTGACAAGCCTGGACTTCACTGATAAACCTGATTATGAATACTGCAAAAGTCTGTTTAAGAGTGAACTATTGAAGAATGGATTCGACAAAGATATTCCGTTAAACTTCTTTGAAGCACCAATGTCGCCAATGAGTCGCAAATTATGCTATTCAAAACGCTTCGGCAAGAAAAACACTCCACCTGAATTCTTAGCGCGAAACGGGATCAAAAAAAGCTACGAACGCGAAAACGTTTGCTCTGTGGAAAACGATTTAAAGTTGGAGCTTTTGAAGCAGACTTTGAACTCCTCAAGTGATGGTGTTAGAAAGCCTTGCGCTTCTAGAAACTTCTTTGTCTCAGACGCTGATTTGATCGCAAGGCTGAAAACCTCGTTGATGCCGCACGATATACTTGGAAAGAAGTTATCGCCCAAAAACTTGCGGTCAAAAAAGAAGGTTCAGAGACGCAGAAAACATAAGAACAGCATTGGAAAGTTTGGCAATTTCATGGGTTCAGCAAGACAGTTCACCTGGGCAGAGATTTTGGCTGGAAACCCAGAAGATATCATCAGGAAAGAACGAAATAACCTTGCGGCGGCAACTGACGATGAGGATGACGAAGAAGAATGCAAGTACAGGATTAGGAGGCTATCTAATGCATCATCAGAAAGTAGCGACTTGCCTTCTCCACTGCTTCAGAAAGATTATCTCCAAAACGCTAACCCTACTTACGCGATGAAAGAAGTACTTTCCAATTTCAAGAAGAAGGCGACTGGCAAAGTTACAAAGGATCCAGAAGATGTATTAGATGGTCCTGAAGGATATACACCAGCTATGATCAAAATGTTCAAAATCAAAGAAAAAAGAGAAGCAAAAGAGCGTTTAGAAGCTTTGAAACAGAATACAAATAAAAAAGAAGCAATTGTTGTTATACAACGCACAACTAGATCTGGTAACACTAAAACACGAACAAATAATAAAAAAGCTAGTTCCGATGACGAAAAGATGGATGTTGATGAAATTCCTAAACCAGTTAGAAGAACTAGGCAGAAAGCCAGTACCGAAAAAGATGAGGAAAAATCAAATGAAGACTCAGAAAGTCCAAGAACAATGCGAAAGACTAGACAAAAAGTGAGTAATTATAGTAAAGAAATGGAGAAAGTGACTGAGAGAAAGTGTAAATCAACTAAGAAGGCTGAAAAGGTAGAAACGAATTTGAAAATTGAAGAAAAAGTAGGCAAAAGGTCTACAAGAAACACACAGAAAACTTTCAGTACAGAAAGTATGGAAGTGGATGAACTTATAAATGTCAAAGCTAATGGTCGAAGTGTCAAGAATGATAGTAAGAAGCAGGTCAAAATCGTGGAGAGTAAAGTTGAAAGATGTACTAGTAAGTATCCCAAGATAATCTTTATCTTAATGTGATATTTTATAAAGGATAAAAAACTCATTTTTATCCACAATTATTTGACTTCTGGCATCATGAACTTTTTTGAGCTAATTTTATGGTTAGATAGATATACTCTTTAGTTCTTTTTTTTTTTTTTCAATGTGACTGTTTTTGTTTTCAGAATCGCCGCCAAGAACAAAACTGTCGTTGCCTAATAGGAGGCGCTTGAGGAGTAGCAAGCGCAACCGTGGTAGCCACTCGCTTTTGAGCATCTAAACAAATTCTCGAATAATCAATTTCAGTGTTTTGTGTTGTGATAGAAGACATTCAATTTTTTTAAAGTTTTGAGTGTGGAATACACTTTTTTTATTTGAGAAAATAAATATTGAATTATTACATAGTAAATACAGATTTTTTGTGGATTATTTTTTAATTCTACCTAACTAAAACTTTTATTTCAACTATGTACTACATATATTTTCTATATTTGGTGTTCCGCACTCAATAACAAAATTACACACACGTAGGATAAGTTTTATAAAAGTTGAAAAAATTGTAGACCAAATCATATTTAAATCCATACTCTCATGGCGTAACAATATTTTAAAGCATTGAAACTAAAATGTCTGTGATTCAATTGATCATAAGTTTACTATCAATATATTGACGAAACTTCAAACCCATCACATTTTAATTAATAAGTTCTTTCATAAACCTGGGTTGTAGAACCCAGTATTTTATTGTTGAAGTAGATAAATCAATTATTTGACTTACTACTCACTCGTATTTAAAATAAGCTTAAAAGTTATTTGCATTTAGACTATGTCCTGTAGGATGAATAAAAATCATTCTGTTTACTTAAAAATGTGGTTTTATTTGTAGAGTGTAGTGGACAAACCAGACCAGTGAGAAATTGAGAATATCTCTTCAGTTCAGCCCACTACGGTCATGAAAATTGGAAACCTTGGTCAGCAAAACAGGATGTTTTGGGAAACGGATGTTTTAGAAGATGGATATTTTATGAATTTGTATGTTCTGGGAAACGGGTGTTATGGGATTTGGATATTTTAGGAATTAGATGTTTAGGGAAACGGAGGTTTTGAACATACTGGATGATTTGGGAAACGGAATCTTATGGGCCGAAACGATCCATTGAAGAATAACAAATAGGCACTGACTTGCACCCCGCGATGAAAATAAAACTTCTACCTATGCAAAGTCGGTGGAAATAATAGCTTTTCAGTGTTGCCAGTAGTAGAAAATCTATGATTATATTTCCTCGCCAAGTTTGTGCTAGAGCTGCAATACAATACTAAACAAAGAGGTTTATCTAAATAACTAATAATTATCCTTGAGTCAAGGATAATTATTGACCACACGCTTCCGCGTTTGCCTTATTCACTTAAAACAGTTCAAAATTCAAAATATTTTTTATTTAAGTAGATGCTGTACGCATATTTTTAAATCGTCTTTTTTTCTACCTAGTACAAAGTTCCTACTACTCTGAACTTGTACAATCAACGTTTCGGGAAGTGTTAGCGGAGCGAGAAGAGCCACATACCATCAGCAGCAGTCCGCCTGGAGTCTGGAGGGAGAGGGAGTCATCCAAAGAAGATTTCAAAGACTATAAGTTTTTTGGTCCACAAGTACTTTAACTAAAAGTGTATTATAGTTGTGTTGACGGATTCGATCACACAAACAGCGATTTATTAAAATATCAAAGTAGAGAAACCCCAAAGCACTAAACTTGTTTATTTAACTTGTATCCAAAGTCGTGCAACCCAATTTAAATCGTCTGAGTCGGACTGTCGGACGACCACCAACTTTCCACCATCTCCTCCGGTTATTGCTGGTTATTGTGGATATTTTTTGCGTTTCAGCTGGCAACTCTGCCGGCAACTGTCAATATCAGCCGTAAAAACATAAAAAAAAAAAAAAAAAAAAAAACTGTCAATATCATTTAGAAAGCGTTCCAAATTAGTTTCGTTAGAGTAATTTTCACTCTGACAGCAGGATAGCATATTATATTTTTTTGAAGTGTGAAAGGGACAAACTCTTGTCAGGTGAATGTTAACTTGGTTATGGAACGACTTCTTAAACTTCACCGTCAGCTGATTTGTTTTGCCAGTCGCGATTGTGATGCAATGTGCTAACGTCGGCAATGTTTTAATTAATTTATGAACGAATTTAATTAATTCACATCATATTTACTTGTCCACTGCAGTGTTAGTGACAAGTACTTTACAAAAGCCGATTATTTCATAGCTCCAACGTTTCTTATGCAGTGAAAAAGTCTTATCAAGAGACTTCGGATTTTGTAGGACTATTAATCGTTACGATTTATTAAGAATTTACAATGGAAACTCAGAGTAATAACGTGATTCGTGTCGGGTCAAGGAAGAGCGAGGTATGTATACTGATATATTCATTTATAATTGTAGACTAAAATATGTTACATGTATTTAGGTTAAGTTTTTTCATGATCTACTAAATTGCTTGCTAGTAAGATGATAAACTATGTTATCCTGTCTTTTCAGTTCAATAAGCATCTGTGTCAATAACAAAAGTATATTCATGCTAATTATTTCTTTTAAAATGTTCACTTGTAGAAGTAAACAATTGAATTTTGAGGTATTATTTTATAATTTGAAATTGTAATGAATATTTTTCTTTTACAGCTAGCATTAATACAAACAAATTATGTGATAGACTGTCTGAAGAAAGTACATCCCGATAAAGAATTTAGTATAGGTATGTTGTTTAAAAACTCAGGAATGACTGATAATTTTTTGTCTTATATTTACATTGTTTTACATATTACTCCAACTCAGTGGACTGATGAAGGTTGCAGGAAGCCGCTGGATGTGGGCAGTGCAAAACCGCTGTGTGGAAATTCTTAGACGAGGCCTTTGTCCAGCATTGGACATCTTTTGGCTGAAGATGATGAAATGTAGCTGAAACCCCTCCGAAAAAACATATCCTTCCCTATGTTCATATCCCAGTAGTGGGAATACAGCCACTGCTGAATGTAGGCTAAATCAAAACTCATTTTTTCAAATAAAAATCTTAAATACTATACTGTTACATAATTCGGGCAAATAAGCCTGATTGTAGTTATAATTAGTTGACTACCGTGACAAAAGAATGTATAAATTTCTACTTATCATGGTTTTGAACCACATACAATACATTCAGAAGTGCCTGTCATTTTATCATATTATTCCTTCACAATAAGATTATGTACTGATTGACTCGGTGGACCGACGACCTGGTGAAGGTTGCGGGAAGCCGCTGGATACGAGCTGCGCGGGACCGGTCGGTGTGGAAATCCTTGGGGGAGGCCTTTGTCCAGCAGTGGACGTCTTTTGGCTGATAGATAGATAGATAACAATGTAAGATAACAGAGACAGATTAGTAATAGAAGGGTCATCAGGTCATGGCACAAAATTTAGATCTCATCCTTGGAATCTTCATATTGTCTCCATAAAAAAAACCGGGACAAAGACAAAAAATAATCAAAACTATGATATGATCCCCTGTATTGTGGAAACCAGAGACTGATATCATCATCTTCCTGCCCTGTTCCCAATTATTTGGGGTCGGCGCAACATGTCTTCTTCTTCCATTCCTCTCTTCTTGCCGTCATCTCAGTGCTCACTCCTTTCATACTCATATCATATCATTTTCATTTCATACTCATATCATATCAGAGACTGATATACATGCACATATATCGAGGGTTCACGGGCGACTTGTATTAAGCGACATTTTTAGAAATGTTCAGGAGACTGATTTAAAAAAATATTTCTTAGAAAAATAATCATTAAAACTTAACTTCTTAGTATTATATAGATTCTCGATATTCTTAATATTTTAAATATTATTCAGAAGTTATTTTTTGTAAGGTATTTTGTAAGAAATAAATTTTTAAAGTAGAGGTTACCTGTGTTTCCAAAAATGTCGCTTAATACAAGTCGCCCGTGAACCCTCGATATGTTTTTAAATACCTACATACATATATAGTTCATTCCAATCAAAAAAAAAACAAAACGTAAACAAACTTACTATGGAACTGACACATGTCAATGTCATCTGCATACTATCTTTGTTTACCTTTTGCTTTTTTTTGATTGGAATGAAGTATACAGAATGTTTAAAAAAAGTGCATTTGACATTTTAGGGGGTTACTCAGAATCAAGTGTACAATACAGGAAAAATATTGAAAAAATCCCATCTAGAATTATTTTTTTCAGTTTCCCATACAAATTCTTGATTCACTATTCACATTTAGTAAGGGAAAATGAAAGAAAAATGTAGATTGTTTTTTTCTATACCTATTTAAACTTGATTCTAAGTAATCCTTGAAACACCTTTTTTTTACATTATAAATAGGTATAAAGTAAAAAAGCACAAATTGTACCATATTTTTCAGTAACCATGACAACACTAGGAGATAGAATATTGGATGTCTCACTCCCGAAGATTGGTGAGAAGTCTCTCTTCACAAAAGACTTGGAGGATGCATTACGGAGTAACAAGGTGGATTTTGTCGTACATTCACTGAAGGATTTGCCTACTACATTGCCGGAGGGGCTGGCTATTGGTGCTGTTTTTGAAAGGTACAAATATCATTCAGAAACTACGGAAAAGAACAATTAAAAATATGTACCTACTTGTTTAAAATTAACATGCCGAAACTAATTAAATACTGATTGCGTTTCTTAGTATTGTAACATTTATATTAGTAAACTCTAAAAAAAGTGTGTTCAAAAGAATACACTAAATTGGATTGTCTTTGCACCAATTTATTTGGTGAGTTTACAAAAATGGTTTTAAAACTTTATAATATGTCCTCCATCTTAATCTGTCATTTGACGTTCAAAACAATATTTTTAGTTTTCTTGTGCAGTAGAGTCACATATTACTTTAGGTATTTTATTATATTATACACTATAGGAACCATTGCGAATATACTATTATACTATGATAAAGTGATGTTTTACATTGCACTAGGCTGTTTTTAAAACTATTAATAAAGGGTGCATCAACCAGGTTTTTTGACAACTCGCTCCATATATTTATAATTTAGAATCCTTGTTAACTCAACTTTCCCCAAGGAACCTATAATAAATTCGCAAATAAGTTTTGGACCTCCCATACAAAATGGTCGGATCAGTCGATCCATTACTTTGAGGAGTCCGAAAATGATTTTCCAATTAAATATAGGTTCCTTGTAGAAAGTTGTTCAGTTTCATGAGTAGAAGCCACTGTTAAAATTTTGCAGGTATTTCATAAGGACCCTATACATAATATTAAAAGAATTCTGTATTTTTAAAAATAAAATAATAACCCCCTTTCCCATGCCAATATCTGTACCCCGTAGGCGAACTAAGCCCAGAATTGATATGCTATAGTTGATGTCACCAGTCATTTGCTATATTCGAAAAATTAAAGCATATTTTTTTATATTTTTCACAGGGAAGATCCAAGAGACGCTTTGGTGTTGCGAGAGGAATATAAAGATAAAACATTGTCAACGCTACCAGAGGGATCTGTTATTGGTAATTAATTATAACGATAATATTAGAATCCGTGAGTTGACTGCGTAAAAAAAGTTTACTAATAACGCGAGATTGCCAGCGTAATTACCGGCATAATTCCATCTTAGGATGGAATGCCTCTTATACGTATGTCGGTAATCACCAGTGATCGGAATAGGTAGACTGTATTTACCTAAACTTCGAGGAACGTGTTTTCCGCGACAATTGTCCCGGGGTTTCGTAACATCACATAAGTACATTATTCGAAACTAGCTTTCTGCCTGCGACTTAGTCTGCGTGGAATTCTATTATATAGCTTTTTCATAAAATAAAAATATTATTTATAAAAATAAATATCTCGTCGCTAAGTTAAGATAGATATAGTCTACCTATTCCAAATAACATTAATTCTTAATTTAATTAAGTGATCTCACGAAACCCGGGTCAATTGTCCCGGTAAAAAATGTTGTAAGAAAGTCTTCGAAAGACGTCTCTGTTCTCTGACGAAGTTTAGGTAAATACAGTCTACCTATTCCGATCACTGGTAGCGCTGCTGGCGGCAGGTATAGAGCGAGCAGTGTTACCCACCCAGTAGAATCTCGCACAATAAGCTCCTTCCACTACTAAAAGGCTTCTCGGTTAAGTTAAAACTTCCTTCTTGCCTAGGCACATCATCCCTCCGTCGCACGGCGCAGCTTAGAGGTCTCTACCCTCAGTTGAGAGTGTCAGATGTCCGCGGTAACCTGAACACGAGGTTGAGGAAACTCGATGCGGAGACCAGGGATTATGCGGCGCTGCTGTTGGCTAGCGCTGGGCTGCAGAGGATGGGCTGGGCGCATCGGATTTCTAAAGTAAAATAATCATAAATAAATAATTACCACGCACGATTATTATTTGGCCCCAAACTAGGATTCCCTGTATTATGGGAACCAGAGCATAGGCTCTAAGTATAGACTTACACATACAGTCATACATATACGTTAAAATACATACATATAATTATAATACACCCAGACACAAAGCAAACAAATCTGCTCATAACAGAAAAGTTTGTCCTGGGTGGAGATTGAACCCACGACTCTCGGATCAGTAGTCAGGAGCACTAACCACTGAGCCACCGAGTCAGTTAAGGTCCAAAAACTTTTTATATCTAAAGTACATTATAACATGAGAACATGTACAAAGAAAACCAGATAGGGTTTGTGTTTTAGTCGAAGACTATCGAAAAAAATTGTGGACTTACATTTTTGTTTTGATGTTTTGAATTAACTTAATTAGTTCGCTACTTAATACGTGTAAACTAACCTTTATTCGAAAAATAGATTCGATTCTATTCTACTTGTGCACTGGTCTACTAAATCGTTAACTTACTACTTATGACTTAATAGCTGATAAGTGACAGTTTACAGAAATTTACTTAAAATTCTCGAAGTTAATTTATAAAGAATTAAAGTTCTCGAATGGCGACCGCGCACCGGAAGGCGCAGTGTGGGCAGGCCCCCGACTCGGTGGACCGACGACCTGGTAAAGGTTGCAGGAAGCCGCTGGATGCGGGCAGCGCAGGACCGGTCGGTGTGGAAATCCTTGGGGGAGGCCTTTGTCCAGCAGTGGACGTCTTTCGGCTGATAGATAGATAGTTAAAATTAACTTGATTACCTCGCTACTTACTACGTGTAAACTAGGCAATGTTTCAATAATATTTTTTTTCCTAACAGATCCTGCCGTGTGCAGAAATCATGTATGCAGTTGGCCAGGGCGCTTTAGCAGTCGAGTGCTGTTCCGACAATGAGCCAATACTGACCATGTTGGCGCCTTTCAACCACCCCGAGACCTACTGCCGGGTGTTGGCAGAGAGGAGTTTCCTTAGGACTTTGGGTAAGCTTTTAATTCAGTTCCGTTTAAGAAATATTGGTGTTAAAAAAGTGCTTTTAAGGGGTTATTCAGACTGAAGAACCTATAGAGGGAAAATATTGTAAAATCCGATCTACAATTTTTATTTCAGTTTCCTATACTAAATATGAGACAGGTCCATTAGTATGAGATTGGCCCATACACGCTCATACACTAATGTGGGACATCACACACTAAACAACAGAATCTTAAAAATATGGAACAAGCTACCTCAAGACGTGGTTGATGCCCCCTCCGTAAATAGTTTCAAAAGCAGACTGGACAAATGGTGCAAAGACAATCCAATTTAGTGTATCCTCAAAGTGAACTTGAATGGACTATCATATAACACCAACACAGATATAGGCATATCAGCTATTAGCTGCTCGCCTATTACTAAATAATAATAATAAATCTGAATAGTCAATCAAGAATTTGAATGGGAAACTGAAAAAAAATCATTGTAGATCAAATTTTTTTCAATAATACAATAATATGCTGAAATGTTACAACTTTTTTTCTACCATTTGTAAGTATAATGTCAAAAAAATTTACTCTCCATACAAATGGATCGTCGGATTGACCAGTTTGTAGGGAGAGTCGAAACATTTTTTTTTATAATTTCAGCAATGAATGTTGTACAACAAACTTCAGTGTTATGAATAGAATCCCTTGTTACCGTGTCCTTCACTTATTTTGTCACACTTGTATATATAGATGACTTATACCATAGACAAGTTTTGTTTTCTGTACTTATACTTACGTTCGGTTTGAGATTCATGTCCTTTCCTGGTTTTATTCTAGGTGGCGGTTGCAGTGCCCCGGTCGGAGTATCGACTCGACTGAAACCTTTCGACACAAAATTCAAACTGACCATAACAGGCGCAGTGTGGAGTTTAGACGGTAAAACCAAAATCGACCACACACTCGAACAAACATTTGATCACATTAAAAAATCACAGAAACACAAACTCAGCCCTGCCGAGGAAGAAGAAAACAAAAAGTTTAAAGTCGACAGCCATGACGGCGAAGCGCCAAATCCTATTGGAGAATTAAATCGCAAAATATCCGAGCAATCATCAAATATTTCTTGTGAAGACATAAGAAATATAAACGATATTGCATCGATGCATAAAGACACGAGAATATTTTCAGGTTTAACTGAAAATTTTAATATGCCTATAGATGTGATAGAAAAATGTGATTGCTTAGGCGTAGAACTTGCAAAGGCGTTGATCGAAAAAGGTGCTATAGAAGTTATGAAGGTATCACAAGACTACATAAGAAGCTCAACAGTAGCTAAAAACTCATGATTAATAGCCAATTTTGTATATCTTGTAAGTATGTACATAAATGAATATTGTATAAAAATTGACTTAATTATAAAGCACTAAGATATGATTTTTTAATGGCAAAAATTGACGTTTCTACTTCCAAAATGGTTGTGGGACCTTTATGATTACATACCTTTTATCTATTAAGATAAATAACGGTGTATGGTATATTTGATTTAATTTAGAAGTTATGTAAGTACAGTTATCATGTTAAACTGAAGGATAAAATTGTAATAATGTTGAGTTGTAAACAATTACGTTGTTAATTTTTTATTTTATGTAATTGATATAAAACATTGTTGAATAAAATGGTGAATGTTGGTACTTTCTTGTATTATATTTACCTATATGTATAGCAAAAAAACTGAAAAACATAAAGGTATAGGTAGGACTGTGTTTTCTAGTGAAGGTTATTACCATGTTATTACGTATACTTCATTCCAATAAAAAAAAAGCAAAATGTAAACAAACGTAGTATGCAGATGACATTGACATGTGTCAGTTCCATAGTAAGTTTGTTTACGTTTTGCTTTTTTTTTATTGGAATGAACCATAACGTAACTCTTATCAGTGTAAGAAACAGTTAATTTTCAAAAGAAAGTAAGTCTTGGTGTTAGATCAAATAGTCACAAAATAGACAAAGAAGGTCCGCTCAATACAAACCACTAAAATCGTAAGCATATACAGTAATACACATTTAATAAGGCTTGCCGATGTACCTGCGCAGTAGACAATATTTTAATTACGCGGGAAACTGATGGACCAATCAAGTAGCTTCATTGTCACCCGTCATTACACGTTCCGAAAATCTCTATTGGTTGATTGATTTCGCGCCTGATTCAATGAAATTGTCAGCTGTTAGAAAGCTGTCACCGTGCGTTGATTGTTTCGGGTGTTTCCGTCGATAGTTTGTTCTGGTCTGCGCGAACGAAGATAACCGACGCGCCTTATTTTTTGTGTACTACTGTACATGCTTATAGAAATATACGGTCGTTCGAGGCAAGGTCACGCAGAAAAGTACCACAACAGTATCGTGACCTTGCCTACAACGACCGTATACGTCTATAAGTATGTATATGCTTAGGATTTTAGTGAGCGTATTGAGCGGACCTTCTGTATCTGTGTAATTTGTGAAATAGTCTTCACTCTCATGAACAACTTTAAAAAATCCTCATGTCGTCTGCATAAATGACAGTTTTCAAAACAGCTTCCAATGTCGTTGACATAGTACAGCGTAGAGAAAGGGTCCCAAGTGGGAGCCCTGCGGAATACCATGCGAAACTACAATCTCTTTAGTCATCCTGCAAAGAGCGCACTTATCTACACAAAGTAGACCGCCTTCGTAAGAGCTCTTGTTGTGGACGGTTAAATATGTGGTGCAGGGTGTTATTTTTTATAACTCTAGTTCTAGTATCAAATTAGAATGGATGCTCCAATAGGGTTTTTCACCATTTTTTGAAAAGTATCTCAAATTGATCATTGGGTGGGAAAAAGTAAAAAATATATTTTTTAATTTTTTTTGAAACCTATAAGTACCCCAAAAGTACATTTTAAATTACCATTGCCAATAAGCGCGCGAAAACGATAGCCGCCATGATGCTTAGGTCGTGACGTCATTTCAGGAGTAAACAAAAACAGCTCTGGACTAAAATTTTGACACATATCGTGAACAAAATGTCATTGTTTACCACTTTCTACGTATGATCCAAGCTCCTAGAGAGTTTTTGAGTATACGAGGCTTTAGTGCCGTTTAAAAGATGTCCTATGATCATATTCCACTCATTTGTGCCGCTACGGTTGGAGAAATATTCGATGGAGACGGTGGTACAGACAGGGAAATGCTTTTGACATCCTAACCTAAAAATTTTCGAAACCAGGCAGCGAAGGCCTCGTTTTTCTTGAAATAACTTTTGTGACGGAGAAAAAAATAAGATCCAACAAATGTCCGACGTAAAATTTGCAGTAGTTTTGATACAATTTGACTCAGATGGTGGTACAGAGGATTTCGTCGGGCCCACCTGAGATCAGGACAATGAGCCTGTGCAGACACAAACTGATTAGTGGAACACTGTCACAAATCGCAAACGATCATTTGTAACGCATTCGCAACATTTGTGACGCAACAGAAAAAAATATATAAGCGATCGAAACTTTCGAGGCATTTCCCCGTCTGGCCCACCAATACACCTCAATATCTCCGCAAGTTTGGCGTTACAAACGTAGTGAGTTAGCTCCAGGTGAATGTTTTCTCCGTCACTAAAACATAGTAAACAACAAAAGCATTCTATGCATTAGATACAGAGATATCAATACCTCAATTTGTATGGAGATATTGACTAGGGTGTGTTAAGTTTCTCTTTTTGTAGGACAACTCACTTTATAGCAGATCATAAAAAAGAAGTAGATTTGATTAAAAATGTTTAATATACTAATATGTAACATTAAATAACTTTTAATAAATACTAAATAACTATTTTAGAATAAACATGATGTCAGAAACAGTTTATGGAAGAATAAAAAACTTAAATCTATTTTTTTATATAGGTTCCTTCTGAAATACCTGAAAAAAAATTAACCTTGGCTTCTACTCATGAAACTGAACAACTTTCCACAAGGAACCTATACTCAATTTGCAAAAAAATTTTTGGACTTCCCATACAAAATTCGCGGTTCAGTTGATCAATTAGTATGAGGATTCCAAAAAAAATTTTTGCGAATTGAGTTTAGCTTCCATGGGGAAAGTTGTTCAGTTTCATGAGTAGAACCCGTGGTAATTTTTTTTTCTGGTATTATAAGGACCCTATATAGGGTGACTTTAAATTAGTTCTTGATACGAAAGGGTATGCATGTGCTCATGAGAACAAACAACTTTCCCTAAGAAACCCATAGTCAAATCGCAAAAAAATTTTTGGACTCTTCATACTAATTTAGCCGGCCAGACGCTCGATTTGTATGGAGACTCCCAAAATTTTTTTGAGATTTGACTATGGGTTCCTTAGTGAAAGTTGTTTGTTATCACGAGTACATGCATAGCCTTTCGTATCAAGAACTAATTTAAAGTCACCCTGTATAATTATTCTGTAGTTTAGCATTATTTTCACAGTAATTTCAGTTATTGTATTTTTTTATTATTTATGTATTCCTATCAAAGTTGAATCAAATAAACGCTATAGTTAAATTCACATCGTATTCTAATATAATGAGTTCAGTAATTGAAATAAGTGTTATCAGTCCTTTTTCCCGAAATACTAACTTTACTTATTAGATTTATTTTTCAATTGTTTTATATACGTATGTATTGTAGCTTAGTTATCAGTATAAAAACATGGGTACTTGAAACACATAATATTATGAAACTATACTACTGTTCTACTGATATGGGTGTTTTTTCATAGAAAAATAGGAAACTCTTACAAAATAATATAATAATCTGATCTTGATTTAAATGTAATTTTTACTTTTAGTTACGTCCAAGTTTCAACAAATAAACCTGGGCAATAAAGTGTTATAATGTTAATATTATACCATATCGTCCACACTGCAGGGGTACGGGTAGATATGTAAAAAAAAAAACTGAGGTGAAAAAAAAGGCGCAGGTTTTTTCCAAGGGTACAAAAATAAAAATATCCTTAAGGTGTTATCGTTAAATAACTGTTACATATTTACTTTATCTTTATTTCCAACTATATCCTTATTTTTTTGCAAATTCCTTTTTCTTTCCTTTTTGTAACCTGACCAAAGATATTTCCTATACCTTTAGAATGTCTATGGCAAATTAGGAAGTAGAAGCCAAAAAAACTAGGATACTTACATCAATGTTTTGTTTATTCATTTTAAAAATGTTATGTTTGATGTTTACTGAGGCATAGGATTTCCCCAATCCTTGTATGGTTTATATTTTGGTTAAGATTTTTGTCAATATAATATAATAAACTGTTTCTGACATCATGTTTATTCTAAAATAGTTATTTAGTATTTATTAAAAGTTATTTAATGTTACATATTAGTCTATTAAACATTTTTAATCAAATCTACTTCTTTTTTATGATCTGCTTTATAGTGAGTTGTCCTACAAAAAGAGAAACTTAACACACCCTAGTCAATATCTCCATACAAATTGAGGTATTGATATCTCTGTATCTAATGCATAGAATGATTTTGTTGTTTACTATGTTTTAGTGACGGAGAAAACATTCACCTGGAGCTAACTCACTACGTTTGTAACGCCAAACTTGCGGAGATATTGAGGTGTATTGGTGGGCCAGACGGGGAAATGCCTCGAAAGTTTCGATCGCTTATATATTTTTTTCTGTTGCGTCACAAATGTTGCGAATGCGTTACAAATGATCGTTTGCGATTTGTGACAGTGTTCCACTAATCAGTTTGTGTCTGCACAGGCTCATTGTCCTGATCTCAGGTGGGCCCGACGAAATCCTCTGTACCACCATCTGAGTCAAATTGTATCAAAACTACTGCAAATTTTACGTCGGACATTTGTTGGATCTTATTTTTTTCTCCGTCACAAAAGTTATTTCAAGGAAAACGAGGCCTTCGCTGCCTGGTTTCGAAAATTTTTAGGTTAGGATGTCAAAAGCATTTCCCTGTCTGTACCACCGTCTCCATCGAATATTTCTCCAACCGTAGCGGCACAAATGAGCGGAATATGATCATAGGACATCTTTTAAACGGCACTAAAGCCTCGTATACTCAAAAACTCTCTAGGAGCTTGGATCATACGTAGAAATGGATACCTATTGTGACGTCACCTGACAACCAGCATGGCGGCTGTCGTTTCAGACATTTGAATAACAGATTAAAAAACTTGATTTTTGTAAATCAAAAATAAAATGTTTTTTCTCATTTTATTGTATAGAAATCATATTAAATCGATTACGTATTACAAATACCACAGTAAATAAGCAGTTTTAGATTTTTTCTTGTATAGAGTAAAATACCCTATTCAAGAAATCACTAAGTCCAAATTTGACGGTTTTGAATTGTTTTTTTTTTTCATGACATTCATTGTTAACAAATAAAACCGCTAAATTATTTATATTACTTTTACTTTTCATTATTTTTTAAACTGCGCATATTATTTCAGAACACATTTAAAACATAATAACATCAATATGTCAAAAGTAACTTTTGTACTTAGTGATTTCTCGAATTGGAGCATCCATTATGGTTAAGGCTGTATAAATAGACGTGTGTACTGAAAAATAAGACAAGATTTTTTTTACATTCAATATCTTTATTCAATAAATTCTCAATCAAAACTCACAAGCATTCTAATAACCAATTGAGAACAAAAACAAACTAAAAACATCTAAATTGTCAAATTCATATTATTTGACTCAATTTTTTAACTCTGTCTTATTGTTATTTATTATTTAGCAAATAATAAAATGGCGGACCTTTATAAGCATATTCACAGCCAATATGCTTTTGACTTTTAAATCATGATTCCGAAATCATATACATATTTATTTGTATACCAAATTGAGCTTTCGTTCTAATAATTTAAGGAAAACTAAAAAAGTACTATCACTGAACATAAAGTACAATCTATAACTAAGCTAAACTATTTTTCCGACTTAATCTATAAAAAATAATATTATTATTATTTTCTCAGATATATTTTATTTTCAGATGGAAATTTAAAGAAAATAAATGTAAAATATAAACAAATGCTGTGTAAAATAAGAAAACAGGTTTTAAAATATTAAGTATTGCAAGAAATACTTATGTAGGTAATTAAATTAACTTCAGTATTCGGTTAATAAATCAAAAATCTGTGTGAAATTATTATTAATAATTAAGTGACCCACACAATCATAGTAAAAAAAAATCACATATCAAGGCACGTGGTAACATGTATGAAGACAAAAAAAATATATTTCAAACTAAGTCAAATGCCTCAAAATGGGTCAAATCTCCATATTCAATTTTATTGACAGACTGTGTGGCCAATTAATATGGAACAATGCCTATAGAAAAATATCTGTAGCCAGAATGCAGCAGCCCCCGTTTTGAGTCTTAATTGCAAATATTTCAAAGTTAGAACATGTAGAAATCGAGAATAGGGCGTTCGATTTCAACTTAAACGCGGGGCGCGTTAACCCACAGCGGGGCGCGTTAACCCACAGCGGGGCGCGTTAACCCACAGCGGGGCGCGTTAACCTACAGCGGGGCGCGTTAACCTACAGCGGGGCGCGTTAACCCATAGTGATTTGAACTTAAAATGAGTATCATTGCGTTCGATATCGACCCTTCGGCCCTTTTAACAGATTAACAGATTTTTAGCATATCCACTACTTGTTAGATTTTGACGTTATATGTATAGCATAAGCAGACAACCAACACACAACCCATATTTTTTAATTTCAAATGCCAATATGCTACTTTTCTTTGGTAAAATGGCCTCTTTAAAAACATGGTTTACGGGAGATTGACTGCTGAATATCAGCATAGAATTTTCCCTTAAGTAATTTTGACTCTTCCCAATTTATGATCCATGAGGAGAACAAGTCTGCAAAGGTAGTGCTCTAGTCTAGTGCTACACAAGTCATAGCGATATGTTTTAAAATAATCAAGATTTCCAAGCTGAGCAGCCTTGCATATAAACGTAGTCTTCTCAATCACTAACATTTTGTATGTTTATGGCCCTAGGGGGGCCCCCGCAAGAATTTTTTAACTTGTAAAGGAATTGGGGTATTAAAAAAGGTTGAAAAACACTGGTCTATTAAATTGAATCGTCTGCTTCGTTTTCTTGCTCACTCCTACGTGTTAGAAAGGGAAGTGGTAGTAGGTAAATAACTTGGACAATTTGAAAGGAGTTTCTGAGGTGTGATTTTAGTAAGCAATCCTTATTGCGTTAGACGTTCCTTACAGGCTAGCAGGCGATATATTAATACATCGAGATGGGAATCAGACTCATTTAACAAATCTACATACACGCTACAAGACAAACACGGTTTGCATACTTTTACTCGGATAATGTAATGCAATATAAAGTTACAGTACTGTTTGTAAAATTGTAACTTGCAGTTTTATGAAACATGTCCATAGAAGTAGGGTATCGGACAAATAAATTATAATTACAAATTAAACCTCGTCGCAATCCTCAATAACTCTTGAAAACTATTCAACGTCCTCTTCCTGAAGGCCAGTGCTTCCGCTCGCCTTCATTGAGGCACGCAGGCGCTCCGATACTTCTGGCAGCTTCTTGAGGAGGAGGTGGAAGATTGGCGCCGGCATCGTTTGTTGGAGGACCTGGTAACAAGGTAAGTCATAAGATACTGAAGGCTTAAGAGTCTATGAACACATATCAAGGTTGTCAAAAAAATACAAATTATTAAAAAGATACAAAATGAGTACATTAATAACACTGAAAAACTATAAAAAAAGTAGTCATCTAGCCCAGTGTTTTTCAATTTTTTTTAATACCCGACTCCCTTACAAGGGAAACAAACTTTGTGACCCCCTAGGGCCATAAACAAAAAAAAAAATTTGTGACTTGAAAGATTATGTTTATAATTTCCTTCAATTAGAAAATGATTTAATTATTAACATACCCAAAATAGAAGCACATTTGACAAATTGCTAAAAAGTATACAGGCACAGCTTTCTCATTGAAATCGTATATTTTTTATTTCAGTGTAGGACCTACAAACACTTGCCTATTTCTTTTACCCGCGACCCCCTGAGAAAGGCTTCGCGACCCACAGGTTGAAAAACACTGATCTAGCCTATTAGACCTCTAGTCACTAGTGCAGTCTAGCTGGCATTCTCTCTGTTGGGAATAGCACCAGGAAAATGTTTCCAATAATTTTTTGTTACCTTCACGAACGCTTCTGAGTGTACCTAATTGAATTTAACTATAGTATTAAATTGTGTCTTTACGCTGAGCAGCTGTTGTGTCTGGCCGCACACCGCCACGGCTTGTCCGAGGTGCTCCACTCCTGCTTCCAGGTCACCAGCAGCCAGCAACTCCTCACCAAGTTGGATCTGTGTAAAATTTTTATGTTTATCAAATACCGCCTGCGACTTCGTAAACTTCGGAATTGGTTCCAGAGACATAAAATGTTAAGGCAGCGCCATCTAGTGGCATAGTAAAAATTTCAGTTTAAGCCATTCCTCTGGGAACTTTCCGAGTTTTCTGGGATAAAAAGTATCCTATGTGTTAGCCGAGTGCTTTATCTATCTACCTACCAAATTTCATCTAAATCCGTTCAGCAGTTTCAGCGTGAAAGCTGAACAAACAAATATCCATACTTTTGCATTTATAACATTATTACTGAGATGACCTCTTTTTACAAAACTTTTATGAAATTTCAGTAGTCATAGAACAGTATACTTCTGGCCATTTTATGTGATGATGATCTCTTCCAGAAGTTATTATTAGTTAGCATGCCATTACGTTAATAGTAACCTGACATTAAACAGTTCTAAAAACAGACTTAAATAATCATTTTGAACATAAATATACACAATACATGCATTAGCTGCTACAGTGTTTATAGGTAGCAGATGTTTTATTTCATTTTTTTATTTTTTTTTTATGATAAAATTCAGTCAAATATCACTCTGCTTTGTTTGTGCACATTATTAAGGCTAAATACATAATGATAATAATGATTATGGCTAAGACAATCATCATCAGCCAAAAGACATCCAACCAGCTAAGACAACGAAGGATGTAAAATAATTAAGAAGATTTACCTGCTGGAGGAAGAACTTCTGCATGGCTTCATGGTCACTCATGTCGGGCAGTGGACCACCATATGCGCTCGAGCGATTTGACATCTTCTGAGCATTTTGTCTACCTAAAATTAATTACGAGACTTTGTTTAAAATATATATTTTTTGGTGACAGGTACTGGCTACATCTATTTATATCCATAATATCTATTTCAATTTTTTTTTTGTTGACTTTTGTCTTTACTTTTCTTATATCCATTTGAATTCTATTTTTTAACATTGTTAACTGGCTTTGGCAGTATCGTGCACTTAGAAGGCTGCATTATAGGACATATCTCAAACGCTAATGTACTCTAAACACTTTATGCTCTGGGGGAAAAATTTTCTGTGAAAATCCCCATTTCGAAGTAGTGTTCAGTACATATACTTCTATAGTATGTGAACTAGTATGCCATTATAGAATATTGAAAGGTGCATTGTGAATGAAGACAGATTTTGGCAGCATACCCAATGCCAGCACTGAATTGCACAATGCTCTAACTGTAGCTTAATCAATGTTCTGAGATTGAATGAATCAATTTAATGCTTTCTATATTGTTGGCTATCAAAAAGCTAATAAAGTCACAGAAACTTTATGTTGAACCTAAAAGTAACTGAAATGTATGGTTTTTTTAGGTTATATTTAACACATTAGATTCGCGTAAAAGTATGCCTAGGACTTTTAATATTTTACAGAAAGAAGATATTGACTTATGTAACGTAGCAATTTAACTTTTTTTTGTCAAATAGAAGCTTAAAAACTCACGTTCCCTCAGTTTCTTTTTGAACAGAGGATCCTTGCGCCTTTGTTGATCAAAGTACACACAATAGCCTAAGAATAATGTTCCAGCTATGCCGACGGCGATCCCAAGGGTAGCACGACTCATCTCCATAGTTTATTGACAAATTTCAACTAATAAACACAGAAATAACACAACGCTATATTACAAAATTTTATCGACATCCGCCATTTGCGTTTTGAAAAGAATGAATGAAGGACCGAATGAAAATAATTAGCTGAATGAATGAAATAAGTTTCTTTGATTATTGTTGTGTTGGCCACCTTGCCATTATGGACGCGTTCAATCTTTTTCAGCAAAACCGGTTTTGTAGACGAAACAAAACAAGAAAAACCGGTTATGTGACAAATCAAAACACAAATTCCGATTTCAATGTTGCCATGTCTGAAATTTGTCACGGTATACGAGATTGAATTTCACTATTTTTGTACAGTTTTGGAGTTTTAGATACAAAATTTGGATATATGCCGTTTGACCCTTGCAAGCCATTGGCCTGTGAAATCCAGAAATGTTTGAATGGTGAGTAATTTCAATAAATATTTATTTACTAACCTCTCGACGACAGCCGATGGAAAATTAGTCGCCATCTTTGGTTCTATCTTTCAACCACCTCCTAGAATTTGCGGGCGTTTCATCGCCGTTTTTCAATGTTTTGCTCAAATAATCCAACATTATTTCCGCGGAAAGCTACGTAACCAGTTCAGAGTGCCCTGCGCAATTGTTTTTTTGTAAAAATGAGCTTTTTCGGTTTTGGACAAACTGCGGATATTGAAATAGTGTTCGACGATGCTGACAAGAGGAAAGTTGCCGAAGTGAAAACGGATGACGGTAAAAAGGAGAAGTTGCTGCTCTATTACGACGGGGAGACCGTGTCTGGCCGGGTCAACGTCACGCTGCGGAAGCCGGGCTCTAAATTGGAGCACCAAGGCATAAAAGTCGAACTGATTGGCCAGATTGAATTATTCTACGACAGGGGTAATCATCATGAATTTATATCTCTTGTGAAGGAACTGGCTCGTCCCGGCGACTTGCTGCAACATACATCGTATCCCTTCGAGTTTGCGAACGTGGAAAAGCCGTACGAAGTTTACACAGGCGCAAATGTGAGGTTGAGGTATTTCCTTCGCGCAACAATAGTACGTCGTCTCACGGATATCGTTAAAGAAGTGGATATCGCAGTTCACACGCTATGCAGCTACCCTGACGTTCTGAACTCGATAAAAATGGAGGTAGGCATCGAAGACTGCCTCCATATTGAATTTGAGTACAACAAGTCGAAGTATCACCTAAAAGACGTTATAGTTGGCAAGATTTACTTCTTATTGGTACGTATCAAGATCAAACACATGGAGATATCGATTATAAAGCGAGAAACTACAGGTTCTGGGCCTAATACGTTTACAGAAAATGAAACAGTTGCAAAATATGAAATCATGGATGGAGCCCCTGTTAGAGGTGAGAGCATTCCAATAAGAGTTTTCTTAGCTGGTTACGATCTGACCCCGACGATGAGAGACATAAACAATAAATTCTCTGTACGGTACTACTTGAATCTTGTCTTAATGGACACTGAAGACCGCCGCTACTTCAAACAACAGGAAGTCACATTGTGGAGAAAGAGTGACAAATCAAGATTACCATTACATAATCCTCATGTTCCACAAACACTATCTCATCCAGCTAACCCTGCTCCGAGACAACTTAGTGCGTCAAGTGAAGACAATTCTGCCAGAGCTGTATCCCCATCTGCTCCTGTGAATTCTGTACACAGATCAGTCTCACCGTCAATGGGAGATGGTGATAAACAAAACGGACCATCAGAAATGGAACAGGAACAACCAGATGTATTAACTAACAGTTTAACTAACACACACATTGAGAATAATGACGAAACCAATGAGGAATCGGAGAAGCCTGTTGATAAACCTGCGGTGGCTGAAAAACCTCAGGTTGCTGTAAAACCACAGCTAGCAGAGAAGCCAGTCTTGAACCGACCAGAGAGTGTAGAAGCCGCTGTCAGTCAATAGCTGACATGTGAATGTGCCGTTAATCTGATAGTCGCCGAAGAAACGAACTTAGTGTTTTCATACTTGAAAACTGTAGGAATTCCAAACTGAAGTTTTTTTATATAGCATCAATGTTAAAACCTAAAAGAAGAAAACATTGTTAAAAGTATTTAAATATATTATATAAATGTGTAATAACATCAACTTTTACATAATGGTATTGTTTTAACCATGCAAAATGTATATCTAAGTTTTAAACAATGGAAAGTACATCTACCGACATATTCTGTTTTGTGAATCACTTGCTGCAGTCTCCATTCTATTTAATTATTATTATATTTTATTCACTCTATCATACATAACCAGTATTTCTGATATTCAAACAAACTTAAAAGCTTAATTTCACTCCCTTATTTTTGCAAAATTCTTTTATTCTCTGGTCTGCATACAAAGAAAAGATATCTCTTACTTCAATATACATAGAAACCAAACAGTAGTATAGAATTACAAATAACTTCTCTTATTATCTGGTTAATGTTTATTTAATACACATATAATCCATACGAGACTGTTCTGTAAATATAATTATTGTTAACAATATTGGTTCTCTGCTTATCACTGTTATGTTTGTACAAAATGACTGTTTTAATATCATTATATTCATCTGTTCAATAAAAATTTAATTGTAAACTAAATTCACTTAGAGTCACCGTTTAATAGTATCCGTAAAACTAACATAATCACTTTTTTAATTAATACCTTTGTTCAAATATAATTTAAGAGACAGTAAATGTTGTATCAAAATAAATAATTATTTTTATCTGTGTTCAACATATAAAACTAAAAAAAATACTGTTTAAAAGGCAACTGTCAGATGACTTTTTCTGTGTTTTGGTCTCCAGTAAGTCATTTAGGACCCAAAAAATTTGATATACATATTATATGTTTAACAGATAATATTATACCTAGATCTGTGTAAATTTTGTATAGAATGTGGGGAACAATGGTATGTTGCACATACAATAATATCAGGCATTGTAAACGGATTAATTTTATTCTGTACCTCTTAATGTGTGAGTTCATTTCCACTATAATTTTTTTTTTATTTTATTTCACAATCATTTTTTGCAAATACCATCCCATACTAATTGACCAAGTCTTTGTTTGGAAAGTCCCATATTTATTTTGTGAATGGTTTGTGGGTTTCTTGGGTTTACCGAATAGAAGCTCCCAATTAGGAATTTTCTTGAGAAGTACTACATTGCATTGGTGTGGCAATGTGAGTTCACAGTTACCTATCTCATCCCGCCATCTCTAAGCTCTATCCTGGAAAACCAGCTTCGAAACTGTCTCATCCTGCCATCTCGAAGTCTACTTTGAACTCGTCCGTGGAATTTGAGCTTACCTTTCTAGGTGCACGTAGCAGCCTTGTCCAGCCTAAATGGAATAGTTTTATTTTACAACAAGTATGTTTATCTCAATAATTGTTGTATGTGCAAACTACGTTGATGGATTTGTTGATTAGTGTATTGTTTTCACATTGGGTTAAATGTAATACATAGTGAGAATATTACCTTGAGTGACACAAATGCTAAGGCAAACGATTGTATAATATTGGTTTTGAAGGATATACACTTATACACAAGTATCTTTAAAAGATGTTAGTGTAGTAATATAGTAAAATCACGAATGTTGATTGACTTGACTGCAAAATTATAGGTTTCGTTAAATTATAATACAAATAGAATAGAATGCAGGGAGAAAAAGAGTGGGTTTATATTTTGAGGGTGGTCCAAAATCATGAAAATGCTGAAAAAAGATTTAAAAAATGCATTGACTTTGCCCTAAGAGATTTGTGACCTTCGGTGCTTAGTAAGAACATGCATGACTTGATTTTTTTATTTTTCTGATATATTTATTTTTGATCTATTCCGACATTCTATAGATAGTCGGTTAATAAATAACACTCGCTTTTTTCACTCCCTGTAAGTAAATAATACATGTATAACTTGGTTTTTCGTTAAAATTTTAGTTTTTCAACCAATTTCAACTGGTCTTTTTTTAATTTTTTAAAACTTAATTTGTGCCATCACCAGATTTTTAACATTTGCGCCTAAAATAGCAATAAAAATATCATGTTAGAGTAGCATATCTGCGCATGTCTTTTATCGTTACTTTAATTATTATAATTGAACATATCACGTTGAGTTTTTAACATCCAATAATTTTCTGAAGCTAAAACAGTTTGAATGGTCAGTGTTATTTATCACAATAGTTTGGTTCATTTGCTCTTAATTGATGTTCAATGTGCAATCGTTCAGTCCAGTTCAAAAGTGCTATCACAAAATTTGTTATCTACTTGCAAAGCGATAAGAAAAACATGTATAAAAAAGAGTAACAAAATAGATTTAGGACCTGTTAACTGATCTTTTTTTTTTAATTAAGCAATACTAATATTGCGCAAAAATATTTGTGCTCTCCTTTTTTTTGGCAAACAGCTGATCACAGTTTTTACGGTTTCAATAAAACAAATCGTAAAAGTTCTTGATAAAAATGTTAACCCGAGTTATCGAGTCCTACAAATATTTTTGCAGTTTACAAGCAAAAATACTGATTCACAGCAATAACAAGCGGAATTTATTTACAAGAATTAATGGTCGCACCACACCGCATAGTAAGGCATTGGTTGGGTATGCACTTTTGACCCCGACTGTACACACATCAATTTGTTTCAATTTAAATTGTTTAGTGTACCTCCAATTGAGTCTAGCTTTTATAAGGAAATTGAAAATCTATTACACTTCCTATATCAGTTAAACAGAACTGAATTGAGAATAAAATATCCAAAAACCACGGCTCCTGTAACAAGCTTACCAAACCAAGCATATGTTATGAAATTATGTGCGTTCTGATTCGATATTGAACGGTGTTTTTTTACTAGAGTAAAACATGGATCTTGATTTTATTATTTTCAGTACGAAACTCGATATAAGTTGATATAACATATTATAGATAGATAGATATAAAAAAAAAACAATATGTAAATTAGGAGAAAGTTCATAAATATGTTATTATTGCAATAGAGGTTGTACGAAAGTACGAGCAATATTTTAAGGAGATTTAAAGACAATACTTCACAAAAAATATTTCAACACCCATACAAAGCTAACTGGAAGAAACGACCAAGCGCAAAATAAGAAAATGCGTTTTATATCCCTAGTTTATAAACAAAAAAAGTTTGTCATTACGGTATTCTTTCTTTTTAATTTGTCGCTCCTAAAATATCTCGTATTTTTGCACACCGTACATTATAAAATTATGTTTAAAAATATTGTTTTCGTTTTAGTATATTGTGGTATTGATTGTGTATATTAAATAAAAAATATATCTTTTTTCAAATGAGATTAGGGGCGCATGTCGATTATATCATATTGTTAATAAAATATATGTATAAATTGCTGACATTGTTTTTTTTTTTTTTTTTCATTTTCATAAATTGAAACTACCGTTCACAAACGCGCTCAAATCTATAATTAAAAAAAAGTTCACTAACAATCAGTAAACATTGAGAGTTTATTTAAATTGAAGTAGACAGAATTATCTCGTATTTTATAGCTTCTACTTTTCGACCTTTACTCGAACTGATATTAGGTAATTAATTATACATAAAAGCAATTAATATACATGTGTAAAAAAAAATCGTTTGAGATTTTAAGAGGTTTTTCGGAATCAAGTAAGTATAGAATACAGGAAAAATGTTTAAAAATCCAATATGCAACTTTTTTTTTACTTTCCCATACATATTCTGGATTCACTATTCATATTTTGATGGATTTGGTTAGGAATTGAAAGAGTTGCAGATCGGATTTTTTAAATATTTTTCCTTTTGTGAGTAATATTCTGAGTTACCCTTTAAAATCTCAAACGCACCTTTTTTAACATCCTGTATATACAGGGTGTAACAGAAGTGTGTGACTTGTGATACTTCAAGGTTGGCTTTTACTCATCAAACTGAACAACTTTTGTTCTACAACTTTGTTGAAATCGCAAAAAAATTTTTGGACTTCATACAAACTTGGTTCGCCAGCTGATCGATTTGTATGAAAAGTCCAAAAAAAATTTGCGATTTCAACAAAGTTGTTCAGTTTGATGGGTAAAAGCCAACCTTGAAGTATTGTCACACACTTCTGTTACACTCTGTATACCGGGTGTTAGGTAAAATAGTGCAGATATTTAAATGGCAAGTAGGGGCTATAGAGCCTATCACAAATAAAAAAGAACGAAGTCGAAATTACCATTAGTTTACGAGAAATAAGGGTGTAAAGTTGCAATATTTTTTCTCAAATTTCCGCTTCGCTCCCACTTTTTCAGGTCGAGTCAGACATGCTGAACGCTCACAATTAACCCCAGATTTTTTAAATTAAAATTTCCCCACAAAACTTCAATTACATTTTTTTTTTAAAACTGCTCCCGTGTATCGCCGGCCTTATTTGTTCCATCTCTTTCTCGCACGTACAATCAGTATCGCTGTCTTACTCACTGACGTCATGTCTGACAACGGTGCTACGTACTGCAAAGGTACACACACACACACAAACAACACGAGACGACGACATGCGGACGGCGCGGCGCGGGGATAACCGCCAGCGGTTTTACCGCTCGCTTCACATTCGGGGAGGCCGCGGTTTCGAATCCTACCGGGGTTCACTTTAAAAAAAACTCGGTTTGGTTGGCGGTAGGGCATCTAACAAACCGCCTAGGTAGTTAGGTCCGTTCAAAATAAGCTACCAACTACTAAAGTTTTGCCGCCAAACATCAATGTTTACAACACTAATGTGTTCCGCCACGTAGAAAAGATAGCCAGTTCCCCACTGTATTGGGGATTCCTTCCTGGTTATCCCACCTCCATCTTCGACATCATCGTCACTTACCATCAGGTGAGATACCTACTGTCAAAGGTTTACTACTCACATGTGGATAACAAAAAACGCATTCCAATAAAGTCCACAGATATTTCCGAGGGGTAGACATCACCGATTAAAATAGACAGCAATGGGACTGGCTGCCTTGTCTTTGTGTCAGAAAAAAATCAATGCTATTAACAGTGATGTTTGTCGTCAACACTTAGATAAGAGAGTGATAGCCAAGTGGGCTCAAAAAATGCTCTATCACTAACGCAAGCCGAGTTTTTCAAAGTTAAACTCCACCGGGAATCGAACTCGTGACCACACATTGTGACACAAGCGGAGAACCACTGTACCATGAGGATGGTTTTAAGGATGTTTATTATTTAATTTAAATAGGTAGTATCAGAGTGGTAGAATGAATAAAAAGAAACCTATCTATCACGGTCGTTGGTCGACCGAAATTGTATGGAATCGCCGTGGTTCATTCCATAATTCCATTCCATAATTGGACAGCCGAAAATAAGTCCTCATACCTTCTTTCCTTTCATTTCCTTTTTTATTTTTTCAAAGTTATTAGCTACAACTAATAATCCATAATTATGAGTTGAAGTTTATTTTATTTTGTAGACGCAAATTAGCTACTGAAAACACAATACGTATAATAGTCATAGAGCGTTATTGTTTTAATGATAGACATAGGCGTTATCAGTTTTTTTGGAAAACGGTTTTGTAACCGATATGAAGTTATCATATCGATATCGAAAACCGTTTTCAGATATCGATATGGGTAGCACGATATTAATCGCTTTTCAAACGTAACTTATCTATTTGTTTAGAAAACGAACGGAAACACAAACTCACGCGTTATCAAGTCCAATCTAAACCGTATTGCAATAACCGTAATGTTCAATTCGCCTACATCTGCTGATATCCGTTCTTGTTCAATATTCGCTGCATTTCTTTCGCACTAATGAAATGTCTTTTTGTTAGAAAGAGAGAAAGCGAATATGTCAAACCGTTCGATATCATATGCTTGGGTTGCGGGAGTTTGTGTTTCGCGCGTTACTTAGCCGATGTATAGTTGTATAGTTTTACTAATATCCGATATTAAAAACTGCCACATCGATATGTTATGATATGAATCTCAAATCCGTTTTTAGTTACGTTTTGATATATCGGACTCATGCCTATTTAATGATAAATAAATAAAAAGAAATAAACTGCCGATAGTTTGCTTTTGATGGATAAGAAGTTGTACAGATTCGTCAGGAGCATCTGGTTGTGCGGGGTGGTGGACTGTATGAGGTGTGGTCTGGGCCTGCTACGAAAGAGTACACAATATGAGGCAAAACACTCACCGTACGCGGGCATAAACTTGCAGCCGGGCGCTGGGCTACCTGTTTCTTAATATTTCACATGCACACCACCAAGGAGCATTCAAATGTTTATTTTGTTAGTCACACACAACTCATAACACATTATTTACAATTCAAGCTGGTTAGTTACAATAATAGCGGCGGAGCTGGCTCCGTATAAACAGCGAAAATAGCGGTGAGTGGCAAGAGCAGCACATACGTCGTGACTCGAACTCGTTTCACGGCGCACTGGGGCGCTTTCGAGCAACTTGCGAGGCCGACCGAGAGTCGCAGGTAGGGATGCCCATCGATCGATCTTCCAGAAGATCGATTCACGGCACCTCGATCTATCGATTTTTAGGGTTCCGTAGCCAAATGGCAAAAAACGGAACCCTTATGGATTCGTCATGTCTGTCTGTCTGTCTGTCCGTCCGTCCGTCCGTCCGTCCGTCCGTCCGTCCGTCCGTCCGTCCGTCCGTCCGTCCGTCCGTCCGTCCCTTTTATTGAAATTGGTTTAGAACAACTTCTATCCCTTCAAAACACCTGTTTTTTCTAGCTGGAAATACTTTAACCAATAGTCGTTATAGGCTAGATCCAGTTCATTGGTCCAAATTATTGTTTAAAAAAAATTCAATGCAAACAGTTGGAATCTGTAGTTTTGTTGTAAATAAAGTAAAAGATGTGTGATTTGAATCCACACCTTATAAACTTTATTATTTTTTAATACATAAGCCGAAAAAACGACATTACATTTAAATAAATCATTTTGCATACTATTCCTTATTATTACTTTTATAAAATTACAATAAGATCTTCCGAAATCGAATGAGATCGATTCAATGCCATACGATTCAGATATCTAAAATATTGTGATCTATTACGATCCAAAAGATCGATTTAATACAATAGATCGGGCGTAAGATACATCCCTAGTCGCAGGCGATGGCGGACTTGGGACTCGCGTCTGAAAAAACCGGCCAAGTGCGAGTCGGACTCGCGCACTGAGGGTTCCGTGTAAGTTCATAATCACAAAAAAATGTGATGTAACAAATAATTTATGGTTTTCGGATTTTTTCCTTTACTTGTGCTATAATAAATTTATCTTTGCCAAATTTCATGATTCTAGGTCAACGGGAAGTACCCTATAGGTTTTGATTCCCGTGCGAGTGTCCAAATATGCGGTATAAACGGCCATATCTCTTGATTGCGTTGGCATAGAAGTTTGATTTTTTTCACAGCTTCAAGGGATTGCAGGCGTGAGTACTTGATATTCAACTTTCTACGTCCACGCAGTCTTGAGAAAAAGGGTCTTGACAGACAGACAGACAGACAAACAGTCGGACAGACGGACAGAAGGACGGACAACGAAATGATCCTTTAAGGGTTCCTGTTTTCCTTTTGAGGTACGGAACCCTAAAAAGGATTGGAATATTCCCAATAAAATCTGTTCGAAGTGGCAACGTCGCCCGTGCGGTCCGCGCCGCGTCCCGCCCGCCGCGCGCCCTGCGAGCTCCGCCGCCGCGCCGACGACGACATGTCAGGACCAGTTTAGTTCGCCGTTGGTCAGCGAGTATTTAATACCTACATTGTTGGTCTTCAACTTGACGCGAATTCGTATAATTTAATACCGATTGTTACTGTTGTGTTTCTGCTCTGTCTGTTCCGATTGGATTGTTGTTTTTTGTGTTATAAGACTGTAGATGCGCTTTTTTTTGTGTTTTCTGTAATTTTATTGATTTTTGTTATTTTCTTTTGTTAAAAGACGCTGTTATTGCGCATTTAATTTGTTTATTGACTTTGGTTTTCTGTTTTGTGATTTCGTGTTTGTTAATAATGCCGAACTATCAGTTTACAAATGCTGAATACACCGATATGGTGTTGGCGTACGGGATGGCTCAGGGAAACGGAGACGAGGCCTTACGTTTGTACCGGGACCACTTTCGTCATACAAATATGCCATCCAGTGGACGAGTGATACGGGATGTTGTTCAGCGACTAAGGGACTATGGAATGTTCGCGAGGCCAAACCGTGACGCTGGTCGTGCTCCGAGCATCGGCCTGAACTTGCGGGATGCTATCCTGGAACATTTCGAAGAAGAGCCCGAGGATAGCACGAGATCGGCAGGAACGATATTTGGAATTAGCAACTGGAGTGTACACAAGATTTTAAAAGATGATTTGCAATATCCTTTCAAAGTGACGACTGTTCAGCACCTGACAGAGCCAGACTTTGGAAATCGCGTGTCATACTGTGAGTGGTTGCTACGGAAAACCGAGGAGGAAACTGATTTTGTCCAGAATGTGTTGTGGTCAGATGAGAGCACTTTCACGCGATGTGGAATGTTTAATCGCCGCGACACGCATTTATGGGCGCATGCGAACCCTCACACAGCTCGAGCTACCGGCTTTCAACACAGGTGGGCAGTGAACGTCTGGGCAGGTATTCTGGGACACAGAATCCTAGGTCCATTTTTTCTGCCAAACAGGATGACTGCTGAGGCATACAGCAGCTTCTTAGAAGAAAATGTGGTGCCAATATTAGATGACCTGCCACTGTCTGAAAGACGACGCGTTTGGTACCAGCATGATGGCGCTCCTTCCCACTCTGCAAGGACCGTGAGGAACGTACTTCGTCGCGAATTCGACGACAATTGGATCGGTCGACACGGTCCCGTAGCTTGGCCAGCGCGCTCCCCAGACCTGACACCGATGGACTTTTTTTTGTGGGGTTACATCAAGGACAAAGTGTCAGTTAGAGAGTGCGAAACGGCGGATGAAATGCGTGCGCGAATAAATAGTGCATTCGAGAATTTGCGAGCGGAGGCCTCCAATTTCATCAGATCCGTGCATCAAAGTACGGTATCTCGTACGCGACGGTGTTTGAGTGTGCAAGGACATAATTTTGAACATTTGCCACTGTGATAGTAAGCTGAAGTGAATCAGACATCAGACACAGGTAAGTTTTTATTTTTAAATAATTTATTTTTACACGCGCTCTGCGCGCGCCCTTTTGCTTGTGTGCGTGAGCCTATCGATGTGTGCGTGATCTGTGCGGGCTATGACGTCATTTAAGGGCCGCCACACACGGAAACAAAACCTTCGATTTTCTCAGTTATTAAAGCGAATATAAATTTGTAAATAGCATAAATGTACTGCATCTAGTGTCCCCTTCTAGCCCTTAAAAGATCTGCACTATTTTACCTAACACCCTGTATAGTGCAGAGAAAAGAAACGCCCCCATTCGTCTACAGGGTGTAACAGAAGTGTGTAACAATACTTCAAGGTTGGCTTTTACCCATCAAACTGAACAACTTTTGTTCTACAACTTTGTTGAAATCGCAAATTTTTTTTTGGACTTTTCATACAAACGATCAGCTGGCGAACCAAGTTTGTACGAAAAGTCCAAAAAATTTTTTGCGATTTTAAGAACAAAAGTTGTTCAGTTTGATGGGTAAAAGCCAACCTTGAAGTATTGTCACACACTTCTGTTACAACCTGTATAAAGTATTCGTCATCAACTCTTAATAGTTTGGATAATAGTGCTGGATCAAGTTTAGTAAACTCCTTAAATGAGTTGATATAATTCTAACCAGACTTATATTTATTCGTGAGGACAATCTTTACCGCTTTGTAGCCTATAGATTCAAAAAATGTAGCCAAATGCAAAGCAACAAAAGTCCCATACTCTCTCAGACCAAGGAAATTAGTCATTGCATATGTCGTGGCCAGATCATAGAATTGATCATTTCATGATGTGGCCGACCATTTCATGAAATGGTCGTATTTCATGAAATGGCCAGCTAAAACTGACCATATCGTTTAAATGTCAACGTTTAATGATATGTCCATCCACGTTTGGCCATATCATTAATGTAGGGGTTCCATTATATAAAAGGTTTAATTAAAATTTAAAATACGTTGAAAAGCTACTGGCATCTTCATGCCATGACATCTGGCAACAAATCTTGGTTAACAGAGAAATCATACATTCTTAATACTTACCTTTTAAGATTGATATCTACTAACCTATGAAACACTTTCCGAACTTCAAGGTTTTTACGATGCGCTCGTTTTTTGATTCACTTATTGTAGTTTAGTATCGTAATGACATTAAACTTCTATTTTATTTTCAATTAGTGCATTATTAATAGCCTTTTTATTATTAACTGTACTCCGCCATGATACACCACAAAAATAAAAAGATATCAGCGCCTCTAACGGTGGATACTGTAACTATTTTACGATATGATCACTAATGCTTGACCATTTCATGAAATAGCGGTGCGTTTAGCTGTATATCGTGAAACGTTGATGTATTCATTGATCTGGCCAGACCATATCATGAAGTGATCAGCAGATATTTTCCATTTCATGAAATGCGACCATTTCATGAAATGGTCGGCCACATCATGAAGTGATCAATTCTATGATCTGGCCACGACACATACACCACATATCAACTTGCCCACGGGTCATCGGTTGTCCGTTTCATTGTTAGGTCATCTTGTTCCCTAGATTGGCAGTTATTTTTCTTTCTTTTATAAAATTGCTTAGCGAAATGTTCGAAAGGACAGGTCTAGATGTTGACGTCAATGACTTTAACCCTGAAGTTAGTGTAGACTGGTTGGTCCTTGAACTTTGAGCTAAAAAACCTGTTTATTGTTATCTACGTTGACAGGGTGTCCATTATTCCAGCGGAATGTTGTAGCTAAGAAGAATGTGAGTATAATAGGGAATTAGAGCATCATTAGGACTAATTGTGCGCCAGCAGCGGAATTTGTGCGTCTTATAATTTCGGAGATATTCATTAAAAACCGATTCCGCCAGGGTCACGTTCCCCCAGCGGCATGATTTGGAAAAAGACGGTCTAGCTCATAACAAAGTACATGACTGAGTAGCTTTCGTCGTGTTATAAATGTGCGCAAATAGCGGAATTTGTGCATCTTACGGTTTTCGAATTATTCAAGATTCCGCTGCAGTAACGTTTTTGGGTTTTCTGTATCTCGAAAACGGCTGATAGAAGAAATTTCGAAAAAAAACCACTAGTAGACCTTAATTTGTGCGTAATTTGAGCAATGTTAGTTTTTTGAAAATTATGATATTTTTTTAGTAATTAATTTGTTTAGAAAATCAGGAAATTCTTATTTACAAGGAAACGAGTGAAGTTGCAATCGAATAAAGAGCACTCAAATATTCCTCTAGTAGACCCTAACAATATCTGCAATTGTGAATTGTATTATCCAGTCAATTAGTGAGGTATATCATTTAATTACGAAATAAAGTTAGCGAAATTTTAAAGATTGAATTTAGTGCTCCCATAAGACTATAAAACATGAAATTCTACATAAAATTAGAGCGTCCTGCTAGCAAGATTTCCTGTAAGTTTCAGCTTTGAATAACGTTGATTTAAAAAGATTTACCCAAAAGAAGAAAGAACGAACATTTTCCCTATAACCCGACCAAATTAGAATGTATACGAGAAAGCGGCCGCGCCATACAAAAGGATAACCTTCCTAAATTGGTAGCATACAACCAGAACTAATTGGACAATTAAGCAGAAACATTTTTGATATGATGTTAATATATGTTTTATTATTTGGCGTCGTATTTAAATTAACTAAAATCGGGTAACATCGACAATTTGAACAACAAACTTTTTGATGTATCGGCATAAAACTCAAAATGTTTAAGTAGATGCTTTGCACATGCTTTTAAATCGTCAATATTTTTTTTCTACCTAGTACCATAGAACAAATACCATACCATAGAATAGCATAGAAGTAATTAGTACTTTATTACCTCTATGTGTTGAGGTATATTTCTCGCAAAGCAGATATAATCAAATCAATGCTTTGTTAATTTCTGATCAAAGTGTTTATCTTATCGCTTTGAACTGAGCTGCGCTTCTCACACAGGTAGCCCCCGGGGCACGGGTACAGGTAATGAGCTCCCCCCGTCGCGCGAGTTCCCGTGTTTTTGAAACCCGTCCAGATGTGCACCCGTCCATGTGGCAGATTTCTGCCATTTGGGCAGATTTGGCTACTAAATTTTAACTCAGGCAGAATAAGCTGACGATTTAAAAAAGTATTTGGCCGTTTTCAAAGAAATACTTTTTTTAAATAGCAATAGAAAAGTTATATATTTTTTTTATGACTTGCTAACTAGAAAATAATTTTAATTAGGTTCTGAGCTAGCAACTTTTGTTTCATGCAAAGTAGTACGGGAATTTCCCGTTTATTAATTTAATGTAGGTGAACCATATACATAATTATCCATAATATCAGGGTTCCACATAGTGTGGCAGATTTTAGCAGATCTCTTCTTTCTTCTCTCAGAACTCTTCATTGTTTCATTCTTCTTTTTAATTTTTATTTTAACCTTCTCGAACTATTAATCAGTATGCTACAAATTAAACACTACTTAATGTTGATTTTTTTTAATCCTCTGTTTTTAGCCTTAGGCATCATCTCACCTGAGTAATGATGACGCCGATGATGGAAGCGGGCTTACCAAAGAATCCCCAACGCAATGGGGAACTGGCTATCTTCATGCCGGAACACATCCGTGCTGTTAACATTTATGTTTGGCGGCAAGACTTAGATAAGATACTTACTATCTAGAAATCTTATTACAAGTATCTTTTATAATAACTTCGTCCCGGCCGCTATACGAGCACGTAGGTACTAAGAAAACAATCGTCAATAAAACATTTGCACGCAACTGTACTTACAAAGCTTCCTTCAATATACCTTTCATTTAAGAAGGTTATCCTTTTGTATGGCGCGGCCGCTTTCGCGTATACATTCTAATTTGGTCGGGTTATAGGGAAAATGTTCGTTCTTTCTTCTTTTGGGTAAATCTTTTTAAATCAACGTTATTCAAAGCTGAAACTTACAGGAAAGCTTGCTAGCAGGACGCTCTAATTTTATGTAAAATTTCATGTTTCATAGTCTTATAGAAGCACTGAATTCAATCTTTAAAATTTCGCTAAATTAATTTCGTAATTAAATGGTATATCTCACTAATTGACTGGATAATACAATCCACAATTGCAGATATTATTAAGGTCTACTAGAGGAATATTTCAATGCTCTTTATTCGATTGCAACTTCACTCGTTTCCTTGTAAATTAGAATTTCCTGATTTTTCTAAACAAATTAATTACTAAAAAAATATCATAATTTTCAAAAAACTAACATTGCTCAAATTACGCACAAATTAAGGTGTACTAGTGGTTTTTTTTCGAAATTTCTTCTATCAGCCGTTTTCGAGATACAGAAAATCCAAAAACGTTACTGCAGCGGAATCTTGAATAATTCGAAAACCGTAAGATGCACAAATTCCGCTATTTGCGCACATTTATAACACGACGAAAGCTACTCAGTCATGTACTTTGTTATGAGCTAGACCGTCTTTTTCCAAATCATGCCGCTGGGGGAACGTGACCCTGGCGGAATCGGTTTTTAATGAATATCTCCGAAATTATAAGACGCACAAATTCCGCTGCTGGCGCACAATTAGTCCTAATGATGCTCTAATTCCCTATTATACTCACATTCTTATTAGCTACAACATTCCGCTGGAGTAATGGACACGTTGACAGGTGAGATGTGACCTAAGAATATATGTCTGTTTAAACAGGGGTATTATAGTTCGCGTCACGTAAAAAGAGCGCTGGCTGGCGTTCCGAGGATGCACTGTGACAGCATCTGTTTAGTACCCTCTCTTTCACACTTACGTGATTTATATTATGCTATACTGTTGTCAGATTGAACTGTTGTGCCCTCGGAACTCCCGCCAGCGCTCTTTTTACGTGACGCGAGCTGTAGATATTACCTTCTAGATATAGCCTTTTGGGGTCTTAGGTCTTGATCTACCTACTTCTAAAATTAACTACTAGAGTTAAACCTCCATAACGTTTTTTTTATTATTGAAAAACGCAAAAAACAGACGCTTTCCTCTGAACTTAACATCTAGATGTTACCTGACCTAGGTCAGTCCTCCTTTCATAGTTTTTTTTTACAATTGCAGTAGCTTAAATTATAACGTTCGCCATTATCTTTAGATTTTACAATTAAAAGCACATAAATCGCGAAAATTCACGCGGCGGACAAACGAAGCGAATTGATAAGTAAAAACTAATCTTTTTTTACTCTTTATCATTTATTGATCGGCAAGCCGACTAGTCGGCTCATCACTACTTCACAAACTAAAGTAAAACCGCTAAATATAAATTGTTCTTAACCCTTTTTTGACCGCCACAGTCAGCCCTAGCGTTTTTTCGTGCCACATATCACAGGATTTGAGATTTTCATACATTTTTGCCGCACGATTTCTCATAATAGCATAGCGTGGCGGAAACGGAACTAGAAGTACCTACCTACCTATCTATCTATCTATATATCAGCCGAAAGACGTCCACTGCTGGACAAAGGCCTCCCCCAAGGATTTCCTCACCGACCGGTCCTGTGCTGCTCGCATCCAGCGGCTTCCTGCAACCTTTACCAGGTCGTCGGTCCACCGAGTTGGAGGCCTGCCCACACTGCGTCTTCCGGTGCGGTACCTACCTAACTCGGCCCCAATCTACTGTTCTCACTGACTTGACCTTATGATTGATCACGATCCCCAATCCCTGGGGTTACGAGTTGAAATAAAAATGTGGGGTCAATGGGTTAAAATATGGGATCTTGAAAGCTATAGAGCAGTGTTTTTCAACCTGTGGGTTCTTTCTCAGGGGGTCGCGGGTAAAAGAAAAAGGCAAGTATCCTACACTGTAATACGAAAATACGAAGACTGGACCTGTTTATTTGTAAAAATGTGGTTCTATTTTGGATACCTTAAAATTAAATAATTTTCTAAGTAAAGAAAATTATAAACAAAGTCTTTGAAATCACCGACATTTTGTATGTTTATGGCCCTAGGGGGTCGCAAGAATTTTTTAACTTGTAAAGGGGTCAGGTATTAAAAAAGGTTGAAAAACACTGCTATAGAGTAAAGATTGTTTGAGCTTGCGTGTACCATGCTCAACTCCACTTTTTGGTGTAGTCAGTTTCCATCAGGTAGACAGAATAAATTTAAAAAAAAAACTAAAAACTTTTTTTTAATTACATATTTCTTCGTAGGCCTCCCACTCAGTGGACCCAAGACCTAGTGCAGGTCGCGGGAAGCCACTCTATGCTGGCATGACAGCGGAATCCCGGTCGTTGTGGATATCACTGGGACAAGCCTTTGTCTGACTGACTCGGTGGCTCAGTGGTTAGCGCTCCTGACTACTGATCCGAGAGTTGTAGGGTCGATTCCCACCCAGGGCAAACATTTCTGCGATGAGCAGATTTGCTCTGTGTCTGGGTGCATTATATCTATATGTATTCAAACCTATTTATGTATATCATATCAGCCCCTGATTCCCATAATACTTACTGGGAAGTGGGAATCCTAGTTTGGGGCCAGATTCTTCTTCTTAACGTGTGGCACATTTAACCGATCTATCCACAAGCACTAGACGGCGGTTGCCTAGTGTTGCACTTAGCATCACCCGCGGTCACGTGTAGGGCATTTAGATTTACACCTACGGACGTGTGCAACGTGACCATCATATACACATCTAGAAATCAGATGTGCAGGTTTCCTCTCGATGTTTTCCTTCACCGTTAAAGCAGTCGGTATGAAAATGCACGTAAGTTTCGAGAAACTCATTGGTGCACTGGCCAGGATTTGAACCCATGACCTCTGGTTAGGATGTCGGAGTCACTACCGCTTAGCCACCGACGCTTTTGGGGCCAGATGACCGTGTGTGATTTGTCCCGGATATCTATTTATTTGTTCACCATAGACCTCTTTCTGCTAATATGACGAAGTGTTTCTTCCAACAATTGCAGAGCACGACTTCCAAGAGGTGCGCTGTAAGGACGTGTTCGAGGCTATGCGACTTTGCTGCTTGAAGCACAAGCCACGCTCGCTGGTCTGCAGCGGATACTCCCTGGAGCCGCGCGAGTTCCCACAGGATACGCAGGCGCGCACCGCTACTCGGAAATAGGTGGGTTGCGACCATTTTACAAGCTTTTATTTAACTTCACTTGTGTGTATGTTATGTCGTAGATTTTTGATCAAAACCCATCAAAAACCTAGGTTTTTGATCAAGAACCGGAAGAAGTCAAAATGATTACTTAATATTATCATAAACCTAAGAAAATCCGGAAAAAATAAACATTTCTTATAATTTTAGATCAATTTTTCTGTCAAGTTATGTATGTCAATCAATTTGGAATAAGGTATAAGTATTTGCTGGAGGAACAATTTGATTACCTATTTCCTAAATGGTTCTAAAATTATAAGAAATATTGGTGTTTCTTGGAGACACATTTTTTTTCTAAATAGTTCTAAAATTATACTACGATATAAACGAGTTCAGGTTTTTGATCAAAAACCCGGATTTTCTTAGGTTTATGATAATATTAAGTAATAATTTTGACTTCTTCCTGATCAAAACCCTGATTTTATCATAAAGCTGCGTCATATACAAATCCATTTATTATCTTATTATTCTTATAATTATCTTGTTGATGGGACCCGCCTTAACAGCGACAGTTCGACCCAAAAGTTATTAACTTATTAGCATTGATGTGTTCGACCATAAAGATAGCCAGTTCCCCATTGCGTTGGGGAAGCTTGGAAAGCCCGCTTCCATCTTTCGGTGCTATCATCACTTACCATCAGGTGAGTGAGATGATGCCAAGGGCTTACCAATAGTGGATTTAAAAATCCATTGCACGTAATGGTTTGAGTATTTTTTTTATTTGTTAAACTCAAAGTCAAAATGTTTTTTTATTTAAGTAGATGCTTTACACATGCTTTTAAATCGTCAATTTTAAACCCCAAAGCACACCACTTTTTAACATTTTAATCACACATTTTAATCATTTTTACTTTCTTTCCAGAATGGAAAACCCTAGCCGACCGCGCCGCAAACAAACGTTAGGGCAGCGCAGTTGGATCTACAGATACCCAAAAACTTTCCAGATCACGTTCACCGCAGTCGGGCTCGGAATATTCTTCTCCAAACCTATCTACGATATCTTTTTCAGACCTCGTGACATACCAGACTTTTCAGAGCCGCCAACAACCTTGACATATAGAAAAGCGACGTAAAGAACCGAGGTCTTGCTGGAAAACCGAGGAGTTGTCAGAATAAACCGAAGATTAGCCGAGAAAAACCGAGGACCCATCCGAATAAACCTAGGAACTACCCCAATAAACCGAAAATTAGCCGGGAAAACCGAAGTCTTACCGGAGAAATCCGAAGGCTAATAATGGAATCAGTTGCCAGAGCTAGGGAACGATTCGCGAAATATCCGATTTTATTCACAAAGTGCTCAAAACAAGCCACGGTGTACGCTAAGTGTGTGTTGTTGACTGAAGAAGTTAAAAAAAACGATTGTGCTAAAGAGTTTAAGGAATTCTTCGCGTGTATTCAAGGTGCTGCCAAGAGTATGAAGACTAGGATTTGAATTTGAACTCAATATGGATAGGGTCAAAGAATTCGTCAATTTGCCAATCAAATATCACTTAATAGCCGGCACTTTTGTAAGGCTAGTACTAATTTTGTATGGGAACTATCATGATAACGTTTATGATGTTCCATACACGGATGTAGATTATAAAGTCTTTACGGATGCAGCGAGACATGTGGTGAACGGGGATTCCCCGTACAAAAGGCACACGTATAGATATAGTCCATTATTAGCTTACTTGATGATACCAAATATATTACTAGGTCCCAATTTTGGTAAAGTCCTTTTTTCTATATTTGATATCCTTGTAACGGTCGCGATATATCTTTTAGTAGAAAATCAGTTGAAAAATAAAAAAAATGTCAAGTTCGTATCCCATATTTCTATGTACTGTTCTTTAATCTGGTTATATAATCCACTGAGCATAGGTATATCAACGCGAGGGAACGCAGACTCGATCCAATGTCTTTTTATTATTCTATCCGTATTTTTTCTGCTAACTGATAAAGTCAAGGGTTTAAAGAAATACGCGTTTTCCGGTATTCTGCTAGGCATATCAATACATTTGCGTTTATATCCGTTAGCGTTTAGCTTTCCGATGTATCTTTCTTTGGGCGAATACAACATAACAAGACAAACAAAGATCAAAGACGGTTTTCTAAAACTCTTGCCCAATAAAAAGCAACTAATACTAGCCTCGAGTTGTGTAAGTACCCTCATTTTTCTTACATATAGCATGTACGCTGTTTACGGTTACGAGTTCCTTTTCGAAACCTACATCTACCATCTGTTCAGAAAAGATACGAGGCACAATTTCTCAGTTTTATTCTACTATTCGTACTTGACAATGGATCAGCTAGCTCTCGATATGGTTAAAGCGATTTCTGTTTTCTTCGAATGCGTTATTTTGTTTATAATCAGTCTTACGTTCGGTCGCGACAAAGACACTTTGCCTTTTGGATTGTTTTGTCAAGCTATTGTTTTAGTAGCTTTCAATAGTGTTATGACGTCGCAATATTTCGTTTGGTTTCTTTCTCTTTTGCCTTTAGTAGTACACAGTTTCAAATTGAAGCCGGCAAACGCGTTATTACTCGCTATTATATGGGTGACATCACAAGGGGCTTGGCTCTTTTACGCCTATCTGTTAGAGTTCAAATCCAGGGAAGTGTTTATTTTGATTTGGTTGAAAAGCGTTGTTTTTTTCTGCTGTAACATTTTTGTTTTGGGTCAACTTGTTAAAAGTTACACCCCGGGTTATGGGTTTGGGTTAGCTGTTAAATCACAGTAGTTAAAATAAAGGGCTATAGTCGTGTGCAAGGTAGGTGCAAGGCGCAATACATCATTCATTAATCTCGATTCGGACGGTCTCACTCGCAAAATGTCCTGTGTGCTCGAAATGGCCCGTCCGTATCACTCGGTATCATGTGACATATTAAGATAAAATAGTGCTTTATTACAATTATTAGTACACACAAACTGCACTAAGAACAGGACAATTCACGAAAGGGACATTCTGCGAATGGGACATTTTGCGAAAACGTAACGTTATTAGGAGCGGGACATTTTGCGAGTGGAACGTTACCATCCGAATCAGTTAATCTTCTGCTCCTACCTAGACCAACGGGTAACAGTCCTATAATAGCATTTTGTATTGTAGATAAAAAATGTTTATAGAATTAGTTACTTAGTGAAATGCAATAAAAATAATGAAGATTCAATTCATTTGTTTTTATTTCTAACATTTTTTTTAACTAACATCCATTCCGCTAGAATCGTAAAACAACTAAAATAAATCACCTAAACTAAAATAACAAAAAATAAAATGCATTCATTGAAATCATTCTGCGACCACACAAATTGTGATATATTTTTTAAATCAAATGATATTTATCAATGTTAAAAAAAAGTTCAATTTTATGCTGTCTAAATTTTAAAATATGGATTGTTCCAACAGGATCAGGAGGACAAAGATACTTCAATTTTTTTTCTAACCACACAATCGCGATAAAATAACTGGCAGTAAATCTAAATCATACGTACTTAATGTTAATTAAATAAAAAAGTTAGCATCAAAATTTCGTTATGCAGCTTTCAATGAGGTAACAATTAATTCTAAAATAATTTAGGTACTATTTTTTAGTGTCGGGTAGGTTTATCTTAGTCAAGTCGGCCTCGGCTTCCCCCTGCGACATGCTCGACAGTTTCTTCCCGATTCGCTCATGGACGTCTAAGTATTTAGCCACGCAGCGGTCTAGGCATACTGACTCTCCTTTTCCTGAAATGAAAATTAAAGCTAGATTAATGGGATTTTTGTTGAATATCATAACTTTTTATGGGACTTCAATAAAAAATTAAAAGTTACACTATTGTTGATGTAGCAATAACAATTTCGGAGAGATCATTGATGGTTTCTGTTGATTATTTCGTTTTTCTATACAGAATGTTAAAAAAGTGTGTTTGAAATTCTAAGGGGTTACTCAGATTCATGTATAGAATACAAGAAAAATATTGAAAAAATCTACTCTAAAAATCTAATTTAATACTTTTTTCAGTTTCCCGTTCTAAATCTGTATACATAGTGAATCAAGAATTTGTATGGGAAAGTGAAAAAAATATTTGTAGATCACATTTTTTTCAATATTTTTCTTGTATTCTACACTTGATTCGGAGTAACCCCTTAAAATTTCAAACGCACTTAGCCTGTATAAACTGGTCGGCATTTGTTGCCGATTAGCCGACTATGAAAACTGGTCGGCATTTGTTGCCGATTAGCCGACTATGAAAACTGGTCGGCACTTGTTGCCGATTAGCCGACTATGAAAGTTGCCGACCTGCCAAAAAAAAAAGTTGCCAACTAGTCGTAGTGGTACAACCCTACTCGATAGTCAATGCCCCTCTTACCTAGCTCAGCCTCATGGTACTTGGCCGGTATGCACTTGCGGTGGCAAGCATTCACCAGTCGATTGTACATATCGGACATCATCTCTATTTCCAGCTCTTGAACGAGCTGCAGCTTCGCAGCATCTAACTGTGGCACTGCCATCTTGGATTTTCTCTGTGCTAACTCGTACTTGCTGATTGAAATTGGACCTGGAAATTTGGAGTTTATTTATTAATTGTATGAGGTGGCAAAGGTTACCTCGTAAGTGACTAATAAATATAATATTTAAATCTTTATTCAAGTAACTTGGACTCAAATAAAATAGGAGCAACTGTTACACTAGAGTGCTCTGCTTATTGTAAAGGCTAAGATTGAATGCCTCATATGGCGATAAGGAGCTCCACACTACGTCGTTGGCATTCCGGAGATGGCCACCGAGCACCACTGACATGCAATGCATACCCCGATGGTTCTTGTCCACCAATATATCTTCACATTCAATGCTTATGGGCCAGTCTGTTAACAACCTATATTGTCACCACTGCAGGGGCATGGGTGTCTTCCAATATCTCAGGAAGGTTAGGCCATACTCCACACACGGGGGCTAAGGCCAATTCTGGGGGCATATCTAATACTTACCCAGTAATACATGTACGTAAAGGTCTTTCAACAAGTGGACTTACCTCAAAGTAATGACGTCACTTCCTAAAATGCTCTTGCACTTCGTAGTCGCCAAAGTTAGCCCGACGCATGCGTTCCCTTGCTCTCATGTTCTCAACACGGTTCGCATTTATGTGGTTCTTCGACCAAACGAATGCTGACAGACTGAGTACTGTTATTCCTACCCTGAAATTGTTTTATATGGTTGATTAGGATTTTCTTTTGTTGTACAGCATAATTAATATATCTTTTATACTAAGGTTTGGTGGTATGGGAAGAGACCCGTACCTCTGCAATGGGGACGATATAGGTTAACAAACTCGTAATAGTCCTAACATGTAGATTTACACTGATTGGACTAATTATAAATATTTAAGTATGGTTCATTCCAATCAAAAAAAAGCAAAACGTAAACAAACTTACTATAGATCTGACACATGTCAATGTCATCTGCATACTTTGTTTGTTTACCTTTTGTTTTTTTTTGATTGGAATGAAGTATAGATAGATATAAAGGAAGATAGGCAGTCTTGAATTCAGATACTGGAACAGCTAATTTACCAATGAATTTTTAATATGATTGGGCACTACTGAAAATCAGCACCATGGCACCGGTCACAGCATAAGCTGAGTCGGGTCAATATTTCTGGCACCACAGCACCCCGACTATCTTTATTTTTTTGTTAGTTAATTTAAAAAAAATTAAGTAAGTACCTGTTTTATATTTTAATAATGGTTGGTGTCTAGAATAAATGTTATCTATGTCTAATAGCTTATATACTAATTCCGTCCTATACCATTTAAAATAAATAATAAAGTAAAATAATATTACCATTTTTTGTATAGTCACCCTAATATTAATCTATTAGGTAACCGGTATTAATGCTAACCTTATTTTAATATTGTTAATATTATGACAATGTTAACATTGACGATAAAATTAATTTAATTTAACTGAGAAGTGGCTAGTAAAATTTAAGACCCAATTTCTTTAATAGCCTGTTAGAAGTAAACCACTTTAATGGTGAAGATAAACTGGAAACAAATATTTTGAAAATTAAGAATATAAAAAATAAATAAAAAAATAGACAACTGTTAAAGGTATATATTGGGTTGTTAAAAAAGTCTTGCAACGTTAAGTCAATTTTTAAGACAAGTTACTTTATTTTCAAAATAACTTTAATATATTATGTAATCACCATTCATATCTATAACTTGTACCCAACGATCAGGCAAACGTTGAAAGCCCTCCAACCAAAACTTCTGTACAAAGAATGTACAGGTTGAATACAAAGTACAAACCCAATATTATATCAATGGGTCTCCAGTGTTTTAACATATTAGTAGGATTAATGAGCTCCCAGGAAGACCGGAAGTACTTTAAATACAATGAAACAAGTGTGATTATTTTAAGAGGCACAGGTAACGATTGTTCATCATAGATTTTAGTCAGGTCGTAGAATGGGGTATCCTAATTTGGTAACATTTTTTACACTATAATATGTGTAATAATAATTGGGATCAACTAATGTTTTTTTTTAATATTTTATTCTTTAGTCAGTCTGACAATAGTAAAAGTATACTTGGAGTCAAGTTCCAACTCAGTTCCGAACCCCAAAATCCCAAGTGTCCAGGGATTGGTAAACCTGGGTTTGGCTTAGTGATCTAAGGATATGTACCCTCTGACCGACACAGATTAGGCTAGGAAGAAAGCCCAGAATTAAACAAGACAGGAAAGAATTGTAGGTTATGTAGTTATGATCACATTAAAATAGAATTTTCCAATGGAACGTAAAAAATTACAAATATGTACATGAAATAATTTTCAACAGAAAGCGGCAATGGGCCAATTTACTAATTTTTTCAACTAAATCTAATGTGAAATTTTCACAAAATAACAAACCAATCTCACCACAAATCGGTTAATAATTGACAAGTTTAAACACAACTATTTTACAATTTAGTTATCATTTATGTATTTACCACGAAAGTGTAATTTTTCCGAATTTTCCGAGCGGCATACTACACTCATGCAAGAAACATTGGAAATTACGAAATATTTTTAGGTTATCTTTTTAGTTCGAGATGTCACCGCAAAAAGTCACGGGCGGATGTCGCTCCGATCGTAAAAAGGTTATGGTTATGCGTAGAAAGAGAATGATATAGAATAGCCATTAGTAATAATAATAATTGTTAGAGCGAGACGACGTTATGGCAAATATCATAAGAGTGAATGTAAGGCAACGATTGTCTTTTGTCTTGTTTTTGCGTATCGGTATTTTTTGTTTGACCTCATTGAATGGAGTCTGTCAAACTGCGCAGCTCGTTGAAGTTTCGTCATTTGTTTTTATTGTTTTCGCGTTTAATATGAGGTGAATACTTTTCCATGTAGTGAATAAGTGTGCCTTTTTATTGTAAACATGGTGGTTTGATCGGCTTTGGGCTGTAATAGTCGCACTGAACGGAAAGAGGAAAATGTAACATTCCATCGGTAAGTAAGCCTTTATACTCTTTATTTGTATACAGTATCGTATTGTCTACTTAATAGCGTCTAGACTGTACTAATATTTTCTAGAATTATTATAAAATAGCTATGAAATTACCATGATTTATTTATCATATAACCCTATCAAATTAGGTAGGTCATCCTCGGTAGCGACATTACATCATTTCACTGCTGTCGTTATTTAGGCGGGTTATATTAAGATTGGGGATACCATGTTTAATAGACTTTTCCCTGCATCAACAGATATAATCGTCATCAGCACCAGTTCATACATCATTACTCTTATTATAAAGCTAATCGCATTACTAAAACTGTAGTAGATAAAAACTTACAACTTCTAGTTATTGTGCATGTGTATAATAACTTATGTGCTTTATATGTTGTTTTAGGTTTCCTTCTAAGCCGCATATTTTAGATATGTGGATTAAAAGCAGTGGGCGTGTAAACTGGCAACCAACTAGAAACTCACGCAATGTTCCAAGCATTTCCGAGAAGCTCTTTTTAAATCTAAGAAGTACACATATTTGAGAATAAGTTCTATTCCGACATTGGTAACACATGTAAACATATTTAAATTGTATATTAAAAAGTGAAATTCTTTATCGCTTGTTGTTTTTTCAATTGATAGGGATAATAATAATTTGTATAAGGTGAACCTAACTTTCTTTATCTGTTTTTCAGGGAACCCAAGATGTGCAGACAAGGGAAAACACCTGTCGAAATTTTTTTTAATAAATGGACCAAAAACATCTCCCAAAAAGCCAATTTATTCAAAACTTATATAGAGCTAATACAAAACGAGTTTTATCATGACTTATATTTGTGCCGATACTTTTCTTGTTTTATAAGAAATTGTTGTTTTTAATTATTTCAGGCAAATTGCCTTTATTAACAACGGGAAATTATTACCAAATAATGACTGATTTTGACGAAGGATGTCGTCGTGATCTGCCAAATAAGTGAAAAGATTTTTCGCCAACACCCAGAAATTCAGAAATTCATTCTAGGTTGGCTGGAAGAGATCCCTTTCAGGGATAAGCCCGCCTTTGTGCATCTATGTATTTTTTCATAAATTTTTGTTGTGTTATTTTTTTGTACAATAAAGAGTAATCAAACAAACAAATTCACAAAAAAAAACTTGCCAATAATTTTGGCCGAAAAGTGTCTTAGAACCTGTTTAGGGATTCCGTTATTTGCAAATAATCAACATTTTCAAAATCAATCATTATTCGGTAATCACTTCCCGTTGGTAATAAAGGCCATTTGCCTGAAATATTTTAAAACAAGAATTTATTATAAAACAAGAAAAGTAAAAAAAAAGTATCGGCGGCGCAAACAGACATTGTACGTAATTTTTGTAATAAACTTATTTTGTTTAAAGGCCAATAAATAAAACTTTTAGATTTTATGTTTAGTTTTATTTTCGTTTTAATTCGACAGTTAAATTGAAAGACTCGACTTTTAACCATTACGGTTTTAGACTTACTTTACTCTTTGTTTTAGACGGAGACCATTTTGTTCAGTCACTAATTGGTAACTTGGGCCGCGTTCCGAGTATGCACTCTAACAGCAACCGTTTTGTACCTTCTCTTTCTTCACACTTACGCGATTTATATTGTGCTATCCTGTTGTCAGAATAAACGGTTGCTTTCAGAGTCTACCTTCTGAACGAACTACTGAATTTATAAACCTTCCTGTTGCTAGGTTCGGTATCTAACCCAGCAATATGTATACAGAGAGTTAAAAAAGTGCGTTTGAAATTTTAAGGGGTTACTCAGAATCAAGTATAGACTATAGGAAAAATATTGAAAAAGTCTCATAATAAATCTGAATACCTGTTGAATATGTGGAAAACTCCAAAAAAAGTTGTTGATCGATCTTTTCAGTATTTTTCCTGTGTTCTATACCTACCTGATTCTGAGCCCTAACCCCTCAAAACTTCAAACGTACTTTTTATAACACCCTGTATATACCGGGTGTCATATACTTCCTGTATAAATATTTTTAAATTCTTGATTTTGCTACCTACCAAGTCAGCTAAATGAGTCACATAAATTACCCCTAAAATTGGGTAAAGTTTAGTTACTGGGATCACTGATAGTGCATATGTGTGCGTAGAAAGAATATCACTTTCTCTTTTCCTATACGCCATGAGCTTGTCTATACCATACCAGAGACAAGTTATATATAGACTGTTCACGTTCATACTAAGGTGCGTATGCAGAAATTTTGGAAATAAACTTAGATGGCGTTACTGAGTTGGTTAAGTTTCCATTTGTTTTCTTCAGAGGGCGCTATGACGGGGTTCGGAACCCTGTGCGAATGATCAGAATGAACCTCGCCTCTAGCGTCCTCTTGTGACGATGATTTGTACTAGTTAAGTCTAAGAGGCAGGTAGCTTGCTCTGTTACTTTCTCTTTTGGATGAAATTTGTATAGATGGCGCTACTGTTAAGACTATTTTTTTAAAAGCTTAGGTTTCGTTCCAAAACATATCGCCGTACATTAGTAAACCAGAGACAAGATTTATACCATATTTTTTAAGCTGGGGTTGTTTAATAAATATTTAAAGCCCATATCAAGATTTCGTAGTCTGTGTTTGCATTTGTTAAAATCTGCTCCCAAAAAAACGTAAACTCATTTCACCTATTTCTTGCGAGGCAGTAGGTATTTCATTTACCCTTAAGGCTTCGGCACACCAAAGGCAGGTCAGACGCGGAGCAGGTCAGTAGCAGCGCGGGAGACGGCACACTGAATGCAGTTCCAACGCGGTTTTAACGCGGGCCCGCGTTAAAACCCCGTTCAGTGTGACGTTGACGGGTGGAGGACTGGAGGTTAGTTGGCTGCAAGATGTCGAACAGACTCTTGCTGCTTTTGGCTCTAAGTCGAAAAAGGAAATTTTACTTGAATGTTATATTTCTATAATATTTTTCTCGAAAATAGTATATATTTTTGTTCCCACTCATTAATTCGATTTTTTTTTCGTTTAAATCCAACAAGCGGTTGTAAAAAAATACAACTGTTGTGTAATCGCGTCGATGCGCTGCGCTGCACTGCGAACGACCGCCCGCCCCCGCCCGGTGTGGCATGCTGACATGGTTGCCATAGTTATACAGCCGCGCGGGCCCGCGATCAAACTGCGCCGCGCTGCTTATGACCCGCGCCCGCGCCGCTTGGTTTGACGTCCGGCAGTTGCAGAGCGGCACGGCGGCGCAGCGCAGTTTGAGCGCGGGCCCGCGTTTAAATACGTACTTCATATAATTTCTTGTATTACAACATGCGCGGGCCCGCATTTAAACCGCGCTGGTACTGACCTGCTTTTGGTGTGCCAAAGCCTTTATTGTTATTTCATTCATAGACGTTTTCTTGTATAAGTTTATAAAGCCCCAGTAAAATGTATATACGGTGCTACTTTATTAGTGCCCAATATTTTAGTGAGTGCTTCTACTCTCGATTCTGATCAACTTTCCCTGAGGAACCCATAGTCAAACTGTCAAAAAATGGACTCTTCATACAAATCGATTAGCCAAGCGGCCAAATTAGTATGAAGTTCTAATTTGTTTTTGCAATTTGACTATGGGTTCATTGGAGAAAGTTGAGCAGAAGCAGGAGTAGAAGCATTAACTAAAATATCGGGCACTAATAAAGTAGCACCTTATATTTTAACTTTTTCTGAACATGTTTTGTTACAATTTGATAGGTATTTTCACCAGCCAAAATTGGACACCTGTATAATATATGTATATAATAATAATATGAAATAATAGATAGAATAGAAAATGTTTTTTTTGTAGTCCTTATATTGTAACACGTGGCTTTAGTATGCCTGAAATAGCCATATACCTAGCATTCGTAGCGAGGGTTATTCCTGTTTGTCCCAACGAGCCTGTCCCTGCTGAACGGGGACAAACAGAACTTTTAGTTTTGTTTGTACCCTAAAATTATTTTTATCATAGGTAATTCAGCTCTTTGAACATTTCTTATTGTAAATAAAACTACTATATAATAAAAAACATGAACATTTATTACGGAATCAGCTTCTTTATTATAAGATTTTATATCCTTTATGTTTATTACACACCTACAATCTGAAACAAAATAATTGTTCATTAATACAAGCACTAAATTAAAAGGAAAACTATCAGAAAACATGGTGCGGCACCACCACCATTAAGTACCACCATGAACACAGGCACTAAATCAACCAGGAAAATATCAGATAACATGGTGCGGCACCACTACCATTAAGTACCACCATGTACAACAAAATAATTGTTTATTAATACAGGCCCTAAATCAAGCAGGAAAATATCAGATAACATGGTGCAGCACCACCACGATTAAATACCGCCATGAACAACAAAATAATTGTGATTACAATCACTAAATAAACCAGGCAAATTCAAATAACTGGTTAGGCACCACTACCATGTACCACAGAATGGCTCGTGCACTTATACAAATAAAATCATCATGATCATTATCAGCCTCAAGGACATCCACTGGAGAACAACACTATAGGCTCGACGCGCCGCATGTCACCAACGTAGGTATTAATTGACGTGGCCTTACTCGATAGGCGCCTTTGGGAGCCGCAGCTGCCGCAGCCACGGCCGCCGCCGCCACCGCCTCCGCACCGCCCGCCGCCGCCACCGTTACATGCAGCACAAATATGCTGTATGTTTAGGAACAATTGTCAAAGTTCAAAAAAAGAAAGATTTTCATAGATTCAATTAAATAAAAGCCTTTCATCAACCACCATTTTTGTAAATTTTTTAACCTCTTGAGGAACATTGATATAGTAAGTATTGTATATTACATATATTACAGATTTATTATTATTTTTTCAATAAAATTGTTACTGTGCCCACTTGGAGGTACTTATAGCAGAAGCACAGTTGGCTGGAGGTCAGGTTGTTATTATTATAGATTACCTATCAGGCAGGCAATGTTTTACATGGTTTCTACTATCGCCAACAATGAACGCCAAAAAATGATAACAATTCACTCTCTGCACAGATCACATAGACGGGGGATAAGTGTTATCAGTGTTACTAAATAATTCAAAGAAATCAATTGTGTTTGGTCTTGTTTTACTTAATGTATTGATAATGACCTATTTAATTTATACAGAATAATGACCTATTTTTTTATCCACTAGTGACTCACTAAAACCATTGCTTCGAAGGCAGTGAAGTTTTTTGTCTGTAGAGGCTGTTGATTTGGCTATTGCTAGTTATACATAATGGTTATAGTAATAAACTTACAACGTGAATCTCTACTATGTGTGGTGTTGGCGATGCTGGCGTCGGCGGTGGTGGCAGCACTACCACCGGCTGCACCGGAAGAGCCGTTGCCGCCGCCGCCGGCGGCAAGTAAATAACTTGTTGAGCCGGCGGTGCCGCTGCCGGGTTGTAAAAGGAGATGGGCTGCATCTTGAAATTAGCAAAATAAAACAAATAGATAAAGTAACTATATGTTAACTCGTTTTCAGTATTCGGGGCGCAGGGCTTTTTTTAAAGTAAAATTTCACTGACGATAACTTTCAGGACGTACCAAACAACCAATAGAATTAATTTTTAACTATTTTACGGGTCAGTACGTACTTCAGAAATAAAAAAACATAATAGTCAAAGAGAAAATACATACCTCAATCTCTTAGAATTTGCAATTTGCAGTAATCTCTGCATGTACATTCATGTAGGCTGATGTAGGTACCTAGGTAGGTATAACTTGTTCGAGCTGTCGCGGTTGGTCAGTGCAGTGTTTTTTTAAAATTTCTTGGCCTGGATTCCAGTCCTTCAACAGAATCATTGTTTATTTTATTTTTACACAAGAACCATATGAAGAACTTAGGATACCTATTTTATAACAAATGATGGACAAAACAAATTTCAGTGGTCGTGCCATGTAATGTAGTACCTTCCTGCCTTTTTTTTGGCATACCTATTCCAGACAATAGGACATAGCTTTTGCCTGTAGCGCACACTTTTGGAAATGATTATAGATAGGTACTTACATTCATTTCATAAACATGAGAAAAAACAATGATATACCGTGATGCAGAATGGTTTTAAATAATTTTTACCTCATTTTTGGTGCCGGTTTTGTGCAAGCCAGTAAAATAAATTGTACAGCCATGCTGTGCACACTTTCTCACAAAGTTTACACCGTCTGAGCTCTAAACCATTCTAAACATTGCAGTGAGTTTAATAACAGCTTGTAAAAATACATATCGATCTCGGGTTGATATGGAATGTGTATTCCAATTTATTCTGGAATAACGATTATTTATAAAAAAATATATATATAATCAGTAGTAAGGATAGTGATAAGCATAGACCTAGTACTTGCGCTACGCTCAAGACGACCTAAGCGTCGAAAAGAGATATCACTATCCTTATGGAACCCCTGCATGACAGAAAGAGATGCAAAACGAAGTACCGTTATGGCAATTTGTTTTCTAATAAGACGCCATAGCGGGCCGCAATGGATTTATTTGCCTGCGAAATTTGAAAAAAAAAAATCATAATAATGCAATAACTAAATAGTGGTTGGTGCAGACATGGTATCTTGCGCAGTGCGCAGAGCCTTATTGTGATGTGACCAAGGGAAATAACCCAAATAGTTACACGTTTCACAGATAAATATAGTATATTTTGTTTGTTTCAGAAATTAATTTTTCTTCCTTAACTGTGAGTTCATCCAGTGCACGGCACACATTAGTTTCATACAAAACTGTCTTGATCTATATAGTGACTGGCGAGTCATAAGAGACATTTGAAAATAGTGTTAGTAGGTGTTAGACATGGGCGTCGACCTTATATTTGCCGGCGGCGGCGCGCCGGCCTAAATTAGTCGGCGTGGTGGCGCTGCGCCGCGGCGCGGCATTACTTTTTATTTTTGTAAATGGTAATAAGACACACATTTTTCTACGTATATAAATAGAAAAAGCTTTGATTGCGAATTGAAAAGGTATATAAAAATAATAATTCATCTTCCGCAAAAGAATTCTACAATTTGATACAGAACTACCCCAGATATCACGCCAACCAGTCTTGCGCTGCCTGTATCCTGCGGCCCGCAACCTTTACCAGTTGTCGCGACAGTCTACCGAGTGAGAGGTCTGCCTATCCTGTGTCTTTCGGTGTGAGAACTTTGATAACCCTTATGGTCATCTGTGTTCTGCCCACTGCACTGCCATTTCAGTTTAGCGATTCTGTGAGCTGTGTCGGTTAATTTAGCTCTCCTCCGCATCTCTTCATTTCTGATTCGATCACGTATAGAATTTCGGATCATAGCACGCTTCATCGTCATTTGGGCGACCTTGACCTTGAGCCTTCTCATGAGGCTCATAGTAAGCGACTATGTCTCACTTTCAAATGTTATTCATTGGAAACACACACTGATCAACTTACCAACAATTTAGTTTTGAAACACTGTAGTATTTCGGATGTTTCGGACCTGAAGATACTGCAGACTTTCCCAAACGTGGCCTAGCCGAGATGGATTCGACGATTGAAATCGATTGATTTTCGAAGTTGGACCTATCCAGCGTTGGTTCTATCTATGGTTGAGTTATAGGAAAATATGTATATTCATATTTCTTCTTTCTTCAACTTCTAAAGAACTTTAAGTACCGGTTTTCGACTGGTTTCAGAAGTTTAGCCGTAACTCCATCATCCATCACCCAGTGCTTTATTGTTCTTAAGCTGTTAAAGAGCCATTCTAATATTCATTAACAACTTAGAGTGTAGTCTCTAACCTTCAGAGAAATGGGTATGAAACGGATATTGATACTGAAATCCACTTATTAAGATGATCTGCTGAGAACATTGTGAATTTTACATAGGACATCCAAGATATCAGCTTATCGATAGTGGTTAATTTACGCTATGAATTTTGAGTCCTCTCCAGTCCATAAGCTCTGAAACATCTTGCAGGGCACTGGTGAACAGTTTTGGATATTTAACGTCTCCCTCACTCCTGGTGTCACTCCTCACTGCAGCCATATATTTTTCTAATTCTGATCCTGGACGCGGGCCGACATAGTGTTGTTTTACTAAAACAGTTCAATAACTTCGTAGTTAATTTGACAGCATTGGAGACACTGTAACACAGTCCAAGACTCGACTGAATGAAAGGCTTTCTTATAGTCCACATTCTACAAACGCGAAGCATAGTGGCCGATTATACCTTTCATTTTTTGTGTTGACAGCTTCAATGTAGAATTGAGGTCTATGGTACTGAAATCTTTTCGGAAAAACCCTAGAAATTCATAAAACAAGCGTCCAGACGATTTGTGATGACTCTCAGAAACTAAATACAGTGATGTGGGTCTGTAGGGTCTCACAATCAGCAGCTCAGCTGGGTCGTTACCATTTTTGAAGGAGTGCACCACCTACCACAGTTTTGTGCTATGTGGTAGGCGTTCGTAATGAAATTAAGCAACTTCTGAAGAGCTTCAAGTACCGGTTTTAGACTGCTTTCAGAAGCTCAGCCGTAATTTTATCATCCATCACCCAGTGTCTTATTGTTCTTAAGCTGTTTAAGAGCCATTCTAATCTCGTTTAAGCGGATGTCCGAGATATCTTCGTTACAGTGTCGATGTCGGTTCGATTTGGATTAAAGTTAACTTAATGTTTGAAATCGGGTCATGCCAGGTATCTCCAACATTTTTGTGTAAAATAAGGGCAATTAGAATTTACATACTCGTTGATGCGGTCTAAGAAAACCGACACGAGTTGTATTTTGTATCTCCATGCATGAATCGATTTCTTTCTATGTTTGCATCTGAAATCTGCTCTAATTGATATGAGGTGCGATATTTTACCACATGTTGAAAAAAACTACATTAAATTTAACCAAAATTGCTTCCTGCTTGGTCTGCTCGGCGCGAATTTTGAAAGAGTTGGCGGCGGCGGCGCGGCGGCGCGAACAAATCGGCGCCCATATCTAGTAGGTGTCTCTCCTGGCCAAGTTTTTTGTTATTTTTTCTCAATAATTAACGCTGAACACGTTAAAAAACCGACTTCAATCGTAACAGCTACAATTTAGCGTTTTTTTTTTGTTTTTGATGATTTTTTTAAAAACCGCTTAATTTGTTTACATAAAATTTATATGGGTCCACCTCTGAAGTATTACCTACCAAACAAAAAAGAATCATCAAAATCGATTCATAATTGGCGGAGTAATCGCGTAACAAACATACAAAAAAAAACATACAGTCGAATTGAGAACCTCCTCCTTTTTTGAAGTCGGTTAAAAATAGCTATAACGATGCTAATGAAACTTTGTACCTTTTAATAACTTTATGCGGCCTATACTAGGTCATGAATTATTCCAGGCCATACCAGGATAAGGTACTTCCTACACAAAACAACATTGTTAATTTGTGAAGTCTAATTATGGGTGTTTATTTCTGATTTAAGTTGAACGATGTCAATCTAGTATATGGGCCATTATTGTATTTAGGTGCCAATAATCTGTCCGTTTCAAATAAAGGCGATTTTCTTAGCTCAACAGGCAAATTATTTAATGAAACTGCTATCAGTAGCTCCTGAAAAAGAAGTCTGGTGTAGAAAAACAATAATTCAATTAAAAAATGAATTAATTTAAAAATTACGGTAACTCAGTTGCCTAAGTAACGCAGTTGATTTTCATATAAATATTGGCTGTCTTTCTGTGTTCTTTTAAATTTTTCACGTAACATATATATTGAAATTTTTCAACGTATACACTATTACTTGAACTTCACTTCTACGTCATTAATTACTATACATCTGCCATAACTTTTTAAAAATAAAATATGACTGGCCGTGTCCACGTTGCTACAGTCCGACTACGATCTTTTGGCAGGTGGTGAAAGGCCGGAACTAACGCCGACATCTTGAAAAATGACACTATTTGTATGAAAGAAATGACAGATTTGCGATTAAAGCACCGCCCTGTCAATGTCATCCATTAGCCAAAAGATCGTAGTCGGATTATAAGCAAAATTACCTACCCTGTGTTACCTTGGGAAAGTACCTAAACTTTAAATTAAGTACATTTACATTTTGATAGCATCATAATTTCTTTAGAATTTATATCCACATAATTACGACGTTAAAATACGTTTTATTTTTACAGCTGCATTACCACTACACTGCGTTACTCCTAGTGGTAACACAGTTGTAGCTTAAGTGACGTCGCCGTGGTTTTCCATATATTTTTCAATTGGGGAATTTCCGCACCCTTTCCAGCCGTAAGGCAGCACTGTTTACAAAGTTCAGTCGGTTCGTTCCGTCCACCAACCACTGCAACGATTCTCTATTTAGAGCGCTTTTATAGTCACGCGGGTTTTTGCCCGCAAGCGTGCCGCCCGCAACCTATCGTTTCAGTAAATTTTTAGGTTCCTTTCCGCATGCGTGCAGAAACCCGCGTGACTATAAAAGTGCTCTTAGTCCCATAAAAAGTATGAGTATGAAGATGAAACTGCAGTAGAGGCTGGAAGAGATGGCACATTTTAGAGCAGCAACAACTATTTAGCGCCATTGAACGATTTAGCGCTCAAGTATTTGTCAGTGTCAGCAAAGTTAGTTTCTTTTGGAAAGGATGTTCTCCATATTTGGGTATGTGCTGTCATCCAGAAGAAGCAGGTTGTAATCGGATGCTGTCGATTAAATCTTTATTTTAAACTAAAATTACGACTTTTGCGTTTGGTTAAGTATTTTTATTTAGAAGTTATTAAGTTCGATGTTCTGTTTTCTTTAAAAAAGTAACTAAAAAGCTTAAAAATATCTGGTGTTTTCCTCAGAGTAATCGGTAAAAACCTGTTCTCAAATTTGTAGTCGATTCACATCACTAGGATACACCTGTTAAGTTTCCGGTTTATGTTTTGTAAATATTTAGTGGAACAAGGGGGCTTAAACCGTGGACTATTTACTGCGTATTAAATTGTATTAAATGTATTGTATTGTATTGTATTTAAACCGAATGATTCGGCCGAATGTTCGGTTCGGCACATTTTGGACCGAATATTCGTAATCGGTTGAACCCACATTCGGCGCATCTCTAATTTAAATAATATTTTTGCGCTTGCTTGTCACCGAAAATATATCTGCCGATTGCCAGCATCATCAGCCGATCTCCAGTAAGGAATGATTTAGAGAGTAGTCATTCTTCAAAAAATTTACATGGTGGAAACTTTTTGTTTTGTTTTAAGAATATGTGATTATTTTTATGTTGATTGATAGTATTATTAGACTAACTTCCAGAAAGTACTAAACTATGGTTCATTCCAATCAAAAAAAAAGCAAAAGGTAAACAAACATAGTATGCAGATGACATTGACATGTGTCAGTTCCATAGTAAGTTTGTTTACGTTTTGCTTTTTTTTGATTGGAATGAAGTACAAATGCTTTAATTAAAATACCACTATGTTACTTATATACCACCGTGTAACTGTATTTTCCTTTGATTTTTGATAACGTTTAGTGCCATATGCCTAATTATAATTACAGTAAAACCCCACTATACGCGCCCCCATTAGGCGCTATTTTGGTTTTACGCAAATTTTTATTAGGTTGGCAACTAATGAACCAGCCATTTTTTCCATCCATTTCTAGATTGACGTAGAAATTTCTCGAATAATCTTATTAGGAAACATAAATAGAGCGACAGTTGCGCAATCGATCAGTTGACAGCTGACTTTCGAATGGTGAAGTTAACGAAAAATATGGATATTTCTCGCAAGGAACTTCGTCTCCTTTTACTTCATGAATTTCGTTTGGGCCGAAAAGCAACCGAAGCTACTTTCAATATATGTAAAACGATAGGTGACGGTGTGATCTCTTATGATATTACCAAACATTGGTTTAGAAAATTCAATAATGGATATTATGATCTCACTGATCGGCCACATCCAGGACCAACCTTTTTAGATGTGGAGGAATTAAAACGACTAATAGAAGCGGACCCAAGATTAACTTCGCGCTGTCTGGGAGAGCAGCAACTTCAGTGCTCTCATACTGCCATAGAAAATCATCTTCATGCTTTAGGAAAGAAATGGAAATACTCGGTATGCTTCAGAGCAAAGCGGAAAGTTACAAGGCTCTCTGTCTTGGATGTTTTGTACGCTGACGATGTCTGCCTGATGGCTGACTCAATGGAAGCACTCCAAGCCTATGTGGAATCTCTGCATAAAGCGTGCCGCAGATTCGGTCTGGTTATAAGTATAACTAAAACCCAAGTTATCAAGCAGTCTTCAAGAGGATGCGATACACCCTGCTCTAAAATTTATTTGGATGGTAAAGAGTTGGAAGAAGTAACACACTTCAAATACTTGGGAAGCCGGATCAGAAATGACAACACCTTGGCTTCAGAGATTCCAGCCCGCATAGCAAGTGCAGCAGCTATCTTTGGAAAACTAAAACACCGTGTATGGGACTCACATGACCTGAAGTTACAAACAAAAACTTTTGTCTACAAAGCGATTGTCTTGCCGACGCTTCTGTATGCTGCAGAAACCTGGTGTTGCAACAGAGCAGATATCAAGAAACTAGACACATTCCACTTAAAATGCCTAAGAGCCATACTGCGAATTAAGTGGCAGGATCATATCCCTAATACGGAAGTACTTCGTCGAGCGGAGATGCCTGGCATAGAGGCGCTGATAATGAAATATCAGTTAAGATGGTGTGGTCATGTCTTGCGTATGGACGATAATAGATTGCCCAAGGCTGTTTTCTATTCCGAACTTTACCTTGGAAAGCGGAAGCAAGGTGGGCAATACTTGCGTTTTAGGGACGTCCTCAAGCGCCACCTCAGTGCTTGCGGCATACCTAGCGATCGTTGGGAGGATCTCGCAAGTCTTAGACCGGAGTGGCGCTCTACTAATCATAAAAGTGTCGACCGCTTTGAGCAAATGTGACTGGAAGATCTCGAAGTTAAGCGCCAGGTACGGAAGACTAAACCGAAGTCCTCCTACACATACACCTGCAACTCTTCTGGCCAACTTTACTGCGTGCCTTGTGATCGTGTATTCAGAACGAAGTTTGGTTTTGCGAGTCACATCAGAGCACGACATAACCACTGATTAGCTACAGTCAAATAATGAAAATGAAGGAGTCGCCGTTGCTGGTCACGGCATGGAGAACATGATGATAACGCCGACACAACTTCAGAAGAGAGCAGATTTTGTGTGCACTTTGTGTGGAGTTGCTTAGTTCCCATCGCACTCATGAGTGGCTGCGGAATCTTATTACAGCCGATGAAAAGTGGGTCCTGTACGTAATTTTTTCTCACAAGCGGCAGTGGTTAGGAGCGCACGAAACGAGCGTACCGACTCCGAAACTTGGTGGCGGAAGTAGAAAGTTCTCTTAAGTGTGTGTGGGGAGTAAATGGAATCATTCATTGGGAGCTTCTGCCAACTAAAACTACGGTCACAGCTGATATATACTGCGTACAACTAGACCGGGTTGCAGCTAGTATACCGAAGAATCAGTGTAAAGTATACTTTTTACACGATGACGCCCGACCCCATATAGCGAAAAAATTCTCTCACTGGGTTGGACTGTACTACCGCACCCTCCGTACTCTCCCGATCTTATGCCTTCGGATTACCACCTATTTCGTTCGCTCGCCCATTATTTATAGGACAAAAAGTTCTCGGATGAAGACCATCTTAAAAGTGAACTAACAAGTTTCTTCAGTCAAAAGCCCAAAGAATTCTACAGAGAAGTCATGTCTTTGCCGACGCGTTGGCGACAGGTTATTGAAAGTGATGGTGCATACATAACTGACAAACAATTATGGAATTAAAAAATAAAATAACATAAATTTACAAACTGAGATGGCGGTTTTATTAGTTGCCAACCTAATAAATTCATGTAAAACCGAAACCTCACTATAACACCTCGCTTTACACGGATGGCCGTGTTATGAAAATATTTTCAATAGATACACTTCTCGTAAAACAAATGCGCAATGTAACTCTGCACAATGTGTTTTTAGAATTAAAGTATTGATGCATTTCTACTGATTTTTGACTATGTTTAAACGCAAGTTTAGTTTGAATATATTTTCAATAAAAAATACCTCTTAGATTATAAGCTTTCTCCTTTAATTCTTAATTCCAACTACCACGCGATCTCATACCAACTCCCTAACTGAAGACGGGGCACACCAGCTAGTTTAAAATAATATTCATTTTTTACAATGAACGAAGCTATTGTCAAAACGTTGAGCATTAAGTCTTATTATTTAGTCTTATATATTTTGTAAAAAAGAATATGTATATATCCTAACTTAAATTTTGGTAACAGAGTGATAAACTTAATTATAAAATAAATCTTTAGACTACGACAATTTGTTATTTAACATTATTAAATTACTCTTAACTGTCGTAAGTTTATATGTGATATTTTAATTTTAATAAACATTCCTAAGAAATTTAAATAATTTTCTAAATCAGTAACGCAGTTGTTATTTTTCCACACCATTCCTAAAGTAAACGTTAATAAATATAAAGTATGAAAAAACATCGCTGCAAATTTCTGGGATGTTTACTGTGGCTGTAGATAATAATGAACAGAAATCAACATAAATAGTAAATAAACATAAATAGTAAATAAATAAAAAAAAAGCGGGTGGTAGGACCTTGTGCGAGGTCCGTCCGGATCGCTACCACCATCTTACTCGCTAATCCTGCCGCTAAGCAGCAGTGCTTGCACTGTTGTGTTCCGATGTGGAGAGTAAGACAGCCGAGGAAATTACAGGCACAAGAGGCATTTCATCTTAGCCCTCTAGGTTGGCAACGCATCTGCAATCCCCTCCGGGGTTGCAGGTGTCTATGGGCAGTGGTGATCACTTACCATCAGGTGACCCACTTGCTCGTTTGCCTTCCTTATCACATAAAAAAAAAAAAAAAAAATATCAACTTCACTTTCAAAAGTTTCTACAAACGTTGTCTAAATTGTACCCTAAATAAAATAATGACTCAATTTGCCATTTATGGGATTCGCGAGAAAGTATGCACAGCGTGGCTGTACAATTTATTTTAAATTAACACAAAACTGCACTCTTTTTGCGTACCATTGTCATTGCCATTGTATACCTAAAAATACCTATCTATAATCATAAGCTATTATATAGGTGACTTTAAATTATTTCTTGATACGAAAGGCTATGCTTGCACTCATGATAACAAACAAGTTTCCTAAGGAACCCATAGTCAAATCGCAAAGAACAGCGGACTCTCCATATAAATCGATCAACTGTCCGGCCAAATTAGTATGAAGAGTTCAATTATTAGTTTTTGCGATTTGACTATAGGTTCCTTGGGGAAAGTTGTTTATTATCATGAGCACTTGCATAGCCTTTCGTATCAAGAACTAATTAAAAGTCACCTATATAATGTCGGTATCTGGTCGGAATTAAAGTTGGGCAGGCTGTGGGGCGGCGGGCTGGGCGGTGCGGCGCGGCGCTCTTTTGTTTGTTCTTTTTAACATTCGTCGCCGCCGTGCCACGCCGCTCGTCACTGCCGCCGCCGCGCCGCCGCGCCGCCGCGGGGCGCACCGGCCGGGCCGACCGCGACCGCCGCCGCCGCCCGTACATACGCGCGAGTGCGACGTTGCCAGCTTGCACCGGCGGCGTGGTAGCGGCGGGCGGCGCGCGGGGCGCGGGCACTCGACGATGTCCGTCGCGAACGCGGATCACTCCATCAATGATGTTTTAATAGATGAAGTAATAGAATACCAATTAAATAGTTTTGGCCGTCGCGGTCCGGTCCTACTTTTTTACAACAGCTGAGGCAGCAAATACAAAACGCGGGAAATTATAAATTACGTACTTGAGTACCTATCGTATAACGATTTTTTTTAACTGTGCAGGTCGAGCTGTCAAACAATGTATGGGATTTGACACTAATTTAACGTTGTTCTATCAGTTCTACAATTTCGACTATTTTGACAGCTCGATTTGATAAGGTCCGCACAAAATAGGTCGGCGTTCTGGATGCAGACCGCGGTCCGCCATTTAGATTAGATTAGATTTATTTATTTCATATTATCAATGTCAAGTTTACAATAATATTACAAAAATGTCAGAGGATAATATGATCGTCAAGGCAATAATTAAATAAATAATAGGAAAATTTGAAATTACACAGAAAAAATATAAGACTAGGTATCTAAAAATTTCAAATAAAAAAGTACATTTCAAAATGTATGTCAAACAAAAATATAAATATCAAATTAAAATACATGTCAGTATAATACTACAACTTGTAATAAAATCATAAAGTAATAAGATGTAAATAAATTAAGTCATCTTAAGAGGCCTTTCTCGAAACGCAAGAGCTCAAGTTTAGGCATCCACACGGAGCGTCGTACGCTTGTTTGTATAATCGCGTTACTCCACGCACACAAACGTATCGCGCGACGGACTAACAGATTTTGATCCTTTTACGAGTATCAGCTCGTTCTAAGCTAGCCGTGAAATGAAACAGCCGTTGCATTGTTTTACGTGTATTGGTTTAGATCTTATATAAATGTAGAATTTAATTTATTTTATCTATTAAAATCAGAATAAACCCATCTCTTTTTATGTTTATTACATTTCAGTTGTGTATTCCGGTCTCTGAAAGAAAAAAAAAGAACCTTTAGAAACCTGTGTTTTTTCAAGATTGTGAAATATGATTAATTTTGTTTTTTATTTACATTAGTACTCAGAATGAAGTATAGAATACAGGAAAAATATTGAAAAAAATCGATCTACATTTGATCTCGACCTCCGTTTCTTTTTGCAAAAACTGCAAATATCTGGGATAAGGTAAATCTGACAAAAAATTTGAAAAAGTTCACGAAGGGCATGTATTACATAATACGCACATTGACTATGAAAAAAAAAAGGCTAAACTCATATTTTTTTCAGTTTTCCATACAACTACTTGATTCACTATTCACATATCTCGACCAACGTTTTTTTGTGCAAAAAGTGCAAATATCTCTGAAACGGTAAGAGATATCGAAAATCTAACAGAAATTTTGAAAACCTTACATAAAAGCATATAATACATGAGATGCATGTTGACTATGTGAAAAATGGTCTAACTCATTTTTTATCAGATTTCCCATACTAAATGTGAAAAGTGAGTAAAGAATTTGTATTGGAAACTGAAAAAAAAATGAGTTTGGCTATTTTTTTATAGTCAATATGCGTCTCATGTATTATATGCTCTTACTTCAGTTCATGGACGTAAAGTAGCCTTATTGTGCTATTAGTCTATTAAAAAACGGGCTAGCCGCTTTATAAACAGGTACCATAAAGCAAATTTGTTTTTTTTTTTAATATATTCTATATCTATCTCTCCCACAATCTAAGAAGAATCTAATTAAATTTCATGTGTGGAAATCAATCAAACGGTTAAGGCTGTACAGCGCACCCTTTGGTGCATAAATACATACATTCGAAGCAGGGTAAAAGATACACCTACTTCCTTTTTAGGGTTCCGTAGCCAAATGGCAAAAAACGGAACCCTTATGGATTCGTCATCTCTGTCTGTCTGTCCGTATGTCACAGCCACTTTTTTTCCGAAACTATAAGAACTATACTGTTGAAACTTGGTAAGTAGATGTATTCTGTGAACCGCATTAAGATTTTCACACAAAAATAGAAAAAAAACAATTAATTTTAGGGGCTCCCCATACTTAAAACTGAAACTCAAAAAAATTGTTTTCATCAAACCCATGCGTGTGGGGTATCTATGGATAGGTCTTAAAAAATGATATTGAGGTTTCTAATATCATTTTCTTCTAAACTGAATAGTTTGCGCGAGAGACACTTCCAAAGTTGTAAAATGTGTGTCCCCCCCCCCGTAACTTCTTAAATAAGAGAATGATAAAACTAAAAAAAAATATATGATGTACATTACCATGCAAACTTCCACCGAAAATTGGTTTGAACGATATCTAGTAAGTAGTTTTTTTTTAATACGTCATAAATCGTAAACCGCAATTTAGAAATAGAAACTATTTATTTAATGTAAAAACACAACACCATTCGTTCTTAAGCTAAAATTAAATGTAGGTGCTGCATAGTGACACTAAAAAAGGGTCCCCACTCAGCATTAGTCGTAACAGGCAGGTGCTGCTACAACGCTGGTTTTCTGTGGGGCCTTGTTATTAATTTACCTTTCATTCAAGTTACAACGAACTACAAGAACTTTTATATTATGTTACATGCTGCTACGGAACCCTTCATGGGCGAGTCCGACTCGCACTTGGCCGCTTTTTTCTTCCGTGGTAAATATACGGGCTGACATGTACTTCAAGGATAAAAAATTACAAGCATGTATGTACTTTGTATATTCATATGAAAACGACAAAGTATTTTTTCCATATTTTTTAATAAGAGCGACCACCCTAGAAAATATGGAAAAATTACAATTTAATTTTTTTGTAAATATAATATTCAAAGTACCTATATGTTTAACATTTCTATGCGTAAAGTAGATGTCACTCAGAATATTTATTTAAAAAACATATATATTCACAATGATCAAAACGTTGCGGGGCAGCGTATAATTAGTACTATCGGAGCGCGGCAAAACGGACACAGGTCCTTCCTCGACGAGCGCTCGCGCCGTTCTGATCGATCCACGCGGAGGCAATGAAATATATCGTAGATTTCTGGTACAATTTAATTTATTGTATTTTTGAAACCTTTTTAATTAATGCAGATATATTTATTGATTTTTATTGGGAAAATAACACTGTTTATTTTGATGTCAGTTTCAATCAAAAATATTTTGGTTTTATTACAAAAAATCGCGCTTTAGTATAGACGTATTTCGATGAAATTGATGTTAGAATTTTTTTTTTTACAAAAGATTGTGACGTTTAATCTAAAAACGAGAACATTAACTTACAATAAATTTATTTAAGTGATTTGAAGATATTTTTTTCTGGTACAATAAATGTTTTCTAGTTAGAGAATTAGGGGCTTGAAAATGACCGTGCGAACCTTTTTTGCGAAAACATGACTGCGTGTTATTTTTTAAATAAAACAATGGAACAAATGTTTAAAAATCTGAAACATTAACTAACAATAAGAAACACGAATCTACTGAACACATATTTTTTAAAATGTATAACTCTTTCCGAAAGTAGAAAATTACGAGCTTAAAGTGCGATTTCTCGAAAAAAATGTGAATGAGCCCTTAATATGATGTGCGAAACTTTGCTAGAATAGTTGCATTCGAGTTGGAGCGCTTGCCAGAAAATAGCGTCTTTCAGCCTATTCAAAATTATTGTACACCATTGAAACTAAGTATTCAGAGAGAATTATCATATGTTAGTGAAGTGAAACATCCTTGCAAAGATGATAATACTCTTGGTTGTGTGGATAAAATAGAAGAAGAAAAATATAGATTGCTTTAGTTGAGAGTCATGAAAAACACCAAAAAAATATATGTCCAATTTTTTACTGTTTCTTTGTTTAATTGCTTTAATAAAACAATATGTAAGTATTATGAATGTCTTTAATCAGTTAAACAATAAAACAATATTATTGTAAGTATGTATTTTCTTTAAATGTTAATTATTAACAATGATGTTAAACAAAATTCTCAAATTTGAAAATGATTGTGATCTCAATTCCCCCCGTTAATAGTACTAACCTTTTTAAAAACTAATCATCCAAATAAAAGATGTTATAATAAATAATCATTATAGAAGCTATCTGCTTTAGTTATATATAATGCTAATAATGAATAAATCATACTAAAATTACAAAAATCATTGTATTATTTGAAACCCTAAAACTATCTATTATACTGGGCATAAAAAGACGGTTTTCACTAATATCAATTTTAAGAATCCACGGGATTATGACACGTTCTCGCTGTTAAGACGTCGTCAAAAAGTTGTTCAAGAGCAATGTTGGAAACGATACATAAACATATGTGAAAGCGTAATCACAAAAAATCCTAAGTTTTTTTGGAAATATGCTAAGGATTTAAAAAAAACGGGATCAATACCTAAACAAATGATCGATGGGTCCAACATAGTTACAGAGGTACCTAATATCTGTAACTCTTTCCTAAAATACTTCCATTCTGTTTATAGAGCCAGTTCTTCAAATGATACAGCAAATATTGCATCCCAAAATGTTGCTTTAGATACACATATTAACAATCTTGATCTTTCATCTATTTATTTCACATCTGGTCTTGTTCATAAATATTTAAAACGCATAAATGTAAATAAGGGTCCTGGTGGAGATGGGTTCACACCAATCTTTGTTAAAAACTGCGCTGACGTATTAGCAGAACCACTATGCATTATTTTTAATAAATCAATGAGAGAGGGAGTTTTTCCGGCTAGGTGGAAGGAAGCGATTGTAATTCCGATACACAAGGGGGGTTCCAAATCACATTTTGACAAGTATAGACCAGTTTCCATTCTATCTGTCTTCAGTAAGTTGTTTGAACTGATCGTTTTGGATGATATTTATCCGGCCATCAATAGGTTTATTCCTATCGAACAGCACGGTTTCATGCGAAAGAGATCAGTAGTTACCAATTTAGCAACGTTCACGGATTTTGTAGCTATAAACATGGATAAGGGTGGGCAAGTGGACACAGTTTATACGGATTATTCGAAATGCTTTGACAGACTGGATCATAATATCTTAATATCAAAACTCAACACGTTAGGTATCCATGGCGATTTGCTTCGGTGGTTTAAATCCTACCTTGAAAATAGAACTCAGGCAGTCAAAATTGCGACTTGTGTGACGGAATTCGTTTCCATTCCCTCCGGAATCCCTCAGGGCTCACATCTCGGTCCATTACTATTTAATATTTATACATATGACATTGGATCATGTTTTCATTTTTCAAAATTTTCTATGTATGCCGACGATAACAAAGTATATGCTTCTATTCAAAATAGAAACGACTGCTTAAAACTGCAGGAGGATTTAAACCGCCTCACAGAATACTGTGAGAGAAATCTACTAGACCTGAATGTTAGCAAATGTCAGTCGATTTCTTACACTAGAAAAAAACACAAAATAGAGTTCGATTACGTTCTGAATGGAGCAATAGTCGCCAGGACCACTACGGTAAGAGATCTCGGTGTCATACTGGACAGCAAATTATCATACATCGAGCATTATGACCACATCGTGCAAAAAGCTTTTAAAATGTTAGGATTTTTAATAAGAATAACGAAACCATTTAAATCATTAGAGTCTATTAAAATATTATATTGTGCATATGTACGGAGTATTTTAGAGTTTGCTGCGCCAATATGGTCACCGAGTTTCACCATTCACAGGGATCGTATAGAAAAAATTCAACGTAGATTTTTATCCCTGTTGAATCGCAGAAGTGTAGAAAGGCAGCCTGATTATGACAAGCGTCTGGAATATCACAGAATGACAGCTCTCTCTAGTAGGCGAACAATGGCTGACATGGTATTCCTGCACAATATAGTTAACAATTTACTTGACTGCCCGCAACTCGTGGAACGGATTGCACTTTCCGTGCCAAGCAGGCGAACGCGACACACGCGTCATTTTTATGAACCTCGTACACATACTACATACGTTCAGAATTCTGTCATTTTGCGATGTATCCATTTATATAATTCTACATTTTCGGATCTGGACATACACCATTTAAATTCCTTTTCCTTTAGGAAGCTAGTTATCGATACCTTGAAGTAGATATTTTTCCGTGACTAATAACTTTAAGCACACACAAACACGCACACACACACATACACACACACGCACACATACACACACAAACGCACACATACACACACACACGCACACACGCACACACACACACACACGCACGCACACACACACACACACACACGCACGCACACACACACACACACACACACATTCACACACACACACATACACGCGCGCGCGCGCGCATACAAACACGCACATGCAACAGCTGTCTCTTTGTTTTTGTTATTATATATTATATTATATTTTTAGAATTTATAGATATGAAATCTATTTTTGGCCTAAAAAATTGTTAACGAAATTCAGATATAAAAATTGTACGCTGTTGATTTCATAATAAATAAAATAAAATAAAAAAATATTATCTTACATTATGAGGTGTTAGGTACTAAAATGCCCCTAAACTGAACTGAACAAGCTGCAGCTGGAGCAAAAAAAGTTATCGTTTAAAACGAAAAACGTTTCTTTGAAGAACTTGACAATTTTAATTATTATAAATGCACTTTTAGTTTTCGTTCTAATCGATAACTTTAATTCTTCTTTCATACATTTTAGTATGGAACGAATACCTAGATAATTTTTTTACATTTTTTTTTCTCAAAAGCTAGTCATAGGATTGTATTGCTCTTCGAGGATTTGATTGTAATCTGACCTTTGATTTTTAAATATAAAAAAAAACTTAAACAATAAATAGAATAGTAAGTCTTGCAATGATTAGAAAATAATTAGAAATGATTTAAAATAAATAAATAATCTACAAACATAACTGGAAACTTTGACTAAAAAGTGCACCCCTCACTTTTACGCTGGACGCTTGAGATGTTTTACAAGTTGTATTGTGAATTTATAAGAATACCTAATTATTTGTTTATATCAAATTCAGTTAGTTTCTAGTCAGCCACATATTCTCTTATCTTGAACATTGATTCTTGACAATCAACATCTAGATACATGACTGTACACTGGCAGGCAGCGCGTATCATTTTCGATGCCTGAACAAAATAAAATATTGCGGGTTTCAGTAAAACCGTAGAATGAATGTACTTACCTATTTACAAACGAATTAGTAAAAGTCAATAAGTCCAATATATAGGCGATAAAAAAATGTCTGGCAAATTGCAATACTTTAACTGTGGCTTCTACTCATTAAACTGAACAACTTTCCCAGGAAACTCATACTCAAAAAGCGAAACTTTTTTGAACTCTTCATACAAATCCGTCAGCTGGAAATTCGTATGGGAAGTCCAAAATTTTTTTACATTTGGACCCTGAGTTTCTTGGGGAAATCGTTCAGTTTGATGTATTATTTGCTTTTATTTAAGCTTTTCAAAATTTTTGTTAGATTTTCGATATCTCGTACCGTTTCAGAGATATTTGCATTTTACAAAAACTGAAAATATCTGGGAAAAGGTAAAATATATCGAAAATCTGACAGAAAATTTGAAAAGGTTAACGAAAGGCGTGTATTTCATGATACACACATTGACTATGAAAAAAAAAATGGCTTAACTATTTTTTTTTTATCAATTTTCCCTACAAATTCTTGATTCATTTTTCAGTTATCTCGACCACCGTTCTTTTTTATAAAAAATGCAAATATCTCTGTAACGGTAAGAGATATCGAAAATCTAACACAAATTTTGAAAAGCTTAGATGAACGCAAATAATACATGAGACGCATGTTGACTATGAGAGAATGGCCTAACTCATTTTTTTTTTTCGGATTTCGCATACTAAATGTGAAAAGTGAGTAAAGAGTTTGTATGGGAAACTGAAAAAAAAAAAATTGAGTTTGGCTATTTTTTTTGTAGTCAATATGCGTCTCATGTATTATATGCTTTTAGTTAAGTTTTTCAAAATTTCTGTCAGACTTGTGATATCTTTTACCGTTTCTAAAATATTTGCATTTTTAGCAAAAAAAATGGAGGAGATTTAACAAAAAAAACCCTGTCTTGGAGCGAGCTTCGTAAATTAAAAGGTTTTTGACATGGACGTAAAGTAGCCTTATTGCACTATTAGTCTATTAAAAAACGGGCAAGCCGCTTTGTAAACAAGTACCATAAAGCAAACTTGTTTATTTTTATATTTTAATATATCCTATATCATTCCCACAATCTAAGAAGAATCTAATTAAATTTCATGTGTTGAAATCCATCAAACGGTTAAGCGCACCGACGGTTTGGTGCATAAATACACCGACATTCGAAGCAGGGTAAAAACATGCATCTTTTGTCGCCCTAGAACACTACATATTTTCATACTTTTTTATTTCTTGTGTCGAGAACGTCAGGTATAGCAAGCTACTGATAATTAACGCGAGTAAGCACTGTAGTGCTAATTTATAACACGAAAGATACACCTACTTCCTTTTTTCTTCCGTGTTAAATATACGAGCTGACATGTACTTCAAGGATAAAAAAGATAAAAAAGATACAAGCATGTATGTACTTTGTATATTCATATGAAAACGACAATGTTATTTTTATGTAAATATAATATTCAAAGAACCTATATGTTTAACATTGTATGCTTAAAGTAGATGTCACTCAGAATATTAATTTAAAAAACATATATATTCACAATGATCAAAACGTTGCGGGGCAGCGTATAATTAGTACTATCGGATCGTATAATTAGTATATAGGGGCTTGAAAGTGACCGTGCGAACCTTTTTTGCGAAAACATGACTGCGTTATTTTTTATATAAAATAATGGAACAAATGTTTAAAAATCTGAAACATTAATTTACAATAAGAAAGACGAATCTACTGAACACATATTTTTTTTAATGTCTAACTCTTTCCGAAAGTAGATAATTACGAGCTCAAAAAGTGCAATTTCTCGAAAAAAATGTGAATGGGCCCTTAAGAAAGATGAGAATGTAGAATATTATTGTGTTTTAAGCTGTAAGGAAATGATTATTAAAGGTTATAGATTTTGAAAAATATAAAATTTATAACATATAATTTTATTGCCTTCTTTAGAAATCGTGCATATTTTTTCATGAAATTCAGTCGATTTCAGTTGATTAGTTTCTAGTCAGCCACATATTCTCTTATCTTGAACATTGATTCTTGGACAATCAGCCGCTAGATACAGTAACTGTACCTACTGTGTATGGTGGCAGGCAGCGGGTATCGTTTTCGGTGCCTGAACAAAAGAAAATATTGCAGGTTTCAGTAAAACCGTAGAATGAATATGCTTACCTATGTACAAATGAATGAGTAAAAGTCAACAAATCCAATATATGTGTATCTTGACTGTTAGTGGTATTTATCTCAAAGTTTCCATGCTTTGCAAGGCACATTAAGCCATTTGTGCCGGCTGCTATCACTAGATGGTAGTTGTTGAGCCATGTCAGATACCATATAGGCACCTTGAAAACTTCTGACACTGGGGTTGGCCACTAGGCTCACAAACTCCACAAATCCGGACTAGGCCCCCATGTGTGGAGTATGGCCTAACCTTCCCAATGTATAGGATGAGACCTGTGCTCCTGCAGTGGGGACGATATATGTTGTTAATAATAACTTTTTTACCAAATAGAAGTGAAGCTGATAGGTATGGTTTACATGGAAACGTAACAAATCAAATAAAAAAAACATTAAATAAAACAATACTGATATCTAAAATATACTTACCTAAGAAGAACTGATTCTTCATAGTACCAAAATTATCCTCTAAAACCTGACTAACAGCAGCGCTGGTGCTTGGTGCAGGTTCTGTTTCATTTTTGGTGTATGCAACAGATACGGCAGGTCCCAGAAGTCTCTTTCTTTAAAATCCAATACTGATGTTGTACGTCAAAAATGAGCTTCGCAAATTCGCATTTATTAATGCCAAAAAATAATCATTGCCTAGAAAAAAAAAATATATTTTTGCATTAGTTGGATAATTATCCTATCTCTGATTTATACTGACTGGCAACTTGGTAGCTTAGTGGTTAATGCTGCTGACCATTAATGATTTTAGGTTTAAATGGAATGTGTTTTATCTTCATCTCAATCAAATTAGATAAGTAGGTAGGGATAGTGTTTTATTTGCTAATTTATGAAAGTTGGTAATGGCAATGTAACCAAATTCCACGGGACAAAACCAAGGGAGGAAGGAATGTTAGTGTCAGTATAAAGCAGGCCCTCTTTAATCCATACCTCTCTATAATCCGAACCATCCCTCTACAGTCGCTGCCGTTTCTCAGTAAGTCCCTGTGCCATGGGGCATTTCAGTACCGAGTTATACCTGGTTATACATTTGAAGTAGTGTGATAAAAGAATTGTATCTGACTGGCCCGAGTTATGTGTTTGCATAAATTAAGGGATATAGCTATACTGGAATTTGTTTCAATAATAAACACCTTTGTTTTCACCATCAGCTAAAAGACATCCACTGCTGGACAAAGGCCTTCCCCAAGGATTTCAGCACAGACTGGTTCTGCGCTGCCCGCATCCAGCGGCGTCCCGCAACCTTCAACAGGTCATCGGTCTACCAAGTGGAAGGCCGACCTTTGTTTTATTGCCAGAATTGCCTTTCAAAATGTGTACAACATACCGACTCCGAACCGATCAGAGCGCGAGGTACATTTTAAAGAGTATTGTAAATGATATTAAGTTTTACACTACTACAAAAGTTGCTTGGAGAAATTTGGTTCACGCTCAGCGTGGCAGGCAATTGCAACGATAAAATCAAAAGAACCTATAACCTCCTCGGTACTCACGTACCCTATAGGGTACATTTTCGGTAGGGCTTTCCCTGGCGATATTTTAAATAAAAAATATTGCAATGCATTGGAACTAGATACAAAAAAAGTGTTGCATAGAGGACAAACAAAATATATATTTTAGTTATATAAAAACCCCTTAGTACGTCGAAGTATTTTTTTTTGTGTTACAAACGAAATAATGCTTCAGGACTGAGGAGGATAGGTACTTACTCGAATTTCCACATGAGAAGGCGATCCTTGTCGAAGAAAACGGAGCAATGATACATGACATGTTCACTGCTGTTAGTGCACTATCTCACAGACACGATTTCGACTAAACGCTCTGATAGCAAAAAATCTCGTTGATCGATCTCATTTCGTGTAAAAACGAGATATTTTGCTTTTAGATATTATATAGTATTAACCTATATAGCGACAATTCGTGCGTTCGAGCCGGAAACAAAACAAAACAACAAAACATGCCGATTGCTGACAGCAGGATAGCCTATTGGAATCTTTTAAGTCTGAAAGGGACAACAGATTCAAACTTGTCTCTGGAAGGAAGCAGCTTGCAGGTAGCGAAACTTTGTATGGTGTTGCCAATAATCATTTTTAGGGCGCCCACCAAACCCCGTCGTTGAATTGCTAGCCGTTTGCTAGGCTCTCAAATAAATAAGTCTTAAATCTTATCATAGAAAAAAATAATTATATCTTATCTCTGTCTTAATGTAGCGTCAAAGTAAAAAAAAACTATGCAATGTTTTTTATAGTTTTCATTCTGTTTTATTACACATTTCATATTATCTATGTTTATGTATTGTGCATTTGTAGTATATTACTTATTTATATTTAGACTAATTAAGTATGGTGACGATTCCATAAATTGTATAACTTTTAGTTTTGATTCTATTATATTAGTGTTTTTAAGACTGACTGATTTGATGAAGAAATAAATGAATTCACCTTTTTAGGGCTCGCATGATATATATCGTAATATGGAAGAGCGAGCCCTCCTGTCACAGGTTTTTATAAAACCTAAAAGGAGGTCTCAATCATGATTAAGAGATGTTGTTATATTCAAGTGTCCCAATAAATATTTTATTTTTTATTTATTTTATTATATAGTATGAATGACTATGAAGTATCTTAAAGTATTGCAATTTTGGCTATTTCGAAAAAAATATAAGGATAGGAAATTAATATGTAGGAAGTTAATACTAAAACTATATGATATCGGATATTTACGAACCCTGCCTTTTGATACTATTGAAAAATGTGTCTCTTTGCTTATGATATTAATTTGAAAAAAGAACGAAACGGCACGCGCACGCTCTTATCTGCGTGAACACAAGTGCACGTAAAAGTCCCCTAAAACACGGTAATTACGTTACTTTGGCAACACTCAGCAAACACCTTTATTTTTTGTTAAAAGCGTCATCTAGCTTTTTCTCTGGTTTACTAAATACGTTTTGAAGTACAGCGCCATCTAGCATCAGACTTAACAAACACATAATCGTCGCCACCTACCGTAATATTTTTTTACTAAAACAATGCTAGGTAAACTACCTCTCTACTGAAGATCGGTTCAAAAACCTCAGAACGTACGAAAATTAGTGAAATTGTTGAGGTTTGAGACTGGCAGCGACATCTGTTTTACCCGGCAGTACTAAAAAACGGCTCACGCAAATGAGCAAGGCGTGGTCGTTCTCGTTCTCCTTTTCTCTGCTTACAATGAACTTAATCCCCCTACATAAGTCGTAACCCCTAAATCAAAGGGAAATCGGAGCCATGGGGTGACAAAGTATGCATAAAACCTGTTAACTGTATGAGATTTTCAAAACCACTTATTTTATCAACTGTCATATAATGACACAATAACGACACTGAAGCGGTCGTGGCTCAGCGGTGCTTACGTGGTTGCGTCGATCACGCAGGTTAACTGACTACAGACACGGCCATAACTTGGATGGGCTTAAATATCAGTAAATATCACTAGATGGCAGTCGTCAAGCTATGTCGGAGGCGTTATAGGCAGCTTGGATGGACTGCTAGTCAAGTCCATCCAAGCTGTGATCGTATTTGAAGTCAGTTAACCTAAGTGATCGACGCGACCTCGTAAGGAGCGCTGAGCATGACTGCTTCAGTGCCGTTATTGTGTCATTAATCGGTCCGGTAGATTCAGACAGTCAGACTGACACACGGGTGATCATAAAAGGGTGCCATTTTTCCTTTTTGGTACGGAACCCATAAATTAAAAAATACACTTATATTATAACTTAAAAATATAAAATGCATTATATTAAAGAGGATATAATATGAAAGGTACACCTGACACATTCCCTCTAATAGCTTAAGTGTACTCGCCTATATACTAATATAAACCTACTTTTGAAAACAATATTTATAGGTTCAGTGTTAAGGTTATTTTGCTACAATAGTTTCTTGTTACATTACGTAATAAAATACCTAATGTAAGATATAATAAAAACGATGTCGGTACAATAACTCAAACTCAATATTAGATTTAAATTTTAATATGACCCACCCTGTTACAAATACGCATTCTTCGAGTAAATATCATTATTACCTACATTTTTCAATATTAGTAATGAAAAATAGGTACCTAGGTTCTTATAGGGATCAACAGATTTATGATAAGAAATAAAAAAATTAAGTTATAAGCAGTGGTTATAAATACTTTTAAATTTTTAATCATCGCGTCTCGGCGGCCGCGGTAAAGAAATCGGAGTTATTTGAGAAATAGTAGGCTTAGCTTAATTCGTCTATTTAAGGCAAGTTATCAGATTTTTCAATCATTTTTTTAAAACTGTCATCTACACTCGGCTTCAAAAAAATCGCACCTTTTAAGAAATCTATTTTAAACATCTTTCAATCGTATTTGTATTATGAAATATTGGTAATGTTCGGTATCATTTGAAAGGTAAGGAAACAGAATGCAAAAACAATAATTCATTCAATGTTTTTTTATTGGAACTGAGAAAAATTTACAAAACAATAAAAATCCTTAAAAACCCAAATGAAATCTGATTAATTTTTCAAAACAAAGTTGCTTAAAACTAACCTAAAACCTAGTGTTACCCCCCCCTAGCCCTAATGACGTCTTCCATGCGCTCCCTCATGGATCGCACCAACTTTAGGACCTCTTCTTGAGGGATTCTGTCCCATTCCTCAATAACGGCGTCTTGGAGCTCCTGAAGAGTCGCGGGAGCGGGATCACGGGATCTAACCTTGCGTTTCAGCTGGTCCCAGAGGTGCTCTATCGGGTTCAGATCTGGACTTCTCGCTGGCCACTGCATGACAGGGATCCCAACCTCTTGAAGGTAGCCCTGCACAATTCCAGCAGTGTGCGCGCGAGCGTTATCGTGCATTAATGTGAACCCGTCGCCAATAAATCCAGCATAGGGGACCACATGTTCTTCCAGGATCTCTGTGATGTACCGGTGAGCAGTCATCGACCCTTGCCCGCAAGCACCGCCGGTCCGAGAGACGCAAGAAAGTTCAGTTTTGCCGTCGGCAGATATGCCGCCCCAGAACATGCAGGAACCGCCCCCGTATTCTACCGTCTCTTGGATGCAGGCTTGGGCAAAACGTTCCCATTGTCTTCTGTATATTCTTTTGCGTCTATCGTTGCAGAAAAGGCACACTCTCGTTTCGTCTGAGAAGAGAACAGCTCTCCATTGGTCCAGGGTCCAATTGACGTGGGCGCGAGCAAATTGCAGGCGTGCTCGCCGATGCGCTGCGGTTAATTTTGGACCTGTGGCAGGTCTTCTAGCCACCATATTTCTCTCCTTTAGTCTTCTTCTAACTGTAGAGACACTCACGGCCCTTCTACGAACTGCTTGAAGCTGCTGTTGCAACTCAACAGCATTAGAGAACCGATTTCTCAAAGACTTCGATACGACGAATCGGTCATCTCTCGCAGAAGTGCAGCGATTTCTACCAGACCCACGCCTTCGGACAAAGCCACCGGTCTGCAGGAACCGCTGGTACACTCTTCGAACAGAAAAGCGACTCAAGTGCAATTGCCGAGCAACATCACACTGACGTAATCCTGATTGCAGTAGTGCGATAACTTGGGCGGCTTCAGCAGCAGTAGTGTCCATCTTCAAGGACGTTTTTCTGATGAAAGATATTCTTCTGTGTCTTCTTCGACTGTTGGTAGCAAATTTATCCCCCGATAAGCTGTATCGACCCTTTTATACCCAAAAAACAAAACAATACAAACAAAATTTGAAGAGGAGAATCAGTTCCATTGATATTCACAGTGACTTAAAGTGTCAAGCTTTTTCTTTAATCAAATGAAATGGATATTTTTTTAAAGAGTTTTTATAGGGCTCTCAAATGATACCAATATTGCTACGAATAACTGCTTGTCTTAAGGATTAACAGTGCTTGAAGCCTGTTTTTACGGACGTGCGATTTTTTTTACGAGTGTATTATACTTGAAACACTATTGTAACACCAATTCACATAAAAAAACTTCAGTTAGAAATTTTATTGTGGGCGAAAATTGGGACCATCCAATTTCCGCTACCATTCTGCTCAAAACGTTCTTTATTAAATTGAAGTATTTTTTCTATAAAACTCATTAAATTAGTAATTGGTTTTGATAACTAGAGACGACAAAAATTAAATAACTTCCTTAGGATATTTCTACCTTAACAACTTTGACGGCTTAGTTCAGGAAAAAAAAGCCCATTAAGTACTATTTTTTGAATATGATTCTGAAAGCTTAGAATCTCGTGCAGTTTTTAAAATTACCGAAGAGCATTGAAAACACCTTTTTGTATTTTTTATTTTATGCTGAAAGTTTAAATCTGAGTCGCTCAATCTAAAATTCTTGACTTTCTATCATAACTTTTGTTACTTACACTAATGTTACGAAGCTTATTATTTTATGCCTGAAAGTACAATTCATAATGATTATATGACATTAAAAAAATACCGGAAATTTGTAATAAATTCTTTAAAAAATAATATGAAATCCAACCCGGCCAAAAAATTAAAAAATCCTAAAAAAAATCATAACTCGAAAACTACCAAAAATCGCTGAACATACATGGGGATGATTTGGGTAGCCCTAGAGTTGTTCTATCTCTGGACTTCCGCTTGACCATACTTTTTGGGACACCCTGATATACATATATATATATATATATAGTTTATTTCAGACAATATGAGTCCATACATTATAAAAATTAAATTAATAAGTAATAAATATATATATAATTAAGTGAGTTGAAATTTAACTTGTCAAAAAGGCCTGTTCACGAAGCAGACTGTATTGTACCCAGCATCCTTGTCCAGTACCTAAAGATGGGGAAGGTTGTGAAGCATGATGTGAGTGCCGTAATTACTTGGTTGCCGGATGCAAACAATCTGCTCCTGAACCGGGCTATCCTGTGCCGGATCAGCGCGTCAAGCCCGGCCAGGCGTGCCTCCGCAAACATTTTCGAAGCAATATTATCGTGTCCAACTGCCTTCCGTGCGTTCATTTTCTTCAGCTCATCGGCAACTGCCTGCTCGGAAACGTACCATTCCATGCCGTCGGGGGGCGCCGCCTCACCCATCTCACCCGAGTGCGGCCCTGACTCAACTAGAAATTTATCCTTAAAAATATTAGCTATGCTTACATGATCAGAGATACCGTCGACATTGTCAGTTACTTTCTTTTTTGTATTTAGAACCTTAGAGGAGCATTTCCAGAATTCTTGGAATTTATTATCTTCACAAGCTCGTGACATTTGATCTAGTATAATTTGCTGCTGATGATTTTGACAAAATTTTAGCATGCTCTTAAAAATAGTACGAGATTCCTTCATGTTATCAAATTAGATAGAAACAAAAAATAAAGATTAGAATTTCGTGAAAAACTAAGGAAAGACCAGCCCTAGTAGCATGGCGACATATCTCGCGCGCGACGCGAGTTTTAAAAGCTTTTGTTCCGTTCTAATGCCAAGCTAATGAAAGAGACAGCCGAGCTGTTTTATCGCGTTTGGCGCGACAGACAGCTTTGTCTACGCCTCATGCTACCCGTGCTGGAAGAAACTATAGAGCGTTTCAACAAATAGTTCCTATGCCGTTATGTTGGCTCCCCTGTCTATCAACGACATCAACACGCGAAGACGCTTCTACCGATTTTGTTAGTGTGTGTCTGCGTTCTATGTAGTGTGTGTCTGAGTTCTATGTAGTGTGTGTGTGGAAAACATTGCTGCCAACATAACGGCATTGGAACTATTTGTTGAAACGCTCTATACAGGTGTAACAGAAAGGTGTGACAATACTTCAAGGTTGCTTTTACCCATCAAACTGAACAACTTTTGTTCTACAACTGTGTTGAAATCGCAAAATTTTTTTTGGACTTTTCATACAAATCGATCAGCTGGCGAACCAAGTTTGTATGAAAAGTCCAGAATTTTTTTTGCGATTTCAACAAAGTTGTAGAACAAAAGTTGTCAGTTTGATGGGTAAAAGCCAACCTTAAAGTATTGTCACACCTTTCTGTTACACCTGTATAAAATAAAGTGAACTTTCTGACAGCCAGCATTTTGAACGCTTTTAGAAAGCGTTCCAGAATACTTTGTGAGAATCAGTGAGAATAATTTGAGAGCAAGATAGCCTATTATAAATCTTTCAAGTGTGAAAGGGAAAGACAAGTTAGGTAAATCTTGCCCAATGATCTTGCCTTCTTCCGGAACGTAGCCTTTTTTTTTCAGAAGTTCGTTCTGAACACCTGCGAGATTATTTTTTTACAGTGATAGCAGGATAGTCTGTTATAAATCTTTTACGTGTGAAAGGGACAGATTATTGTCACATATTATTAGATGATTTTTCGAACGGCATCTTAAAAATTAAAAAGTCAAAACAACGCAAGAACGTGTAGATTTGGTGGCTGTTGCATTTTTCACAGATTTCTCATAATAAATAATGCCGAAACCTACAAAATTACATTCAAAAGGCAAGAGCGGCAAGCCAACGTCGCTGCAGAAACCAACTAAGGTCGATAAGGATTCCCCAGAAGACAAAGACCAGGATGAATCCATGGGACAATTTCAACTTGAGCTCTGTTGGTGTATTCAACAACTAGAACGGTCTTTGAACGAGAAAAAAGGAAATGAGAAACAATGTAAGCACCTTGTTTTAATATTTAATCGCTGCATTACATTTTAAAGAAATTTAAGTGGTTCAATTACAGTATTATTTGTATACAATGATCTAGCTGGTTTTATAACCTCACTTTGTTATAATTAGAATAAAATATCTTAGTTATCAATTAGTCTCCCAACAAGTGGGTCTTAAAATGAACATGGATAAGACGAAAATCATGTCAAACGTCCGTGTTACACCCACTCCTCTGAAGGTTGGAGACTCTACACTCGAAGTTGTTGACGAATATGTATACCTGGGACAAACAGTCCAGTTAGGTAGGTCCAACTTCGAGAAAGAGATCAATCGTCGAATCCAACTCGGCTGGGCAGCGTTCGGGAAGCTTCGCAATATCTTTACGTCCAAAATACCGCAGTCCCTCAAGACTAAAGTCTTTGACCAGTGTGTGTTGCCAGTGATGACATATGGATCCGAGACATGGTCGCTTACTATGGGCCTTATAAGAAGGCTCAAAGTCACCCAAAGGGCGATGGAGCGTGCTATGCTTGGTGTTTCCCTACGTGATCGAATCAGAAATGAGGAGATACGTAGGAGAACTAAAGTTACCGACATAGCTCTCAGAATCGCTAGACTTAAGTGGCAGTGGGCAGGGCACATAGCTCGTAGAACAGATGGCCGTTGGGGCAGTAAAGTTCTCGAATGGCGACCGCGCACCGGAAGGCGCAGTGTGGGCAGGCCCCCGACTCGGTGGACCGACGACCTGGTAAAGGTTGCAGGAAGCCGCTGGATGCGAGCCGCACAGGACCGGTCGGTGTGGAAATCCTTGGGGGAGGCCTTTGTCCAGCAGTGGACGTCTTTCGGCTGATAGATAGATAGATAGATCTTAGTTATGTTAATAACTTCAATCATTAATGAGTTTCAACTCATTTTCAATATTTCAGATTCTTTAATTCTTCTCATTTTAGTGACTGATTGATCTCAGTATAAAAAAAAAAACGAGTATTTTAGGACATTGGTAGCTTCCTAATACTTTTAGGAAGCTACCGTCTGCGTGGAATTTTGTATTTGTATGATGATGATATGTATGAGGTATTTTCCTCCCGGGCTCTCCTAATTACAAGTATAACTATCATTATATAAGGTGCTACTTTATTAGTGCCCGATATTTTAGTCAGTGCTTCTACTCCTGATTCTGATCAACTTTCCCCAAGAAACCCATAGTCAAATCGCAAAAAAATTTTTGGGCTCTTCATACTAATTTAGCCGCTCGGCTGATCGATTTGTATGAAGAGTCCAAAAAATTTTTTTCAATTTGACTATGGGTTTCTTAGGGAAAGTTGATCAGAATCAGGAGTAGAAGCACTGACTAAAATATCGGGCACTAATAAAGTAGCACCTTATATAGTTTTTTAATGGATATTCTTCATTATCATCATCTCAACTGCCTGCGTCTCCCATAGATTTTCATTTTTATTTTGTAACATGGTAAAATGCTGACTGTCCACCTGATGAGAAGTGACTACCCATGCCTCTAGGCATCTGTAACCTCAGCTATCAATGGTATTGATTCAGTTTTCACGATTAAACTTATTGAACAGGAATAAAATTAATTTAAGTGTTCTGTCGTTATTGATGTCAGCGCAGGATCGGTCCATGTGAAAATCCTTGGGGGAGGCCTTTGTCCAGCAGTGGACGTCCTTCGGCTGATGGTGCTGATGATGATAAAGTGTTCTGTCTTTTTCTTTCTATATTGAAAAGACTAGGACAGGATGCTTAAAGAGCATGGAGTCTAGTTGGCATACCTAAAGTTACCCCAGAGGAGCCCCACTATGGGAAAGTCCAATGATGGCGGCCAGTGATGAAACATGTGGCAATCGATAGAGAATTAAAATACAAACTAAAAATGTTCTTTGTTAAATTCTCGAAAACGGTATACTTTCGGAGATATTGAAGATTTTTGGTTAAAGAAAAAAAAGATAAAAATGCGATTTTCGATACGTTTTCTTCTTTCTTAGTATATAAATCTCAACTACATCCATCAGAATTATTTATTTGAACATTATATTTTTGTTACTTTTAACTTAAAAAGTTGTGATTCGTCACAATTCATTAGTAACCAACTCTTGTAAATCTGAAATAGGTAATAAGGTTGCAGGCTAACTACTAAGTCAAAAAGGATGATTTCTGAAATTAAAAAGATATTTCACATATAAACCAACTGCTTTATTTGAGTGACTGTACACACTAATAACAAAGAGGTACTTACTAAATATGTCACTACAGCATAATTCCTTTACTACCATTAATGTGAACAAAATGTAGTAATTAACAATTGAACTAACCTGTTAATTTATCACGGTATATTAATATTGCTAGGTGTGTATACAAACTAAACTTGCAGAGATAGCTGCACAATTGAATTAACTTGTATGAGGACAATGTACAGAAAGGTGAAATATAGCAATATAAGTGAAGAGGTTTTATTCTTTTTGATGATAAAACAACTACGCTCATAAAATAGGAATGTCATACATTTCTGATACCCATTCAAAGTTCGCCATTTTCTTCATTTTCGACGTCATGTCTAACAATAATTGTTTCTAAAAATGCTGCTGGTGGCAAAGGCAACGGGTTTTGGTTTCGAGCCCATCCCATGAACCATATCACACTCATGGTGTGGGAACAACATCCAAGGGTCCTTTTACCCACTATGCAGGAACAGTAGTGTGCTTCAATTTTTTCCCTTCCTTGCATGTTATTTAGTAAAATATAAACAAAATAATTGCGACGCCCCGCATGACGAGAAAGAATTTTAAACAATATGAATAAAAATAAATAACAATACTATCGTATAGAAATGCATCTCCTTTATGCGTGCCTGAAATGCCGCCTTTTCCCCCCTCAGCTCGTAACACCCCGCTGTCGTCCACGCGTCCAACTGGCCTCTAGTTTTAACGTTGATCTTAACCTATTCTGTGCCTTAAGAATAAATAATAATACTCATTAACCTATGCCTATGCACTATTGATGCATTAAACTGAATGTTTGTTACGTCCTTGTAATGATTTTCAACTTATTTAGTTAAAATAAAAGTATTTGTTGAAATAAGTCATACTGATTAAAGGCTGAGGTGGATATGCGTATCGAAAATGACATTTTTAACTTTATTTTTTTAAACGAACATGCTCAATATCTCCGAAAGTATACCGTTTTCGAGATTTTACCAAATAACATTTTTAGTTTGTATTTTGGTTCTCTATCGATTGCCATATGTTTCATCGCTGGCCGCCATGATTTGACTTTCCCATAGTGGGGCTCCTCTGGGTAAATTTAGGTATGCCAGACTCCATACAAATATATTCCATGCCCTTTAGTTTAGTTCTGTCAAATCAAATAATTTTAATCGTAAATACAGAATTGACACCAATGTTTTCCCCATCATAGAGAGGTAAGATGCTAATTATGGTGGCTGTATTACTCCAACTGGTACCTGTCTAAACACAAGACTCACCTAGCAGCAGGTATAGCTGAGATACCCTGAAGTGATAATACTGATAATTATCTTAACTAAAAAAACTGATACAAACATGGTGTTCAACACGCAGAATACTTAGTGCTATTTTTATTTGTGTTCAGTATTCTCACTATTGTAATGTAAAGTTATCATTTGTAAGTGAACATTTAAAGAGATCAAGTTAATGAATCAACATGGACAATTATCAAAGAAAACCCTTATCTTGATAATTTCTAACTCTGCCAAAGGTGCTCAGTACCACTAATGGTAGTAATCCTTCAAGATTCTGAGTTCGGACCCATGTGCATGTAGCAGATTCCTTTCACCTCACGAGATCATCAATATATTGGTGGAGATGGTCAAAATTGTCAAATTATCTTTCCTCTCTTCCCCGTGAATATTTTAACATTTAATTAATTTTAATTTAACTTTTTCAGTGCAAGAAGCTTGGAAGGTCCTAACAGTTCTGAAGAACAACAATCAGCCAATGATTAGAAAGAGACAACTAATGAGAACACATTTTGGCGACTACAGGGCAAAGATGGCTGCTGAGGAGAAAAAACTAGTTAAAAGTATGAAGAAAGTATAATATAAGTCAGTGCTTTAAGTTAGTATTAATTAGTGGGGTTTTAAAATATGTCTCACTATAAGCATTATACGAACAGGCAGCTCTGTTAACGCTTTAAGCTTCAAAAGGTTGCTTGAAAAAATATTTCAGTACAAATTGGCTGTCCATCCATTTGAAACATCTTAAACTCCATCTTTCATTGTATATTATATAAATATTTGTTTGATTACCTAAAACTAAGTTCTGAATTTTGTCTATGATTGAGAAAAAACTGCAGAAATGCTTTTTTGATTTCCAGTGGCCAGCAAAATGAAAATAACTGAATGTCCTGCCCAACCAAAAGCAACATTCTTGCGAAAATCTGCATTTTTGACTACAGGCGATAGTACATTCCGTTTTAACTTTAACTTATCTCCAGAACAAGTAGACGCTGGCAACACTGCCGAGGGTCAGTCTGGCAACCCCCCAACAAATTCATGTGCTGGCATCACTAATGCTAATGTTTCAAATTCTGGGGATGCTGCAATCCAAAAACCTAAAGAAGACTTAAAAAACAATTTCAAATTTACTTTTTCACAGTCACAGTTCAAATTTAATTTTAATCTAGATAATAGTTCGTAGATAAAGTAACTCTTAATAATAAAATATATTTTTATGATTAAGTTCTTATGTAAATTAAGAAAAATAAAATAAAGCATTCTTTCGAAAAAAAGCTTTTATTTTCATTTGCACAGTTTTTGATAACTGCCTTTATGTTTTGGAGTATCTCTTATCTTTTTAGCACATTCATAGTCACCAATGAAACTTTGTGAATTTGGAACTGAAAAACCAACAGGAAACTCCGATTTAGACTTGTAACGTCCCACATCCTTGGTATCGGCCCAAATGGCCACACCCAATAACTTATTTGTATTTGCATTAATGATAGCACCACCCTCCACGCCATGATATTTCAAGCAACTCGGATTTTTGTCAGTTTGTGAGGCGCTTTGGTTTAAATTTTCCAGGTACTGTTCAAGGGTGCAAGACATGTAACATGGGGCATCGAAACCTTGCACGTTGTGTTTATATAATATTTTCTCGCACAATTTGCGGCCGACTTTTACGTCTAGCTCGCTCAGTACGTAATCGGGACGATATGGTGTTTTGATTTTATGGAAGTACTGAAAAAAAGTTTTATTAAATAGATAAGTAGGTGTGGCGATAAAATAAAGTTTCACTGCGTCAGCGAAAAACGAATGAAATGAAATAAAAATATTTTTTAACATCCTGTATACGGGACGACTTTTCTATGTTGTTAACCAGTCACCGGCGGCGGCGAGCGTGGTCGCTGTCTTGTTCCGGTGTCTCCTACCCATCCCCAAAAATAGTTATTAGTCAAAGTAAAGAATACTAAATGTTAGTATTATTTGCGTTGTGGGGTGGGATGTATGAATGTATGACCTACTTAGCATATGACAGATCGGACATTTCAATTTAAACCCAAACCATCTTAGAACTTTGAGTACAAACGAAAAATGTGGTTCTTAGAGGGAGTTTCTATGGGCCTGACATTTTTCACTCGGTACCTACTTCACGAAACGACACAAAAACCTAAAATAAATTGTACAGCCACGCTGTGCATACTTTCTCACGATTCCGTTTACCGTCTGCTAGGGTCGTCATTGGCTCAATACACATGAAGACATTATTATTTTCTATTTATTTGGCTCTTTTTTTCATGTTATTGTTTTTTTTTCCTGCTTTTGTTGTGTTTTAAAGCGTTTTCATTCATTCATATAAGTAGTGTAAAAGAAATGATTATTAAAATCTGAAGTACGATTTTTTTTTGTCCATGATAATACTTCCTTACTTCTTGGTCACTCGTCGCCGGTGCCGCTCGCTCCTCTGTCGCTCGAAATAGAGATAGAGAGAGAGATAACCTTCGAAAAGCGTATACTGAACTGCAATATACTTCGAATAAAAAATATTTTCATTTTTCAAACGGAAATTGTACATTATTATTTCATTGTGTACCTGTACCAACCTTTTCTGCGGCATATCCCACCACTTTGAACTTATTTTTATCTGTCTCTTTAGACAAGTTCAAATCAGAGAACCACTGGAACTTCGCATCCTTGCGTTTGACACCATATAATTCGAGTTCTATGGTGTCCCATTTTTTGTTAAATCCCTTAGCGTTGACAACTATGATGCCTATGTCCTCATAGTATTGTCGAGTTGGATTTGATGGGGTAACGAAAGCTAAAGCAAATAATTTGCTTCCTTTATATTTTACGCTTGTGTATGCTACTTTTAGGCTGAAATAGTTGTTAGGGGTTTAGTTCTTAAGTTATATTTGTAGGGCAACTTTTGATCTGAGCACAGTAATTACGTGAGGAATGCTGATAAAAGATAGCCTATATAATATACAGGGTGTAACAGAAAACTTTAAAGGCTTGCTCTAAGTGCGCGCGTGGCATCATCACATCGTCAGATGTGTGGTGTGTGCGTGTGCGCGTGTGTGTCGCGCTTGCGAACGACGACGCTACACAATATCATTGTGATAGCTCCCTGGTTGATCCTGCCAGTAGTTATATGCTTGTCTCAAAGATTAAGCCATGCATGTCTCAGTGCAAGCCGTATTAATGCGATACCGCGAATGGCTCAATATATCAGTTTTGGTTCCTTAGATCTTACTCAGTTACTTGGATAACTGTGGTAATTCTAGAGCTAATACATGCAATCAGAGCTCTGACCAGTGATGGGATGAGTGCTTTTATTAGATCAAAACCAATCGACGGAGGGCCTCGCGTCCGAAGTCGTTAATTTTGATGAATCTGGATAACTTTTGCCGATCGCATGGTCCAGTACCGGCGACGCATCTTTCAAATGTCTGCCTTATCAACTTTCGATGGTAGTTTCTGCGACTACCATGGTTGTCACGGGTAACGGGGAACCAGGGTTCGATTCCGGAGAGGGAGCCTGAGAAACGGCTACCACATCCAAGGAAGGCAGCAGGCGCGCAAATTACCCACTCCCGGCACGGGGAGGTAGTGACGAAAAATAACGATACGGGACTCTTACGAGGCCTCGTAATCGGAATGAGTACACTTTAAATATTTTAACGAGGAACAATTGGAGGGCAAGTCTGGTGCCAGCAGCCGCGGTAATTCCAGCTCCAATAGCGTATACTAAAATTGTTGCGGTTAAAAAGCTCGTAGTTGCATTTGTGCGCCGCGCTGTCGGTGCGCCGATCCGCGGCGATACTGACACGTCTGCGGAGCATATCGTCGGTGAGCCGGGGTAATCCGGCAGTAAAACGCCGGTTCAATATCAAAATCCTATCGCGGTGCTCTTTATTGAGTGTCGAGGTGGGCCGACAATTTTACTTTGAGAAGCCGATTTTTTTTTGTTTCCTGAAAAAGTTTCTTGTGGATGGTTGTTCAGTTTCGTCTACTGAGCAAGCCCTTAAAGTTTTCGGAAACCTGTCCCTTACACCCTGTATATGTAGATCATGAATGCCTTGATATAGATTGAGGCATCAAGAGGAAACAAAAACATCGTTGTTGTCAAGCTGCCTGTAAGTCCTCGTGACATGGCTTCACGACTGCTATCTAGTGATAGCAATCGACACCAACGGCACAACATGCCTTGCAATGCACGGGACCGGCCGAAATAAATGCTAGTAACTGTAAAACCCTTTCAGGTCATATCCGGGACACACGGTCATTTGGCCCCAAACTAGGATTCTTTGTACTATGGGAACCAGAGACTGATATGCATACACATATATTTTAAATACATACAGATATAGATATAATACACCCAGATACAGAGCAAACAAATCTGCTCATCGCAGAAATGTTTGCCCTGGGTGGGGATCGAACCCACGACTCTCGGATCAGTAGTCAGGAACGCTAATCCATCGAGTCAGTTATGTGACCGTCTCATCAGTCAGTTATGTGACCGACAAAGGCCTCCCCAAGTATTTCTACACCGACATTTATTACATTTTTCATTTTTAACCGTATATGTGGTCATTTAACCTGCGTTATCTTAGCCAGGAACGCTTATGCTTAGAATAAAACAATATATGTAATTACGTCAGTATACACCGGGCAGCGGTTATGAAGAGAGCTTTGTCGACGCATATCGCAGTGCACATGTAGGGCTGCTCCCGTGTCCGCGAGTGTATGACTTTTGCGATCCACGGGTATTTGTCCTCGGACACCGGCGTCGCTTGGACTTGGTAGTTTTTTAGTGGGGGGAACACTAGAAAAAAAATGGCACTTTGTAAGAAATTGAAGAATACCACCAATTTTTGTTTTTGATCTTAAAATATACTCTATTAAAAATAAAAAAATATGGTGAAAAAAATTTTTTTGATACGTTTGATAGTTTCCGAGATATACTGAATTATTTAGGTAGGCAAGTGATGCGGGGTCACCGCACGCTGCTGTGACGTCACTCCACAACGGTCGCTCAGTGCGCGCACCGCTCCCTACCTGTATGTATGAAGTTTGCGTTGAAAATTTAATTATTTAAATATCAATTTAAAAATGACGAATCCAAAATCTAGTAAATCGTGCTCGTGTCAAAGTGCTTAAATACAACTACCAATATACCCGAAAAGTTATTTTTTACTGTTATATTTTTGAACCTTAAAGTCAAAAGAAATGGATGAAAAGTATGATCCATCCAGACCCAAAGCCAAAAGTTGTGTCTGTCACCTTTTCCTTATCTTATAACTTTTGCATAAACAATAATTTGGAACGAGTTGGTCAGGCACGAAATCTCGGCATTTTATTTGACGAAAACCTTAGCTTCGAAAGTTACGTAGTAGAAACTGTGCGCAACTGCTTTTTCCGTATCAAAGTATTGTATCGAATTCGTGATTTGCTTAACGTAAATATTCGTATAAATCTATGTGAGGCATTAGTCTTGTCTAAGTTAAATTACTGTATAACTGTATTTGGACCCTGCCTTTTATCTCGATCTCAGCGACTTTTACAACGGGTGCAAAATGCGTGTGCACGCTTTTGTTTTAATATTCCTCCGCGCACACACGTGACACCCTACTTTAATAACGCAAACCTTTTGAAAATGAAGGCTCGCCTCGAACTGCACTATGCGTGTATGTTGTTTGATATTATAAAGTACAAGCAACCTACATATTTATTAAATAAACTCCGCTGGCGATGTGAACTTCCACGCTATAAGGCTAGATGTTGTTCTTTTCCTCTGACTGTACCGCGTCACCGAACCACGGCATTCCGCAGCAGCTTCAAGTATTTCGCAACAAAATGTTGGAACAACATCCCTCCGCCACTGCGCGAAATCAAATCTAAATTTAAGTTTAGAAAGGAATATAAAACCCTTTTACTATCTCAACAAAAAATAAATTTATAATGTTCATACAAATAGGTAATGTAATGTCTAAATATATTTTTCTAACATTATCCGTTACAAAATAACTTTTAATAAGTACCTACTTATTTATTTAAATGACTTAGCATACCTATTTATTGGTGTGACTAAGATCTTATGTAATGTATGCTCCTAACTCATACCTATAAGCTGTCGCCTGCGATTTTTAGCTAACACCCAGTTTGTTTTGAGTGCAAAATATATATACAATTATGTTCCTAACTAATCATTTTGCTTAAATCAGTACAAAGTATCAGTAAACCCAAGAAGTTTGTTAATTAATAATTATTATTTCATTCATTGCTTTCAAAATACATTTAATTGTTCCACATTCCCTTCCTGTCGTTAATCTTATTGTTTTTTAATTTGATAGTAACCCATTTATTTTAAATATTTATAAATGATGTTTCCTATCGATTTGTTTTACACAGATATGTAGTAACAAAGCCAAGCTAAGTCGAAGATATCAGATATGGAAGTTTATATTAAAGTACCCTCGTTCAAGCAAGAAAATAAATTCGCTCTGATAAGCACCACAGGCATGTACACCTGCACAACTGATGTCACAACACTACACACTTTTCTTTATATTTTAACACTATGTAAATAAGGTTTTGACTGAAAATCAGTGTTGCAGTGATTATCATTGCAACAATATGCTGAGGCAAAACCTTTTTATTGGCGCAATACAGAAGATAAAACTGTAATACACATAATTAACTAGTTGTTTAGTAAGTTTATGTACTTAAATAATGCTGTTTGGTTTTCTGTATTTTGTCGATAAATAAACGTTTTCTATTCTATTCTATTCTATTCTAATAACGTCGTCGCCGTAGCTATTTCTAGCCAATCTAAAATAAAATAAATATGAGTTAACCTATACACATAAAAAATAAACACCGGACAAGTGCGAGTCTGACTCTCGCGCAGGCTTTGTCCACACCTACAAACAAACAATATTTTAAATTTTATCAACTTATTTTAAGATTTATAGATAACTTCTTAGACATTTTCCTGTAATTTATAAGCGAAGATCTATTTTCTGTATATATATTTGTTTAAGTTTTATGCCCAGCTTTCGGAAATAAGGAGTGAGGGGCATGGTAAAGGTGATGGTGTCAAAATCACTTATGTCATCAACTGTAATATAATGACACAATAACGACACTGAAGCGGTCATGGCTCAACGCTGCTTATGTGATCGCGTCGATCACGCAAGTTAACTGACTACAGACACGGTCACAACTTGGATGGGCTTAAATATCAGTAACTATCACTAGATGGCAGTCATCAAGCTATGTCGGAGGCGTTATAGGCAGCTTGGATGGACTGCTAGTCAAGTCCATCCAAGCTGTGACCGTGTTTGTAGTCAGTTAACCTGCGTGATCGACGCGACCGCGTAAGCAGCGCTGAGCCATGACCGCTTCAGTGTCGTTATTGTGTCATTATATTACAGTTGATGACATAAGTGATTTTGACACTATCACCTTTACCTTGCCCCACACTCCTTATTTCCGAAATATAAATATCATTATTACCTACATTTTTCAATACTTGTAATGAAAAGTAGGTATGTAGGTTCTTATAGGGATCAACAGATTTGTAATAAGAAAGAAAAAAAATAAGTTGTAAGTACTTTTGCATTTTTAATCATTGTGTCTCGGCGGCCGCGGTAAAGAAATCGGAGTTATTTGAGAAATAGTAGCAAATTTTTTTTTTGGACTTTTCATACAAATCGATCAGCTGGCGAACCAAGTTTGTATGAAAAGTCAAAAAATTTTTTTGCGATTTCAACAAAGTTGTAGAACAAAAGTTGTTCAGTTTGATGGGTAAAAGCCAACCTTGAAGTATTGTCACACACTTCTGTTACACCCTGTATATAGTTGCGGCACCGTAAAAAGGAGTGTAGCGGCTACGGCGTAGCTAAAATGTTAAGTCAGCGTATTCTTTGCTATGCGCTGGTTCGTGAGAGCTAGCCTAGCCAGTCGCCTGCAACACCCCGCACCGACAGGTCTCTCTTGTGTCTCTTTAGCATTTGAAGTTACTTGATTATACAGGTTGTTAAAAAAAGTGCGTTTGAAATTTTAAGGGGTTACTCAGAATCAAGTATAGAATCCAGGAAAAATATTGAAAAAATTCGCTCTTCAATTTTTTTTTGCAGTTTTCATACAAATTCTCGATTCACTATTTAGATTTAGTATGAGAATCTGAAAAAAATAATTGAAGAGCGGATTTTTTCAATATTTTTCCTGGGTTCTGTACTTGATTCTGAGTAACCCCTTAAAATTTCAAACGCACTTTTTTTAACACCCTGTATAAGTGTTAAATACCAAGTACTCTTTCTATTTATCGTAAGACAACGAATACCCAATATCCCAGTATAGAGTACACATAATTAGCTTGGCAAAGGAGGTTCATCGGAATCAATTTAATTCATATTAATTAAAGCGTAGTTAATAAAGCAGCTAGCCCGTTGGTCAAATGGTAATATTCTACAATCTAAGATACACATATTTCATAGATAATTAAAAAAAATACTCACTAGCAGTAAAATTATGACGAATACTGGTAATTTTCGGACCTGGCTTCTTTTTGGTTGTAGTTGATTTGTTCGTTGTTGTAGTTGATTTGCTCGTTTTTCTATTTGTCTGGTTTTTACGTGATGTTTTTGATGTTGGTGGTGACTTTTTAGTATTTCCATTATTGGGTTTGTTATTCTTTCCATTATTGGGTTTGTTATTCTTTCCATTATTGGGTTTGTTATTCTTTCCATTATTTGGTTTGTTATTCTTTCCATTATTGGGTTTGTTATTCTTTCCATTATTGGGTTTGTTATTCTTTCCATTATTAGGTTTGTTAGTCTTTCCATTATTAGGTTTGTTAGTCTTTCCATTATTAATCTTTCCATCATTAGATTTTTTTGTGTTCCTTCCCTTTCGAAATAACATGTTGTAAAATAGATCATTTTCTTCCGTATCGAGCTCTCCTTTTGTTGTGTGTAGTATTAAAATGAAAACTAATACAAGAAGTGTTAACAATACAATTTCACGCATATCGGTGGCAGGTAAGTGGAAAACGAGCAAGGAAACTCATTTTTTTTATTCATTTTTGTCGTTTAGATTTATAGCTGTTTTATGTTTTTTCGTATAGGTATCTATCGATTATACGGTAATACGTTTCCATAACATATAGGTATACTGCCCATATAAAAAAGGCAGCAAAGTATACGGAATCTCGAAAAAACTACGAAAAATCCACACGAGGCGCCTAAATTTTATCTTTGGACGTCACTCTCCCGGCCATCCTGTATACTACTGCTCAAAATAAAATAAGGGCCAGCAGGTTATTTTGCTGTATCATGTAAATAATAAAAGTTATATATTTTCTTTAAGTATTAATAAAATATATCTACGTTTTAATAAATAATGCTATTGTTTACAATTTAAGCGAATAAATATTTCAAATAATGCTCAGTAGAGGTCTAACAATGATGGTCTAATAATATAGGTAACAGAAAACCTGCTGGCCCTTATTTTCTTTTGAGCAGTATCTCACTATATAATATTATAAATGTGAAGATATGGATATTTGTTTGTTTGTTCCGCTTTCACGCTGAAACTACTGAACGGATTTGAATGAAATTTGGTAGGTAGATAGATAAAGCACTCGGCTAACACATAGGATACTTTTTATCCCGGAAAACTCGCAGGTTCCCGGAGGAATGGCTAAAAACTGAAATTTTCAACTCGCCACTAGATGGCGCTGCCTTACTGAAGTTAACGCTAGCTAGAAGCTAGTATTACATACTTTGCGGCTTTCTTTCGTATGAGTGTAGTGTGGTTTTGGTCTATAACCCTCTTTTGAGGGGTGATAAAACTAATTAATAAGCCTTCCTGAAAAGTTTTTTGGAGCTTCATATGCATGAAGCTCGACTATGTAGTCGACCAAAAATAATGTATTTTGATGCATGATTTCAATTTCACTTTTCGATTTTGGGCCCATTTTAAAAATTAAAATACATATTTTGGATTAAAAAAAATGTATGGCCGTACACTGCTGACACAAGTAAAATAATTTCCTCTCTTATACGCTCTTCTAGTCTAGTCAATTTAAAATTTCATACGTGACAATTAAGAATATATCATTTGAAAAAAATACTAAAGAATTTCTTACGAATATTTGATCAATTTTATTTTGATGTGTTATATTATTTTATTTTTTGATTTCCATAATAAATAATGATTGGGTAATTAACTCTTAAAGTAATAAAATTCACCTGAAGACAAAAAATGGACAGCTGGTGATTTAATACTTTAAATAAATCAATGACTTTTCTATTTTTTGCAACACTTTTTATTTATATAAATTTTACATGATTATTTTAATACTTTTTATTTATGTTAATAATAAAATCCTCGGTCCGATATACTGAGTAGATATATATTATATAAATTAATCGTATAAACGAGATTTACGCGACTTCACGAAACATTTTTTTTTTCATTATATTTCAAATATATTTATGGGTAATCAGAAAAATATGAATATATTTATCATCATATATTATTTAACATTACAGTTAAGCTATTTTACAGTGACACATACTTAATTAAAATAGCAAACCTGATTTACGCTAATTGGCCATAGTTATGCCATAACGATCCAACTGATTTAAAGTAAGTAAAGATATAATGTACTTTATGTCACTTATATAAAGTACATTATCCCTCGCTTACTTTAAACCAGTTGGATCTTTATGGCATAACTACGGCACATTATAATCGGCGACCCTAAACAATCTCATACTTTTCAGGGTGGAAGCTGATCTCCTGGGAATAGTCCACCGGCGACCCATCCTCTACCTGAACCACCTTAACAGCGCTTAACATCGCCATTGGTGTCTCAGAAGTCCAGGTCACGTTGAGAGGGAAAAAGTCGTTTGGAATGGCAGGTGTTACGCTGTAATAAGAATAATCAAATAAATAAAAGAATAATCAATAAATAATTTATTTAATACACAAAGTGTGAGAATTAAAGGAGAATGCTACGGAAGTATGAAACGCTCGTACCATATTGCGTCTTGAAAAAACCTTCTGAATTGGATAGGGGATAACATATTTAATTATTATACGAAAAATTACTATCATAGCTACTGTAACTCCAGAGCTTTTTCACTTTCATTTTATGTTTTGAGGTTATTTTTAAGTACTTTATCTACGCTCAGGCGTACACGAAATTCTTAGTTTTAACCAATCATTTGATAGCTAGTTTTAGTTAATTATGGTATGGTACAGTGATGCTAACGAGTAATATAAAGGAGCACCACAAACCGAACGCGGCACTGTATGTATATTGTAATGATGAAGTGCAGTCGACGAATAAAACGAAGTGCTTTAATATAGAAGAACGCTCACGCAAAAGCATCACTCACGCCTCGCACTCGTTCATGCAATTCCTAACGCATGCTTGGGCCTCCACACGTACGCCTCAAGCACACACATAGGCGCCTGTATCCAGCAGTGGACAGAGCAGGGCTAGCAACCGCTGGCATATTTCAGTAGAAGACTTAAGCCCAGCCAAACCACCTGGCCCGCCTACTACAGGGAGTCGTTGGCCGTGTACATTTTCGGCATATATTGGAGGCGCAACACTTCATCATATATACCGACCACAAACCACTACTGTACGCGTTCTCACAACGTCGCTAAAAGTTGCACAGCTGAACCAACTGACGATCATCTCGCAGTTTACTACGGAGATCGAGTACGTCAAAGGCGAAGACAACATCGTCGCGGACGCGATTTCCCACGTCGAGTCGACTTCGGTTCTTCTCTCAAATTGGAACCGACGCTAATTCCAGGCACGAATATTACCATCGCGTGCAACGTGTCGACGGGGCGGCCGCGGCCGAACCTGCCGGCGGCGCTGCTGCGCGCCGCGCACGCGCGCCTGCACGCGCTGAGCGACCCCGGCGGCCGCGCCTCCGCGCACTTCGTCGCTGACCGTTACGTGCGCTCCGGCGTGGCGCGCGACTGTCGAACCTGGGCTGTCACTGCCTCCACTGCCAGCGATGCAAGGTGACCGCACCGCTCGGTGAATTTTCCCTCCCATCTGGGAGATTCAGCCATGTCCACCTCGAAATCGTCAGCCCCCTGCTGCACTCTGAGGGCTACACCTATTGTCTCCCGACAATAAACCGGTTCTCGAGATGGCCCGAAGCGTGGCTCACGTCATCCATCACCGCCGAGGATGTTGGCGATACCTTCGTACGCGGCTGGATCGCGCGATTCGTCATGCCCATCACGGTCACCGTCGATCAAGGTTGCCAGTTTGAGTCAGCGCTATTCAACTGATTCCTCGACCTAGGCGCTACCAAATGCGTACGAACTACCAGCTACCACCCGCAAGCGAATGGAATGGTGGAGCGCTTCGACCGCCATCTGAAGGCTGCACTCATGTGCCACCGAGAAACCTGCCACAGAGCCCAACCTCTTGTGCTTCTTGGTATCAGATTGGCTCTCAAGGAGGACCTCAAATGCTCTGCTGCAGACCTCCTGTACGCTTACAGGGGAGCTCCTGGTACCTAGCGCTTTCACACAAAATGTAAGTGAGGACTTCGTGGCACACCTGGCCATGACCGACATGCATCCCGAAGTCGTTCGCTTTTAAGGACCTGGCAGACGCATCTCACGTTTTCCTTCGCGACGAACACTGTACACCGGCCCCTATAAAGTCCTCGGTCATTCTCTGAAGACTTTTACCTTAGATGTTTCACGTAATAAGGTACAGGTGAGCGTCGATTGGATCGAATGGAAGCCTGCACACATCGCTGCAGACCCCGAGCGAGGCGCGGTCTCACCGAGCGCACAGGCGCCCGCGACGCCCCCGGCCTCGCAATGCAACCACATGTCCAGGTCCTACGTCTGCCCCACCAACAGCTCACTCTGCACCAAATCCTCCCACCGTCACATGATCAGGTCAGGGTTAGATTTAAGGATATTTTAGATTTGTGACCTAGTTTTAATATATTTTTTTAAATTATTATTTCGTGTTCTCTAGTTTATAGTGTCTTGTATTTTATTCTATCATACAGCTACACTGTATTCCTTTCCGTGAGGGTGGGGAGGAGGGGGGATGTGGCGGCACACACTATTTGTATGAAAAAAATGTCAGATTTGCGACAAAAGCTGTCCTGTCAATGTCATCCACCTACCAAAAGATCGTAGTCAGACTGTAATTTGTGATTAACACTGCTTGAAACTTGACAAAACAATGAAACTATACTATACTAGGTATACTTTTTTAAATATCGTAAAGTGCAGCGGCGTAACATGACGTAACGGGGCGTGTGTGCGATGCCGATTTGCCACGTACTGTGTGGCATATGTGGATTTAAAAAATGCCGCTCCGCAACGTGACTATGGCCCTACGTTACGTCCAAACAAAAATTCTTGTACGTCTGGCAACCCTGGGACGCACCAATGTGATCAAGAATCAAATCTATAAAACATCGTCTGATAGTCAATCTTACCAGGAGTTGAAGAAGAGGGCGCGGGTATAGGAAAATGGTGGTGTAATGCGAAGACATCTCTTAGATTAAGAAGAAGAAATATGTGGATGAAGCATAAAAATCTCGATACAACCATAATGTAGTTTCGGAACACATTTTATGAATCCAGGGCCGCGTTCCGAGGGTGCACTTGACAGCAACCGCTTTGTACCCTCTCTTTCACACTTAGGCAATTTATATTATGCTATCCTGTTGTCAGAGTGAACGTTTGCTGTCAGAGTGTACAAAATGTAGGGGATATATCAAATTAAAATCTTTTTTCATACATTTCTTTCCTGCAGTTCGAATAGGTCAACAAAAAATTAAGTGTGCTTAATAAATTTAATTACGATTTTTGACAAATGTCTGGTTAAGACGCAACATGGTACGAAATCGGGCAATCTCCCCCTTTGAGCGCCACAGTGCCCTAAGGCCGACAACCGGATTCCGTGCCACACGCTCCAGGATTTGAGATTTTCATACACTTTTGTGGCGGTGGGGGCACGATTTTTGAAAGAGTAGTGTGGCGATCAATGAGTTAATATAATTAAACAAATGATATAGTCTATAGGTACATTCTAGATCAAGGAACGTCCCTTCTGCGTGAAGGTTAGGTGCTGCCCTCCCACTGGTGTTGGATCTTTAGAAGCAAATGGTCTACTTTCCCAAAATGGCTACTATTCCAAAACGACGAAATTCCTAAAAAGTCAATTTTCCCAAAATGACTACTTAATTTTGGGGGGAAAGTTGTCATTTTGCGAAAGTATTCATTTTAGGAAGGTAGACCACTTGCTACCGCAGTGGGGGTGAGGGCGATATAACACACTCACGTGAACTCCAAGCTGCCAGTTTTCTGATCGGCGCTGATGAAGGGTAAGCGAGCACTCTTGCATTAGACGCAAATAATCTACTTTCTCATTATGACCTATTTCCCAACATGACTAATTTCCCAAAAAGTCCACTTTCCCAAAATGACGAGCTTTTTGCGCCCAAAAAATTGAAATCATTTTGCGAAAGTGTTTATTTTGGTATGGTAGACTACCTGCTACTACGGTGGGGAACAATGGTGGGCAATATACTTACGTGAACTCGAAGCTACCCGTCTTCTAGTCGGCGCTGATGATGGGTATAATCCAGATGAGCGAGCGCCCCTTCTTTAGTCGCAAATAGTCTACTTTCTCATAATGTTCATTTCTCAAAATGACGACTTTCCCAAAACGATAACTTTCCCAACATGACTAATTACCCAAAATGTCAACTTTCCCAAGTAGCCATTTTGCGAAAGTGATTATTTACACTCACGTGAACTCCAAGCTGCCAGTCTTCTGGTCGGCGCAAATGATGGGTATGCTTCAGATAACCGAGCGACCTTTCTGCGTGAAGGTACCCCTCCCACTGATGTACTATCTTTAGTAGCAGCTTGTCTACTTTCCCAATATGACTTTCCAACATGACAACTTTCCCAAAATTACTACATACTCTTAGGCCAAATAAGTAGTCATTTTGCGAATGTTGTTACATATTTTGTGATAGTAGACCACCTGCTAACACGATAGGGGCGATGTAATCTATCTCTCTATACTCACGTGAACTCCAAGCTACCAGTTTTCTGGTCGGCGCTGATGATGGGTATACTCCAGATGAGAGAGCGACCTTTCTGAGTGTAGGTGCTACCTTCCCAATGGTGGACTATCTCTAAAGTTTGTTATTATGACTCCTTTCCCAAAACTACAACTTTCTCACCATTACTAATTTCCCAAAATGTCAACTTTCTCAAACTGACCCAGTAGTCATTTTGCGAAAGTACTAAGTATTTACACTCACGTGAACTCCAAGCTGCCAGTTTTCTGGTTGGCAATGATGATGGGTATGCTCCAGATGAGCGAACGCCCCTTCTTTAGTCACAAATAGTCTACTTTCTCATAATGGTCTACTTTCTCAAAATAACGACAACTTTCCCAACATGACTAATTTACAAAAATGTCAACTTTCCTAAGTAGCCATTTTGCTAAAGTGATTATTTATACTCACGTGAACTCCAAGCTTCCAGTTTTCTGTTCGGCGCTAATGATGGGTATACTCCAGATAAGGGAACGTCCCTTCTGCGTGTAGGTGCTGCCTTCCCACTGGTGGACCACCACGCTGCTGTTGCCGCTCCTGTAGGTCGCATTGCAGTTGTAGGTTTCTTTCTTTTAATATAATAATTATAATAATATCTGGGACAAATCACACACGGTCATCTGGCCCCAAACTAGGATTCCCTGTATCTTGGGAACCAGAGACTGATATACATACACATATACTTTTAAATACATACATATATAGATATAATACACCCAGACTCAGAGCAAACAATTCTGCTCATCACAGAAAAGTTTGCCTGTGTGGGGATCGAACCCACAACTCTCGGATCAGAGTCAGTATATAAATAAATAAATCGTTTATTTAGTCTGTCTATATGTATAATCATTATGTATTCTATAGTTATTTTCAACCTGTCACACATACACACACACATTTACAAAAACTTAATTACAAAAACATGTAAGGACAACACTAATATACCGGGTGTCATTTAAATATCTGCACTATTTTACCTAACACCCTGTATACTTAACAAATATGTTTTTAAAACCAAAAACATTCGTATTTTTTTTTTGTTTTATAGCCATAAAAATTTGTTATTTTCGAAAAATAATGAGTAAAGTATTATACAACCATTTCCATTGCTTCGGTAATTAGTGTATGCTTTGTAATATGTAGTGATTGATGCTTTTCGTTGACAGACTACCTAGAGTATCCTTGTGTGCATTAATATTTCATACAAACGAAAAACGTACATACCTAATTCCCTTAAGAACCTATACAGGTATGATGATTCTCCAAAAAAAAAACTCTTAACATTTCTTTTTTTTACTTGACATTGGGCAAAACCACTCTTCATAGATGCGGAATGCCAAATAGAGAAGAAGAATATTATGTTAAGGAACTCACGGCAGCGGGATGGTGATGTTGACATCGGTCAGGGTGAGATGGGTTTGCTCCAACTCGTACTCAATGTTAACATCGCAGCCGCCGCCCGCCGCCTCCGAAGGCCAGCAGTTCACTGTTCAGACAGGGACGAATGTACTACAGTTATCATTATTAGACAAAATGCGACCGGGACGAATGTACTAGACATACAATATCATCATCATCAGGTAAAAGATGTCCACTGTTGGACTATTACCTATTGCATTTATAATTTACCATGAAAAAGTAAATGATATTGCTGTGACAATATTACAGACAGTTCTGTGACAACATCGCCTGCCTACGCTACGTCTTCGGGTGCGCGGTCGCCACTCGAGAACTTTGATGCCTCTGTTCTACAATTACAAAGGTGATTTATTTGTTTATTCAAATGCGGCTCGTACTCCTGAAACTGAACCACTTTCTCAAAGGAATCGATAAAATCGGAGCACGTTTCCAGTGATTGTTTTTATGATATTACCCTGAAAACGTTATTAATATTATTGACATTTCTGTGACAACATAGCAAACATTTGTCTAACAAAATTACAGACATTTCTGTGACAACACCACATAAATTTTCATGAAATTACTGTGACAATATTATAGATATTTCTGTGAAAACATCGCAGACATTTCTATGACAAGACCACCGAAATTTGCATAGCATTTCTGTGAAAACATCACCGAAATTTTCGTTGTATTGCCGTGACAATATTACAGACATTTTTGTGACAATATCCCGACATTTTGTCACAATATCCCCGACATTTTTGGAACAACATTACCGACATTTTGTGACTACACCGCCGAAACTTTTGTGACAACACCATCGACATTTCCGTGACAACTTTTCACCTGTCACACATATGTCTCACCTGACAGAAGCGCAGTGGCATCGCCGGAGGCCGCTAGACGCCACTTTAATACTCCCACGTCGCTGTTCATAGGGAACGGCCGGGCGGGCTGCTTCAGACCGATGACTAGCTCGTGTGACAATTGTCATCTGTCACACTTATGTCTCACCTGACAGAGGCGCAGTGGCGTCCCCGGAGGCGGCTAGACGCCACTTCAACACTCCAACGTCGCTGTTCATAGGAAACGGCCGGGCGGGCTGCTTCAGACCGATGACTAGCTCGTGTGACAATTGTCATCTGTCACACTTATGTCTCACCTGACAGAGGCGCAGTGGCGTCCCCGGAGGCGGCTAGACGCCACTTCAACACTCCAACGTCGCTGTTCATAGGGAACGGGCGGGCGGGTTGTTTTAATCCAATGACGCCACGCGAACGGAACGCCTCTTTGTCCACGTTGGGATGTGTCTTAATGAGAAAAGAATGATAAAAAAATTGAATATTTTTGAAGTTGTTATGTATTGTTTTCTTTAAATATTTATAGTTTAGACAGAGTGTTAAAAAAATCGCACTTTTTTAACACCACGTATTGATTTGTAAAGTATGATTACATGCTTTTTGAATGTCACTTATGTAGGTACGGTACATGTATTTTATGTTTTGTGCAATACGGTATTTGACTAGTAGTCATTTGAGTGACTTTTTATCAACTGTTAAAACGTCATTTTGTTCTGAAATTGTTTGCTTTACAAGCATGTGACGTCACAGTCTTTGACGAACTTATTACGTGTTTTTAATTAATATAAAATTCTAAATGGATGAAAACAGCAATCAAGTAAGTTATTTTTGCAATTTTAGGAGAAATGCTATTTAGTGAATAATATTTTACAATTTATTATTGGTACTGTCAAATACCCCATAAAGCAAATGTGAAAGTTCGAATGTTTGATATTTAATTACGCAAAAACGTCTCAACAGATTTGACAAAATTTGGCAAACTGATAGTTTATATAACCTGGATTCAAACATAGCTACTTTCTATCCCAATAAATGATAATTCAGAAGTCCACGCAGACTAAGTCGCGGGCAGAAGCTAATAATTTAATAACATAAAAATTAAAAATAATCACCTGTAACTGTAGCGATCTTGTATCCTTGTTATCAACGTGGACCTGGATACGGCCGTATTGCTCGTTGCTTATGCGCAGGGTCAGCAGACCTAGTCACGATCGAACACCATTCAATTTCTATAGTAACTTGCGAGACTCACGTCGTTAGCGACATAATACGATCTTATACAGGGTGTTAAAAATTCTAAACTTGATTCTGAGTAACCCCTTAAAATTTCAAACATACTTTTTAACATCCTGTATAAAGTAACTATACAGCAAAAGAAGGGCCACACTGCGTTGCGGCGATGTACCGAAATGATTTCGCCGCATGAAAAATCGTGTTAAAATTAAAAAGCGTAGTTGTTATTCAACTGTTTTTTTTTGGTTTTCAAAAAGTATGACATACATTTGCTAATTTTTTTTTTTTAATATGATAGGATAAACGAGCAGACGGATCACCTGATGGTAAGCGATTACCGCCGCCCATAGACACCCGCAACACCAGAGGAGTCACGAGTGCGTTGCCGGCCTTGTAGAGTTTGTCATTGTAGAGTTGTGTTGATGAGTATGTTTATTCACGAGTTTGTGATTCGAACTACTACTATGAAACGAAATATAAAATGAAACATTTTGACATGTTTATTATTGTGAAGCAATAATTTCTTAGTTATGTAATACACCATAAAACCCTCTATCTGGGGATCTTCAAGGCGAGAGTGAATAGGCATTATTTGAGTTTGCGTGTACCATCTCGACTACATCGTCACTTTCAATCAAGTGAGACACTTTTTATTGAAAAAAAAAATGTTAGGAATATTCATAATAAAAACCTTGCAGCAATCATGCTTAAATATCGATAAAATATTGAAAATTAGATATTTACCTGACAACTCAAAGCTCTGTATATCCCCGTCGCGACCGGCCGTCATATTCAACTTCTCTTCAAACCTCAAGTGGACACTGCGGCAAAAAATTAAAATAGGATGATATATCATTTATTGTCAAAAACTGAGTAAAATAAAGTACGGAACGTTTTTTAAAAAATGCACATGTGACAACAATCATAGATTTTCATGTTTTTCTGTTGTTTCAATAAAAGAGGTACCTATACTAAAATTTGTTAATTAAATTGTTGATGCAATTTCTCGTTCCATACAAAATTCTTGTTTCCATACAAACTTCTTGTTTCCATACAAGCTATTTCCTGTTTCCATACAGTTTTTGCACTTTGCTATAGCCAATTTAGCCTTTACTACTCACTCCTTATGGTTGACATTAGCGACGGCCTCCGGCTTCGCTTGCACCGCGGAAGCATTGGAAGTCACCGTATCGCCTTCACTCCTCAGTTGGGAACCGAAAGACTCCGCGTCAGCCCCGCGCTATTTCTCCTCCCATACAACATTCTTTTTCAACCGACTTCAAAAAAAGGAGGAGGTTCTCAATTCGTCGGAATCTTCTCGAAGACGCCTGAACCGATTTCAAAAATTCTTTTTTTGTTTGAAAGGGTATACTTCACAGGTGGTCCCATATTAATTTTATCGAAATCGATTCAGCGGTTTTTGAGAAAATCAACAAAAACATAGCAAAATTGGAGTTGCTACGATTGAAGTCGGTTGTTTTTAACGTATTCAGCGTGGTCATTCCATACAAAACTTCTTGTTTCCATACAACCTATTTCCTGTTTCCATACAACCTATTTTCTGTTTCCATACAACCTATTTCTTGTTTCCATACAATTCTCGCACTTTATTTAGCCTTTACTACTCACTCTTTATGGTTGACGTTAGCGACGGCCTCCGGCTTCGCTTGCACCGCGGAAGTATTGGAAGTCACCGTGTCGCCTTCACTCCTCAGTTGGGATACGAAAGACTCCGCGTCAGCCCCGCGCTATTTCTCCTTCCATACAACATTCTTTTTTCCATACAAAACTTCTTATTTCCATACAAGTTTCCATACAACCTATTTCTTGTTTCCATACAACCTATTTATTGTTTCCATACTATTTCTTGTTTCCATACAATTCTCGCACTTGATTTAGCCTTTACTACTCACTCCTTATGGTTGACATTAGCGACGGCCTCCGGCTTCGCTTGCACCGCGGAAGTGTTGGAAGTCACCGTATCGCCCTCACTCCTCAGTTGGGACACGAAAGACTCCGCGTCTGCCCCGCGAGAGCCCAGTTTCATGGCCGAACGGGTCACTGGACGACTGTTGGAAATAATCAAAATTAAAATATACACATTCTTTATAATCGTCATTTTTTTCTACCTAGTACAAATTTCCTACCACTCGGAACTTGTACACCCTACAGAATGGGATCATCCTCATCATCAGCCGAAAGACGTCTACTGCTGAACAAAGGCCTCCCCCAAGGATTTCCACACCGACCGGTCCTGTGCGGCTCGCATCCAGCGGCTTCCCGCAACCTTCACCGCAGAATGGGATATCGTTTTAATTTCAATATGTCTTGAAAGAGACTTACAGACTACATATACGGTATGAGGGTAAATTTAGGAAGGTAAAAAGGATCAAATCTGTGCGAATTTTGTATAACGCTTTTGCTTCAAAGCCGAACGGGTCACTGGACGACTGCTGGGAAGAATCGGAGAGATTTAATTTGAAACATGTCTTGAGACCTCTACTATACATTAAGCTGTGGAATGAGCTTCCACCCGAGTTTTCCTTGAGGTCTCCAGTATGGGGCTCTTCAAGAAGGGATTGCAAAGGTTTCTGAAGATTCGGCAAAGCATAAGCAGCGATATAAGTAAAATAGTGTATAATTATCGTATTTATCTCATTGTGTTAACTATCTAAAACTGCTTTCCATCTGGTGGGCCGTCAGCCTTTTGCCACCTGACACAATAATAAATAATAATAATAAGAACTCACGTGTCGCGAGCGGGCGGCGGGTTGATCTTCTCGGCGACGGGCTCGGATGATGCCGAAGACATTGACGAGCTTCCGAAGCCGCCGCTGCTGCCTGCCACGATATAGGGAAGCAGGGTTGCATTTCAATTAAAAGTGTTTGTTTGTAATCTCTTTATTGCACAAAATATAAATTTTACAGAACAATATTGTTTATAAAAATAACAGATTGTTACAAAGGCAGACTTATCCCTGGAAGGGATATTTTCCATTCAACCTAAAAGGAAATTACAAAAGACATATGGCATGTTCTGCACACTAAACAATTACAAAAAATATATAAAGAATAACCGTTTGTGCCCGTAACATCCTTTCTTAAAATATCCAAATCTCATAACATCAGTTTCTTAAAATATCCAAATCCCATAACATCCGTTTCTTAAAATATCCAAATCCCATAACATCCGTTTCTTGAAATATCCAAATCCCATAAAATAACGACATATGGCATGTTCTGCACATACTAAACAATTACAAAAAATAAAATAAAAAAATAGACAACACAAGTGTACTGTCAACAGTCAAAGGAAACCGGAAATGTAGTCTGCGTGTTGAATAAATGTTTGAATTGGAAAATATTTTAAATTGACTTTTTTATTGAAAATCGATGTGAAGTAAAGTGAAAAGAGATAAGCGAGTGTTTGGGAGAATCTTTAATAAAAAAAATAGAAATGCGAAACTATGGATGTTTGTTTATTAGTTTGTTTGTTCCGCTTTCACGCCGAAACTAATGGACGGATTTGGGTGAAATTTGGTAGGTAGATAGATTAAATACTGGATTAACACATAGGCTACTTTTTGTTCCTGGAAAATGTATAGTTCCCGTAGGAAGCATATTATATAATTTTGGCGTTTACGGTGTTCTTCTTCAAAACTAAGGTTTTTCCCACATTTATTCAAATCTTAGGTCACTAGCTAGAGTAAGAGATTTGCTTTTTAAACATTATATATTGTTCACTTATTGATTTAATTATGTCTTTTATTATTTTATTCTTTTTTATCTTTTTTTTTTTATGTTTTCCAAATAAAATGAGACTATCGAACGGTCAAAAGCACTCACCGAAGGACATCTGAGAGCGCGGCGCGGCGCCTCTCTTGGCCGCTTCCAGTCGCTCCCGCTGCAACTCTTTGGCGCGCTCGCGCATGCGGTTGGCGGCTTCGCGCTCTTGCGTCTTCGGAGTTTGGTTAGTCGTGACGTCATTGAAATACACGATACACAATTACACATACATACAGGGCTCGAAATTTTAAAGATAATTATTTACTTTGATAATTATTAATTGGATTCGAGATCGCTCTCTTTGCAACTCCTTGGCGAGCGTGCTCTAGCGTCTTCGAACGGATAGTCGGTCAGTCGTGACGTCATCACAATATACCATACTTTTAGGTGGCATACAGCCTTCCGATAAAATAGTGCCCACTAGATCAGCCACTTTTAAACTAACCAAGAGTTGCACGAAATATGACAATATACTGAAAGGGTTACAAACATATACCACAAAAATAATCATGGAACTTTTACATTAGAAAGTAAAAGTGAATAAAATCGAAAGTTTATAAAAATAATTCATTACAAAGAAAATTGTTATTTATACTGATTGCTTAAAATATTCGTTTAGGATTCGTGTACCCACTGCTATGCTCCAGGCCAGCAGGACTTTCAAGTGCTTGCAAGTTGATTTAAATATTCTTTTTAAGTTAATTTCTAGTACTCATGTCCCCACTGTCGTATTTAAATTAAAATCTTATTTAAGAACCTTATATTAACTGTTTGGAGACTGAAATATTTTAGATTTAAAATAAAACAGTCAGCAGAATATCCAATTTAACTCTTAACTATGAAAGATCGTAGGCCTGGTTTACAGTATAATTGTTTCAAACATTTGCATATCAATAAAATATTTTACATACCTGTCTAACAGCTTGGTAGATCTTTTCTTCATGAGAATCCATCTCAACGAACGAACGAACCTGCAAATGATATTTATTGAAATATCAAAACAACCGCAGGCCTAAACACTTAAAAATACTTTAAAATAAGTAGATACTAAATAAACGTTTTGATTTTTACTTTAACATAGGCTTAAGCGACCCTCTGCCACTTTTAATCTGATGAGGCTTGCTGGAAGCCGCTGGAAGTGTGTGACTAAGAATCGTGCTGATATACATCTATGGGGGATTATGCAGGGTCCGACTGGGCGGCTACCACTGCTGGCTCTGTACCTGCCGCCGGCAGCGCGCTGTGTGCCGGCGGTGGCGCGAGATAGCCAGCGCAATTACCGGCATAAGAGGCATTCCATCTTGGACCTCAAAGATCGGCAAACAATACTGGGGTTACAGATGCTCATAGGCGGCGGTAGCCACTTTCCATCAGGTGGGCTATTAGCCTTTTGCCACCACTCACAATAAAAAAGGCTTATGTTCAGTAGTGAACTCATCCGAATGATATGATGACTGTAACCATTTAGCCAGGTAACAGAGACTGTTCTACACTCTTGCAATGTGATTCAAATTCATCAAGTTACTTGCGCAAAAAGTTTTGTGCATATAATTCTGCAAGCCTAAATGAAACAGAAGGCTTGCTTACTGCTTAGTATACTGTGTACAATATAATTTTAGCATCTAGAAAACAGGGTTCGAAAATATCCGATATTTATAATAAATATCAAAATATCAGATATTTTTGATATATATCCGATATTTTCGATATCTTTGATATTTTTGATATTTATCAAAATTACATACTAATTTCAATTTCTTACTTTAATACATGATTTTCGAAATAGCTTAATTTAAAATGTAGGTATATGTTTGATAATTTGAAGATTTTTATTCAAATAACATTCAAATTTTATACTCTGATATGTTTTTTCGAAATAACTGAATCTAAAATGTATATTTTATTTTTGTAAATTTGAAGATAGTTAATTAAACTAAACTCATTTATTTATTATTGTGATAATCATATCTTTATTCTTTGCATTTGACACATTCATTCGTAAGAAGCAGCTCTTAGAAGCTAGAAAAATATAAATATCAATATTGATATATATCAAGCATAAATATAAATTGATATATATCATGATATATATCCGATATATATCAATTGATATATATCATGCGAACCCTGGTTTAAATATTAATAAATTTTACTTTAAAATATAAGATGTTGAGTTAATGATAAATGCCACAAAGCTATGTCAGGTCACTGTAACCGTTGCCCGGTCGTTGAAAATGTGTACGTACCTGAGCTAAATTAACACTCTCCCTATACCCGAGAGCGACAATCTCATCAAATGCAAAGATCAGGTTGAACGCTTGATTCAGCACCTCTGACTCGGTCAGCTGAGTACAGTACTCTGGTACCTGAAAAAAGTAATTTATATTATGTACTTACTGTGGAAAGCCCCTTGGGAACACATAAACAATCTGTTGCATCATAATTATGTATAACTACTAAATACACAAATGACGTTTTGTACACATATAAATGTGTGTTTGTCACTGGCATGGCTTGCACTAACCACCTGGCACCAGGCATTACCCGCTGGGGACTCTCTAAACAGTCAGTTTTTCTGCTTAAAAGCATATTACTTTGTCTCAAAACTATGAATCAGATATTTTTTTATCAAGAATGAGTTTAAGAATAGATGACAAAAATGTTATGGACATACCACTCTACTAAACAGACGGAGTGTCTCCAAGTCCTCGAGGATGTTGCTGGCTTTTGTGGTGATGAGCAGCATGTAAAGCTTGTCCAGAGGTTGGTATACATATCTAAAATTAAAATATAGATTGTAGTATAGATGGCCTAGTAAAATGTGTTAGAGGTAGTCTCTTTGGACCCATTGTTTCTTCTCTCTCCGCAAACAGGTTCGAAACGGCGGGTATACGAGTTCAGAGTGGTGGGAACCTTGAACTAGGTAGACAAAAGAATGACCTTGGAAATGTGTACACTGCTATCTACTTTGAATAGTTTCATTTCCTTTCATTTCTGTAGCAAAAAAACAGGGAACGTTGTTTAGATGTATGTCTGTTATTTGGCTGAGCTTGAGGTTTAGACAGTTCGATGGATACTGAAATGCAAGTCAAGTTTTTTAGCAGACAAGTTTTTTATTTTCGAATAATGACCCATAAAAATGAACTATAGTACGTACAGTTTAAATTGACACGTCCACATGTGCCATTGCAAAAGGCTTTAACTTTTATTAAGGTACATTTTCAATTACCTGACTGACTCAGTCTCCACAAAGGTGTGCTGTCTTCCACCTGTCATGAGCTTGGGAAACGCAGCCAGCAGCCCCTCAATACGTGCCTTGGTCATCTCCACGAACTGTCGGGAGACTATCGCTGAAAAATGTATAAATAAATAAGAAAAAGTTATGTTTTGGTAACGCACTTCTTTCGGTTATTATTTACAGCAAGTATGAAGTGAACTATAATGGATAATGAGTTCTTATTACCTTTCCCTGATTTTGTACATACTGTAGCCGCTATAAGCACCTGAAAAGTAAGAGAAATACGATTGTAAAAACGAAAACAATTGCTTGCAAATACGGCTTAGCATATTTTGTAGTCACTTTACAGGCAAACGAACAAAAACTATACACTAATAATTGACGGACACTAAGAAACTGTAAGTAATTATCAGAAATCGTGATTACCATGTTGAATTAGCTACAATTTTGCAAAATTCTCATGAAAAACTTTGAAAAATTTCGAGTTTTGACAACACACCGCAATGAAAGAATAACGTGACGTGTAAATTTTGGTGTTGCCATTTACGTATTTTCTAATTTAACCGGTTTTATGAAAATAACCGGTAATTAGAAAAAAACAATAATAGTCAATGAAAACAGACTGACACGAAATACTGACGAATGAAATGTCAAAAGTCAAACAAAATTATCTGTGGTGGATTCAATGTGGATAATTTTTGTGTTCATTTTTCTTAAAAAATCACCGATTTCACGTATAACTACCGTGTAATTAGAATAATAAGTTTTAGCCTTTATCAATATTGTGCCAATAATGAAGCTAATTATTTGATTTGGTGGCCAAATTCTATGGAAAAGACGTGTACTTTCGTGAATTCATCTGAGCGTAGTAAGTATTATTTTTCTATTGTTATTTTACGCTTTTGTTAGCGGAAGCGGCTCGCGGGTCACATGCTTGACCGCACGCGTGCGTAGAGACCGATATTATCGCTATTATTTTCGCTAATGGTCACCGTTTCATTAGCATACAATCGCATCGTGTTTCTTGTTTTCAACGGGCAGCCCATATCGATAGGATAAAGACTACCTACCTTTGAATCAGACGATCACAGATCATCCTTACTGCAGTAGTATGTCTCTATCGTTTGAAGCAGGTATTAGTGTTTTGAATAACTTCTTCAATAAACATATGTATGTGACAAGAAGTCTGCTGTTTATTATGGATCAAACATCCCTCATAGACAGTGATGACGAGGTACAATTCTTTGTTACTATTTATTTCCAAACTCGGTCAGACTCTGCACCATTTTTGGTCACCAACGAAATTAATTGCAAATACCTAAAATGCGGCTAACTTATGGCTTCCGTAATTTTGTGGACAAATAGTAAATAGGGTAAATTATTCCCAGTCCACAGTTGACAAGTATGTGTAGCCATGAAGAGGTTATGTAAGTGCAGCGGGAACACAGCACCGGTCCTGGATGACTGCGGGCTCTGTTCCGAAGGATTGCCACTCTTAACATCCGACGAGGAAATCCACGCTAGCGCATATGTAAGATAGTTGTGTTATTTGTACTAGTCCGCACATCCTGATATTTGTTTGCACAAATAGTGTTAGCCAAAGTGATAAAACAGAAAAAAAATTCTCAATTCTTTCACAAAAAATGACTAAGCCATGCCTCCATGCAAAATTAATGAACAAGTAGGTAAAACATGTTCAATGTAATAAATCTTATATTACTTTGGACTCATTTATTTTTCAAAAATATATTTGAATATTTCATTCACTTTATTTTAAAGAGATGAACTTTGATAAACTTTTGGAATTCGCCACTGCAATTTCAAGTGCTCCATCAGTTAATATGTTTTTAAAAATTACCTTGATATACTTTTCAAAGAAACAACTGAAGATCACTGCATATATCAATATATGTTCCAGTAAAATTAGAAACAAATAAATCATTGCAAAAATAGGTATTTTATAATACAGATTTTATGAGTTTATAAGAAGTTTATGATTAGTTTTCTTATGAGAGCCGTGTAAAAAACTATCTGTAAAACCAAAACAGATGAATGTATGGACAAACACTTAGGTTAAGTTGTCTAGTGCCATTGTAATTAGGAACGGTGTTGCCTCAGTTTTATTTGCAGTGTTAACACAGTATTTTCCAATAATCTAGAATTTTGCAATGGTACGGTTTTTGCACTGACATCACACTTTTAGAGCTGCTAAGTTACCAACAAAATAAATAATAAGACAACTGTCTCAGTCAGAAAATGTTCTATGCATAACACGGCCTCCCCCATACATTAACACTCAACAAGTTTCTGAGCCACATACATCCAGCAGTCCTATATTATTTATGATTTGTCTATATTTTTTGTATATTTCAATAATTTTATTGCTGTTTTTATTTAGACAGGTATCACAAGTTTAGTTTTATTTTACTCCCAGTAGTAAATGTTATATGTGGTAGTTAACAAAAAATGTTCTATTGATTATAATTTTGCAATGTGCAGAACACCCTTTTAAGTAACATGTGTGTGTTTATTCCTAACATTCATAAGGTTGCAGTTTTATTCTATGCAATAATCATATTTTTTTTATCTTAAACTGATTTCAAACTCTATGTAGTCGAATTTATGATACATTTTTTTAAATAGTTATAATACACTATTTAAAAATATTTAAAAATATATATTTTACTAAAGGAAATAAAAAAATTGGAGATTTTATGATCCTCTAATGGAATAAATATATTCGTTAATTAATTGATAAAATATTATGACACGATTTTTGAAATATGTAGGTATAACAAGAAAAAATATATAGGAAGAAATCCGATCTACATTTGTTTCAGTTTCTCATACTAAATCTGAATAAAAAATCAAGAATTTGTATGGGAAACTGAAAAAAAATTATATCGATTTTTTTCAATATTTTTCCTTTATATTCTATACTTGAGTCTGAGTAAGTAAATACAGTGAGGATGAATAGATGATGAGTACCTACAGTGTCATACACATTTTTTAATTTTGTTTATTTTGTCATACACTTTTTTGTATATGGCATATTATTTTCATACAGGCTCAAAACAAGAACCCTAAAGAAACAAAAACGAATTATCTTTTGATTATGTAAAAAACTTATCTAATCTTAATTTTAATCATAAAAGTTTTGGAAACAAATATCAATTGTTGTCAAATTGCCAATAAAAAAATGTGTTAAAGTCACAGACATGTAGATAAGGGTCCTTTTTTGAAAGTATGTGGTTGAAGCTAGTTTCCAATTCCCAAAACGTATAAATCCCGCGTGGTACTGAACTTTGTACTTGATAGAAAAATTTCGATTTAAAGGAATGTAAACAATTTGAAGCATTTAAAAAAACATAACCCTTTTGAACGCCAGCGTCATCTTTAGGCGGCAATCACCGAGTTGCCTGAGACGGCGATGACCGATTAATAAATTATAACTAATAGTCACATCACTAGAACAGATGACTACTAATAAAAATCTATTTTAATATGCTTGGCGTCGGGGGCAAGTTTTCGTAAAAAACAGGGGCAGTTAAACGGGGACTTCAGTTTGCATCGCAAAAGCAATATCTTATATCATATCGTAACGTAATAATAACACATATATCACGCCGAGACATGGCTAATACTCAGCACATTATCACAAAAGGTAAACACAACAAAAATGCCCCGGTCTTTGGCATCGCTGATAAAAAAGTTTCAATGGATTAAAAAGGATTAAATACCTTAGAGTCATTCACTGTGCATTAACATGGACCAGATAGGCCATGACTCTATCAATTGGTACCATTTCCCCTATCGTTTGTAAGTTTTGTAGTGTCAGAGGGGAGGGCAGAGGTCTCGTTATATTGGTTAATGAGTGTTAAGCACTTAGTTCTTACCGGCCTTGGGTTTGAGGAATAGAACTGTCAATATGTCAGTGTTACTGTAGCTATAGAGCGATATAGCTGTGTCGTCAGTACATACATACATACATTACGGCCAAAAACATGAATCTTTTTTTGAAAATTAAAAAGAAAACTGTTACAGTGAGTGACCCAAAAGTATGAAAAAATATTTTAAAATCATTATTAAAATACGTATCATAAAGTGTTTTTTTTTTTAATAATTATTTAAATAAGTGATGAAGTGGTGACTCAGTTATAATAACTTAAATAATATTAAGTATTTTTTACATTACAATGTTAAAAAGTTTAAATTGATGACATTTAAGTGAGATTAAAAAAATTATGCGTAAGAAAATTTATATCACTCCACCACCAAAGCATAAAAAGGTAATTTTGCATTTAATATGTTTTAATTTTTACCTACAATATTTCGTAAACAACAGAGGACAAAATGTCATAAAAATAATGCCGGCTCTATACATCTTATGTTAGCAAAAAGTGCGGCATCAGTGAAAAAGTATTGGTGGTCGATTGGGGAAAAAATGAGGAATGGGGATTCACGACATATTTTAAAAGCAGGGCAAATAAAGCAAAGCACAATATACATTATATTTTAAAGTACTTATCACATGCTTATAGCAATTTTCTTATAATAAATTTTTAACTTAGTACTTAAGAAGAATATACATGTCTTTAACGTAATTTAACACCCAACTGCGTCATTTCTTTTACAAATACATGTAATTCAGTACAACCTTGGCAATGTATCGGTAAATTATAGTCTGCTTTCTGGTCCCAACATCTGTCCGTCTTCACATATTAATTATCAATCAACGTAGTATTCCAACTGTTTTACCGTTGGACAGTCCTACATAGAATATTTATGGTTTTTTATACAGGTGTTCCTCGATAAGCGACTATGTGCACAAACGAAAAGAGGTGAAATTAGAACGAATTTTGTCGACCAAATATAAGCAAAAATAAATAAAAAATACGGCAATATTCAAAAAGTCCTTAAATTTTTCGTGTGTTGTATTGTTGTTTACTGTAATTTATAATTAATGATGTGTAATTTGTAGTCTGTCCATTAGTAATCATTAACAATAACAGAAATTAAAATGCGGATATTTATCGTTTTTAAACTTTCGTGACGCAAAACTTCCTCTGACTTACAAGCTTTCCGACAAAAAGCTTTCATTTATATCCGTCTAGTAGGTAATGTCTGAAAAAGAATACGTAAATAACGATCTAAAATGAAACATGAAACATTTTATTATGTACGTTTCGTTCCTTATACAAACTAAAAGAGAGAGAGAGAGAGAGAGAATTCAATATAATGTAAATGCATTTGTTTCAAAAGTCTCTCCTTCATAGCTAATTAGCATAAGGACGTTAATGTTGAAGAGAAAGCTTAGAATGCGAAGTCTTAAGCAATTAACAGCTGATAGTTGGCAGTTGGATTTCATGAATCATTCCTTTCATCAAGAACAAGACCTTCCACGTCTTCCATTTAAGAAATTTCACACCATTACAAGGAATTGACTGACTCGGTGGCTAAGTGGTTAGCGATCCTGACCTCTTATCCAAGAGTCGTGGGTTCGATCCCCACACAGGGCAAACTTTTCTGTGATGAGCAGAATTGTTTGCTCTGAGTCTGGGTGTATTATATCAATATATGTATGTATTTAAAAATATATGTGTATGTATATCAGTCTCTGGTTCCCAAGATACAGGGAATCCTAGTTTGGGGCCAGATGACCGTGTGTGATTTGTCCCAGATATTATTATATTATTATTATTATTATAAGCCTTTTTTCTTCTGAATAAATCTCACTCCTGGCCTGACCGATGTAACGTATGACGCTATTTGCTTTCCGCTTTAGCGCGTAATATCCGAGTTATCCTCGTATATCTTTTGAGATATACGAGGCGGTTGCCTGGTTTTGCACTTAGCATTACCACATGCCACTAGCGTGGTCTGTGGTCATCGATATAAGAGAACAATAGATGTGGTTAATACTCCACGACAGCGTAGTCGCTGATAGTGGTTTGCTCCCCTATGTTGAGTAGCGCCACCTTTTCGCGCACTATTCGCAATTTGCCAAGCGACGAGTACACATCTCCGTTTTAAAATTTAAAAAATGTCATACTGTTCTATGAAATGGTGCAAAAACAATAAAAAACGAAAGAACAAAACTAACAGCAACGTTTCCTATCACAGGGTAGCCTTTATTTCTTGTTATTTTATGATAATTTTGTAATTTATAATTTTCGCTTTGTTATTGTAAATAGAGATGTTTTTTTTTATCGAAAAAGTGTTTGTCGATGATAAATTATTCAATCTAAAAAAGTAATTATCTTTAAAATTATTTTAAATTGCACCTGCAAATTGAGTTATTTAACTTTATCTCGTGGAATTCTTACCCGTGACTTGAAACCTGTTGCCCTTAAACAAAGGATTTCTGAGTTTTAAAATTTGTATTCTAACAAATCGATCGATTTAGTCATGATTTAGTTCACCTCTACATCACAAATTAATGTCATTAATGTCACAAATAAATGTCATTAGGTTTTACTACTCAACAATAGATGTCGCTCTTTTAATTATTTTTTTCCAATATGAACTCTATTCTAAAGAACGAAAAAAAATCATTCACGCCATCTATCATTTGCTGTAAGATCTAAAAAGAAAATGAAACCGTTAGCCCTCTACCGTTGAATAGTTAAAAATGACATCCCGACTGACATTTAGTGACGATTTGTTTATCGATTATGATTATGATATATCGATAGTCATACTTAAAATATTCGAAATGCGAAAGTAACTCTCTCTGTCTGTCTGTTACGTTTTTACGCTTAAACCGCTGAACCAATTTGATTAATTTTGGTATAGAGGTAGATGGGACCTTAAACAGACTACTTTTTGTCACGAAAATAAACATGATGGGGTGGTAGTATAATTTTAATAGATTATTTTATACCTACATTTCAAAACACCTAAATGGTGGTTAGTAATAGGTGAAACGGAATTTCTTCAAGGACATAATATTAAATAATAGATAGTTTGTTCATCCCCATCACATAGATGGTTGGCAGTCCGCAACTGTGCGTTTCACTAGAAACTTTCTGCCTCGCACAATCAAACTGTGGAATGAATTGTCGCCTGCGGTATTTCCGGACCGATACGACATTCAAACCTTGAAGAGCGTACTCCCATATCAAAGGCCGGCAACGCACTTGTGACTCCTCTGGTGTTGCGGGTGTCTATGGGCGGCGGTAATCGCTTATCATCAGGTGATCCGTCTGCTCGTTTGCCACCTCTGCCATAAAAAAAAATTATTTCATCTAAATGAATAAAATAGCATTTCAAAACAATCTGTAAACATCTTCAATATCATCACATATTTTGATAAAAACAACAAACAATCCTTTATTTATAAAACCACAACTATATGAATTTGCTGATATTTTATGTATTTGCAATTTTTGTAATGTAAATTATTATCACACATTTGTTTTCAATAAATTACTCACAATATCAATGGCTTATTGAAAAATTAAAAAAATATAGGGACAACGGTCATCATTCATCATCATCAGCCGAAAGATGTCCGCTGCTGGATAAAGGCCTACCAAGGATTTCCACAACGACCGGTACTGTGTGGCTCGCATCCAGCGGCTTCCCGCAACCTTCACGTCGGTCCACCCAGTCGAGGCGGAGGCCTGTGCCCACACTGCATCTTCCCGTGCGGGGTCGCCACTCGATAGGGACAACGATATCAATATCGAATATATCTACACGGATTTTTTATTTTGACAAAATACGTGATGATTATTATGGAGATATAAACATATTATGTTTGTACATACATTTCAAGATACCTACATGGTGGTTAGTAGCACATGAACCTGAGAATAATTTCCTCAAAGACATATTCAATACTAGATTACTAAATTAGATTTTAACTGGATAGATAAAATGGCATTTCAAAACAATCTGTAAACATCTTCGAAATCATCACATATTTTGATAAAAACAACAAATAATCCCTTATTTATAAACCATAACTATATGTTTTTGCTAATATTTAATGTATTAGCCATTTTTGTAACGTAAATTTTTATCAACAATTTGATTTTTACAATAAATTACTTACAATATCAATCGCTCCACTGTAAGTCGTGGATCCCACGATTGAACTAAGTACCTTTCTTTCCACCGCGCGTGTCTCCGCTCAGAGTGATGTCCGGCCAGAGATAGGGGGATTGAATTGAGCAGAATCTCGAGTACACTAAAATTTTGTGGAATTATTAAATCGAATCATTCTGGAATTATTAAATCGAACATATACAGATGGCGTAAGTACATAAGATCCTGTTAACAATATGACCCCTATTACAAACTAAAACATAGACATCTCCACGTCAAAATTCAAAGTAATTATTTTGCAAAATAAGTATTTTTGCTACCTTATGGCGGATATCACACTGCACCGGAGTCCGCTCCGGTGTGAGGTGCTGCGGTTTTTTCCTTTGACAATGTCATGTAAAAATTTGTAACACCGCACACCGGAGCGGAGTCCGATGCAGTGTGATATCTGCCTAATCCGTCCGTGTTCGATTCCCGAATTGAATACAAGTTTTTTTTATCTATTTACTTACTCTATCTAATTACTTTGAGTTTTTCGTGTCACTAAAATTGATGACATGATTCCTAAGGACAGTTCTTCGTATGTCTTATAGTTTCGGACTTGCCTATACTGACTGATCTAAATGGCCCACCCTGTATAATATAATGTCATCAGTAAACAATTTGTGATCCCCATTACATATAATGAACCAAATATTGTATATCGATACACAAAACTTTTTAAATCTATAATCGAGCCCTATCCCCACACTAATTTCTTGATGTTTTTGGGTGAAATTTTAGCGATGCTACTCATCGCTAGATGTCGCTAATAGATGACATTAAATACATCAACCTTATGCTTATCACAGAAAGTTGATATTTGTTTAAATAGACGCCTTCCCCTTCACCCCGCATCAGCCCCCGCAAGACGAAAACGCTGGTTCAGGAACAAAAAAAGCGGCTAACATTATCTAATTGTTCTCTTATATCGATGTCTGTGGTCAACTGCCTCCTTCGTGGTCTAGTGGCTAGCCCGCTCACTTCATATCAGGTGGTCGTGGGTTCGATTCCCGGTGGGGTCCGACTTTGTAGAACTCGGTTTGGTTGGTGGTGGGACATTTTCTAAGTCAGCCTGGCTCACCATCTTATGTAAGTCTTGCTGCCAAACATCAATGTTGATAGGATTAATATTTTCCAGCATGGAGATAAGATAGTTTCTTATTGCGATGGGGAATCATGGTTAGCCCACTTCCATCTTCGGCATCATCCTCTCCATCAGTTAAAAATTATGCCAAGGGCTTAACAATTGTGATAAAAAAAAAAAAATGATCCAAATTATTTAGTTATTTATTACAGAATGAAAAATGTTGTTTTTGACATTTAAAAAGTCTTGATTTTTGTGTACCTTATTTCCTTCACTGCCTCTATCTGGGGGTGGTTTATAATTTCACTGTTATTTCTACAAACAATCTGATTGTTCATTACGAATATATGAAGAAAATCTTGAGCGTTCACGTCCAAGTAATCAACTAATCGTACTAATAATAATAATAACTTTTTTCAGAAATCTAATCAGCTTGAGAACAATCGTTTCTAATTGCGTTCCGCCCGCTCATACTCCGTCTATTGCCTTTGCTTGTAGCTTAGCTTCGTTCGTGTGGTTTTCGTTTTACCCAACTCCTTCAGAAGGAGGATAGTGTTTTCGAACGTACGTATGTCTGTTTGTTTAGCGGAGTTTGTAGTGTAAACGGTTTGATGGATTTGAATGCGGGATGTCGTCTATCGGCAAAGTTAAAGTAACGTGTTTTTTTTTAACTTGAAAGTAAAACTATCTAAATCTTTGACGTACTTCTAGGTTTTAGATGTGGAACATAGAAAATACACTCTTTTACCATGGTCTTATAACCAGCCTTACTGATTACTAATTTACAAACGCCTAGACGTTGCGTCGGTCTGCGAAGCCGCAGGTCACGGGTTCAAAATAATCATGATAATATACGTACATGCGTAGAGAGAGGTTTTAATTATAATTGAATTATCTTCGTCTGTAAAGCAGTAAAGTTTTTATTAGCAACTGTCTGATATTATCAACTAGCTTTTGCTTACGGCTCCGCCCACGTGGATATCGTTTTTGTGAATGACTGCAAGAGTGTGCAGTGCGTGAGCAGCTAGCGATTCACGAGAAGGGAAATGAGTTTTTTGTGGAAAACTATCTAATCTATCAATAATAATTAAAGACCATTAGTTAGGTACCATATATTATTCATGCATTGCCAACCATAGGTGGTTATGGTTCTGTGATAGTCGAAAAGTATCTATGGAGACAATGGTTCTTCTATTTCAACTCGATAAGCCAGATTATGTTTGCACACGTACAAAATGTACGTGACAAGACATTAAGTATACTTAATATCGTCTGAGGCTATTTTCACTGTGATATAAAGGTGCAAAGTGATGTCAAAAATACTAAGTAATTTGATTTTATGATGCTAGAAAGATATACATGGTGTTAAAAAAATTGCGTTTAAAATTTTAAAGGGTTACTCTGAATCTAGAATAGAATACAGGAAAAAAATGAAAAAAACCACTGTTCAATATATTTTGAATCAATGATGTGTATGGAAAACTGAAAAAAAGTTGTACCTAGATCAGATTTTTTCAATATTTTCCCTGTATTCTACAATATACTTGATTCTGAGTAACCCCTTAAAATTTCGAACGCACTTTTTTAACATCTGTATAGTGAAACCTGTATAATAAAAAAAACCCTTTTAATTTACACTAACAACTGATTAAAATTTAGAAACCCAAAAAAAATTTAGTGCATATAAAATGCAAGGAAATTTTTCAAATTTGACAACTTTTATTCTATGGGGTCTCCAAACAAAGCGATCATCGAATTGATTTACTTTTTTTTGTATGAGAAGTCTGATACAGCTACAATGCATTCTCATACTCTCAAAATAAATGAATTTCCGTTTACAATATTGTTCCATACAACTAAATAAACAGACAAATGAGTTTTTTAAATTTTAGTAGCCTTAAAAAACCCTCAACATAACTTTCATTAAAGAATTCATACACAATTCCAAAAAACAAAAATTTGGAATCTCTTTCAGAGTTGACCGATTGGGTCTATTAGTTTATTTATACGTAGGTATGTATGCCGTTTTTTACAAAAATATACACATTAAAAACACTATACAATACACGGCTTAAAAACCCGAGAGGTTTCAGCCGATGAGCATACTAATTAAAAATGTAATTGTGATTGTTTTTGGCCAATAAATAATGAATAAAATACCACGTCTTTTACGAATTTAGTGAGTAGGCCATCTTCGTATATCATCATCAGCCGAAAGACGTCCACTGCTGGACAAAAACTCCCCCAAGGATTTCCACACCGACCTATCCTGTGCTGCTCGCATCCTCGCAACTTTCACCAGGTCGTCGGTCCACCGAGTCGGAGGCCTGCCCACATTGCATCTTCCGGTGCGCGGTCGCCACTCGAGAATCTTTGTATATACAGGGTGTAACAGAAGTGTGTGACAATACTTCAAGGTTGGCTTTTACCCATCAAACTGACACACTTTTGTTCTACAACTTTGTTGAAATCGCAAAATTTTTTTTGGACTTTTCATACAAATCGATCAGCTGGCGAACCAAGTTTGTATGAAAAGTCCACAAAATTTTTTGCGATTTCAACAAAGTTGTAGAACAAAAGTTGTTCAGTTTGATGGGTAAAAGCCAACCTTGAAGTATTATCACACCTTTCTGTTACACCCTGTATATATTTGTTTAATTCACCCACAGTCGTGCGGCGTGTGCGCGATGTTTCCGTCCTGCATGTCGCTGCTGTCCAAGCGGCCGGAGTCCGCGCCGCGGCCCGGCCAGACCGCCGTCATGCTGAACGTGTACGACATGTATTGGACCAATTGGTGAGTGATGGATGAGAATGTAATTACCTTTATTAGTGGATTAAGTACTTTAAGGTTTGTTGATAGAGTCCATTTTGCTAAACTACGTGTTTTCGGATTGAGTCCTTTCTGCTAAACTACGTCCAATTGGACCAATATGTGAGTGTTCAGACTGTTATTGGACCAATATGCGAATGTTCAGACATTTATTGAACCAGTTGTGTGCTCAGACATCTTATTGGACAAACTGGTAAGTGCTGAGAATTTCATTGGAACATTAATAAGTGTTCTGACATTTATTGGACTAATATACGAGTGTTCAGTCATTCATTGACCTAATATGCGAGTGTTCAGACATTTTTTGAAACAATATGCGAGTTTTCAGTCTTTTATTGATCCAACATGCGAGTGCTGAGACATTTATTAGACCAATATGTTTGTATTCACAGATTTCTTGAACCAAAATATCTGTACACACATACTGAACCAATATGTGTATACAGGGTGGCCAGAAGATTGACGTCAAAAAAAAAAAATTAGGTCCCTCGTATCGTGGGGTATCCGAATCACCCCCATGTATGTTCCGCGATTTTTCACGGTTCTCGAGTTATGATTTTTTTTCTGAAATTTCAACATTTTCGACCTGACCAACTTTAAAAATTTCTAAACAAAAAAGTAGAACCCTTTTCGATAAGTTTTTTTTTGAAACTTAATCCTCATAAATTGTACTTTTAAGCATAAAATAATCAGCTACGTAACTTTCATGAATATTAAGTAAATTTTGGTCACAAGAGAAAAAAATACGTTTAGTGAATTATGACTTAGATTTTCAAATTTAAATCAAAAATCTAAACAGATGACTTAGTGGTTCCTGAGTAGGCTTAAAAACTGCACCATTCTCTTAGTTTTCGTAATCATTAAAAAAAAGTAGTACTTAATAAGCTAGTTTTGTTAATATCGGCCTTGAAAGATAGGGAGGTCATAAATTTTTAAAATTAGCTATCTGATGAAAAAAAAAGTTTGGTCATTTTATCATTCCTAAGGTTATTTAAAGATAGAGAATCATTCCTTAGGTTATTTAAAGATAGAGAATGCTAGAAACTAACATGAAAAATGCCGTAGAAGTTGGTTAAAAAATGTTTTAAGTAAAAAGTGGTTTTGTCAATAAATCAAAGATGATAAAGTAAAAACAATATTTATTTTTAACATTTACAACAGGTTTTCAAAGTGGCCACCTCCAACAGCAATACACATTCTACACCTACGTAAAAAATTGTCTTTTAATCGTCTAAAGGCTTCCCTGTTCTCTGTCACAACACGTCCGGCTTCTGCAATCTTTTGCCTTAATTCTTGTTCACTCGAACATTCTCGAGCGTATGCTATTTCCTTGTAATAACCCCAAATGAAAAAGTCAATGGGGTTAAGGTCAGGTGAGCGTGGTGGCCACCTAATTGGTCCACTGCGTCCGATCCATCTGTTGGGGTATGTCTCATTTAAGTGATTTCGGACTTGCGTCGCATAGTGACACGGAGCGCCGTCATTTTGAAAAACCATGGTTCGTCGAAGCTGAAGACTCACATCTTCCAGCAATATTGGAAGATCATTTTCTAAAAAGTTTCTGTATGTTGCTCCATCAAGTCTAGATGGCAATTCAAATGGACCAATCAGTTCACCGTTGAGGATACCAGACCACATGTTAACACTAAAACGATGTTGAAACGTTGAATCTCTCGCTTCGTGTGGATTTTCAATCGCCCAGGTGTGATAATTATGGATATTGAATATACCACATCGCTCAAACCGTGACTCATCTGTCCATAAGACTTTATTAAAATATCCAGGATCTTCTTGCTCTTTTCGTAGCATAGTTTGGCAAAATTCCACGCGCAATTGGTGGTCTGTAGGCAGCAAAGCTTGGACACGTTGGATATGGAATGCGTGGTATCCTTCATCGCGAAGTATGGCCTGGATAGAACTTCTTGGGATATCCAGAGCACGAGCCATTTTTCTCGTACTCGTAGACGGATTTCGCTGAACTTCTTCGAGCACCATTTCTCTGCGATCTGGATCAGTTCTAGGGATGCCTTCACGATTACCGCGTTGTCCAGGAATGCGGCCTGACATTAGGGTATTGTGCGTGTTAGTAAAAACACGATGGTCGGGATAATTCTCAGGTTGCGGCCCACCACGTCGTAGAAGTTGTTCGCGATACAATCGTGCTGCTTCAAGGCCGTTTCCTTGTGCAACTCCATAAAAATAATGCATTTCTGCATATTCGCTTAATGTGTAACTCATCACTTACACTTTCACAGTAAACAAAGTCCGAATCAGAATGCAAAACAGTCGAGGAACAGAGCAAAGTAGTCAACAAGTAAAGCGAGCGAATGTATTCAACTAAAATGGCGGCGACGCGTGTAGCAGTAAACACAAAGTGAGTACGACTGAGGCAGGTATTTGTTTCGGGCTGGCTAGAGTGGCGGCCCCTTTCACTACCTAGAGTGAGAGAGATGGCAATAATTCTATCTCTTATCATCGCCGCCTATTGTTATTGCGGGTTTATTCTTTGAATTGCGCCTAAAAGTACTTTTACAACCCGTTATCCACCAGAATTGATCGAAAAGTGAATAAATGAAACCTCAAAATGTTTTTCTGCAGTAATTTTTGGTTAATTAACAGACTAATTTAACCTAAGGAAAGATAAAATGACCAAACTTTTTTTTTCATCAGATAGCTAATTTTAAAAATTTATGACCTCCCTATCTTTCAAGGCCGATATTAACAAAACTAGCTCATTAAGTACTACTTTTTTTTAATGATTACGAAAACTAAGAGAATGGTGCAGTTTTTAAGCCTACTCAGGAACCACTAAGTCATCTGTTTAGATTTTTGATTTAAATTTGAAAATCTAAGTCATAATTCACTAAACGTATTTTTTTCTCTTGTGACCAAAATTTACTTAATATTCATGAAAGTTACGTAGCTGATTATTTTATGCTTAAAAGTACAATTTATGAGGATTAAGTTTCCAAAAAAAACTTATCGAAAAGGGTTCTACTTTTTTGTTTAGAAATTTTTAAAGTTGGTCAGGTCGAAAATTTTGAAAATTCAGAAAAAAAATCATAACTCGAGAACCGTGAAAAATCGCGGAACATACATGGGGGTGATTCAGATACCCCACGATACGAGGGACCTAATTTTTTTTTTTTGACGTCAATCTTCTGGCCACCCTGTATAAAGATATTTATTGGCTCAATATGTGTGCGTTCAGACACTTAGTCTTATTAATCCAATGTGTGTGTGTTCAGTTATTATTAGTCCAATATGTATTGGCCCAATATGCGAGTTTTCAAACAATTATTGGCCCAATTAGCGAATGTTGAGCCCTTTATTGGACCAACAGTGTTCTCACGTATACAGCAAACAGTCCCTCGGTCCTCAGGTACACAGCGAGCGCCGGAGTGGGCGTATTCCACAGCGGCGTGGAAGTGCACTCGTCGGAGTGGGCGTACGGCGGGCACCCCTACTCGTTCACCGGCGTGTTCGAGATCACGCCGCGCGACAGCCGCGACCTGGGCGAACAGTTCCGGTTCCGGTGAGTGAAGTGTTATGGAAAGGACTACTATCCTAGAAAACTGAAAAAAATATATATATTTATATTTTTTATGCAACACCAGGCAACCGCCGCTTATACCTAGTGGATAGGACGGTTAAATTGTGCCACACGTTAAGAGAGAGAGAATATTTTTATTCTATTATTGTTAAAAGAAACATAATTTTTCGACCCAGTCAGAATAAAATAGCATACGATATCACAAAAATGTATATGTTTGATCTTCTTTGAAGTTCTGTCTTTTTTACGGCCTTTTGAATTGGCTAATGATTTAATGAAATAAAATCATTTTCAAACACACCAGAAGATGCTCTGTGGTTTTATTGTACACACATTGTTACTCTTGAGAGTAAACAGCGAAGAAAGATGCCAAGTCTTAACCCTTTGACCGCCACAGTCGGCTAGGGCCGACAACAACTGTTATTCGTGTCACACACGCAAGGATTTGAATTTTTAACATACATTTCCGACGCATGGTTTCTCATAGCGTAGCGTGGCGGCAATCAGCAGCCGCGGAAGTGGGGGGGCAGAGGGGACCAAATAAAACTTTTATCATCCCCTTCGTTGACCAAAGAAGTTTCCATCAGGTGACATGTAGTCAAACATACTCAAAGTTTTTAATTTCAAAAAAGTTTGCCCCCCCCCCCCCCTTGATGGAGTACTTCCGCGGTCCCTGGCGGCAATGGAACTTTTTCCATTGCCCCCAGGGACCGCGGATTTCTTTAAATACTTACATCGGCCCCAGTTTATAGTCCTTCCAGGGTTCGGAAACCGGTTTTTTGAAAAAACTGGTTTCGGTCATTGACCCCGATATCGAAATAATTTTGGTTAAGGTTTCGTTCAGGTTTTGGTTACCGGTATATATAACCGGTTTAACCAGAACCGATATTTTTTCGTTCGGAACGGAATTAACCGGTTAATTTGAAGAATATGCGACGTTGTAGGTATGTTTGCCGCGTGCGATCAGTTGAAAGCGTGCGAGAAAGTGAGCATAAAACTCGGGCAGTGGCACCCGAGCGACGCGCCTGAACTTGACTAAGTTTGGTTTAAATTTTAACCGGTTAATTTCGTTCTTATTTCGGTTACAAAACCGCTCCCTGATTAACCGATATTTTATTCAAATTTACCGGTTAAGCTGGAAACCGGCTTTAACCTGAACGGAATCGTTAACCGAAATTCGAACGAAATTAACCGGTATTTGTTAACCGGTTCCGAACCTTGGTTCTTACTGACTTGCCCTCATGGTGGTCGCGATCGCCAAGCCCTGGGGTTACGACATGACAGAAAAAACGGCGGTTAATGTGTTAACTTTATACAGGATGTAAATCTAGTCGAGCGTCATATTTTAATTAGTTCTTATACTCCTGAGTCTGATCAACTTTCCCCAAGATCAAATCGCAAAAAAAGTTTTCGGACTCTTCATATTAATGGGGAAGAAAACGCAAAGCTATTTGCAGATGACGCTACGGACGCTTGACTCATAACAACTTTCAATTAGTTCCGTGTTTTTTATTATCGAGGTGTTATAAATTAGTTTTCTTTTCTGTAACGTTGTTAAATGGAAAATGTATGCGACTTGGACTATTCCTCAATTAAAGGCGAAGTTGAAAAGTACATAATTGAAAACGTAATTTTTCCACGTCTTCTTCATCCGAGAATCTTTAGGAAATAAATGATTTCCATTATTATTGCAACCAATCGCCACACAACGCGGCATTTTTGTTATAATCTTATGTTTAGTGCACGTAAACATTTTTTTCTATACGTTTTGACAGTTAGTTTGAGTCAAGCGATATTAGCGCCTCTATCGGCGGGCTTTGTCAGTTTTCTTCCCCATTGACGCACGACTAGATTTACAGCCTGTCTTCTTCCTAATCTAAGGGGAGGACCCCTATCATTGCATTAGCCACCACTTCCTTCTATCTCTCGCTCTCTCCTTCCACTCCTGGTACGACCGACTACCAGACCATGTTTTGAGTTTACAGCCTGTATAAAGAGATAAAGGAACTCAGTGTGTGTGTTTGTTTGTGTGTGCAGACAGAGCGTGCACATCGGGTACACGGACTTCAGCGAGGACGAGGTGCGGCGGCTCGTGGCCGAGCTCGGCAAGCAGTTCCGCGGTGACAAGTTAGTGCGGATTGTTGTAGTTTAATCTCATCTCACTAATATTATAAATGCGAGAGTATAGATGATTATTAATTTGTTTGTTTGTTTGTTCCGCTTTCACGCTGAAACTACTGATCGGATTTAGATGAATTCGTAGGTAGATAGATAAAGCACTCCGCTAACACATAGGATACTTTTTATCCCGGAAAACTCGAAGGTTTCCGGAGGAATGGCTGAAACTGAAACTTTGACTTTGCCACTAGATGGCGCTACCTTAACTGAAGTTTACGCAGACGAAGTCGCGGGCGGAAGCTATTAATTATTATTTTTGTAGGTTGTATTATCATTGTAGGACTTGGTTTTATTGGTGGTGGGACATTTTCGGAGCCCACCTGGCTAGCTATCAACGTGTCATCTGAATCTTGCTGCCAAACATCAATGTCAATAGCATTAATGGAGATAAGATAGCCAGTTCCCCATTGCGTTAATCTTGCTAAGCCCGCTTCCATCTTTTGGATCATCGTCACTTACCATCAGATGAGATAATACGAAGAGCTTACCAATTGTCGATTAACAATAAACTAAATTAATTAAAATAAAACAAAAAGCATCAGCTACATACAAGCTTCGTCATAAAATTAAATACTGAAATATAATAAATAACCGTTCTTGTTCCACTTTCTGATGTGTTTTTTAACTTTCAGATACCATCTTATGAATAACAACTGTAATCACTTCACGTCAGCGTTTTGTCAGGTAAGATATAAAGATATTCCTTATTCTTCTTCTTACATTAATAACAAATAAATTTTCCTCTAATTAATAACAAATAAAATGGTATATTATTGCAATGTTTACTTTCAAAAAAAAGTTGAAAAACTGGTTTTAAAATGTCATTTTCAACCTTTATTTAAACTAGTTTAGTGCGGCTCGCGATTGTTTGGTTCATTTAAGTTTTTTTCGTATGTGTTAGACGTAACGGACGGTCCCCTTCGCGGCACGGAAACACACGCAGGTAGTAACTATGACCGTAGAGACAATAGAATGAATTTTTCGTTGGGTGCGAGCCGGAATAAGAACGCCGGTATTGTTTTCTCTCTTAAACAATAGCCGCCCGCGCATATTCCTATCACTTCCCGTAAAGCGGGAGGGCGCTATATATGGGAGCGGGACGGAGCGATAGAACCGCTAGCTTACCCGGTCCAAACAATGCCGCGGGGAGCGCCGCCGCTTGCCGCTGTTATCTGGCCCTATGCGGTTTTTAGCTCATTGCTCGGACCTAGCGACTCTATTTATCCATCCCACTACCTCAAATTACTAGGAATGTTACCTAGACTGTGCGTGAGCCTAACTAGCCTGCCTACAACCTCACAAGCAAAACACAGCAATAGAAGTTATTTATTAAAACACACAAACACAAGACATAAAAATACACAAACAATAAAACACTTACAAATGAATACAATATAGAGACTTATAACTAGCTATATACACAGACTTAACATATTGATACACACAACATAGCACTTTACGTGTCCACCGTGCACATTAGATGTTCAATAAAGCGCAGTGGACTCTCTAACAACTTTTTTACCCGACACTGCACTATTATAGCTAAGTGGAGGGTAATGTTTTTCCATTATTTACATACCTGATTTAAAAGAATAAACCAACAATTTCGCGACAATTTAAAATGTTTTTCTAATGAAAGCATCTAGGTAATAGATCTAGGTCTTCCTCTTGGCTTAGACCTAGCTAGGTGCTAAAGTGTCATTGTTAACTGCAATTTCATTGCTACAAGCAAAATAATTGCGTTATTCTCACGATAACTAGTTTTATCGTTTTTGTAGCCATTGTTTCTAGATACAATTTAATTTAATCAACTCTTGTTCCTGTATTACGTTTGTTCTTACTTAAATAAAACGAAGTTTATTATACAATTTATTTATGTAGAATTTACAAAGTTTAGTACATCAAATATCAGCTTAGAATTTATATTTATAGGTAAAAAGAAACGTAACCTAACTTAAATTTCGTTAGGCTGACGACTCACCTGATGGATAGATAGATGCCGTCGCTACATTTTATATAAGGTCTAACAAAAATTTAAACTTCTTATAGCCAATTTTGATAGAGCATATACGCAATAAAAGAGATGAGTATTTAAAATCTCAAGAAATAGACGCCACAAAAAAATTTACGTTGTCCTAAAATAAGATGATGAAGTATAGCGAGCGTGTGTCGTATTGCGCAGGCGCTGTGCAATAAAGACATCCCGGCGTGGGTGAACCGGCTCGCCTACGTCAGCTCCTGCGTGCCCTTCCTGCAGCGCTGCCTGCCCAAGTGAGTGGCGCTCCACTACACTACATTCAATAATATTATAAATATCCGGGACAACTCGCACACGGCCATCTGGCCCCAAACTAGGATTCCCTGTATTATGGGAACTTGAAAGAGACTGATATATTCTTAAAAGGGAGGATCAAAAATTTAAATATAGTATACCTAAAAATGGGGGTCAACAATGTGAAATTTTGTATAAAAATGGGGGGGATTAACAATGTCAAATGTTGTCCACTCGCTGAGGAGTGGTGTGTGACTGTATAAAAATCTGGGGATCAAAGTTGTATGATAATTATTCTCAACTTTGTACAACTGTTGTTCTATGTACCCTACATTATAGCATGCAAATGTTTTGTATTTTGAACTTTGATGTGAAACGTTATGGTGGTGCGCAGGGAATGGCTGACGCCGGCGGCGCTACAGCAATCGCTAGTGGCGCGTTCGCGGTCTTCGTCGCCCAACACGCCGCAATAACACGGTGAGTGCACAGCTATTGCCGCAAAGGGTCACCGAACACGTGTACTAACCCGTTCCGAGCACAGATCACCCCCTATACACAACAAAATTGGTGTAGGACCCGTTAACTGGGGACTCTACTCATCGTACTGAACAACTTTTGTTCTATGACTTTACTCAAATCGCAGTAGAATCCCCAGTTAACGGGTCCTACACCAATTTTGTTACACCCCGATGATCTCTTAATTTGGCCTACAACAATGTAAATAGTTATAGTAAAACAAATGTACTGCTGTGAGATCGATCTGAATAAATAAAATAAAAATAAAATACCGCACATTGAACATTTGCCGCACTCGCCGCATAAACACGGCGATTTAAACACCTGGTCACACCTACTCTCGTTTCATCCGTAGACAGAGACAGCGTTCTATATAACATATAGCCGTCCCTTGTGAATGTTCCGAGTGGAATAATAATAATATCCGGGACAAATCACACACGGTCATCTGGCCCCAAACTAGGATTCCCTGTATCTTGGGAACCAGAGATTGATATACATACACATATAATTTAAATACATACATATATAGATATAATACACCCAGACTCAGAGCAAACAATTCTGCTCATCACAGAAAAGTTTGGCCTGTGTGGGGATCGAACCCACGACTCTCGGATCAGAGGTCAGGATCGCTAACCACTTAGCCACCGAGTCAGTCTAATATCGCAATATTCCAAGTACAGTATTCCCAACAACACGGTCAGTCGGTGCCGTAGGGGCTCACAGAACATGTGTACTGGCGCGTTCCGAGAGTACGCCCTAACAGCAACCATTCAAGACTGACAACGGGTTAATCCCGTCAGTGCGAAAGGGAAACAAAACGGTTGCTGTCAGTGCGTAGTCATGGAACGCAGACTGGCATCGCTAAGTGGGACTTCTAATAAGGTAGTTGATTCCCAATTTCGTTGGGGAATTTTGGTAAGCTCGCTTCCATCTTCGACATCATCGTCACTTACTATCAGGCGAGATGATGCCAAGGGCTTTCCAATTGAGGATTCAAATAGAAATGTTGCTATTTGCAGTCATATAACAAAAAAATGCTAGGTTGTTTCAGCCATACACAGACTGCACAAAGTCATTAAACAAAAAAAAATCTGTTTTTTGCAACCATACAGTCAATGTTATCTAATTTAAAACCCATTATCTCTTCAGAGTTTGGAGCCCTGCATCACCGCAGAGGCGCTACACGGCGGCACTCCAGGCCGACTCCCTAGCATGCCATGTTATACATTATATTTTGGCCAAATCATGAAGTGACTGGCCATTTCACGAAATGACTGAAATATCGTCGAGTGCTCCGACAAAACAGATTCAATAGGTTTCCACGGAGCGGAGCGAAGACGTGCCGAATTAAGAATGATTTTTTGCGATAAATGTAATGATAATTGACCAATCATATTGCTCGAAATGAAGTGGAGCGGAGAATCGTCGGCTGCCAGGATATTTCAGATCGGCTTGACTCCTTGGCGCTGCGCAGAGATGTAGCCTCGCTCTGCATTCTCTATCGCTTGTACAATGGGGAGTGCTCTGAGGAATTGTTCGGATTGATCCCTGCCGCCTCTTTCCGCCATCGTTCTTCGCGACAACAATTTCATCCCCATCACTTAGATGGTTGGCAGTCCACAACTGTGCGTTTCACTAGAAACTATCTGCCTCGCACAACCAAACTGTGGAATAAATTGTCGCCTGCGGTATTACCGGACTGATACGACATTCAAACCTTTAAGAAAAGAGCGTACTCCCATATCAAAGGCCGGCAACGCACTTATGACCACTCTGGTGTTGCGGGTGTCTATGGGCGGCGGTAATCGCTTACCATCGGGTGATCGGTCTGCTCGTTTGCCACCATAAAAAAAAATTGAGTATTCTGATTGGTCACTTTGGCACGTCTCCGGTCCGCTTCGCTCCAGTGTAAACGCACCCTTATACGGTAACACTAGTAACCTAACTTAACCTACAGTTGTCTCGGAACTTCTCAACGATATGACCAGTCGTTTTCATGATCTGGCCAATTCTAGGATCTGATCACGACACATACATTGTGTAGACACTCTCCCCAAGTTAATTTTATGAGGACCTGTACAAATATAACAGCTGTCAAAACCATACAACTTAGCAGTAGTGCGTTCAAAGGGTACGCTCAGAGAGCAACTGAGCAACCGTTCGATTTGACAACAGGATAGCCTAATGTGAATCCCGTAAGTGCGAAAGGGAAGGTACAAAACGGTTGTTGTCATAGCACAGCTGCGTTTCAAGCCTACGCTTTGACAACAGGATAGGAAGATACAGTCTTGACTACGATCTTTTGGCGTGTGGTGTTAAGCCGAAACATATTACTCTTTGGCCGACCGCCATCTTGAAAAATGACACTGTTTGTATGAAATACATGTAATATTTGCGACAAAAGCGCCCTCCTGTCAATGTAATCCACACGCCAAAAAATCGTAATCAGACGTAAGTTTCATAAGTAGGAAATGAAGGTACAGAACGGTTGTCAGAACGCATTCATGGAACGCACTCCAGCGCGCTTCTATATAATTTATTTTAACATCCGTAGCCAAGTTTTTTGAAGCCGTCATTAGGTCATCATAATATTCACTTGGGTATTCGAACCTGGTTGCTGGTTTAAGAACGGTACGAAAGAGATATATACAGGGTGAGGGTGACTGATCACAAGCTGATCGTTTTTTTTCTCCAAAGTTTTAGAACGAAAGTTGGTCTGTTAAGAGGTTTGCAGATATATTTGTAAAGACTTCATACATATATCTGTCTCTTTTGCTCTATCAGCGACCAGAAGTGTGTTGTGAATTCGGGGTTTTCTAAATAGTGAATTGTTATTTATAATTATAAATTAGATGGTACATTTCATAAAACTAACGCGGAACTGCATTTGTCAAGTTCAAGTGGAATTTTTTTATTTAAGTTTCGTAGTCTTATTCAAACAGTAATAGGTATCGTTTTTAACTGCGTTTTGATTATTTTTGTGTTATTTAACCTTTTTTTTATATACATACATATTATTCGGTTTGTCTCATTGCCAGTGTATTCTTTTTATTAAAAAATATTAAATTCCGATTTTCAAATTTTATTTATCAAACGCCCAAATAGTTTTTTTTAACATTTTATAGTAAGTTTTTATATTTTTATATTCATAGTAAGTTTTACGAAATGGGCCATGAAAAAAAAATGCATTAAAGGTTCTAGAAAGACATACACGTTTGTGAACTCTTGTTACCTATTGAGACATAGTTAACTATTGCTACTGATTATAAATAAATACATATGTAATTAAATTTGAAACGAATGCCATGGAGGGTGAGTTTCGAAAATGTCTGATGTATATTGGTGAAACTTTATTGCTGTTATGTAAAAAAAATCGTGTAGGTATGTATAGAATAAATCGTTTTTTAACATTTTATGTTTAAAATACAGGGTGTGTGAGTGGATAAAGTGGGGCGTTATTTGTACATAGTATTTAATCCATTTTTCTATAATAATCTGTTTTAATCACATAATAATTTTGTTTTCTAAACAGGTAGATATACTAAATTGAAATAATGTTAAAATTCGTTTGTTTTTTCGTCTTAGAATTTCGTTCAACCCTGTATTTTAAACTGCATTCTCCTTCGTTTTTTCTAAGTTTTTAATTTCCGAGCACCAATTAATATTCCATATATTATTATTATATTATAAAATATGCATATATTTAAACATTGTTTTTGTACTAAGCCATCCGTCCTATCTATTGCGTACTTCGCAGCTTTGAAACGCCTACAGTTTCCTACGAAACAGTAAACAAACTAAGCAGTTTCAACAAATAAAGGCCCGACTGCTTAAACTATACAGGTGTAAAAAAATACGTGTAAGCAACCTTTACCTGTGGCCTCTACTCACCATCTGCACGAAAGACATACAAATGGCAAAATAACTTTTGGACAAATAAAAAAGTAATAAAAAGTTAATACAAAGTTGTCATATCAGCTGATTGATTTGTATGAGAAGTTATAATTATTTTTGCTATTACATTACGGCGTAATAAAGTTGTAGAAAAAATGTTTTTCAGTATAATGAATTATAAAATGAAATTAATTTTATTTTATTCGGAGTAAGATAACCGTGTTCACTTTTCGAAGGTAATTTTTTGCCCACTTATTACATACATACATACATGCATACGCCATAAAACATTATCCTTCTACGCGGTAAAGGTAAAAGTACACAGTTGCATATAACTTTATTATTGCAACACTTCAATAAATTCAAAAGTGCCATGTTAGTTATTCAATTCTTTTTTTTTTTTTCAATCTATCTATAAGTACTTCTCTACTTCCATTACTGTGTTATCTGTAGTAAAAAAGATTTGCATCTATGTTTTTATTTTAATTATATACTTATTATATCGAGGGTTCACGGGCGACTTGTATTAAGCGACATTTTTGGAAACACAGGTAACCTCTACTTTAAAAATTTATTTCTTACAAAATACCTCACAAAAAATAACTTCTGAATAATATTTAAAATATTAAGAATATCGAGAATCTATATAATACTAAGAAGTTAAGTTTTAATGATTATTTTTCTAAGAAATATTTTTTTAAATCAGTCTCCTGAACATTTCTAAAAATGTCGCTTAATACAAGTCGCCCGTGAACCCTCGATATATAAACTTTAGATCTTTCGAAGAAGTGTAATGATGTGCTACACTCTTTCTAGTTTTTTCATGTAATTAATTCAAATCATTTCTTTTTTTTCCATATCTTTTATGTGTTTACTTTTTCCTGTCTGCATCCTCTCTTTTCCCGATTTCCTTTTACGCAACAGGGATTGTTTAATAAATTATATTTTTACGGAAAGTTCGGGACATTTTTTGAAACACTATTGTATATAAAATCATTGATATTATAGTGTTTGTTTTAAAATCGTGTAACCAAAGACCTTTTTTCGCCTGATTCACATGACAAGTCTAATTATAAAGCGCCGTACTCTATTTCGGCCTTTTTTATATAATTTAGGAACCCATGAGTTCTGTTAGCTTTTAATTCTTGCATTTATTTACAATATTTTTTAAAAGTTTCGTGTATGTAGGTAAGATATCAGATATTTCTGATAAAATTCTGTGTCCCTGACCCCAGCAACCCCTTTTTTCCTAAGGTTCCTAGAATAATCCTACCTATCTCAAATTTACAGCATAATTAGAGCAATCAGCATGCCAAGTGAAAAAATTCGAGTAATTACACTTTTCGAGATACGAGCTCCGTTACGTTTACGTACGTACGAGATACGTTTTTTTTTAGCAGATTGCTCTAATTTTGCTCTAAATCTGGGCACAAGAACCAGTCTTGTATTCATATTAGTTTCAAAGCTACACAGCTTTTTAACCTAGGAAAAAAGTGCTTGCTCTTGGGTCAGGGACACTAGATATCTTAAATAGTTCAATCGCATTGCATTGAAAATCTTGAATTTTTCGTTTGATAATGTATGGTTTAAGACTAAAATTACCTAGAAATGTTTTCAAATTAGCATTAAATTTAGTATGTAGTTAATTTAAGAAAGAAATCTATTTTTTATTATTGTAACTTAATAGTTCTGCAGGCATTAAAACTAATATTAAACTTATAAATATTAAAACTACTCAATAATTACTAAATTGTTGAAATATTATAAATATTGAAGTGATAAATGAGTTAAATCTTTCGGAAAAAATTGCAGTTTTTTCACGATATTGTAATAAATAAAGTTTAAAAATAGCAAATGTATAGTACTAATTTTTGGGATATTGAATAAAATATGTAACAAGTTTTGAATACTGATATTTATTTTCTCAACCGACATTTTTTCCCCCGTTTTGCATATTTCTGAACGCCAGTGCATGGCCATGGCCAATACATACCTAATTCCAACGTCACAACGAGGAATCAATAGTTAGGTGACAAAAAACCCTTTAGGATTCGTGTCCCCACTGCTATGCTCCACTAGTGGGGCCAGCAGGACTTTCAAGTGCTCGTGTCTCCTTTAACATAGTGGATGAATTAAATATTATTTTAAAGTTAATTTCTAGTACTCATGTCCCCACTGTCATATTTTTAAAAATCCGCCTAAAACCTAGCTGAAGCTTTTTTTTATTTTCCCAACTAAAACTTTTTTGGAACTATTACTACTTAGGATATTTAGCATAGGTCCAGCCTTCTCAGTTTTGCAAGCCAGGGGGGCCTGCTGGGGTCCACCGGGACTGCAGCAGTAAACGGATTATCTCGGAAAGTACTGGAGCACAAATTCTAATTTTTGGACACTATCTGCAATAAAAAGAGTCTCAAACAACGCCGGGGCCAGCTGCAGTCCCGGACATAGGTCGTAGTAGGTAAATACCTAATGGAGGGTGGGTGTGTGAAATTGCTGGCAGTATCGAAGATACGACAGATTCGGTGGCTTAGCTGTTTTTCAACCTGGGTCAAGCCTTTCTCAAGGGGTCGCGGGTAAAAGAAAAATGAAAAAATGAAATGCAAAAATGCAATGAAAAAATACGATTTTAGTGAAAAGGCTGCGCCTGTTTATATTTGAACAATTTTTCAAAACGCGTTTCTATTTTGGAGACGATAATAACTTAATCATTTTCTACTTGAAGAAAATTATAAACGTAGTCTTTCAAATCACTGACATTTTGTATGTTTATGGGCCTAGGGGTCGCAAGAATTTTTTAACTTGTAAGGGGGTCGGGTAATGAAAAAGGTTGAAAAAACACTGGCTTAGCTTAGTGGTTGTGGTTGTCCTCCCTCTTTGACCTCCTTAGTATGAGTATATGGCAAACATTGGTGACAGGTTTTTTCTGCTCCTTCAGGGAACCCTTTAGGCACTAAAGTTTAGGGGACCAGAAAACGGCATGTATTTATCCATTGATATAAATGAAAACAACAAAAATCTCCTTATCATGTTTATTAAATCGTAATTAAAATAATTTGAGTATAATCTAAAAGAACTCAACCCAAGGTTCCTTAAACAGAACATACTGTACACAGCTTACATATAAACGTAGTGCTCTCACATACACACACACAGTTACACAATGTAACTTTTGTCATTTGCAAAACTTAACATTAAAACTTTGAAAAATAGGTAAATCATTTTCGATTGAATCTCCAAACTTGCTTTAGCAAAAATATTAAATGAAAAAAATTAGTTTACATACTCATAAAGTAGGTATCCCTGAATCAAACTAGCGAATTGATGGTGAAATCTTTAAAAAATACAATTTCTATAATAAACACGAAATTTCTTAAACCAGTGTTTTATTCTTATCTAATTCATGATTTACAAAATACCGAAGTTTTTTACTTTTACTAAAACTGAATTTATTACATACAATCTACCCGCTGCCTGTTACCTACGACTTGCGTTATTATATCGTGAAATAATAATAAAAAGATTAACATATCTTTTACTATTAAAAGTTAAGATTAAAACAAAAAAAGTTTGTCTTAAATTTTATTTGAAATCTTCCCAACCTATGTCCAACCAAAAGTGGGCACGCTATGGGTCGGTAACGAAGAAAAATCTTCATAAAAAAACTCTTGAAATAGTCTTTTTCGAAAATTACAATAATTTTCCATTACGATTTTTATCAATAACTTTAGTCAGTAACACTTTAAAATGTCTTTATATATCTCATTCAATGGATATAACGCTTTGAATGTCCTCAGTTTATGATTGGACCATAGAGAACAGGCGCGAGGTGCGTGAATCATTAGTTCAGGATCACTTCTTGTCAATGGCCGCGGGGGTGTTAGCGTTAGCCGCGTTCGCTCCGCCGCCGTAGTTCTGTCGAGCACAAAGCATAAATAAATAAGTATTTTAAGTTCTGTAAAATAAAACTTACAGCTTTTACTTTTTTAAATATTTCTGCCTAGTGCGCGGGGGGCCCAAAATCGCCAAAGTCGTTTTTGTTCTTTAACATTGCTCTGGAAACCATCAACTTTTTCCAGGTTAAAGTAGCGTATGTGTCCATCCAGTCCAATTTCGTCCAAATCTTCAAGCCGTTTTTGCGTGATTGAGTAACAAACATCCAAACATTCAGATTTATAATATTATTAGCAACTTCGTTTGAGTGAAGTTAAGATAGCGCCATCGGGCGGTAAAGTAAAAAAAATTGTCTTTAGCCATTCCTTCGGGAACTGTTTCCGGGATAATAACTACCCTTTGTGTACGATCTACCTACCTACCAAATTTCATGCAAACCCATCCAATAGTTTAAACGTTAAAACGGAACACACATCCATACGCATTTGTATATTAGTGAGATCGTAACTTTCGTTTATATAAGGTGCTACTTTATGAGTGCCCGATATTTTAGTCAGTGCTTCTACTCCTGATTCTGATCAACTTTCCCCAAGGAACCCATAGTCAAATCGTAAAAAAATTTTTGGACCTTTAGCGGCCAAATTAGTATGAAGAGTCCAAAATTTTTTTTGGGATTGGACTATGGGTTTCTTGGGGAAAGTTGATCAGAATCAGGAGTAGAAGCACTGACTAAAATATCGGGCACTAATAAAGTAGCACCCTATATATGTGTATCATATTCATCATCATCAGCCGAAAGACGTCCACTGCTGGACAAATGCCAAGGATTTCCACATCGACCGATCGTGTGCTGCCCGCATCCAGCGGCTTCCCGCAACCTTCACCAGGTCGTCGGACCACCGAGTCGGAGGCCTGCCCACACCGCGTCTTCCGGTGCGCGGTCGCCACTCGACGCCACGCCAACACAAAATAGACACAGAAGGTCCGCTCAATACAAACCACTAAAATCGTAAGCATATACATGCTTATAGAAATATACGGTCGTTCGAGCAAGGTCACGATCGCACAGTACGTGATATTGCCTACAACGACCGTATACGTCTATAAGCATGTATATGCTTAGGATTTTTGTGAGCGTATTGAGCGGACCTTCTGTATCTATGTGTTTTGTGACGCCAATTTGTGTATGGAATAAACGTTATCTTTACCTGGTAGTACTGCGCCCAGGCGGCCTGCGCGTCGGCCGCGCTGGCGCCGCCCTGGCCGCCCGCCGCGCCCGCCGCCTGCTGCTGCTGTTGGTACTGCAATGGACGATGCGAGTTAATGTGACGTTATGTAGGGTATAACAAAATCGGTGTAGGACCCGTTAACTGGGGATTCTACTCATCGTACTGAACAACTTTTGTTCTACGACTTTACTCAAATCACAAAAAAATTTAGACTTTCATACAAATTGATCATCTGTTTTGCCATTTTTGTATAGAGTCCAAAAAATATTTTGCGATTAGCGCAAAGTGGTAGAACAAAATTTGTTCATTACGATTAGAATCCTCAGTTAACGGGTCCTACACGATTTTAGTTACACCCTGTACAGGGTATAAATAAATTAGTTGGTACTATTTAAACTGGGGCTTCTACTCATGAAACTGAACAACTTTCCCAAAGGTACCCATAAATTTAAATAGTACCAGCTAATTTGTTAACATCTTATAAAAAATAAAATAAAATGAAAAGTTTTATTTCCATGCAGTGACAGTTACAAAAGTTTAAAGTCACAGTATAAGGACATTATACAGTATGGACACTCCCTGCCGCTCTCTAAACGCTACCTGACCCCCCCATAAGTGAGACCCCCAGTTGTCAAGAGATTGGCAAACCAAAAACAATTTTATTTTCTTAAGGAGAAGAGAGGTAATGATTTTTAAAGCTATACAGCCTAGTCTCGTGTACACAGTATTCACCTCATTAAATTTTCTATTGTAAGTCTATCGATTATGAAATTTATGAACATAACTGTCGTTAAAAGTTCTACTGTTTTCGGAAATATCAATAACTAAAAACGTCAAAATAACAAAAAGACGTGTAACCTACGACACGGCGGTATGACCAAGAAGCCTTAGCCTAAGCAGTCCTAGATACTCACACAAACACCATCACGTGTACAGACATGAAGAAGTGTCAAATTTCTTTGTAGTAAACAATAACGCGATATTTGTATGATGTGCCCGGGGTGATTTAGAGCATAAGGTTTAACAGAATACGCGTGGGAGCCCTTAACTGCGGCTTATTCACGTCATATACTTCGCGTCACATAAAGAGCGCTGGCGGGCTTTCCGAGAGTGCACTCTGACAGCAACTGTTTAGTACCCTCTCTTTCACACTTACGCGATTTATATTATGCTATCCTGTTGTCAGAGTGAACGGTTGCGCTCTTTTTACGTGACGCGAGCTGTACTTGTAGTAACCTTTTTTATTCACATTGGTAAGCCTGCTAACGATAAGAGCGAGTGCATGGAACAAAAAGACATGTAAAGACAAAGCAAAGCAAAGCAAACAAAAAAGAAAAGACAAAGCTCTTGGCATTTTCTCACCTGCAGGTAAGTGATAATGGTGGCGAAGATGGAAGCGAGCTTACCAAGATTCCCCAACGCAATGGGCAACAGGATATTTAATCTCCATGTCGGAACACATCAATGCTATTAACATTGATGTTTGTCGGCAAGAATGATGGTAGCCAGCCAAGCGGGCTTAGAAAATTCCCTACGACCAACCAAACCTAGTCCTTCGAAGTTGGACGTTGGAGAAAAATGGACAGATGGATGGCCACCGGCGGTGACTGACTTGTGAAGATGTGGAGACAAATGGACAGCTGGGTGTCCACAGTGACAGGGGAGACATGCCTACAGTAGTTTTATCACCGCACCACTCGCCATCGGAGTGGAATCATCCCGACCAGCTAAAGTCAAATTGGTCTCGAACCGTAAGGTTTTAGAGGTGCTTCTAACCTAGAACCTCCAAGCTGTGGAATGAGGTTTTCCATAAGGTCTACATTGGTGTCGATTCGGTTTTCACGATTTTATTTGACAGGATTAAACTTAACTTTGACGTGTTCTGTCTTTGTCTTTCTCTATCGTAAAAATAAGGACAGGATGCTTAAAATAAGTTTAATCGTAAACACCGAATCGACACCAGTATGTGACTCATCGAGAAGGGATCGAAAAGGTTTCTGAAGATTCGGCAAAGTGTTGACAGCGCTCCTGGTATTGCAAATACTCATAGGCGGCGGTAACCACTTTCCATCAGATGGGCCGTCAGCCCAATTCCAATTCTTAACAACCACGTGTGTGTGTTTAGTATGGCTTAACTTTCTTGAAGGACGGGAAGAGACCCGTGCCCCTGCAGTGGGGACGATATGGGTTAACAACTGTATGTAGATGTCGCCACTTCCTCACCTGGGGCCAGTGCTGCTGCTGCCACTGCTGCCACTGGTACCACTGCTGCGCGGTGTAGTTGGCCGGCCACTGCTGGCCCGCCTGGCCCGGCTGGCCCGCGGCCTGCTTGCCCCCCGCCCCCGCCCCCGCCCCCGCCGCGGCGTTGCCGGCGTTGGCTTGCTGTTGCTGTTGCGGGTTCCAGCCGCCCCAGTTGCCCCAGTTGCCCCAGCCTGCTGATGAAAACAATATAAAGAGATTAAAGGGTGACTTATCGATGAAGAGACTTGTCTAGAAATACCTTAGATATGATCCTAGTAGTGATATAAGCTCAAATAGACATCGGTGACTTCTATATGAAAAGAGATATCTCACTAATATTATAAATGCGAAAGTATGGATGTTTGTTTGTTTATTTGTTTGTTCCACTTTCATGCTGAAACTACTGAACGGATTTGGATGAAATTTGGTAGGTAGATAAATAAAGCACTCGGCTAACACATAGGATACTTTTTATGCCGGAAAACTCAAGGGTTCCCGGGTTCCAAAAACTGAAATTTTTACTTTGTCACTAGATGGCGCTGTCTTAACATTTTCTTTCTTTCTGGACACAATTCTAAAGTCCACGCAGACGAAGTCGCAGGCGGAAGCTAGTGTTTCTAATAAAGTTGCCTTTCGGCTAAGATGACAAATGGAATGTTTGCCTTTGTCTCATAATAAATTTTTCAGATTTTGTAAAGCGGTCGTGTCTCAGTGCGGCTGGCGTGATCGCGTACAACTATAACCTGGATGCGTTTGTTTGTAGATCGTATCTGTTAACAACCCATTACGTCCCCACTGCAGGGGCACGGGTGTCTTCCCATAACTCAGGAAGGTTTAGGCCATACTCCACACACGGGGGCCAAGTCCGGTTTGGTGGAGGTTGTGGGGCTAGTGGCCAACCCTAGTGTCAGAAGTTTTCAAGCCGCCTATGAGGCCTCTGACATGTCTTAACGACTGCTAGTGATAGCAGCCGGCATCAACGGCCTAACGTGCCTTGCGAAGCACGGAAACGGTCGAGATAAATGCCACTAACAGTCAAACCCATCCAGGTTATGACCGTGTCTGTAGTCAGTTAACCTGCGTGATCGACGCGACCACGCAAGCCGCACTGAGCCACGACCGCTTCGTATCTGATCGTAGATCGTATCTATCTCAACCTATTTCGTGTTTCGCAAAACAAGTTAAGCTATTGGTGTCGGTCGCTATCACTAGATGGCAGTCGTTAAGCCATATCAAAAGCCTTATGCTTGAAACTACTGATACCGGGGTTGGCCACTAGCCCCACAACCACCAATCCGGACTTGGCCCCCGTGTGTGGAGTATGGCCTAACCTTCCCGAGGTATGGGAAGAGACCCGTGCCCCTGCCCAGTGCAGGGACGCCATGGGTTGTTAACATAGGGTCCTTCTAAAATACCTGAAAAAAAAAAATGCACTGTGGTTTCTACCCATGAAACTGAGCAACTTTCCCCGGGGAACCTATACTCGATTCGCAATTTTTTTTATTTCCCATACAAAGTGGGGACGATATGGGTTGTCAGTAGCCCCGCGAGTGGGGACGGCGTACCTTGGTTCTGGTTCCAGTTGCCCCAGCCGCCCCAGCCGCCGGCCCACTGGTTCCAGCCGGGCTGCTGCTGCCCGCCCGCCGGCCCGTCCTGCTGCGAAACGAATTAAACGTTATACTGGCGGCCATATTGGATTTCTTAGCATATAATTATAAATTATAACACACTGCGAAGGAAGGAATCTTTGTCTTCTTCCCAGTCATCATCATCAGTCAAAAGACGTCCCTGCTAAAAAAAAAGCCTCTCCCAAGGATTTCCATAACGACCGATCTTGCGCCGCCCGCAGCTAGCGGCTTCCCGCAAGCTTCACCAGGTCAGCGGTCCACCGAGTGGCAGTCCTGCCCACGCTACGTCTTACTGTGCGCGGTCGCAGTCTCGCACAATGGGGAAGAAAACTGACAAAGCTCGCCGATAGAGGCGCTGATATCGCTTGACTCATACTAACTGTCAAAACGTATAGAAAAAATTGTTTACGTAAACTAAACATAAGATTATTAAAAAAATACCGCGTTGTGTGGCGATTAGTTGCAATAATAATTTAAATAATTAATTTTCTAAAGATTCTCGGATGAAAAAGACGTGGGAAAAGTTACGTTTTCAATTATGTACTTTTCAACTTCGCCTTTAATTGAGGAACAGTCCAAGTCGCATACATTTTCCATTTAATAATTTTACAGAAAAAAAACTAATTTATAACACCTCGATAATAAACAACAGGGAACTAATTGAAAGTTGTTATGAGTCAAGCGTCCGTAGCGCCATCTGCAAATAGCTTTGCGTTTTCTTCCCCATTTATATAACACTAGCTTTTGCCCGCGACTTCGTCTGCGTAGACTTGCGAATTGTCATTTACCGGAATAAAAAAACCCATGTTTTAATAACGTGACAATTTCTTGGAGTTTCCAGGATGTGTCTGTGCTCCTCAATAATAATAATATCCGGTACAAATCACACACGGTCATCTGGCCCCAAACTAGGATTCCCTGTACTATGGGAACCAGAGACTGATATACATACACATATACATTTAAATACATACATATATTGATATAATACACCCAGACTCAGAGCAAACAATTCTACTCATCACAGAAAAGTTTGCCCTATGTGGGGATCGAACCCACGACTCTCGGATCAGTGGTCAGGAGCGCTAACCACTTAGCCACCGAGTCAGTCGAGTAGTCAATATCTATATTTATTTCTACTACGTCGATGAATGACTCCTGAATCTCTCGTTCTTTTTATAAAAACTTAAAAAGTGTATCCCCGTCCTATAGGTGAATTAATAATTCATATGTTACCTTTCGCGGGGGCCCGCCGGCGCCGGGCGGTCCGCCGGGGCCGCCGGGGCCTCCGGGTCCTCCGGGGCCTCCAGGGCCCCCAGGGCCCCCGGGGCCTCCCGGGCCACGCTGCTGCATGGCACCGCGGTTGCTGGGCGCGCCGCGCTGCCACGAGCCTCCGCCACCGCCTCCGCCACCTGAGCGCAAAAAAACTTATTGTATGAATAAATAAATACTTGTAACAAATCACACACGATCATTTGGCGACTGACTGATACATAGATAGATCTGTCCTATAAGAAAGAAGGCCGCTAAGTAATAATAATAATACACACTCCAAAAAAAGAACAAACAAATCCGCTCATCACAGAAACATTTGTCCTGGGTGGGAATCGAACGACCATCTGATCAGTAGTCATCGTCGATAAATAATAAAAAGTATCTACATAAGTGTTATTTTTCTCTCGAATAAGTGTTGTGCGATGTTTTTTTCTTTCTATTTAAAAACATTCCTTACCATACTGTTTATTTATGTGTTAACATAAAAAAAACGCAATTCTTTAAACACATTTTCAGCTTTGGTAGCGTACATGACATACATCGCGCTCAGCTTGGCGTTCAAATATACAACAAAATGATGGCCCATGTCTCCGCGCAGCGCGCGTTCGAACTAAAATCTGACAACTCGCGTGTGACGCACTCTTAGCTAGAAGCGTGCGTTTGGATGTGTGTACTATACTCTGTTATAGCATGCCATAGAATTTAATTATTATTATACCGATTAGAGGCGCGCCGCCACTCTCCTCTGGTATCAGCTCTCACTAACGTGAATGCTCTTTTATCATCGGTACCGCAACTAGATGTATTTGCTGACCCGTGGTGGCAAATACAGCGCGATTGCAAATTGTTTTGTGAAAACAATTTTTGATCTCATTATAATATATAGCTTAAGTGTTCATGTTTCTTTTTTATTTAATTTTTAAAAGTTTAATATTTGTAATTAATTTGTTATTAATGTGTTTTTATTGTATACAGTATTGGATATGTTTTTTCTGTAAAACTGTATATTCTTGATAAACAATAAAAAAATATATATTAAATGAACGAACCATCCGATCGATTTCGGTCATGGCGACCACTGCTAAGTTTAGCAGCGCTGGTGCGCCATAAGAAGGCTATTGTAGCCAGGAGCACGTGTAGTGATAATAACAAGAAAATCACAGAGATTTCGCCACTACCTGATACAACACTGAAAAAGCAGATGGCGTTACAGTTAAACCACAAAATAGACACAGAAGGTCCGCTCAATACAAACCACTAAAATCGTAAGCGTATACATGCTTATAGAAGTATACGGTCGTTCGAGGCAAGGTCACGATCGCACAGTACGTGATCGTGCCTACAACGGCCGTATACGTCTATAAGCATGTATATGCTTAGGATTTTTGTGAGCGTATTGAGCGGACCTTCTGTATCTATGTGTTTTGTGGTTAAACCATAAATCGCGTTTTCTCCTAGCGCTATCCTTTTATATCGCTCAGAAACATAGTTCGCTAGAGTGAGAAGAGAACAATGGCGTGGCCTAACATGGTATGTGAAGAGTGTGTGGTGGTATAGGAAAAGACCCGTGCCCGTGCCCCTACAGTGGGGGCACGGGCACGTAGCGGGTAGACGGGTATGTAGCAACTGTGTGTTTCCACTCTTCAGAGGAAAAGGGAGATACCTGCGCCAGGGGAGGTGGTATGCCTGGGGACCGGCCGCCGGCCGTGGTCCAACCGATGATGGTTAGAAGTCGTATATTATATATACCAAAGGGTGTGCATGTGCTCATGATAACAAACAATTTTCCTTAACGAACCCATAGTCAAATCGAGAAAAAAAAATTGGAATCTTCATACTAATTTATCCGGTCAGAAGTTTGTATATTTGTATAGAGTCCAAAATTTGTTATGCGACTCGGTGGACCGCCGAGCTGGTGAAGGTTGCGGGAAGCCGCTGGATGCGGGCAGCGCAGGACCGGTCGGCGTGGAAATCCTTGGGGGAGGCCTTTGTCCAGCAGTGGACGTCTTTCGGCTGATGATGAACGGTGGATGTCGCCACAGGCAGTGACTGACCTTGCGGCGGGCCCTGGGCGCGGTGCGGCGGCCGCTCGCTGCGGCTGAAGCGGTCGGGGCCGCCGGGGCCGCCGCGGCCCCCTCGCCCGCCGCCGCCGCCGCCCCCCCAGCCGTCGCGGTCCCTGCCTCCGCCGCCGCCGCCGCCGCCGCCCATCTCGTTACTGTACAACAATACATTATATTAGGATAAAAAATAAATGTCCGAGACAAATCACACACGGTTATCTGACCCCAAACTAGGATTCCCTGTATTATGGGAACCAGAGACTGATAAAAATAAAGCCTATGTTCCCGTCGTGTCACACCGTTTTGTGTCACACTGTTACGTAGTGGAAAAGCAAATTACACTGTAAAGCAACGGGAATTTTCGAATAAAAAGCTAAAATTTCATACGCGCGATTAATCTTATTTTTTTCTAATTTTTAGGGTCAGAAAACCTTCTTATGGACCTCTATCCATTAGATATAGATCCCTTTAAGGGTTATGTAGCTCTATGAGTAACACACGAGTCCACCCTGACACGCCACCCACCCACTTACCACCCTGTCAATCCTGAAATCAGATTTTGTTGTAACTATTCTACAATTATTTCCGATGGCAACCTCAAAATTCAGTATCAGTATTTGTTTGTATTTTGTATTATTGTGTGGAGTATGCCCTACCCTCGAGGTATGTGAAGAGATCCGTACCCCTGCAGGGGGGACGATATGGATTTTTTAACATGTTCATATGTTGACATGTTGCTAAGAACAGCGCCTTCACATTTATTTTCAAGACTGTAGAAGACTAACCGTGGCGGTCCCCATCTGTCGAATCTGCCGGGTGGCGGGGGGCCCCTGCTGTTGTCTCTGGGAGGCCCCCAGCGACCACCGCCTCCGCCGCCACCGCCGCCGCCGCCTCCGCCTCCGCCCCTGTTGGCAGAGCCCCATCGGCCACCGCCGCCCCCGCCGCCGCCACCGGCACCACCGCCGCCGCCCCAACGGTCCTCTGTAAACAAAGATGATTATTTTCAACTGTGTCACACTATACAGGGTGTTAAAAAAGTGCGTTTATACATATATTACTTTAAGGGGCTACTCAGAATCAAGTATAGAATACAGAAAAAAAAATCCGATCTACAACTATTTTTTCAGTCTCCCATACATATTCTTGATTCGCTAGTAATGGGAAACTAAAAAAAAGTTGTCGATCAGTTTTTTATTTTTATTTTTTCCTGTATCTATACTTGATTCTGAGTCACCCTTAAAATCTCAAACGCACTTTTTTTAACACCGACAAACAGTTGCGTTATAAAACTATATGAGGTGTGATGGAGATGGGGGGAAGGGGAGTGTCCCTTTAGAAAGGGAAGGGAGTGAGCATACTGTACGACAGTATAAATGTGTGTAATTTGGATGTGTCTTCTACTATCTAGCGATAGCGTGATCCCGGCTGGAGCCAGGGTCCACTTTCGGACTTAATCTACTCCACTTTGCCCGATCTTCAATCCTCCTCAGTGAGATAATTTCTCGCTGCATATAAAGCCAGCGCTTCCTGGACTTTCCGGGGGATCTAGGGCCTCTCTTATAATACTATGTTAACTTCCTGGTATGTCACGCGGCCGGCGGCCACACATACAAGCCGCACAACGTGGCACTGTATGAAGATAACGTAATATTTTATTTTTAGCACAACGTTTGTGTGTGTGTGTGTGTGTGTGTGCGCGTGTGTATATAAGGTGTTAAGAAATTAGTGATCATTACTTAAACTGGGGCTTCTACTACTGAAACTGAACAACCTTTCACTGGCGGCGGCGCTCGTCCGCAAGCGCGCTTGTTTATTGTTACTGTGGTGTATGCAATGTGTGTGTGTGTGTGTGTGTGTGTGTTTGTGTGTTTGTGTGTGCGTGTGTGTGTGTGTGCATGTGTGTGTGTGTGTGTGTGTGTGTGTGCGCGCGTGTGTGTGTGTGTGCGTGCGTGCGTGTGCGTGTGCGTGTGCGTGTCTGGCGTGACTCACTGGCGGGCGGCGCGCGGTCGCGGAAGTCGCGCGGGCGGCGGTCGTCGCGGCGGCGGCGCTCGTCCGAGCGAGCGCGCTTGCTGGCCGGTCCGTCGCGCGAGTTCGATCGCTCGCGGCGCTCCCTGCCGCAACGAGATACACACGTATTATTATTTTCAACGTAAACTTTTGCCGCTCTGCCCACTTGGCGCTAGGCGAAGTGGCTGGAGCTACTCCAGCAGAAGCACAGTCGGCTTTCTACTTTTCAACTTTCCTAACTGATAGTTAGATTTCAAGAGTTAAACACGCACGTCTTCACAAAGACACTCATCCGACTATCCTACTTGTAAAACTTGACAACTTTCCTATGACTGACTTTGATATGATTTAATTGACCGATTCATTGATCAATTTCGAAAAGGGATCAAATTACACCTATAAATATATACTAAACTCTTAACATTTCCTTATGGATTTTCATTAATGAAAAAAACGGCACTAAAAATTCAAGAAAAAATCACAAAATCATCTGGCCCAAACATGGGTTAGCTGTGCTATATGAGACTAAATTAACAATTGTTGAGAAAGGTTATAAAATCAATAAAAAAGTTTGTAAAAAAAACTGTGGACACCGCAGCCTGAAGTGCTTCTTCTTATCATGGGGCACAATTTGCTGTCATTTCCCAAGATATAAACGACGACTGCTTGCCTGGTGTAACACTGACCACTACGTAAGTAAATCAGTCCACACATGTATTTATTTCTTTTGCTCTCAGTTATTCAAAAGATATCCCGTAGTTGGTTGGATATCCCTCTTCTTACATATTATATTATATTTTATTATATTATATTCTTTGTACAGTAAATAGTTTACAAACTTACCTCTCGCGGACAACGCCAGCCGCTTTGGCCTCCTTATGGAACCCTTCGATCACCTTTTTGGCTTCTTCCTCGCCCAGCTCTGGGAATATCACCTCGTCTAGCCAGGGCCCCTTCTCCGGCAGGCTGAAGTTGGCTGCAGAAAGAACGGTCGGGTCAGGCTTGGAATTTGATGGGCGCGCTAGGTCTCAGATCAGGGAAGTGGTGAGATTTGATTGTTGCTTTGTTTAATTAGTCATTTTTGACGCATGTTTCCTTTTATAGTGACCAAAACTGGAGGATAGATTCGTAAATAATATGAAATATTGTACGCTTTTAAAATAGGTAATTGTATTGTAAATAACAAAATAGACAAGTTACTCAAAGAAACGATTACGCAAAACTAATCTACGTTTTGCGTACATCAACTAACATTCTTTCAGTAACTCGATTACTTTGTTGACAACAATAACCACCTTTAAAAGAATAAAATATTTTAGTTTAATTTATTTATTATCTACCCTCAACTTTAACAATTGCTTATACTAGTAAAGTGGCTACACAGAACATTTTATTCGCAACACCAAATCCGACCAGATCCCAACAAATCTGCAACTGTCAAGTCTGTTTTATCTGTGAACCAATCCGCTGGGAGCATCACCAACCTTTCATATCCACGACCGCTCCATCGGGCACTTCCTTCCCATCCGCCTCCTCGCGCTGTTGCGTGCGCGTGGCATACGTCTCCGCGTCCGTTACGATGACTACAGCCACGCGCCGATAGCCCTCGAATTCACGCAGTTTGCGACGTTGGGCCGATGGGTACACATTCGTCTAACAGTCGAAAGTCGGTACCAAAGTACGTTTGTATACAGCCCCGCCGAATTGATGTGAAGAGAAATGTTTCAAATTATAGTATCGGTATGTTTGGCCACCTAGAACAAGCTCAATGGAGATCGGAGTCTTTTTCGTTTGTTGTTTACACCGTTTGGCATTAATAGTCACACTGTTCGACTTACCGTTTCTACATCTAAAACATTACATGAAAAACAGTGTTTCTTAGTTTAGGCTTACGACTAACTTATGCTATCACGTACCTTTTTCGTTGGAGGTAAACGTAGAATTATTTGTACTGTACATTTACAAACATACTGTTTTATTATAGACACGATGCGACGAAGATCGTCCAAAAACATAATTAACTATTGAAGTCGTGTAATGTAAATGCCAAACTTTCAAACATCCAAAAAATTGATCTCAATTGGTCCTGTGTCTCATGGCTAAGAAATAAATGAATTATTGCAAAATTAAGTTTCGTTATTTTTCTCACCTGATCCAAAATGTAATTCCTGCGTCTCCCTTTGGCGGTTTCCAACAATTTCACGACACACTTGGCGCATTTCGAGACCATGGCGTCCCACCGCCCCTCGTAGGAAGCCTTGAAGGGCTTACAGTCGACCTGATAGATTATTATACTCATACAATAACGCTCGCCTAAATAAAACACGATACAACTTAAAACTATCCTTAAAACTATAGTTTAAATGGCTTGGGGATACCAGTGTGCGATCCTTGGTGAAAATGTCCTCTTGTCCCGGAGATTCGTTCGGATTCTTTCCACTGGTATCATTAGCTATAAAAGTTGGTATTGCAAGTTTTTTTCGGTACATTTATTGGCGTCGCTGCGTTTAGAACGCAAGGTTCGATACTATATTGTTGATCTTCCTGTTAAAAATAACATACGAACATTAGTTACAATGTTGGTTTTATATAGCTCGCTTTGTAGCTCATACCTTTGACGCTGAAAAGGAAATTTAATTAGAAATTTATGTGTGATTTGTTTTGTAGTGTTGTTTAAGTGAAATATAAAGGAAATTATACTTGATAACATCATGAAATATTGCGATATCGGTCTTTATTAAACCACTACCTTATTAAAAAAAAAAAAAAAAACTTTCATTCATCTGTCTACAATGCCAAACACTCATGCCAATCTCGCCTGGCCTCCGAAAAGTAAATTAAGGAACGAATGAATTAATGAAACACTTCACAGAAAGTATGAGTGAGATGTATGAGTTTGAACTTCCAAGTGCTCGCGTTTTAGTCCGAAATTTTAACGCGATAGCCTCGGAAGGAAATTTATGTTTTCTGGTTTATAAATCGTTAGATTCGTTCTAATCTCCTGACTGTCACAGGGCAGATATATTTTAAGCTGTCAGATAGTAAATTTTTATATATTTTTTACCTTATCATTTCACAAGTGTATTAAAGTATATAGATATGTGCGGCGACCGGGCTCGAAGGCTTACATTTTAATATTGGGCATCCTGTTTTCGTAAGCTGGTTTTCGAGATCATTTCTAACTGTCAAATTTTTATTTGAAGCTTCAAATGGGTATCACCTGTTTTCGTAAGCTGGTTTTCGAGATCATTTCTAACTGTCAAATTTTTATTTGAAGCTTCAAATGGGTATCACCTGTTTTCGTAAGCTGGTTTTCGAGATCATTTCTAACTGTCAAATTTTTATTTGAAGCTTCAAATGGGTATCATAGGAGTGGAGAAGTCCCATTCCATCGCGTATAAATTACAATCGCGGTACAGATATTAAGAGTGATGCACAGAACCCTTTTGGAACACGTATTGTTTTAAAACGACGACGACGACACCTCTTTGAAGTCTCACAATCGTTTTTTCACCAGAAACATCTTTAAAATTTTCAACTTACCTGTGTTCGTGTACCAAGCGTCAGAGTTTAAGTGAAACGTCAAATCAACTTATATTCTCACACACTTAACATTAGGCTATTACTTACATAATTTGCTCCAAATCCAGTTTCATTAGAATCCTACTTCCGTTTCTTCCAGAACTTTGCTGTGAGTGATATCATTTTAATTTGTAGAAAACTTTTGTAATTACGAATTTTCCTACAAAACTTATCGAAAGAAACATTTGTTGTAATCGCTGCATCTAGTGTAGTGTAGTGGTACATAATATACTATAGCTGTAAATGACAGATGACGATGACGTATTGCAGATACTTTTCGAAGAGATTCGTAACTATTGCCATCTCAATTCAACTCACAACCAACTCCAAAAACCGAAATCGCAACATTTCACAAACATTTTAAGCAAAAAGATTTATGCTACATTCTGGTATTCGCCGAAAGCATTTGCCAAACGAATGAGCGAGATGGACGTATCCATAGGTTAAATAATTTAGGACGTACTCACAACATCGCTTTTTTAACCTAAGGCGTTGTCGCTGTCGCTCTGACATTTAGCAAATGCCGCGAATGCTTTTACTAGATACATAAATAAACTTGTTATCTATGTATCTAGCAAACGCATTCGCCGAATATCTAAACAGTAGCATTCAGTACAAACTTGTAACTTTTTGTGGTGTGTAAAAAGTATGTGTGCTGTGTGTTGCGTGTGCTGAGTGTGTGCTATATGTTTACTGTGTGTTGTGTGTTGACTGTGTGATATGTTTTCCTGTATGTTTACCGTGTGCCGTGTGCCGTGTGCTATGTGGTGTACATACCTTCATCCTATCGAAGAGCGCGCCGGTGGACAGTATGTTGTACCGCTTCTCGGGGTGCGCGGCGGCGTGGGCGCGCGCCCAGTGAGTCTTCCCCGATCCCGGCATCCCCACCATCAGGATCACCTAACAAATAAACGTGTTATCTATCTATCTATCTACTTGGATATCTTATTTACTTAGAAAGTCGGTTTGCTTGATGGTGGGACCACCTGGACAACTGGTTACTGTCTCGCTTTGCTCGGTGATGGGACATTTTAAAAGGACCCTTTATATATATTTATAGCACCTCCGTGTTCTACGATTTGTCTACGCCTCATGCTACCCGTGCTACTGCAGAACTATCTTCAAAGTCCTCCAGAAACAAACGTTTCCATTCGCGTAATACGAACAGGATTACAATGCGACTTGACACCCGCTAGGAGCCAATAAGCGCATCGTTCAATACTCAATCATATGTTCGTATCAAAACTAACGAAATGACTTTTAAGCAGGGTCGAGAATCAGTAAAAATTAAGCACCTTAGTAGAAGCTTCAATGGGATCGAGAGTAGGAGAAACAGTCCGCTCGTTATAGCGTGTGCACCGTATATTAATACCTTATTATTATAATGTAACTAACGTTTTACCAGCATCTCACACACATGCCAAATACACTTTCTGCTTTCTACCATGTCACATATGTGTAGAAATAATAACATATACAGTATAACCTGATCCATTATTCAACATTGTTTACCAAACACTATCTCACAAGACAGCCCGCTATGTGGCCTCTTATCAAGAGTGTATGCCCACCATAAGCTAAAACTTGTTATTTCACAAGGTCCGATTGGATGGGTCCATTGTTTGCTGTGTGCCTGTCATTTGTAACAGCTACTAGCGCGCTGCCTTCCGACGAATAAAGTGGATTAAACAGCGCAATTACCGGCATAAGAGGCGATCCAATTGTCTTTTTATTTATTTACTTATTTATGATCTCCTAGCTCTTTACATCAAACTTTCTACAGACAGACAAAAGAATGACGATTGGCTCAATTGGAAAACCAATATACATATTTAGTATGAGACATCCAACAATTTCTTCTGCGAATCGACCGCAGATGCCTTTGGAAAAGTTTTTCATTCAGAGTTTCGTCTTCTTATTCACCTCCTTAACCGTCGTCCGTCGGTCAACCTGTCACCGTGTAGGCAGTTCTCTGGAGTGGCTGGCTGGTTTCCGAGGAAGCCGAGTAGTCATGGGACGGGGCAGCCAGGGTTCCCCTCCGCTCTTGCCTTGCCCATCGTGTGCACTATGAAATTCTTTTAGAAATTTGGGATAATTGATAAGCCCTCTAAACTTATATTTTTATTTAAATCTTCTGTTAACCGCATTTTCATATTAACTGCACTATCACATGAGATAGATGGCGGTTGCCTGGTGTAGCATATATGTAACTATACCCGCAGTCAAGTGTAGGTCATGTAGACATACACCTATGGCCGTGTGCAACGCTACATTTTTCGTTCGTAAAGGTAAAGCTATGTCATCGATAAATCGGTCAGGATTTGAACCCAAGACCTTTTAGTATGGAGAGCTGCTGGGTCGCCATCATGAAACCATCAAGGCTTTTTATTTCTTGGTTTTATTTATTTATGACCACTATACGTATTTACAAACACACTGTCAAGACCTAAATGTCACAAAATACAAATTTAATAAGTACGAAATATGATGAAATATCGCAGGTGCATATCGCTCGAGTTTCAATAGCGCATTTATAAAATGCTAACGTAGTTTCCTCGCAATCAGCGAGCGTTAACCTCCATGTTCTGCTTTGTTTCATTTATCCAGCTTCTTTCCACCTTTCTGCTTCGGAAACTTCATAATTCCATAAATGTCTGACGCCTATGTTCGTGTCCCTACTTATTTTGTCATTCATTTTGAACCTTTCCTCCTGCTATTGCGATTCCTGTTATTTTGTTGCAACAAGTGAAAACGCATCCAAAAATATCTATAACGTTCCAGCATCACAATGATATAACACATTAACCTCATAAGTCATAACCATAGTGACTACGTTCTCAAATATGTACTGACTAGCAAGTTCCCGCGACTTCATATGAGTAATAAAAATAATGACGATGACTTTTTTATATCCATGACATGAAAAATGATTGGTTTCTCATACAAAACTTTATCCCCTATTTCACCCTCTTCGAGTTTTGTTTTCGCGACAAAAGTAGCCTATGTCCTTCTCCAAGGTCCCATCTATCTCTATACCAAAATTTATCAAAATTGGTTCAGCTTTTTAGGCTTCAAAACGTTACAGACAGACAAACAGAGTGCGAAAGTAACTCTGTATAATTAATGTTATAAGTTTCGATTGGGAGGATGTAGTCGTGCGTCATATTTTAATCAGTGCTTCTACTCCTGATTCTAATCAACTTTCTCAAAGTAAAGGAATTCATAGACAAATCGCAAAAAAATTTTTGGACTCTCATACTAATTTGGCCGCTCGGCTGATCGATTTATAATAATAATTGTACATTTTTGTCACAAAAATGTACAGCAAATGTAATATGAACAGTCAAAAAATTTATTTGCGATTTGACTATGGGTTGACGCATTTGACGCACGACTAGATTTACAGCCTGTATAAAGGTGAGCTCGAGAGAATGTCAATAGCGCGTTTTAGAAAGTCGCCACAGAAAAAGAAGATTTAGTTGCAAAGCTACATACCTCGCAGTCGGCGAGCGCGGCGGGGCGGCGCGGGCCCGGCACCAGCGCCGCCTGCGCCAGCACGCAGTAGCCGGGCTCCAGCTCCGCCTCTTGCCCGTCCAGCTCCTCTTCCACGGTGTAGCTGCGGCAATAAATTACATTTCAAACAAAACAAAATAATAAAAAAAAACATAAAAACCGACATCTATGGTGACCCCTACTGACCGATTTGAATACAATTTATATGTATAGGGGACCACCTCAGGAATTTTCATACCGACGGGTAAAAGGCTATTTGTATTTTGGAAATGTTCTAATTACTTTCCTCCTATAAAAATAAAAAATATAAAGAATGTCAAGAATCGAAATAATACTAAGAAGTTCATTTAACAGGTATTATAAATCGTTTTTAATCCACAATTGAAATAAGCTGTATAATCGTATGTATGGATAAGGAAATTCATTAAAAAAAACAATACATCAACATACCGGATGACAAACTTGATCCTCTTGTCCAAGACGTGGCCCTTCAGCACTTGATCTTCAGTCACCTCTTGGAGTTCGCTTTCTGAAAAGAGTCAAAACATAAAGGTTTAAATAATATATACAATTTTCTCTTATACCAGAGTCCACATGGCATAAAAAAATCTGTTATTGATAAAACCTTCACATAGTCACTTGATGGTAAGTGACGATGATGTCGAAGATGGAATTGGGCTTACCAAGATTCCCCAACGTAATGAGCAATTTGCTTTTATCAAGGAATTTGGCGGCAAGACTCATAAAGATTGTGGTAACTAGCCAGGCAAGCTTAGAAAATGACCTTCTCACATCTGGAATCGAACTTGCAACCATAACTTTATCTGTATTTATCTTTTCTTGTTTTTTTTTACTCCAAGGCTACTTTTTTATCTGATTTGAGTTTTTTTTAATATTAGTAATTACACAGTAGTATGTAGCAGCTTTACTGAATTACTTATTTGAAAAAAAAAATATTATTAAATTAGTCTCGCTTACCTTTACCCTCGGTCTCCTGCTTGACCTCGGGCGCCTTCTCATCAGTCTCCATCGGCTCCTGCTTGGCCTCACCGCTCTCCTGTTTCTCGCCGTTCTCCTGTACAACCATTCGAATTACAACATTATATTACAGACAAAAGAAATGCTAATATTTAGACTGAATGCTATTAGAATAGCTAAACTGAAATGGCAGTGGGCGGGGCACATAGCTCGTACAACAGATGGGCCGTTGGGGCATTAAAGATCTCGAATGACGACCGCGCACCGGAAGACGTAGTGTGGGCGGGCTTCCCACTCGGTGGACAGACTCGTGGACTTTTGATTTGAATTAGATCCAGAAAGATGTTAAGGTGATGAAGTGGAAATTTGGAGTTTTTAAGCATTTCTCCAGGAACCCTTAAGTTTTCCGGAATAAAAAGTATCCTAAGTGTTAGCCGAGTGCTTTATCTATCTACCTACCAAATTTCATCCAAATCCGTTCAGTAGTTTCGGCGTGAAAGTAGAACAAAACAAACAAAAAAATAAACAAACATCCGTATTTATAATATTCGTAATGTAATGAGAAGCTGCGTGCTATGCGTACCTGCGGCGTGTCGGTCTCGGGCGCTTGCGTCGGCGCGCTGTCTTCGGGCTTCGTTTCTTCGGGAGGCTCTTCTTCGCCGCGCTCCTTCCTCTCTTGCGCCTCCTTCTCTTTGCGCTCGCGGTCTTGTTTCTCTCTCTCCTGTGAACCATTATATAAATATTGTAACACAAACGTTCCGCCTTCGTGTCTGTTGTTAACAACAAATATAGCCCCCACTGCAGGGGCATGGGGGCATGGTACGGGTCTCTTCTAATACATCGGGAAGCTAATGCCATACTCCACATACGAGGACCAAGTCCGGATTGGTAGAGGTTGTGGGGCTAATAGCCAACCCCAGTGACAGAAGTTTTTGAAACTTCTACGTGTCTGTATAACTATCTATTGCAGCGTATGCATATTTCAGAATATGTTAGCCTGCTATGTATGTGCATGGTCTTCGTGCGTTACACTGCAAAGAGTAGTTTACAAAAAAAAAAAACAATACAATCAATACAAATACATGACATTGTTAATTCTATGTTATGTCACGTTGCGTACGCCTAAAGCCTCGCTTTGTAATGCCAAATCGACCAAAAAGTTGAAATATGATACGCACCAAAATGATTATATTAGATTTATTTTATGTATAATTTTTATTGTTTTTTCTCTCTACTCTTGCATAGAAAAAATCCTACAGACCTTATTTCTCTCAATGAAACTCACCTCTCTTTTCTTTCTCATCCTCTCCTCTCGCTCCTTCTTCTCTTTCTCCCGCCTCTCCTTCTCCTTCCTGGCGGCCTCTTCCCTCTGAATGCGCAGCTCTTCCTCCCTCCGCCTCTTCTCTTCTAGAACTTCTTCTACCGGTATTTCTAGACGTTTCCGAACGATCTTTGTCTTGGTCAGCATGGTGTATCTGGGATCGAGGAAATTGTTGCTTATTACTAAACAGTTTTGGAGAATATAACAATCAATTCCCGGTGGGGTCTCACTTCCTCATTGATTTGAAGATTGCTTGCAAGTAGAAAAAAAGTTGTACTCAAGAATAGGGTTATATCCTTATTTTATTCAAACTTATTCTAAGGATCGTTGGCCCACAGTTTGTAACTATTAGTCGTTAGTTTCTGGGTTAATGGGGAAGAAAACGCAAAGCTATTTGCAGATGGCGCTACGGACGCTTGACTCATAACAACTTTCAGTTAGTTCCCGATTTTTATTGTCGAGGTGTTATAAATTAGTTATTTTTTCTGTAAAATTGTTAAATGGAAAATGTATGCGACTTAGACTGTTCCTCAATTAAAGGCGAAGTTGAAAAGTACATAATTGAAAACGTAAATTTTCTCACGTCTTTTTCATCCGAGAATCTTTAGGAAATTAATGATTTCCATTATTATTGCAACCAATCGCCACACAACGCGGCATTTTTTTTAAATCTTATGTTTAGTTCATGTAAACAATTTTTTCTATACGTTTTGACAGTTAGTATGAGTCAAGCGATATCAGCGCCTCTATCGGCGAGTTCTGTCAGTTTTCTTCCCCATTAAGAATTGATTGCTAGCTTAGTTTCAGCGTCTCAAATTTAATTAAATTATGAAATATTGTTAACTAAAACGTCTTATCGAAATCACAGAAAAATATATCGATACTTCTGGGCTCAAAGGGCGTATACGCTAAATAGAACTTAGGCGTATACGCCCTTTGAGCCCAGAAGTATCGATATGATTGCATGAAGCATGAATTTTAATAAAATGTGTAATTTTTATTTTATAAAATCTGGTTATATGGGTCGACTAAATTATGACGTCAGAGTATCCTAAACAAAATTCCAATTTTGACAGATGACAAACGAGTTTGGATTACATGGATTTTAAAAAGTTAATGAAAGCTTTCGTACGGGGAAGGATTTTCACCTTTGTTACAAAAAGCGATGTAATTCCGCTTGCGATCTCCCATTCTATGAAGAACAAGAGAGTAAATACGGAATATTTCGTCTACCTGCTCAGCTCATCTGTCATTCAATGTAAATGTCAGTTTTAAAAGCTTCGCAGGTTTTTTATATTTTCTCCAGATTTGAATCAACGACCTCATGAACACAAAACAAGGATTCCTCCACTAAGCCACCGAGGCTGTAATGTCAGCAACGAAAACATTCAACAGTATCTAATTGGGAAGATGATTGCATGAAAAATAAATTATAAACTATCATTTACTACATTGATCTCGCAATAACATTTCGAAAGACCTTATTTGTTTTGTTTTTCATACCATCTTCAATTTTTTATCAACAAAAGTTATAAAATTAGTCACTCAATGACGCCGCAAAACTATGACGTCACTTCTAGGTATTTCAAACATTTATAGAACAAAATATTGTTTCTGACATATGTTAAAAAAAAGTAACTCAAATTACTAGTAATCATCTACCCTATTGTTTCCAGCAGACCTTAGGGAAACCGTCGGATGTAAACTCATTCAAACACGATATAATTTCAGTCTCACCTTCATTTCAACTACCTACAGTAATACACATTTAATAAGGCTTGCCGATGTACCTGCGCAGTAGACAATATTTTAATTACGCGGGAAACTGATGGACCAATCAAGTAGCTTCATTGTCACCCGTCATTACACGTTCCGAAAATCTCTGCCGCTATTGGTTGATTGATTTCGCGCCTGATTCAATGAAATTGTCAGCTGTCAGAAAGCTGTCACCGTGCGTTGATTGTTTCGGGTGTTTCCGTCGATAGTTTGTTCTTGTCTGCGCGAACGAAAATTACCGACGCGCCTTATTTTTTGTGTACTACTGTACTACACTACCTGTAACACTGTCGTGGAGACATCTACCGTACTTATCTAGAACGCGATATCGAAGTTTCTTCTCACGTCCGCATATATATGACTTCCAACTATCAACGGTTGGACCACGGCCGACCCTTTTCCTCCAAAGAGTGGAAACACAGTTCCTACACTGTCAATACTTGAAAATACTGTCAAAATTACTGACAGTCTCTGGTTCGCTCATGTATAAGTAGATATAATGTCAGTCTCACCGTTCGTATCCAAAGTTGACCTTGTAGCACATGTTCTTAGTCAAGATGTGGGGGAAGAGCGCCCGGTCGCCTAGGGAGGCGCGGTCGAACTCAAACGCTTCGCCCTGAGGCACCCCGTTCACGGTGTACAACATCTTGCATGGAGATGATTCCAGGTCCTGTTGGCGTGACGTAAAGTAAGGAGATTGCTTATTGAAATCAATGAATATCATAACACAAACACTTCTGACACTGGGGTTGGCCACTAGCCCCATAATCTCCACCAATCCGGACTTGGCCCCCGTGTGTGGAGTATGGCCTAATCTTCCCGAGATATGGGAATGTAACATAACACTAAATAAAATAAACATAAAATAATCTCATAGGATTTAGTAATACATGTATGTAACAACCACGAAAGTGAACCATGAAAAAAATAGGCCACACTTTAAAAGACTCCAATTCTTTTATATTTTTTTGAACCTAGATACAGACAATGGTAACCAGGAATTTATAACGGCGCAAACAGCAGATAACTATTACTTACTTCAAAGCTGAACCGGTGCCATTTCAATACACAGTCTCAGGTCATGTTTTTTTTGTATTTATGTTAATTTAGTATTTAATTTCTTTCTAACATATTGTATTATTCTTTATATGCTGTATGTTGAATAAAATGATTTATCTATCTATCTACTTGCAACACCACACAAACAAAACACATTTCTGACAGCCTCGAATCCAGGCCGATAAACATTACAAAAAAAAAACTCACCAAGTAAACCCCAACGACGTCTTTCTCATTGAGCTGCTGACCGTACTCTTTGAACTGTCCGTTGTTCACCGCTCGTCCCGAGCTCTCGTAGCCCCAACTGAACTCGCCTTCGCCTGGAAATCGGTCAATTTATTAAGGCATTGCTCTGAGAATGCAGATTTTTGCCGATTAGTCGCCGACTAGTCGGTACATCCCTAATGCGGTAGATGACTGCTAGTCATCTGAGTAACTTTTTATCTTTTACCAAATATCAAAAACGAAATATTGTTCTAAAAATGTTTGAAATTGTAAACTGTGACGTCATAGTAAATTGCATACTTCTTCTTCTTATCGTGTGGCACATTTAACCGTCCTGTCCACAAGGTATAGGCGGCGGTTTCCTGGTGCAAACATTGCATACTAATACCGACATTTTTATAAATTACAAATTGTACATTGTAATGAAAATCAAAGCAAGAAAGTTTTTGTGAAATTTCAATAAAAGATAACAATATTTCATAAATTATTTTTGATACAGTCAACATCCAGATTTATCATATAACAAAAACACTGAACACATTCTCACCGAGATGCAAGGAGGAGTCTTCAGTGGACCAGCCAATTCGAAGGCCGGAGGAAACAATCTCTTTCTCAGCAGTCTCCGTGGTCGTCACCACCGCACCGACACGCACCTGTCAGACAAAACAGTTTATAAAGCAACTAAATAATTTCATGTCTTTCTTCTGTTGCTTGTGTTCTATTTTAAAATTGTTTCGTATTGAAATGGAATAAATGTTGTATATGTCGTAGACAGATAGTATAATTAGCAATTTAACAAAAATAACAAGCCGCTTTATAAAAACTATGAGTAAAACCGAGTTGTTCGAAAAAGGACAAAATGCAAGTTTAGTTTTTCTGGATGCCACCGTAAAAAGGAGCTTCTGACGGAATCAGTTCAATGCATAGCTTTTTATACAGTAGTTTGTATAGTAACTAGCCCCTTTGTGAAACGATTAAGCTAAATCTTCAATCTAACTACCATGTACAGGGTGTAACAGAAAGGTGTGATTATACTTCAAGGTTGGCTTTTACCCATCAAACTGAACAACTTTTGTTCTACATCTTTGTTCAAATAGCAAAATTTTTTTTGGACATTTTATACAAATCGATCAGCTGGCGAACCAAGTTTGTATGAAAAGTCCGAAAATTTCTTTGCGATTTCAACAAAGTTGTAGAACAAAAGTTGTTCAGTTTGATGGGTAAAAGCCAACCTTGAGGTATTATCACACCTTTCTGTTACACCTATTTAATGGTTTTGTATGTATTTGAAACAGGCTCCTGCGAAATACGTGTGAGTGCGTGCGTGTGGGTGTTCGCGTGCACGCGTGCTTCTTTGTGCGTATGTGTCGGCGCCTGTGTTTGTTTATTAGGTTTACTCTTTACATTGTTATTTGAGTTTAGTTTCAATAAATATAGTGATGATACCTCGTAGCAGACGCGGCCGGCGCTGACGCCGTGCGTGGCGCGCGCGCCGGCCCACGCGTGGAAGAAGGCGCCCTCGCTCAGCGGCATCACGGCGCTCAGTTCCGGCACCTCCAGGTACTGGTTCAGGTCGCTGTCGTCTGTTGGTACACCGTGTAACACCACATTACCATACTTATATTTTTAGTTTCATGCGTAACCCCATAAAATTTCAAAAACACTTTTTTAACAACCATGTATTATATAATAATAAATCTCAGCACAGATCATCACACATTGTCATCTGGACCCAAATTAGGATTCCCTGTACTATGGGAACCAGAGACTGACATTCATACACATGTACTTTTTTAAATACATATATTATGGACTTATTTTACCTGGAAAATAAATCTTTTATTTATTTAAAATATGAAAAATAAACTTACACCACGACAAGGTGACCTTGTTGTCATCCAGCTCTGGCTCGGACACCCTTAGATCGATAGCCTCCTTCGGCTTGTTCTTGTCTTTGGATTGAGCGGTTTGTTCCTCCTGCCAAAATGGTTACTACATTAGCTAAATAATATTTAGTTAAATTTCTTCTATCGGTGTTTCTATCTTAACGTAATTTGACATGAACCTAGCCTATAACATAAAGGACATAGGCTATCCTTTATCCCGATTCCTCAAGAGTTTCCCTTAGGATAACCAAACAAAATGTGATCGAATCAGAAATGAAAAGATATATAGGAAAACTAAAGTAACCGACATCGCTCACAGAATCGCAAAAATCGGCACATAGCTCGTAGAACAGATGGCCGTTGGGGCATTAAAGTTGTCAAGTGACGACCGTGTACTAGAAGACATATAGTGGGTAGGCCCCTCCCACTCAGTGGACCGATGACCTGGTGAAGGTTGCGGGAAGCCTCTGGATGCGGGCAGTGCAAGACCGGGCGGCGTGGAAATCCTTGGTTGGGGAAGCCTGTTCTACAGGTGACGTCTATTGGCTGATGAGGATGATGATGATGCTCACCTCAACGGGCGGCTTCAACACTTCGTTGGTGACTTCAACGCTTCTGTAGAAGTTGCTCCAGCGCTGCTTCTTCTCGCGCTTGCGCTTCAGCCGGTTAAGCCGCACCGGGTCCTGAGGGACACGGGATAAGATACTTATGATAGTTGATGAGATTGATTGGATATCATATTTGAATCTGACGAGGTAAATAAGAAGTAGAAACTGAATAACTTTCTCTGAGGAACCAATTCAATCGGAGCAAAAAAAGTTGGCTACTCAGCTCATGGATATGTATGAAGTCAATTGTTTTTGCTTTAATTATATGGTTCCTTAGAGAATGTTATTCAGTTTCATGAACAGAAACCATAGTTAAAATTTGGTCAGAAAAATAAATTTTACCCTGTATAATACACACAGAAACCAAATAAAATTAAAATCTTCTTGGAGAGAATTAACGACTACCGTATGATGGATAAGAGACTGACTAATACTCGTGAAACTCACATTAGCCAGCTCCTCCAATTTCTTGGCGTCCTCTTCGGCCTGTTTCTTCTCCCTTTCAATCCTCTCCTGCTCTTTGATGCGCAGCCTTTCGTTGAGCTGCTCCCACTCCTCTTCTTCGGTCAACTCGCGAGGGCGGCGCTGTGAGGAGAATTACTCTTGTGAGGTTCCAGAAAGATCTATACAGATTCCTAATAAAACTAAAGTTTGTTTTCTTTATTATGGGCCCCGCGTTTGGTTTATCAGGGTGTCCACTCAAAATTCCCAAAATAGTTCCCTGACTTTTCCCTGACTTTCCCTGACCATTTTGTGAAACTTCCCTGACCCTTATAATACATTTTAGTCCCGTTTTTGGTTTTTTTTTTGAGGATTTTGTATGATTGCTGTTTTTTTTATATTTTAATCTGGAGACGCGTTCGCAATTTGCCATAATTGACTTCACAGTGACTAAACATGCTTTTAACAAAGGGATTTTCGTTGTAAGTCTTAATTGTTAATTGTGGTTTTCTGGTACCGTGTCATCTAATACAAAATGGCTCACTTTGTAAAAAAGAAAATTGTGCTCAAGACAAAGATCATTTTCCAACCATCTTACTGAGATGAATTTCTGCGCTGTGGAAATGAAGAGCCTCCAGTGATAGCATAGTAAAAAGCTCGACATGCTGGACTGTCTTTGAATAGCTCGTATATAGATTTAAATCACTACATTGTATAAAACAAAGTCGCTTCCCGCTGTCTGTCTGTCCCTATGTATGCTTAGATCTTTAAAACTACGCAACCGATTTTGATGCGGTTTTTTTAAATAGATAGAGTGATTCAAGAGGAAGGTTTATATGTATATCATATATTGCACCCGTGCGAAGCCGGGGCGAGTCGCTAGTACATTATAAAATATGTCCACCCATTATGGTGACCTGTTTCACAGCCCTAGTTACTGTAAGTAGACCACAGACTTCAGTTTCGAGTAGAGTTTTCGCGCTCTCCTACTCCACTCCGTGTGCCAACATCCTGGAAAGTTGCAAATGTGTAACTAGTTCTTAAAATAGAGTGATAGAACTAAACCGTCAAATTACAGGCCAATAGCTATTATATCCCCCCCTTTCAAAGGTGGTGGAGCGCTTCTAGCATATCTAGAAGATCATGACCTTATCAATGACCGCCTATACGGGTTTGGTCATGGCTAGTCAGCTAGTGATCTTCTTCTACGTCAGCCTGGATATAGCTAAACGTTCGACAGGGTCTGGAATAAGGCACTTCTATCAAAATTACCAACATTCGGCCTACCCGTTGGATTGTGCAATTGGATAGCCAGCTTTGTGTGACAGGAGCATTAAAGTCCTTTACGACACTAAACACATTAATGCTGGTGACCCGCAAAGTTCTGTACTCTCGCCAACTCTATTATTCCTGCATATCAATAATCTCCTGCAAATAAGCGGTAAGTATTCATTGCTATGCAGAAGTCAGTACGGATAATGTGCAGTACACAAGCCTAAGAAACATCCTACGACACGGTAAAGGTGGACGAGAGTCTTGCCAAGATTGTGTCTGAAATAGAAGAGACAGACCAATCTCCGAATGGGGGTAAAATAAACTAAGTCTGTTTTAACCCCACGAAGACGCAAGACTGCGCGTTCGCCGCCAAAAAAAAATTATAGGGTGACTTTAAATTAGTTCTTGATACCAAAGGGTGTGCATGTGCTCATGATAACCAACAGCTTTCCCTAAAGAATCCATAGTCAAATCCCAAAAAAAATTACAATACAATACAATACAATCATTTATTGATAAAATAATATTTTACAAGTCAAATGTTAAATATAATAAATAGTCACAGCAGATATTGGACTCTTCATACTAATTTGGCCGGTCAGTTAATTGCTTTGTATGGAGAGTCCAGTTTTTTTGCGATTTGACTAGGGGTTCCCTAGGGAAAGTTGTTTGTTATCATGAGCACATGCACACCATTTGGTATTTGGTACATGCATAGCCTTTCGTATCAAGAACTAATTTAAAGTCATCCTATATTTTACTGTGGCGCCTCAGTTCCAAAGAACATCGCTTGCTGTTGCTTCGAGCATCGGGATCCTAGGTGTTCACATTTATAGCAATGCCCCACTTTGGGGTCACCTTGATGACAAGGTTGCATCGAAAAACCTGGAGTGCTACTTGAGCAAAGTGGTACTTCAGAGAAAACAGACAGAGCGGTATGGTATACAAAGCTCAAGTGAGGCTGCATAAGGAGTACTGCTCACATCTCTGGGCAGGAGCATCCAAGTATCGGATGAACCCTCTATACTACATCCACAGACGCGCGATGAGAATCGTCGACGACCCAGAGCTCACAAGTGGTCTAGAACCCCCCGCTTATACAACGGCTTGTGTTCTGAGGAACTGTTCGACATGATGCTTGTATCACAGTTTTATTACCGCACCACTCGCCATCGAAGTGACATTCATCCATACCAGTTAAAGCCAAATTGGTCTCGAACCGTAAAGTTTCAGAGGTGCTTCCTACCTAGATCCCTCAAGGTATGGAATGCGAAGTCATGATGTAGATCACTGATAACTTGAAAAAATAACCAGTTTAAAGGTCTGGGTTAAATATCAGCAAGACATGGAAATACGATATCAGATTAGAGCATGGATGTTTCCCTCACTAACGATCATCGGGAAAAGTTCAAATATCCCTGACTTTTCTAGGTCACCAGGTCATTTCCCTGACTTTCCCTGACCACCAATAGCTTCCCTGAATTTTCCCTGACTTCCCTGACTTTTCCAGAAAGTGGATACCCTGTTTATGATGTATCGATCCGGGAAGAAGCACTTAAGGGTCCAACTGTGCCACAAAATACACAGATACGGAAGGTCCGCTCAATACGCTCACTAAAATCCTAAGCATATTCATGCTTATAGACGTATACGGTCGTTGTAGGCAAGGTCACAATACTGTTGTGATATTTTACCGCGTGACCTTGCCTCGAACGACCGTATATTTCTATAAGCATGTATATGCTTACGATTTTAGTGGTTTGTATTGAGCGGACCTTCTGTGTCTATTTTGTGACTGTGTTGTTAACTTAAGGCACTCATGCAGCATTTAAGTTTGTGCGCAAAAGTAAAAGTTTAGTTCTTTAGTCTCACAATTCTTGTAGGCCCCATTTGTGGTGTATGGCGTAACGTTACCGAGATGCCGGAAGAAGCCCGTGCCTTATCAGCGGGGACATCACCGAGTTGTTAACTTAAGGAAGTCAAACTGGGTTTTAAGTTTGTGTGTATAATGTATATATATATATATATATTTTTTGATTAGATAAGTCTGTTAAAAAACTGAAGTAACTTAACTTACGTTTTAAGGGAGTTTGTTAAGGGAGTCAAGCTGGATTTAAAGTTAGTTCCCCAAAATATAATTTTTGATTACATAGTCTGTTAAAAACTTGACTGTTCAAGTACATACCTCCTTCTTATCTTCCCCATCGCCGTCCTTCTTAGCTTCATCATCTTCACCAGTCTTTTCGCCACTCTGCTCATCACCGTCCTTCTTCTCTTCACCATCCTTCTTTTCTTCACCATCATGGTCCATCTTCTCCACTGGTTCGCTGGAGTTTTCATTGGACTGCTCCGATGAGTTCTGCTCTTGACTTTCCATGGCTGTAGGATAATGGGGAAAGATTGAACTCGAGTCCAAAAAATAGCAAATGCAATTTCAATGCGATCCTGACCTCTGATCCGAGAGTCGTGGGTTCGATCCCCACACAGGGCAAACTTTTCTGTGATGAGCAGAATTGTTTGCTCTGAATCTGGGTGTATAATATCTATATATGTATGTATTTAAAGTTAGTCAGTTATCAGTCTCTGGTTCCCAAGATACACGGAATCCTAGTTTGGGGCTAGATGACCGCGTGTGATTTGACCCGGTTATTATTATTATTAATAAATAAACATTAAATTGTGAGTCAGACTATGCTGCATCTCTCAGTCAGGAGGTCACAGCAACACATCTCCCAAATAAGTTTTGTTGCTAAAGTGTCTGTTAGATTCTTACTAAAATAAAATAAATAAAAACTATGTAAGTAGGTATTTGTAGTGAAATGCTACGTTTATATGTACATAATAAATAGACTACACACAAACAAACAGCCGAGCTAGAGACTGACTGAAAGCTGAACACCCTTTATGGGGTAAGTTCACCTTCGTGCATATTTTTCTTTATTACGTATTGTTCTTATAAAACTCTGTATAATAAAATAAAGAGTTTACAAACAAAAACACAAGTTTAAACAGCCAATATATGTTAATAAGGAACTCCATTTTACCTTGGTCTTCAGCCTCATCTTGGACTTCTATAGGAGGTTGTCGCCTGAGAACAAAAATGATTTTAGAATTTTAGAAGGATTTATTGGATAGAATTTTTTTTAGAGATTACAATTAAGTAACCATGTGTCCACCTTTATAGAAACAGCATACATTGTATAGAAGACAGTGATTTCAATTCCACCTATATACAGAAGTGGTTTGTGGCCAAAGTTTAGAATGTTGTTTGTCCGGCCAGCAATCTGCTGATATATCACTATAATATGACACTGACAAATAGCTAAGACTATTTGACTCGGCAGAAGTGTCACTCCCATGACTGACATGACAGTGGCTGAATTGTTTTAAGAGACGCCAGTAACTAAGGCGAGAGAGAGAGACTCACATCTGATCATCGACGCAGTAGACCTCATCTTCCTTCTCTTTCTCCTGAGCTGGCTCGGGCTCCGCCGACGCCGGCTCCGGGGGCGCGGCCTTCAGGGGCGGAGTCGCCTCGCGGGGCGGTTCCTCTTTTATAGGCGACGGGGACTTGTCTCGAGTGGCCTGTGATAGGAAGTTGTAGGTTATACTTTGTATGGTTGATACAACGAACACAAAGACTTGTGTTTTTAACCGCCTCCGTAGCGTAGTGGCTTGCCGCTCGCTTCACATCAGGAGGTCGCGGGTTCGATTCCCGGCGGGGTCCAACTTTGTGGACTCGGTTTGGTTAGTGGTAGGGCCTTTTCTGAGCCCGCCTGGCTAGCTACCACCATCTTATCTAAGTCTTGCCGCCAAACATCAATGTTAACAGCGTTGATGTGTTCCGGCATGAAGATAAGATAGCCAGTTTCCCATTGCATTGGGGAATCTTAGTAAGCCCGCTTCCATCTTCGGCATCATCATCACTTACCATCAGGTGAGATGATTTTTTTATTTAAGTAGATGCTTTTAAATCATCAATATTTTTGTCTACCTAGTACAAAGTCTGTAGTACAAAGCATGCACAGACATCTATGGTACAGTGTACACAAAACAGTGATAAATAATTCTAGTTCATACAGTTGGTACAGCATGCATAGAGACCTGTAATGGGAAATTTTAGGTCATACGGCTGGTATAGTGTACACGGAGACCTATGACAGATAATAACCAAGGATCAAAAATTTGAAACATTGTCAATTATATTATCATTCACTGGACTGGATTTGAAAAACAATCTGGTATGAAATAAAGGTACTAAGTATTGTATATGTGTCTGACCTTAGCCGGTGTAGCAGCCAGCCGAGACGAGGACGATCGCCGCGTGGTGCGGGCGGCGGGCGCGCGCCGCGGCGTCGCCGGCTCATCTGCGTCCTCCGTCGACGTGTCCAGGATCGTCGTGTCCAGTAGGGCTGCGAGGGACATTCGTTTGTGAGACAGATATAGGAGGAAGGGCTCAGAAAGAAGTAAAAAGGTATTTTGTATTAACAATTTTTTATTACTTCAAAAAGCACATTCGCTCTCTCGCTTACACATCCATTCACTCTCTTACTCATTCAGGCAACGTTGCAAATGTATGATTCCTACATAGATATTTGTTAACAACCCCTAACCTCCCCACTGCAGGGGCACGGGTCTCTTACCATACTTAGGGAAGGATAGGCCATACCCCACACACGGGGGCCAATTCCAGATTGGTGGAGATTGTTGAGGTAGTGGCCAACGCCAGTGTCAGAAGTTTTCAAGCCACCTAGCATCCAATATGGCTTAACGACTGATAGCAGCCGGCACCAACGGCTTAACGTGCCTTGCGAATCACGGAAACGGTCGAGATAAATGCCACTAACAGTCAAACCTATCCAGGTTATGACCGTGTCTGTAATCAGTTAACCTGGTGATGAAGGCGACCACACAAGCCGCACTGAGCCATGACCGCTTAGTCGATATATCGACTTTTTTATTTCATAACAGTTTATGTACAAAAAACAATACTTCCACACGAAAAGAAAAAGACAAATCTTCATAAGCGAAAAGCCCAGTTATTTCTCATAACTGGGCTTTGGCATCACATATTGCTTAGAAGGTAAAAGCGAAAAACGAAACCTACAGGGATAAAATTAACTATTAAAGCTGATATACAAAATGTAATTACATACCAGCTGATTCAACACATTGTTACACTATTGATAAAGATGAACAAATAAAAAGGCACATAAATAAATTGATGCTAACAAATTTTATCATACCCATTTATTGCACAATTCTTTTTGCAGATATACCGAACAAGACCCAACTATAAATGGCAGAATTTAGTATCGAACTTGAGTTTTACATGTCATTTTAACATTAACTAATGTATTTACTATTTTCCAATGTTGAAAGAGTACATAATTGTAGGTAGTATAATAGAAAAACTGTTTTCATCCTTGCAATACCATTTAGGTCAAACTGCAGCTGTATTGAAAGATAATATGGTTCATTTTTGTTTGAGTCAAACAACAAATTCATGGCTTTTCAAATAGCGTTCTTATCAGCAAAATAAACAAACTATTCATGGTATTGAGGTTATTGTGGTACTGATTGGTACTGTGACTAACTGTTGCTGGATGCAGAGTTTATGTATAGGCTTTTAACCAGATAAAAATAACGAAAAATTTCTCTCTGCAGATTGGGTTGCCTAACATGCGCAACACGACTTATCTCATGTCATGTATGATAAAATTTGTCGATCCCGATTATTTTGTCGATTTTCTTAACATGCGTACCACGGAAGAGAAGATTTCTCGGCATGACTTCGCTTTGTCGTGACAAGTAACAGCGAGAAGTTGATGTTGCCATTTTAAGAAAAATAACCGGTTTGTCATATAAAATTCGTTAGATTTCAGCGATAAAAAGTTTTTAGTCTGAGCTTTTCAATAATTTTATGAAAAAAATAGTGATTATATTCTCTTTTGTCACAGACTTTTTGTTTTCTTCGTGAGTTTTGTTAGATCTCAGCAATAAAAACTTTTTATTCTGAGCTTTTCAATAATTTCGTTGTTAAAATAGTGATTATATTCTCTTTGGTCACTGACTTCTTTGAGTTCTTTAAATTCTTCGCGCGCGCTTCAATTTTGATCAATGTTTTCTTTTAAGAAATCTTATATTTTTTGCCACAAATAAAGCGACTGTCCAATGTAGCGGTAAAAAAATTGGGATTTTATACATTTCGGGGACAGTTAGTTACTTTCATGAGTAGAAATAATATTTAAATAACAAATTAAATACCTACTTATTTCAGAAGAACCCATAATATTATTGTTCAGTTTCATCTATTTCCATAAAAATCAAACCGCCTACCCATGTGGCCCAGTGAAGCGGTCGTGCCTCAGTGCGGCTTGCGTGGTCGCGTAGATCACGCAGGTTAACTGACTACAAACACGGTCGTAACGCGGATGAGTCTGACTGTTAGTGACATTTGTCTCGAACGTTTCCGTGCTTCGCAAGGCACGTTAAGTCGTTGGTGCCGGCTGCTATCGCTAGCAGTCGTTAAGCCATGTCATGTCAGAGGCCTTATAGGCAGCTTGAAAACTTCTGACACTGGGGTTGGCCACTAGCCCCACAACCTCCATCAATCCGGGCTTGGCCCCCTGCCCCTGCAGTGGGGACGTAATGGCCATTTGATCATAATTGTATATTTATATAGTCGTAATACAGGACTGCCTTTTTGTTTTCGCGTTTCTCGTTTATCTCGTCGCTCAAATTCATCGAAGAGAAACATGTCGAGTAGAAGTTTCAAATTTCGAGAAATAAGGGCGCGCATGTTACGAGTTTGTCGACAAAAGGTGACAAAAGTTTGACAGACGATAAAATTTCATAAAATGACAGATCGAAAAGAGTTCCGTGTACTGCCATGTTAGGACTCCTCGACAAATAGACATATCTCGTTTTAACACGAGAAAATGCGTCAACAAAATTTTGTCACGTTGCGCATGTTAGGCCAGCTGGTGTCCATAAAATTCAATGTAATCCCAGTTGTTTTTATTGATTTGATAGGTAAATCTAAGCATCAATATAGAATAAAGATTTTAAAATTTGAACAGAAAAACCTTTAAAAAAACTCCAGTTTTTACTCGTGTAACTGAGCAATTTTCCCGAAAGAACCATAACAAAAAATTTTGGTTTCACATAGTACTTATTAATTGTTTAATTCGAAAACTTGCATGGAAAGTCTGGAATAGGGCATAGGCAGTATAATGGCAATTACATTTTCAAAAGTACTCACAATTCCCAAGACAAGAGAGACTAGTGTGGGATCAATGTTATGTTATATTGTATCATCATCATCATCATATTGTATATGTACTTACGTATTATTTTTCTATCAATAAACATTATTTATTCATCATTCATAATCTGCTGATGTGTTCCTAATAATTTGTGATTGGTTGGCCTAATATATTGTCATCAGTAAAAATATACATCATGAACTGCTGAATTTGGAGGGAGAGGGGTGAGGGGAATCTCTCCCTGTGAAGGGGGTTTAACCCCCCCCCCATTATTTTTATATTTTTTTGTTTTTGAGGTTATATTGACTTAACCTCCTCCACCCTTGTAGGAGGGTTGGAGGAGAGGAGTTCTTACTTTTAAGTAGGGATAACCTAAACTATACTTAATCTCCGACGAACGGGAGTAAAAGCTGGAATAAGGCCTCCGATTGCTTTGCTTAGCATGGTCACCATTAAACCCTAACCAAATGAGATGTGAGTGATTTGCATTTTTTCTTACACAAGTGGCTTTGCCTACCTTGCAAGGTCTACCTATAGACCTTCCTGGCAAAAAATTACCAAGGTTTATTTCATATACATTTTATCTTTTCTTCTTCCATTCATCTCTTCTATCTCAGAGATCACGCCTTGCCTACTCATAACATCCTCACAATATCATTTTAATGAATAAACAAATAAATAAGCCTTTATTTTCCTTTAATTTTTTTTTCCTTTATATATCCTTTTTGAAAAAGTATATTTAGGTTGCGTTCCAATACCAAAGATTTTACTCGGGGTGATGCGAATTTTACCCTAAGTCGTTCCAAAACCAAGCCGAGTGAAACCGAGGGTAACCGAATGATCGTGAATGCGATTTTTACTCTGACAAGTGCGATTTTAAACGCTGTTTGATTACCGTTAAAATTCGCCTGACAGTTTATTCGGCGGGAAGTTCGTAGTCAATGTCAAACAGACTAAGACAAACAAACATTTTATCTTCGGAATTGTTTTGAAATACGATTGCTTGTTTCTGCTAAGGTGTTAAAGTCATAAATAAGACAGAACACTACCCAAAAAAGCTAGAAACCTTTCTGAATTATTTTCAATGACGTTTGTTACCCTGTCACTCTGGAATCACTCGCAAGCGTTCCAAAATCATATTTTTTTCTCTTTCTCAAAATAGCTACGTCTCTTTCATTTCTCCGAGTTAAATTCTACCTCACCCTACCTTGGTTTTGGAACGACTTCTTAATTTTAATATTACTAGTACAAAAGCTGTTATCAATTCAGTCAACAACCTGAAAACCTGGAGTGTGTTCTAAGCCTGACAGCAACATTGACTTAACAACAGAATATAAGAAGTACAGAATTACTGATGTCAAAGCATAGCCATGTAACACACTACTGCAGAGTAAACACCACACGCAGTAAAAATAATTACCATCCCATGGAAAACTCAACATGGGCATTAATATTGTGACAGTAAGGAGGTAAGTCCTGATTTAAGAGCTGAACTCTGCCTATGAGGATTTAGCAGAGTTGTAGTTAGGAAGTAGTAGATAGCATTAGTAAGTTCACCCCAACCAATGTTGCTAATGCTCCAGCTAATGATTTAAAAAAAGCGGCGATTTTTGATTGATTTTTTTTTTTATTTTTAGTGTTTTATTTTTTTTAGCTAATTTTTAATTTTATGATTTTGCAAATATTCGAAGCTGGGCGCCAAACCTAAAGAGATTTGCTCCAAAGAGATTTGATGCGACAATGATGCTGTGTTCATCAATAACAGCAGCATTGCTTTGTATCACCGCCTGATGTCATCAACATAGCAAAAAAATATTGAGTAAATAGGTACCAACGGCACGTGTATGTATGGGGTAACGCCTCGATTATCTTTACGGTATTTCTTAATCAAATCGAGGTCACATGATGTCTTTTGTAAGAAAGATACTTTAGATGATTACTTACGTTTTCCAGTTTTGGCTTCAAGAGCTTTCTTCAGCCTTTCCACAAGAGCCGGCTTATTCCCTTTGGTGTCCAAGCCTAGCGCTCCCAATTCGGACCTGAGATCCACCACTTTCATCTTCGCTGGATCCATTTTGATGTCCTTTATTGTGTCCGGCGCACAATTATTACAATAAAATAGTCGCAGTCACGAAATTACACGATATTCATGTAAAATCACACATCACTCAACAAAATTACCAAGAGAAGCGCCAAGACAAATCAACATGGCCGAACAATATGGCCGCGGCGAGGTATAAAAGTGGAACGCAAGGTTGCCAGAATAAAGATTCAAAAATGCAGCATTTCTTACCGGTTTCTTTTTTTGCTTTATGTAGGAAAGCGTGTGTATGTGTTTGTGATGCAAACTATTTTAGCAAAAACAAAGAACAAACATGTGCATGTGCAATCTATAAATAAGAAGGAAGAGATTTGAAAAACTATTGGAAAATATCACAGCAACGAACCAATATGACAATGGCAACATCTAATGTGGGTTGCCAAGCAGTAACTTTCAAATTCTATTATTTTTATAGTGTTGCCTGTGAAAAAAACTAATGTTTGTTGCCTAGTTACAAAGTTTTTCCGCAGATTTTCTACAATTTTATACACTTCGTAGCGTTTTCGATATTTATTTTAATTTTTTTGATATTATTTGAATCTCAACCAATAAAATGGCTCGAAAGGAGGAACCTAAAAGTACAGTTTTCCATAAAATTCGTAAATCGTATTATATGATATTTTGTTAGTTTTCCATTTGTTTACAAGATTGTTTATTTATTTCACTTGTAGTATTACCGGAAAACGACTTGGAGAAGAAAATAATAGAGGCTTTTGAAGTTTTCGATCATTCTGGGAAGCAAGTGGTAGATGTGCGAGAAATAGGCACTATTCTGCGGTCTTTGGGTAAGACTAAAGACATTATATAAAGACTTCATAAAGTTGGAAGGAATGGCTAGGCGTATTCCTGTCAACTTTTTCCTCATTTTTTTTTTTTTTATTTAGCCTTTTTATTTCCTTAACTTTATTACATTTGAAAATATTTGTTAGTTTTGTTAGTTAAAGTATAATATATTTAATTTTAAATTATTAATCTGGTTAGTTTTTTTATTTATCTAAGTTAAGAATCCCTTCTTGGGTATAGGCCTTTTTCCTCATTATAGGTACCAAAATATTATACTAGGTATCTTCCAATGCAAGTATAGCTAACCCTACTTAATAGACTACTTAATATTCACTGTATTTTTTTTTCACTAGTTTCACGTTTTATCAACTTCAGAAGGATTTCAAATTCAAAAAGATTTACCCGCCATCCGCCTTGTCATTAGTTTTTTTGTTATATCGTATTTACGGCTTTGGATACAAGGATCTCTGATTATTTTCAGGATGCTGCCCAACGGAAGCTGACATCAGGGAAGTGATCTTCGCCACTGAAAACAAGGAGGTGTCGGGGAATGTGCCGCTCTCTCTCTTCTTGCCGTACATGAGTAAAGCTATAATAGAACACAGGTATGACGTAGATAATAATGTAAAATGTAGGCCAAGGTCCAATATAACTTCGCCCCCTAGTATGGAGCATGACTTCCCGAAGTATAGGTAGAGATCCGTGCCTTAGCAGTAGGGACTATTTAGTTTGTTAAAAATCGAAGCTGCTTTTCCACCGGCGGCGAGGCGAGCTGAGGAGTGAAGAAAATTGAAATCTCTAAGAAGAAGACTATTTCACCGAAGATGTGCGAAAAGAGAATTTATTTTTTACGATACAATTTAAATTCTCTTCCCTAATCGCCTCGCCGCGCCGGTGGAAAAGCAGCTTAAAGGGTACTTACGCAATGGTACCTACCAATGACTTAGCCCAGCCAATGCTGTAGAATCTAACTGGAAGGGAAGTATCTGAAAGTGATGATTATGCCAAAGATGCAAGCGGGCTTACCAAGATCCCCAACGCAATGGGGACTGGCTAGTAGCTACCTTATCTCCATACTGGAGCACATATACGTAAATGCTACTATATTAATACTGATATTAATATAGCATTTGATTTTAAGATAGTGGTAGGTAGGCTTCGAAAATAATTCTACCACCAACTAAACAGAGTCCTACAAAGTTCGACCTTGCCGGGAATCGAACCCGCGACCAGTCCCCAAACGCACATGAAACATAACGAAAGTATCGGCAGGTTACCCCACAAATTATACTTAGACGAAAGAAAGTCGTCACAAATTACGAGCTCGTTCTATACCCATTCGACACAGATACTTCTCATTCTACACAGATTCCACTCATTGTACACAGATTCTACCTCTTCTACACAGATTCTACTGTATGCGGGGTACAAGCTCGTAGAACAGACAGTAGTTAGGACATCAAAGTTCTCGAGTGGGGCGATCGCTCACCGAAAGACGTAGTGTAGGCAGGCCTCCCACTCATTGTCAGTGGACCGATGTAGGCGCGGATCCAGGATTTCGTTCAAGGGGGGGTGGGAAATTATTAGTGTACCCGTATTTATGAAGCGGTTGATGGATTAGACTATTAATATAAAAAGTCGCGAGCGTAGCGAGCCCGAAATTTTTTGAATAGTTAAGAAATGCCTCTATTAATTTGCATTTTATAGAAGTTTTAGTACTTCGGTCAGGCTTCAGGAGGAAGGGGGGGAATTGCACCATTGTCCCCCCCTGGATCCGCGCCTGGACCGAATACCTAGTGACGGTCGCTAGAAGCCGTTGGCTGCAAGCAGCGCAAGACCGGTCAATCAAGACTCTGTTCAGCAGTGGACGTCTTTTGGCTGATCATGATGATAACACATATTATGCTCATTCTAAACAGATTCTACCCAGCGAGCGCAGAGATGCTGCTGGCAGCGTTCCGTTACTTCGACAAGGAGGGGCGCGGGTACCTCACGAAGGAGAGATTCGCTCAGCTGATGATGGAGGAGGGCGAACCTTTCACGCAGGTATACTTAGCATACTGAAATATCAACCACTACTACTACATTCTAACATATCTAGGATTTCAAGTTTTGTAGTTTGAATGTGGAAAAAAGCATACAAAAAAAGAGTGCTAATGTGCCGGCTTCAGAATCGCGTTTTTGATCGGCTCCGTGGTCTTGTGGTTAGTCCACTCGCTTCACATAAGGAGGTCGCAGGTTCGATTCTCGGCGGGGCCCAATTTTGTAGGACTCGGTTTAGTTACTGGTAAGACATTGAGCCCGCCTGGCTATTCAGTATAAAAAGAAGCCATCCAATTTCAAATAAGTTCCTATATCACCCATTTCTATTCCTCCATCTTTTCATAATGAACATCAGTATTTATTACTCGTTTCAGGAGGAGTACGACGAGATGATACAGACTGCGCTGGACCCGGTGACCGATACCATCACATATGAATACTACATCAATCAGCTGATGGTGCGTACCCATCATATTTTCAACATCTTACTTACAATCAAGACCGACTCGGTAGCTCAGTGGTTAGTGCTCCTGATCAGAGGGTCGTGGGTTCGATTCCCACCCAGGGCAAACATTTCTGTGATGAGCAGATTTGTTTGCTGTGTCTGGGTGTGTTATCTTCTGTATACATATGTATGTATTTAAATGTATTGTATCGTAAGTATATCAGTTTCTACTTGATTCGTCTGCGTAGACTTCAGAATTGGGTCCAGAGTAATAAGGCAGCGCTATCTAGTGCCAAAGTCAAAATTTCAGTTTTTAGCCATTCCTCGGGGATCCCTCCAGTTTTCCGGAATAAAATGTATCCTATGTTTTAGCCGAATGCTTTAACTATCGACCAACTAAACGTCCAAATCTGTTTAGTAGTTCGGCGTGAAAGTGGAACAAACAAACAAACATCCATTCTTTCGAGTTTATAATATTAGTAAGATTTTTATAGTTTTTAGATGACTAGCATCCAGTCAACTCATATTCAAGAAGACACATCGACCTACAGTAATTTTATCCATAGCTACGCAAGGCACTACTGAGAATTGTACGAAAGAAAGCGCAGTGGCCTTATGCTATATGTATAAACTCATCCAATGTAACCTATTGGCGGGATTTCACATTTAAAACAATCATTGTAATTTCAATTATATTTATTATGTAATAATGAAACCATTACAAATCTCCCTATTACATTATAATCACGTCACTAAACGCAATTTCATACATAATTAATTCCAAATTAAAATTATAGGCAACAAAAAGTTAATTCTTATCTAACATAGATAATTAAATATACTATAGCATGGTAGCTTTGGTGTCCCAAATATAGGAAGTTTGTTTGAATAGTATAATAATGATTGCAAATGTGTTTTCATCATGGTGCTCTGGAAATATCTCTATAGCTATAGTTATAATATTAGCCTACTTCAACAGTTGTTTCGTCATTAATAATAGGGTCCTTTAAAAATACCTGGAAGAAGCTCAAATATGGCTTCTCCTCACGAATCTAAAACCTAACAACTTTCCCAATGGAACCCGAAAAAAAAAAAACATGTACAAATACTTTAGCTGATAACTTGGTGTATGGTGTCTTTAAAAGCATAAGCCGTTAAGACTTGTCAGGTGGTTTTTGAGGTTATCACATACACACTGTCTCATATGCAAACACTGATAACAGCTGTTCTTATGTGAAAGAACATGTGACCGTCAAAACAATGCATCTTACTTAGCAAGCCTAGTAGATCTCCTAGTGTTAACGCGTCCAGCAGCTGTATCCGTGTCCTGTGCTTGGTCCCCATCATCTTTCACCTCGATCACATCATTATCATTTTCTGCAGTGTTCTCATTATCATTTTCTGCAGCTTTCTCATTATCACCTTCTACGCATTCGACATCAGCTGTCTCGGCTTCCTCAGTTTTAGTTTCACCAGTTTCTGCTTCAGTAGATTCCCAAGTCACTTCATTGTTATCTGCATCCCAGTTACCATCTCCGTTCTCCCAAACATCAGTTTTATCCGCAGTTTCTGCGTGATCTTCAGTCTTTTCTTCATCTGGGATCGAATGCTTTTCCTCTTCTTCTCTTATAGATGTCAACAGGTCATCAATTTGGTTGTCCAGTTCAGATTCCAGTTCTTTCTCAACCGTGGCGGTGCTGTTGTCTAGGGTAGTATTGACATCTTGTTGTGCTGTGGTGCCATCTTTAGTTTTAGTGGTCTGTTTGGTCTTGTCGCTCACTTTGATTTCCAATGTGCAGTTGCCTGGAAATACAAAATGTTGGTTTCATGTTATTAAACTATTTCTTTATTTTTTCTGATTTATTGCTTTTTTTTTAAAGTTAGATCATTGTTTTCTCTGTTTTTTTTTTACCAAAATAAGGAAAACTTTTTGTTTTTCATGTGGTATCAAATTTCAGATAGACCGTAACGCCATAAGCACCTTATAAACTGCTGGAAAAACGCCCATTGCGTTATCTATTGGGGTTTACCTATAATCATCAATGATCCTTCTGACTGAAATGAAGCTATTAGGATTGAGTAGATCAAGATGGAAATAAAGTAACCGCAATTTCCCCGGCATACAAGATATTGAATAGATAATCATGATACTAAAGATGTATATTAATTTATGTCGGCTGTTTTTATTCCAATAAAATAAAAAAAAACAAAAAATATACAAAAAGCCTCACCAATAATGGTCGGGCTAGCCCCCAAGATCTTCTCGAAATCCTGTTTACTCTCGAAGCCGACGAAGAGTACGTTCTTTATGTTCCTGTGACGCTTGATGGCGCGCGGCGTGAACTGGTCCAGGAAGCCCTGCATCAGATGCCGCTTGGGCAGGTACGGCCGGCCCATGATCTGAGGGGAAACGAGGCTTTCAGAGATGGCAACACCGTACCGTTGCAATTTATAAGAAATAATGTGTGATTGTAATTGTGTAAGTGCTAACATAGGCTAAGTTATACTAACAAACTATGCGCATTGCATAAACTTTCAATTTAATGATGCCATAATTTATAATATCCGCTACAATAAATTGAATTGAGATTCCAATAAACAATATTAAAATACAATTTACAAAATACGCCAGACACTGGATCTTACAGCATGCGGGGTGAGAGGGGCAGAGTGGTCATACTGAAGACAGTACTAGTGTTGGCGAACTGCAGACTTGTAATGATTCTCTTATCATGTGGCACAATTTTACCGTATGGCACAGTTTAACCGGCCTATTCACAAGGTTAAGACACCGGTTGCCTGGTGTTGCCTGGTTAATAACTTACCTTCACAAAGAGCAGCGGAGACCGCGGTCCCTTCCTCTCAGCGACTTCCTTCGCTTCTTTCTCCTTGAACTCCTTAAGGACAATCTTCACATCAAAATCTTCCAAGGCCTTCACTTCATCGGCCAGATGACTGGCGATCTCGTCAGACTTCATTATGATCGAGGCTTTGGTCTTCTTGTACTCCTCGTCAAAGTCAAGCATGGCCAAGATTTTCTGAAAATAAACAGACTAATTAATACAGCCTCCACCTCCAATTTTGAGCTTTACTTTGTTCAAACCAATAACAACATGTCTTAAGGTTTGACTATACCCATAACACATACGGTATTAAGATGAAACTAATGACATCCAAGGTGAAAGTCTCAGCCAAACAGACAACCATACACACGAAAAACATTACCCTCCTTCTTGGGTTATCGGGTAAACAGTCGCCGGACGACCGCCACCTATTTATAGTGCTACATATTAAAAGAAGATAGAAGAGTGGAAAACAACTAACGTCTTTATATCTGGGCAGAATATCCGGGAGCTGAATTTTGATGAGGTCCTCCATAAGCCTCTCGTAGTATTTAGACCTGTATCCCTTCTTTTCAACCTCCTCCTTCTTTTCACCTTCTTCATTCTTCACTTCTGCGTTTTCTTCTTTCGTTTCCTCTACATTGTTGATTTCGACGTCAGCGGTAAAGTCGCCATTGGCTGCGTCTTTAGCTTTCTCCTCTGCCTCAGCCTCAGCTAGTTTCGCAGCGTCTTCCTCATGCATTTCATTTATAGTTTGTTGTATATTTTCTTTGAGTTGCTCCTTGTTGTAAACTTCTTTGAGCTAAAAAGTACCAAAAATATCAGATACTATCCTACAGTTTGCGCATAAATGTATATAAAAATAACGATAGATTGTAGAAACTTACCTTATCAAACATTTCAATTAATTTCTTGTTTAGAAGTGTTGCCAAATTGGTCTTAAAGTATTTGCCGGGGCTTTCTGAAATGTAATAATTAGATTAAAATCTTCTTGTGTTAAATTCATCATTATCATCGGCATATTTAGGTCCTGTTGGTTCATAATTTTCCTCAAGGCACGCCACATTTAGTTTTCATTAGCAACCTTCAATTCCCAAGCCTTGCCTACTAAAAGCATTTTAAAGTCTCAAAAAACATCATCACCACAGTTCTAGAAACCATCTCCTTATTTAGCAGTGTGTGCAAGCAGCGATTTGAGACAAGATATAGAACGCTGCAAGTCAATTTTTCAAAGGACTGTCTGTATCAAATTGTATTGGCCTAAGAATAAATTGGAAAAACAAATGCCATTACTGACTTTTCCAGACAGTAGAATTTGTTTTTCCTCTAGAAAACCCAACGGAAATACTATCAGAAATTTATAATGAGCTGATACGTAATACACGTATCTGCAACCATCATTGAAAACATACATTGGAGGTTTGGTAAACCTCGTTTTTCGTAGAGCCAGAATACCAATTCTTTTACCAACACCTCAGCACACCTTTTACGCTTGAAGTAGACCGCATAAAATGGTTTCCTAATCCAATAAAATTCCAATTACTGTGTTTGCATATGCAAAGAGTATGCAACATAAGCAAAATATTAGACAGTTTAGCTAGGGCTAAAACATACAAGATCTTCAGGTATGATTTGGCCGGACAAACACTCCGGGCGAAGGAAAACTTGAAGCCCTATGCTATGTGTAGTACACTGGCGTTTTAGTACAGCTGTAATAGCGACGACTTATTTTTTTCAGTACCCATAAATAGGTAGTCGCTTTTACGTAGGTATCGTAACGAACTAGCCAAAGAAATGTGGTTGAAAATTTCGCCATTCGACCGTCTTGGTAACCATGATGGTCGAACGCTCACTTAAGAGCTTCCCATGGTTGCAAATCCACATCGCGGCTTTAATTTTCAACCACTTTTCTGTTACGTGGACTGTACACCCATAAACATGTCAGCCTCACTCCGTGACACGACGTTTCTACTCAAGCGGCAGGTGCGGTGAGGTATCCGCGTTCCAGAGCGATGGAAATCTCCCTCCACACGCGACAAAAGCCCTTCAAGACTTATGTAAAACTGATGGACATCACTACCTGAATCAATGAACTTTCGCTTGCGAACGGGCTCCGGCTTGGCCACGGCGCTAGTTAGCACTTCCTGGTCGGTGTCAGGGCCGTACTTGGCGCGGTAGGTGGCCACTATGTCGCTGTGGCGGCCCACCACCTTGCCCACCATCACCTCGCGGATCCGCTCGCGGATCGTCTGCTTAATGTTGCGGATCACGAGAAACTGCAGCGGCGCCGCGGTTTCCGGGTGCAGCTTGTGTATATCTTTGAAGATGACGCCCAGAGCCAACTCCAGGCGGCCCACCATGCGCGGCGTCGGCGGCTTCTCGGCGGTCAAGAGGAAGTCCTCCTCTTTCTCGGGCTCCTTTTGTACCAAGTTGGAAGCTTTGTTCACGAACTCCCTGCGTTTCGCCGCTGGGTAAGAGCTGAGCGGTTTCACGCCGGAGTCCGCGTTTTTGGGCTTAGTGACGCGCGTGGGGTTAAAGCTGCGGCCGCGGCCGGCGGCGGCGCGGGGTGGGTTGTTGGCCGTGGGGCGGTACTGCTCTCTGGGGCGGGAGGGTCGCGACTGAGGCTTCGACTCGGGTGTCCTAAAAGCGGGCTTTGGCCGGTTGAATGAGCGGTTCTGGCCACGGTTCTGTCCGCGGTTGGGGCTCCTGCGGTCCTGGGGACCGCTGAAGCGCTTGGGGTGCGAGCTGTCCTGCCAGGGCTCATCGTTCCGACGCTTGTGACCGGACACCGGAGGGTCGTCGTAAAACTTGGCATAGTTTTGCATCAACGCTGGTGGATTGTCCGCTGTATAGTTACTCTGAAATTGAAAGTCGTTAAGAATAATGGTAAATATGATTGGTTTGCATATTTACTTAAAAATAGCAGTGGACCAATTGTTGAGTGTCCCTTGCAGTTGGTCTGGTTCCTATTGTGATATTGGAGTCTAGATACGGAAACAGGAGTCCGATACAATCTGGTTCTTAATATGTCTGACCAGACCAAAACAAATACATGACACTATTGTTTTTATGCATCTGGCCAGGCAGGGGCAGTCCAGTATACAGACTGCCTGTCAGCATACCATGCTTCTTCCTTCATAGTATCCTCACAAATGTTAGTGCTAGCAATAGTTTTACTAGCAAATGCCTTAAAGCAGTTGTGTCATCATCAACATCACAATTCCAAATCAATGGTGGATTGGAATTGTAGTCCGGTGAATCTGTGTACATTTCATTAGTCAAGATGGAACTTATGCTCAATAATTAGAAGCATTCATCCCTTCAAGTTTGAAAGACATCTTGTGAACAAATAAGATGTGAAAAGCTAACAAAAATTTACAGCTTGTGCTTTGTGTAGTCATAAAGTTGTTTTGGAAAACTTTATTAATGTCAACTTACAGCTGTTCGTGTTCTCAAGATGGATTAATTTTGAAGTTCTAAACGTTTATCATCACAGAATAAAAATACATAAGTACTCATTACAAAATTGCTTCTTTTCTTGATTAATAAGTATGAGATCTTTTCATAATAGTTCAGAAAATGTACCTGTTCTCTCTAGTTGCTTCTCCACAATAAACTGAACAACTTTCCTGAAGGAACTATCAATTGGAAAAAACCACAAGAAACTGAACAACTTTTTTTTTAATGTGATAGGTGGCAAACGAACAGACGGATCACCTGATGGCAAGCGATTACCGCAGCCCATGGACACCCGAACTTTCTTGAAGGAACTACAGTGGAATCTCGATAACTAGAATCTGAAGGGAAATGCAAAAAAATTCGAGTTAACGAGTTTTTGACTTAACAAGAATTTCGAGGTAGAAAGATTTTATTGCTAAAAATTCGACTTAGAAAGGCGCGATTTCTAATTTTCGAGTTGTAGACTTGAAGTTTTATGGTGCCTACATTTATTAAAACAAATTGTTAGTGAAATAACACAGGGCACAGTGGCATCAAGGGGAACGAAATAGCAGATGAGCTAGCTAGGAACGGAGCGGAGGCACCAGCTATTGGACCCGAACCAATAGTGGGAGTGCCTCGTTGCACTGGAAGAAGAATGCTGCAGGAATGGGCTAAGGAACAGAGTAGAACACTCTGGGCTAGTGCCCCAGGCCAAAAGCATTCAAAAGCGCTCATATCTGGTTTTTCGCGGGAATACACGTCTAGAGCACTACGACTTCTTAGGCCTGGACTTAGGATTTTAGTCAGAAGTCTAACTGGCCACTGCAAGCTTAACAAACATCTCTATCAAATGAAGCTTGCAGATACGGACGAGTGCCGATTCTGCCTCGAGGAAGAGGAAACTCCTCTTCATATACTCTGCGAGTGCGAGGCACTGGTCCAAGCCAGAAGCCGATCTCTAGGTGGACCGATGGTAACTCCAAAGGTCATTAGGGAACTCGATCCCAAGTGCATCCTACAGTTCATTAGAACTATTGGCCTTGAGGATATAATTTAACAGGGGCAGTGATCACAATAGATCTACCCAGGTCGCAGTGATCCATTAGGGCCCTCCTTTGGTCCTATACTCCTTTACCCCCAAATAATAATAATAAATAGTGAAATAACTAGGCTGAACGAACAACTACGAAAACCAAACATTTGGTTCGATAACTCGAACCAAATGTACATGATTCTCGATATTATTATATTTTTCAACGTAGGTTCGTAGTTGGTTAATTGCTGCCCTGGCTTGTTATATCAATGATTTAAAATCTGCTGGATCAATATCTTCAATGTCATACTTCTTTTTATGTAATGAACCCAAACATAAACAAACGTAAGGTAAACAGATATGTTCTTTGAAGTTTTGCACGTGTAAAAAATATATTTTGGATTTTATTGCTATGAGTTCGGGGAATTTCAAGTAAGACATTTTAGTAATTTCGACTAAGGAGGTTAACCTTTGAAATTCGAGGAGTTACAAAGTCTAAATAATTCAAGATACCGCGTATATAGGGGTTCAGCGGAAGGGAATGGCATTTTTTTTCGTCTTACTCAGGATTACAACTTAACAAGGTTCGAGTTATCGAGATTCCACTGTATCAATTGGCAAAAAAACAATCGGCTGGGCTGCTTCATGAACTTAGAATAGAAAGTCGAATCCATGGTATTTTTACAGGTATTTTGATACAATAATATATTATTATTATCATAGTTTATACACTAGCAGTTTAAACAGCTGATATGTGTATTTCACTGCACAACTGCACATGGTATAATATAATAAGTATTTATCTAGTCTATTTTCAAAACTATTTACAGATGGAGTTGAGCACTAATAACTGTTGTTTGTTCCACTGGTTTAATATTTGAAGCGGCAAAAAGAAACAATTTAAAAATTTTATGAAAAATAATAATCTCTTTTTTAAATTTATGAAATATCCAAATACCTGTTGTCGACCAAAGCCATCATTGTTGGTAAGCAGCTGCTGTTGCTGCTCTATGATCTCTCGCTTGCGTTTCAGTAACGCCAGCTCAAGGTCAAGTTCCTGTCAAAACAGTAATTATTCAGTTGACCGACTCATTGGTGCCATAGTTAGTGCTTCTGAATACGGATCTGGAGCGTCATGGTTTTGATTCCCCCCAGGGCAAACATTTCTGTGATGAGTAGATTTAATTGCTCTGTGTTTAGGTGTATTATAATATCAATAGTTTTGTGCATATAACGTATTCAGATAACTATACTCATGTTTTAAAGATCCAGCGGTAACATTTGTGCAGTCCGCAAAGAAATATGTATCAAATGACATGGCAGAAATGTATCTTGCCGTTAACACAACACATAGAACATATCTTAATTATAAACTTGGGTGGAGTGTAAAATGCACATTAAAAATAAGAAAACAGACGTGGTAACATTCCAAAAATTCTGAAGATTAAAAATTTGCATGAGAAGATATGTTCCATAACTGATCCAATTATAAAACTGAATTGGTACTTTTTGACCAGCCAGATTCTAAGAATACGCACAAAAAACCATCAGTATAGCCTCGCTAAACAAAACACCATGAATGTAAACCTAAAGACATGTAATAATAAAAAAAATACTGATTCGGTGGCTAAGTGGTTAGCGATCCTGACCTCTGATCCGAGAGTCGTGGGTTCGATCCCCACACAGGGTAATCTTTTCTGTGATGAGCAGAATTGTTTGCTCTGAGTCTGGGTGTATTATATCTATATATGTATGTATTTAAAGTATATGTGTATGTATATCAGTCTCTGGTTCCTAAGATACAAGGAATCCTAATTTGGGGCCAGATGACCGTGTGTGATTTGTCCCAGATATTATTATTATTATAGAATAAAACCTTACCTGCAAATGCAAGTTGCTTTCCGATGCAAAAGGCGCTGGGCGATCGTTTCCAAAGGCGCGGTCGTTTGCAAAGGGCCGATCGTTCGCAAAAGCCCTGTCGTTGCCAAAAGATCGATCAGCCCCGAACTGCCGATCAGCTACAAAGGGGTTATCGTTCCCAAATGGCGAAGGCCTAGACATTAGAGCTCCGGTGCGGTCGGACATGTTGGCTCCGAAGCTTTGGTCCATAGCCCCGCGGTTTTGATTCGGTCGGCGAGAGCGAGGCCCGTTGTTGCGTCGATTCATTTTTGCAAATCACAAGGAAACAGTAACGACAAAATATCTAGGTTCTTTTACGGATAGGATAAAATGTAGGCAATTCGAAGATCGATGAAAAATGCACGCGTCACAAGCCGGGCCGAGTGGTGGTGTGGCCAGTCGGTCAATTTTAATCCCTCAAATCAATTTTAAAATTCCCCACGAAAATAGAAATTATCGTTAAAATCTAAATGAATTTATACTTAATCTAGCTGTCTAAAAGTTAATTCCAAAAATTATGCTCCAGTGTGAATATGATATTTATAATTTACCATTTTCTAGAGTTATTTTTTTTACTTTATAAAATTATAGTGACGAGTAGAAACATTCCTATCTTCATTTCCTTCCCGAATCCCTTACCCTTGGCGGAATTATAACCCCTCACTCTACCATAGGGTAGGAATATTTTTTGACACTTATAGAAGTGTCAAAATATATTCGGCGGCGGCGCGGCACATCCGCGCGGCCGCTGTGCCGTCAAATGTATGGCGCGGCCGCACGGGCGAATATAAATCGTTGCATACGTTTGCTTGTAAATTGGCGCCAGAGCAGCCCGTCCACTCATCCACGCGGACTAATATATTTCGAGCCTAAGTGGTAGCTTATTCCTAGAGCAATAGGTATTTTTTGATTTATAGGCCGAAAGGAATAATTTTCCCCCAAATTGTAGGGTAAATCCCCAAAATGCCAATACTTCAAATTATGTCAAATATATTTTTAAATATTTTTCGGCTCTGAATACATAAACAAAAATTACTAAAAATTTACAAAGATTCTAACTTCATGGAAATAGCCGGTTCAGGTTGCAGAACCTGTGTATACACCTGGCAGATCTGTGATTCTAACACCTGGAAGATAAGATAAGATAAGATAAGATAATATTTATTGTCAAAACTGAGTAAAATAGTTGTTACATTTGTTTAGTGTTATCAGTTTACCCTTTTCGGGCATACAATAGTCAAGTTTTCCACATTAATAGTATAACATCATTTAGTCATTTATAGATAATTGATTAAATTGATAATTGATTATTTGAAAAGTATTCATCCATGGTATAAAATACTTTCTCAATTAGCCACTCCTTTAATGTCATTTTAAATTTGGCACCATCTAGTAGTTTGATGTATTCAGGCAAGTGATTAAAAATTTTTGCACCAGCAACTACTGAGCTTTTACTATACATATAACTTTTTGCAAGCACAGGACATACATCGTTTTTATATTTATTTCGTAGTTCATATCTGCGCAAATGTTCATTTTTTTTAATAAATGAATCACTGTTATTTTTTACAAAGACACATATTTCCAATATATAAATGCAGGTCAATGTTAAATATTTGTTATCTTTAAATACAGGCCTTAGAGTTTCAGTACTAAGCATTTTATAAATGATCCTTAAACATCGTTTTTGTAATATAAATGTAGACTTTACATTGACTGAGTTACCCCAATATATAATGCCATATGTTAAGAGTGGATACACATAACCATAATATGCATTTCGACAAATTTCTGTTGAAGTGACATTGCTCAGAATTGACAAAGCATAGCATTTACTTGATATCTTTTTGTTTACTGTATCAATATGTGATTTCCAATTCAAGTGAGTGTCAACAATTATTCCTAAAAATTTTATGTCATTAACTAATTCTACTTTTTTATTACATATAATTATTTTTAAATTCTCTGGTGTCTTTTTGTAATTTCTGAATTCTATGATTTTGGTCTTGTCTAGATTTAATCTTAAATTAATAGATGTCAACCATTTTGTAGCAATGTCAATAGTATTATATATTTCATTTATGTATTCTTGATTATTCAATTTGCCCTTGGGTATAAAAATAGTAGCATCATCAGCGAACATAACGCAGAGATGTTTGATAACTAAAGGTTGCTCATTTACGTAGATAAGGAACAGTAGTGGTCCTAATACACTTCCCTGAGGAACTCCTATTACAGTTTTATTAAAGTCAGATTCGATATGCTCTATTGTCTTTGTATGCACATTAAATTTTTCAACAACTGTTGCTTGTACTCTGTTCGAAAGGTATGATTCCATTAATTTTAAAGCGTTTCCGCGTATCCCAATATGTTCTAGTTGCTTGATTAAGATTTCGTGAACAACGCAGTCAAAAGCTTTTGATAGATCCATAAAAAGACCAGCACAGGTATTTTTATTTTCTACTTCGGCCCAGATTTGAGTCAAAACCTTAAAAATAGCCAGAGTAGTATTTTTATTTTTCTGAAAGCCAAACTGATTCTGATTAAGAATAGAGTATTTGTTCAAAAATGAAATAATCCTTTTATGTATTATTTTCTCAAATATCTTAGAAAAGTTTGATAATAACGCAATTGGTCTGTAATTGTTCATGTCAGTTTTAGACCTGAATTCTGAATCGAACTGAAAGAGATCTGAATTTAACAAAATTTTATTTATTTATCTATTATCCTCTGCGTTGTTTCCTCGATGTGTAACTTTCCCCATTCCATACCTACTCCATTTTACCAATCCCTACCCTTTCCCTTCCCATCCAGGTAGCACCGAAGGACGTGTACAATGTAGCTGACAAGATGGAAGAGGAGAGGCGGGCCAGAGAAGCCGCCGCACCTAAGAAGAAGCGCGCCTCCGAACTGCTGCGCGAGAATAGAGAATAACGAAATACCTAATAAATAGCATGCATGCTGCATTGAACAGGGCTTATATTGAACATTCTGCTACTAAATTGTTAGTTTAGCTTATGGTTTATCTCCAACAATATCTATGTATATACTATGCAAAATGGTGATCAGTCTTCTACGGTGAAACTAAAGGAGATAAGAATTTTTAAGTTCTTTATTTGCCCGATATATTTTTTAATTTGATGTAATTACGAGTATGTCTATCAGAGACCTAGAATTAATATTATCTTTGTCAACTGTTTCAGGTCGAAGATGATATCGTGGACACCACAACAGAACCGCAAAACAAGTAATGAAGAATTAATTCAGTTCATAGAAATACGTAGTCTCAAAACGCACTGTTCAATATTTAAATACTTGTTGTATACAGGCTGTATTTTTTTAAACCTTCACTCATGAACAACTTTCCCCAATGGAGAATCTAAGTCTTTTCTAATCTACTTTAGTTACTTTCTCAAAATAATATGTACGTGTTGTACTTACGAGATGTATGTATACATATTGCTATTCACTCTGACCAGTGAGTGGTATTTTTTCCCAATGAAAAACTAATGTACTTGCCAATTAATACTCAAAGGATATTTGCAATTTAATTGTTTAAGGATTTTTATCATGAAACATACCTACTTGTACTTGCTTTGGAAACTATTTTATTTTGCTACGACGTTTGATGTACAATAAGTTACAATAAAACATTATATTTCATTATTCATTTATATTTTTATTATAAACCAACATCAAATACCTACTTGTGACAAATATAAACACCTATTTCAACTAAAATAGAATTCCTGCGAAAAATGGTCATTTCATTAACAAAAAAAACAGGTTTATTAACAAGTAAAACTGATAAATCCCCATCCATGAATTTTAAACTGAATTAGCAACTAGAAACTTCTATTTATCAATTAGCTAATACGGACTCGGTTTCGTCGTGGGTTCGACTCCTATACAAGGCAAACGTTTTTTTTTTATGGCAGAGGTAGCAAGCGAGCAGACGAATCACCTGATGGTAAGCGATTACCACCGCCCATAGACACCCGCAACACCAGAGGAGTTACAAGTGCGTTGCCGGCCTTTTTCAGTTTTCGTGATGAAGAAACATTTTCACAATCACAATGGCATAATGTGCGGTTTGTCTTGGAATTTATTTAATCAGTGATGTATATTAATTTCTCATCTGACCAATCTTCCTTGAGGAAATTGTATATTATCACATTTTTAAGCTATTTCAAGACGACCTTATAGTACGATACAACTTAAAGTTATGAATAAAATAAAATACAAATTGTCTTTTTCAAAATTCAAAAACTTCACTGCTGTTATCATAGGGTTAAATACAATAGAACCTAATCTAACAAAATAAAAATACTTTGTCTTTCCCAAGTTTTTTTACTCATTCGTGGTAGGTAAAATACAAGGTCTTTCTGAAATACCTAAAAAAATTGGAATTATCCAGTGACTAAACTTGGTAAGGTTAAACTTTTTTGGGCATTCAGTGTTGGTTTTCATGGTGTTTTTCAGTTTTTCATGCTTAAATAAAACCAATTAAATTTTTTCAGGTTTTAGGTATTTCAGAAGGAAACCACTTTGGTTGTATAGCTTTGCAGAAATCGCCAAATATTGGGCATTTATATGAATCTAGCTGAAAAAAAATCTAGACAAAAATATTCTGTGACATTCAAAAAAGCAACAACAAAATATCTATTGCATTTAACCTAAACCTTGAAGAATAATTATAGTAGTACTAAGGAATAAACTTCGTACCTCACATTGCTTAAGACTGATTTATATCCATCATCAATTCACATTTTTATTCATCATGATTCGTACCAACCAATACCAACTGGAGAGCGTTAGTTGCGATCAAAAATCGGTGCAGAAGTCACGCCATATATAGGGTGCTACTTTATTAGTGCCCGATATTTTAGTCAGTGCTTCTACTCCTGATTCTGATCAACTTTCCCCAAGGAACCCATAGTCAAATCGCAAAAAAAATTATGGACTCTTCATACAAATCGATCAGCCGAGCGGCCAAATTATAATAGTATGTAGAGTCCAAAAATTTTTTTGCGATTTGACTATGGGTTCCTTGGGGAAAGTTGATCAGAATCAGGAGTAGAAGCACTGACTAAAATATCGGGCACTAATAAAGTAGCACCTTATATGTTTATGCTTATGTTCACTCTTTAAATCAGACTAAACTTCCCACGTGTCACTCCTCATCAGACCCGCGGCACTCATCCAACACAATAGCTCCCGACATCAAAGCTAAAATGTCTTCGTCATTCAAAACTTCATCATCATCAGCCTTATTCGGTGCATCGTCATCGTAGACTTCGTCAATCGCGATCATTTCATTGATCTTAGCTGTTAGGTCATCTTCCACAGTGGTCGTCTTAGCGCTTACTTTTTGTGGTGTTTTTGCTATTGGTTTTTTGATTGTATTAGGGTTTGTTATAATTTTGGGCATATCTTTGGCGTTGCTACTTGGTTTTTGGGGTGTTGGTGTTTGAGCTGTTTTTGTAGGATTAGCTTTTTGTGGCTGTACCTTTTGAGGTGTTTTTGTATGAGTATTTACTGTTTCTGATTTTACTAAAGTGGCAGTATTTTGCTGCTGCGTTTTTGTAGCAGTTGTCTTGTTTGGTTCTGTTTTAACTGGAATCACATTTCCTGATTGAGTCTTAGCAGGAGTAGTGTTTCCTGGCTGTGATTTAGCAGCTGCTGTTGCTTTTGCGGCTTGTTGTGTAACCGGAGATGCCGTTGCTTTTGCGGCTTGTTGTGTAACCGGAGTTGCCGTTGCTTTTGCGGCTTGTTGTGTAACCGGAGTTGCCGTTGCTTTTGCGGTTTGTTGTGTAACCGGAGTTGCCGTTGCTTTTGCGACTTGTTGTGTAACCGGAGTTGCCGATGCTTTTGCGACTTGTTGTGTAACCGGAGTTGCCGTTGCTTTTGCGACTTGTTGTGTAACCGGAGTTGCCGTTGCTTTTGCGACTTGTTGTGTAACTGGAGTTGCCTTTGCGGGAAGAGGCTTTTGGTTAGCTTTGGTAGGAGTTACTTCGGCTTTTTTAATTTGGTTGGCATTCGTTTTCGTTGCTGCAGATTCTTCTATTTTCTTTACTACAGGTTTAGCGCTACTGTCTGTTTTTGTTTCTTTATTGACTACAGTCTCCTTTTCAGCTTCATTTTCTTTTTTAGGTTGAGTCAAATTAGTATTTTTAGTAGTTGTATTAGTGTTATCCTTACTTTCCGCTGCTTTTTGTTCTGCAGTCTTTTGATTTTCAGTTTTAACATTAACACCTCCTTTGTTATCTTCTGCACTAAAAGCAGTTTTATATTTGATAATTTGTGATTCATGTGTAATTTGTTTAGTGTTCTTTGAATTTTGTGAGCTGTTATCACTGTATATGCTTTTAAGATGTGGTGGGCACGTAGTGAATTTGTAGCATGGGACGATGCTGACTCTCTCTTTACCTGAAAAAGAAAGTTTTGCTATAGACAAAATATTATTTACGTCGTGAGTTAATTTTTTAGTGTAGCGCATTATATTGCGGAGAAATAAATTATGTAGAACATTTCTCCTAATTTATGTATAGGAGGTTATCTGTTTTTGACTCAACGCATCACAAGATCTTGTAAACGTTATGTACACGGGCGTTATCTGTGTTTTGTACACGGTCTTTTATGCGTTATGAATTAGAAGATTATCTGTGTAATTTTTTTTGCATTCTACAATATTTTATGTGCTATGTATAGGGGTTGTTTTCCACTCACCGCACCAAACGATCTTGGTGGTGCATATCCTGTCGAAGTCGGCGAAGTGCTTGAACTGAGCCACGAACGTGTAGTGCTGCTGCGACTGACTCGGCACGTACTTGAGCCCGATGCAGTTGTACGCCTGAACAAATTCCTTGAGCGACACCCTGTCAGGCTTGCGGGAGAGGCTCACCTGGTGACGTAATTGTTAATCTTACTTTTTTTATTGTTTAGGCTGGCAAAATGCTGACGGCTCACCTGATGGAAAGTGGCATCCATGAGCATCTTAGATTCTACACGATCTAATGAAATAAATTTTACTGGGGTTCAACACGTGAAGATAGCCATGATCCCTATAGTAACATGATTTAAAAAAAAAAAAAAAAAAAAACAATGTTGAGGAACTCACCGTCACGATGAAAACTTTAGAGCAAACAACAATATTTGTCACACGAATTTTAGCTTATTATTATACTTGCTACCGAGAAGTTTGACTAGTTCGGTCAACGTAGCTACTGCTTTTAACTAAAGGATACTTCCTTTTATAAGAGATAGGGAAGCTATCTATGGCCCAGTAGTGGGGACATTACAGGGGATATTAACGATATCTTACCTTCACGTAGAGTGGATTGTGTATGTTCAGCAGTCTCTTACTGACATTCAAGCCCAGTACCTGCGACAAAAAGCAAAATATGTAAGTACATACCATCATCTTCACTGTAAAATATACAGGGTGTAAGGGACAGGTTTCCGAAAACTTTAAGGGCTTGCTCAGTAGACGAAACTGAACAACTTTCCACAAGAAATTTTTTCAGGAAACGAAAAAAAAAAATCGGCTTCTCCATACAAAATTATAAATTTGATTGGACAGTTTGTATGGAGAAGCCGATTTTTTTTTTCGTTTCCTGAAAAAAATTCTTGTGGAAAGTTGTTCAGTTTCGTCTACTGAGCAAGCCCTTAAAGTTTTCGGAAACCTGTCCCTTACATCATGAATTTTCCAAGTACATGAAATCGTCTTCTATGTTTGATATACTCGTGGACTTTTACGATAGATTACATTCAATTCAGCGCGATTCAACAGCCTCATACATCCAGCTCACCACAAAATATGCAAAGGAGGACGTAAAATTGATCGAAAACCGAAGGATACATGTGATCTAGGTCTAGGTACTTCATTTGATAAATTTAAAATCTAGAAGAGGCTCAAAATTTGCGTGTATTGTTAGTGAATATAAAACACAGTATTCCTAAACAATATGTTATTTATTACAATAAAGTATATACTTTGAATGGGAATAGATATTTGAGATCTGAACACTTACATTTTTGAGATCATCGCCAGCTTCAGTTCTTAGTTTGTCGACGACCACCTTTTCAGCTGCCGTAGGCGGCTTGTCAGGCAAGTCTTGCCACACCTGAGGCAAAACAATTTCTATCACAGTACCATAATCATCGCAACGTGAATTTATCCACTAATGAATAAAGATTCAACACTATTCCGAGTAAAACATGGCTGCATGTCTATCGATACAATAATTAAATAGTAAGACGGAAAGGAAAAACTACGTACGATTTCGGCTAACCGAAAAGCGGATTCGGAATCCGCCAATTCCGTGTAATAATGTCTTTTTTTGCCGGGTCCTATACCTGTATGAATGCTATGAATAAACTGTTAATAATGAGGAGATACGTAGGAGATTTAAAGTAAAACGGCATAGCTCACAGAGACGCTAAACTGAAGTGGCAATGGGCGGGGTAGATATGTAGCCTTTTGGTTAATGACGATAAAATTTTTAAGACATGACCAGGCGCGGATCCAGGGGAGGGTGTCAATGGGTGCCCCCCTGCCCCCCTGAAGCCTGACCGAAGTCTTAAAACTTCTATAAAATGCAAATAAATAGAGGCATTTCTTAACTATTCAAAAAATTTCGCGCTCGCTACGCTCGCGACTTTTTATATTCACGGTTAATAACACCGTCCCACACAGGCGAAAAATCCCGAATTCTTGGTATAAACTTAAAAAAACCAAAGTGTTCTTAAACCGGTTTTGCTTTTTTTTCTTAAACAACAATAGAACGGACTATCGTCGCCGATCCCATTCGGGAGTTTGCATGCGCCTATTTGATTTCCGCGTTTAGTCCAATGTTTGACTTGATCAGCGGCGGATGCGTTTACCAATTTTTCCAAGAAATTCGAAGTGAATTATTGTACTTTTGGTGATAACTAAGTGCCCTAACAACAATGGATTGTGTTCCTGGAGGTAAGAAGAACCATTGTAATATGTTATTTAATAATTTTGTAGTTAAAGTTTCGAGTTATTGCGATTTAATCATGTAACTAGAAAAATATTGATAAAATAAACTTGCCCTAGACTAAAAGTTTACTTTCTCGTTCTCTCACGCCTTGAAACCGCATTGCTTATGATCGCTGTTTATCAAGGAAGCAGTTTATGATACTTTCTGCCTATACAAGCCTATACATTTGAACAAAGTTTTAGATTTATTGAAAAAGAGTGGTTAAATGATCAATTGACATTTAACCCCTTGAACCCAAAACAACCATAGTTATTCCTTTTTAATTAAATCCCCTCTTAAGAAAAGGCAATGGAATCTATGGCCATACAGCCTTGTCTGTTGTATGTATTGTTTTTATTAAATAGCAGTGACCATAGAGCGAAATTCGTGTATATTTCCCTGGACTGACGTGTCACCGACACGGAAACGCAAATTTTTCGCTTATTTTTATGTATTTTTTCAAAAAACGAATTTAAAGTTGTGTATTGTTTTGTGGCACACATCGGTGCCGATCCATTGTTGAATTGAACACAACACTGAACACAATCCATTGTTGTTAGGGCACTTAGTTATCACCAAAAGTACAATAATTCACTTCGAATTTCTTGGAAAAATTGGTAACTTTCTTTTTTTATATATAACATTTATTAACTACCTAATACAAAGAAGGGTTATACAATACAGATAGGTATGAATTTTTCACTTTTTAATTTTTATTTTATAAATTTTTTACTTAATTTTAGAAACGAATGGCTTAGTTATGATGCAACCGGTCTGAGGTAACCAACAATAGTTTATCGCAACTTGTAGTTTAACTTACCCTTTTGAGAGATTTTAGGCTTGAATGCTGTGCGAAAGTACATTTAGGCATCTATAGAGAGGGTTTAGTGATGAAGGAATCATATTGAATTAAATTTAGGTTTATGCCAAGAATTCGGCATTTTTCGCCTGTGTGCGTCCGCTTCATAAATAAGGGTATACGAAAAATTTGCTCCGCCCCTGAAAGAAATCCTGGATCCGCGCCTGGACATGACTGTGTGTGTACAATGTGCATATGAAAATGGACTTACCTTGATCATAATAGTCTGCAGCTCTTTCTCGAGAACCCGACTCATGAGCGGGTTTAACTCGTTATGCCCCTCGGACACCGGTTCCTCTGTCAAACAAATGTTTGCGGTCAACTTTTTTAAAAATCCTTCCTGATGAAATTAGTTACTGTCTACCAAATGGTGAGTTGGAGCGATTTTTTTTCTGCAGGCGATTACTGCGCCATAGTATGGTATATAACATTGGGAATTTATCAGTGCTTTTCCGATCTCTAATTCCACTATATCACCACCCGCCGGAACGCGGTGAGGTGAGCTATTGGACGCAGATAATTTTTCAGGCTTCAGTAGGATGAAAAAAACTCGATAAGCATGACAAATACTCGAGCCCATTTTTAACCGGCTGCCCAAGAGAGTATTTGTATGTATTGTTACCGACCGTAGTCAAAATGACATGATGAAAGGAGAAGGTCCACAATGTATGGACCAAAAACACGAACAAACTGAGTGCCAAGCATTAACTAAATAATCTTAAATAAGTCGAAACCCCCAAATCAATGGGAAATCTGCTTGAGATTTTTATAACTTTAGTACCAAAATCACTTATGTTAGGTTTCAATTGTAATGACACAATAACGACATTACATAAGGTGCTACTTTATTAGTGCCCGATATTTTAGTCAGTGCTTCTACTCCTGATTCTGATCAACTTTCCCCAAGGGACCCATAGTCAAATCGCAAAAAAAATTTTGGGCTCTTCATACTAATTTGGCCGCTCGGCTGATCGATTTGTATGAAGAGTCCAAAAATTTTTTTGCGATTTGACTATCGGTTCCTTGGGGAAAGTTGATCAGAATCATGAGTAGAAGCACTGACTAAAATATCGGGCACTAATAAAGTAGCACCTTATAGATTTAAAAAAAAAACAGTTTCCTGGAAGATTTTATTTTTAGAGTATTTAACAATGTAATTTTGGAACTAAAGTACAAAAGATCACGAGGTCGCAGGGTCGATTCCCGAAGGGATCCAACTTTGTAAGACTGTGTTTGTTGGAGGTAGGGCATTTTCTGAACTTACCTTGCCAGGTGCACCATCTTATCTGAATGAACGAATCTATTGGTATACAGTTTGTTGGTCTCGAGTTCAAATCCTGGCCAGTGCACCAATGAGTTTTTAACGGTGGAGGAAAACATTGTGGAGAAACCTGCACATCTGATTTCTAGATGTGTATGATGGTCGCGTTGCACACATCCTTAAGTGTAAATCTAAAAATGCCCTACACGTGACCGCGGGTGATGCTAAGTGCAACACCAGGCAACCGATGCCGAAACACATGCGATTAACATTGATGTTTGGCTATTTAGGCGGGCTCCAACAATGCCCTATCACCAACTAAACCAAGTCCTACAAAGTCCGCCGGGAATCGAACCTGCGATCTACTGATGTGAAGCAAGCAGACTAGCCACTAGACCACGGAGGTGGTTATCGACGGTTATTACGAAGATTGACATACATAAAGCAGTCAGGTTATTTTGTTTATTAAATTGGTTAAGTTACAATATAATCCCGACTATCCGGACTCGTATTTTATAGGCCTAAGCATCTTTGGTTGTAGATGTCTTAGTATGCATAATACTCACCACGCAAGCCCTTTATATCCAAGTCATCGTCAAAGTCCATTAAGTCCACCGCTTTCTTTTCGGCCTCAACAACATTCTTCGCACTACTCTCTTTAGGTTTTTCAACTGCTTTTGAAGTTGTAGTCGCCGTTCCTCTAGCCGTGGTGGCCACAGAATACGACGTGGAACTTTTTGCTGTTTTTTTGTGTTCTTGCGAAGATACGGTCCTCCGATTTGCTGGAAGAACTGTCTTCATTTGTACTGGTGCAGTTGGCTTCTTTAAAGGATATGGCCGTTTTCTCACGAAAGAAGCGTCTCTGTGTGCTAGCTGTAGCTTGGTATTGTAAGTTGGTGGCGCCATCTTGCCGTGCTGTTCGTACTTTCTAGACGGAGGGCGTGATGGACGTTGCACTCTGACTGCGAAGAAAAGAAACCAACGTTGAATTGATATTGTCTCTGGTTACATAATAAAAAATTCATGAACTTATTTTGTGTTAAAGATAAGGACCAAAGAAGTTTTATATCGTCGCTCCGCTCTGTGATAAGGACATTCAAAACCTTTGCTTATTGAGCAGTTCTACGCATCTCTAGATGGCGTTACAATTTCTACTAAGACCTTAAGAAAGGGTTATGTCAATCCTACAAATATTTTTCGAAGTCGTAGTTGATGAGTACGCTCCCTTCTTTTGAATTTGAAGGGAGCTAAAATTTATATCCTTGAACACGTAGAATAAAAAAGCATATCAGAGCAGCAATAAAATGACATATTCAAAAGCCAGAATGAATTTACAAATAATTAAGAGCAACTCTTAGATGACAAAAGATCAACATATTTCTGAGACAATACAGGAGCCCTTTTAAATGTTGTTTTTTATACCACCGCTATTTAATAATCCAGTGGCTTGTGTTCTAGAAAACCTCGAATGAAATCACAACAACAACCCTCAGTCTAGCATGTAAAGATTTTCGAGATATAGTCGCTGATTACTGCTGACAGCTGGATATAAGTGTCACTCCTGTAGGTAGACTTCACGAGACATGACATTACTAACGTTGGTTAACAACCCACAATAGGATCCTCACGGATGAGGCACGGATCCCTTCTCTCATCTCTGAGAGGTATAAAATTGCATGTGGCTAATAGACATGGCTGCAGAGAATTTCTAAATTGCAGAGAGCTGGAGACAGAAGTCAACATTATATGGACGACTGATGACGACTGATGAGTGCGCGCTCCACAGCAGACTTACGTCTCTTAAAGTTTGGAAACGATTATATCAGGAAGCATGTACCTTATAGACATAGTTGCAGAGAATTTCCAAATTCCGGAGAGCTGGAGACAAAAGCCAACATTATATGGACGAATGTGCACTCCACAGCAAATTTACGTCTCTCAAAGTTTGGAACCGATTATATCAGAGAATAAACGCTACGTAGAAATGTTTGTAGTCATCGCCGCGCCACCTATCGTAAACAGTTGAGGGCGGTGATGCCGTATTCTGCTCGAATAGTTCAATAAATCACGTCTTGAACATGTCTTAAGGAAGAAGAGCTAAATACACGAAGCTACAGTGCACGACTTTTAAATATATGAACGAAATAATCACAATCCAACAATGTGAAAAAAATGGTAGTAATCATTAGTCTATACTTATCATCCTAGAAAAAAATCTTTCCTTTTTGAAAAGTTAAAAGAACCGATACCCTTTTGTACAGCTTAAGACTTACCAAGGTAAGGAGAGGTTTGATGTTACAGATAACCTCCCACCGATACCGGATCCAAGCCAAATTGGCGGTCACTATACTTATAAGTTAATATTGTAGCTGCAATTCGAGTAAGTTCTTGAATAGGTCAATCCCAATGTTGCATTTTCGCTTACCGCAACCCCTGCTAGTCTACACATTTGCTGACATGCTAAATAAACTTTTTTTATATGCGGTATCGATTGGGTATTATCTGTGATTGGTGTCGGACGAAATGTCATATTAAACAAACATATTGCCCATAACTCTCGACGTTGTAGACTCAAATCGTTGACAATATCTATTTAGAATTACTCACCGAAAAAAAAAGGCACATTTCATCTAAGAACCTTCCAAAACAGGAACATATCTCAATTTAATTGCATATTAACATTTGTAGTACCATGACGACGTAACAAAAAAAGTTTTCTGACGACAGGCGTGATAAATAGTTGTCTTCTTTTCATGAGCTAAAGGTTACACGCAATGAAGATCTGCAAGCAATACTTCGGCTTTTGACCTGTAAAAGTTTCGATTACTTACCCATCATTACGTTTCCTATGGACAGACTTGTACAACTTCGTATTATACTGTAAGATTCCACTTGAAGTTTATTGTACGAACACGGTATCAGCAACTTAGTAGTACCTGGAGAAACCGCTAGGACGATTTCGTGCTGAAAACTTACGAGCTATATACTAACCTATGGGGTTCAACATCTGTTAGCAACTGTTAAAATGGCGCGAACATAGCATCCCAAATAATGTTCCTGTCTATAAAAAGTTTACATATCCATCACAATGACCCAAATTAAACTGGGGCAAAGCTATGCTAGGGCCATCTGTGTTTACCCCATTGTATTTTGGAGGCAGCGACGACTTTTGAGGGCTTGGACCAAGCTCAATTCGAGTCTTGACAGCCAAAATGATTATTTTAAGCATTCTTGAAGTTCAACTAAACGCTTTGCTGAAAAGAGAAACAAAACATGGTAAACAGCGAACATACATACCTGAAAATAACAGCGGGAACCAATTCTTCAGGAAATGGCATGCTACATCTTGACTTCTAAATCCTGAATAGCCAGAGGTCTTTGAAAGGACATGATGAGCGGATGGTAGTAGTCTTCACCTAAAAAAGATGCTGAAACTTTCGAAAAAATCGTACATCAAGTTTATAACAAACATGGTTCCATTAATTCAAAAATTAACAATAAAAAGTGAAATACATTCTTACCGCAGAATTTTCATGACGCACTGTGATACACGAGAAACAACCGATTTCTAGAAACTGAAAAGCCATCACAAGATTTTAAGGCATCAAAACAAATTTGAAAATGATCATTTCTGACCCGTTGCAGGGTTAGTTTTGGTTTTACTGGGCGAAGTTGAAATAAAAATAGTAAAATGAATCCTGTGCTTGTTATGCTATGTCCACGACCGACCCTGCCTCACGGTGGAAGAGTTACTGTCGTAAAAAATAATACACGTCTAGTTTCCTAATCCTTTTAACATTTTCTAATTATAATTTACTGTAAAGAACCTCACCTCTTGTTAGGCTAGGTCAGATGTAATTTTTTTCGGCACCTGGAATATTCCTGGGGTCCTGTAATCGTCGCCATATTTGAGAAATATGTAACGGTAGATGCGTTATGAAAACCTTTTATAATTTCAATTCCACCTTGAATTTTATAATTTACACGTCTTATCTTACTTTTTCTAATAATTTTTTATCATTTAACAGCTCAGTCCCCATTGGAAATTTTCTTAATTTTTAGATTAAGTTATAGCGTACAGCGTGAGTTCAGGGAAAATATAATAATTACAAAATACAAACACTAAAGAATACATACGTTTAAACTTTATTTGCATTTGCATTACACTAAACCTTAATTCCTAAAAAGAAAGAAGTATTTCAATACCACGACAGAAATAACGAACTAAAAACTAATCTTCGTAGTTCTAATTTTTAAAATAAATTCTAATTTTTAATTTTCCCAACGTAAATGATATCATCATCGTCATCATCCATTTCGAAGTCAGAATCTATTTCCATGTCATCAACATCATAGCTGTCTTTCTCCTCCGTCTTCAGACGCTTAATCCTCTCCTGCAGTCGAGATCGGGACCCGCCATACATCACGTCAACCGTCCACTGTCTATTCCTATCATTCACGTAGTCTAGCTTGAAGTCCATTTTGGAAAGGGTTTCCAAAGAATCCAAGTCCATTTCCAATTCCAAAATGGCACTGCGCCTCTCAGATTTCACGCGAAGAGGCTTCCATTTATTGAAGTTCAAACCTTTTACCCCCTTGTTGCTCTGTTTCAGCCTCTCTGTTAACAACGCTGTGTTTAGATGAGTCTCGTCTTTAATGTCGACTTCCACTTTTAAGTACTTCGTATCGCTGTCCGCTCCTAAAACTACTATGGGGTGCTTGTTTATCTTGCCAATTTGAAGATTCATCAGCCACCGAAGAGACTCACTGTTTTCAGGCAACAATCCGAAATATCCAGGATTGCACAGACCAAATTTGAGAAAGTCCGTACTCAACGTACCGGACTGTTGCTGATATTTGTAAATGTGGTATATTATCATCTCCTTTATTTTTCGCGCCTGAGATAAAGAGACGGATTTGTTGCCTTTCAAACCTATTTTGATTATGTTCGGGTCTTGCCCCAGAGTGGGCATTGGGGAGTTTTGCGTCGCAGCTACGATTTCTGCGGGATCGACGAGCGAGACGTCCTTCAGACCTACATCGAATGAATCTTTGTCGACGGCCGCAGCTTTCAAAAGCACGTTGACTTTGTGCAGTTCATAACTTAGCATCATTTTGTGTTTTTCCAAGGCCCTCGCGGACGAAGGCGGCATGTCTACGTAGAGCCTCGTCCCTTTCGCGTTTACGACTTTCTTGACGAACTTCCACTTACCTATATTGACACCGCTTAACTTCCTGTTCTGGAGTTTAAGCTTGTTCAGAGGTTCAATGTTGCGGCACCTGGAATGTCCCGGGAGCCAAACGGCCGCCCTCTCATACCACAACTCCTCTTTAGTATAAACGAGCACATTGAACAGGGTAAACTCGCTGTAATCTAGATTATTTATCCAGTCTCTAGTCGCCTCGTTATTGGTGACGACTTCAAAACGTAGCCGGGTCTGGAGACCTTTGATCATGAAGTCCGGCGTCCAACCTTGGCTCGACGCAGACACTTTAAACAGCTGTGAAACTAGGAACTTCTTTAAGTACTCAGCTTGGCATTCCGAGAAAGGTTCCGAGTCGTCCTTGCAGAGGTACACACTGTACGAAGGGTACATGGGTACGTCTGGTAGATCTGAAACGTTTTTGAAAGACGGAACGGGCGAGGGATTTTCTTGATACAGTGACGGCGAGGGCTTTTCCTGATAGCGCGATTCTTCGCTTAAAGTGTAGGTCGGAGCTGGAACCATGATTGGGGGAGGTATTATCAACTGAGGCATCGGCATGCCCGGCACGTGAGGCATCACATCGAAAGCCGTTGGCGGCATCAGCGGTAACATTGAAGCTGGCTGAATATTCCACTCTGAAACTGTACAAATGTTATTGAGATATAACATTTGCTTTTTATGAATAATCATTTAAGGAAGAATACCAGTATGAGATACTTACTGTTCGTAGGATCGTTTGTAACGCTTGGTGTTATATCTGCAACGGAACGGACGATTCGATGACATGATAATTTGCAGACAAAATTATGAAACATGTAAATGTATGAGTTAGCACAAAGCTTCATGAGTAAGTATGTAAATGTTACTTAAAAACAAGAAAATTTAAAATCTCACCTCTATTCAAGTGGGGCTCAGAAATCTTAGCAGTTTTCTGTGGTACTTCCACATGTTGAAGAGTGTCTGAAAAACAAAACACAACATTACGAATTGTAGGTTAAAATTTCGAAAAAAATATATAATACTTAAATAAAGGAACATAAAAGGATAAATACGATACGAAATGTGCATTCAAGAAGAAAAAAGCACCGAAAGTATAAATAAGATTTTAAACACTTTAAAAAAATCTCGCAAGTCGCAAGTAACTTGCTGGGCGCAAATTTTTTTTTGCAGTTTATGCAGTAATGATAAAGCCGGCTATCGAGTCCATCTCACGTGAATAGTCGGTATCACTGCTTCTTCTTATCGTGTGGCACACTTAACCGTGTTGCACTTAGCATAACCCGCAGTCACGTGTAGGGCATTTAGATTTACACTACTATCATTATCACCGCTGAAGACTCTGCAATTGACTGGTTCTTGTGACGATGGTTGATGGATCAGATAATTTCGTAAAACTCGGTTGAGTAATTTCTTGATTCATGACGATATTCTTTATCTCTCTCATGAAGAAATATCATTTTCGTTACCAACCTTAGTTTATTAAGGTTTTAATGTTAAATTTATGTCGATTTGCCAGATAATGCTAGCAAGGTCTTCCAAAAAAGTCTGTAGCCCCTGCAGGTTGTCGCTGGCTTCTAGGTGCCCCCGAAACTGCGAATGGCCTTTTACGACGATATCTCTCTTCAATTAGACAGAACGTGTATTACACACAATTGGTACGTGTGTATAAAACTGTTTCACTGTCCTTAAAATGTCCGTGTTTTTAGCGAACATTGTGATATTTTTTATCCCAATTTCTGACATAAGTGGCACTTTTCATGAATTTATGTATTTCTCATACTTTCTTTTTCAGGTAAATTGGTCTTTCAAGGCGAGCTAAGAATGGTGCCTTCCAACGGCATTAGAGATATATGTATATTTTTAAAGCAATGTTTATTAACTTTCATTTTAACATAAATCAATATTTGTAGTTACTTCGTTGCTTCATGTAGTTTTTGGGAATCTTCTTTATAATAACTTAAACCCACCACAGGAGAAAAATATTCAGAGTGGGATCTATTTCTTTTTAATCAGAATTTAGGAGAAATACATCAAGTTCTTGTAAATTTATGGTACTAACGATACTGCATTGTTTGTTGTGTCTTGTTTGTTAAATTAATGTTTCTCTATCTCCCTCTATCGGTAAATTAAGTACATCACTGTTTACATTTGATATAACATAAACGTCTGCTAGACTCGTGCAAGTTCTCGAGAATGTACAGTGTAGTACAGAATACCCAATACTGTAGTAAAAATTCGTGTAAAATAAATTCTTGATTGAGTTGGACGAAACCTCCATCATATTATCTTTACTTTTTATGCTGAGTGTTCAATAAAATGATTTATCTATCTTTTTATTTAAGCCTTTTGTTTGTGCCATTATCACTTTGGCTTTTAACACTTTGACTGCCGCTCTGTACTCTGGTTACTTCACGCGGGAGCCGACTTTAGAATTTGGCTAGCACCAAGCCCGCTCTGGGGCGGGGTCGGCCTCCCGTCGCGGTATCCCTTCCCCGCCCCGGAGCGGGATTGGCATTCAATGTATTAACACAATTATTGACTTCCCAATCCGATCATACTGTCAATTTTATCTTATTATTCAGTGGACGAAGAGTCTTAATCCATTATTAATATCTCTTTACTATAGAGGTTTCATATTCATATTTTTATATTCAATTCATATTTTACACTGCTGTAATTGATTGCAACTAATAAAAATGAAATAATATAGAATCACAACCAAATAATCTTTCAGTATTCACTCACTTCAAGTACTGGCAGCGTTCAAATGTACATAATTACTGGTTTCTTAATGTGGTCCTTCTATTTGGTAGCTTAACTGTTTGAAGGCCATGTTTAAGATTACTTTTTCCGCAATGATTTTCGCGATTATCACTTTTGTACTGATTCATCATTTATAACTCAAAATATAAACAAAGGAAAAAATGTACGATGTCTGATATTTATGTACTTTTATCTGGAGCCACGGTAGTGGCTCCGCCAAGTCGTGCGAAGCAAAATAAGGCGAACGGAGGCACCCGTATCCTTTTCTCGAAGCAACTCACGGCACTTTTAGGCCCCCTGTATCTTCGTTCTGGATAAAGGTAGAAGGTTAAAATTCCGGTTTCCAAAAGTACTTACTGAGCCCATCTCTGGCCTCAAATTAAAAGTTTTTACCTAATATAGTTTAAATAATATCTCAAGTCAAAGTTCCCCGATTTTGTCACTGACTCACTCACCGATCATCAAAAAGCTAAGGTACTTCTAGCAACGCTACAAGCTTGAAATTTGGTGTGTGGCTAGTATTTCATGTACTGATAACGGAAAAATTAAAAAAAACATGTGTTAAAAAAATAAAAAAAATCCTTGAAAAAAATATATTCTTTGTGGGGATCGAACTCACACCTATGAGACAGTTAAACACAGGTGTGGCTCTTTCACGGATTGAGCTATTGAGGCGATTACCTGATTAGTGAAATACATGTTAACTTAATACGGGTTAACAAGTCAACAGTACATCTAATGGCTACTAGATGTCACTGTGCTCAGTATAAAAGATATCGACAAGTTATCAACGTTTCAGGTTCGGGTTATATGGAAAACAAGAAACCTGAAGATATTAACATAAACATAATAGTATTTTTTTAGTCTAGTAACGTAGACTTAAACAGGAAAAAAGCAACAGTAAAACAAAAATAAAAACCAAATTAATGACTTGATGATTTAATAAGGGTTCTTGGAATGGGGAAGGCGGTGCAAAGCTAAAATAATAGGTAAAATATAGGTAGATGGCGCTAATATGGTTTGAGACAACTCGTTGCCTGCATTAAATGTCTTACTAAAAATGTTAATGATTACTTAACTAAAATCAAATAAAAAGGAGCAATTTAACACAGTTTGTCCACGTATGTCTCGTAAAAACCATAAATGAAGAACACGATATCACAAGTACCTCACAAACTCTAGTAGCGCCATCTAGTTTATTAAGGTTTGGCAGCCGCCTTCCCCATTGTAGGAATTGACTAAGACCTGTGTGAATAAAAGCACTACTGAATATATTAAATAAAAATATATACAAATATGACCTTTAGTATAACTAAATTAATTTAAAATAAACAGAATAAAAAAATATGCTATCATTTCATTATTACTAATAATAAGGCCAAAATATAAAAATGAGGTTAAAAAATAAAGACCTTCATTCAAGATTTGATTCACGAGTCTACTCACTGAAGCCGAATTCAAGACCAATCTGCCAGCAGGACATTTTGTAACCTGTCAAAACACATCTTCACTATCATTCGGAAGGACAACTTATTAGGAAGTATAATTATTAGAAATCATACCCAACGTGCAAAATCATCAAGAATGTTCCAGCAAAACTTCCTTATTTCCGAAACATAAAGGACATGACTGTACAGTGAAATAAATCATAACGATTTCCATAATTCATCTGCATCAAAGTCAGTTCCTTACTAAGTTAGAAAATTACATATTTAACACGTACCCCAGTTCACAGCACTAAGTATATGAAACACGTACTACAATGGCTTTAACCCGGAAACATTATCTACCTAATCAGTGACGTTGATAACTTAAGAAAATTATTTTTCATACAGAGCACAGTGACATCTGGTAGCCAGTAGGTGTACTGTTGACTTGTTGACCTAACCATTGTAACTAAGATAATAGTAGGTAATAATGTAACGTAAAGACTCGGAAGTGCTGCCGTGCCGTGCCCAAAGTAGAAGAGACATCTAGTGTCGAGTAGCAGGTACTAACCGTCTAAGTGATACGTTACTCGTCGCCAGGAGGCTAAAAGCCTATTTCATCATCAATAGATATTTGTAAGTAGCAGAGCAGAGATAGATAATGGCTATTAGATTAGCAAAGGTCGAATAATTTTAATCAAGCACCAAATGATCAGAATTTATTCAGTAGATACTATCTAATAGAAATAACCCGATACCAGATCGATATCTTCTCAATACACGAGAAAAATCTATTCATTTCTATCACTGTCACGCAGTCGGGTAAAAAAGAGAGCTGTTATTACCCGACTACGGCGAAGCTTAATTCTCTTATTATACTAGCGATATTAAAAATATTATTGCATAGAAAATAGGTTGTTTAGAGCTTTCGACATAAGCACAAATCCACTATGGGCAAATACGCGTGAAAAATATAAAGCTTTTTTTATCATTTTACCCGACTACGGCGAAGCAAAAAGTAGAGTTATGATTTTATTGTTTGTATGTATGTATTTATGTATGTTCATCTGTTCCCGCATAATTTCTAAACTACTTATCATAATCCAACAAATGAGGTATCATAAGAAGCGCCTTGATTTTCCGCTGGTTATAGGATATGTGATGTCACACTAAATTCAATATGGCGCCTAACTAACTGACTAAATTCAATGTGGACATAAAGTCATGACCAAAATTTTTTTTTCTTAAAAGGTACCGTGTGGGGTATAAAGGTAATAATAAATATATATGTATATATATATATATATATATATATATATATATATATATATATATATATATATATATATATATATATATATATATATACTCACTAATAATATCTTCTTGCTTCATACTTTCTGAGAGAGATTTTCCGTAGTCGGGTTTTAAACTTATTTTGTTTTCATTATTTTGGAGTTTGGCTCACATTCTCGAGCGAATGCAATCAAAGCAGCGAGCAACAACTAGTAATAATATATATTATATATATATATATATTATATTATATATATATATATATATTATATATATATATATATATATATATATATATATATATATATATATATATATATATATATATATATATATATATATATAATATATATATATATATATTGATTGCATTCGCTCGAGAATGTGAGCCAAACTCCAAATTATATATATATATAAAAAGTGAACTTTAATCCGAGACTCGAACTTGCACCTATGGTAATAACCGATCCTTTAGGGCAAGGTGGCATACGACCGCGACTATCCTCTGAATATCACTAATAATATCTTCTTGCTTCATACTTTCTGAGAGAGATTTTCCGTAGTCGGGTTTTAAACTTATTTTGTTTTCATTATTTTGGAGTTTGGCCAGGTTTGGCTCACATTCGCTCGAGAATATAATATCCAAAGTAATATTATAATATATACCGGGTGTATATGCAAAGGCGAGAAACATTTAAGGGTATGATTGTATAACTGATGTATAAATATTTTACAATAATAAAAAAAATCTGTAAGATACCACTAACACACAATCACACGATTTTCTTTTCCTTAAACGTACAAAACTCATACACAATTTACTGGTCAGTGAACTTTGATAGCGTTAGTACCTACTTATGTAGTCTAGTGAGCAGAGGTTTGGCAACAGCGCAGCGGCGGGCGGCACGAAACAGGCAACAGCGCGATCGGCTCGCTACTCTGATGTTTACGTGAAATGAAAACGCATTTTTAGCGTATTTAAAAATCCGAAATTTACACTTATTGTAAATTACAAAATGATTTTACAAAGTAATCGTAGTAGGTACACAAGAAGTGTTCAAAGTGGCCGCCGTTTTGGTACAAGACACGCTGACATACCTACCTACTTCTCCAAGCCGTGACAGGATTCAAATCTTCTTGTTTTTAACTCGCGGAAAGCACTTTTAATAACTAAGTATTTTTAACTCGCACACAGTTCACACTTCCTCTTGGATAGAGTACACAAACTTCCACAAATACAACGGCTAACGCGCTCCAGCCTCCCCGACCTTGAGCATGTAAAGGGGTTTTAAACTGCGGGGTTAGAAAAATAACTACTTGACACGTTTCAGTCAGGAAATCATTTCATCCACCAGCATCCACGTTGTACGCGTCCGTGAAACATTTTGGTTACTTGTTAAGTACAAATGATACCATATCAAAGTGTTTGATATTTGCAAAAAAAACAGCCACGTCGACGTTGTGGCGTATTTTCAGCCATGATTTAGGTATCTAATCGAGCGATCGATCGCGGCGACGTACATCCGCTCGATAAACAAATTAGCAACTGTCTTCGACCTGCGCACCGACTCGAGCGCGAGGGGGTGTACGTCGACTGCTTGCGAGGGGGTGGGGTAGGAGACGCGCGCATGCGCGGCAGTGACGTGGCACAGCTAAAGAACCAATAGCGCGACGGTGCGACGGCGCGACCACGCGATGACGGCCTTGACCTTGCGATTGAATTTTGGCCTTGAATTTTTCCATTCCTGCGTAAGTACTATCCAGCGACCTACGCGAGCCGGGGGCGCACGGGGTGAATGAACTAGCTGATAAGAATGCGTGGCTAGAACTTAGAAAAATAATGGATATTTTGGTAAAAAAATAAGGTATGTTTTTTTTTGGTGGAATGCTACCAGAATCGTTTATACTTTCACCTCCTTAAAGGTTTCTTGGTTATGCATATACACCCTGTATATATCGAGAATATAATATCCAAAGTAATATTATAATATATATATATATATAGCCAAACTCCAAAATAATGAAAACAAAATAAGTTTAAAACCCGACTACGGAAAATCTCTCTCAGAAAGTATGAAGCAAGAAGATATTATTAGTGATATTCAGAGGATAGTCGCGGTCGTATGCCACCTTGCCCTAAAGGATCGGTTATTACCATTATACAGTTTGACTTTAAAATATATTGTTGTACAAATAACCCTTAGGATAAGATGGCATAGTTGGGTTTTAGTTTTTAAACTTATTAGGTCTTACGATCCAAAAGTTTAACAAAAAATAACAAAAAGTGAACTTTAATCCGAGACTCGAACTTGCACCTATGCGATTGCGTTCGATGGTGCTATCCACTAATTAAAATTCCGTCCGGTCAAAACTAAATTTGAAATTATTAGTAGAGCTTATGTCCATCGCGAACAGTATCCAATATGTATAGCGTGCGCTATAACTATACATAAAAGCCAAGGCCTAAGTTTAAAAAGCGCACTTATAGATATAGGTTCTTCGGTGTTTACGTGTGGTCAAGAATACGTGGCATTATCAAGGGTAACAAGTCTGGACGGATTACATTAAATCAATGTCAACTTCTCTAGCTTCAAAGCTCAGGGGCTGCTATTAATGAATATAATCGATTGAGATGCATTTACCGTCCAGACTTATCTAACTTTGTTATGGCAAAACCATTACAAAAAACTAATAGAGACAGAGAGTGGGCTCTTAGAAAATCGATAGCCGACGTTCAAGAAATCATACCCGAAAAAAAAGGTACTACAAAAATAAGTAAGATCCCAGCAAAAACATTGGAATGTAAAATAAGCCAAGTCGTGCACTGCGCCCTCTACAGCCTCTACACTGTAAAAAAGTTATCAGATCCCACTATTTACCGCCAAGTTTGTATTGTTTTATCATTGAATCGCCAATTCGATAATTTTATCATAAATTACGCACGTATTCTTATTAAAAATCAATATTTTATGATTCTATAATTTACATAATATCTGTTTTTATATAAAATAAATATTGTGACTTGGCATCGCACAGCATAAGTATGAAAAAATAATACTTACGGACGGAAACACCTAACGTAATGTCTGTTTATTGATATATGTTTAGCAAACTGACAGTATCTATCTACACAGCAACATGTTTATGTTGTGCGATTGCCTGGTCACAATATTTTTTTAATATAAAAACAGATATTATGTAAATTATAGAATCATAAAATATTGATTTTTAATAAGAATACGTGCGTAATATATGATAAAATTATCGAATTGGCGATTCAATGATAAAACAATACAAACTTGGCGGTAAATAGTGGGATCTGATAACTTTTTTACAGTGTAGAGGCTGTAGAGGGCGCAGTGCACGACTTGGCTTATTTTACATTCCAATGTTTTTGCTGGGATCATTTATTCAGGAAAAAAGTCCACACTCTTTTTAGGCTATTTCAACCTTTCTTAATTTATCTTCTCACCATACTTCTAATAAATATTGCAAAGTCCAAACTTAAAAACCAAGTCCACATACATATAAGAACTTTCATACCGACGCTTTAAAGAACACACACAAAAAAAAATATATACATTTAAAACGCTTAGAAACAAATACTTATAACAACCGATGTTTCTTGGACACGCAAATATAAAGGGTGGGGGACACATACAGAAAAAAATACAACTCTTACCTTCGGCCGGTCGCTTCATACTCCTGTAGTGAGACGGCAGTCCAGACATGACTTCATCGAAGATCTTCTTCTCATCATTCACGTCGTACTTCGCGTTGAATTTGATTACCATTTCAATGAAAGACACATCTTTGTCGCCGAACATGTCACGTATGAGTTTTCCCAGTGAGATTTTTAGTTCATCTAGGACGCGTTTCTTTAGATCGTGACTGAAACTTGATCCGTGCTTTCCGAGGATTCGTTGGGATATCTCTTCGACAGCTTTCTCCCTTTTGGCTTTAGTTTCCGCACTTAAGAGAACTTGTTTACCCTGGTCTGACCGCCAACCGGGTTCTTTGATTTGCTCTGCGCGGCTACGGATGAGTACTTCTTCGCGGAAGCTGCGCGGTTCTTCAGGTATGTTGCGCGGTTCGTCGCGTATGTTGCGCGGTTCGTCACGGCCGCGAGGTTCGTCGTACCGCCGCACATCGTGGCGCGCGTCATCGCGCCTTCGATCTTCTTCGCGGTAACTAAACTCTTTGGGCACACGACGTTCCACTTCACGACTGTGATCTTCAAACTCGTCCCGACGGCGCTCGCTGCCTTTACGCTCCTCAACCCGCTTATGGAACTCCACAGCTCTCTTGTAAACATCGTCGATTTCCTTCTGTAGTTTGTCTTGAACGCTGATTATCCTGTCATCACGGCGAGGTGAATCTTCTCTCCTGTCTATGCGACGAGTGTGACGATCGTCAAAGGCTTTGCGATCGTCACCAATTCTCCGGAAGTCGTGTCCAGCCTCCTCTCGGTCCGAGAAGTGAGGTCTCGGCTGCTCCGGAACAGATGGACGTCCTAAATCTGATCTGACTTTAATTCTTGAGTCTGCAACGAACGCTCTGTCATCTGGTCTCCTTGGTCTGTCCATTTTGTCGTCAAACGCCGGTCGTTCCCACACCGGCATCCTCGGTTTATCTTCTTCGCGCGGCTCGAAGTTCCTCCCTCTGTATTCGTCGGGTCTCTCTTGGTTCGGGCCAGGCCACATAGGTGGCGGTGGCGGTTCACGAACTTCTGGGCTGCGACGCTTCTCTAAAGCCCACGAGCGTCGTGGAGACCGCGGCGATGGCGAATGTTTCTTAAACCGGTCTCTGATTGGCGATCTTTCGCGACGAAGCGGCGATCTTGATTTCCTTCCAGGTGATCTTTTGTCCATAACGTTTCTTGGCTCAATCCTCGGTTCAAACTTTTGCATTCGACCGCCATCTCTTTCGTCATCTTTCTTCGTGGCTGACGCGAAGGCAGCTTTATTCTCCTGCCATTGTGGAGGTCTCTGCTCCGGGGCACGGAGCCCAGGTATCGGGTACTGGACGTTTTCGTGGATGCTGGGACGGTATCCACCTGAGTACATAGCTTGATTGCCTGCCTGTAAAACGAAACTTTATTTGCAAACACAACAAAAAACCAAAGTGTATCTATATATGATGGCTGTCATCTGACCGCAAATTATCGATCAATCCAGGGTTGATGACATGATTGATTCCGTGAAAAGGTAAAGCTTCAACTGATGAAATTATTAAAATAATTTGCAGTTACGACTAAGGGCAAACGTGTTTCAATTTGTTATCGATAACAAATACAACATTGGCTTTTAAACATCAAATAAAATAATAGAAAACTTAATAAACATTATAATAACGGTGAATTCTGTTGTGATTCGATATGTGATGTTTGATTTGCGAAGTCAAATTAAAGAATCATTTTAACGTATCCAAAAATCATAGGTTTCAAATCAAATCACCTGTTTCCAATGTGATATAATGGGTGTGAGAACATATAGAAAATCTTTACTCGGTCTCTAATCATGACATTTGTCTCATGCTTCTTTCTCTCTTTTGATTTTTGAAACCAGAAAACCAGTTCAGCTGTTTTTTTTATTGCAAACAACAATTTGGCGCTGGCTTCAGAACAATTGGCTCCTTTATTTGTACAGATTGACGAGGAAACATTCATTTCAACTCTAAGCATATCGTAAGTTAAACTGAGTCTTTATAATCATAGTCTTAACATTCTTGTAGATAGATGTATGGAGTATAGGAGGAGTTGATGCAAACGTATTGTTTTCCGACATCCTTAGTTCGTCCCAATGTCCGCTGATGTTGTGCCTGTCTTTTAAGAGATAATTGCTTCGTTTAACACGATTCCGTTTCGATAGCATGCTTTTTCAAATGCTGTTTGGATAAATGACAGATGGATGTATAAATGACGGATAGTTTTTCACGTAAGCACTGTCCACACTGCATATCTCAGGTTGTATTATTGTGTTCTCCTGGGTATTGACTGGTGTGATTAGCACTGACAACTCTTAGCGTCTCCGTGGAGGTACTTTTCCATATACTGACAATGTGGAGACATCTATCGTCCTCGCCACAAACTAATCTAGAACGCGATATCGAAGTTTCTTCGGTCGTACGCATATATACAACTTTCAACCATCAGCGGTTGAACCACGGCCGGTCCCTAGGCATATCAGCTCACCTGGCGGAGGTACCTCCCTTTTCCCCTGTGAGTGGGAACACACAGTTCCTACAGTGTAGATACAGGCAGGTCACATCAAATGCGTTGGAGATATTGGGTAATACTATGAGAGCGATTTCTCTGTCGGACAGACTTCGAGACTTCGCCAGGAATCTAAAGAAACCGACATAGCTAATTGCTGAAGTGGCACATGGCCGACCAAATACTAGTTCTGGAAGATCTTGTTAGATAAGTGTAACGTGTGCCACACTCGAGCGATGTTGCTGGAAACAGCTGGATGCGCATGGCCGAAGTTATGGTGTATGCATCCTTCTGAACCTCAATACAAATTGTTCGAAAGATGTATTAATACTTCCTTCTCTCTTTATCATGTAGGAGCGAGCGGGTTATCCGGATGACGACTGTATGGCAGTGCCGAAGAATGTACGATGATATATTGAAGAAAGAAGCTGAGTATCGCTGCTTTTAGTAGTTAACTAATACCGTCTCTGCTGATGTGGTACAAAACTCTTTTCATACAATGAGAAGTCGGGAAGGTTATGGCATACTCGTTACGTAGTGGCGTACGTTGGGTATGTCAAACAGTGGACTAATTCGCATAAACAATTATGATTGGCAAATTGTCTTAAAGGGTGATCAGTTCAAACCCAACCAATTTCGTCCGAAGGCAATAAAACAAACTCTCATCGTAAGCACTTGAAAACCATCTGTCATTTCTTCGATGTAGACGGTCTGGCGGAAAATTATCATCCATAGAGATTTCATGCCTATGTCGCCATTACACGTTCGCTGCTGTTGGCCATCTTGATTTTTGTAAATCTATATTCGAGGAGAGGATAACAGGGCCTACGCCCGTGCTATTTGCTTTAGTGGTACTGCCGTGTCCCCAGATAGATGTAGTATGGCAACACTTACTATGGACTCGCAGATCCAGAAGTAGATTGTAGTACAGCTTTATGATTCCGGTATATGTGGTCCAAACAAACATATAATCTTAAGCATAACTAGGTGTTTGAAACAGCTGTGAAATATCGATTTCTTTGATTTCCTTAGTAAAGCATATGCTTCATCATCAGTAGTTATTCCTTGAAGACCCAATTTATTCTGCGTCGACATTATCGACGCAAGACAGCAATTAATTCTTTGTAAATAAGTTTTGACTGGTTCAACTCCATCTATAATTTAGACATCATCTTCTTTTTGAAAACTTTAAGTAGACAAAGTAAAGTTTAAGTAGTTCTATGTACTGGATTTCATTATTTATTAATTCAATTTATCGTATGTCTCAACCCATATAAATATGCACATTGTGCCATACAAATCCTTGTATTCCATCTTGTCTTGTCTGATTCAGCTTCCTCTTTTTTTAGATTAAACAAATCTTTGCTGTCGGCTCACTTTCCCTTATTTTCATTTAGTTGAAGACTTAATAAAATAATTAAGCTTTCAGCTTAAACTTAGTTTCAAAGATGCTGGATAAACATTAAAACTGAAATATTCCTTAATTCAGAGCTATTAGAATACCTCTGGTTATTAATAAAACTAAAATCAAAACATATGTATCACAAAAAGTCGTGTATCAATCTGACCATTTAAGGTAAAACGTTCGAGGTCCAATCGGTACATCTGATCCAAGCTTTGTTTACCGCTAAACTTAGTTGTCGGAGAAGGTAACTGCCGTGTAGCGTCGTACCGCGTTAATGTGTTGTTTACCTTTCTAACAATGCCAAAGACTATATTTTTATCTCTCTCTCTCGCCGTTTCTCCGTCTAAATTAGTAGACTTCTCAGTTAAGCAATACGATAGTCATAATTCTGTTAGGAAATTCTCAGTTAAGCGTTAGTAATAATTCTGTTAGGAAACTTTGGCGTTATTTTAAAAATATTGTGAAATGTGACCATTTACGGTAGACCTCTCGTCACAAAAGCGCACTTACCTGTGGGGGTGGCTCGTACGCTGGTCGCACGTCTTTATAGCCGCGTTCCGGGTACTTTTCGCCTTTGTCTAGATGCCGTGTTGGAGAGTACCTGGGAATAGTCGTATAATGGATCAAACCCGGAAGAGCGTCGGTGGCTCCGTGGATAGTGACTCGGACCTCCTAACCAGTGGCCTCGGGTTCAAATCAGTTTACGAAACTTACGTAAATTTTCATACAGATTGCTTTAACTGTGAAGGAAAACATCGTGAAGAAACCTGCACATCTGATTATTAGATTTGTATAATGGTCGCGTTGCACACGTCCGTAGGTTTGCCCTACACGTGTCCGCGGGTGATGCTAAGTGCAACACTAGGCAACCGCCGTGTATACCTTATGGATAGCACGGTTAAATTGTACCATACGAAAAGAGAAGAAACCCGAAACGCTTTTTAGATTAACCTAATTAACTTTATACAGGGTTTAACAAAATAGGTGTAGGATCCGGCACTGGGGTTTCTATTTATCATACTGAATACTGAACAACTTGTTCTAAGACTTTGCTGAATTTGAAAAAAAATTAACCCTCCATACAAAATTGATCAAACATCTTATTTGTATTTTAAATCAGTCTATAATACATTTGAAGAACCTACACACATCTCGCAAAGTATGCAACCTCCGTTTAAGTAACAAAGCACGCAACTCAAGCTTCCGACATCTTGTTCTACAAAATCCGTCAAGTCATTTAAGCTACCGGCATCTTATTCTCCATTTGTAAAACGTTTTGCGTGCTATGCTTGGTGTTTCCCTACGTGATCGAATCAGAAATGAGGAGATACGTAGGAGAACTAAAGTTACCGACATAGCTCTCAGAATCGCTAGATTTAAGTGGCAGTGGGTAGCTTAGGTACATAGCTCGTAGAACAGATGGCCGTTGGGGCAGTAAAGTTCTCAAGTGGCGACCGCGCACCGGAAGACGCAGTGTGGGCAGGCCTCTGACTCGGTGGACCGACGACCTGGTAAAGGTTGCAGGAAGCCGCTGGATGCGGGCAGCGCAGGACCGGTCGGTGTGGAAATCCTTGGGGGAGGCCTTTGTCCAGCAGTGGACGTATCTCGGCTGATAGATAGATAAACGTTTTGGCTTCATGTGAGACATAATAATAAAAATTGTATTTACCTCTCATTGCGGCTGGGTGAGACCCGCCTGTGGCCAGGCGGTGATTCGCGTCTGCGTCGGTCCACTGTCAACAACAGATAGCACGGTCAGTCACGCACATGTAACCACTGCCAGTGTATACTGAACTTACTCAGACTAAAAATGTTTTTTTATTTATTTAAGAAGATGCTTTACACATTATTTTAAATCTGGCTACTTTTAAATAGACTGACTCGGTAGCTAAGTGGTTAGCGATCCTGACCTCTGATCCGAGAGTCGTGGGTTCGATCCCCACACAGGGCAAACTTTTCTGTGATGAGCAGAATTGTTTGCTCTGAGTCTGGGTGTATTATATCTATATATGTATGTATTTAAAAGTATATGTGTATGTATATCAGTCTCTGGTTCCCCAGATACAGGGAATCCTAGTTTGGGGCCAGATGACCGTGTGTGATTTGTCCCAGATATTATTATTATTATATTATATTATTTTAAATCGTCATTTGTTTTCTACCTCGTAAAAAGTCCCTACCACGCGATACTTGTACAGACAGCCACAAATATATCTGAACAAAATTCAAAATCATTTATTTCTTTACGTAGGTACATTAAGCACTCTTATAAATGTCATATCATTTTGCTGGAGGAATATTCCAAATGTCATTATCATTAAAATAATCAACAGTCTTATAGTATCCTCTTGAACAAATACAGCGTTTTATATGTTTCTTAAATTTACATTCTGGTAGTTCACACACATCATTCGGAATTTTGTTATAAAAGCGTACACACTGCCCCACAAATGATTTTTTCACCTTACTAAGCCTCGAGAAAGCTATTTCAAGATTATTTTTACTTCTCAAATTACGGTTATGTCTGTCACTATTTTTGAAGAACAAGTTTAGATTTTTACGAACGTACATGATATTTTCGTAAATGAACTGACCGGCAACTGTTAGAATATTTATTTCCTTAAATCTATCTCGAAGTGATTCTCGGGTTCGTAGTTGGTATATAGCTCGGACTGCTCTTTTTTGTAGAATGAAAATGGTTTCAATGTCTGCTGCGTGTCCCCACAGTAAAATGCCATAAGACATTATACTGTGAAAGTAACTGAAATATACTAATCTGGCAGTTGTTACATCCGTCAATTGCCTTTTTTTCTTGACGGCGTAGGCAGCCGAGCTAAGCCTCCCCGCTAGAGTTGCAATATGTGGGCCCCACTGTAACGTGCTATCTATAGTTATGCCGAGAAAAACTGTACTAGGAACAAAATCTAATTCGTTACCATTTAATATTACTTTAATATGAGTCTGTTTAACATTTGGCAAAGAAAACTTGATTCATTTTGTTTTTTTCGCATTTAGTAATAGATTATTAGCAGTAAACCAGTCTAGTAACTTAGAGAGAGTGTTGTTCACTTCGTCAATTTCGATTGTCTTTCTACTCACCTTAAAAAGAAGGGAAGTATCATCAGCAAACAACACAATATTTGAAAGGTTTTGCACCATGAATGGCAAGTCATTGATGTACGTCAGAAAAAGGAAAGGGCCTAAAATAGATCCTTGTGGCACGCCCATTTTCACAGTGGACCCAGAAGAATTAACGTCCTTGACTTGTACCATTTGCATTCTATTATCAAGATAACATTTAAGGAGACCGAGTGCCCTATCCCTCACGCCGTAATGCTCCAATTTTATGAGTAAATAAGGTTTGATGTTCTACGCAGTCAAAAGCCTTAGATAGATCACAAAATACCCCTATTGCATTTTGCGATTCCTCAAATGCCTCATAAATATTGCGTACTAAAGCAACTCCTGCATCTGTTGTTGAACGCCCTTTGACAAAACCAAATTGTTGATTATGCAGGAGATTGTTCATGTTGAAATGCTGAACCATTTGATTTAACATAATTTTTTCAAAAACTTTACTAAGTACAGGAAGCAGTGAGACAGGCCTGTAGTTTCCCGGTTCAGTTTTTTTGCCAGATTTATATAAAGGTAGTACTTTACTGTATTTCATGAGATCGGGAAATACACCACTTTCCTAGGAAACCACTCTGTGATACACCATGTATCACGAATAGCTTTAGTAGGGGTTCAGATATCTCTATGGGCCAGTGTACACTTTAAGTTTCGAGAAGTGTTTGCGAAGAGAGAAGACACTCCAAAAGTAACTCGCTTCAACACTTTTTTTTTAATCTTAACTTCTATTAGAATTCATGTCAACAATAGCATAAAAAGAAAGCTTTAGAGAAAACGAGATCAACTCAAGGTGAGTAGTTGCAGACTGTGTAAACTTAAATTTATTTTTAAGCCTCTTACAAAATATGACAATTGTATTTTCTAGGCTTACAATTACATGGTGGCTGGCTAAAGGACTAATAACATAATTGTTCCCTGACCTTCATACTAGGATAACCTTTATAACTATTGTGAGACAATAAAGATACAAACTCTATTGTGAAAGAACTGAAGGGATTCGGTAAGACATTTTCTTCTCCTTTTTCTTTGTCCATTGATCGGAGTGGTGCATGCTCGCTTAAATGTTCGTGCGGATGGTGGCGTATCGGGAGCCGGGTCGTTCCCTTCCCTCAAATATGGTTGAGGGGAGCGATGGCTGACTCTCGCGTTATACTCGTGATCGGGTGCTGTCCGTGTGAACTGGCCTGCTCTTGTCATTGGTTTTTTGGAATTTGTTAGTCATTAGCTACAAACAATTTTTACTTTTATCTCTTTTGAATCCTTTCTTTATTCTTATTTTTGTATATTTTATTTACAGACATGACATTGTATAATTCATTTATTGATCTAGCATTAAGATGTAATAGAATATAAGACTTAAAAAAAAAAAATGTGTTGGAGGGAGTTTCTTTAGGGCCCGCCGTTTCTTCTCACTCCGCAAACACTTCCCGAAACGGTGGGTATACGAGTTCCGAGTGGTAGGAACCTCGTATTAGGTAGATAAAAGAATGACGTTCGAAAAGTGTACACTGCTACCTACTTCGAATAAAATATTTTCATTTTCATTTTCATTTTCAACTGAAAACTGTAAAAACTTACTTGGACCAGGCGAAATCCTCCTTCCAACTCCAGGCGAAGGTCTCCTCCCATGAAGAGACATGTGCACATCCCTGGTCGGAGAGTATCTGGCCCCGGGGCCATCTTTAACCAAATCCCTCCTCGGAGAAAACCTGGGCCCATCCTTATCGCGTCTTGGAGAAAACCGAACCTCGCGACGTGGAGAATATCTTGGGCCAGTCAAGGATTTAACATCGCGTTTCGGTGAAAACCTGGGCCCAGTGTCGCGTCGGGGTGAAAATCTGGGCCCAGAAATGTCTTTGACGTCACGGCGTGGCGAAAACCTGGGACCAGATATGTCTTTCATGTCTCGCCGTGGAGAAAACCTTGGCCCAGGGCCGCCTTTGATGTCACGCCTTGGAGAAAACCTTGGGCCTCCCATATCTTTGGGCATATCTTTCCTTGGAGAAAATCTGGGTTCATTTTTCATGTCCCTACGTGGGGAAAATCTGGGGCCGCTCGGACCTTTGTAGCTGTTACCAGGCTCTGCAGAGAGTAACGGTCTCTTTTCTGGTTCAGGGTATTTTCTGTCATAAGGCGAGGAGTTTAGCTTTTGAGACTGCATCTGTTGCCCCCAAGACTGATTGTGTCCGGAGAATTGAGTTGCCTGCTGTGTGGGCCGATCTAAACCATACTGAGGCCCTTGGAAATTATCCTTCATTATTGTTATCTGAAACAACAAAATTAATTTGAGATTATTTGAGGAAAAACTAGTTATCTAAGAAACTGTTAAATGTCATTGTACAGCTGTCAGAGGATTTAAAAAAGTACTGAATGAGTTTTGTAACTTGTTCGGCCAGACCAGTGCATTCCACTTGTCCCACTGTTGGACTTTTACGCGAATTAGACTTTTCCTTTGCAAACTTGAGGCCTTGCGAATAGTAAACTTATAACATTTTGCAAATCAGACATAAAACCTAATTTCTTAACTTACCGGTTTTTGCTGGAGCTGTCGATCAGGGTAGTCGTCTGCCGGGTGACCGATGTTCCTTCCGAGAGGCTCATCCACAATCTCCACACTTCGCAGGAAATGCGACCGCGTGTGCTTCTGTGCTTTCATCTGTTGTGGGAGTAAAAAAATATACAGGGTGTTAAAAAGTGCGTTTGGAATTTTAAGAGGTTACTAAGACTCATGTATAGAATAGACGAAAAATATTTAAAAAATCCGATCTATAATTAGTTTTTTCAGTTTCCAATAAAAAATCCTTAATTGACTATTCTGATTTAGTATGGGAAACAATAAAAAGGATTGGACAGCTTTGGAGGAGGCCTGTGTCAAAAAACCAGTAAGGAACACACACACATCACGGTTACCATGACACGCTACATACCACGGGGGTATCAGGCATGCTGCTCTTGGGCTGGTATCCGTACCGCTGGTCTGGTGGCTGTGCTTGGTATGGCCTCATGTCAGTCCTCTGCACCGGCGCGCTGTGGCCCTAGCACAAACAAAACAGATGAGATTAGATAAGAAACCATAACTAATATCAAAGAAGTTTTATATCGTCGCTCCGCTCCTCTATAGAACGCTAATACGTCAGTTTCAATATGAAACCGCGTGGACCAAGTTGAGGGGAAAATCTGAGGTGCGGGAGGGGGAAGCTTCATAACTGTTCGAATTTTTGAATTTAAGAATGTCATATGTTTGAATTACGACCAATCACCGCAAGATGTCAACTGTCTAAGGATTTAAATCGTCGAATAGCAATAGAGTATTTGAAAATGACAAAACTCAAAATACGACTGAAAGATCTAGTGATGGAGGTAATATAATCACAAATATCGAAAATTCTTACGATAATTTTTAAAATGAGAATAACAAAATAAATTAAGCATATTGTTCCTTGTTAAATCTTAATACATAAACAATACTAATACAAATTCACAAATATAATACAGTAAAAGTACATATTAAAACAAAAAATATATATTTTAAAAATAAAAATCAAACCGAATCATAGTTTCTAAAACATATCTATAGCCAAGCGGAAATGTTAGGAGAAAATTTTCCAGCTGTCGTGTCTGCTCATAGTCTTAATTCTCGTTAAATTTTTATTTGGGTTCCTTTGGAAACTGAAAATAATTAGAAGAAAAAATAAGTCACATACATTTCATGTCTACTTTGGATAAAACTATGTAAATATGCAGTCGGATATTTTTTGTTGCTAAACTTTTTGCTATATCTATCGAAAAGTCGATGAAGTGTTACATCACTACCATATGTTTTGCAACAAAGTTATTTAAATAAAAATTAGTCAATATATGGCTTACTTCTGGTATGAAACCCCGCACATTCGATTTATTGAGATGCCCGGTGCGGTTTCCGCATCAGACAACGATGCAACTTGGCATTTTTACGATAAATTTACACACATTTTGTCCGATGTTACCTCAACCATTGACAGAAATAGACTGAAAGACGAAAATTGAGCAAAAATGACATTTCAATTTAACTTGGCCATCTGCCCACCTTGTGGCGAGCGGCCGATGCCCTGTATTGCTAGTCTATAGGGGGGGGAGCGGGGTGCATGTCTGTGACTAATATTATACTGTACAAGTGAAAAAAATATTTTTTGTCTTTGTTCACGAATTGAATTGTTTAGCATCCTGTGATAAGGAATGGACTAGAATCAAAGACGCAGCCACTCTTTGCAGGATGGCTAAAGAGAGAGAGGAGTTCCGCATGCTGATCGTCGACAACCGCTAGGATATGGCACCCCGAGAAGAAGATAAAGAGAAAGACATATGCTAGCTCTTTTATCCCGATTTTGTAATTGGTTTCATTACTACTCACTAGGAATAAAAACTTTTAAAACTGAATCAGTAAACAAACTTGAGCTTGTGGTGTAGGATATACGTTAGCGCTCCCAAATTCTATACAAGAATGGCGGTTTCCATAGCCACCCAGGGCAAATTTCTGTGACATGTAGATTTATTTGCTGTGACTGGGTGTTTAATATCTATGTATTATGTATTTAAACATCTAAGTATGTATATCAGTCTTTGGTTACCATAGTACAGGGAATCCTAGTTTGGGATCAAATAACCATGTGAACATAGAATTATTATTATTGTTATTATTATTATTATAGTCTATACACTAGCAGCTATAACAGCTGATTGTTTGTCCAATTTATTTTTAAAACTATTCACGGATGGAGCACTTATGACTGTCTCTGGTAGTTTGTTCCACTGATTTACTACGCGAAGTGGCGGCGTGGGTTGCTTGTACCTATCGGGCGCCATAGTTTCAGCAAATGCCCTCTCAGGTTCACATTTTTGCTTTTCACGTATATCTCATTCAAGTTCCTGACGTTATATAGCCCATTCAGTATTTTATAAGTCTCGATGAGATCACCACGTTGCCTACGCTGTTCAAGTGTCGTAAGTTTTAATTCCTCCAATCGTTGTTCATACTCTTTGTTCCGAAGACATGTAACCATTTTTGTTGCTCTTCTTTGAACCTTTTCTATGAGGTTAATGTCTTTCTTGAAGTAAGGGCTACAAATTTGGTATCTATACTCCAATAACGGCCTGACGTATGTTTTATAGAGCTTCATGAAAAGTACCTTGTCTATGTGGGAGAAGGCGTATAATAAACAAGAGGGAATTGGCTCGCTTTGAAATTCCCAGAATATGTTTGTCCCATTTTAAGTTTTGTGTAACAGTAACTCCTAGGTCTTTTTGGGCTGCAACACATTCTAAGTCTTTAGTATCAATAATGTATTTTTTGTTGGGATTGTTATTTCCAATATGCAGTACTGTACATTTATCAACATTTAAAGTTAAAAGCCAATCTTTTGTCCATTGTACAATACGATCAAGGTCTTCTTGAATGATGTTATGGCTGACAAGTGGGTTAGGTACCCATAATTTTTGTATCATCGGCAACCATCGAAAGGTCAGATTGTATGATGTGTTTCATATCCATAATGTAAATCCCAAAAAGTATAGGGCCCAATACTGACCCTTGGGGAGAATATTTATTGGATGTGGACGGATGGACGTGGACGTCTTTCAGCTGATGATGATGATACACTTACCATCTGCCCTGATGACAAAACATTCCCAGCTCCTTGATAACCATAGCTTTGCTGGACACCTTGACTTGGCCCCGACTGATTTGAAGTCCACTGGCTGTCACTGGAAGGACCCCACGGGTCCAACCTATTGCCTGTATCATTTGGCATGGAGCGGTTGTAACTAGGTTCAGGGTTTGGTTGGTAGTTGTTCCGGGACGGAAACCCTCGTTGATCATAACTGGTTTGCTGTGGCATGTTCACTGGTTGTGATGGTGACTGGAAGGCAAAAAGATTAATGAGTGACAAATTAATTAATGCCCTCTTCCCTTAAGAGGAGAAAGCTGTGAAGGAATGAAGGCTACAAAAATGATATAATTACCATAGTTGTTCCCATAGGACACCGTGACAACCTCAGCAGATTGCCAGTTGGCATCCTGTATCCACTGAGACATTTCATCAGATGCGCCCCCTCTTGTTCATCAGCAACTCCAACGGTGACTTTCTTCATGCCATCACGGTCGCTCATCAAGTTGTCCAATATGAAGTTGTTAAGATTGGTCTCCCTCTTAAGCAGGAGCTTGATGTCCTGGTATTTGGTCTGTGGAAAAGAGTGTAAAAAGATATTTTAAAGGAAATACCCTATAATACATTATTTTTAGCTTTTACAGTACCAGAAGATAGAACTTTTTTTTATGATTATGACACAAGTTAATCTTTTAATTGTAATTTTAAATTATTTATTAAAGCCTAAGAAGGTTTTACATCAAAATCCTACCTACATTATTCAAGTAAAATGCGATGTAGAAAAGTATGAACTGCCTTAAGGTTGGCTACCGGTTGGAGTGTAGTTAAGAGGGCTGCCTTAATTTTTTTTGTTTAAATTTCTAAGTGTGAAAAACATCTGCCTCTTAAGTGCACCTCAACTGGTTTCTCTCTGGCCCAATTATATTTTATTGATTGAAGTATTCCTTGGCTGTCCTCTTCAAGTGCATCCCGCCACAGTTAACGGGAGCAAAACACATGGCATAACTGATAGAATGCACGCAGTAAACTTTGGATGACTCAATAATGGTGTGTTGCATCGATTTGTATGGCGCCTGGCCGCCGGGGTTAGGTAAATCGTGACAAAGAAGGTGAAAGGTGATGATATAGCAATGCAGTTTCTAGGACCCATAGAAACAGTGCATTGTAAAAGTTTTACGTGCTATTAGACCTATAAACTTGCCGGAAAGCCTCTTAATAAGCTAAAAACCATTCATTTCGACAGAAGTAAAATGATGGAAAATTATAACCAAAACTAAATATTCAAACATGTTCTTACACTGCCAGGTAATCCGTGGAGTAGTAACATCATCTTGGAAGATGTACAAAAAAATGTCCACTATTTTATTTTATTAATTTTATATCATTTTCGCAAAAATAAACTTCACAATTCACATTCATACAAAACGATGTGAAACCTACAGACGAGAAGCGAATCAGCCATTTTGTTTAGAGTTATTTTTTTTAGGTCTCCTAATACAGCTTCGGGTTCAAGTCATGTTGAAGACGGATTTTTTCCATTATGGGTCCATGTTTTCCATACAGTGATTTCCTTCAAGGAAATTCCTCTTTCTCTGTTATAAGTTATAATTATTATACCTCTTTCATAAAACTTGGCCACGCAGTTAATCTCGAGCCGAGCGAGCCACACAAAGGCCATCACCATCACAATTCACAAGGCATACGTGAACTCCATGCTAATGTTGCGATAAGACCGCCCAGATTGTCGATTTGTTTCTTTTTATTGTGTTAATTTATGTTTGTATGTTTCTTGTATGACAATAAAGAGTATTTGATTTGATTTGATGTTTTTTCCCGTTCCAGACAAAGGTGGGAATTGGGATAAATGGGTAGTTTACACGTATTAAGTAGCGAAGTAATTAAGTTAATTTTAACTTAAAAGTAAGTTAATTTTAAGTGGTCAATGTGTGTAGCGTTTTCTCGTAATGGGTAGTTTACACGTATTAAGTAGCGAAGTAATTAAGTTAATTTAAACTAAATTTTAAGTAAATTTCTGTATGTAAACAGGCAATTATCAGCTATTAAGTCATAAGTCGTAAGTTAACGATTTAGTGGACAAGTAAAATAGAATCGAATCTGTTTTTCGCATAAGTTGCCGCGCCCCCCGCACCGCGCGCATTCCCCGATGGGCGTGGCCTGCTACTAAATGGCAAGTGTAGACTTACAACGTGAAAACGCCACACACAAGTTAATACATATTTAGTTACTACTTGCTACTTATTACGTGTAAACGCTCGACTGCTTAAAATGAAGTTACCTTTAAGTTAAAATTAACTTAATTACTTCGCTACTTAATACGTGTAAACTACCCATAAAGTCTACACTTGCTTGTCATTTAGTAGCAGGCCACGCCCACCGGGGAGAGCGCGCGGTGCGGGGGGCGCGGCAACTTATTCGAAAAATAGATTCGATTCTATTCTATAATACTTGTGCACTTGTCTACTAACTAAATCGTTAACTTACTACTTATGACTTAATAGCTGATAAGTGACTGTTTACACACAGAAAACTTAAAATTTAGTTAAAATTAACTTAATTACTTCGCTACTTAATACGTGTAAACTACCCATTACCCTGACAACTCTATTTATCCCTTTCATACTTAGAACTAAATAGAAGATTTGTAAATAATAAGCTATCCTGCGGTCAGGGTAAAAATTACTCTCACAAGGGTTTGTCAGTTTTGTTTTATTATCCGAAAAATTAGATATCGAGGTTTTTAATGCATAATATTGATAGTGTATTGTTCAATAAAGTGCCATTAAGTGTCTAATATGTAGGATAATGAAATAAAAGTGTGTAGTCTGAGTTTCGAGTGCTCTCAAGAAGTCCATGAAATCTTCATCAAAAGTGCTATCATTTTGCTGTAGAATAGGGTAGTTGACTAACAAAGAGTAAGAATTTGAAACAAAATGAAGATAAAATGAAGAAAATAATACTGAATACGTAAACTTTGAAACTAAACTCAAAAGAAAAAACATACCTAACTGAAGACGAGGCGGTATGGCCATGGAGCCTTTAGCCTGCCCAACAAGGGCGAAAAAAAAAAGTAAATGTTTTGGAACGTGTCCTGTAAAAACCAACCTGAAACACAAACAAAACCAAAAGAAACAAAAACCAAATATATAGGTTGCGTTCCAATACCAAAGATTTCACTCGGGGTGATGCGAATTTTACCCTAAATCGTTCCAAAACCGAGCAAACGCCTTCGTGAATGCGATTTTCACTCTGACAAGTGCGATTTTTAACGCTGTTTGATTACCGTTAAAATTCGCCTGACAGTTTATTCGGCGGGAAGTTCGTAGTCAATGTCAAACAGACTAAGACATACAAACATTTTATCTTCGAAATTGTTTTGAAATACGATTGCTTGTATCTGCGAAGATGTTAAAGCCATAAATAAGACAGAATACTACCCAAAAAAGCTAGAAACCTTTCTGAATTATTTTCGATGACGTTTGTTACCCTGTCACTCTGGAATCACTCGCAAGCGTTCCAAAATCATATTTTTTTCTCTTTCTCAAAATAGCTACGTCTCTTTCATTTCTCCGAGTTAAATTCTACCTCACCCTACCTTGGTTTTGGAACGACTTCAGATGTTTGTTCTGTGATACAGCGAATTAATCATTCAAATAATTTACTAAAAGGTTCCGCTCACTTCTTTCTACTAATCACTAAAAAGTTACGAAACAGTTTCGACAAAAATGGATGTAGACCAAGCGAACGAAGAAGGCTCGGTCACCGGCCCCAAGATGACACCAGAAGAAGTCCTGATCACCACTCATGGGGAAATACTGACCGAGCTGCAGAGCAAGTATCCGGGACTTCACAACCTTAGTAAAAAGACTAGCCATCACTTGCTTGCGAATATTGCTCAGGTGAGGCGAATCGACAAGTATTGTAGATTGCATTTGTTATAAGTTGTCCTGAAGCGCGTACGCTCCAACAAACTGTCGCACTGTAATTGCCCATTACTACAACCTACAACATATAAATACATATAATGTTTGTACACTTCAATGAGGGCGTTGCGTGACTTACACTAAGTTTAACAGTTTGTTAAAAAAAACTTTACAGTATTTTTTTTAACTCTACAGACAATATTTGAGCGTCTAAAATCAATAATGGAACTGAAGCCTGAGGACTCTGACACCTGTCTCAAGCTCAGCAAAGGGTACCGCAAGGTCCATCCACACTTCGGGGACTTCCAAATGATATTATCCACGTTGCATAACGTTCAAGATGCATTGGGTCTCCAGCGATCTCAGGTTATCGAGAACGACTTTGCTGTGCATAATATGCAGCCTTGTTGTGAGTAAACTGCTGTTTTTGAAAAAAAAAATTATAAGCCAAAACATCTCCAATGTAAAAAAATCATAGCAAAGAATTAACTTTATAATCATTAACAAATAATCTGGGTTTCTGTTTACCTCATTTGTTTTTTTTTTGTTGTGAAAAATGAAAAACAGTGGGCACAAAAAAACAATCACTTACCAATTTTATTTTACAGTTGTAGATGACATCCCATTGAACAAAATGCAGCAAGCTAGCAATAAATATTACAAAAGAATTATTGCAACAGTAAGTATTTTATGATTTAATGACCACAACGGTTTCCATTGGTTGGCATGGTTCCGGCAGCGGTGATAGTCTCTGCTTGACGGTTAGTGGAAAACTAATACAATTAATCATCGTTTTGTATCTTCTGTCTATGACCTAAAAGGTGGGTGGGTTGAGGTCACGTTCAAACAGTGGCAGGGAGTGTCTACTGTATGTTTCCATACAATTTTTTTTTAATATACTGTGTCTTTATTTCCTATTGTGTTACTTTCACAGATATTGGAGCACTTTAAGAGTGTTGAAAAGAAGACTGATGCCTACACAGAGGAGGATGTGGCTCGCTTCAAAGTGAGGACTGAGATGAAGAAAATGGCGCCCTACATGCCAATGGTAACATATTATTCAAGATAAAATCTCACCCATTCACCTGTACACGTAGGATGAACTGTGGGCTCCCGTTCCAAAACCATGTAATAATGTCCATCTCTTTCACACATGAGTGATTTGGACGTGTTTTAGAACTAATCCTAAATGAATTTAATAAATGCGACAATAATAGAACTTTTAAAACCAAGCAGCAGATTAAGCCAACTTTGTGTAGACTATCCATACATTATTTTTATATGAATAATATTATACAAGAGGTGTTGCAAAATTTTAAGAGGTTTGCATAGACTCTATGCAAACCTCTTAAAATTTTGCAACACCTCTTGTATCATATTATTCAATGTACAATGACCCTACACTCTATGCCATAGAGTGTGGGGTCATTGTATTCAGCTTGCTGATTCCGTGTGTTCTTTAAAAAAAAACATACTTTTATTGTATTTTTAGATAGAATAATATTTTTACCGCCAAAAAGACATGTGTATTACAATGGATATATTAACCAACACACTTGTTTCACAGCTCGTCAAACAAGCCATTTCTAAACACTTCATGCCGGCGTCGAAGTCGCGTTACCAGAGGGTTAGGGTAAGTATGGGGTAGTCTTAAACCTCACCACGTGTCACCAGGGGGCAGGGGGGGAGGGTCTAAAAAGTTGCTAATAACCTAATAACATCACGTGATTAATGGACGGCCCCTATCAAGCATACAAAATAATAATAATAATCGAAAAAATGAAAATATTTTTTTTTTATCAATTATTAAAGCGATAACAGAGAAAGAGAGAAGTGTATTTAATGACTCAAAAAAGCTTATTTTAAGATAAATTATTATTATTATTAGCTTATTTTTGTGACTTGGTTATATGTTTAAAGATTTAGAAGAATTGGACTATACATTATACGCATCGATTTAAAATTATAATTCACATACACAATAATATAATACATTAATTTAGACAATAAATTAAGAGTACATAAATTGTATAATAATAAACGTAGTGCAAAGTTATACTTTACTTTTTTCTGCATTACAAAAATATTGTTTCAAATAAAAATAACTTTTTCAAAGATTGTTGATTAAAGAATTTGGATTTTATGCTATACAATCATAATGCTTTCTCCCCATCAGATATACGGCGAGCCGTTTCTTCCGACGAAGAAGCGAATGGTGCCATTCGTAAAACGCTACGCCCCCACAGCCAAGCTTCTCCGTTCGGAGAACATGTTTAATATGCTACAGATCAGTGTGCCGCTGACCCAGTGCGCTAGTTTGGCGACCGTGGACGGGACTGTTGTGGGTAAGGCTAATATCCAGACATCCAGTCACAGATGACCCCCACAAGCACAGATCACACCCTATACAGAATGTTAAAAAGAGCGTGTTTTAAATTTTAAGGGGTTAATCAGAATCAAGTATTCTTATACAGGAAAAATATACAAAAAAATTCCAAACTCATTTCCATTCTCGATTCACTATTCAGATTTAGTATGGGAAGAAGAAAATAATTTTTTCAATATTATTTCTGTATTCTATTACCTACATACTAAATATTGTTTTGTTTCTGCTCAAATTCACCAACTTTATTCCGGAAAGATACTTCCACGAAACGTTGGGTGTACAAGTTCCGCGTGGTACGTTGAAACAGACAAAAAAAAAAACAAACGTAGCGAAATTATTATAAGCGAAAACTTAAGATCGGTAAAGGTATAGTTCGTATTTTTTTGCCAATAATCTCCTGTAGCGAGTATCTATAACTATTAATAAGCCGTTTTTGATCATTGCATTCTATATAATACTTGTCTCCTACAGGGGGAGCGAAACTCGTCATCAGGTCGTGCTCAGATCTTCCTCTTTACACCATTCCGGACTCCTTGATGGCAGAAATGAAGGCTGCCTTCCGTAAGGAAACCACTACATAGCTAAGATAAATTATAATTAATGCTTTTTATAATAATATTACTTGTAAGTTTTTTTGTAAATAAATATTGATAAATATTTACCTATTTTATTTTCTTTGATATTATTAGACGTGAAGAAGTTAGTAAGATTTTATTAAGAAAGGCCCGGGGCGACTGGGTTATTGAATGGGCAGATATCCCGCGCGATTGACAGGTTAACGATGCATTTTATACTATCCCAAGGTTCGGAAAAGCTAAAGATTAAAATATATTGTACATTCATACAAAAATACAAAAAAAAATATGTAAAATATTTATTTACAAAATTATAACAAAAAAGCATGATAGTTATAAATAAATAATTATAAATAAATGTATTTGATTATTCTTTTATTATTGATAATATAAAACAAATTATAGGATAGGGGGACTCTTACTAGTGAAACTGAACAGCTCTTTTTATTTTACGTTTTTGTTGAAATAGCTTGTATTTGCAGTATTCATTTTACCAGACGGGAAATTGGCTTTTGTAGGACTGAAAATACGTTGGCGATGTACAGGTTGACTTATTATTCGCACTTATCGACATTCTACTCATGAAACTTATTAACTACCTACTGTTCTTCTGTTAAACCGCAAAAAAAAAGACGCAAAAAAGACTTCATACAAATTAATGGTTAGGTTTCTGTAATAAAAAAATTAACTTGTGAGGTAAGTTTGTACGAATATGAAAAGTCCAGGTATGTACCAGTCGTCCTGTATACAGGATGTTAAAAAAAGTGCGTTTGAATTTTTAAGGGGTTACTCAGAATCAGAATCAAGTATAGAATCCAGGAAAAATGTTGAAAAAATCCGCTCTTCAAATTTTTTTTCAGTTTTTCATACAAATTCTTGATTCACTATTCAGATTCAGTATGAGAATCTGAAAAAAGTATTTCAATATTTCTCATTTTTTTCGGACTTTTTCAATATTTTTCCTGGATTCTGTATTTGATCAATGCACTTTTTTTAACACCCTGTATATGACGATAAATGTTAAAGAAGTTTCATAGGAGCGGGGTGCAAGTCTGTGAGGTAAATCATATAATAAAAACAGAAAGAAAAATAAACCTGCTCGTCAAACGAATATTAGCCCCCAAGGAATCAAACCCACAACCCCCTCTGCTGGAGTAACCAGTAACCACTACCCCACCGGATCAGTCAAAGTTATGTAGGTAAACCTACATTATGTAGACCATTTTGCGAATTTGAACGAACTGCCAATAAGTATGAACACATTGAATCTATTCTTTTATGACAGTAACATACCATATTGCTACGCCATTGTTTCATATCCTCCAAGAACAGTCAAGAGTGAATCGGTGGGACTACGAGTAAACAGTCAATTACTCGTCGACCCACCAGTGGGACAATGCGGTGGGACCACGAGTCGGGAGCGTCCGGACGCTGTACTTGATTAAAGACCCTGATTATTGTTCTGTGTCTGTGTTATAGATACGAAACGGGAAACTTTGAGCTGTCTTGATATGAGTTGTGTGGAAGAAACGGGCTGTGGACTAGGTGAGTTGAGTACCACAGTTATACAGGGTGTAGACTGGAGCTTAACTAGCTTAAACGACTTTGCTGACACAGTAAAAGCACAAAATAAATAAATAACAGAAGGTCCGCTCAATACGCTCACTAAAATCCTAAGCATATGCATGCTTATAGACGTATACGGTCGTTTTAGGCAAGGTCACGATACTGTGTGATCGTGACGTTGCCTCAATCGACCGTATATTTCTATAACGATTCTTACGATTTTTGTGGTTTGTATTGAGCGGACCTTCTGTGACTATTTTGTGGTAAAAGAAATTCGGACTCTCCGTACGAAGTTAGCAAATCCCAGGAGCAACAATCACATAACAATCACAAGATATTTTTGGATTTCTTATATTTTTAACTTAACTCGAGAAAACATTAAAATCAGAATCAAAATGTTTTTTTAAATTAAGTCGGTGCTTTACACTTTCTTTTAAATAGTAATTATTTTGCTACCTAGTACAAATTTATGACTGAAGTATGTAGGTTGTTTTAAAAACGATGACTTATTCTTTATTTTTTAATTTCAGTTCTCCAAATTAAAAAGGAAAATACAAGTCCAGATAGCAGAGATAATTTAATTAATAAGAATAACCTCACAACTAAGTTTGACCTACAAGAAAAACCGAGGTGAATACAAATTAAAATAAAAGTATTATATTTTGACATTGTTATATACAGTTTGAAATTTTATAATTTTTAAAACATCTGTGTCTCCACAGTAGTGACTGACAGTCCAGGCTGTTTTCCAATAAGTTCTTAGAAATAAACTTACATTTTGAGGGAAGAATAATCTTGTTAAACTATTCTGTTTTCAGTAATACATCCAAAGAATTCGAAACAGATGCAACTGTTCTTAAAAGGAGGCAAAAACAAATTGATTATGGAAAAAACACAGTTGGCTATTATAACTACACGCAGAAAATACCATTGTAAGTTTCGACCTTATTGACTAGGTATTAAAGTTCTTGTTCGACTATGGCGCCAAGCAGGCAAAGAAGGCATTATTTACGTTGGCACAATAGTTAGTGCTGCTGACTTCTATGCCGAGGGACGTGGGTTCGATCCCCAACCAGAGGGAAATTTGTGATGAGCACATTTGTTTGTTCTGCGTCGGGGTAGGTGATCGCACCTGTAAAAAAACAAGCCGTTTTGGCTACTGGCAGGGACAGTGCAACGGGCATACATACACATTCTGCATAACGCTTGGGCAGTAAGGTAGAAAATTTGGTTGTGTCTTGTCGTGTCCAGCTTATTAACCGACTTCCACAAAAATAGATCTTAGTTCGACTGTAGTTTTTTGGATGTTACGCGATATTTTTCCAGATTCTAAACTTGTTTATTCAATAAATAATGACTAAAATCGGCTTAATATTTTACCATAAATATTGCACTAAAATATATTTCGTACTTTTTGAAGTAATTAACAAAAAAGCAAAATTGTAGTTTTTACGATTTAATGGCTTGTAAATTATTAGATAATGACAGTAGTTCTCCCTAAGATTCAAAATCAAAAACGTTAATCATAAGTTAATTTGTGTACTTGTTGTCTTTGTTTTGTAATGGTGTTGCTGAATAAACGTTTTTCTTTCTTCTTTCTTTTAAACGTTTGCAGGAACCACCGCACTAAGAAGCATCCAAAGACACCTGAAAAGTACGCTAAATACAGCCGCCGCTCGTGGGACGCCCTTATAAAGGTATGGAGGAAGAAGCTACATTCATTCGATCCACGTCCGAAGTCCGAGCCGGTGTCTGAAGAATCGGCTGAAGAGTTTCCATGAACAGCTTTTAGTTAAAAAAAAACCGGTTGCATTCACTGACGCCGACTCCATAGGGCCTGAGGGTGCCCGAGCCCTCAATGACTTATAAGCGGGGCTGAGCCCCCCCAATAATTCAATATTTTCCCTGTATTTCATACTTGATTCTGAGTGACCCCTTAAAATTTTAAACGCACTTTCTTAACAACTTGTATTACACCTAAATGCTAAATTGCGATTGCTCCACAGACAAGAGCACAGCTCTTAAAATACTTGTATGGTGGCTTGCGACTCGCGAACTGCGGTCCCTCAACAATAATTACAAAAACAATATCCACGTGGGCGAAGCTAGTTAGAAATTTAGGAAAATAAACAAGCATTTTTTTTTGGCCTAGCCCCCTAATATTTTTATAAGGTCGGCGCCCCTGGTATTCAATGTACTCAATGTGTATTCAATGTACTCTGTCTATTACTTCCTCAGACTAAAAAAATCTATACTATTTCTACTATGACATAAAAACTTATTTAGTTTTAAGTTATTTGTCTAATTTAATCTTTCCATGCTGAAATGAAATGGATATACATTAGTACACTCAGCTTGTGGACAGTCGGGCTTAAAGTACATGTGTAGTGTATAAGGTATAAGATAAACGAAGCTCATATTGTCGATTCGGTGTTTACGATTAAACTTATTTGACAGGTCTAAACTAAATTTAAGCGTCTGTCCTATTCTTTTCGATATAGAAAGAAAAAAACAGAACACTCAAATTAAGTTTAATCCTGTCAAATAAGTTTAAAACCGAATCGACACCAGTGTAAGACTATGTATTATATTTATTTTGGTGTTTTTCAAAGATTGTAATTGACTTAAAGTGCCAAATAAAATACATAAATCAATATTTGGAAACGGATTTATTTCAGATCTCTGGCTTGAGTACAAAACAAAAATAAAATGGTACAATAATAAAATAATTGCAATAACAAAAATGCATTCTCGAGTAATATTTCTATGAAATACAATATGAATTAAATAAATGTTTAATTAAAAACTCATTTAACCCCAATAGATACAGCATAAAAGACAGACACAGATTAAAATTTAATTTGACACTAACAACATATGTAATGCAGTTCGTCCATATTCTTGAAACTACAGCACCGCAAGTGAGAAGACATCTTTTGAGCATGCTGTATCTATAAGGGGTTATCTGAACTTGAACGAAATATTCAACATATGGGTACACAGGATGTAGTTATAACAGGCTTCTACTCATGACAATTAGAAACTTATATCAAATACACCACATCTTAGATGTATAAAAACTTATTTACTGATGTCATCGAAATATAGTACAATAAATGAGAAAATAAACTTTTGATGATTTTTTATTTTTTATTTTACAAATTTGCTGATATAGCTAGAAAAAATGAACTTTTCAAGTAAGTCAATTTCATGAGTAGAAATCCATCTTAAACTTGCTTCACATTTGTTGTTACACCATTTTGGGGGTTATCTGCGGCATTATACATTAACAAAATCTCGGAGCCATACAGTAAAATCGCACAGTTACATATAAAAGACGTAAGATTTAAAAATAATCCAATTAATTCTTCTGGAATGAAAAAAAATCGGTGGATGATAGTAGAAAATACTGATTTTATAAATTAACATAGTCCTTAAGTATAATTTGATGGTACTGAGTACTGATTTTTGAAATGATAATATAATAATACACGAATTTCACGACATCAATACTAATTTCAAAAATAGAGATTTTTTTTATTAGTGAATGATATTGATCATACCCGTATTTAAATATTAATTAATAATTTCAATATTTAAGTATATTAAGAGATATAAATTAGTTTGTGACATAGATTCAAACGAGATATTTATATACAAAATATAAATAGGCACAACGAATGAGTGCGTTTAACTTCATATTGCGTAAAAAAACATAAATATTCGTCTTTATAATAAAACATACTTAATATTCGAGTAGGTAGGTATTTATACATTATTATGTGCGTTAAATGGGGATTTCCAATGGCAGTTTCTCTCGCTAGGGGCGCATGAGCGTTTGTGATTAGACCTATTAAACAGAATAATCATTATATCCTTTGCACTTGAATGAAACTCTCTAGGAGCAACTCGTCTAGGAGAAGGAAAACTCCGAAATCAAACCCGGCACGGGATCTCCGTCAGGTACAAGTAGGGTCCAACCCGAAAACGTGGCAGGCTCCTGCAGGCGACCTGACTCCGCACGTAGTGCTTCGCATCTCCTGCGGGTATAGTCAGTTAGGCCGAGAGGGTGGCGCAGGTCTTGGGCAACCTTGCGCTTCCTTAATTGCGTCCCAGGCGATGTAGTGTCTGTGAAGAGGAAACTTCACTCGCGTCAGCTCAGCTGCGTGTAAAACAACACGGGGAGTGGCAGTCACCAGTTATAAGTCCGCACAGATAGTGGAAAAGTATGTCGCTCCCGTATTGGCCTATATAGTCACCAAAAAAGATGCCTTGCAGCAGACACTGCTTAAACCGTCTGTAACAGACGTATAAGGCCTATGATGATGATGAATGAAACTGCTTGAAAATTATGTTGACTTGTACAGAGTCACTATGTAGGAAGTCTAATGCATTAGACTTCCTACATATTTTAATGCCTAATACTAGTTTAGCCTTTGTGTATTAAAGAATATATTTTTTTACTTCTTTAATTTATGAAATAATCAATCTTTAAGTTGAACTAAATAAATTACAATCGCTTATAGCGCCACCTGTATCAGTATTTGCTGAAAATCCCCATAAGAATAAATACAATATACTTTTAGGCAAATTTGATACATTAAATAGTCATCATTTTAATATTTCACATATTTTTTATACAAAGTCACTGGTATTTTATCTATCTTCATATTTTTATACAGTTATTAAGGCATTTTCTTAACATCCCTATGAGTAAACTGTGCGATTTAACCAATCGTCCAGAGAGAACGTTGCGTAGTCGCCTCCCGACGATCTGCCTTTGAACTCGTCTGTAAATTAGAAAAAAAAAAAACATTTAGTCTTTGGTAAATTTTGGCGCGAAACCGACAACAGTTAGATAAGCGTGTTAGTGCATTTCTAGGACGGTTCACAAGACATTTTATACTGTATTTTTACAAGATAATTTCTACTGCATTTTTAAACAGATTTTGTTTTGGAGAGAGATTATTTTCGTCTTGTTAACAGTCCAATTAGTGAAGAAGAATTTATATTGTCTGCGATCTGAAAATTTTAAATAAAATATTTAATTTGATAAGACTATCAACACACTTAATAAACAAACAATGAAATTGAGTGAATAATACGTAACATAATTGGTACAATCGAAGACAATAATGATATAGAGACCAGAAGGAGTCGTTCTTACATTTGCAGATTTATCGATCGATATTAGGTAGGACAGAGAAGTTATGGCGTAACCTTTCTGATGACAGGGTGGTGATTGGTCAGACGACAGACGCATTTAACAAGTCAAAACTGAACTTTCCCCAAGAAATCTGTGGTCAAATCATCGAAAAAGTTGGACTTACATAAACATCCGACCAATTGCCATCGTGTATGAGAAGTCCAAATATTGTTTTACAACTTGACTACGATGTCTTGGGGAAAGTTGTTCAGTTTCTCCTTCTTATTCACATCCTTAGATACGTCCGTTATCTTATTAGTCACCTGTATAGAAACCCGTGCTGCAGTAGTTGGACGCTATGCTTCGTTTAAAATGGACATTAATAACATGTGTGACTTTATTAACTTTGGAAATATGTATTTAAGAAAATGTGACATATTTTATTACAAAAATTTGATTTATGTAGTTACTGATTATGAAAAATGTTGGAAACAATTTAATCTTGTATATAAATAAATTTGCCCATCCCATGTCACCGTTATTAAAATTATAAAGGACTGTCAAAAGACTATAATGACAATTTAATAGCGACGCCTGACATATAGTTGGCCACATGAAACGCAAAATGAAAATGTTTTGTGAAGTAGGAAGATAGATGTACTGCACAATTGCGCCTTCGAATTACCAATAATTCAGTAAGGGCAATGAGCGAAAAATAAACAACGGCGGAGCGAGATAACGCGCAACAGTGACAGCACTATTAGTATCGTTCGTAGCTGAAAGAGACAATGAATGATTGCGAGTTACTATTTTCCTGATAGAAATGCTTTATGGTAAATATTTTTTTCCAAATCAGTATAATCTTTTTGTTTTGAAATGCTCGATTTAAAAAAAATAAGTCTTTCGCGCAAAGGTTTGTCCAATTGTTTCTGATCCAATTCCTCACTTTTATTAAAATGGGAGTTTCAATAAACTGCTATACATATCGAAAAATGATTTCAATATGTCCATTTATTTATATATGTATTTCAACAACTCCTTATGGTCTCATAGCGTGAGAAAGCCTCTACCAAGGCGAGTGGCAAGAGGCGACGGTGATTGCTGACATTGCTGACTGGCGGTATACTTGTTGCTGTCCGGCGGACGCTCACGGGCCGTACTGCAGCTCCCGTTCCAGATTCTCCAACGGCTCGTTGTTCGCTATTTGTTATATATAATAATTAAAATACGTTGTATTGTAGTTACTAGGAGTTGGACGCATGTCTAAAGAACTAGATAAGTTACATCAATGTTAACAGCATTGATGTGTTCCGGCATGAAGATTAGATAGCCAGTTCCCCATTGCGTTGGGGAACCTTGGTAAGCCCGCTTGCATCTTCGGCATCATCATCACTTACCTTCAGGTGAGATGATGCCAAGGGCTTACTAATTGAGGGTAAAAAAAGCGGCCAAGTGCGAGTCGGACTCGCCCATGAAGGGTTCCGTAGCAGCAAGTAACATAATATAAAAGTTTTTGTAGTTCGTTGTAAATTGAATGAAAGGTAAATTGCGGTTTACGATTTATGACGTATTAAAAAAAAAACTACTTACTAGATATCGTTCAAACCAATTTTCGGTGGAAGTTTGCATGGTAATGTACATCATATATTTTTTTTAGTTTTGTCATTCTCTTATTTTAGAAGTTACGGGGGAGGGGGGGGACACACATTTTACAACTTTGGAAGTGTCTCTCGCGCAAACTATTCAGTTTAGAAGAAAATGATATTAGAAACCTCAATATCATTTTTGAAGACCTATCCATAGATACCCCACACGTATGGGTTTGATGAAAAAAAATTTTTTGAGTTTCAGTTCTAAGTATGGGGAGCCCCCAAAATTTATTGTTTTTTTTCTATTTTTGTGTGAAATCTTAATGCGGTTCACAAAATACATCTACTTACCAAGTTTCAACAGTATAGTTCTTATAGTTTCGGAAAAAAAGTGGCTGTGACATACGGACAGACAGACAGACAGACATGAAGAATCCATAAGGGTTCCGTTTTTTGCCATTTGACTACGGAACCCTAAAAAGTTACATATATCACAGATGGCCCCCTATGAATACCGCATACAAGGTAGCCAACTGTCATGAAGATAAATATTGTAGAAAAGACCACTCCCGGAAACTTTAGCCGGATGTTCAAATCATGAAACTGAACAACTTTTTCCTATGGAACTTGTATTGAATTCTCAAAAAAGGACTTTTCATACAAATTGTTGGCCAACACAGCCAATTTTGTATAGGCATTACACCCTATCACTACCACCGTATCACCCGTTTTAATAAAATCGCTTCAGTAATTTATAATAGTTTTTAAGTTACAACAAAATGGATTGCTCTTGAGAATTGTCTATATTTTAATGAGAAAGCTCCACTTTCTTCGAATATGTATGTTTGATAAATCTAGATTTAGTCCTCTTGTATGGAGTATGGGCGAACCTTACATGGGAAGACACTTATTTCCCAGCATTGGGTGTCCCAATAACAATAAACCTTATAAAATATTCCAGTCCTTACATATTTACACCTAATTATCTATATGTTTATAATTTATCACTCACCGATCATGGTTTTAAGTCGCACAGCGCACATAATGAAGTCATCGAACTGTATATAGCCGTCGCTGCCGCCGTATCTGTCGAAATATACAGGGTTTTACAAAAAGTGCGTTTGGAATTTTAAGGGGTCAGAATCAAGTATAGAATACAGGAAAAATATTGAAAAAAATCCCATATATATTTTTTTTCAGTTTCAATACTAAACCTGAATAGGGGAAGAACCTGAAAGGGGAAACCTCAAGAATTTGTATGGGAAACTGAAAAAAAATAATGAAGACGACAGTGTTGCGCAGAGTAAGGTCGCTAGAGGGGCAAGACAAGACAATTCTACATAATGTATAAACTGGCGTGTCCCTGACCCCAGCAAGCACTTTTTACAAAAGTGAAAAAGCTGTATAGCTTTGAAACTAATATGAATACAAGACTGGTTCTTGTGCCCAGATTTAGAGCAAAATTAGAGCAATCTGCTAAAAAAAACTACAATCCCACACGTTATAGTTACAGCGGTAGACGCTAAAAACTGATTTTTCCCGCAAATTTTTTGTGCACCAGTTGTACACAAGCACACCTTTAGGCGCTCGTATCTCGAAACGTGTGATTGCTATAATTTTTTTCACTTGGCATGATGATTGCTCTAATTATGCTCTATTTGAGTTAGGCAGGATTCTTCTAGGAGCCCTAGGAAAAAAGTGCTTGCTGGGGTCAAGGACACTAAACTGGCACTACTCTAATCCTAGTAATGGCGTAGTAATAAGCTAGTACCTAGTGTTTGATATTATAGAGACCTGTGAGGGGTAATAAGTTAGTGTTTGGAACAAGACAGTCCTGTATCCGTCAGTGCTTGGCACAAGCCAGTCCTGAATCCAATAGCGTTTGGCACAACACAGTCCGTCGCGCAGGTGGTACGCCGGTATGGCGCCGCGGCCCTCCGTATCGTATAGACGGAACACGTTAGTGTTTGGCACAAGACAGTCTTGTATCCGTTAGTGTTTTGCACAAGACAGTTATGTATCCGTTAGTGTTTAGCACAAGACAGTCCTGTATCCGTTAGTGTTTGGTACAAGACAGTCTTGTATCCGTTAGTGTTTGGCACAAGACAGTTCTGTATTCGTTAGTGTTTGGCACAAGACAGTCTTGTATCCCCGTTAGTGTTTGGCACAAGACAGTTCTGTATCCGTTAGTGTTTGGCACAAGACAGTCTTGTATCCGTTAGTGTTTGGCACAAGATAGTTCTGTATCCGTTAGTGTTTGGCACAAGACAGTCCTGTATCCGTTAGTGTTTGCTATAACACAGTCCTATATTAGCCTCACCTGTGAGCTAGAACATTAAGTATGTGCGCGTTGACGGTGTATCCGGCGGAGTGAAGTGCATCGCGCAGATGATACGCCGGTATGGCGCCGCGGCCTTCAGTGTCGTATAAACGGAACACGGCCTGTGGACAATACCGTCGCCTTAATAATGATAAATATTCTTTTGATTGACTGACTCGGTGGCTCAATGATTAATACTCCTGACTACTGATACGACACAATCCGTGGGTTCGATCCTCACCCAGCGCAAACATTTCTGTGATGAGCAGATTTGTTTGCTCTGTGTCTGGGTGTATTCTATCTATTTATAATATGTAATGTATTTAAACGTATACGAGTATGCATATGTATATCAGTATCTGGTTCCCATTAATACAGGGAATTCTAGTTAGGGGCCAGATGATCGTGTGTGATTTGTGATCCCGGACATTCTGGAGTTGAGACAAAACAAGGTTTGAAGTGCGTTGAAAGTTCGCCATCACTGTAATTTAGTTTAGAAATCTTTTCATCACGTAAGTAAGGTGGCGTAGTGGTAAATGACGGAGTAATCGCGTAACATACATAAAAAAACATACAGTCGAATTGAGAACCTCCTCCTTTTTTTAAGTCGGTTAAAAATTGTAAAAATACTGACCCTCCAATTCCTGAGGTCGATCCATAGAGATTTGAACTCCTCAAAACCAAGTCCACCGGAGTGGTCTTTATCCAGCATGGCGATCATGCTGCGGCAAACGTCCTTGGAGAACCCCTGGCCTTTCAGCTCTGTTGGTTGAATGGAAGGTCATTTTAATATTACAGAAGAGGGGCAGAAGTTGAGATTAAAATTAACAGAGTGAAGGCTTTGAAGTGTGAAACTGGTAAACTATATTTGCCCAATTATTACTGGACAAAATTGAATGCTGGAACGTTGAATAAAGAAAATGCATTGTACGTTAGGAAGTAGTTGCAGTGCTACAAACGTAAAAAACACAGGTATTTTTATATTACAATGCTAATAGTGCTTTGCCGAAGACTAGTCGCTATAATTTTAAAATTTGATTTTTACATTTCTATCCAAAGACATATAGACAAGACACTTAAGACTGGACTTCCAAAACGAATGAAAATTTTTATTTCAACAGTTTCAAATTTCAAAAGCTTCACATACATATTTTTTTATGGAAATGGAGGTGACTTATAAATCAAAACGTATATGCTGAGGGTACTTATTAAACTAATTAACGAAATTACATAATATATTTTTACAAGTATATTTAAAATGCCCATTTTTGTACATAAGATAGAAAAGTGCCATAGAGTATAGATAGACATGCTTAGGTGTAGAAAAGCTTAGGATAGGAAAATGCAAAGGTTTCCAAAAATATTTTGAAAATCTTTGCATTGTAGTGTGTAGGTTAGTTGCGATATTAAAGCCCTTAAAAATACAAAAACTGTGTAAAATAATGCTTGTCGCATATAAACATATCAATTGAGAAAAATAATGTGATAAACAAAATTTTCATTTTTCTAATTTTATCTTATCTGGCCCTTCCGAGATCTGGAAAGATCTATGCCCCATCAGTGGGGACATAATGGGTTGTTAACGATCATAACACAAGAATTAAGACAAATAAAGCATTATTTTACATCAAAACTTAACTATAAAGACAACACGAGGACAATCTGAAATAAAAAAAAAAATAACAAAGAAAAAATAACACAAAATGTGATTTAATTTTCAAAAACAGACATTTTAAATAACCAGCCTCCATTTCTATAAAATTCAAACAAAGGTACAGAAATATAGCCGAAAACAATAGATGCATCGACGGTTCTGGAACCCTGAAAAATCTAAATTTATATTATAAAAAAAGTGCATAAAACATAATTCAGTTCTTTTTGGTTATGAACTGCAAAAACATTGTTGCTTATTTATTTTTTAATATACAAATATTTTCAAACTTCTAAATGAGCCTACGTATATGTATTGTATATCTGTTGTCAGTAAAGGAACTTTAAGAGACTGCGGCTACTGTATCGTATGAAGTCCCCTTTTAAAAGACTCAAGTAATATTTTAGGGATATGCGGCTACTTCTTGTCGTGTGGCACATTTAACCGTGCTATCACAAGGGATAGACTAGACCCGCGGTTCCCATTTTTTTTTGCTGTGGTACCCTAACTGAACTACAAATTTTCGGCAGAACCCTACCTCACGAAAGGGAATATTCATCTTCATTCATTATGTCCCATCCAAAACTTATTCAATGATTGAAATCATTGTGCGCGCTATGTTTGTACCGTATATCGTATGCGCGAAAGAGTAGGAATGCACTATGTGTTGCACAGATCGGTACCGAATTATACTGAACTGACAATAAGGCCTAACTCTCGGAACGCCTGCGACCCTCCCACGGAACCCTAGGGTTCCGCGGACCACCATTTGCGAACCGCTGGACTAGACGGCAGTTGCGAGGTGCGGCTACTGTATGGTACGAATCCCCTTTTAATCTTTACTCAAATAATCTCCACAAAAGGTGAAAAAAACCAGGAACAAGTGCACTTTTTTCAACCACACCCCCACCCCTGACTTCATCAGTACCTGTTTGAGGTTGCGGCTGCGTCAGTACCACCTGCTCCTGCCCAGGACCCTGCACTTGGTTCAGATCCACACCCAACTCCTTGCAGATCGGCGCACATAACGCGCACAGGAGTTGCTCCAGGCAGCTCTGCTCTTGGGGGCCGGAGCCCCCGCCCCCGCCTGTGGGGGCGTAGCCCCCTCCCCCGCTGTCGTACGCGGGCTTTCCGTGCCCCTGACGCATTGCCATCTCTGTGCCGGGGAGAATTTATAGTCTGACACGGTCTTAAAATTATGAAACAATGTGTTGGAGGGAGTTTCTTTTGGACCTGACGTTTCTGCTCTCTCTATCTGCAAACAGTTCCCGGATCGTTCGGTATATGAGTTCAAAGTGGTCGGAACTTCATATTGGGTAAACTAAAATTACCTTCGAAAAGTGTATAGTGTTACCTACCTCGAATAAATTGATTTTGATTTTGAATGTGTGAGTAGCTATGTATGTTGTATGAGTAGGTATATAGGGTGACTTTAAATTAGTTCTTGATACGAAAGGCTATGCATTTTTGACTCTTCATACTAATTTGGCCGGTCAGTTCATCGATTTGTATGGAGGGTCAAATTTTTTTTTGCGATTTGACTACGGGTTTCTTAGGGAAAGTTGTTTGTTATCATGAGCACATTCATAGACTTTCGTATCAAGAATTAATTTAAAGTCACTCTATATATTAGGTTAATACACCTACGTGGCTAGTGTGAGTGAAGGCTAGATATTTGCGTGCGATTCGAGCGCAGCGGCCAAGCAATGAGATAGCCGTAACCTTGAGACAAAATAGCAATACTTTTTAAAGAAAGAACGAGGCAAAGTCGTCCCTGATTTATGGGCGAAAGGGGATTTTTTTTAACCCTTTGACCGCCACAGTCGGCTCGAGACACCCGGTTTCCGTGTCAAAGGCGTCAGGATTTGTTTTCATACATTTTTGTCGGCTGGGGCCGTCATTGGCGGTGGAGGCACGATTTTTCAAAGAGTAGCGTAGGAAGTGGTCAATGGGTTAATGAGATAATTGGGTCACGTTCTATTCCAAAATGGGGCAAAACGTTGCAAACTATTTTATGGGAACAAGGAAGATCGCGTCACGTTTTTAAGATAGAACAGGGAATGCCAAAACGAGATTAAACCGCTGCGTCACTTTTCTAAGAGAAAATGGAAAACAAGCTATGCCAGATCCGGGCAAAACTTACAAACTTTTCATGGGGCAGAAGCGCGGCACCTTTTTATGACTTATTAGGGCACAGTCGCGTACTTTTTATGCGACAACGGAACGAAATTGTGTATTTTATTTATTCTTAAAGAACGCGGCTTATTGTAGTGTTCGCTACGCTATCTCTCGCTAGGTATAAGCTTTCGTTTCTGTTAAACTTTTTTTATGTATGATTAATAAATATAAATAACTAGCTGAAATTACTAAACCACTGCAAAAAATAAAAGACAAATCTATTTTCAACCGACTTCAAAAAAAGGAGGAGGTTCTCAATTCGTCGGAATCTTTTTTTTTTTTTTATGTATGTTCACCGATTACTCGAAGACGCCTGAACCGATTTCGAAAATTCTTTTTTTGTTTGAAAGGGTATACTTCACAGGTGGTCCCATATAAATTTTATCGAAATCGATTCAGCGGTTTTTGAGAAAATCAACAAAACATAGCAAAATTGGAGTTGTTGCGATTGAAGTCGGTTGTTTTTAACGTATTCAGCGTGGTCAATTATATAACTATGCTAAATAAACAAGTAACAATATTTATATACTCTATACCCTATATAAGGTGATTTTAAATTAGTTCTTGATACCAAAGGGTATGCATGTGCTCGTGATAACAAACAACTTTCCCTAAGGAACCAATAGGCAAATCGCAAAAAAATTTTTGACCTCTTCATATTAATTTGGCCGGTCCGTTGACCGATTTGTATGGAGGATTCAAAACATCTTGGAGATTTGACTATGGGTTCCTCAGGGAAAGTTGTTTGTTATCACGAGCACATGCATAGTCTTTCGTATCAAGAACTAGTTTAAAGTCACCCTATATGTATATGTATCTGTGTTTATCTTAATACTTACATAAATAATATCTTCTCACGGTTTGCGAACAAAACGACATAAAGCTCGCTTTAGACTTGGCACACAAGCGTCACAACATTTAAAGCTCAAAAATGGGCATTTTACATAAAAGAACGAAATTATTAAATCATTAATTAGCTTAAATATACAAATACATTTTTTTTTGTAAATCATATTAAATGAATAACTCAGCAAATAAATAATACACACAATATTATTAAATAAAAGAGTAGTAAAATAAAATCTGCATTTTCAAAACGTTATTATTTTATATACAAAAAGTTTTAAACAATTAAGCAAACTCTGATATTACTCTTACATTGTGTCAAAAAAACATTAAAAATAACAGGATGTTTGACTTGACGAAAGCGAGTTATTACGGTACTCATCCAAAAAATTAAATTGTCGCTACTACTGTAGCTATAGTGGTGAATTCAATTGTCAAAATCAAAAAGCCTTGCGAAGCATGGCTCAGGTGACTGAAATGAACAATTTTGAACGCAAAAAAATTGACTTATCATACAAGTCGGATAGACGATAAGCCAAAAGCTTTCGTTTTAACGATTTCAGAAAATTTGTAGAACATAAGTTATGCATTATAAAGAATAAAAGTCCCAGTTAATGGGACCTACGGCTATTTTGTTACAACCTGTATATAAACAGGGGATTTACATGAATAATAAATATTTAGTAGTTATTTTCAATAACAATGCATAATATAGTAGACGTCAAAAAAGAACCAACGAGAAATCAAAGAATACAATTATTATTAATATTTCTTGTAAGGGCCCGAAATGTGAAATTTTCAAACTGCTTTAAAAAGGATAGTATTTAATCGCGCATCCAAAAAATACTTGTTGCACATCAAATTAACAAAATTGTAAATATAACCTAACCTATAGATGGTGTTTTTTTTTGCTGTGCAATGTTATATTTTTTTTTATGGGCGAATAAATATTTCCCTTTTAGAGTTTTCTTGTCTCTGGTCGAGCTGTACGCCTGCAATATAACTAGTTAACTCACCCTCTCTCATGGCGTAATCCAGGATTTCCTTCAGTTCCTGCCAGTCCACCTCTCCGTCGGATCCGGCGAGCCGGTTGAAGAACTCGCGAACCGGGTCCGCCGGTTCCGGATTCGGTTCTATCTCCTTCACCTGGGGGTGGATGAATTGTATTAAATATGCATTGAGGAAGCAAGGTTACCTGGCCATAAAAGTCGGCCCCCACTTTTGGGGGACAAATCAGAAAATAAAATATTTTTTTGCAAACTGTACCGTGTGACATATCAAATGAAAGTGTTTCTTGTAAGGATCTCAAATAAATACTTTTTGAATTGAAATTTTAAGAAAATAGAGGAAAATTGAGCATTTATCTTCGAAACTACTAAGGTTAAAATTTTGAAAAACATATATATATAGGGTGACTTTAAATTAGTTCTTGATACTTAAGGCTATACATGTACTCTTGATAACAAACAACTTTTCCTAAGGAACCCATCGTGAAATCGCTAAAAAAATTTGGACTCTCAATACAAATCGATTGACTGACCAGCCAGCTAAATTAGTATAGAGTCTGGTTGCGCAATTTGAGCACAATCGGTGTTGGGAAGGAAGGTAATACTTTAGATTTGCCAAGTCAATTCATGGCCATCGAGGAGATTGGTTGCTAGGAGTAGACTCTCCTTGCCGAAACTATTCTTTTTGTGTGAGCTATTTTGTCAGAGCTGTCAAGGAAGTCACTCGGAGAAACTTATTCGGCCCCGATAGACTGAAAAGAAAGCTGTTCCGCAAAGAAACTCCAGAAAAATCTGCTCCGCAAAGAAAACCCCAGAAAACAAAAACCAGCAACGAGAAACGGGATCGGCTTGGTAAGTGATTCATTGCTTTCCTTTGTAGTACAGATTGTGCTCGACATTTGGGAAAATTATGGTACATGGGAGAGCGGACCTACCGCGCCGGTAATAGTTTACACACTTTACCCATCATTGGTCCTGTTCGAGCCGGATTCGCTTTCCCTATTAATCTAATTGCCGCTTTCATCTTAACTTTGTATTAATTTTCGCATGTAAATAGTTTCGTACGATTTCGTCATTTTCATACAAACCCGCGCCGCGTCTAGTGTAGTCTTTTGTTTTTTCTTCGCCCGCTCCCGCACCCGCTCCAGCGTTTGAATTTGAATTGCATTCCATTGTATTTTAATTGTGGTACCCCTGAATATGTTTGAATGTACTGTACTCATGTTTTCATTGAGATTTTATGCGTGTTTTAACACTATGTAAAGTGTTTACGTAGAGTGTTCCATACGTCAAGAAAATGTCTAGTAAAGAGAGAGATGGAAATTTAGATGTGAATGTGGACTCTAGTATCGTAGACACAATGGATCATGAAATCGCTTTAGCTGAGGCTAAAAAACAATCCTATTTCATGCGCCTCAAAAACCTATATGAGACTATTCCGAAGTCTCGAAGTGACCCGACATATTGTCTATTTGCTATTAAAGTAGCTAATATTGACACATTGCGAGAAGAATATTTAAAAATAGTAGACGACACTAACAAATATAATTTACTAAGGAATCCCAAATACACCCCAAACTTTGAATCCATATGGTCTTTCGAAGATTATTACGGAGCTGTAAAAAATGCCATTCAAAGGCTCGCGCCTCCGCAAAATGCTGATGTTAAACCCACTCTAAACTTGGGTTTTCCCTCCCCGACTAGCATGATGAAGTTAGAAAAATTATCCATCCCTGAATTCTATGGAGAGTACGAAAAGTTTCCCATGTTTATAGAATGTTTCAACACTATGATACACAACAACCATCGATATAAGAGAACAATTAGATGTGGTTAATACTCCACGACAGCGTAGTCGCTGATAGTGGTTTGCTCCCCTATATATGTTGAGTAGCGCCGCCTTTTCGCGCACCATTCGCAATCTGACAAGCGACGAGTAAACATCCCGTGTTTAAATGAAAATATGTCTTACAGAGCAGTGAAATGTGCTAAAACAATAAAAAAATAAAGAACAAAACTAACAGCAACATTTCTTATCACTTTATTCATGTTATTTTATGAATATTTTGTCATTTTATAGTGATGCTACGCTACTCGTCGCTAGATGTCGCTAGTAGATAACATTAAATAGATAAACCTTAAGCTTATCACACAACGGCGATATTTGTTTAAATAAATGCCTCCCTCTTCACCCCGCTTCAGCCCTCGCAAGACGAACACGCTGGTTCAGAAACAAACGGCGAGTAACCTTATCTAATGTTTCCCATATCGATGACAACAACCCAGCTTTAGATGACTCGCTCCGAGTAAGATACTTAGTAGCGAAACTTAAAGGTAAGGCAGAGAGCATTTGGTTAGGCATAAATCCTACGTCTGAGAACTATCTGCTTATCTATAATGCGTTAGTAGAAAAGTTTAGCGATAAAAGAGCTATCGCGGTATCATACATTGAAAAGATTTTGAATTTGAAGGCTATTCATAACGCAACCCCACAGCAACTGGATATATTTATCGATACGTATTCGACTTCCATTGCCGCCTTGAAACAGTTAAAGATCGAAGACTTATTAGACTTCGTTCTAGTGCATTTAGGTTTACGAAAATTAGATATAGAAACCGCGAAAGAATTTGAAAATAGCATTCGCAAACAGGCATTCCCGCGGTTTTCTGATTTCATAACATTCCTCCGCGAGCAGTTAAAAATATTGCAAAGAACGGCAAATAATTCTAATTATAGCGCGATTTCTTCTCGCCCTAAAACTGCGCCCGACCCTGCGCTCTCGTCGTCACAGCATATACGCTCAGCCCGCACTTTCGTCGCTAATAACGGCTCAAATGCCCGAAATTCGACATCTGAGTATATTAAGACTTGTCCTTATTGCAAAGTGTCAGGTCACGATCAATTATATTACTGTAACAAGTTCGAAAACCTCAATACGTTCGACAGATATAAGGTAGTTAAAGATATGAATGGTTGCATAAATTGTTTGAGCACTAGACATACTAGCTCTAACTGTAAATCAAATTCTACTTGTAAACATTGTGGTAGTACACATCACAGCATGTCACATTTTTCTAGAAATGATAGTAACATGGTCGGGGGAAACATCTGGTCCAGGAATGCCGGCACCGCTTTAGTGGCAGAAACTGCAGACTTTAATTCATTGCACTATGAAGGTGATTTCGCCCCTTCGAACGAACCTGTGCCTATCATTAATGAGACTAACAATCCTGTGTCTTTATGCAGCCATGACATACCGGCCCGCGATAGTAATAAAACTGTTTTACTCGGTTCTGCAATAGCTTTAGTTAAAGACAACAATTCTATACTACAACAAGTCAGAATTTTAATAGATATGGGATCTCAAAAACACTTTATTACAAAACAGTGTTGTAAAAAACTAGGTCTTAAAGTGCACCAGCAGAATCAAAACATTTGTGTGAAAGGAATAGGTGACTGTTCCCAAACAGTACAAGGTTTTACGAATGTGACTTTGTACTCGCGTGACAATGATTTTAGCCTACAAGTAAAGGCGCTTGTGATGAATAAAATTTCCGGTAATCTGCCACAAGCGAATATTGATTGCTCAACTTTGAAATATTTGTTGGATTTGCCGCTGGCCGACGAGACGTTCCATACTCCGGGCCCAGTAGACATGATAATAGGATCTGAATATTTTGCACAAATCCTAAAACCTAATAAGGTTTTAGGTACCAATGGGAACCCCGACGCGCTTGAAACTGAGTTCGGATATGTCGTAATTGGCTCCGCTCCAGTTCTTGATCCTGTAACTGTGAGTTCAGCGTTGGCTGAATGTTTTGATGTATATGCATATTTTTGTAAGGAAGATTTTTCAATACAAAGCTTGACGCATCGCTCTCTTAATGAAGAAGAAATACAAAATAAACTACATTTGTCATCGTTTGCACTAGGATGTGAAAGACAATACTCCGAAAACGTTACTCCTGACGTAGAAGATCATTTTATGACCATATTGCCATTTTGCCGTGACCCATCGGAGCTAGGAGCTCTTAAGATCGCTTCTAAAAGATATTCCGCCTTAGAACGGAAATTCAGTAGTAATGAAAACTTAAGAGAGCAATATGATGGAGTCATTAAAGAGTATATAGACAAAGGATACATATCAACTGTGAAAAGGTATGATGTTGACGAGATTCAGTACGTAATTCTCCATCACGGGGTATCCCACGATGACAGAGTAACCACAAAATTGCGGGTTGCTTTAGAAGCAATTGCTAAAACATCACACTTTTTGACATATGGACTACTCAGTACGTTTAATTTGACAAATACGGATTTTTTGTCATTATCTTTGGTAAGACGTGAATATTTGTTAGACAAAATAGTCAACTCTTACTGGGTAGGATGGAAGCATGAGTATTTAAACACATTACAAAGTCGCAAAAAATGGAATGCGCAGTCAAATGCTGTAATGGAAGGGACGGTCGTCATTCTTAAATCTGGTAATACTCCTCCGCTAAGATGGCCTTTAGGAGTTATATCTAAAGTTGATCCGGGGCCAGATGGAATTATAAGAGGTTGTGGCAGTTCGTACACATTCTGGTTTCTGTACAAGATCCGTTGTAAAGGTCTGTCCTTTACCATCTCAATTGTAAATAATTAGTATTGTTTTAGAAGTTGTTATGGAAGCTCGTAACTACACACAATTTATTTTCGTTTTTTTGTGTTAAGATTTTTATTCTTGAGTTTAACTCATGTTTCTTTGGTTATTATGTTAGAATTTGCTCGTTTCTTTATGTTTATTTGCTAAATATGTATTTTAAGGTAGTTCTTTAGGAGACTGTCTCCTAAGGTCGGGGGATATGGTTGCGCAATTTGAGCACAATCGGTGTTGGGAAGGAAGGTAATACTTTAGATTTGCCAAGTCAATTCACGGCCATCGAGGAGATTGGTTGCTAGGAGTAGACTCTCCTTGCCGAAACTATTCTTTTTGTGTGAGCTATTTTGTCAGAGCTGTCAAGGAAGTCACTCGGAGAAACTGATTCGGCCCCGATAGACTGAAAAGAAAGCTGTTCCGCAAAGAAACTCCAGAAAAATCTGCTCCGCAAAGAAAACCCCAGAAAACAAAAACCAGCAACGAGAAACGGGATCGGCTTGGTAAGTGATTCATTGCTTTCCTTTGTAGTACAGATTGTGCTCGACATTTGGGAAAATTATGGTACATGGGAGAGCGGACCTACCGCGCCGGTAATAGTTTACACACTTTACCCATCAGAGTCTAAATGTTTTTTTGCGATTTGACTATGGGTTACGTAGGAAAAGTTGCTTATTATCATGAGTACATGCATAACCTTTCGTATCAAGAACTCATTTAAAGTCACCCTATATATAGTTTTTTACTTATAGATTACATAAAAACCCTCACTCCCTCGTACCCTCACTCACTCGGCGAAACACACGGTTTTCTGTGAGGCCGTGGTGTCACTCCGGTCGAGCCGGCCCATTCGTGCCGAAGCATGGCTCTCCCACGGTTTGTCCAATATTTTTATGAAGTCGGCGCCCTGATTTGAATATGAAAACTTTTAAAACCAACTTACCCTGTCATCAACGGTACCCATGCCGATATCTTCATCGTTTTCACTGCAAACAAAACGTCGTAATTACAAATCGATGTTACATACATGTAATATCGACAAGATATTTTAATTTTAAATAGAAAATAAATGGAAAATGGCGCCTAAATAACTTTGTTTGTTTGTTCAACTTTCACGCCGAAACTACTGAACAGATTTGGTAGGTAGATAGATAAAACATTCGGCTAACACATAGGATATTTTTTATCTTGGAAAACTTAAGGGTTCCCGGAGAAATGCTTTAAGACTCAAAATTTCCACTTCGTCACGTTCGGTTGTTGTTGTTAACCCATTACGTCCCCACTGCAGGGGCACAGGTCTCTTCCCATAACTCGGGAAGGTTTAGGCCATACTCCACACACGGGGGGCCAAGTCCGGATTGGTGGAGGTTGTGTTACTAGATGGTACATTTTTGGAATTCTAAAGCCCACGCAGACGAAGTCGCGGGCGGAAGCTAGTTAAATATATATATTATAGTGGCGTACGAGAAACATTTACGAGAGGGTGGATAGTTATTACCCTGACACCAGAATAGCTTATTTTAAATCTGTTAATGTAACCTTCTTACCCACACCCCAGACACTTCATACAAACGCGCCATTGTTTACTACAAAGACATTCATGTTTGTACACATGGAAATGTGTACGCGATGTACTAGGGTTGAATCGAGATTCAATTACCCCTCATTGTTCTTTATAATTAGCTAGACTTTTACAAATCAAGTAAATGCTGTACACACCAGACTAGGCTGTATAGCCCTAGAAGGCTTAGCTCTTTCCTTAAAAAATAAAATTGTCGTTGGTTATAATACTGTGATTTGGAACCGTTTTGGAACTGCGCCAACCTCTTGACAAATGGTCACAGATCCTTACGTAGGCGGTAGCCTACAGAGAGCGGCAGGGAGTGTCCATATTGTATAATGCCCTTATACTGTGCTTCTTACCCGAACATATAACAATAGTAGGTACTTACGCCATATGGTTGGACTTCTCGGAGAACACCCTCAGCAGGAACTCCCCCTCCTCGTCAGGGTCGAAGGTGGAAGGCACGATCACGTAGCTGCCGGGGTCCAGCTTGAATCTGAACACAAAACAAACAGCTAATGGCAAAAACGAAAAGGAAGAATGTTTTTTCTTTTTGTCCGACTACGCCAGAAGGAGGGTTATGTTTTTCCAGTGTACATATGTATGTATATTTCTTTGGCACTTTCTGTAGCCTAAACTGCGTAATGGATTTTAGCTTAAAAGATGTCGGTAGATTCGTCTTGATCCCCAGATTGAAATAGGATAATTTTAATGCAGTCAGGTTTTTAATATGGTTATTTTTGTTATATTGTAAAAGGGGCAAAAAAAGTATCGGTCCGACTGATGGTAAGTGGTCGCCGCCTATGGGCATTTGCAACATTAGGGGCGTTATCAATGCTTTGCGGAGCCTTAAAAAGCTATTTCAATACCTTCTTGAAAAGTCACATACTGCGGCCTTTAGGGAGAACCTCTGATGGAAGTTCATTCCATAGCTTGGAGTTTTTAGAAAGGAAATACCTGAGACGTTGGGTTGTGAAAATTAACATATTTATATATTTTGTATTCTCTTCTTTATCTTAAGAGCTAGGCTCTTGTCGGTGGATATTTTATATTTTGTATATATGTATATCCATTATTCACATTTAAGTTTAATTTATTTTGATAAGTTTCTTTCTTTTAGTATGTAACTTTTGCTCTACCTATTTTACCTGTTTTCTTTTCCGGACACCGGGTTGTCTGGAAGAAATCGCTTTTAGCGATAAGACCGCCCAAATTGTACCACTGTTATTTTAATATTGTGTCTTTTGTTGTTTTATATATTATTATTTTTGTGTGTGTACAATAAAGAGTATATCAATCAATCAATCAATATTTCGTGAAGCAACCGACACTTTTTTCAGAAGCGATTGAGTCATAACAAATTATAGGTGAAATTGGAATCGCGGACCAAATTTTGACTGTGGCTTCTCATTCTTCTCATGTGTCGACGTCATGACATGACACTGAACAACTTTCCCCAAGGAACCGATTCAAACAGAGCAAAAACAATTTTGGACATTTCCATACAAAAGATGCCTACTCAGCTCATCGATTTGTATGAAGAGTCCAAATTTTTTTTTGCTCGAATTGAATTGGTTCCTTTGAGAAAGTTGTTCAGTTTCACGAGCAGAAACCACATTTAAATTTTGGTCCGCGATTTCAATTTCACCCTGAATATTTTGGGTGCACTTTTCAACTTACCTAGCGCTGACCTCCCTAAGGTTGATGAACGCCTGACTCCTGCCCACTGAAGCGTTGTATTTGAAGAAGTTGATATCCAGTGGCTTCGGCACATGTCCGTAGTCGGGTAAGCGGTAGATCGCGAACCCTATAGTGAGGCATTCGAGCCCCTGGTGGCGTTGCGAGCGACGATTCTTCTGCATCAGAGCTACGATTATCTGTTTGAGGGAGGAGAGAAAACGTAAAATATAGAAAATTCTATCTTATTTAGTAGCAAAATGAGTAAGGTCCGACTGGAGGGAGGGGGCAAGTTAACTGATTACAAACACGGTTATATGTAACCTGGATGAGTCTGACTGTAATTGGTATTTTTCTCGACCGTTTCCGTGCTTTGCAAGACATTATCTTTGGTTTAAAATGTCAACAAGGTTTGGGCACATGTCCGTAGTCGGGTAAGCGGTAGATCGCAAACCCTATCGTGAGGCATTCGAGCTCCTGGTGGCGTTGGGAGCGACGATTCTTCTGCATAAGAGCGATGATTATCTGTTTGAGGAAACGTAACAAAATAATGAACCAACAGCTTTATATGAACAACATATTCGCATAAAATTGCGAGAGAATTGTATCTTACTTGGTAGCGAAGTAAGGGACTGAAGGGAGAGGGGGGGGGGCAAGTTAACTGATTACAAACACGGTTATATATAACCTGGATGAGTATGACTGTAATTGGCATTTTTCTCGACCGTTTCGTCCTTCGCAAGCACGTAAAGCTGTTGGTGCCAGCTGCCACCACTAGATGGCAGTCGTTAAGCGAATGTCGAAGGCCTTATAGGCGGCTTGAAACTTCTGATACTGGAGTTGGCCACTAGCCCCACAACCTCCACAAATCTGGGCTTGCCCGCGTGTGTGGAGTATGGCCTAACCTTCCCAAAATATGGTAACAGACCCGCAGGCCTCAGCGGAAGGTACTAAATCGATTATTAACGTGAAAAGGAACCAACTACCAATACTTACAGTACACTTATTGTCGTTATCGTCTTCATCCACGTCTGTCAGCGTGACCGTGTACTGAGGGTTGCGCCAGAACGTCTCCAGGAAATTCCTGCATCCACCCGCCGTCACGCCTGCGAGAGAGACAGTGAGACACTTCAGATTTAAGATGTCAATTTCAATGCAGAATAACCATGAATGTGGGGGTTGGTGGCCGGGACTTGTACCGAGCACACGTCTGCTGAGTTAATTTTTTAATTATTTCCGTTTTAGAGTAGTCTCAACGTTATTTTTGTGATGGGAAAATAGCTGTGATTCCGATTCAGTGATAAGCTGATAAGCGGTCATAAGAAGAGGATTAACTCGGGAGACAGCTCCGTTTTCCGAGTTCCAACAACAAACCACCACGTGGAGCGTCTTTAAGTGCTCATCACCCTCAGGGCCGCGTCTTTCACTGGTCATTGGCGTTTCGGCATTTTTTTTTATTGGAGTTTCTCCCATTTTTCACTAGACATTGGCAAAATCACTCCTTTAATGAGATGTGGAATGCCAAATAGAAAAATAGAATAGAACGATGAATGTGTTGTAGGAAGTTTCTTTGGACCCGTCGTTTCTTCTCACTCCGTAAACACTGCCCGAAAGGACAGGCATACGAATTGCAAGTGGTAGGAACCTCGTATTAGGTAGACAAAAGAATGGATTTCGAAAAGTGTACACTACTACTATTATCTTGTTGGTGGGTGCTGTCCGAACAGCGACACTACTACTAACTTCGAATAAAATATTTTCATTTTTATTTTCAACGTTTTTTCTCGCTCCGCTAACACTTCCCGAAACGTTGAGTCTACAAGTTCCGAATGGTAGGAACTTTGTACTAGGTAGAAAAGAAAAACATGACGATTTCTAAAAATGTGTACAACATCGACATGTCCACCAGTGGGCACTCCAAGGGCTGTTAACGAACATATAATTGACCACGCTGAATACGTTAAAAACAACCGACTTCAATCGTAACAACTCCAATTTTGCTAAGTTATTGTTGATTTTCACAAAAACCGCTGAATCGATTTCGATAAAACTTATATGGGACCCTTTTAAACAAAAAAAAAAAGAATTTTTTAAATCGGTTCAGGCATCTTCGAGTAATCGGTGAAAATACATTTAAAAAAAAGATTCCGACGAATTGAGAACCTCCTCCCTTTTTTTTAAGTCGGTTAATAAAAACAGTAAACTCACCCCGTACCCACTCGCCCTCGAAGACGGACATCTCCCACTTCTTGGTGCAGCCCTCGGGGCACTCGTCTGGGTCTAATGAGTCGGGGTTCAAGTTGCAGATCTCCACTCTGGAAGCGACCACAATATTTTAGATTTGTATCTGAGCCTATTTCTACGAAATCATACTATTATAGTTTCAAAATAGTATTGATTTTGATCAAAGAAAAATATATCTCGACTCTGTTTCGATTTATAGACCACATAAGACTGACTCTGTAGCTCAGCTGTAGGACATCTCTACAATATTTCATAATTTTAGTTCTTAAAGGTGTATTATTAATAAATTGTCTGTCTTTCTATGTTTTCTTATTTTTAGTTGACTCCTTCTTACCTTGAAAAGTGTTGAACGAAGTCCTTGAAAGACATCCAGAATTCACCATCGTCGTCGAATGTGAGACCCAATTCCTCTTTCTCCGATTCGGGGATGAAGCGCCATTCGGGGGATCTGCGAAAATAGTGACAAAATGAAGTTACAGAACGGTATAAAATATGTGATTTTTTTTAAAATGCTTACTTAATAATAATGCTATCTGGGACAAATCACACACGGTCATCTGGCCCCAAACTAGGATTCCCTGTATCTTGGGAACCAGAGACTGATATACATACACACACAGACATGCACCCCGCTCCCCCCCCCCCTATAGACTAGCAATACAGGGCATCGGCCGCTCGCCGCAAGGTGGGCAGATGGCCAAGTTAAATTGAAATGTCATTTTTGTTCAATTTTCGTCTTTCAGTCTATTTCTGTCAATGGTCGAGGTAACATCGGACAAAATGTGTGTAAATTTATCGTAAAAATGCCAAGTTGCATCGTTGTCTGATGCGGAAACCGCAGTGGACATCTCAATAAATCAAATGTGCGGGGTTTCATACCAGAAGTAAGCCATATATTGACTAATTTTTACTTAAATAACTTCGTTGCAAACATATGGTAGTGATGTAACACTTTATCGACTTTTCGATAGATATAGCAAAAAGTTTAGCAACAAAAAATATCCGACTGCATATTTACATAGTTTTATCCAAAGTAGACATGAAATGTATTTGACTTATTTTTTCTTCTAATTAGTTTCAGTTTCCAAAGGAACCCAAATAAAAATTAAACGAGAATTAAGACTATGAGCAGACACGACAGCTGGAAAATTTTCTCCTTACATTTCCGCCCAGCTTGGCTATAGATATGTTTTGGAAACTATGATTCGGTTTGATTTTTATTTTTAAAATATATATTTTTTGTTTTAATATGTATTTTTACTGTATTATATTTGTGAATTTGTATCAGTATTGTTTATGTATTAAGATTTAACAAGGAACAATATGCTTAATTTATTTTGTTACCTTCATTTTAAAAATTATCGTAAGAATTTTCGATATTTGTGATCCTTTTTATTACCTCCATCACTAGATCTTTCAGTCGCATTTTGAGTTTTGTCATTTTCAAATACTCTATTGCTATTCGGCGATTTAAATCCTTAGACAGTTGACATCTTGCGGTGATTGGTCGTAATTCAAACATATGACATTCTTAGATTCAAAAATTCGAACAGTTATGAAGCTTCCCCCTCCCGCACCTCAGATTTTCCCCTCAACTTGGTCCACGCGGTTTCATATTGAAACTGACGTATTAGCGTTCTATAGAGGAGCGGAGCGACGATATAAAACTTCTTTGCATACACATATACTTTTAAATACATACATATATAGATATAATACACCCAGACTCAGAGCAAACAATTCTGCTCATCACAGAAAAGTTTGCCCTGTGTGGGGATCGAACCCACGACTCTCGGATCAGAGGTCAGGATCGCTAATCACTTAGTCACCGAGTCAGTATACTACTACTACTACTACTATTACGTCTACTTATACGTTAGACAAGGACGTACCTACAGCTTCACTCTACTTTCATATAGTTTTGTCTCTCTAGCTGGCCTATGGAGGCCCATTGTGTAGATGAGCCTTAAAGGTCACGAGAAAAGAGTGACATCTTGTGACATTATCGGTCACATTTTTAGATGTCATTTTTTGATTACTTTGATGCTTTATTGGACGACCCTTGGTAATATTTTGGTTGATTTATTGGATTTTTGGTGATATCCTAGTACATTTTTGTGACGCGACATTTTAGATAACTTCTTTGAAGTAACTTTTTTCAAAGTTCATTATTGTAAACGTCTAACGTTTCTTTTTCCTTATTCTTCTCACTCACTTGTCGCTCCAGGGGCCGTTCCACTCGGCCTCGTTGCCCCACGGGTTGCGCATGCGCAGCAGCGGGATCTTGCCCGCGCGGCCCGGCGTCTCGATGTCCACGTACTTAACCCGCGTTATCGAGTACGCGTGCCCGCGGATGAGGCCGGCGGGGGTCTCGGCCTCGAGTATGTGCGGGTCCGGCTGTGGGAACGCGGTGTTTATTATAAACATATAAGGTCTATTAAAATTAGCTGAAACTTGTTGAACTGCAGCTTCTACTCATGAATCTGAACAACTTTAACCGAGGAAGCCATAGTCGATTAGCAAGAAAATTTTTGGACTTCGCGTACTAAGTTGGTTGATCAGCTGATAGACTTGTTAGAAAAGTAAAAAAAATAATTGCGAAAGTTGTTCAGTTTCTATTTAAATAGTTTCAGCTGATTTTATAAGTCCAATATGGGGACACAAGTTAATTACAAGCATAAATACGCATTATAAAGAGGCTGATTGATTAAAATACAGACGCATTTAATATATATCTAAAATTAATTTGTATACAAATTCCTAAAATTTGACTTGGGACCCGTGTCCCAAGTTGTTGACATAACAATAAGGAATACGAGTGGCGACCGCACCAGCGATGCGGAAGAGTGCAAACGCCACTCGTATTCTCTTCTCGCTCTAGCAAACGATGTTTCTGAGCTACAGAAAAGGATAGCGCTACGGGAAAATTCCGAGCGGTCAGATATGGTTCAACACTAAATGTTTTCCTACCTCAATACTGCATCCCATGAGCGAGTTCCGCTCGTATGCCTTCAGCAGTATGGTGTAGAAGTTTGGGGGTAGTTCAGCCATATCGTACATCTCGGTCACGCCACCGGTAAAATCCTCCATGGCCTCACAGGTGGACCCGCCCTTAAGAGCCTCGTATGACCCGTGCAGCCTGCGAGGGGTTAATGTTAAGACATTAACTTTATTTATAAGCCTTTATTGCTTTTTTTTTACTGCCGTCTCGTCTACCCCTTGTGATTGTACGGTTATATGTGCCATACAATAAGAGAGATTGTTTTTAAACTTAAATCTAGTGAATATTAATCACATTACGAATCATCATCAGCCGAAAGACATCCAGTGCTGGACAAAGGCCTCCTCCAAGGACTTCCACACCGACAGGTCCTGCGCTGCCCGCATCCAGGGGCTTCCTTCAACCTTCACCAGGTCATCAGTCCACGGTTCATCGGTCTATGTCTTCCGGTGCGCGGTCGCCACTCGAACACTAAACACTTACGTGTATAGGGGACTAACTCACTTGGCATAAGCCTTTTCCAACAGAGCGCTCCAGAACTCGTTGTTCTCCGAGGAGTGGAGGAACACCAGCTTGCCGCGATACGTCGGCAGGCGGTCGTCACTGGCTATTTGTCTGTGTTTACTTATACAGGGGACTAACTCACTTGGCATAAGCCTTATACAGGGGACTAACTCACTTAGTATAAGCCTTATACAGGGGACAAACTCACTTGGCATAAGACTTATACAGGGGACTATCTCACTTGGCATAAGCCTTATATAGGGGACTAACTCACTTGGTATAAACCTTATACAGGGGACTAACTCACTTGGCATAAGCCTTCTCCAACAGAGCGCTCCAGAACTCGTTGTTCTCCGAGGAGTGGAGGAACACCAGCTTGCCGCGGTAAGTCGGCAGGCGGTCGTCGATGACCACGTCCACCCATCGGCCATATTGCCAGAACCTGGTCAGGGTATTTAGTTTTGAACTTAGAGTATACAAAAGCCAACTTAGAGTACACATAAGCGGGCTTAGAGTATACATAAGCAGGCTTAGAGTAAACAAAAGCAAGCTTAGAGAATACAAAAGTAGGCTTGCTTAAGGTTTTGAAAAATAGTTTGCATACTCTTTATCCTACTGTCAGAACCTGGACACTGTGTTTAGGTTTGAAGCAAGCATGCTTCTGTATATTTTAAGTTTTGAAATATAGTTTATAATCCAAAGAATCACAACTGCACTGCTGGGCATGGGTTTCTGCTTTTCTTTCTCTTTTGTTTTCTGTTTTAAAAAAGATGTTTCTAATAAGTCGTCATAATTATAAACGGTCACTGACGAAGAAATAAAGCATACGATTTAGAAGCAATTATGTCAGTACAAAATAAACAAGCACAGGATAGTTATAACAGTATTATTGGATTCATGTTCCCTAATATAACAACTTACCGGAAATGGAAGACACCAGCATAATCGTCATCGAAGCTCTGGTCATCTGGCACCACTTGGAAGAACAATCTAGAACAATTTTTTTGTTGACATTAACAAATTTACACAAGTGGAAACATCACCATCATATCAGCCGCAACACTTCCACGCAACAAGGCCATCCCCATGGATTTCCACACCGACCGGTTTTCCGCTGCCCGCATCCCGCATCCAGCGGCTTCCCGCGACCTTCACCAGGGCATCGGTCCACCGATTGGGAAGTCTACCTACACTACGTCTTCCGCTGCAACTTACGCCACTCGAGAACTCTCTAGACCTAATGGCCCACTGCCGGTTCAGTTAGCGATGTCAAATTTAATCTTACAAATGTGAAAGTTTGTATGTGTATGTTTCAATGTTTATTATTCAATCACGCAAAAACGGCTGAATGGATTGGAATTTTTAGCAGACAGATAGATTATACATATAATCCGGATTAAAAAATAGGCAACTTTTCCTCAGCTTCGATGCGTACCAAGTAGAGGGCAACAGATTTTACAAGCATTATTTTTTACTTACTCCGCTGGCTCAGCGACCCAAAGTGTGTCTTGGGCTCCAATACGAAAATTTTCCAGTGGTCTCGGTCTGGTGCGATTTCTCACCAGTTTCTAGCTCGCGCAGATCTGCGTTCATCACATCGCATCATCGATACCTGGGGCGTCCGATTCTATATCGGTAGACCGCGATAGGCTCTCTTCACTCCGCATAATCCGCGATCTTCTCCCATTCTTTCTAGGTGACCGACCCGAGTTTGTGCTTGTGCTTCTACACAAGAAAGTGAATTCTTAAAGGGTCAACATATACTCACTTCCTATGCAGCGTCAAGTTAGCGACGGCGGCTAAAAGCCAGCAGTCACCTAATTCCCCCTGCTGGACGTCGAAACGGCTGTAGCCCTCTACAAACAGCTGGGGGTTGTCACTTATTTCCTGGTGACATAAAACTTACATTAAAACTCTCAACGTAGGCATAAAAAGAATCCTTAAAAAGTTAAATATACATATATGTAATTGTTCTTAAATAGGCACTGTTCTTTCTTTTTCGTATCTAGTTGCGACAAGTGTATAAGTTCCTCCTAAAATACTTGAAAAAAGGGCTGTGAAACTGAATAACTTTTCCTGAGAAAGCAATACGCAACTTACAAAAAATGTTTGGGTTTCTCGTACTGATTCGCAACTCAACTGGTCAACTAAAATGGTTTTCCAGGATGGACTGGAATTAAATTAGTTTATAAACCAGAAAAAAAAATTTACAGTCTCGTGCAACTAAAAGTATTCAGCCAAGTAATGCAAGGTAGTACTAGATGTCACGGCTGCCGTGTGTATTTTTAGGTGTACGGGACTGTACGTTTGGTAGGTGTTTTCGAAGGTCTGTACTGAATACAGAAATATACAAACAAAGTATTGCATATCTTTATAGCTACATCAGTGACCACGTTTCTGCAAAAGGACCTCCTTAACACGGTGAGTGAAACAGATATTTACGTATATCCATAAATCCTTACCCCTGGTCTGAGCCACGTAATGGGCCTGTCCAGTCGCTCCTTGAAGTACAGACTGCGGTCCACTGCTGGGAACTCAGGGTCTTCAAAGAGTCTTCCCTCAGAGAGACAGCGGGAGCGTATATCTTTGAAGTCTTGGTAGGTTGCCGGTCCGAAGGAGGAGGGACGGGTCTCACCAAGCTGAAAGACAAGGTTGCAAATACATTAGATTTGTAGATTTTTTTTATACTAGTCATGGAGTTTGTATCTAGGGAGAAAGCATTCAGAAAGATTTATTAAAAACACATAATTTGGTAATTTGTGTTTTTAATTCAAAAAGTTACCTAATTATATGACGTTATATTAATATGTGACTGTAAAACGAACAATTTCAGAACAAAATATAGTTTTTGAATGATCATAACAAGTAATTGATTTGATTAAATGGAAAATACCGTATTGATGTAAAGAAATTCAACCACATTTTTCTCCACTCATAGATAAGTAGCTTAGGCTTTAGAAATACTTTCTGACTGATATACAACCTATACAATACAACGCACAACTAAAATAAATATAACATTTGTCCAAATAATTATTTTTAGGTTTAAAGGAGAGCACAGATTTTTTAATATCGATACGATCCAATATTAGTCAATTCAGATGTAAGAGGTTTTGTCTTCATGGTGCAACTATTTATATTTGTAAGCACTCTATCACACAGCAGCACAAAAAATTTTTACATTAAAATTTGTCAATTAGCATAGTAAAATTTGTAAGTAAAAATATCTTCTAGGTTTTCCAATCCTTCCAATCCAATTTTTATATCCCTCTATCTTTTTTGTAACAAATAATAATATTACACAAGTCATGGTCACCTTACTGAAAAAGCAAAATAATCAACGGAAATAAAATTTGCTGCAAAAGATAGATAACACCCAATAGTTAAATGCAAAAACACACCCAAAATACGCGTTCTCCTGTCGGCATGTACATTTCACTCCCATTGTAACTAGGTGGCATTTTTAGCCGGAATTCCTTGTGAAGATCTACAGAATCTAGTTTTATTTCTATTGGCTTTTTTGCTTTAATTGGTTTGTCTACTTTCACATTTTCAGTTAATTTCACTTTAGGCGCTGGAAATTCTTTTTCAAAAATAAGTTGATTGTTTAAATTATAGTTTTTTTGAACGACATTGACGGTCTTTTTGGCAGCTTTCTCTTCCACTATATCATCACTAAGTTTCAGATTTTCGTTAGTACTTAGAACGTTATCAACGCTTTTCTTATTAGAAGCCTCCTCGACAGGCTTAGGTTCTATCACTTTGGTAGCCCAAAACGGTTTATATGAGCTGTTTTTACGTATACTCGTTTGCTGATACGCGAAATCTCCTACTCTTGACTTCCTGAAATCTTCTATAAGTCTCGAAAAGAAGTTCTGTTGGTCTTCTGATTTCTTTTCCGTCTTATGTTTCGTCTGTCTTCGGATGAGACCTGATTTTGGTGATAAAATAGAGACAGATTTCTTCTTCCACGATTCCGCAACACTTGCTACAGCTGTTGCCGAGTAAAAATTCTTTAAGGGTCCAAAATCCTCTTTTCTTAACTTCACAAATGATTCTTCTTTAACTTCTTTCGACATTTTTGCTACTGAACCGAAAATAATGCAATGCACGATAATGCACTTGTTTAAGATTCGCAATATTTAGGCAGTCCTTGAGTTTCTAGTTCAAGAGTTTTAATTACACTTTGATTTTATTCCGGTTAATGTTAAGACTATATTATCTTGCAGTTGGTAATTAAATTTTACTGAAATGCTGAATTAATATCACGTTAAATATGCAGCTATTTTAAAATAAACCACTGATAATATTGCGGTCTGCTGTCCTGTTTACATATAAATTTTGCCTCATTGTTATGATGCTTTTTATTTTTATTTTATTATATATTGGAGTATCAGAATTTTTCTCCGACAGTACATTAGTTAGTATTTTCATTGCAATCAATTTTTTATTTATTTTGAATGCAACTAATAACGGACTTCATTTATATTTTAAATGAAAAATTTCATAAGTATATTATTCGTAAACAATTCAAAATGACTGACCGCCTCGTGTAACACAGATAGGTCGCCCTTGGCGTGTAAATTATGTATCGATTTTTCAAGTCACAAACTCTTCACATGTCACCAAACTGAAATGAAAAGTACCTACTAAAATGTTTTTACGTTTAATTTTTATTTTGTTTATTTTTTTTGTCGAACTTATTTTCACTACAATAGTTTTCACACACTTCTAAAGCTCGAAAAAGTCCGCTCGCAAATGGTTTAAATTGAAAACTGAATATCTGTCCTTTTGTAATTGACTTCACCACAGTACTGATAACGAGGAACTCATATTAACTCCTATTGTTTAAATGGATGGCATAGTCATTTAACACACACACATAACCATACGTATCCTTGTATAAACAGGAAAGCTTTGGGGACGTTTGTGATAATTTTGATAAAACCGTTTGTTTGTTTGTACAGTATTACTTTAATTAGTAGAGATATTGGCAGGCACAGGACTTTATATGAAAATCTATCGGGTAATTAGCTAATATGGAGTCATTTTTCTTAGATAATTCTGTATGGGTACTTTGAGAAAAGTTCATAAGTGGAACCCACTGTTTAAGTTTCCGGAAGTGGTGTTTTTACACCCTGTATAATAGATCATAATCTCAACCGAGAAAGTTAAATGTCTGATAAAAAGTCGGGTAAAAAGTTACTGTTACATTACTCATACATTGTCACTGACCCACCTAAACAGTACAAACATTGACGGTCTTAAGAGCCAATAGTAGACAATTTAAACAGCTGTGTAACGTAGCAGATACAATATTATTGTCCATTTTAAATAGCAATATTCAGCAAATAAGCAAATTCTGGAGACGAACGTAGTTTTCATTAATTGAAAACGCAATGGTCCCAGGCCGCTGCCTTGCGGGACACCCGAGCAACAGGCGGGCGTGGCTACCCGTGACAGAAATATTTTATCACCATGCTAATCGATGGTAGTAGTAAAACGAATTATTACCAGTGGAATACAGCTGTAAAATGTTATAGCTTTTAGCTTAATGAGTATTAAAGGTGTGAGCTACGCTGTCGGATGCATATATATTTTCGGTACGGTTATTACTGCAAAAATATTCCTGACTTTCGTTCGGTATTAAGTTTTTGGTTGTATAATAAATAACAAAACACTTGTTGCCCCAGAAGAAAGGTTTTTTGTATATTATTATGTTTACTTTACTTAAATAAACGTAAAGACGTGTAAAGACAGATTTTAGAGTGTGAGTGTGCGAGGTGTCGCTAAATTCGTCTTAACTCTCAGTGTTATAGTATTGTACAAGGTGTTAAAAAAGTGCGTTTGAATTTGTTTTAACCCCTGTAGAGTATATCTTCAGCAGTTAGTTTTTTTATTGGTTAGGTTATAATTATATTCGCTATTTTAATGTTGGGGAACTGGGTCGGCGCCTATTCAACAATAGTGGAGACCCCCGCTCCGGATCGTACCTGGTGCAGCGCATCTCGCTGGCGATACAGCGAGGTAACGCTGCCAGCGTTATGGGCACATTTGCATCAGGGGCGCTTCGGGGCGGGCTTTTTGACTAAGGCGTAGGCTTTTATAGTGCCTAAGCTGTAGATAATAGAAATGTTTAATAATAATAATATTGAATTTCATATTAATTGTAAATTGATTAAAAATTTTGATTTTCTAAAGATCAAATTTATTTACATTACGTTAAATAGTAAGTTTCAAAACAAAGCCAAATTATGCAGAACCTATGCCATTATAGCAAAGTTATATTGTATAATCTAGATGGCTTACTTTAAATGAAAATTATAAAGCTTTTCTTGGCATTAGTATTATCGAGATCAATATTATTATTATAACTCATAACTGTGGTCATAACTCAACCCCTTCTATTGACATTGGCAAATCATATTTTGCGTTGCGATAAGTTGACTGTTGATAAGATTCAAACCTGAATTTCAAGGTAATATCTGTCATCAATGTCTGGTGTATAGCGTTCTTAAATTAGATAACATTTGTTAGTTGCTTTGACAATTGTGCGAGGGTGAGGTTTGTACTACTACAGTCAACAGCGTGTACGAAACGGAATCTAAGATGATAAAACAGTCACCTCTGAATGGTTTATTAAGGGAACCACATCTGTATGTATGTATGACTTTAATATGACCAAATAATATAAATATACAGTAATCTAGCCTACTATGCTAGGTTTCCCTGTATTATGGAAACTACTCGTAGAGACACTTCACACTCTGGAGCTAAGTCCGAATTGGTAGTGGTTATGGGTTCAGTGGTCAACCGAAGCTTCAGAAGTTTATTACGAAAGTGACATAAGTAAAAGTCTTACGTCTATTACAAACTGGTTAAACAAAGAAACTATTTTAATTGTAACACACGAGTAGAATTTATGATAAAATAATAGAAGAAACCACAAATACAAAATTCTTAGGTCTACATATAGACAATAATTAAGATGGAGTACGCAGCTAGATGCTGTATGCAAGAAGGTGACTAGGTTCTCGTATGCCCTGTATATGCTTAGCAAAACAGTAAATCGAAAGGCAGCGCTTTCAGCGTACTTTGGATACGTAGTTTCTACACTTAGGTATGGAATTATTTTCTTGGGAAATGCTGTAGGTATTGATTTAGTCCTGAAAGCACAAAAAAGGTGTGTAAGAGCTATTTGCAACCTGCGGCAGACGCGGATCCAGGGGGGGGGGGGCAATGGGTGCAATTAGGGATGCATCGATACGCCTTTTGGCCGATACGATACCGATACCGATACTCTTATAAAAATATCGGCGATACCGATGCCGATACGCTTGTTGAATTTAAATGAAGGTTAAATATTATAAATAAAATACAAGATTTAGAATGAGATTATTAGTTATTGAAATGAATAATAGTTAACTATTTAAAATAAACTTTAATAAGTTTTTTTTTTTAAACATTATTAAAGTTTATTTTAAATAGTTTTTAAAGTTTATTTTTAATGAATGTAAAAAATAAAGATTTAGAATGAGATTATTAGTTATTGAAATGAATAATAGTTAACTATTTAAAATAAACTTTAATAAGATTTTTTTTAAAAAAACCAGCCAAGTGCGAGTCAGACTCGCGCACCGAGGGTTCCGTATAAATTCATAATCACACAAACTCTTGAACTCTATATCAAATAAATAAAAAATTGTGATGTAACTAAAATTTATTGGTTTTTGTACTTTTTCCATTACTTGTGCTATAAGACATTGCTTAGTGCCAAATTTCATGATTGTAGGTCAACAGGAAGTACCCTATAGGTTTCGATTCCCATGCGAGTGTCCAAATATGCGGCATAAACGGCCGTATCTCTTAATTGCGTTGGCATAGAAGTTTTATTTTTTCATAGCTTCAGGGGATTGCAAGCCTAAGTATTTGATATAAATTTCAACTTGATACGTCTACGCGTTCCTGAGAAAAAGGGTCTTGACAGACAGACATACGGATAGACGAACGGACGACGAAGTGATACTATAAGGGTTCCTTTTTTTTTTTTGAGGTACGGAACCCTAAAAACAAAGTATTGTAGTATTGTGGAGACAGGTGATTTTGAGACAGGTCTGTTTGAATAAGACCTGCGGAACTCATTTGGAAACTCAGGTACTTCTGCGCCATTTTTTTCAAATTTGGGTTAAAAGCGGACAGCTCAGAGTGGACAGGGGTTCATCTTTCTCGGACTCTTTAAAAATATCGCCGATACCGATATATCGGCAACTCCGAAGTATCGCCGATATATCGGTATCGGTATCGGATGCATCCCTAGGTGCAATTGCCCCCCCCCCCCCCCCTGAAGCCTGACCGAGGTACTAAAACTTCTATAAAATGCAAATAAATAGAGGCATTTCGTAACTATTCAAAAAATTTCGCGGTCGCTCGCTCTTTTTTATATGAACGGTCTAATATCATCGACCGCTTCATAAATAAGGGTATACTGAAAATTTTCCCCCCCCTGAACGAAATCCTGGATCCGCGCCTGACCTGCGGCGTACAGATTGCTGCAGACCACATTTCAAGGAGCTCGGTTTGCTCACGGTCCCATCTATATACATTTATGAGACAGCACTTTTTGTAAAATGTAATCCAAAATACTTCGAAAATGTTACTACGATTCGCCGATGCGATCAACTGTGTTTAGTTCCATGCAAAACTACTCTCTTTCAGAAAAGTGTTTTTGGCATGGCCACAAGAATATATAGGGTGACTTTAAATTAGTTCTTGATCCGAAAGGCTATGCATGTGCTCATGATAACAAACAACTTTCCCTAAGGAACCCATATTCAAATCCCATAGAAAATTTTGGACTTTTCATACTAATTTGGCCGGTTAGTTGCTCGATTTGTATGGACAGTCCAATATTTTTTTTTGCGATTTGACTATGGGTTCCTTAGGGAAAGTTGTTTGTTTGTTATCATGAGCAGATGCATGGCCTTTCGTATCAAGAACTAATTTAAAGTCACCCTATATAATAAAATACCCAAAAATATCCGGAATTCTCAAAATACGAGTATAATATGACATTTAAAACTAAACTTTCCAAATTTCTAATTGACAAGACACATTATAATATAAAATGACATTTTATATTGTTTCTGTATATTGAATTTCCTTTCTTGACATATGTTTTTGTATTTTGATCAGTAATTATCATTGTTTACTATTAACAAATAACATTTGTATCCTACTTAGCCGAACATACTGGAACTTATTTTATGTTTAACACCCTTTTATAACGTATGTTTCACAAATAAATGAATTTTGTATTTGTATTTGTATTAGGCCGCATGTAAGTCCTTTGACATAGCTTAACGACTGCAATCTAGTAATAACAACAGAAACCAAGCGAAGCACGGAAACCAGCATTCACCCAGAGCACACAGGTTATAATCGGACTGAGTCGCGCGACATACATACAAACACATATATACTTCATTCCAATCAAAAAAAAGCAAAACGTAAACAAACTTACTATGGAACTAACACATGTCAATGTCATCTGCATACTATGTTTGTTTACCTTTTGCTTTTTTTTGATTGGAATGAACCATACGTCGTGCTTCGCGACGTACATACACATACGTTTATAAACATACGAGTGTGTATAGATAGATACGAATATAAACAATACAGACAGATCTAAAGTGAACAAAACAACTCATCACAGAAATGTTAGCCCTGAGTAAGGATCAAACCCGCGATCCTCGGACCAGTAGTCAAAAGCGATAACCGCTGAGCCACCGAGTCACTCGAATCATGTAAAAATATAACGTCATTGTTACCTAATAGGTACACGTAATTATAGAGATCATACTAACTATATTAAACTACAAGCGATCACGATCGATCATAAATAACGCTTATACTCAGACACAAAGGGTCATTTACCGTCTAGACGGCCACATCTGTCTACACAGATGTAACAATGAATTTCAACCCCAATTTTGGTTGAGCTGAATCTCGTTTTTGCTGGCTTCTATGTCACATTAGATTGAAATTTTCTTCGCATTTTCCAAGGATGATTGTGTATCCGATATTTTAATTAGCGAAGCATTTCATCATTGAATTAATGAACACGCTTTGTTGCACAACAAACAAAAATATAAAACTGCATAGGAAGTTCGGTCTTATAGCTAAAACCGATCTCTTCCATATAATTCTTTGATCTCTCCATCTATTCGTAACCAGCTAAAAGTGTCTAAGGTTTGTGGACAAAGTTCAGGATTCAGCTGACTGACCGACGACCTAGCGCGCAAAGAGACCTGTGCCCGGCAGTAGAAAAAGGACTGGATTAGGAAAAAACTCATCAGCGCTCTTATTTCTTTTTAGGATCAAAACGCGCTCCGTCATCTAGTGACATTGTTAACTTTTCTCGCGTAACTGAAAATGTATGAGTATGACACGACTTAAAAATTTGTGTCAATGTCATTTTCCGGAATACATTACATACTGCGATTCAGTATCGCGGTCGTTAAACCTATTTTTTAGCTAGTACTCCTATGAAGAGCTGAAAATAAATATCCTATTTTTAAATTGCGATGATCAACAAGCACGAGTTTCTCATCATAAAGAAAATAATGCTGTTTTGTTTGAAGTTTTGCTTTCGTAAAAAATAATACCTATGAACTATGATATAATGTGTAATACAGATAGTACGACCAAATGTCTCACAGCGGCGGCGACGATTACGAAATTTTGTTTTGATTCTGAAGTTTGAGCCTCATTTCTGCTCAAGAAGGAGCAGAGAAAGCATAGTTGACAGATATGCTTTCATTGCTTCTTCTTCCTTCTATTCCTTCTCTGTTGTGTTCCACTGAATTCACTTTGGATAGTACCGCGTACAACTGCGGCAAACTAGACGCCGGACGAAGAATCGGAGTCAACAAAACAACATAGAGATGAAACTATGTTGTTTTGTTGACTCCGATTCTTCGTCGTTTCGTTTCCTCGTTCATCATACAGACAGCGAAGTTGGAGTTTAACAACCCTCACTAATCTGGACCATCCCAAATTATAGTATAGGAAGAAAATAAACCCCAGCATTGTGTAAAGTTATTGATAAACTGAACTTGGGCATTGTGCATTGTCTTTGTATCATGCCGTTCGTCTATCGCAATTTTCCTATTGAGTCATAATGTTTCGTATTTTGACACAAGGTCAGCGTAATTGTTTTTGTTTTAAAATAGAATCTGTAGTGAATTCTCATTTTATGCGAATGATCTTGGTTAGTTCTCGGCGCCATGCCCACTCAGCTCTCAACAGCAAAACTAGGTACTCTGTGCTCTCAACCTCCGAGAATTCTCTACATTAAAGGTTTCTACGACGGAATCTTTAAGAATGGGTTGTAAAATGTTTTGTAGGACCGTTAAACAGATGTGATATAAAACAAAAATATTCTTCTTTTTTTTGAATAGAATGTAATTGGTGGATTTTTTCCTTGCACACCGCTCCGATTCCTCGCTCATCTCTGGTGGAAAAGCAGCCTTAATGTCGAGCTGGCCTGCGATCCATTTCATGGCTACGCTCTGACAGCAACCGCCGCCTTCGTGGTCTAGTGGCTAGTCCTGTTCACATCAGCAGGTCGCGGGTTCAATGCCCAGCGGGGTCCAACTTAGTTCTTCCCTTTCGCACTTACGGGATTTACATTAGGCTATACTGTTGTCCGAGTGAGCGGTTGTTTTAAGTAATTTTCGAACGCACGTCTGTTATATTATGATCTATAACAGTGTTTTTCAACCTGTGGGTCGCGAAGCCTTACTCAAGGGGTCGCGGGTAAAAGTAAATATAATGTAATAGGTTTTACACTGCAATGAAAAAAATCGATTTCAGTGAGAAGGCTGGGCCTGTTTCTTTTTCAACAATTTGACAAAACGTGGTTCTATTTTGAAGACGTTAATAAGTAATTAGTTTTCTAATTAAAGAAAAAAAATTCTAATACACAAAAAAATTGTATGTCTATAGCCCTAGGGGGGTCGCAAGAATTTTTGTACATGTAAAGGGGTCGGGTATTAAAAAAGGTTGAAAAACACTATCTATAAGTTTAGACCTTATACGGTTAGACCCTATACATATAAATGTTGTTTCAATTGATTTAAAATTGCACCTAGCAACATTAATATCTCTGTCAGCTTTTATCATCCTCTTTTTATAAATCCAGTAAAGAATAAGGATCGACGATGACTAATACCAGCTAATACCATGGTGGGATTAATTCATGTATTTAGAGTAATAACAGTACAAGGCGATGAGTTTAACACATTGACTGCCGCTCTGTACTCTGGTTACGTCACGCGGGAGCCGATTTTAGAATTTGGCTAGCACCAAGCCCGCTCTGGGGCGGGGTCGGCCTCCCGTCGCGGTATCCCTTCCCCGCCCCGGAGCGGGATTGGCATTCAATGTGTTAAACTAGAAGTGGTAGTTATGAGTCAATGATACATGATCATGTGGTATCAAGCCGACACTTTGCATCATAATAATAAGTAATAACCAACGCATACAAATAGGTTTATGTCATACTCTCCAATCGACTTGGGTCACTTCCCAACTTGTCTACATATTTCCAAAGTCGTCCACTCCTACAATAGTTACGAGTACTAAAACAAATAAGTAGGTATGTCTTGTTTCTGTAAGGCTTAAAAAACAACGAAGTAAAAAAAGCGTATTTATCTAAATAGGAAAAGAATACCCAGACGACACACCGAAATACCTCATGAATTAATTGATTAAAAATAAAGCTTATAATTCGAGTAGGCGTATAATTGTGTATAATTTGAAGATTTGCTCATTGCTTCCCACCATCTAAACATGGTGAGGTCAAACAGTGTTATGAAGTTGGTATGTTAATTAAGTAGTATATAAGAGATTCTCTTTAATATCTATCATCTGAACTAATCGGGCTTTTCGTAAAAATGTTATTAAGACTAAGTACATATGTGAATATTTTTCGCGTGGTAGGGACTTTGTACTAGGTAGAAAAAAAATATTGACGATTTAAAAGCATGTGTAAAGCATCTACTTAAATAAAAAAAACATTTTAAGTTTGAGTTTGAGTTTTTTGTCTTTTCAGTACATATCGAGTACATTAAAAAACTTTTAAAGATCAATGTTAAAGGAAGTCTAAAACAGTGTACTGTTTACTTTGTTTATGGAGTTTCTTTCCGTATACTTTGCGGCCTTATTTCTTGAGAGGGCAGAACATGAGTCATGCATGGTCTGTCGTGTACAGCTCGCGTCACGTAAAAAGAGCGCTGGCGGGCGTTCCGAGGGCACAACAGTTCACTCTGACAACAGGATAGCATAATATAAATCGCGTAAGTGTGAAAGAGAGGGTACTAAACAGTTGCTGTCAGAATGAATCCTCGGAACGCCAGCCAGCGCTCTTTTTACGTGACGCGAACTATATTAAGTAAAGCCTAATGTTCCTGAAATCTGGGAAGACACGTTTACCTACATCAATTCAATATTTATTGCTTTCAGTATTTTACTTGAGTAATTTATATTTTTACTTTTGTTCTTGAACATGTATTTCTTTAAAAAGAGCAGGTATTTGATTGATTGATCGCGATCATCAAATTTTCGGAGCGTCCACATCGCCGATGGTCCAATTTATGAATGGTCAAACTGTACTTTCTCCAGATCACCAGTACTTTCCTCCAGAATTTTCCTAGATATCCCTTTCCTATTCTAATGGAAAAAAGACAAAAAAGCTAAAAAACCTTCCTTTCTTCAAATCCACTGCGTTTGTAATTAATTTACTTACCACTTTGTAATTCTTGATGCTCGGCAGAAACCTCTTCTGTTCGACCTCTTTCTTCTGAAAGACCTCATTGATGATGTTGCCTAGAGCTTGGGCACCGTAATTAAGCAGCACCTGCCCCCCTTGGTTGAGGAGTTGCCTCCCCGCGCCTTGTAAGAGGGAGCCGAAATCCGCGCCGCCATTTTGCGCCATGGTTACGGCTTTTCACTCACACAACTACACTCTACTATTTACTATCTCTTTCACTCTTATTTATGACATTTTTGTAGGCTGTTGATTTTTTAATATTATATTATAATTAATTATTGTGCTCTGTGAATCATATACAGGCATATAGGTATGTATATTTTTATTATGTATTTAATATGCTAATATTTCACAAAGTTCTGTGGTTCGCCCAACCATAAAGATTTCTCAAGTAAGTACCTTCTTATAAGTATTTGAAATATGATTAAACTAGTTTTTGTTTTTTAATAGTACATAGTTTATTAATGCAGTTGCACTCAATTTTTATAGTAACACTTTTTTTTAAGTTGGCATTATTTCACTCGTTGCATATTCTGTTCTGGAACACATTAATGCTCTAGTAGTACTATTATCTAATCTGTGGCTCTGGTATCAGCAAATAGGTATTATAGCTGTGAAATTTTTTACAGTCACATTTATACAAAACTAAAAATTTTATCAGTAGTCCACTTTTGTACCATAATAATAACAAAAAACTCCCAAAAACGTTTTAGGCATGAACAGTAATTTATTCAACATTCAACATTATTTGTGATTTTTTTTAATTCACAATTTGGCATCATCTCCCTGCCTGATGTATTGTAATAGGTATAACATGTCGTTTGTCACCTATCATTTGATGTGCAAATAAAAAAATAAAGCTTTGTATTAGATATTTTTATTATTTGTTTAAAGTTTAAAGCCTTATTTTTAACACGGTTTAAATATGCATTCCTACGTTTATTTAGCATACTATTTACCCCGTATTGTATTTTGTGGAGCAAACAAAAAAAAATTGATTGATTGATTGATTGATTGATAGATCAAAAAGTGTAGTGATACCTACTTCGATTAAATATTATTTTGATTGATAACAATATACTTAAATATTTCTTGTTTTTTTTTTTAAACAAAAACATTGTACAACGATGTGATCAGAATACAGATTACTCCTAGACCAGAGGCCAGGTAATGAGGAAGGCAGCAACATTATATGCGGTGACATCACCACTCATCATAACAGATAATGCCAAAGAGGCATGTTAATTATTATGACATTTGTATTGTAGCATGCAACAATAGGCTTTGAAGATTTTTTTTAAGTACCTATTTACACAACTGCTCTAAAAGGAGGTAATGTTTTTGGGTGTATGTATGACTGTTTGATTTGGTGAATCTGTAGCCTGAACGGCATGATGGATTTGGAAGTGCTAGGTGTTGTTAGCCAGTGATTTAAGTATCTTTAGATATATTTTAAGCAGATTATAGTTTAGTTTTTGATTAGTTTGAGTTTTTTTTTAATAATTGTAGTCCTATTATAAGGAAACAAGCATTAGAAGTTAAGATAACTCTGTAATTCATGAAACTGTAGTATTCAAATTTTTTCTTATTTTTATCTGTCAGTTCTTATAGAAAATTTAACTGAAAAAGAAGCTTTTATTATTTCACACCAAAACAAATCATATTCACCCCACTTTGTTTCTACAATATCAAAATAGGTTTATGCTAATGGTTAATTTTTAATAAAATCTGGTCTAGTATTTACCCAGGTGGTCATACACAAATAAATGTTTGCTATATAAAGCACTTGCTCTTATTTCTTCTAAATTATATTTTAACTGTGCTTTTATGTACATTTCAAATCTCTTAAGATGGCAATTAATTAAATCTAGAATCGTTAACAACCCATATTGTTCCCACTGCAGGAGTAGGTATGGGTTTTTTCCCATACTTTGGGAAGGTTAGACCACAGGCCAAGTTCGGATTGGTGGACATTGTAGGGCTAGTGGCCAATCTAGAATAGCAGATTATAACTATTAAAACTAATTTGAAATTAAGGAACTGCTTAAAATATTTGAACAGATGGTTTATGCTTAAAACCATATTAAATTATGATTTTTATTACGTCTAGACAAGCCAGTTAAACTAGATTCCAATTAATTTTATTAGACACATTGAATTATTCCAAACATTTAATAAAAGCAATTGGTCGTACACAGAAACTAGAGCAGCCAATATGAATGTAACGTTTTGACCATAGAAGCAAGGTCAGTATGATCATTATTATGCGGTTAAAAAAAAATCATAGCGACCAAAGACGGCTACATCAAAGGGATCTCGTTTTTACTAGAGGCGACGTAGATGTGACTAAAAATTAAGGTCAATGTTTGTGTCTTGATGTAGGTGACAATTATACCATAAAATAGTAAGGAAATAGTTTCTAGGGTGTGGCAAATAGTTAAAGATCACGTATAATTGCTTACTCTATTTGATAAAAACAAGTGAGGTCATCTTTTAGCGTGAGAAGCTGAGAAGAAATCTTGATGGGATAAGGCACCACAAAACACCAGGAAATAACAATGTTCAGTATTTTTTCTCAACAAAAACGTATAACACACAGCACGATAACTAATAAATCATTGTATTCACAGGCCAATTTTGTATTTATCGTGTTATTTTACAAGAAAACTAATAAAATTGAGAGCACAACCGTACTAAGAACGCAGACATAAACTGAATGACAACTGAATAACCGACCAGATTTACAAGCTCTGTTCTGATTGGCGTTTACTTTAACTACATGATCTATTCAATTTAGAAGTATTATATGGTAGATTCTTGCTAATGTCGAGTATGACGTAAGCCACGAGAATATTTTTCAACGAAAATAAAACTTGCAACACTGTTTTCAAACTTTCTCAAATAATATTGTGAAAAATATTAGGTCGAATAGAAAAACAGTGTATCCGTGATTTTCACATTTCGTTAATTTATTAACGCATTGCACATTTTATATTTTGTTTTCTTTTAATACTGAACATTTTATAGTATTCTGTTGTGTTGGCAGATCTTATAAAAGGTATTGTAAAATGAAATAATTGTAACTTTATGTAATAATAATAATAATTTGACATTGTACATTAGTTTTGTAAACAATTTATTCTTAATAAATATGTGTTATTAACTGACTTCAAAAAAGGAGGTTCTCAGTTTGACCTCTATGTATGTTTGTCCGCGATTATCTCGCGTTTGGCTGAACAGATTTTAATGCGGTTTTCAGAAAAGTATTTGTTATTTTTTTGTTTGGAGAAGGTTTTAGTATTTTAACCGACTTCAAAAAAGGAGGTTTTCAGTTTGACCCGTATGTTACGCGATTGAAGTCGGTTTTTTGACGCTTTCAGCGTTGTCGATTATTAACTTGATTAAACCATTAAAGCGAAGTAAGAGTGATCACTCATCAACAAGATTGATCGCTCAGAATTACGTAATTTTTTCTTTTAGCTTAAATTTACTTTGGGATAAAAATATTTTTATTCTATTTTGTTATATTAATTTTAAAATAATTAGTATAAATAATTCTTATTTAGGGTTTATTATTATTTAGGGTTAGACCCACGACCAAAATTTCACAGTGGCTTCTAACTGAACAACTTTTCCCAGGGAAAAGTTGGTCGGTCAATTCGCAAAAAAATTTTTAGATCTTTTATACTAATTTGATCACGTGATCGGCCTACTTTGTATGGAGATTCCCATTTTTTTTTCATGAATAGAAGCCACTGTGAAGTTTTGGTCCTGGGTCCAAAAATAATCCTTTATACGTGCCTTACCTAATTATTTAAATATGTAAGTACTTGGAATGGAAAGGATAGTGAAATAACTATTTACATTTATTTAATTTTTAAAAACTTTTTTTCATTGTCTTGTTGTACGATACGATTATTTAATTTCTTAAAAAGGTAACGCTGTTTCAGAAAATGATCCAAATAAGGAAACTTGTCTCGGTCCAAGTCACCTTCATGTGCTACTAGCCAGTGACCTATTGTATGGGCCATGTCAGGGTTAAATATTATTTTGATAAACGTACACAAGTTTTTTAAAGGTTTAGGTTTTATTTTTATTTAGTAATCAAAACACAGAGGTGTTTCGAAAGTGATATAACAGACAGGTGTTTGATAAATTGCGCATGTTTTCTAAGAATTCCAATACTGCATATTCATTACATACTTGGAATACAGCCAATAGATAGAACTTGTCTTGCCAATGTACGCAATGTTCATTGTGTTATGTCCATGTCTTAAGACTAACGAATAGACGTTTGATGAATTGAAGGAAATATAAACAAATGACCTTTGGTCTATTTCTAATACAAAACGCCAAATCTACCAAATACAAATTAATTGAAAGACTTTCTCTGTTTTATTAAAGGAGAAAAATGCTATTGCCAATTTATGTTTCACGTCATATGATATGACACCCTCCTTTTCCTCTTTAAAAGGCGATCTCAGCTCTCTGCGGGTAAAATTCGGTGTTGCTTAAGGCAAACCATATTGCCATATATTTTTATAGACATTTGAAATCGTCAGTTTGTTGGAGTATCCGGGGTGTAGTTCTATTAAGAATGAGTTTGATTCGAAACACGGAGATGGCCATTATGCAATTCAGAAAACGAACTCAATTGAACGTATTGCAGTTCAGTAGCAGCGTCCGGTAGATTAGGCATGTAACTAGAACGATTCAGTGTTTTCCTCAAGGTCATGATCCTGATTAAAATATTTTTCCTTATACATATACTGAAATATATTTCTATATAATATTTTGTAAACTAAGTTTCCAAAATGTAACCTTATACAGGATTATTTTTGGACACCCCACCAAAACTTCACAGTGGCTTCTATTCATGAAACTGAGCAACCTTCCCAAAGTAACCAATGGTCAATTCGTAAAAAAAAAATTTGGGCATCTCCATACAAAATAGGCCGATCACGTAATCAAGTTAGTATGAAAGGTCCAAAACTTTTTTGCGAATTGACCATTGGTTACTTGGGAAAAGTTGCTCAGTTTCATGAATAGAAGCCACTGTGAAGTTTTGGTAGGGTGTCTAAAACTACCCTGTATAAAATAAAGGGTACTCTACTGATCCCATTACATACATCCCATAATTCTATTTTGAACTAAAAAAAATATTAAAATGAATTTCAAAAGTACCGGATCAACTACATAAATAGGTAATTTTTCTATAAAATAATAATTCTTAGCCAGTCAACTTTTAAATGTACTTTTTCTGCGACAAATAAACAAAATTTGGTAAAAAAATTGTATTTATGCGCTACAGCAAGTGTATAAGTGCCTACTTACTAAGCGATATTTTGTAATATATTTACTGATACACAATTACAAAATCATAGTAGGTATTTATATATTTCAGACAAATAAAAATTAATTTAAAAAAGCTTTAATTGATAATAAAGTATATTCCTAGTACAATGTTATGATAGTTATATTATAACATAATATTATTCGCGAAAACCACATTGTCAAATGAAATTCCTATATTTTATTAACGTAAAAGAATTAGAAGGAAAAGTTGGGTTTTCGAAATGAGTCAATGTACATTGTACGTGGACGTGGGAGTCTAATTTTGTCGGCGTGGCGGCGCCAAACCAACATAATGATGGTATAATAAGTATTATATTTTAGGATACACAGGTCGGTGTTCGGTCTTAAGTGCTACGTCATTTTACACTCAGTATGGAAGAATTATTTACGTCATATCAAAGTGATTCACGGAGGAGACGGAAAAAATCATTGATCGAACCCGGAATAATAAAGTTTGTGCTATTATCAGAACTGCACCAGTTAAAATGTTGACTAAAATATTAAATGTGAATTGTCTTTGTTTCGATTTTTATTACTTCATGAAGTTTAAGGAACGCACGTCGTGTTAAGTCTGGTATCACTGTCTTTGTCAAAAATAATATTTCTTTTTCACTTACCACAGCGTTAACATTGAAAGACTGGCATGCCTCCTCCACCACCTCTTCAACAGCTCCACTTTCGTATTCCTCAACTGGTACAGCCGGCAATGTAGGGTACAGTTTCATCTCATTAGTCCTGAATTCGGTATCATCAACACTTGGCAGCTTAGGATACAGACTTCCGCCTTTTCCAACCAAAGGTTCGGTATCGGAACCTTCGGCATTTCGTCCACTCTCTCTGTTCAGGAAACCGCGGACAGCCGCCGCTGCTTTCGACGTCCGGTGCCAGCCCCAACCATTAGCGTGGAAATTCTTCGGATAATACATCAGTGACATGTTGGCACGTCAATACTCAATACACCAGATGTTTTATTTAAACACAGAAGTTAACGTAACTCTCAAAATAAACCGCGACTTCGCTTTCGTACGAGCGGGAAGCGAATGGAGTCTGGCTTGAGAGTCTGTTTATTTACCTTGCTGTCTGGAACAAAGAAATGGGATTCATAGAGTTGGTTTTCGAGATTTAATAAATTATAATAACATACTCAAACCAGCACATCATTATTAAATGTTACCATATAAGATCAGTATAAAATATTGATTGAGATTTTCAATTAATTTCAGTGAATTTTATCTACTAATGAAATCATGATCGTGGAAAGATTTTTGGAACGCGAACGGTTGTAACAAGGAAAAGGATGATTCTCTTCCTATATATTTTCTCAATTTTTTATCGTCTTAATTTATGAAGATACAAAATGTATATTCTTAGGCAATGTAGTGAATTAACTGCAAAAGAACGCTACTTGGCTATCAAAAAGATAAAATGCCGTAATCTAATTTACACTAGCATAATTGATATCTTTATTGCAAAATATAAAAGAAAGTAAAAATTTGAACTCGTACGATTCTACACCTTCTAGAGCAAAAATTACTGAAGTATTGAGTCAACAAAAACATGAGGTCTTATACTAGATAACAAAGTGATCTAGATATCTAGAATATTACTTATTTGTAGTAAAATCAGTTAAAGTGAAAACTGTATTAAGCGTAGCGTTTTATGTAACTTTAAAAGGATATATTCGGTGGTAAAGTATTTGTTCTATGTATGTGAAATTGTGTGTTGCTTTTGACACACAAACGAACCCATGATTTTCTAGGAAACTATTGAACGGTTTTTTTTAAATAGAAAATAATTATGTAGCTGAAGGAAGACTCCTAACTACTAATTGATGTGTTGTTTTGAATTTGAGAATATAAAAGTTTAGATAGTGGTTTTCAGTATTTTTAGAATACCTTATAAATAAGGAATGCCGTACTTGTTTCTGCCTTTAGTATTGCTGAAATATTATACTGTACTTGGTTCATGTTTATAAATATTGCTAAAACAAGAATGTGTAAAATAAAAACAATTTGAATCAGCTTTGAGAGAGTTATGCTGTAATCAATTTCGATTTCAGAGCCAATTTTACTTTATTAGAACTCCTTACAAACCGTGCAAATATTTGCTGCTGCGCGCTAGTTCCTTATAATGTAACTGGACACCTTTAATTTATTACTTAATTTTAATTATTTTAATATAGTGGCGAATGCAGTGGCCCACAATCCACTGTAAATACGGCGTACGCCTATTGTTCTTACTGCAATATTAACCTCACCGAGTTTAGCGGAAATTAAAAAATCTGTCAAACCCTTTTCGGTTATTTCAAATAAGACAAATTTCTTTTCATTGAACAAATGCTGCAGACTTGCTGAGTTATTTTTCAGGAGGGGCAGATTAAATGACTATGTAACGCATAAAGTAAATAAAGCCACTCCCTGACCCGACCTTCAGTAATGGATGTATGTCCCCGATGATGTCAGTTATCACTATCAGGGTACGAAAACGGCGAGTTTACCTGTGTTGATTTGGGATTTTCGTATATTTAATTTAAATGAAAACAAAAGGTATGGACTGATGGCAGGACACTTATTTATTACTAAACCACAATAAAATTACATTGAACTAAAATTAAATAATATTCAAGTACCTATAAAACCTGTAAGATACTATATGGCTCCTTTGAACCATACTCACGAGGAAGAGGGAAGGGGGAGTTGAAGAATGCTAATCTTACAAAAAACTGAAAGTTACTTCAGCTGATTTCTATCCTTAATAAACTCGTATAGAGAATCACTAGCTATCTCACCCTGTACCATAATTCAGACTGGGCGTTTACCTAGATGGCTTTAATTAATTACCGAAATTGTACCCTTGTGTACTTACTGACTAGCTGTCCTGAAATTAGGGCAGGGTGTGCCCTTTGTTTTATAGTTCCACTAAACAGGCAAGGCTAAACTCGATTGTAAAAGTAATTGAAAGAAAAAGAGCCATGAGAGCCATGGACTAATTTGTATATTAGCGTAATTAGCATCGGAGTACCTATAAAGAGCAATACTAATATACCATGCGAATATGGAAACATTCTATATGAATTTGCAAAACCATCCAGTGAATCTTATATTTAATATTCTTGTAAAGTTCGTATGTACGTACTTCCTTACTATAAAAACCAGATACCTACATTAAATTAAACAGTTTGTTTGCCTAGTTATTATCTAACACCTATGTAGATGACTGTTACAGGGTAGTTCAAATAGACGGATTAATGAAATGACTAACTTATTAGTTATTTATCACACTGTGGTGAATCATGATCGGGGGAAAAATCAAGCATTTAATCAGGAAGTGGAGATTGCGAATCAATACCTAATAGAAATAAAACAAACCAAAAATAAAAGATGAGTTTAGCATTCACATACTTTATAATATATTGTTAAATGAAAGTGACACACTTAAATATTCAAAAACCGCGCGGATCAAGATTGTTTTCGTCACATATAAACTTGTTTATTTCGTGCAAGGTCACTTACTTGAAACACAAGTTTTTAACCAAATATGCTCCGTAGACTCATCGCATTGTCGGAAATTGAGAAACGAAGGACCGTTCCTTTATTAATGCTACTTTAAATCTTATAATTTTTAAGAGTAGACATAGAAATCAAAAATTACTTACCACAAACTTATCTTTCCTTCTTCGTCCTCGAGAGGGAGGAATAAACTGAATGAAATGAAAAGTCTTAGTAAATCCCTTCCATTCATTCGTTATTCATCATATCAATGTCATATCATCATTCATCTCGAATTTGTATTCGTTCAGAAATTTTTAAATTTTAGAGAAAGGTCATCAAAAATTAGAAAATAAAATGCGAACTCAATACATAAATATGTACCTACCATTAGGTAAAATGAAATTATTTTTTTATGACGTAAACAATTTTCTTTTATGTGTTATTTGATTAGAGTAGTCTTTAGTCTTTGCCCACCTTTGCCCCTGAAATAGTAGAAATTAAAATAACTACACTGGCAACTTGTTCATAAACTATCAATGTCAACGTCATATTCGCGTGCTTCCTAGTACGGCACGTGTTTTTATTTTTTTATTGAAATTGTTATAAAAAATCTGGGAAAATGAAGGTTTTATCTGAAGAAAGAACACGTATACTATTCGAGAAACTAACCAAATAGTAAGTATTTCTATGGGACGCTAAAGTCCACGTGAAATCCCTTGTTTTTCTTTTGTAAATTAACTTTTAAAGTTTACTTGGTGTTTACTGTGTATTTACGCGATTCACAGCATTGGTGTCAACGTGAAGCTGCTTATAGATCGACCAGACGGGTTATACTGCTTCCGAGAGAAAAAAGATCGCGTATATTACATATCTGAACGCCTCTTACAACTGGCTCAAACATTGAAACCTGACCACTTAGTATCAGCTGGAACTTGCTTCGGGAAATTCACAAAGACAAACAAATTTAGGCTTCACATTACTGCGTTAACGTATATAGCTCCATACGCACCGTTTAAGATTTGGGTGAAACCGTCTGCAGAACAACAGTTTTTATATGGACATCACGTGATCAAAAGTGGTGAGTTATACTTGCTTATAAAATAAGATATTTTATTTAACCTTCAAGAAATGAGCGTACTCCCATATCAAAGGCCAGCAACGCACTTGTGACTCCTCTGGTGTTGCATGTCTATGGGCGGCGGTAATCGCTTACCATCAGGTGATCCGTCTGCTCGTTTGCCGCCTTTGCCATAAAAAAAATGTACAAACTATAAAATACTTGTTTTAAATTCTTGGTATTGACATAATCTACATTTTTAGGGATCTTTTCATAGTTTCCTAATTGAGTAAGCACCTCGGTAAACTAAGGCACAGGAATTAATCATTTTTTTTAGTTAACCCAAGACTATGTTATGAAATAGGAAAATAAAAGACTGTTTATTACAACTCCTTTATGTCTCGAGTATCCAAAACATGGCCTGTGGTGTGGCCTTAGAATAGCACCACCCCATCTCTTCCCGTGGGTGTCGTAAAAGGCGACTAAGGGATCCACATAAACCGGAGGATGGGCAGCAGCGTCTTTCCCGCGTACCATCTTGGCTCACGCCACACTGCGATCGCCAACCCGCATGCCAAGCGTGGCGATTATGGCAACTACCCCCCAAATATGATTAGGAACCCGAAACAACGGCCCCTAGTCCCCGGCAGCCCCGCTATTCCTGACTCCGGTAGCGGCCACGGTAACGGCGGGGCATGGGGTGCGAAGAATCTCCGGCAGAGGCCAGGCTACCAAAAACAAAAACCTTTGGCCCTGGCAACCTATAACACGCGCACACTGCGAACGGACGAAAGACTCGCTGAACTGGAGGAGGAATTGAGCAGGTTACGATGGGATATTGTGGGATTATGTGAAGTCCGAAGAGAGGGTGAGGACACCATGATCCTTAAGTCCGGAAACCTGCTCTATTTCCGGGAGGGCGACCAACTGTCCCAGGGTGGTGTCGGGTTTATTGTCCACAAGTCCCTAGTCAAAAACGTGATCCAGGTCGAGAGTGTTTCGACGAGGGTAGCGTACCTTATACTCAGAATCACCAAACGGTATTCGCTGAAGGTCATACAGGTATATGCGCCGACCGCGAAACACCCCGACGAAGAGGTGGAGGCTATGTATGAGGATATCTCCAGAGCCATACATAGCTCCAGGACCCATTTCACCGTTGTGATGGGGGACTTCAACGCGAAACTAGGCAAACGAAGGGACAACGAGCTGAGAGTGGGGAAATTTGGATACGGAGAGAGGAATGCGCGGGGTCAGCTGCTGGCTGGCTTTATGGAGAAGGAGGGCCTCTTCATGATGAACTCCTTCTTCAAAAAGCCAAAACAGCGCAAGTGGACATGGCTGCATCCCAGTGGCGTAGTAAAAAATGAGATTGACTTCATCTTGTCGACAAAAAGGCAAATATTCAATGATGTCTCTGTGATCAACTCGCTGAAGACAGGAAGCGATCACCGAATGGTAAGAGGCACATTGAATCTAAAAACAAAACTAGAAAGATGTCGACTGATGAAGTCCACGCTCCGGCCGGCGCCTATCCAACTCCAAAACCCCGAAAGCTTTCAACTCGAGTTGCACAACCGCTTCGAATGCCTAGGAGAGTGCGAAAATGTGGACAATTATAACGACAGGTTCATGGAAATTGTCCAAACGGCTGGGAATAAGGCCTTCAAAACCGGCCGTTTAAAAAGAACATCTCGTATCTCGGACCTCACCAGCAAGCTCATGGAGGAAAGACGAAGCCTGATTCTGAAATCCTCTGAAGATGCTTGTCAGTATCGGCGACTAAACAGACAGATCTCCAAGTCCTTGACCCGTGATATACGCCAATTTAATACCAATCGTATTAAAGAGGCTATCGAGCGCAATAAAGGGTCAAAAGTATTCGCAAGGGATCTGTCTGCTGGTCAAAGCCAACTGACAAAGCTGAAGACCGAGGATGGCAGAGTCGTGTCGTCCAAGCCCGAGCTGTTGGAAGAGGTTGAGAAATTCTACGGACAATTATACATGACTACACGCTTACCTGTCAGCAATCTGGCTGAAGACCCGAGAGCCAGATTGTCCCGACACTATACCGAAGATATCCCAGACGTCAGCCTGTGCGAGATTAGAATGGCTCTCAAACAGCTTAAGAACAACAAGGCACCGGGTGATGATGGAATTACGGCTGAGCTTCTGAAAGCAGGTGGTGAACCGGTACTTATAGCTCTTCAGAAGCTATTTAATTCCGTCATGCTCGAGGGACGAACGCCTACAGCATGGCACAGGAGTGTGGTGGTGCTCTTCTTCAAGAAGGGTGATAAGTCTCTGCTGAAGAATTACAGACCCATCTCACTCCTGAGCCATGTCTACAAGCTGTTTTCGAGAGTCATTACGAATCGTCTCGCACGCAGGTTTGATGACTTCCAGCCTCCCGAACAAGCCGGTTTCCGAAAAGGCTTCAGTACCATAGACCACATACATACGCTGCGGCAGATTATACAGAAGACCGAAGAGTATAATCGGCCACTATGCTTGGCGTTTGTGGACTATGAGAAAGCCTTTGATTCGATCGAGACCTGGGCTGTGTTGCAGTCTCTACAACGGTGCCAAATTGATTATCGATACATCGAAGTGTTGAAGTGTTTGTATGAAAACGCCACCATGTCGGTCCACCTCCAGGATCAGAATTCGAAACCTATCCGGCTGCAGCGTGGGGTGAGACAGGGAGACGTTATATCTCCGAAACTGTTCACCGCTGCACTGGAAGACGTTTTCAAGCTTCTGGACTGGAGAGGACTCGGCATTAACATCAATGGCGAGTACATCACTCACCTTCGATTTGCTGACGATATCGTGATCATGGCTGAGACCTTGGAAGACCTAGGCGCAATGCTCGAAGGACTTAGTAGAGTCTCCCAACAAGTGGGTCTTAAAATGAACATGGATAAGACGAAAATCATGTCAAACGTCCGTGTTACACCCACTCCTCTGAAGGTTGGAAACTCTACACTCGAAGTTGTTGACGAATATGTATACCTGGGACAAACAGCCCAGTTAGGTAGGTCCAACTTCGAGAAAGAGATCAATCGTCGAATCCAACTCGGCTGGGCAGCGTTCGGGAAGCTTCGCAATATCTTTACGTCCAAAATACCGCAGTCCCTCAAGACTAAAGTCTTTGACCAGTGTGTGTTGCCAGTGATGACATGGATCCGAGACATGGTCGCTTACTATGGGCCTTATAAGAAGGCTCAAAGTCACCTAAAGGGCGATGGAGCGTGCTATGCTTGGTGTTTCCCTACGTGATCGAATCAGAAATGAGGAGATACGTAGGAGAACTAAAGTTACCGACATAGCTCTCAGAATCGCTAGACTTAAGTGGCAGTGGGCAGGGCACATAGCTCGTAGAACAGATGGCCGTTGGGGCAGTAAAGTTCTCGAATGGCGACCGCGCACCGGAAGGCGCAGTGTGTGCAGGCCCCCGACTCGGTGGACCGACGACCTGGTAAAGGTTGCGGGAAGCCGCTGGATGCGAGCCGCACAGGACCGGTCGGTGTGGAAATCCTTGGGGGAGGCCTTTGTCCAGCAGTGGACGTCTTTCGGCTGATAGATAGATAGATAGATAGATCCAAAACATGCAATAGGTTTTCTATTTCTCATGATCTTGACCTCTTCTGCTCCAGCGTCTCAACAGTATGCAAGGTTCTGGGTTCAGATTTCTTTGCAAATCCTTGACTTTTTCTTTTTCTTATTTTATATTTTATGTTTGTTTAAAATTAGCTACAGTTTTAGTTTCTACAGAAATGTGTAAACATTTCTACTACTGTAAACATTTAGCTGTTAGTCTTCCTAAAATAAATAAAATAAAAATAAAATAAAATACAATAAAAAATATTATTTATTTCATTCCAGGTCTGGGCCGTATAACAGACAACACTCCGAAACACCAAGGAGTAGTTATTCTCACTATGGCCGACCTCCCCATAGGATTTGGAGTGACGTCCAGATCAACCATGGAATGTAGGCATGCCGACCCACTAGCGACTATTGCATTCCACCAAGCAGACATCGGAGAGTACATACGGTCTGAAGATACTCTCACATAGATAGATGATGTAGAAATAAATGTATTTTTTAAGATTATTGTGTTTACTTGATTAGTTTTTATCTTTTCATCATATAAAGCATTGTTGTCAATATAAAGGTGCCTCTCATGTGATTAATTGCTGTGTTTATGTGTCAACCACGGAAGAAAGAGGTAGGTGTCAACGCATCCTTGGGCACAGTGTGTGGACATCTATTCTGTAATGCAGGCTAGCTGCTCCTCTGACATGGTGAATCATCTCAGCTTGAATGACTCATCAGATCCTACGGCCTGACAGATCTCCATTCTGCCTAATATCTGAGACATACATCAGGCATAGGTGGGTCACTGTGCTTCTGTGCTGTGCTACTGCAAGCTTCTCTGCATACTGAATCATCAGTCTACATTGGCTGGTAATTTTACATGAATTCTGCAAGAAGTAAAAAAAGAACATTTGGATTCTTCAGTTTTTATACAAATCAATTGGCAATAGGTTTTTCAAATAAAAAATGTTGGGTTTGCAGTGCTGCTATCTATTGTAGACCTTGCGATACAATTTCATAATACGGAGCTGTGGGTGCAAGGTAGGTGGCATGGGTAGTAGTTCTCGCTTCTTAACCCAAAGCAGAGATAATGTTTCTGAAAACCGCTAGATGTCGCTACTTTACTCGTTTCAGTTCACTGGTTTCGTAGTTTTCAGCACAAATAGACACAGAAGGTCCGCTCAATACAAACCATTAAAATCGTAAGCATATACATGCTTATAGAAATATACGGTCGTTCGAGGCAAGGTCACGATCGCACAGTACGTGATCTTGCCTACAACGACCGTATACGTCTATAAGCATGTATATGCTTAGGATTTTTGTGAGCGTATTGAGCGGACCTTCTGTATCTATGTGTTTTGTGTTTTCAGCAAAGGTTCTGTTTTTGGGCAACGGCAAAAGCCCTTAGCAAGATTTACGACAGGGCACTGACTTTTGAAATCCCTTTATTGTAGATAAGTTACTTATAGTTTTCTATACGGCGTGTTCAAATGCTACAACTTTATTGAACTCGCAAAAAAGGTGCGGACTTCTGATTGTGAACTTTTTTATGTTAAGTAGGTACAACGTATTTTTTGGACTACAGTTATTTTTTTTTGACATTAGTTAGAACAAAAGTTGTCACGTTCGATTACATTTGTAGGATATGTTCACGTCTTTCATAAAAAAAAAAAAACAGCTGGTATACTACTCAGTTTTATTGGGAATTGCCAAAAGAGCTTCCAGTTTTACATGGAAGTATTAATTAAATGTATTTAATAACAAATTGTATATCTATAGCACAGGAAAAAAATCTATAATAATAATAATAATAAAATTTATTTATTCGACCAACAGAGGGATCAATTCGTTTCGTGTTAGTAACTTATTCTAGGACTTACGACTACTGTTAGCATATGACTGTTAGTAATGTACAGAGTAAATTTACATTAAGTTGAATTTATTATTTATCGTGAGACTGTTACTGGCAACGTGAACCAAGCAACAGTGGTTCACAATTGCGCAATCCAGTCTCCCGGCGATCATAGTCAAGATGCTGTTGGCGCTACCCCGCACCCGGGATGCGCATCGCTTGCGCATGGTTGTGTAGAAACAATCCACGCGCTCCTCCGCGAACATCCCTGATGCGCTGCAGTATCGGGGCAGCCCCAACAGCACCCTGAAGTAATTTATTCAGTCCCAAAACTCCCAAACAAACAAATAAGTCTCTCTCTTTCTCCTTTCTCTCTTCTGCTAACAAGTTAATTATATTTATACAATGAACAAAATCAAAATCGAAATGTTTCTATTTAAGTAGATGTTTTGCACATACTTTTAAATCGTCGTTTTTTTTCTACCTAGTACAAAGTTCCTAAGAAGTAAGAACTAAATGTGACATGTTAGTATACATATCGACGCTTGAAAGGAAAAGTTGACTAAGCGACATTTGTCCCTCGCACGACTAACTCTCTATCTCAGATTTTTGATGATTTGAGTTCGGACTTTTTCTAATTGAATTACGGTTGTTTTTAAGAACTTGAGAAAAATGAGATAGGAGTGTTAGGCGTGTGAGGGATGAATGACGCTTAGTCAACTTTTCCTTTCAAGCGTCGATATAATGCAATAATACGAATCATTTATTAAAGTTAAGGGCGCTAAAGTTTTGATTACTAATCCTTCATCTATCTATCAGCCCATTTAAACTCATTCAAGAGGATCCATTCTAAATTGTCCAACGTTTTGTGCGTAGTAATAGCTATTTGGTTTTGCACTTCAATGTACAGTGGTACAGTGGGGTACAAAAGTGCACCTCTTGTTGAACCATAATATTGATTGTATCCTGGGTTTTGATGACAACATACATTGTCACGTCAGTATGTTTTTTTAATACTATAAATGAAGCGTCATTTTAGTAAAAAAAGATACTATGAGAAATATCACAAAGTGATCATAAATATAAAATATGTTTCTGACCGGATGAAATGATCATAAAACGGTGTCTAGGTGCGGCTTGACACGATCATAATCTGGATGGGTTGGACAATTAGTGGCATAATTTATAACGACCGTTTCCGTGCTTCGCAAGCCTCGTTAAGCCGTTGGTTCTTGCTGTTATCACTAGATTTTTCGTACCTATTATAAATTATAACTAACACTTTTTAAGATTTTTTTTACTTAGATGTGATCCACAATTGGTCTTTATATTTATGAATTTTAAAATTATTACACTCGATAAGCTGATCCAACTTTTTATGAAGAGTCCAGAAATGTATTTTGCGAATTGATTATACAGGGTGTTGAAAAAGCGCGTTTGAAAACTTTAAGGTCAAGTATAGAATACAGGAAAAATATTGAAAATATCCGATCTACAATTTTTTTTCTGTTTCCCATACAAATTCTTGATTCACTGGGAAACTGAAATAATAAATTTAAGATCGGAGTTTTTCAATATTTTTCCTGTATTCTATACTTGATTCAGAAGACCCCTTACAAACGAAAGACTTACAACAGAAGACCCCTTACAAAAGGAAAGTAATTATAAGTACCTGTTGGCTTACCAATTGTGGATATAAAGTATCAGATTCACATGTAGACACCCCAGTTTGCGCCCTTGCAGATATTTTAAGAGCATCCTATATCTTATATCCTAAGTCTTATTACGCATATCTCCGAGCGTAGGGTCTACTATGTCCTATATACAACAGTTACTGTATTAGTAGGAAAATCAGCCCATTGGACAAGTTAAATGGCCCGAAAATTACATACCTACTACCCGAGGAGTTGGAATAATGTACCGCCTCCGTAGCCTAGTGGCTAGTCTGCTCGCTTCGCATGAGGACGTCGCGGGTTCGATTCCCGGTTGTTGTTGTGGAACACTGTTGTTTTAATCGAAAACACTTTTTCAAGAGTGATAATTTTTATACAAATAGGTTACTCTGATTGGTCAATTCTATAAAAAGACCACAAATATTTTGAGTTTTTTTTTAAATATAATGTTTATCAATAATCACCGACTTCAATCGTAACAACTCCAATTTTGCTATGTTTTTAGTTTTTGTTGATTTTCTCAAAAATCGCTTAATCGATTTCGATAAAATTTATATGGGACTACCTGGGAACTGTACCCTTTTAAACAAAAAAAGAATTTTCCAAGTCGGTACAGGCGTCTTCGAGTGATCAGTGAACATACATTTAAAAAAAAAAAGATTCCGACGAATTGAGAACCTCCTCCTTTTTTTTACAGTCTGTTAAAAATAGCTGACTCCCATCCTGCCCTCATAAGAAATAAGGCCGCAAATTATATGGAGTTTCCGTATAGGCACTTTGCGGCGTTCTTTCTTATGACGTCAAAACATTAATGAACATAATAATGAATTCCCACGCGGATTCTGTTTCTAAATGTACTGTGATGTGAATAAACATTAAATCAAAATGAAGGTAAACCTCTTTCTCTGGCAAATAGGTTAAAGTCTTTTGGGGCGAGAGCTCTTCGAGGGTTCTAGTGTGTTTTCTGGTATTTGCTGAGGTACGGCAAGGGTGTGAGGTGTGGGCAGGTAGTCTTATGGTACCTACCTGGTAGGGTTGGTAGAAGGGCTTCTTTGAGGCCGAAAGAGTTAAAAAATATAGGCTGTATAACCTCTGCGGGAAACTTAATATGGAGGCTCATTCTGTTCATACTGAATTCTCTAAATCCACAAATTTAAACGAAATATAATTAATACATATTGGTATCCAAAGAGACGAATCATAACTAAATGTGAAAATAATATTGCTATGTTTGCTTGCATTTTCAGTTTGCAAATAATAATAAGTCAGTATTTCTCTGTGACACGAAATCGATGGGTCCTACGTATAACTCCGTATCTGCCAGATACGTAGTTATACGACTTTTGTATTTTCGTAATCTACACATCCTAATCTATCACCTCAACAGAAAAGTAAAATCAAAATACAAATATTTCATATATTTCTGTAAACGTATAACTCAGTATATGCATTTCAAGTCCGAAGTAATAATACCAGAGAAAATGTCTCTGATAATCTGGCACATACGCGGCAGCAGAATCCGCCCCTCCGACCGTATCTGGCCGTTGCTCATTTCTACGACGGCGGCTCAACATGTGAATGTGTATCAAATATCAAAACATTCGACAATGGCTAGTGAAAGACGACAGTTTACATCATGCTTACAGTGTAATGCCCAAAAAGTTAAGAAAAAATAGCGTAGAAAGAGGAAAATACGGCTAAATGTTCAGTAATACACGCAATTGATTAGTTACTTACTAATTTCTTCCGAATTTCTTTTAATGTAATTAAATTATGTGAATTAAATTTAAAACTCATATAGGTATTATCTTTTATAATTGGTCATAAGTTAGGGGAAACTAGGGACAGTTGACCCCCCCCTTTTCATTTTGCTATCTAGATTTGTAGTTATAAGGCAGAATGCCGATATGGTGGAGTAAAATATACTTTTTATCATTTGCGAGTTCCTCACTGAAACTAATCCGTTTTTATAAATAATTATTGTTATTTTTGCAAAATATGTTTTGTACCAAGTGTCCCCTTTGTATGGGAGACTTGATCATGGCAGCATGGGAGACTTGATCAGGGGAGATCAAATGTACCCTAGTGGTGGGTAGTTCTTGCTAAAAGGGGCTCTCTCTACGTCGTCTGTATTGTCGTTGTCCTCGTCAACAGACACCCCAGCGCCGTTGAGGCATTTTCCTTTGCAGTGGAGGCACGCCGTAGAACAGTTCAGCATTATTTTCCGACATACACATTTATCACTACCACAATCCGCAGTGCAATAGCAAAATATCGTGTTTAGTTCCCGTCCTCATCAGCTCATTTCCGTCTTAATCCATTTATACAGTTGGTGGTAGGTGCGTCAGGAATGCTTTTTGTCGGTCGGTAGGAATAATAGGTTGAGCTAATGATAGTCTTAATATTGGCCACTGACCCCAAGATCAACTCAATACTGACTCATAGTTCTGTGGACCTCGCTACTCTTTTGATAGCTTCCACTCCTCCCGCCCAAGACAGTCTGCTCCTGAAATCTGGCCAAAGGAAAACCAAAACAATTTCACAGTACACCCAAGAGCTGTAGCAGCATGGATTTCAACACATTTTTTTAATTTTATTAAATGACTAAAATACAAAACAATTTACATGTGTTAAACTAGTCACCTGACGTATTTTGTTCTTACATTCAGCTTTTTACCAGCTAAGACACAACATCTGCAACTTTCAGAAGGAGCAAGGTGGGTTTCGCAAAATTGTACTTGAAATCCGAAATCATCAAGGAAACGGCAGTGATCTTTTAAAATTCCTCCTCCTGCTTGTGAGGCCTGGGAAGAGGTACTTCCTCATATGGTATGGGGCACCAAAAACACTGTCCTTATTTTTGCAGTGGCTATATCCTTCATGGATACCCAGCCACAGCGGGGGCATCAACTAGGTTATGTTTGACTCGTACTGACTAAAACCCTACGGTTTTTCTTCACGCTACCATGTGCTAATGCTACGGGTTTGCAGGCCCGAGGCGGCCATTCTCAGTAGTGTGGAACTTGATACACCATCTTAGGAAGGCATGTGGGATCATTATGTGCGCCTTCACATCGGACCCATTTTACGGCGATAAGGCTCCTGCGTTACTGCCCGAGCCCAATCAAGTTGAGGGATGCAGGGAACGAAATTTCCTTCGCCGACCCCGGCCCTCCAGCGGTGAATCGCATGACAGTAAGAATTGTTATCTCTCGCTCGCTCCTCTACCCTATTCTGCGAGATGAATTCCTCACAGAAGATGAGACTCGCTCTCCGTGACCTTATCGACCATGCATCGAACGATGGTCAACAAGTAGGTTCTCACTAACCAGCCACACTGACTTTCCTCAACCAGTATCATGTCACCCAGAGGGATCATGAGTCCTCAGTTTCCCTATCGTTCCAAAGTTAAACTGCGTATCTTGCCAGATACGTAATTATTCATCGGAATGTCTGCAGTTTTTTGTTTTGTAAATTCTTTATATTCCAAAGAATAAATCCGTATAGGTAACTTACACGAAATATGTTTCTGAAATTGGGAGGAAAAGGTCGGTAACTGCCAGTTACTGACTTATTCCGCGAAATGTCTTTTCCATATTTTGCGGAATAAAGCCGTAACTGCCACATCCGTGAATAATCGTTGTTATTTTTAATACCGTATCTACAATATTTACTAAATCTTCAGGTTTATATTAATATTGAATACAACCATTAAAAATAGAACACAATGTTTATCTATGTGCGAATTTTCAATAGCGTAGGTTTATTCATGTCAGAGATATGCTTTGACAAACTTATGATAACTTTGTAATCGCTCTACTGTAAAATTTGCATTTTGCAGATACGGAGTTATACGTAGGGCCCATAGAAATGATATTATTAATTAATTCGTTCACAAATTCAGGTATACAAATACAATACAATTTTTATTATTGATAACGTCATTTGGTTAATTATAAAACACTAATTATTTATATTTGTATGTATGTCCGTGATTCTCCCAAAACTGTTGTCGGGATTCAAGTGAAAAATAATGCGGTAATCGCTTACTACCAGGTGATCCGTCTGCTCGTTTGCTGCCTATCATATAAAAAAAATAAACTTAAAAAAAAACTAGTACCTGGAGATGGCGGATTTTTTTAAACTAAGTTTTAGTAGCAACGCTGTATTAAAGAGTTGGCCATTTGCAGATTTCGATTTCACATTGATAATTGATTCGTTAACAACCCATATCGTCCCCACTGCAGGGGCACGGGTCTCTTCCCATACCTCGGAAAGGTTAGGCCATACCATACACTTACTGATATTATGATAATTGATTTAAAAACCTCATTATCTTTGTGTCAGAACCAGAAATCTCGAAAACCTTCGTCCTCATAACAAGATATGTTCCCTGCACTAAATTGTAAATATCTAACGCGGGGTTGCTCCGGTACCTACGCGAAGGGACAAGTTAAATGAATTACTAGCGTTAGACCCTCTAAATTGTATTAAGAGTATCTTGTGGCCACATGCGGAGTAGTGGGGTTTGGGTCAGCGCAGCGGCCTGCGCGGTCGGCGTGATTAATACCTAGGGGTGCCTAGGGGAACTTAGTGTTTAGGTTAGGATAGGAATAATACCTAAATGATGATTGTAGTATCTGTCTTATGTGCTCCTATTCTGCCCAACTATTTGGGACCTACATAATCAAAATGTTTTTTATTTAAGTTAGATGTTTTGCACATACTTTTAAATACATATGTATCTATGTATCTGCCACTAGTTATGACATCTCTATCTGGTTTTGACGCGGCTATCTCACTAATATTATAAATTGCGAAAGTATGGATGTTTGTTTATTTGTTTGTCCCGTTTTAATTACTGGATGGATTTGCATGAAATTTGGTAGGTAGGTAGATAGGATACTAGATTAACATATAGGGTAGGTACTTATTATCCCGGTAAATTCAACAAATCCCGTTAGGAATGGCTAAAAGCTGTTTTTTTTACTTCATGGCTGGCGATGTTACGTCATATCATATCTTACTGTCATGGCGCTGCCTTAACTTTCTTCACTCTGGACCCTGAATTCTGAAGTTCAACAAACAAACAAACTAATAAAAACCGCATCGAAATCCGTTTAGTGGTTCTCTTAAAAATTGCGGACAACACAAATATGTACAAGACTAACTGATTAACCGTACTTTCGAAGGCGGTTAAAAATAAAGTTCCTACTGCTTTTAGAGAGTTCGATTCCTACCCAAGGCAAATATTAATGTGATATGCAGATTTTTTGCTCTAAGTATAATATATGAGTTATAATGTTATGAGTTATAATCTGACTTTTATTACATCTTAACGAATAGATGTAGTCAACAACGCATACCGTTGCCACTACAGGGGCACGGGACATTTACATCCACAAATGGGGATTTATCAATGTCACATGTGAACATATCCAGGCTTTACGGGCCATACCAAACGTGACAATTTTTGTTCTATAAATAATAATAATAGTATCTGGGACAAATCACACACGGTCGTCTGGCCCAGAACTAGGATTCCCTGTACTATGGTAACCAGAGACTGATATACATACACATATACTTTTAAATACATACATATATACAATAGATATAATACACCCAGACTCAGAGCTAACAATTCTGCTCATCACAGAAAAGTTTGCCCTGTGTGGGGATCGAACCCACGACTCTCGGATCAGAGGTCAGGATCGCTAACCACTTAGCCACCGAATCAGTCAGTTAGATAAAACCTCAGTTACGCAGACGACCGACATGGTGCTGCTAAGCCCCTTTATCGCAGCTTTGAGGCAGCTATTATCCTAATGTGAGTTATATAGGGTCTTTCTAAAATACCTGAAAAAAAACAGTGGCTTCTACTCATGAAACTGAACAACTTTCCCCAAGGAACCTATACTCAATAAGCAAAAAAAATTTTTGGAGTCCTCATACTAATTGATCAACCGAACCACCAATTTTGTATGGGAAGTTTAAAAATTTTTTGCTAATTGGGTATAGGTTCTATGAGGAAAGTTGTTCAGTTTCATGAGAAGCTACTGTTAACTTTTTTTAGGTATTTTAGAAGGACCCTATACGCTGAAAAGCAAATTTTCATCTGTAATGTCAAGAAGTCGGTTTGTAGGTGTTTTGAAAGAGTAAAGCAGACCACTATCGAGGGCCGTCGTCCTCGTCTTCCTGGCTAGAAAACATCAGCTGGAGTGGAGAGCTTCATTTCGCTATTTGGGGCACATCCATATTGAGGTCTGGCAAATATTTAAGACCACTTAATATATTTATAATATAGTATTAAGAAGGTAAATACATCATTTAGTGTAGAGAGAGAGGTATAAAATTCTGTTTTCTGTGATCTGATATTCCATTTGAATGGAAACAAATTGAAGTACATATATATAAGTATTTGTATTATATGTAAGTACTGATATAATTATGTATATGTATATTATTTACTTATTTTATTTATAAGTTCGTTTTTAGATAGATATTAGTTTTAAATGTTAATTTCATTCGCTTTTGCTTTGCACAGCCCATTATTATGTTTATATTTTTCCATTCTTCAGGTTGCCTGGAAGAAATTGCTCTAAGCAATAAGGCCGCCTAAATTGTACAGCTACATTCGTTTTAAATATTATATTATCATGTATGTCTCTTGTGCAATAAAGAATATTTGAATTGAATTGAATGGATACGAAAGCCGCATTAACCTTTCATCTGAATGTTATATACACAGGTCCGTTTAAAAGAGGACTTATTTTGATATACTGAGGGAAACAGGGAGGCATTATTTAGATATACAGCAGGTAATAAAATTGGTATGTTATTAAAGAGACCTCCACTCGCACTTTTTTTTAATGAAGTAATCTGTTTCAAGGTGACAAATAAATTGTTTAGTCCCGAGACTTTGAATGTTACAAAAAGTCATTGAAATATGTTTAAATCCAAGAATTACTTAAAAAATCTTATATGACGTTCCAAAGTTAATTATGTCCCTAATATAATTAAATGATTTGTCAGTCGTCTTGTAAATGATCTTTTTAACCGACTTCAAAAAAAGGAGGAGGTTCTCAATTCGTCGGAATCTTTTTTTTTATGTATGCTCACCGATTACTCGAAGACGCCTGAACCGATTTGGAAAATTCGTTTTTGTTTAAAAGGGTATACTTCACAGGTGGTCCCATATAAATTTTATCAAAATCGATTGAGCGGTTTTTGAGAAAATCAACAAAAACATAGCAAAATTGGAGTTGTTGTGATTTTCGTAAAACGTAGGTAATACGGAATATAAAAATCTTTTAGCATTCGTCCTAAGAAAATGTTTGCGTTAAAATTTTGTAGGTGTACCTGTGTACAGGATGTTATAAAATAGTGTAGTAGCTCTTTATACTCTGTAATCATGTGTGTGTGCAAAAAACTTATCTTACTTTGTTTATTTGTTTGTTTGTTCCACTTTCACGTCGAAACTACTGAACGGATTTGGATGAAATTTGGTTGGATGAGATATACTTTTGATCCTGGAAAACTTAAGAGTTATCGGAGGAGTGCTTAAAAACTCAAAATTTCCACTTCGTCACTAGATAGCGCCACCTTAACATTTTCTCTCTGCACCCAATTCTGAAGTCCACGCAGACAAAGTCGCGGGCGGAAGCTGGTAAATAATAATTATTAATGTAATATATCAAGTATGGGATATTTTTAGGGTTCCGTAGCCAATGGCAAAAAACGGAACCCTTATGGATTCGTCATGTCTGTCTGTCTGTCTGTCCGTATGTCACAGCTACTTTTTTTCCGAAACTATAAGAACTATACTGTTGAAACTTGGTAAGTAGATGTATTCTGTGAACCGCATTAAGATTTTCACACAAAAATAGAAAAAAAAACAATAAATTTTGGGGGCTCCCCATACTTAGAACTGAAACTCAAAAAATTTATTTTCATCAAACCCATACGTGTGGGGTATCTATGGATAGGTCTTTAAAAATGATATTGAGGTTTCTAATATCATTTTCTTCTAAACTGAATAGTTTGCGCGAGAGACACTTCCAAAGTGGTAAAATGTGTGTCCCCCCCCCCGTAACTTCTAAAATAAGAGAATGACAGTCGTTCGCGCGCAGCAGAACCGTTCAGACGCAACCGCTGTGATCGTGCGTTACGCTAACGACCTACGTATTTGAATCTACCTACATTAAAAAATAATAAAATGGTGAAGTGCGGGAAATGTGCAAAAAACGTGAATAAGAAAAGCCCGGGGCTTTTGTGTGCCAAATGTAATAAGTGGTTTCATGCTACATGTGCCGCGTTGTCCGTGGACCAGCTAACAGCGCTCTCCTCAACTGATGCTGTAGATTGGCGCTGCAGGTGCTGCGCGGGAGTCATAAAACCAAAGCGCATATCTTTCATTGTTCCTGACGAAGAGGAAGATAACACTGATACGGAAACTATAGTCCCGTCTGGAACTGGGATTAAGCCGGGTACAATGCAGCCCTACGTCAAGCAAATTATACAGGAGCTGCGAGTTGAAATTCGTGATATAATGAAAGATGAACTGCAGCGAACCCTGCAGTTCTACACAGATAAAATCGATGAATATGAATCGAAACTGAAAAGTTATGAACATAACTTCAAGACGTTAGAAAATCAGTGTACTGACCTAAGAAATACCCTTAAAAACGTAAACTTGAAGTATGAAGTGGTAGAAAATAAAGTGCACCAAATAGAACAAAATCAACTGAACAACCAACTAGAAATATGTGGAGTTAAAGAAAAGGAGAAAGAGAATGTAGAAGACACTGCGAAAATCATCGCCTCCGCTTTAAAGCAAAATCCAGAAGACGTCGTCAAAGCCTTTAGAAAAAAGAAAGTTCGTGCCACTGCCCAGAACAAGGACACCCCCGTCATCTGCGTCACCCTACGCGAGGGTCTGCGAGACCAGTGGTTGGAGGCAGCCAAGACCAAAACGATCACACCAGGTGACATCGGCCAAGATGGCGGCGGTAGGATCTATCTGCGGGAATCGCTCACCCCCGCCACTGCCTTCCTCCTGTGGAAAACGAAGGACGAGCTGAAGGATCTCTTTTCCTTCATATGGTGCAAGAAAGGATCGATTCTAGTGCGTAAAAGTGAAAAGGCGAGAATTCTCATAGTGCGGTCTACATTCGATATAGCTAAGTTAAAGGACGGCTCAGTGAGTATGCACGAAAAAACCAACATTCCTGTTAAATAAAACTTTCCTACCCACCCTAGGTCTCTCCGCATTAGATAGTCAGTCTAACCTACCTATTGTCTTATTTTTTCACTTATTTTTATGGATGAGGTTAATCTGACTAAATATAAATGTCTTCATTGGAATGATTTCTCAAACAGATTACCTATTAACGACAAATCGAGCACATCCAAATGGCTGCAGATACTGTGCAGCAGCAGATCCCATCCGCTGAGATCGTGGTACTCGGCGATTTTAACGCCCACCACGCCGAATGGCTCGGTTCTAGCAAGACCGATCATGCGGGGAGATCTGTTCACGACTTCGCCCTGGCATATGGTTTGACACAACTGGTTACTACGCCCACGCGAATCCCAGATGTGGAGAACCATGAACCTTCACTGTTGGACCTTCTGCTGACTTCTCATCCGGACGGCTACCAAGTATCCGTTGACGCCTCACTCGGCTCTTCGGATCACTGCCTTATCCGGAGTACGGTGCCACTCACGTGCCCGCCGCGACCGCGAGTCGCCTGTCGCCGTCGTGTGTGGCATTACAAGTCAGCAGATTGGGATGGGATGCGGTCTTTCTTTGCGTCCTACCCTTGGGGGCAGGTTTGCTTCACGCTGGATGATCCCAACTTCGCTGCCGATTCTGTCGCTGATGTGGTGCTGCAGGGTATGGAGCTTTTTATCCCATCCTCAGTGGTCCCCATTGGCGGCAAATCCCAGCCTTGGTTTGGTCGGTCCTGCAAAAAGGCTTCTCGCCGAAAGCAGGAATGTTACCAAGCCTGGGCAAATGCGGCGAAGGTACGGGATGAAAAGACCAGCGTATTAAAAAAGGAGTTTAACTTTGCCTCCAGGTCCTTCAAAAGAGACATTGCCAGGGCAAAGTCAGCGCACATAGGCAGAATTGGCGAGAGACTAGAGCGTCTTCCTTCGGGAACTCGTGCGTTCTGGTCTCTGGCCAAAGCTGTCCAGGGGAATTTCTGCACGCCATCATTTCCACCACTGCACATGGGAAATGATTCATTGGCCCACGACGCAAAGGAGAAAGCCGATCTTCTAGGCAAACTCTTTGCGTCCAACTCAACGTTGGATGACGGGGGAAACGAGCCGCCGACCATACCGCGGTGCACGAGCTGTATGCCGGATATCCGGTTCCACCAACGCTCAGTGCGTAAAGCACTTTTTTCCCTCGACATTCATAAGTCGAGTGGGCCCGACGGAATCCCTCCTATCGTGTTGAAGGTGTGTGCTCCAGAGTTGGCTCCAGTTTTAACGCGCCTTTTTCGGCTCTCATACTCCACTGGCGTAGTCCCGAAGTCATGGAAGACAGCTTTGGTGCACCCGATCCCTAAAAAAGGTGACCGCTCGAATCCGTCCAACTACCGGCCGATAGCCATAACCTCCTTATTCTCAAAGATAATGGAGTCCATTATCAACAGCCAGCTCCTTCGGTACCTAGAGGACCGCCAGCTGCTTAGTGACCGACAGTACGGTTTCCGTAAGGGCCGGTCCGCTGGTGATCTTCTTGTCTACCTGACACATCGTTGGGCACAGGCGATCGAGACTAAGGGGGAAGCTTTGGCCGTTAGTTTGGACATAGCGAAGGCCTTCGATCGGGTCTGGCACAAAGCACTTCTTGCGAAGCTTCCTTCTTATGGGCTTCCCGAGGAATTATGCAAATGGGTCACTAGTTTTCTTGCAGACAGAAGCATAAAGGTCGTAGTCGACGGTGCATGCTCAGATTCTATGTCTGTGAATGCTGGTGTCCCTCAAGGCTGTGTGCTTTCGCCTACACTGTTCCTTCTGCATATCAATGATATGCTGCAAATCAGCAGCACTCATTGTTATGCGGATGACAGCACAGGTGATGCCTTCTATACCGGCCGTGCCAATATTTCTCGGGAAAGCGTCATCGAGAGCCGAAACAAACTTGTGACGGAAATTGAGGCCTCTTTAAAGAAAGTCTCAGAATGGGGTCGACTTAATTTGGTCCAATTTAACCCCACTAAGACACAAGTTTGCGCGTTCACTGCCAAGAAAATGCCATTTGTCGTATCACCTCGTTTTGAGGACACTCCCCTAAATGCCTCAGCTAGTATCGGAATTCTTGGTGTCGACATATCGAGTGAAGTCCAGTTCCGTGGCCATCTAGAGGGTAAGGCTAAATTAGCCTCGAAGAAGCTTGGTGTGCTCAATAGATCGAGACAGTATTTCACTGCGGCGCATCGCCTGCAACTTTATAAGGCGCAGGTTCGGCCTCATATGGAATACTGTTCTCATCTCTGGGCAGGGGCACCCCAGTACCAGCTTCTCCCTCTGGACCGCATTCAACGAAGGGCAACTCGAATCGTCGACTGCCAGGATATTTCAGATCGGCTTGACTCCCTGGCGCTGCGTAGAGATGTAGCCTCGCTCTGCATTCTCTATCGCATGTACAATGGGGAGTGCTCCGAGGAATTGTTCGGATTGATCCCTGCCGCCTCTTTCCGCCATCGTTCTACGCGACAACATATTCATCCCCATCACATAGATGGTTGGCAGTCCACAACTGTGCGTTTCACTAGAAACTTTCTGCCTCGCACAACCAAACTGTGGAATGAATTGTCGCCTGCGGTATTTCCGGACCGATACGACATTCAAACCTTCAAGAAAAGAGCGTACTCCCAAATCAAAGGCCGGCAACGCACTTGTGACTCCTCTGGTGTTGCGGGTGTCTATGGGCGGCGGTAATCGCTTACCATCAGGTGATCCGTCTGCTCGTTTGCCACCTCTAACATAAAAAAAAAAAAAAAAAAAAAAAAAAAAAATCTCTAGTGGTATTGCATGTTAATATCTGTTCATTGTCAAAGAATTTTGCATGGTTAGAAAATACAATTATAAACTCAACTCATGTCATTCACCTCATTATGATAACAGAAGCCAACATAAAAAGCGATATCTGTAATTTATTCGAGCTCCCGGATTACAATCTTTACTCACAACTACGATCATATCAGAGAGGAGGTGGAGTTTTATTATATGTACACACAAGTATTTGCTTTTCGGAGAATAAGATAATTACAAAAGAATTTGAATGTGTTACTGGAGAAATTAGCCTGCCAAACAAAAATAAATATGGTATATGTGCCATGTATAGACCACCTGAAAAAAACAAATATAAATTCATTGATGAATTAACTAATTTAGCAAAAAAATTCCCCTCAAATCAAAACCTTATCATAATGGGTGACATGAACATAGATACAAAAAAAAGGAACCCTATTGTTTCATATTACTTGGACTCTCTGTGTAGCTTAGGTATAATATCAGGTGTTACGAGTTACACTCGCATAGAAAAATACGGTGATCGTATAGTACGGTCATGCATTGATCACGTGCTAATCCGGAATGTCGCATCTTGTGACGTATACGCAGCAGTAGCAAGCGTGGCGCCGGCCGACCACTGCGTGACCGGCTGTGCGATCATCGGGGCACTTGCACTCGATGGCGACCGCGGTGACTCATCATCGCCTCGCGCGCCGCTAACTATTAATAAATTAGACCACAAAAAACTCCGCGTTGAACTAAATAACACTGATTGGGACTTTCCCCTCAGTTTAACTGATCCAAACGAGATCGTTCAATATATCTGTAACCAGTTTAAATCCGTATACAGGAAATGCACGTATGTCGCGTCAGTTCCAACAAGTAAACGCAAATCATGCGAATGGGCTAACCAGCGGCTCGCTAAGATGTGCCTGAAACGTGATGAGTTGTTTCAAATATGGAAAAATGATGAAGCGAATGTTGGGAATAGGTTACTTTATAACCGATATAGAAATAAAACTAATAAATACGCACAGAGGTTAAAAAATGCTCACACAATGAAATCTATATGTAACAATTTTAAAAATACAAAAAAAATCTGGCAAATTATAAACTCACTCACCGGAAAAATAATGAAGCGTATTGATGAAATACTTATAAGGGTATTTAACCTGGAAGCTGCGGAATTGGCTAATAATTTTGCTACTGAATTCGATTCCAATGTTAAAAATGTTACTAAGGTCAATACCTGCAGCATACCACTTTTGAACCCCATGACCTATGAATTAAGCGCTGACAGATCAATCTACATCCCTAAGGCAAACAACTATAAAACTTATAAAATAATTAAGTCACTTAATGACAATAAGAGTCCAGGCCACGATGGAATACGTTCTTGTGACATAAAATACATGTCAGATAACATGATTCCCCTAATCACACACTTAATTAACAGCTGTTTTAAAACATCCATTTATCCCGATATTCTTAAGGTAGGTGTCATCAGGCCAATTTATAAAAAAGGTAACCATTGTGACTACAATAACTACCGTCCAATAACCATCTTATCCTGTTTGGATAAAATAATTGAGCGTTTTATTGGAGACAATATTAATAACTATCTTATCAAAAATAACATAATAAACAAAAAGCAATATGGATTCCAAAAAAATAAAAGCACGACACATCTTCTGCGCAATTTTACTAACGAAATAAATGTTCATTTAAATAATAGATTACATATTCTGGTTATATTTATAGACTTCAGCAAAGCTTTTGATGTTTTAATTTATGACAAACTATTTAATAAGTTATCACAAAACGGTATACAGGGACCTATTCTCAAACTTCTGCAAAATTATCATAATAATCGATTTACAACTGTTAAAATATTAAATCAGTATAGCAGTCTGATTCCTACATTAACTGGCACGGCCCAGGGATCAATAATCGGTCCTACCGAGTACTTAATTTATGTAAATGACATGTGTAACCTAATAAAGTATGGTTCCGTTTACCAATTTGCGGACGATACTTGTTTATTGGTGGCTCATAAAGAATTAGGGCATGCCCAAGAGGCCATGCAGTCAAACTTCGATCTTATAAGCAAATGGGCTCACGATATGGGTCTGGTACTTAATGCTGACAAAACTAAGCTATTACATATACACTCATCACATAATAACGCACTTACTGAACCCATCATCGTGGCCCATTGCCATACATGCCTTCATAACCCTCATCCACGGTGCTCCTGCCGCCCCATCAAAAATGTAAATAAACACATGTATATTGGCCTAATCATTGATAACAGATTCAGCTGGGGACCGCACAAAGATCACGTCTGTGCTAAGATCAGATCTATTCTAAGCAGATTAACTATCCTAAAGTACAAACTGCCATACAGAACACTCAGGCTTCTATATCTTTCCCTAGCTGACTCTGTTATCAGCTACGGGCTGAGCAGTTACGGCAGAACGTATAAAACTTATTTACAGGATATCTATGTATTACAAAGAAAACTGCTAAAGACAATTGTACCTAAACATATAAAAAAGAAATGTAAAGATAACGACTTATTGCTCTTTCAACACTGCAATGTAATTAACATCTTTGACAAAATTAAGTTTGCACTGCTCACAGAGGAGAACGAACCTAGTTATCTATCTGCGGTCACAAGACCTGGCCACTTGAGGCAACTTGCTTCTGTAAATAAATATCGCTTGCCCAAAATAACTAATCTTTATGGATCTAGAATATTAAACTTTGTTGTGCCTAATTATGTAAATGAGCTACCAACTAATTTACAAGAAATGTATCTTGAATATAAATCAAATCATCAAAATATAAAAACCCTTTTAAAAAACATTTTTTACAAAATCCGCACCTTAATAACATTAATTAATTTTTGTATCTTTAAATAAAAACAATTATCTATAACGACTCCGTTACACGGATAAACCTTATTATAGGCTTTTAGTGTAATGTTCTTTGTATGTTCTGTGTATTTTTACTTTGATATTGAATAAATAATTAAAAAAAAAAAAAAAAAAACTAAAAAAATATATGATGTACATTACCATGCAAACTTCCACCGAAAATTGGTTTGAACGATATCTAGTAAGTAGTTTTTTTTTAATATTTCATAAATCGTAAACCGCAATTTACCTTTCATTCAAGTTACAACGAACTACAAGAACTTCTATATTATGTAACTTGCTGCTACGGAACCCTTCATGGGCGAGTCCGACTCGCACTTGGCCGCTTTTTTATCAGTTCTACGGATTTTTCTCAAGGATCCCTTACGATAAAAGCAAAAAGTTATTGGTCTTTTCCTATCAATTGATTTTGATTAAACATCTTTATATGAGAAATCTAATTGTTTTTTTTTTGCTTCAATTGCATGGGACCCTACGAAAAAGTTGTCCAGTTTCACGAAAAGAACCCACAGTTAACGTTAACGACACAAATAAAATAAAAATACTGTATTTAACATTTTAGACCCTATAATAAGCACAATTTTTCATTTTGTGTTACAACATGTTCCTATACTACGAAATGCATAGTGCGTAGCTTTCGTGGGGCCGTCGTAGCTGCCTGCCATAGATAAGAGAAATCCTCTAGATTGGCTTTTTTGTAATACGAGGGGTTGTCGCCTGCAGTGGACAAATCTACAAAGTCGACATTAAAATGAGCGAAATTCAACCTTATTTACCTACAATAAATCTGACCTCTGATCCAAGAGTCGTGGGTTCGATCCCACACAGGGCAAACTTTTCTGTGATGAGCAGAATTGTTTGCTCTCAGTCTGGGAGTATTATATCTATATATGTATGTATTTAAAAGTATATGTGTATGTATATCAGTCTCTGGTTCCCAAGATACAGGGAATCCTAGTTTGGGGCCAGATGACCGTGTGTGATTTGTCCCAGATATTATTATTATTATTAAATTTAGTTTTTGGTATTTTTCAATAGATTTCGCTAGTAGCAAAGAAATGACCGTCTATATCATCACTATGGATGGATGCACTATGCCTTCGGCTTGAAAGAGATTGTGTGTATGTATGTTTCTCATTAGTTCCCATAATCCTGTGAGTTCCCGTACTCCGCATTTCGCGGAAAATGATTTGGGATCTCGGAATATCGAGAATCGAGGTAAAGAAAAAACATATATCTCGGGAAGGTTAGGCCACCATACTTCTCCTTATATTATTTTTAAGCTTCGACACCTCACGTCTGCATATCTATTGAAAAAATAATTATTTGATAACTATTATTGGCCTAATTACAACTTGTACTAAAGATGTATATTAATTTAAGTTGACTGTTGTTATTCCAAATAAATAAAATAAGGTAAGCCCGCTTTTATCTTCGGCAACATCATCACTTACCATCAGGTGAGATGATGCCAAGGGCATACCAAAAAAAAATCCATCCACAGTTCTCACGCAGGAGACAAGAGCGGAAAGATATAAGGTTGTGGGTCTAGTTAGTCATGGCTAGCAATGGATTTCGAGATGTTTTCAAGCCGCGTAAGTATTAAGTAACTTCTGACACTGGGGTTGGCCACTAGCCCCACAACCTCCACCAATCCGGACTTGGCCCCCGTGTGTGGAGTATGGCCTAAACCTTCCCGAGTTATGGGAAGAGACCCGTGCCCCTGCAGTGGGGACGTAATGGGTTGTTAACAACAAGTATTAAGAAAGGAAGAACGAAAAAAGTATATTCAGCAACATTACAGAAGACAGCACAGACAGACAGTGGATTAGTGGGAAGAGGAAGGCCAAGGAAGAGATGGCTGGATTGTGTGAAGAATGATATGAGTATGAAAGGAGTGAGCACTGAGATGACAGCAAGAAGAGAGGAATGGAAGAAGAAGACATGTTGCGCCGACCCCAAATAATTGGGAACAGGGCAGGAAGATGATGATGATTACAGAAGACAGCACAAGATATCTTGTAAGTAGGTATATCTATTGCTTTTTCATATCAATGCTCAGAATTTTATACTCTTTGGAAAGGTTATATTTTATTACATACGCACTTTCGTTGTAATATCGATACTTCTAGGCTTAAAGGGCGTATACGCCTAAGTTCTATTTAGCGTATACGCCCTTGAGCCCAGAAGTATCGATATGCAAAGATACGCCGTGGGCTTGTATTTATTTAAACTTTGCACGTAAAAGAGATTTTTCATCCTAAACCTAGACGTTGTATAGTGCATAGAAATTTTCTAGGCAAATACAAGATGCTTTGTCATAAATTCGTATTATTTGAGAATCAGCTTAAAAACTTGATATAATGTAGGTACATTATCTAAATCAGTGTTTTTCAACATTTTTTAATACCCGACCCCTTTACAAGTTAAAAAATTCTTACGACCCCCCTAGGGCCATAAACATACAAAATGTTAGTGATTTGAGAAACTACGCTTATAATTTTCTTCAATTAGAAAATGATTTACTTATTAACGTCTCCAAAATGGAGCCACGTTTTGACAAATTGTTAAAAAATACGTAAACAGGCCCAGCCTTCGCACTGAAATCGTATTTTTTCATTGCATTGTAGGACCTACATTCTTTTCCCGCGACCTCTTGGGAAAAGCTTCGCGACCCTCCGGGGGGTCGCGACCCACAGGTTGAAAAATACTGATCTAACGTTTAACAAACCGAGCCCTACAAAGATAGACCCCGCCGGGAATCGAACCTACGACCTCCTGATGTACAGCGAGCGCACTAGCCATTAGACCACGGAGGCGGTTGCTGATCGGAGCTGATCAGTTTGTATAAATGAATAGGGTATTTTTTTTTTGCAATTTCAGCAAAGTGGTTAAAATAGTTGGTTCAGTGTGATAGATAACTTATCAGTTACGGGTCCTACACTACAATCTGTAGAATGCCTCGTATGTCGGTTACTTGTAGATGGAATATGGAATACCTAGTTCATACATACAGCTTATCTCGCCATACCCGCCGGAATGCAGAGCGCTGCTTGGTGGCAGGTATTAGGCAAACAGTGGTATCTGACAATTCAGATCAGACCTTGCATAATATTATAAGATCCTTCCAATCCAATAGCACAGTCCTGTCATGTGTAGTGTAGTAATAGCCTATTATTATACATCGCTATTTAACCGGCTTCAAAAAGTACGGTTATCATTTAAGCATTAGGTTTTAGACAAACGATAAGCAAACGAGCCGTGATTGCAAAAAAGGTCACAGGTAAAATATTTTTTTTTACTTCAGTCTAATTTTGAAAAAGACAAAGTTAAAGTATTTAATTTATACAATTATTACGTTTGTACAAACGTAAATGTGTGTGTTGCGTAGCTTGCGTTAAGCAAGTCACCCGGATCTTAACCCTTAGGGTGGTGAGTCTTTACTATCCGTGCCCCACCAGTGGGGACATTACAGGGTTAATATTACCTTCACGTAGAGTGGATTGTGTATGTTCAACAGTCTCTTACTGATGTTCAGGCCTAGTACCTGCGACCAAAAGCAAAATATGTAAGTATATGTATATTTTAACCCCTTTGATAAAAGTCGAACCATATCTGGCCGCATGGAATCGCATTTTCGTGTGGCTAGATGTGGTTTAACCCTAAATATACTTGTAGATCTTGACCGCCTCCGTAGCGTAGTGGCTTGTCACTCGCTTCACATCAGGAAGTCGCGGGTTCGATTCCCGGCGGGGTCCAACTTTGTAGGACTTGGTTTGGTAGGTGGTAGGGCACTTCTGAGTCCGCCTGGCTAGCTACCACCATCTTAGCTAAGTCTTACCGCCAAACATCAATGTTAACAGCATTGATGTGTTCCGGCATGAGGATAAGATAGCCAGTTCCCCATTGCGTTGGGGATCCTGATAGAATTTGATAATAATGTAGATCAAAGACTGGACTTATACATAGGCAAATTTTTATGCCGGAAAAATACATGTTTCCTGTTATTGTTCTATTGTTAACAGCCCATATTGTCCCCAATGCAGGGGCACGGGTTTCTTCCTATACATTCGGGAAGGTTAGGTCATACTCCACACACGAGGGTCAAGTCCGCATATGTATGTGGAAGCTTCCAGGCTAGTGGCCAACCCCAGTGTCAGAAGTTTTCAAGCTTCAAACCTATAAAGCCTCCGACACGGCAGAGATAAATGCCACTAACAGTCAAACCCATCCAGGTTATGACCGTGTCTATAGTCAGTGAACGATAGTCGTTATTGCATTGAATTAATTAAAGGCTGAGTGAAGTGAAAATGAGTTTATCCTTTATAAGCAGTGATCGGAGTAGGTACGTATAGTTCATTCCAATAAAAAAAAAGCCAAAGGTAAACAAAGATAGCATCTGACATTGACATGTGTCATTTCCATAGTAAGTTTGTTTACCTTTTGCTTTTTTTTGATTGGAATGAACTATACATTGATTTAGGGTCAATGACCTCAAACGTATATGTCAATATGGACAATCCGCTCGGATTCCGAAAGTTTTATTTTTTTAAGCAAACAAAAACGATTATTCTTTCATATAGGTAATTAAATTGTTTCCTTCAGAACCAATTGATTGAACCAGATTTACTTTAATAATACTGAACTCAATCCGGAAATACCGGAACTTTCTGGAAAAAAGGATTGTCCATGTTATAAAATCACGATGCAAGTACCAAAAATCAAGCTACCTACTCCGATCACTGATTATAAGGCAGTGAACGAGACACAATAAGCTTTTGGTGACCTTCTAAGTTTTAAATGATTATTACTAATTACTATAGTAGCGATTTTTAGGGTTCCGTAGCCAAATGGCAAAAAACGGAACCCTTATGGATTCGTCATGTCTGTCTGTCTGTCTGTCTGTCTGTCTGTCCGTATGTCACAGCCACTTTTTTTCCGAAACTATAAGAACTATACTGTTGAAACTTGGTAAGTAGATGTATTTTGTAAACCGCATTAAGATTTTCACACAAAAATAGAAAAAAAACAATAAATTTTGGGGGCTCCCCATACTTAGAACTGAAACTCAAAAAAAAATTTTTCATCAAACCCATATGTGTGGGGTATCTATGGATAGGTCTTCAAAAATGATATTGAGGTTTCTAATATCATTTTCTTCTAAACTGAATAGTTTGCGCGAGAGACACTTCCAAAGTTGTAAAATGTGTGTCCCCCCCCCCCCCGTAACTTCTAAAATAAGAGAATGATAAAACTAAAAAAAATATATGATGTACATTACCATGCAAACTTCCACCGAAAATTGGTTTGAACGATATCTAGTAAGTAGTTTTTTTTTAATACGTCATAAATCGTAAACCGCAATTTACCTTTCATTCAAGTTACAACTAACTACATAAACTTTTATATTATGTTACTTGCTGCTACGGAACCCTTCATGGGCGAGTCCGACTCGCACTTGGCCGCTTTTTTTTTTTAACAACTGTCTCGGTGGCTCCTTGGTTAGCGCTCCTGACTACTGATCGAGGGTCGTGGGTTCGATTCCTACCCATCCTGTCTGGGTGTATTATATCAAATCTATATAATTATGATATATGTATTAAAACATATCTATTAGGGTGTCCCTTATATGGACGAAAAAAAATTTTTTTGGGTTATAGAAACGCATACCCCCTAATTCTTTGTTAAATATTAAGCCTTACATAAATATAAAATTTTCACTCTCTAAGTTAATATTAACCCGCGCCAACAAGGTCCCAATTTTTTTTATAAAAGTAGCTATTTTTGAGTATTTCTTGATATGTAGCTAGATCGTTGTTAATATGCATATCTTGGGTAAAAATTGACGAAACAAAAAATGTAAGTAATGCTTTTAATTGACAAACAAATAAAATTATACAATTATTCAGGGTATTTTTAACCCCCGACGCAAAAAGAGGGGTGTTATAAGTTTAACGTGTCTGTGTATCTGTGTATCTGTGTATCTGTGTATCTGTCTGTGGTATCGTAGCTCCCAAACGGATGAACCGATTTTCGTTTTGTTTTTTTTGTATCATAGATAATTTTATCCCGAGTGTTCTTAGCCATGTTTCATGAAAATCTGTTCAGCCGTTTGAAGATCATCAGCTCTTTTCTAGTTGATGAGGGGATCTGACTAACTTCCTTATGTCCGATCGATTCGAAATTTGGTACCGTGTTACTTCAACGATATTTAAAGAACATGGTAAGGCAAGCGTGAGCTGGTCAGCCGTTTGAAGATCATCAGTTCTTTAATAGTTGATGAGGGGATCTGACTACCTTCCATATGTCCTATCGATTCGAAATTTGGTACCGTGTTACTTCAATGATATTGAAAGTATATGGTAAGGTAACCATGACCTGATCAGCCGTTTGAAGATCATCAGCTCTTTAATAGTTGATGAGGGGATCTGACTACCTTCCATATGTCCTATCGATTCGAAATTTGGTACCATGTTACTTCAATGATATTGAAAGTATATGGTAAGGTAACCATGACCTGATCAGCCGTTTGAAGATCATCAGCTCTTTAATAGTTGGTGAGGGGATCTGACTACCTTCCATATGTCCTATCGTTACTAACTCAACTAACTAATCATTATAAATACCTTCCTAATATTTATACCTACTTTAAAAAGGACAAAATAAAAGTAAAATTAAACTTTTAAAAACCCCCCGACACAAAAAATAAACTCTAAAAACTAACAAATAATATTTTAAACCTATTATAATTATTATCGTCACATATATTATGTAAGTTCAAATATTTTTATTTTCCAAGCGTCGTCGCGTCGGGGGACCGCTAAGTGAGAAAAACAGGTGTAGTCGTAGATTGCAACAAAATAATTTACTCCGCTCGTACCTAAATGTAATTCTTAATAATTAATTAGCTGTTGTTGAAAAAATACTTTATAAACTTTAGCGGTCCCCCGACGCGACGACGCTTGGAAAATAAAAATATTTGAACTTACATAATATATGTGACGATAATAATTATAATAGGTTTAAAATATTATTTGTTAGTTTTTAGAGTTTATTTTTTGTGTCGGGGGGTTTTTAAAATTTTAATTTTACTTTTATTAAGTCTCTTTTTTTGCAGTCTGGATACAGCTTTCTATGCTCTTGCACACAGCGTAACAAGAATTGTTTTTGTTCCTCTTCTGCGGTAATTAAACCATGAAAGTCTTGCATAAGCTTTACAGCTCTTTCAGCTGTGTCATTTACAGCTTTTAAGCTTAACACCTTCCTCTTAGCTTCGATGAAAGCTGCATTATGGTCCCACGAAGATACGTTTTCTTCAAGAAACTGGTATCAATTTTTAATCGCGAAAAACATTTTTTGCTTTTAGCTGACACGAAATCGCTCAACGACTTCCCTGTAACAATATGATTAGTAGGTATTTCAAGGAAATTAACCAAATTTAGAACAAACAACTCAGTTAAAATATTTAAAAATAAACTCTTACCATACAGAGAGGCAGACATCTCTTCTTTCGATGCAACATATCGCTTCCCGAAGTCATATGCAGTTTCTCTTTCTAAGTTCGTTACCATATTCGCCTTGTTTCTTCATCAACATCATCATCAAAGAGTGATAATATCACCACTTCTTCTGATAAATACCACAGGTGTTGACTGAACTTACTCAGAGCCGCTTTGGAAATTACTTTGTCAACATTTTCATAGTCTTTCAACGTTTTTAAAAAACGCAAATCTTGATTCGGTGCCTTCACTGCCAAACTGCATCCGAGCCAGGGCTTCACATAAATTGCCACAATAAATAAACAAACATCTTGCAATGCTCGTTTGTCTTTAACGCTCATTTTGAATTGAGACTGCAGCAAACATATTTTCAAAGAGTAAATAGCTCTTGCCATCCATCGTGCTTGATGCATTGCGCCAGGAGGACGAATTTTAATTTTACCCTCATTATCTCCTCCCAAGTAAATAATGGATAGCTCGATTAGTTCTCGATAATCGTCCCGTACGATGGATTTCTGCAGTTCATGTTTGAAAAAGGTCAGCAATCCCTTAATGGTCACATCAGAAAGATGCTGTTTAACGAAATCTATGCATGATTCGACAGCCTCAGTATTACTGTTCTTCCAGCTGTCTCTAAACTTTTTGAATAGTGGGATATCGGGACTGCTAGTGACTTGGTGAATCTTTGGTTCAAATACAATTTTGAGGACCAATTCATACACATGATGGCGGCAAGCAAACAGTAATAATTCTCTTTCTAATTTTTGTTCCAAAAGCACACAAGCTCCATTTATGCGCCCTGTATTAGATGCTGTTGTATCACAACACATAATTTGAACCTTATCAGTAAGGTTCCAATCATGAAGCGCGTTTGAAATAGCTTTAGCTTGAGCTTTACCGGAAGAAGTATTTAGTTTTGGTACTGCAAGAAGTTGCTCCTTCTCTCCAAAGGAAATAAGGATCGGCAGGCGTTCCTCTTTAGAACTTCTCACATCTAGGCCGGGTAACAATTTTCCATCCCAATGAACTGTAACTACTTCTGGCACGTTATTCTGAAAATCGGATTTTATAGATTCTGCTCTATCCTTTCTTATCTGTGTTCGAATACGTTGAATAGAAGATTTGTTAATTGGATAGTCGTCGCAACAAAGACCTAGTGCTTCTATTACTGCTTGAATTATATAAACTGAATCTCTTATGCTTAGTTGATATCTGTCTAAAGCTGCAACTATAACTTAGGTGTGATAAAATCTTTCCTTCCTCTTTTTGTATAGTAGTTACCGAACTTTCAGATTGAGATGTGGCAGGCAATGGTTCCTCCAGGCTTTCTTCAGAGCTGGTAAATTGGCCTTCATGTAGTTCTTGTGGTGGTTTTAAGCTGTGTGAAGTAGAAGATGTCAATGAGCTCGCTGAAGTCATTTGCTGGAGCCTCCTTTTCTCCTTTTCTAGTTTTCTCTGCCTTGCCTTTTCTTCCTTCTCAGCTAACTTTTTGTCTACACCTGCCAAGCAACCAAGGCGCCCTGGCTCTCTTTGCTTTTGTAGGAAAATTTTATCTTCTTCAATTTTCATCCTTTTAAGAGCATCAGTGTGAGCGATATCAAATAAATTATCTAAATCCTTTAGAAAATCCTCCTCACGGCGTTTAAAAACATCCTGTGATTTTTTGCGGTTTTTTTGAAGCTCTCGCCAGACTTGATAAAGATCCACAAGCTTCTTCACACAGTTAGGAAGAGCTTTGGTAGGTATTCTAGCCTTTTCCAGAATATAATACACTCCCGTATTACAAGATTTGCGCTTTCATTGACAATCAGTTTCACTTCGCGAATATTAAAAAATATAACTGCGAGAACTTGTCGATTAGACGGCAATTTTGCACCCGTTATTTGGTGATGCACCTCACCAACCAAGAAAATACTCTTTTTAGTTCCACTGACATCTTCGAAATATAAAATATTACGTGTTAGTTACGCGACAATCCGAGAGTAAGTGACAAACCGAGCGCACCCGCGGGCCGCGCGGCACTTGCGTAGGGGCTTGTATGAACATGTTCCCGCTCAAGTCGGCTAGGGTTGCAGTGCTCCAAATAAGGAAAAAAATTATTTCCGAGTATTTTAGGGTCAAATACACAAAATTAGAGCCTATGCGTTAAAAAATAATAACTTAGAAAAATAAGGGATACCCTAATATCTATGTATGTACAATGTACATAATATCAGTCTCTGGTTCCCATAATACAGGGAATCCTAGTTTCGAGCCAGATGACCGTGTGTGATTTGTCCCGGAAATTTTATATTATTATTATACTGTACACTTTATATTAGAAAGCTGTGTACACGCATCCTAAACATAATGTGCCTTAATTCCACGAATCAGAAATTGGTCTTGAGTAATGAAATATAATGTCAATATCAATGGCGGCGCGGCGCTCCCTCGAGCACGAATCGGAGATTGGAAACGAAAGCAAGAAGAAATAAATATTTTCCTACTCCGCTGAAGCTGAAGCTAAATTGAAATTGATGTGCTTGAGGCGAAATATTAATTTGAACTTTTTAAAGTGCAAGTTAAACTTACACCCTGTTGAGGGAAGAATAAGAAGACAAGAACGCCAAGAATTCATCCCCATATATCTAAATATGAAAAAAAACCGGCCAAGTGCAAGTCGGACTCGCGCACCGAGAGTTCCATATAAATTCATAATCACACATGTCTTGAACTCTATATTTTTTATATTTGAGTTGATTGAATGAAAGGTAATTTGCGGTTTACGATTTATGACGTATTAAAAAAAAAAACTACTTACTACGAGTAGATCTCGTTCAAACCAATTTTCGGTGGAAGTTCTAAGTATGGGGAACCCCCAAAATTTATTGTTTTTTTTTTCTATTTTTGTGTGAAAATCTTAATGCGGTTCATAGAATACATCTACTTACCAAGTTTCAACAGTATAGTTCTTAAAGTTTCGGAAAAAAGTGGCTGTGACATACGGACGGACAGACAGACAGACAGATACACAGACAGACAGACATGACGAATCCATAAGGGTTACGTTTTTTGCCATTTGGCTACGGAACCCTAAAAAAATGACCGTTTCATTTTAAACATTTTAAATGACGACGGAGCTACATGTTCTATTCTAGTATAAGTAAGTGTAATTTAATTAGGTACAGCGATGAAAGGTTTTCATAGTAATTAAAGTGAAAGTCGTAGTCAAAGTCAAAGTTTATACGAAAGATAGCTAAACAGAACAGGGTGTAAAAAGACCTCCCGGAGACTTGAACAGTGGATTCAGCTCATAAAACTGAAAAGCTTAGAGGATTCCACTCTAATGACTGAACAACTTTTCCCAAGAAACCAATACTGAATTCTCTTTTTTGGATTCTCCATACAAATTTGACTGATTGGCTTATAAATTTGTATGGAAAGTCAATTGTTTATTGCGAATTTAGTATAGGTTCCATTGGAAAAGTTGTTCAGTTTCATGATTAGAACACCAGGGTGTATTGTTTCTGCGAAGTTCCTTATTTATATTGTTTGTACTAACTGGTCGTGCAAGCAGTGGTCCTTCTCTGGTCTGGTTCTACTGTGATCTTTGCCTGCTTGTCCGTGGGTCGTATCTTGTGTTCCTGTTTAGGGTAAACATTCATGTGACGAGCAGAATTATTTTACTCGGTTAACTCATTTGTATCTTTTAATATGAGTATTAAAAGATACAATAGTAGCTAAAGCTAGTTATAGAATATCCTTTTAAAGCTGCCATTCTCTAATTTCTCAAAATGTCCTTCTTTCTAAGTAATATGGCTTTGCTTATACATTAAGTTTTATTTTCGCTAACGCCTAGCATTTCGTTTCTTGCTAAACCTTAACAAACTCCCTCAGAAAGTAATAGTTATTCTGAACACGCATCGGTAAGAGCAAAGTACTTTCTTCGAATTCCGATAACAGAATCTTTGTAGCAGAATTAAACTTTTTGTGGGTAATTTTATTAAACAGGGGGACCTGTAATTGCTCGTATCCAGAGCATGACACTAAGACTAAATTGGAGTCGTTTAATCCTGGTCCCGACACTAGTATTACGATAGGGCGGCGCAACGGTTGAAAATCGACAAAAAAACGGACTTTCCTTTATATATTTTTACGACGAACGACTTACAAAGACTTTACAAGTTATTGTTGGCTTCATTAAGGAGTAAAAAAGCGTTTAGCCTATTTGGATGCCGATGGGGTTATCAATCAATTGTAAAACTCGATATGTGAATTTTGTATAGATTTTTAATGGAAATCATTCTCCGATAGGTTCCTCATGGAAAGTGTGTTCAGACTTCAAATTTATGTGTAGTATCTGCAAATTGCCGGTTTTCAACGACTCAAAACTCACCCGTATAGGACTTGTGCAAAATAATGGCAAAATACGAAAAGCCGACTGTCAAAAGGAAAATTCGGGAATAACCAAAAGAAAATGGTTAAAATGAGTCCCGTACAGGTTTTCGAAAACCATTCAACCGCAGAACGACTCCCCTGAAAACTGTATGCATTTTTAATCTGCTCGAATGAACTTTATCCCGGTGAACGTTTGACCGAATGAACGTTTTATTTTGCTGTGATGTCCCGAATAGATTTTACCTTGTTTACCGTGTTTTTATAAAAAAAACACTTTATCAAATAAAAGGAAGACATAAAAGTAAGACTACTCGTAACTAATTTGTAATTTTTAATTAAAACTTTATGAAGAAATTACTTCGTTGCCCAGACGGCATGGTACCTGTAATCTTATACCTTATACAGTGTGTTTTAAAAGTGACAACTAATAAACAATAAAAATTACCACCACCGAATTTAAAACTTAAGTAACTTTTAAACTACTGCCCGATTTTCGTCTTTAAACCACACCGCAATTAAACCTTTTTTTTAATCGCTGTTATCGAATAATATAGACTGTATGATAAATTTACGAAATTATGGTGCGAACGATCTAGGGTGAGTGGGGGGAAAATGAAAAACGGGGTAAGACAAAAAGTCTCCCCTATCGCCTAATTCATGATGGTAATTTTAGTGCTGGCAACATTGTTCAGGCTGCAATTTTGTTACGTCTGGCCACTGAGTTGGCAGTCACCACTATAGGAGTGCGTGGATGTGTGTTATGAATTAATTTGTATCAGGTGGTTTTCCTTATATCAATCAAGTGGTCGATTTTTAATCTTACCCCGTTTCATATAACTTGGATTATCTTAGATACAACAAACTATTTCAAACTTACACCGTCACCCTTTCATCTTCCCCTTAATTCATAATGTTATAGACAGAATACATAATTGACCACGCTGAATACGTTAAAAACAACCGACTTCAATCGCAACAACTCCAATTTTGCTATGTTTTTGTTGATTTTCTCAAAAACCGCTGAATCGATTTCGATAAAATTTATATGGGACCACCTGTGAAGTATACCCTTTCAAACAAAAAAAGAATTTTCGAAATCGATTCAGGCGTCTTCGAGTAATCGGTGAACATACATAAAAAAAAAAAGATTCCGACGAATTGAGAACCTCCTCCTTTTTTTGAAGTCGGTTGAAAATTAAATTGTTGCTTTCTTACTTCTTCTTACATTTTGTTTCAACAAAAGTCAATTACATTCTGTTTTACAAAGCTTTGAACACAACACTGCTGATCTCACTAAAAACCATTCGAACTTCCCCCACTCACCCTATATGTTATATATGTTAGTCAAACAAACAATAAGTCAAGTTACTCAAAAGGCATAAAATATAATAAAGGCACATATTGTAGGTGCAAAGGAGGCTACAGTCGACAACAACCGCATTCAAATAGGTTCACCCTTAAAAGTTTCAAGTTTGAAGTGTGTCACTGCCAGAAACCTTTAAACTTCAAATGCTTCAAACATCTGACGTTCCTCTTATATCGAGGGTATAAAACTACACAGATATTTTAGGAGAGGCTTATATTTCTTGTCATAAGCCTGCACCACGATTTTATTACAAGTTCGATGAAATTAATCGTTTGGCAAAAGTATAATCTGAAAACCGAATTAAATAGAATAGGCTATATGGCAGAATCAAAAATAAATTATTCACCAAATTGCTCTTTCAATGAAACAATAAAACATATTTGTTTTGTTTTCCGTTACATTTCCAATTTCTGATTAATAAAAAAATCACAAAATGAGTCCATAGGCATTGAAAAACTATGACTTCACTTCTTGGTATGTTAAAACACTTTTAGAACCAAATGTAGTTTTTGACAGATGGCAAAAAGTAATTAAAAGGACAACTAGTAGTAGTAGTAGTAACTTTATTTATAGAATAATAACTTCGTCGGAGGAGTGCTGACGTGCTGTGAGTGTGGCCGCACATTCTCAGCTAAAATTGGCTACGTCAGTCACATTAGAGCACATAAAAATCGTTGCTCTAATAAGTGATTGCAGTCGCCGAGGCCGAAATCGGCCTGGATTGATTGATTTTTTGAATAGAATAATATTGATGTCGCTTTAAAAAGTTTATTTCACAGCAGTTTTGATCGTATTTAATAATAATAATATCTGGGACAAATCACTAACTAACTAACTAGGATTCCCTGTATCTTGGGAACCAGAGACTGATATACATACACATATACTTTTAAATACATACATATATAGATATAATACACCCATTTTACAAAGATTAAGTGAAAAAAAAAAAAATCAACGAGTAGGTATTTGTTTTTTTTTTTTCAATTGAAACCCTGTTGCATCGTTATGGTTCTTAGTAGTTATGTTTGGTGAAAATCGGTTTAGTGGTTTTCGAGTTATTCTACTGTTCTTTAGACAATCCTAGGCCTGCAGTTATACAGGGTGACAATTGTTCGCTGAAAGCAACAATTGGCAGTTACAAATGAATCTAAACACACTCTCTACTCTACAGGGAACAATTCGTTCGTTCATTAGCCATCCATTTCAAATTAAAACATTGAATTTATTTTATACTAGCTGGTGCCCGCGACTTCGTACGCGTTAGTGTTGGGGGTTTTCCAATAGTTCATGTTTTGCTAAATTATTCTTTAGAAATAAGGAAATAACAAAATTAAGTAAACAATAAAACGAATAAAAGAAAAATAAAAAAAATAAAATATAAAGGAAAAAATAAAAATAAAAAATAAGAAGAAAAAGAGGAAGAAAATGAAAATACAATTGCATAGGTTTTACGATATATTTACAATCAACACTACTGGGGGATGGATCTCTTATTATAGCTAGCTCCAAAGAAGTTTTATATCGTCGCTCCGCTCCTCTATAGAACGCTAATACGTCAGTTTCAATATGAAACCGCGTGGACCAAGTTGAGGGGAAAATCTGAGGTGCGGGAGGAAGTAGCTTCATAACTGTTCGAATTTTTGAATCTAAGAATGTCATATGTTTGAATTACAACCAATCACCGCAAGATGTCAACTGTCTAAGGATTTAAATCGTCGAATAGCAATAGAGTATTTGAAAATGACAAAACTCAAAATACGACTGAAAGATCTAGTGATGGAGGTAATAGAAAGGATCACAAATATCGAAAATTCTTACGATAATTTTTAAAATGAGAATAACAAAATAAATTAAGCATATCGTTCCTTGTTAAATCTTAATACATAAACAATACTAATACAAATTCATAAATATAATACAGTAAAAATACATATTAAAACAAAAAATATATATTTTAAAAATAAAAATCAAACCGAATCATAGTTTCCAAAACATATCTATAGCCAAGCTGGGCGGAAATGTTAGGAGAAAATTTTCCAGCTGTCGTGTCTGCTCATAGTCTTAATTCTCGTTTAATTTTTATTTGGGTTCCTTTGGAAACTGAAAATAATTAGAAGAAAAAATGTCAAATACATTTCACGTCTACTTTGGATTAAACTATGTAAATATGCAGTCGGATATTTTTTGTTGCTAAACTTTTTGCTATATCTATCGAAAAGTCGATGAAGTGTTACATCACTACCATATGTTTTGCAACGAAGTTATTTAAATAAAAATTTGTCAATATATGGCTTACTTCTGGTATGAAACCCCGCACATTTGATTTATTGAGATGCCCGGTGCGGTTTCCGCATCAGACAACGATGCAACTTGGCATTTTTACGATAAATTTACACACATTTTGTCCGATGTTACCTCGACCATTGACAGAAATAGACTGAAATACGAAAATTGAACAAAAATGACATTTCAATTTAACTTGGCCATCTGCCCACCTTGTGGCGAGCGGCCGATGCCCTGTATTGCTAGTCTATAGGGGGGGGGGGAGCGGGGTTCATGTCTGTGGCTAGCTCATTCTCCACACACAGGGTCCAAGTTTGGATAGTGGTAAGATGTGAGGCTAATGGCCAACTCCAGCTTTACAAGTTTTTCAGCCGCCTATACAGGGTGTTAAAAAGTGCATTTGAGATTTTAAGGGTTACTCAGAATTAAGTATAGAATACAGGAAAAAAAAATATTGTCTACAATTTTTTAAATCGGAATAGTGAATTAATAATTTGTATGGTAAAGGATAAAAAAATTACAGAACAGATTTTTTCAATACTTTTCCTGTATATTTTGATTCTGAGCAACCCCTTAAAATCTCATACGCACTTTTTTAACACCCTGTTATTAGGTAGTTAAAGAAAAAAATGAAGAACAGGTCCAGTAGAATGCCTACGCCTTTGTAACACTGTATACCACCACTTGATAATTATTGTCCTACACTTGAATAGTTGGGTACAAAATAAAAATGCCATTTACAAATGTAGTTTGCTTTGCTTATTTCACTACGTTATACGTATATTTTCGATATTCTACAGCTACCTACACCGTAAACAATATAGACATATCTCATCGTAAAAGAGGATCCCATCAGTTCCCTCGGGACACCCTTGACAATTCCGGGTGAAGAATGTTAACTTTGATTCGCCTAATCTAAGATTGAAGGTTTCACCTTAATACTTAGATACAGTTTCCAGCTTTTCCCTCGGGATCCCTTTGAATTTCCAGAGCCAATAGTATGTATCGAATGATACGAAAGTACCGTAATTGACACGCCTTTTCAAAAAGTTATGGTTTTATCTTAATAAACTGAGTTACTGTGGGATACGGTGTTGTCGTTTTCCTGTGGGAACCCTTCATGAAACCGAGATGAAAAAGTTTGGATTTTTAGTAGTAATGCTAAAGTATCATTGTGCCAAATTACAATAAAATCGGCTTCGTAGTTTTTGAGTAATACGGCTTTTAAGAATTAAAGTTTTTATGCATTCCTCCGGGAACCCTTGAATTTCCCAGGATAAAAAGTATCTAAGATGTTACTCCGGGTTACGTAGTATAATCGTACGAAGTTTCATCAAAATCGGCCCAGCCGTTTTTACGTGATGCGCGGACAGACAAACAGTCAGACAAAAACTCCAAATTAAATTGTTTTGATCTCTATATCGACAGATATGTCCCCTACAGGTATTATTTTCAAAAATATTTCATGTACAGAATAGGCCCCGTTACAATTTTATTATATTATGTAGGTATATAGATGTTGCATATTTTTTACCAAAAATACTAATAAATTCGCCGCTCGTTTGCCAAAAATTACATCTATGCTATTACATAGCAAATAGGTCGAAAGAAGGGTCGGAACCTTAAATAAGTAGATGTTTTATTGTTCATGTAAAAATTAAAATTAAAATTATAATCGATTACTTGCCTACGTAATTAAGCTTCCGAACATTCTTTCGACCCATTGGCTATGTAATTTTTGGCAGGCGGCGAATTTAAAATTATCTTTAAAGGACGACAACTTTTTTTCTTGACTTTGGATTTCGATGAAACAAAGACTATATAATGCTCCAAATTAAGCGTAATCTACTCGAGAAAACCGCATGAAAATCCATCCAGTAGTTTCGGAGATTAGCGTGAACAGACAGACAGACAGACAAAAAATTTTAAATTTGTTTATTTGTGTTCTATTACTCTTATTTTATCACCTCCTTACTATTTATGGTAAAAATATTCAATGTACAGACACGCGGTTTCTACTGTTTTATTAGAGTATAGATAGATTTTACCCACCCTCTATATCTATGACCAGAGTCTGTGAAGAGACAGAAAGCAAAGAAAGTACAAACTTTACAGAACTAATTTATATTTCAACGTTTGCAGACTTCATCCATCTTTATTAGCTTTAATCTTAAGATTGAAGCTCTCTACAAATTTCTTAGAGCTTTTTTGTTTTTTCATTGAAGATCAGATTTACATCTGTTTTCTGTTTTTGTAAATAATTGACGAAGAGTTAGGTAAACGTTGTACGCTTTCATGAAATAGGTAAGTATGTAAAATATCAAAATGTTTCAATTAAAGACTAAAACAACAACAAGCAAGTTGCAAGTAGAAATAAAAGTAGTATAGGGTTTTTCAACAAGAACTTTGTTTTTCAATATGGTCTCACCGGAACTACGTGACAGTTTTTAAATTTAGTTTTTGACATATCTGTAGTAGAAGCTTGGGCAATTGTTACAATGAATTAAATTTCATTCGAAAATTGTAACCGTCGTAGACGATAACACAAGCGCGCAGAGCCGAGGCAGGCTGCGGGCGCGCGGGAGGTGCGCCGGCCGGTCAGACCTAAGACGAGAGCCTAGCTAGAAAGAAGAAAAAGAATCGACATCTGTAACCGTGGTCGTGGTGGACATTTATCAGACATCATTTTTCATGCCTAACTGCCAAACCTTACTTTTTTTAATACAATAAAAATTTGAATAATTATCATCTAAATTCATTGTTTTATTTTGATTAACAAAACAAAGTTCTTGTTGAAAACCCCTTTATATTATGATTTTTCCCTAAAGAATATGTACTTAAATTACAATTCGAAAAATACGATAATGTCGTCGCCCTGATAAATAAAGGATAAATTAATTATGCAACTCGTCACACAGTTAGTCAATTTTGCGGTGTTTCGAGAGAATATCTTCACAATGACGGCATGTCTTTCTAAACGCAATATTTTTGTGCGTATTTTGTAGATTATTGAAAAAATAAAACATTATTTTTTTATAATTAGATATTTCTCGAAGTAATGTTATTTTTTCCGTTAGAGTTTTTACTCTTTGAACAAAGTTATTCATAATAGTAGAAGCTAAAAAACTTTAACCTCGATATTTTTCTCTTATTCTATTTTAAAAACATGTTTAGAAATAAATAGTTTTAGAAACAGAATAACGTTAAAAATTAAAAAATCAAAAATATTGATACACGTTGATACCTAGTACACAGTTAAAAGTTAACATTATCAAATTGGAATAGCCATATCAAAGCGACTGATTGTGTAACTTAGGTTGCTATTCATGGACAACAAAATTGTATATTATAATATCCCTAAAATAGCACAAGTCACTGACAGGAATTGATAACTTATTAGTTGCCATCGAGAATTTCCAGTTTCTTGGAAGCGATGGATTCCGGAAGTCAACAAAATACGACAAAGGCAATTTTCAAATATTGTAGAAACAAGGTACCTACAAAATTCACAAATTCTATTTTAGAATTCGAACAAGTTCAGAGAAATTAAGTGGCCTCAGACTGATCTACGTTATTTGTTATATATCTTAAGTTAAATGATATGTTGTCTCTGGTTAAATATATATCATTTTTATTAGGTCTTTATTTCATAACTAGTCTAGTTTAGTCTTTGGTTTGCTGTTTGTTTTAAATCCTAATAAAAGCGGCCAAGTGCGAGTCGAACTCGCCCATGAAGGGTTCCGTAGCAGCAAGTAACATAATATAAAAGTTCTTGTAGTTCGTTGTAATTTGAATGAAAGGTAAATTGAGGTTTACGATTTATGACGTATTAAAAAAAATTCTTACTAGATCTCGTTCAAACCAATTTTCGGTGGAAGTTTGCATGGTAATGTACATCATATATTTTTTTTAGTTTTATCATTCTCTTATTTTAGAAGTTACACGAGGGAGACACACATTTTACCACTTTGGAAGTGTCTCTCGCGCAAACGATTCAGTTTAGAAAAAAATGATATTAGAAACCTCAATATCATTTTTGAAGACCTATCCATAGATACCCCACACGTATGGGTTTGATGAAAAAAAAATTGAGTTTCAGTTCTAAGTATGGGAACCCCCAAAATTGATTGTTTTTTTTTCTATTTTTGTGTGAAAATCTTAATGCGGTTCACAGAATACATCTACTTACAGACAGACGGACAGACAGACAGACAGACAGACATGACGAATCCATAAGGGTTCCGTTTTTTGCCATTTGGCTACGGAACCCTAAAAATGATATATATTTAACCAGAGACAACATATCATTTCAGTTAAGATATAACAAATAATGTAGATCAGTCTGATGCCGCTTAATTTCATGGATGGGGTATGAAAGACTATATACACTTCCACGGGTATGCAAGATCCCTATGTTTGGATAGCCAGATGGCATCATGTACATAAGTCATCTCGTCTCCCTTCAGAAACCCCAAAACTGCATAACCTTATAGAGTTACGTATAGGTATGTATTTATAAGTCTGTGTACTAACCAAGTTGTCGCCTTGGAAAGTAGGTCGTGTGCTCTGCTGGTGCCTTGACAAATACCTCATTTACTTTAAATGGACGAGCACACTGACTTTGGAAGTGGACGTGTTCTATTCATGAGTTCAGAGACAAAGCTATAATTAAATAATAAGGAACTTAGAGCCTGCCATTTTGCGCTTGTTTAACTCTCTTTACATAGTTTTGTGGGAGAAGTTTTTCGTTGACTGTGGACCGCTTAAAAATAAAAATTATTAAAACAAAGAAGCATGACTACGGTCTTTTAAGTTAGTCCTTAATTTTTCAGAAATATTAAGTACTTACAATAGACACAGTCGTTGTGCAAACTTAAATGTATTCTTTCCTAAATGTCAACCTGAACCTACCTCTAATCTGGAGATGGGCGTAATCAGCTGCGACACAGTTTTTACTAATGTAGCTGTTTACGAACTAAAATTTTTGTGTGATAACCTTTGTTGGTTCAGTAACTAATCTTTAATCTTAATCTTTAAAATTAATCAGAAGACAAATATACTTGCGTAAATTTGTAAAAGCGATATAATATTATTAATTTGCACTGAATATTAATCTGTATCAATTTGTGTTTTTTTTTAAATATCCGAACTACATTTGTTTTTGTTCTATTTAAGTGTACTTGCTGAAAATTTACTATCCTAATCAATTGCGTTTTAAATTAAATTGGTTTGGTTATTCAAGAGTTCAAGAGTAGTATTTGGAATGACATGTCCATAGGTATAGGTCAATGTGCCCCAGCATAATTGATGAGAAACTACAGCTGTGTGGAACGTGCCTTACACCTTAAGGTGGCTCTGTTCCCCGAATGCAGACTTTATCAGAGTAAAGTGCTCGGAGAATGTCGGGATATTCGCTCGGGTTAAACTAGGATTGACTCGTGTTTTGTTTAGGGTTTTCAAGTTTTGATAGTGCGCCTTCAGCAGGTTGAAAAGGTAGTATGAGCTAAAATAATAATTATTTATTTATTGCAGTCGTATGGCATTTTGAGTCGCTTTAATTCGATTAAGGGTTGTTAACGCTCAAATTGGTGGGACTAAATGTGTCGGCGTGCAAAAAAAGGTTTCTTTCTTAGTTTGCAAGGCACTATTACTTTCTAGAAAATAATAATTGATTTCACTTGGCACTTGGCATTAGTAATTTTTTTACCCTCAATTAGTAAGCCCTTGGCATCATCTCACCTGATGGTAAGTGATGATGATGCCGAAGATGGAAGGGGCTTGCCAAGATTCCCCAACGCAATGGGGAACTGGCTTTCTTATCTTCATGCCGGAACACATCAATGCTTTTAACATTGATGTTTGGCGGCAAGACTTAGCTAAGATGATGGTAGCTAGCCAGGCGGACTCAGAAGTGCCCTACCACCTACCAAACCAAGTCCTAAAAGGTAGGACCCCGCCGGAAATCGAACCCGCGACTTCCTGATGAGTACTGATAATGTATACAGGATGTAAGGGAAAGTGCGTTTGAGATTTTAAGGGGTTACTCAGAAACAAGTTGATTCTGAGTAACCCCTTTAAATTTCAAATGCACTATTTTTAACACCATGTATACTGTGGCACTCCACTCACGCCAAGTCCGGATTGATAGTCCCGATAAGTAATTTATTAGAATATAAATAATAAACTATGCTATAAATCATATAAAGTAACCATAAAAAATAACATCTCACCGCGATTATTCGTTAAATCTCGAGATAATCGACTGAAATCTATTTAAGGTTTTTCATAAACAAAAAGATTACATCATAACCATAGAACAGATAAATACAATATATGGAGAAGGGTAATTTCGTATAATAGTACAACCAGTATTATCACTTTGAGATATTATAATAATATGAGATTTGGTTTTAAAATATCGTTCTACTGAGACACGGTTCTCTTCACAAATCTAAGGAAGACCAAACTCCACACAGAGAAGCCAAATAAATTATCCAAAAAGAAATAGAGATTTAATTTGTAGAAAGACCGGAGAACTATTGTACCCGACATAGCACACAGAATCGCTAAACTGAAGCGGTAGTGAGCGGGGCACATAGCTCGTAGAACAGATGGCTGATGGGGAATTAAAGCTCTCGAGTGCTCTCCATACGCACCGGAAGACGCAGTGTAGGCAGGACACTCGGTAGACCGATGACCTGCCCTAGTAGCATGGCGACGTATCTCGCGCGCGACGCGAGTTTCAAAAGCATTTGTTCCGTTCTAACGCTAAGCCAATGAAAGAGACAGCTGAGCTGTTTTCTCGCGTTTGGCGCGACAAACAGCTTTGTCTACGCCTCATGCTACCCGTGTTGGTCGCGTAGCATGAAGGAGTAAAGGAAACCGTTTGTCGCGCGGTCACACCAATAGCACGTCAGCACTCTTCCTAGCTTAAATCACTCCCGACTCGTGGTCCCACCGCATTGTCCCACTGGTGGTTCGACGAGTAATTTACTGTTTTGATACTGGTGATAATTTGTTCAGCCAGTAATGCTTGGCAGGTGCCATCCTTATTTAGGGTTTAATGAGCCATTACTTTATTTAATCAATCTGACTAATATCTCACTAATATTATAAATACTGTATGGATGTTTGTTTGTTTCACTTTCAAGCCGAAACTACTGAATGGATTTGGATAAAATAAAAGTAGATAGATAACACACTCGGCTAACACATAGGATATTTTAATCCCGTGAAACTCGAGGGTTCCCGGAGGAATGGCTAAAAACTGAAATTTTTACTTTGTCGCTAGATGGCGCTGCCTTAACATTTTATTTCTCTCTGGACCCAGTTCTGAAGTCCACGCAGACGAAGTCGCGGCCGGAAGTTAGTACTAAATAGGCAACATTCTATGGGACTAAACGTTTGAACACATGAGACAGATTAGTGTGACCACGAGAAAACAGGAATATTTTGTGAGGTTATCCTTCTGCGCCTATCTGTTCTGTAACAGAGGTGTTTACGTTGGCTCCTAACAACCCAGTTATAACAATGGCCGACCTTGTTTTTGTACGAATTTCCTAATGGATAGTAGATAAACAGGCTCGGCGAATAGACTTATTGAATTACGTGATAAATAGTAAGTATATTATTAGACGTTTAGCCCAGAAAAAAAACACGCCTCAAAGAGTCGATAGAGAAGCGTTCCAGAACACTTTTGTAATTTTTAACCTGACTGACAGCAGGATAGTTTATTGTTAATTTTCTAAATGTGAAAGGGATAGACCTTGATGCTGGAACGGGACCTATGATACAAAATGTAAAGTTACAGCAATGCAGCCTAATTTTTGGACCGCCCACCAAAACTTCTTCTACTCATGAAACTGAACAACTTTCCCCAAATAACTAATGGTCAATTAGCAAAAACTTTTTTGGACCTTTCATACTAATTTGATCACGCGATTGGCCTACTTTGTATAGAAATGCCCAAAACTGTTTTGTGAATTGACCATTGGTTATATGGGGAAAGTTGCTCAGTCTCACGAGTGCAGAAGCATCTGTGAAGTTTTGGTGGGTGGTCCAAAAATAACCCTGTATACTATACCCTATACAGTGTATAGGGTGACTTTAAATTAGTTCTTGATACAAAAGGCTATTCATGTTCTCATGACAACAAACAACTTTCCCTAAGGAATCTATAGTAAAATAACAAAAAAAAAATTGGACTGGTATCAAGAACTAATATAAAGTCATCCTATACAGAATGTAACAAAATTGGTGTAGGACCCGTTAACTGAGGATTCTACTCATCGTGCTGAGCAATTTCTGTCTCCGCAAACGTTTCCGAAACATTGGATATACGAATTTCAAGTGCTAGAAACTTTGTAGTACTCGTAGGTGAACTAAAAAATTACCTTTGAAAAGGGGTACAGCTACCTAGTTCGGTAAACATACGTATTTCGATTTGATTTTAATGACGTTGCCAGAATGTATGGGGAGTTGAAATTGACAACGTTGCGCTTAGTGTTGTTAATTATACAGGCTGTAAATCTAGTCGTGCGTCAAATTTTAAATAGTGCTTCTACTCCTGATTCTGATCAACATTCCCCACCCATAGTCAAATCGCAAAAAAAAATTTTAAGTCTATAGGTACAAATCGATCAGCGGAGCGGCCAAATTAGTACGAAGATTCCAATTTTTTTTTGCCATTTGACTATGAGTTCCTTGGGGAATGTTGATCAGAATACGGAGTAGAGGTACTGATTAAAATTTGACGCACGATTAGATTAGATTTACATCCTGTACCTGTATAATTATACACGTTGATGACCTGTACACAGCGAGATTTTGATTAATAGAATCTACCTGTTGTGTCTCTTGTCTCCTGTTCTGTGGATCTGACAGGTTCTATTGTAATCATCTTATGAAAGCCTTCCTTCGTGAGAGTAATTGTTACTATGACAACAGGACAGCTTATTGTAAATTAATTAAGTGTGAAAGAGACAGAATCTTGTGAAGGGAACGGGAGGACATAAGATTCTGTTGGGTGCGGAAGCGTGAGTTGTGTGTTAACAACCCATATTCGTCCCCACTGCAGGGGCAGGTCTCTTCCTATACCTCGCGGGAAGGTTAGGCCATACCCCACACACGGGGATCAAGTCCGGATGAGTTATGTATACACCTAAAATGCAATAAAAATATCTTAAAGAACTTAAATGCAGTGGACACAAAAAAACTGATTCGTAATCGTATTCCTATTTCAAAGTTGAAGTTTCGATTCCATTTTTCCAGTATTTTTTGAGATCGTGAAGATTCATAAGCTTAATGACCAGAAACCGAAGTACCTTTTTGAAGTAGCTTAACTTTAATTGCTTCAGGGGTAATGGAACCCACAACAGTCGATCAAGCAGACAGAATGCTAAATCACAACGCCACTGGATCTTTCTCTGTCTGACATTTTGAGAACTGAAAGATGGATAAGTCTGCCTTTCAATCCGATTCGGAACACTTTTCTGGTTTCTCGTTCATATAGACCTACCATCTATTAGGATATGACCGTTAATTGTGCCTCAGAAATACAAAGACCTTCTTTTTTAAAGTAAAAGAATGTCGCCTGCAATTTTTCAATGTGTTTAAGCGAGTTTGTTTTAGCTCGAAGTATTTGCTCGCTTCGCTTTTCGAAACGTTGAGTGTACAAGTTGATAATGTTTGGAACTTTGTACTAAGTAAAAAACAAATTGTCTGACTAAAAATGTGAAGCGAAAAGAAATGGAGACTTTAAAAGAAACTCACTCCAACACATTTGAATAAGCTAAGCAATTTGACGAAAACAAATATTTAAAAAAGTTACATATAACAATGCGGTGATCAGACGAAGAGGCGGATCGTTTGACTTATAGTGGCATTTACCCGACCGTATCCATAATTCGCGAAGCACGTTAAGGCATTCACGTTGGTTGCTATCACTAGAGGCCTTGTAGCCCCACAACCTTATTGAAATTGGCTCTCGTGTGTGGAATATGGCTAAACTGCTCGAGGTATGGGAAAGGCCCCAAACCTCAATAGTGGGAAAGATATGGCTTGTCAACACCTGTACGCTCCTATACCATCAAACTGTTGAAGTTATGGGTACTTTTACGCTCAAATTATTGGTATAAGAGGTATGGATCGTTATGGCACTGATAAGTCTTATGTCTGGGTTACTAAAAGCTCACAGGCAGCGGTAGGGTAGCTATTGCTGGAAGGAATTTCTATTAGAAATAAGGGTCAACCATTGTGTATGTTTTCTGTGTAACTGTATTTTTTGAAAGTGTATGTACATAATAAATTGTAAATTGTAAAATACTTTCCATCTGGTGGGCCTATACAATATTATATTATATTATATTTTATATTTATTCGGAAAACTTACAGCTAAATAACAACTATAGGTTAAATTAACAATATATCAACCTATGCTATTGACAAGTTTCCACCAATATATAACAAATTAAGAGCTTGTACAATGTAGGTACAATGAAAGCAGATGTACATCCTTAAGGAAAAAAAACCTGTTTTTTTTATATAGCAATAAACACTAAAATATAAGTAAAATATAAGTAAAAGGGAATAAAAGAAATCAAAAGAAATCAGGCTGAAGGATCTCCAAAGAACTCCGCGGCAAGAACCCTTCGAACCGTGGTAGTGCTGGTACAAAAGAGGTCAAAATCATGTAAACTCGAGAGTTCATTATAAATTTTTGAGATTCGATTTATGAAAGAATTTTGTCTGAAATTAGTTCTAGCATAAGGTACGTACAAAGGAGGTCGTTTGCGGAAATTTAATAAGTCAGTGCGTAAATTAATATTAGATAAAAATAAAAGAAATGGATGGAATTTAGTAAAGCTTACAGTTGTCAGCATTGAATGTACAATACTTCTAGTAGGTATCTTACCGTGGGAGAGCCATGTTTCGGCACGAATAGGCCGGCCGGCTCGACCGGAGTGATACCACGGCCTCACAGAAAACCGGCGTGAAGCAACGCTTGCGTTGTGTTTCGCCGAGTGAGTGAGGGTACCGGAGGCCCAACCTCCCCCCCATTCCCCCATCCCCCATCCCATTTCAAAGGTCGACTTGGTGTTGCGGGTGTCTATGGGCGGCGGTAATCGCTTACCATCAGGTGATCCGTCTGCTCGTTTGCCACCTATCATATAAAAAAAAGTGACTATCCATCATTTTAGTTTGAGAATTTTTTTAATTAAAATGTTCTTTGGGACAGGTCCAGAGGTAGACGTCGATGGTACGATAAGATTGCAGAGAAAGAACACTTAGTTGAATGAAGAGAGCGTTCTTAAGACTATCGAGTAAAGTTTTAATGGCAGCATCGATCAAATTCCCGCTTTTCGTGACCAGAGCGTATCTCTTTGGGGTTGAACTAAGCAAGGAGTTCTGTAATGAATGATGGTTACGTGTTTAACCGTTCAAAGGCGGAAGTTGAGCCATTTTTTATAATGTTATCTTTTTAGGGTTCAAATGAGGTATTTTTTGTATAGTTTCCGCTAAACACTCGAAATCGAATTTTTGTATAATTACAGCAATTTTCAACAAACATAGACTTTTTTACTTATAATTCGTCATTAAAAATATCATGAAAATTGCTCTAAATATTGAAAACTACTGTCTTTTCACGTCACGTCTGACATACTTTACATTTCTGTTTACAATATACAGGGTGTAAAAAATCATCTACCGGAAATATTATGAGCCAGAAACCTTTGTTTGGGAACTCGATTGTAGTTACTGCAGTATAGGTTGCTTTGGAAAGTAGTGCAGTATAATATTAATAATAATATTCGGGACACATACATGGACATCTGGCCTCAATCTAGGATTCCCTGCCGAGTGAGTGAGGATAGCGGAGGCCCAACAGGTGGGGGGGAGCCACGCCCAATTCCCCCATCCCCCCATCCCATTTCAAAGGTCGGCAACGCACTTGTGACTCTGGTGTTGCAGGTGTCTATGGGCGGCGGTAATCGCTTACCATCAGGTGATCCGTCTGCTGGTTTACCACCTATCACATAAAAAAAAATGAGAACCCGAGACTGATATATATACGTATATAGATGTAATATACCCAGACACAGAGCAAATAAATCTGCTCATCACAGAAATATTTGCCTTGGCTGGCTATCGAACCCACGATTCTCAGATCGCGCTAACCACTGAGCCACTGAGTCTTTCAAAAGTCTATATGCTGAGTAGAAACCCCAGAAGAGGTCCTTTTATAACCCGGATATTTTGGATTTATTACAAACTTGCTATAAATCATTTTCTTTGTACTCACAAAGCCTATGTTACGAGCTCTATAGATAACCTTAACCGGAAGACGGTCGCGAGAACAATTTATGGTCCCATCCGGTTATGTGAAGATCGAGAAGGGATTGCATCCCATTATCGTAAACTACGCGATACTGTGAGACATGGACCCATCGTCACATACATCTGCTTATGGACCATCCCATAAGTTTCGCTTCAGTAATCGAAGCCCACAAAAATTCCACCCGTGTTTCAGTGAATAAATAAATAATTGGGTCATCTGGCCCCAAACTAGGATTACCTTTATTATGGGAACCAGAGCATATACGTTTAAATACATGCATCTATAGATATACCTAATACACCCAAATACAGAGCAAACAAATCTGCGTATCACAGAAATGTTTAACCTTGGGCGAACCCACGACTCGGATCAGTGTAGGAGCACTAACCTATGAGCCACTAAGTCAGCCACTAAGTAAGTTGGAGCGGACTGTTTTCCGCAACCAGGCGACCATTGCTCCCATTTTGTATATCAGGCCAGCGTTATTGTCAGACCATCTCCTCTAGGAAGTCCAGAAGCAGTCTAGGTTTGCTGATAACTTCCTGAAGTGACCCTTCAAGAGCAATCCTGTACGACGACTCCTGCATTCTAGTAGGATATGGAAAGCGGTTTCTTCATCTTCTATATGTATATGATCGGCATAATGGGCTCGGGCTGTCTGTAACCCCTAAAGTAAACAAATGTTTGTTGAAAGGCGGCTTATAGGTGGTTTGAAACTTCTGACACTGGGTTGGCCATTAGCCTTACAACCTCTACCAATCCGGAGTTGGCCCCTGTGTGTGGAGTATGGCCTATACCATTCTAAGGTGACGCGACCCGTGCCCCTGCTGTGGGGACGATACGGGTTGTTAACGTTTGGTGAAAGGGCCGTGTCCAGTCATAGCAGCTAATAGCTTGTGGAGTACATTACTCTTAGATGCTTTAGATGTCTTAGATGCTTTCAGGATAGACTAGGGTTCGTCGTTGGGTAAAGCAACCTTGGCTGTCAGGAAGTTTCTAAGTTTACCAGTACTCGTGTATAAACTTGGTGCGGTGAAGCAAGACGGAAAATATTTACCACGAACCAAACCGCTTCCGGGTATCGAACCTGCGACATCCTGAGTGAAGCCAGTGCTTAGCCACTACGCCACAGAGGCGGTTATAAAGTATGACAGGCTGGTCTTAATACATTAAGTCTTTGCATAGACATAAATATGAGCTATGAATTTTATTTATGGAAATGGTTTTTTCGTGAAGTTGTAAATTAAACAGTGTATGATCCTTCCACCTAACGGCGTGTAGTGTAGTGGATGATTTTTAATTTGTATGTATGTTTGTCTGGCTAAGTGTGAAGCATAAATCGATTGGTAGTAGATTTAGGAGCGTCGAATTTTTTATGAATAAAAATTTTAACATGTAAGTGATTAAAAAAACAAAAAAATCTATTTCTGCAATTTTAGTAGAAGACCTATTTATTTGTGTATTAGTGAAAAATATTCCATAATTTATATTTGCAGATATTTCCCGGATTCTCATAAGTTTTTCAGATGGTGTAGAGAAGCACCAACAAATCATTTTGTATGGAGTTTGTATGCAAAATTGAAATCCTGACAGATTCGGTTTGTTTACATCTGAAGTCAATCCAACTGATCCAATGATCCAACGAATTAAGTAATGAACTTTGCCACTCCACATGCAAACAAACAATAAGTAATCGTCCCGAAAACCTGTTAAGGATTGCCCAATGACTATAAACTAACCAACAAAGCATGTTCGACCTCGGGTTTTATTCCCCCACGAATTATACATGGATCCCAAGTGCCGAGAATGCATAAAAAGGTAGACACAAAGAATAGAATATTTCACTGCACAGTTTTGTTGTTATTTAAAAAGGCGCCAAAAACTACTGAACAAAATATACAATTTTACTGAAATCGTGATCCGTGCCCGATCGTGGAGACGATATTGTTTGTTAACGATAACGTAAAAAAACGTAATAAAAAATTAACCGCCCCCGACTTACAATATAAGTAAGTCGAAAGCAAACAAAACAACTGCGTTGATTTTCATTCCATCAAATAGCTTAACCAACGCGATGAAACCTGTTTGCGAGTAAAGTCGTTCCTCGTTCCCTTCCCTCAAATATGGTTGGTTGAGGGGAGCGATGGCCGACTCTCGCGTTATACTCGTGATTGGGTGCTGTCTGTGTGAACTGGCTCTTGTCATTGGCATTTCATAATTTTTAGTAATTACTGATTAGATTCCATTTTACTTTTTTATATGTATTCAGTTCTTTCTTTTTTATGTAGGGTCCTTCTGAAATACCTGAAAAAAATTAAATTGTGGCTTCTACTCATAAAACTGAACAACTTTCCCCAAGGAACCTATACTCATTTCGCAAAAATTTTTTTGGACTTCCCATACAAAATTGGCGGTTCATTTGATCAATTAGTATGAGGACTCAATTTTTTTTTTGCGAATTGAGTATAGGTTCCTTGGGGAAAGTTGTTCAGTTTCATAAGTAGAATGCGTGGTTAAAAATTTTTCAAGTATTTCATAAGGACCCTATATATTGTAAAATATTATATATACAATCAAATTCAAATATACATATATATCAAATCAAGATTCTTCACCGAAATTGAAGATGTAACCTTTTAAAAAAAAAAAATGTGTTGGAGAGAGTTTCTTTGCTGGACCTGTCGTTTCTTCTCACTCTACAAACATTTCCTGAAACGACGGGTAAGTACCTATGTTGTATACAATATAAGTTTCTAGTGGTAGAAAGGAACCTTGCAGTAGGTAGACAAAAAATACCTTCTAAGTCTTCAGGAAGTGTGCACTGCCATCTACTTCGAAAAAAAATATCAATATCAGTCTGAAGGTTATACATATTTAGTCTGGTATCAATTTTCTCACCACTCTTTGATAATGCCACAAGAACACAAGTTAATAAGCGTCATGTGTGTGACATGCGTGATAGGTTACAGTTATAGTACTTTTATTGTTAAATGTATCTCTGGTTATGGCTTCATGTGTTTTACGATAGAGCTAATAAAAGAGGCTAGGCCGACTATTGGATAGGATGATTCAATTACGTCTACACAGAAAGGCATTGGTACCAAAACTTTGTGTCACGGCATGAGGTGCCAAAATTATAGAGTTGTCTACTTTTTCTTCTTATTGATTGGAAGTATTGGAAATATTTAACCTTTAGATGTTGTTAATGTAATTTTTAGGGTTCCGGAGTCCTTATAGTTTCGCCATGTCCGTCTGTCTGTCTGTCTGTCCACGGCTTAGCTCAGAGACTATTAGTACTAGACAGCTGTAATTTACACGGATATGCATATTAATCACGCCGAAAAGTAGTAAAATAAAAGTTAAAAAAATAACATTGTTCGGTTGGGGATGACATTTTTTTCTCGACTATGCCATGGTGTGGGATGTCGTTGGATAGGTCTTTAAAAAATATTGTGCATTTGCGAAAACCATTTTTCGAATCAGGGATTCGTTTTCGAAATATTAAGCTTTATATAAATATTTATATATATAAATATTTATTTATAATATTTATATATATATATATATATATATATATAAATATTTATTCTATTACAAAAATATTTTTTTTATCTAACGACTGTATGTATATTAGGATCCGATTCTCCCCGAAAATCTGGGGCGAATCGGATATTTCCCAAGTTTCAGTTTTTCGTTCACAGAAATTTCAATTTCAATAATATTCAAGTTTATGATTATGAATTTCGAACTAGAATAAATACTGACTACAGCTAATAATAAATATAATATTTATTTAACCTCAAAGTGAAATTGATCCAATCCGCCCTGATCTAGCCTAGTTCTAGTGAGTTTTTATCCGTCGGTTTTTCGATTCAGCCATTTTTCAAGATGTCCTCCACTTCCAAGTTGTTGTATGGGGATTCCGGAAGTTTTGAGGTTCTGAAGTAAAGTATTATATATTCAGAAACATGTAGGTCACTATTAGGCGCCTTCTTTTTTAAAACCTTAAAAAAGTTTAACATCTCTAGTTATTATTATTATTCTTATACCTGCATGTATATTTTACAAACTTTTAAAATTGATTTTGAAATGAATTCTATTACAAAAATATATTTTTTTACCAAATCACGCAAAGGCAATAACATAACAGTTTTTATGTTATTGTATTTTTACAACATGCGTATCGATTTACGTTTGATTTTCTCGTATATTTTTGTTATACTGCTGTTACCCATACATTGCAGAAACATTCGCACAACATTTCTTACAAAAAAACACAGATTTGCGTGTTCGAAATGGAAGAGATTCTCCGGTTGGTGAATATCCTTATGTCGTTAGAATGGAGTTTATAGCCGTTATTTGTGTCAAGAAGTCTAATGAAATCTTTAGAAAGGAATTAAATTCTACTTTCTGTGCTTCGGCCCAAATTGCCCCCTCCTGGTCTTTGACTGCTGCTCATTGCCTGGACAACGTGGAACATTATAAATCATCAGTGCTAAAAATACCCAATATTTGCGAATTCAAGACTGTCGTCCGATACTGGGAACTCGGTAAACTTTCGCTAAACAAAACCTCAGATATATTGGAAATGATCCCACACCAAAATTTCGATTCTGCAAAGAATAGTAATGATGTTGCGTTACTTAAAACGGATTATATTCATATCGAAAAATACGGAAGAATTGGCGCAGTGGATCAAAAACTTTAATTGGTCTTAAAGCAACGATGCTCGGATTTGGGCTGATGAATATAATACAAAATGGCACTACAGTTTTTAAGACTACATACCAATTAGACAAACCACTACAGGTTAAAGATGTTATAATTAAAAAATGCCAACCGACACAAAATGTAGTCGAAATTTAGTACGGTGTTCTGTTTGGCTGGTCCTTACGGACCAGTGGCGAGTCTTTGTTATGGGGATTCCGGTGGACCTGTGATTCAGGGGGGTCAAATTGTAGGGGTCAATTCACTTGGAGTTCGAGCTAACTGTGAATCCGCCAGGCACACATTTAAACATCACAATTACTTCACGGCAGGATGGATAAATCCAGTAAGCCCCTATTTGGATTGGATAATGCTAACAGCAAAGGTGAACGGTGGTTGACTCTTTCAGTCATTACCGATTTAGCCGAAAAAATCAATTTTAAAATAAATTTTATAAGTTTTATATGGGGATTTTGTAGGTTTCTAGTTTTTGTCTTTTTCTCTCTACTATTCGCGACTGCAACGAAAGTGGAACCACTTTCTCTGAAAGGTACCTATTTATATATTCTATAAGGTACCTAAAGAATGTGTAACGCAACTGACTAAATAAAAATAAAAACACTTTTTAAGATGAATTTTAGTCGGTTATTCGATTCAGCCATTTTAAAGATGGCCGCCAATCTAATTGTAAAATAGTTGTATGGGGATTTGAGGCTCTGACGTGGACACAGGTGGTATTAGAAGAAACAGTTGCTTCTGATATGTATAATTTTAATTACTACATGGAGTCGTAACTTTTTAGAAAACTTATAAAAAAGTTAAACGTTAAGTTTAGCTCTAGAGGCCATAGTACGAAAGTGGATTAAATATTAAATATTGAAAACATTCAAAGGTATTGTAGATTTTATTTAAAGAACATAAAACTACAATTTAAGATTTTTGTTAAGTCGCTCTTAGAGACAAGCGAAACGGCAAAATGGGAAAGTCTGTATTTTTATAAAGCATGTAGTTTTCCTCCCTTTGGCTGTTCCACTTTTACGCCGAAACTACTAAACGGATTTGGATGTTTGGTAGGTAGATAAAAAAGCACTCGGCTAACACTAAGGCTAACACGGACATCTACTGCCAATTCTCACTTTTTTAACCTACTTCAAAAAAGGAGGAGGTTCTTAATTCGTCGGAATCTTTTTTTTATTTTATTTTTTATGTATGTTCACCGATTACTCAAAGACACCTGAATCGATTTGGAAAATTCTTTTTTTGTTTAAAAGGGTATACTTCACAGGTGGTCCCATATAAATTTGCAGAAAATCAATTCAGCGGTTTTTGAGAAAATCAACAAAAACGTAGCAAAATTGGAGTGGTTTTTAACGCGTGGTCAATTATTTGTTTAAACCTTCTAACCACAGACATGCACCCCGCTCCCCCCCCCTATAGACTAGCAATACAGGGCATCGGCCACTCGCCGCAAGGTGGCGGATGGCTAAGTTACGATATAAAACTTCTTTGCTTCTAACCTACTTGATTTAAAAGTTACAACGTTTGTTTACTTGGATTATTTAAAAAAATAAACGTCCATAAAAAAAAATATTTTTACTTTTTCATTTTAAGATTTTTCTGGGCGATAAAATTGGCTCTTATTTCACCCTCTTTCATGTGTGCTCTTTAAAAAGACACTATACGAGCGCGGGAAACCTTCAAATTGAGCGGGCGTGTTTTTTGTTAAAATTTTAATATTTTTCATATTCAAAGGATTAGTTCGTAGTTTTAGTTTTATTTTTGTGTTATATTAGTTGTTAGTTTGTATATATTGTAATTTGCTGTATAATTGGTAAGTTTAGAGATAAGTTAAGGAGGGATGGAGGAGGACCCTCCACCGGGGGATTTTTTTCCCCCGGCGGTGGCTTGTAATGTTATCATAGAAGGGGATAAACATACAGACAATGTATTAATGGACGGGAGTGCTTATGAAAATGACTCCAGTATGGATACGGATCATGCTGAGGCGGGCGCTACAACAAAAAGGAAACGCATTCGCGCAACTAAAATATGCAAACATTGTAACAAAAAACGCAGGAAACATCCACATGCAACAAAAATTAGTTGCAGTTGTGTAAGTGAAGGGCTTGAAAATGTTCAAAACGAGGATATGGTTGATATCACTAAGAGTACAGTCTTTAATGCTTCTCACGTCCCTTCCTTGAACACTGAGGATAAAACGATTAGTCCCCCTCCCCTGCCAACCAACAGACTGTTTAGAGCTGAATACAACTCTACTGATGTTGCCCCTTTTGTTGTTCATGTGCAAAGAGACTCTACAGATGCCGGAGCCACATTCCATCCAATTAGCTTTGGTAACTTTTTAAAGAAAAATAACATACAGAACATATGTAATGGAAGCATTAAAAAAATTGGTAGGAACAGAATAACTGTAGCGTTCACCTCATACACAGCTGCCAACTCATTTATCAACAATAGTAAATTAATAGATCATAAGCTCAAAGCTTTCATTCCCTCGTACAATGTCACACGTATGGGTCTGGTCCGTGGTGTCCCTGTAGAGTGGGATTCAGAGGAAATTGTAGAAAATATAAGTGTACCTATTGGATGTGGTAAAATTATTAAAACAAGGAGACTAAATTACAAAGTCACGGTTGATGGTAATCCCATATGGAAACCTTCTCAAACTGTTGTTCTGAGTTTTGATGGACAAGTATTACCTAAACGTGTATTTATGTGTTATAATTCACTTCCAGTTGAATTATACACATACCCTACGATACAATGTTATAACTGCTGTAGGTATGGACACACCAAAAATCAGTGCAGATCTAAACCTAGATGCTTTAAATGTGGATTCAGCCATACTGCCTCTTCATGTGATGTTGAAGAAGACTCTGCCTCTTGCTGTATGTGCTCCGGCTGTCATTACGCCACTAACAAAACATGTCCAGAGTTTGAACGACAAAAACAAATTAAAACCTATATGGCACAGAATTGTGTTTCTTATGTAGAAGCAGCCAAGCTGCACCCTTCAGTGAATAGACCATATGCTAATGTTGTTTCACAACCATTGTTTCAATCTGCTTCAAGAGAGAATCAACCCATTACCTCTGCGTCCATAGTCCGCACTCCTACAACATCATACAGGAAAACAGTAGTCAGTAAACCCCGTGCTTTACCCAAATTTTCACGAGGGTATGACCGAGCTGCCCATCAGGACATTCTCGGTGATTACAATAATGAAAAGTCATTAGAAAATGGTTCTGCACTTAAATTTAAATCTGGTGATAATGAAGAAACTCAATCCTCCATTCTTGAAATTATTACAGCATTAATTAAGTTACTCACTTCTTCAAGTTTTTCACCGTCCCACGTTGCCCCCTTACTAGATATTATTTCAAGTATTAATAAAACTAACAATGGATCAGTCCAGCAAAATACTGCAGTGGAACGCTCGCAGTATAGTCAATAAGAAGTCTGATCTGATCTATTTAATAAATAAATTTGATCCTTTTGTCATAGCTCTATCGGAAACCTGGCTTAAAGCTGAATTTAGCTTTAAGTTCCAGGGGTATGTAACATTTAGAGAAGATAGATCTGATGGGTATGGTGGTGTAGCCTTACTCATCAAACAGTCATTCCATCCTATCATTCATGCCATAACTTCTCATCATAATGATTATTCCATAATTGCTGCTATTGCAAACAATATTTGCTATGTATCTGTATATATTCCTCATCCCTCATCTGCTATATTTAATGAATTAGATCACCTACTTTCATCACTCCCACAACCATTCATACTTTTAGGAGACTTTAATGCTCAACACTGTTCATGGGGCAGCTCTGTCTCTAACAGTTACGGCGAACACATTTTAGATTTAATAGATAAACACAACCTGTGTTTACTTAACACTGGATTAGCGACAAGAAGGTCAGCTCCTAATGAATCTGATAGTGCTGTCGATTTATCAATATGCACCCCTAACTTAGCTTCTTTTCTTACTTGGAAGGTTCTTTCTTATACATATGGCAGTGATCATTTTCCAATTATCATATCTCTCCCTACTAAAAATCCATCAGTACCAAAACACAAACCTCGTTTGAAATATAGATTAGCTGACGCTGACTGGCAAAAGTTTAAAACTGAAATAGAGAGAAAAGTTTCTACCCTCCACAGAGCATGTCAAGGTAATGAGAATAATTGTGCAACAGAGTTAGCTAAAGTTATAATTGATACAGCTGATCAATTGTTCCCACAAAAAAATAGTTCATTAGGTAAAATACCCTCTCCTCCTTGGTGGGACAGTGAGTGCACTGAAGCAGTTAGGAAAAGGAAAGAAGCTGAAAATATGTATAACCAACAGATAACGGAGGAGAATTATGACGCGCTTTTAGAAATAATGTCAGATGTTAAAAAACTCCTTAGAAAAAAGAAGCTTGAAAGTTGGAGAACGTTTTGTGCATCTATATGTCCTGATACTCCTGCGTCGCTTGTTTGGCAGCAGATTAGGAGATTTAGGTCTGCATTTACTGACACATCTTATAAGTCTATTCCAGAGTCTCTTGCAAATAAATTCTTAGATAGATTAGCCCCCCCATATGTCCATGAGCAGGCACGAACCATACCCATACCCGTAACCATTCAGGACCCTGTCATAAATAACTTGAGCTCCCCTTTCACGCTGTATGAACTTAAGGGTATCCTTTCCAGTACCAAGGACACAGCCCCAGGTCTGGATGGTATTCCTTACTCATTTATAGCGCATCTTAGTGATGAATCACTTTCATATTATTTAGAATTAGTTAATACTGTCATGATGACAGGTAACGTTCCCATAGCCTGGAGAACTCAAACTGTATTGCCATTGCTCAAACCGAATAAACCCTCATCTGACGCGGATTCATACCGGCCAATAGCGTTGTCTACTGTTTTGGGTAAAATTTCAGAACATCTAATAAAAAGTCGTTTAGAATGGTTTCTTGAAAGTCGTTATCTTTTATCTAATAGTCAATTTGGCTTTAGGAAAGGAAGAAGTACACTGGACTGTTTGGGAATATTGATAATGGATATTCGATTGGCTTTTTCTAATAACAAGTCATTAGGGGCTGTGTTTGTTGATATTAAAGCAGCTTATGATAATGTAATAATACCGATTCTGCAACAAAAATTAGTAAAGTTAAATGTGCCAAGTATTCTTTGTAGATTTATAATCAATCTCATGTCTGAGAGGTATATTTATTTTGAAACACAGGATTCATATTTAGTAAGAACTGTTTGGAAAGGGCTTCCACAGGGCTCAGTCCTGAGCCCTCTATTGTATAATATCTACACCCATGATTTGGAGAGTAAATTTGATATGAATTCAGTGTCAATTTTACAATATGCTGATGATGTCGTGTTGTATACATCTCATAGTTCAATAAATACAATTTCTTCTAATTTGACAAATGCGTTGAGTTCTTTGAGCGACTGGTTATTCGATAATGGTTTAGACATTTCTGTTAGCAAAACGAATTCAGTTCTATTTTCGCGAATGCGCATGCCTCCCCCGGTAACAATACTGTATAAGGAGAGGCCAGTTGAAGTTAAATCTCAGGTTAAATATTTAGGAATGATATTAGACTGTAAATTGGCATGGACGGCACATTGTGACTATTTAACGGCAAAATGTGAACGTCGTATAAATATGATGCGATGTCTCTCTGGGGTTTGGTGGGGTGCACACCCTTCCTCTATGAGACTACTGTACCACGCTGTGATTCGCAGTGTCTTCGATTACGGTACTTTTTTCTTGGAACCTGGTAGCGTCACTGCATTCAGTAAACTAGATACTGTTCAGTCGAGGGCACTGCGGATCATAGTCGGTGCTATGAGATCGAGTCCCATTCACTCCTTGCAAACAGAATGTGGAATACCGCCACTTGCTATAAGACGTCAATATCTGGCTGATAAATATGTTTTTAGAATATTTCAGTACACTAACCATACTCTGTTATCTAAGCTGAGTACCTTAGATAGTTTGACTTTATCGTCTTCGTACTGGAAACATAAATCTGTGCCTCTAATATATAAAAGTTTTAAGAAATTCTTGTCGTTTACCACAGCTGTTCATAGATCGCGATTACTTCCATTGTACAGTATACCCTTTAGCTCTCTGATACTTTCCACCAATGTAGTCCTTGATACTGGAATTCACAAAGATGGCCCTAATCCAAATATTTCATTTATACATGAGTATAATCAAAATTGGCCAGATTTTCATCAAATATTTACCGATGCGTCTAAACATACGCAAAAAGGCAACGTCGGCGTTGGCGTTTATCACAAACAGTTTGGTATAGTACAAAAAATTAAACTTCCGCCTGAGGCCTCGGTGTTTACGGGTGAAGTTTTTGGGTTATTTAAAGCAGTGGAATATATTTTACTTGCTAAGCTAAACAAAACCGTGATTTTTACTGACAGCAAAAGCGCTCTAGAAACTTTAATAAAATTTCCTTTTAAACTTAAAGTTCAGTATGACACAATTTTCAAAATCAAAGATCTTCTTCGTCAGTGTCAGGAATTAAATTATGATGTGCGTTTCATTTGGGTACCTAGCCATTGCGGTATACGTGGGAATGAAGCTGCTGACCGTTTAGCTAACGAGGCTGTTTTTGATGGTGACCTGCATCCTTATAAGAACTTCACTCATGATCTTGCTAATTTACCAAAACTTTATCTTATTGAATCATGGACAAGGTTCTATCTACAAAAATCGGAGCATAAAGGTAAATATTATTTCCAAATTCAACCGGAAATTTTTCCTAAACCATGGTTCACTAAAATGAATTTTAGCAAAACAGTTACTAGCATACTTATTCGAATGCGCTTGGGTCACACGTGCACCCCTGCGCATCTAGCAAAACTGGGTATCATAAGCACTGATAAGTGTGATTGCTCTGACGGTGCTGTCGGTGACATTAACCATATCTTTTTCTCATGTGCTAAATATGACCGATCTTCCTTTCTTGAAACCCTTATCATCCCGCATGTTCCGTTCCCTACTAATATTGAATGCCTAATATCCTGTAACAGCTACTCTATTTTTAAAGCGATTTCATTTTTTATTATGCATAATACCATAAAAATTTAATGTTGTAAATATTTTGTGTATAGTCTTAGTGTACATACTCTTCTAGTATTATAATTTATTTTTCTTTGTTATTATATTTTGTTTTAAGTTTTTATATTTTTGTAAAACTAATCCTTTTTCCTGTATCCATTTCCGTTTACCGTATTCCTTTTTTCTTTCCGTGTTTCCGTTTCCCAACCTTTGTCCTTACAAAGTAAAAACTTGACTTTGGCGGAATGCATAAAGTGCGAAATCGCCACACTATAGAAGAAAAAAAAAAAAAAAAGACACTATACTTATATATATTAAAAAAACACAATTTTAAATTTTATATATTGTATTTATTAAACCTTAGTTAAATTTATCTGTTTCAATTCGCCATGGTCCAAATAATATAATTATTTTATATATGTAATACATTGTACGATATAATATGACAATATTATTATAATTCGTTATTATATGTATATATTTTTTGGTTTTTTAAATTAACTAAATAATCTTAACAAGTTAAGCTTTATCGGTTTTAAAATAAAGTACAATAACACATACATCTATATCTATTTTTTTATATACATGTTATAAAATATTTTTATTGATAAGTATTTCTTATTTGAAGTTGTTCTAATTTTTACACTAATTATTAAATTATATTAATATTAAATACATATTAAAATGTTTTGGAATTGTTAATCTTTATCTACCTAATCTTTGTTCATATTATATTATGCGCTATGTTTTTTTGTTCATATAAATGTCGATTTTAAACTCTACCGATATTTTAACAATAAATTTATGTATAAGTATGTATAAAATTTAAATGAGTTATACAAAATTATGAAGCTATGATTAATGCACTTAATAATTGAATTTTACGTACGATAAATAAAATAATAATAATATAAATTTAAGATACTTTTTAAAATGGGGGCTCACCATTTTATTTGCTACGTGGTTAGCTAATATTATAATATAAATAAATTTTACGCAAAATAAATAAGTAAATGTAAATAACTCAGATTAGGTGACCACGCAGCAATGAAAAAGTATCCGTTTTTTTACGATAAGGTACATGACTAAAGCAAAATGACAAATTTAAAAAAGTTTTACATGTAAAGTTTTTTACAAAACGTAAGGTAAATTACGGTGAACTTCTGCACTTAAAATTAAACGAAAAATTTTACCCATGAACAACGTAGTTTCCCAAAAAAAAGGGAGCTGCTCATACAAATGTATTATTTGATCGATAATTTTGTATGAAAATCTCACTAGTTTAAAGGAATAAAATTAGCAGAAGTCCCCCATACATTTTACCTTGTCTTTCGAAATGTCCATAGCACAGAAATATTAAAGGTTTTTTTTTCTCAAAACACTTCAACTAATATTTACAATATAGAAAAATATTGATATGTCTACTACCTATGTATTGTATATGATAAACAGTCAATAAATAAAAAATACGCTAAGAAAAAATATATTTACAAAGTTCCTAGAAAAACAGTTCTTGTAGCGTTTTGCTCCTTGGGAATTTTGGGACAAGTTGGTTGCGTTTTGGACTGCTATTAAATAAATGTCAGCAGATTTGTATGTTCGTATCATGGTATTAAGCGATGGTGATCGCCTACCATCGCCTTTTTCAGCTGATGAAAAAACGTTCCAATATAATATATGGTGGCTGTTGGAAATACGTTCCAATATAATACAGGGTTAAATTGAATTCGTGAAACAAATTTTAACTGTGGTTTCTGCTCATGGAACTGAACAAATTTCTCTAAGAAACCAATTTAATCGGAGCAAAAAAAAAAGACTTTTCATAGAAAGTTAAGGCTACCAAGTTCATTGGTTTCTTAGAGAAAATTGTTCAGTTCCATGAGCAGAAACCATAGTTAAAATTTGGTCCACGATTTCAATTTCACCTGTATATTGGAACGTTTTTCCACCAGCCGACAATTTTCATACATTTACCTATGCGTCTCTTGTTGTCAGTGGCGTTCCAGCCAGTGTAAAAAACACTCTATCGCAATAAATTGTAAATTGTCACAATAGCTTTTCATTTTGAATGACAAAGATTCCGTATCAAAGTTTCTATTGTAGTTCAAAAATGTATTAATTAACTCAGTTCGAAGTTTAAACTTTCCGAAAACGTTTGATAGTATATTAGTCAAGTTGTCTCAAGGAATTTATATACACAAGTTCTTTGTGTTGTCTGTTGTATAATTAAAATAAAAAACTGAAAAATTGTAAAACTTTTTTTTGGGAAATCGATTATACGTATTTAGAAATGTAACCTTTTAAATTAATAAAGGTTATCTAAAAATGCGAAGTCGAAACGCAACCAAACCAAAAAGACATATTGACACAAATTAGATAATAGTACTAGTATTGATAAGAATTTAAAGCACAGTTTCATTCGTACATGTTCGGGGCCCATTGACTAAAGAATATCTGCTAGAACCGCCATTTTTTCTACTAGTTACTGCCCCTCTTATAAATAGCTCCTTAAAAGTCTCACGGAACTGTCTCGACATACCGCAATAGATGGCAAAATTTATCGGATACGAAACAATAATGAAAAAGTTTGTAATCAGAATCAAAATATTCGCAATGTGGTAGTCCAAAATTTCTACCATTGTGCTAGATATGATGTGCAGTATTGTCACGACAGCGACCGGAATTTCTACCAAAAGAAACACTGTTACAACAACGATTAACATAAGTGTTGTGCAGTTGGAATCTCTAAGTCTTTTACATTCCGATTTACGATTTTCTTTGAACAATTTTTGACGGTTTATCTGGGCTTTTCTCATGGCCCTAAACAGTAGCACGTTGAGTACTACTAGGGATGTGCAAGGGATCAGGTGTACGAAGAGAACACGAAATCCGAAGTAGGAAATGAAGTATGCGTCGAGCGACAGAGCGTTTACCCATGGCGCCATTTCCATCTGTAGCAAAAATAAGGTTTGATTAAAAATAAAAGTAGTCTTTGTTTACTGCGGTATCTAACAGACTTACAGGCATGGTCATAACCTGGATGTGTTTGTCTCTTAATAGCATTTATCTTGACTGTTTCCGAGCCTTACAAGGTAAACTAAGCCGTTGGTGCACGTTGCTATCACTAGGTGACAGTCGTGAAGCCATGTTAGAAGCTTTATTGGTGACTTGAAAACTTCTGACAAAGGGGCAAGCCACCCCAAAGCCTCCATCAATCGGGACTTGGTCTCCGTGTGTGGATAATGGTATAATCTTCCTTAGTCATGAGTGCAGTGGAGAAGCTTTTTGTTGTTAATGATTAATAAAAGCGTTTTTGCAAAGCTGTAGTCTAAGGATGGCAAAAAATATCATAAGAATTCTGATAATTTGTTGCGAGGAGTTTGTAATGTACGGAAGCCAACGCAAGAGAAGGTAGCTTTTTCAACAGACAAATATAAGGCACAAATTAGTGAGCTTGCTTCATATAACAAGCAGCGCAAGACCGGTCGGCGCGGCGTGGAAATGCTTGTGAACATTTTCGGTGTGACGAGTAGTTGCCGAAATATTTTTCAGCAGTGAATGATGATGTAGCTAATGATGATGATGATATACCTACATGTATCTGAACCTCTAATGATCAGTTAGTAAGCTTACCCGGCAAACCTCCTCGAAGCGCCCTCGCCATACAGTGACGTGCGGTACGAAGCGGCGGTCCACGAAGCGTGGCAGTTGGTGCAGGAACGCGGCCAGACCGATGTAGATCAGGCATTTGTTGACACGGGGCATTGTGCACCTGGAGGGTGGAGAAAGAAGATTTTAGTAAAATAATGTACCCAAGGTACTACGGGGAGGGGTTCCTTCCCTAGTGGAAAACGAATGACGTATGATTAAGAAATAAATCTCGAAAGCCATCTCATCTCATTACATAGAACAGTAAACATCGCCGTGATAAAGCTCCTCACAATTTAATAAATATCTAGCTTACTTACCAAGTTTTGGCAGCAGTTTTTTCGTGAAATAATAAAAACATACATAATGTTATTGAACTGTGAAGTTTAGTGAATAGATAACTAATATAAGTGTGTTTTTTAAACAAAAATAACAAAAAATCAAAAGCATAACCACCGTCACATTCCACAACGAGAGTTTTTGATGAGAACGCGTAAGTCGCACGGATTTCCTGGCGCTTACTGCGTTTTTCTCGCGACCTTAAGACTGCGTGCACAACGAGGCGCTGTAACGGCGGTCTTACCCTGGAAACATTGTTACCCATTGTGCAAATAGTCTGGTGCAGAGGCGGTTTACGATGGCTCCAGTTACCGTGGTTTGTGCTTCTTGTGAAAATAATAAAGGGGAAGGCGAACATTTTGTTTCATGCAAAAACTGTAGTAAGTCTTTCCACTACTCCTGCATGTCAATTCCGTTTTCTGGTGAAGATTCAGGGGTACAAACTAAATGGAAATGCCCAGCATGTACGCTTCATGGCCTGAATTCGTCACAGAAAGACGCCACCCAGACATACAATACTCCAAGAAGAGATAACAAGAGGGTTGCTCTCAGTTCACCGCTCGCTCCAGAACCGAGCTCCCCAATCACAAAGGATGACGTGCGATGTATAATTCAGGAAGTGATAAAAAAAGAATTTGGTGAGATGATCAGACAATTTGATGCTAGTATAATCAAGATAATTAACAAGGAATTAGAGCCAATCAAGAGGGAAATGAGAGAAATCAGTGAGTCCATGAATTTTATGAATACCAGATTCAACGACATCGAGTCGGAGCACGGACTTGCAATGAAAAATATGGATGTGTTGCAGGAAGACAATGCGAATATGAAACGCACGATAACCGATCTGAACCTGCGTATCAACTACTTGGAACAGCACTCACGCTCAAAAAACGTAGAGATCCAGTGCGTCCCTGAAAATAAAAATGAAAATTTGTACACCATTATAAAACAGCTGGGTAGTGTGGTTAGCTGCGAGATAAAAGAAAACGATATTGAGCACTGCACACGTGTGGCGAAGCTCAGTACAACTAGTACTCGTCCTCGATCGATCGTTGTGCAGTTGGCCTCCACTAAAATGAGAGATCAGCTATTGGCGTCCGTCATCAAATATAACAAGTCAAATACGACAGATAAGTTAAACAGCTCTCATCTAGGATTCGCCGGCAGCAGATGTCCAATTTATGTTGTAGAACACTTGTCTCCGGCCAACAAGGCACTCCATGCGGCTGTCAGATTTAGAGCAAGAGAAAAAGGATACAAATACGTCTGGATTAGGGGTGGTAGAATTTTTGTCAGGAAAAGTGAAGATGCGGAGTATATACTCGTAAAGGGTATGGACTGTTTAAGCAGAATTATTTAGATATTTCTAGTTTTGTGCTTGCAATGGAGTCTTAAAGGCTTAAAAGGTCCTGAATTAAATATATATTATCAAAATAGCAGAGGGCTGAGAACCAAAACCCATGCATTTTTCTGTAATATTCAGTGTAGTGATTATGATGTCATCATACTAACAGAAACCTGGCTTAATAATTCAGTGCGGAGCAGTGAGCTGTTTGACGATAGATATACAATATATAGAAGGGACAGGGAAAGTTCAACTTTGTTTAGTGGAAGGGAAGGAGGTGGTGTACTAATAGCAGTTAAAAAAAATATTAAATCCAAACGTAACATGACCTGGGAAAGCAAATGTGAAGACCTTTGGGTTATAATAGATTTGCCAATATCTCATTCTATGCGTCAGATAGCTCTCTGTGCAACATACCTACCTCCGCCTGTTCGAAGCTGTAACTTGGAAATGTTTATAGATAACTGTAATGCTGTATTAGAAAATATTACTTTCGATGTACTTATAATTGGAGACTTCAATCTTGCTAATATGGACTGGGATTTAGTAAGTCATCCTACACCAAAAAAATATTTACCAGCTATATGTCAATTACTTCTAGACTTCATTAATGTTAATAATTTTACTCAAATGAATAGAATCCTGAATAGCTCAAGGCGTCTATTGGATCTTGTCTTATCGTCATCAACTTTATGTAAAGTAAATGAGAGCATCGCTTCACTTTCTACTATAGACAAACATCATCCTCCCCTCGATATACAAATTTCACTTAAAACAAATGCTACACAACCGTACAATCAAAACACTAATAGACCAAATTTCTACAAGGCAGATTATGAATCTATTATAGAGTATCTGAAGGAGCATAACTGGACGGATATTTTCACTGGACTACACAATGTTAATGATATGCTTAGTGTGTTTTATGATATCCTTAAAACGGCTATCCAAAAATTTGTACCTTTTAGCAGACCCAAAAAAAATAATTACCCCCCTTGGTTTGACAAAGCACTTAAAAATGTCATAAAAGAAAAATATAAAATAAGACAACGTTACAATAAATATAGAAATCCACTAGATGAAATTGAATTAAAACTGCTGTGTAAACGCACCGAAAAAATGGCAACCGCTAAATATAATTCGTACATACAAGTATTAGAAAAAGAACTAGTCAAAAACCCTAAACTGTTTTGGTCGTTTGTCAAGGCAAAGCGTGGAGGTACTAGTTCATATCCATATTCAATGTCAGATGGTTCTACAAACACCACTGTAAGTACTGAAGTATGCGAAATGTTTGCCTCTTATTTTTCATCTGTTTATAGTCATGACGACGTTACTTCTTTTTATGAATATAATTCAGCCTTGTTATTGTCGCTTCGAAATGGTAGCCAATGTTTGACCACACCTACAATTGAGCATAAAACATTATTTCAAAAAATTAAAAATCTTGATTGCAAAAAGGGCGCGGGGCCTGATGGCATTCCGCCAATTTTTATTGTTAAATGTGCATCTGTATTAGTGGAACCGTTGTTGCTGATTTACAATACTTCTTTGCAGTCTGGTGTATTCCCTGTAAAATGGAAGGTAGCTAAAGTTGTTCCTATCCACAAAAGCGAGAACGAAGAGCTTGTATCTAACTATAGGCCTATATCAATTTTATCTTGTTTTGCTAAAGTGTTTGAATCCCTGATTTGTCCCTATCTGCAAAACTACCTTAAGTTATTTTTAACAGACTCTCAACATGGTTTTGTCAGATCTAGATCAACATGTACAAACCTAGTTACTTTCACCGAGTCCCTGGCGAAGGCAATCGACTCTGGTAAGCAAACAGATGTTATATATACAGATTTTAGCAAGGCCTTCGACAGGGTTTCTCACAAAATCTTGTTACATAAGCTATCTGCATATGGCATATCAGGCTCCTTGCTAAAGTGGTTAAGTTCTTATTTATCTGAGAGGTCTTTTTATGTTGTAATGAATGGTTTTCAATCTATTAGTAGAGATATATCTTCTGGTGTGCCACAAGGCTCGCATTTGGGTCCCGTGTTGTTTAATTATTTCATAAACGATATTCCCGAGTGTTTTAATAACTCAATGACATTCATGTATGCGGATGACCTAAAATTCTGTAGAACAATTGAAAGTGACAAGGATATCCGTCTACTTCAAGATGACTTAAATAGACTGCTTGTATGGTGTCATAACAACTCTCTGCAACTTAATTCAAAAAAGTGCTTTCATATAAAAATTTCTAGAAAAAACATTGTAATTAGTTCTAGATACTTTATTGGTAGTGATCCTATTGAAGAGGTAGATATTATAAGGGATCTGGGCGTGCTTTTTGACAAAAAGCTGACGTTCATACCTCATATAGAAAACGTTGTGAATAGAGCATCTAGAATGCTTGGTTTTGTGATCAGGAATTGTAAAACATTTCATATACGCAACACTAAAATATTACTTTACAATAATTTAGTGCGCAGTATACTTGAGTACTGTAGCGTGGTCTGGCGTCCTCACTATGCCACACATTCCTTGCGGTTAGAGCGTGTACAAAAACGTTTCCTTTGGCATTTGTCCTTTTCTTCTGGTATGGCCAAAAAAAACATTTCTTATAAGACCAGACTACACCATTTCAAAATCGAATCCTTGTCAAATCGAAGAATCTTACAAGACTGCATGTTTCTTATCAAAATTCTCAGAAATGACATAGACTGCCCACAATTATTACATCACATTAATTTTCGTGCCCCAAGCCGCTTGCCGCGTAAACCTATCACCCCACTATGCCCTCCACTCCGAAGAACAGTTTTAGGTTGTAACTCTCCGATTGCCAGATTCTGTAAAACTATAAATAGCTGTAGTGACGACATTGATGTACACTATGATTCTATATGTAAAATTTACAAAACTTTATCAGACAATCTGTCTGATATTTAATATTATTTTAAAATTTATTTTAACTTATATTTTACTGTGCTGATGAGCGTTATATCCATCTTCATGTTTCTTTTGTATAAATTAATAGATGTGTTCACACTTTTGTGCATGCTGTGTTTACCTATAAAAGGTTGTTGCACTAGATTATGTTATGAACTGTGTTATTTAAGTCTTACCATGTATGGGTGTAAACTACTGTTGGTAAACCTAATAATAAAAAAAAAAAAAAAAAAAAAAAGCCCATGAATTGAAGGTACAATGAGCTTAAAGATTCGCTTAGTTGATAATTTCAATATTGGTAATCGATTGTTTCATTGTATTAGACTCATCTTCTTCTTCTTTGTCGTTTACTCTTGGCAGAGTGTTCGTGGTCATCATGTAGTTTTAGTGGCCCATCGAACAACACGTCGCCACCCCTCTCGCACAGCAGCTCTCCTGGTGCATTCATTTAAGGAACAAATTCAAATACAATAACAAATTCGATTTGATGGTCGTTCGAGAAGTGATGATTCAATATAATGGGTTTTGCGCTGATAATGTTTCGAGCTTTTAGTAATTCGAGATTTTGTAGCATCGAGCGAGTGAACCTTCGACCTCTTATCTTGTAATTATCTCGAATTCATGGGCTGTCCTGATATCGGGTTCAAGCATTTGGAGCATACGTCATTCGATTTTGAGTAAGGAATTAGGGAACGAATCTCGCATTGTTATTATTTACAAGGTAGAACCTTATTATGCATTATGACGGTAGGTGCCTTCATCTTCTTATCGAGTGACATAATTTATCCGATCTGTTTCGAGGGATAGACGGCGAGTGGCTAAGATTTTACGATATATACGCAGTTGACTACTAAAAACTTTATGCAATATCCTTATGTGTTTCTTTATGAAACTTGTTAAATCCACAATCCAAAATATTGCCGATAATTTGTTTATCTATCTATCTATCAGCCGAAAGACGTCCACTGCTGGACAAAGGCCTCCCCCAAGGATTTCCACACCGACCGGTCCTGTGCGGCTCGCATCCAGCGGCTTCCTGCAACCTTTACCAGGTCGTCGGTCCACCGAGTCGGGGGCCTGCCCACACTGCGCCTTCCGGTGCGCGGTCGCCATTCGAGAACATTACTGCCCCAACGGCCATCTGTTCTACGAGCTATGTGCCCTGCCCACTGCCACTTAAGTCTAGCGATTCTGAGAGCTATGTCGGTAACTTTAGTTCTCCTACGTATCTCCTCATTTCTTCCTCATTTGTTCATAATCCCGTATAATCTAAAACTACCAACAGCTACAGCGTTTATATAAATATACAGCGGAACAAGGATGTGGCTAAATTAATTTTAGAACCGTTAAAATGTTAATAAAGTTTTATCTACGGAAGCGTACACTTTGAGCTTCACACTTTATGCTGCCTTAAACGAGACCTCAAAACCGAGCATGGGTGTTGCTATGTGTCGAAAATCCCTCAAGTTTTCGAAATAGTGTTTCATTTATGTTTGTTTATAGAAAATTTGCTTTCTGGATGCGGCTTTGCACTTAATTAAATTTTAGTTATCCTGTCCTTTTCTGAATCGCATGCTACGCGCATGCCAAATTTCATCATGACTGGTTAAGGCGTTTAGGCGTCAAGACACACAAACAAAGTATTAACACATTTCCACATGTATTTTTATATTTTCAAAAAAAATAAACATTTAATTGAATTTTGTCTTTTTTTTTTTGAACAAAATAGGTGTTAACGGGTAGGACCCGTTAACTGGGGTTTTTACTCATCTCAAGAAAGTCAAGAGCATTTTTTTGAGTTTACAGCTAAGTGTCCAATCGACCATATTAACGAAAATTACTTTTAAATGTAGTTATCATAAAGTTTAAATTTCCCGACGATTGGTGTATGATTTTTATTATTTAGACCTTAAGAACATCAAAAATATAATTACCTGTTGAAAACGCAATATGTTAGAAATCATTTAATTAACGTGAAATAATCAGTAAAAACTTTGTTGTATAAAGTTTTGGTTAAGGACATTGAATAAATAAGCACTTAGGTAACGACAAGTTGTTCATTGGATCAGTGGAAGCCTCAGTACTGATGCCACGCCTATTTTGTTAATTTCTGCGTAATAATAATCATATTGAAGTTAAATATAGAACACAAACATAAAAAAAAAAAAAAACATTTTTATGAGAGTGTACGCTCGCGCTAATCTTATTTAAACTTTTTAGTACTAAACCTTTTTATTTAGATTTCTTATTTCAAGAAGTTTTAATTTTAAAATAAAGATTAATAATAAGACAATTAGATTATTTAATCTATCTAATTTTATTTTAGTCTGACTGTTTCAAACTCACACTAAAAAGTATTTATTTCAGTTTGAAGTGACAATCAGGTGTAATTTTGATGTGACATTCAGAAGACTACGACAAATCTTGGTACATGAGTTATTTATATCATTTTTGCATCGCACTCCTGCGCCCCCCTTATGGAGGATGGTGACGTGTAAGGATTTGCGTAAATTACTGGAATTACTAACCATAAATTATCATTTATTTCATTTCTCTTGCTGCGCACACCTTCGTAGTAAACTAAATTAAGCTTATAACAACGTCAGCAGACGTCTAAGGCGCTGTTCATAATATGAGCGGTAGCGGTAGCGGTAGCGGTTAGAGACACTCACGTTTGAACAGTTGTTTTTTAATTTGTAGTTTTTTCCATAGAGTTTATACAAATACAATACAAATACAAATATTTATTTCGCATTAAACATGGTCAGTAGTCAGTACAATGTGTTTGCTTATAAATAAAGTTTCTCGTGTTTAGCTTATTAATGTAAGCATGCAATTTTTTTTACAGAAGTCAAAATATGCGCCTTATTATTAAAATTATTTTAATTATCATCATACAATAAAAATTCAAGATTAAATTAAATATAATAACAATGTCATTTAAAAATAATAATAATAACGATTTTGTCTACATTTTAAAATTAAAAAATTCTGTCCCAGAATAAAATGCCCTCTGAACAAGCAATACAATACAATTGAGTTTTAAATTTATTTGTGGGCAGCTCTGCACTGCAGTTTGCAATTTAACTTCATCAAACACTGCTCAAAAGTTATAGTTACGATAGGATAGACGGACGGAAAGACGACGTAGAGTAGAATCATTAATAGGATTCATTTGGCACCATAAGATATGAAATCATAGAAATGTAACATTTAAATGTCAAATACTTATCCTACCAAATAGGTCCTTACCTACTGTCCTGTGCTGTACTGTCCTGTGATCATGTCTTATTATTTTTGACTCTTAATTTATTCAGTGCAGGTTTTTTTTAACAATAATTGCATTATTTTGCCAAGGAATATTTGCTAAGTAATATTCAATTCCTACTGCGGTACAAAATATTAAATTTCGTTCAGAAAATCGTGAAGCGCAGAATGCTATTGCCGCTCCCGCTCTCGCTTCCGCTCCCGCTACCCACTTTCATTATATCAAGGGGGCTTACAGTCGTTAACTGAACGCCCCCGTAAACAGACTGTTACGCAGATATTTTATTTGGCCGAATTTTTATCACCACCATAAAACATTTCTACTTTCGTGTTTAGTTGGTTAGGTGTTGCGTAAGACATTTGCCGGCCACAAAGATTATTACTCACATACAGTATGCTCTATAAATCCTCAATTTTTTTAAATAAGATATTTTATAAGTTCTCGGCTGTCATGGGAATCGATATAATAGATTCGGAGCAAATTGGCTGTGACAGACAGATACACGAGTGATCATCTTTTCCTTTTGAGGTACGCAACCCTAAAAAAACCGGCCAAGTGCGAGTCGGACTCGCGCACCAAGGGTTCCGTATAAATTCATAATCATACATGACTTGAACTCTATATATTTTATATTTGAGTTGATTGAATGATAGGTAATTTGCGGTTTACAATTTATGACGTATTAAAAAAAACTACTTACTAGATCTCGTTCAAACCAATTTTCGGTGGAAGTTTGCATGGTAATGTACATCATATATTTTTTCTAGTTTTATCATTCTCTTATTTTAGAAGTTACGGGGGGGGGGGACACACTTTTTACCACTTTGGAAGTGTCTCTCGCGCATCTATTTGGTTTAGAAAAAAATGATATTAGAAACCTCAATATCATTTTTGAAGACCTATCCATAGATACCCCACACGTATAGGTTTGATAAAAAAATATTTGAGTTTCAGTTCTAAGTATGGGGACCCCCCAAAATTTATTGTTTTTTTCTATTTTTGTGTGAAAATCTTAATGCGGTTCACAGAATACATCTACTTACCAAGTTTCAACAGTATAGTTCTTATAGTTTCGGAAAAAAGTGGCTGTGACATACGGACGGACAGACAGACAGACAGACAGACATGAAGAATCCATAAGGGTTCCGTTTTTTGCCATTTGGCTACGGAACCCTAAAATCAATAGTTACCGTTTTTGTTCATTTGTATCAACATTTAAGCTAGCAGAAAGTACCTTACTGGACGTTCCATCTCAAAGTCAGAGAGTACACAAACCTGTAGCCATAAAAACATTTATCATAGCGATCTCATAAAATTCCACCAACACAAAGGCACTTATGATGTATTTACTTCTTTAATTAACAGCACAGCTAATCTCCGTCTGGCAGAGGTAGATAATTAAAAAAGTTCCGACGGACTGGCTCTCAAAATAGCCTTCGGGGCTGGACCTGAGCCGTTATTCAATAAGGTCCATTGCTGTTGCAAACTTTGTCCAGAGGTATGCTATAATTAAGCGAAAACTCTTTTGTTAATAACTCGTATCGTCTACGGGGAACGGTCGCTTCCCATTTATTTCACTAAATTGTGCTTCTGCTAGTCAAAGAAAATTATATTTTCTCAAGGTCTAGCAATCATCTATATAGGGTGACCCTAAATTAGTTCTTGATACGAAAGTCTATGAATGTGCTCATGATAACAAACAACTTTCCCTAAGAAACCCATAGCCAAATCGCAAAAAAAAATTTTGAGTCTCCATACAAATCGATGAACTGACCGGCCAAATTAGTATGAAGAGTCCAAATTTTTTTTGCGATTTGACTATGGGTTCTTTAGGGAAAGTTGTTCGTTATCATGAGCACATGCATAGCCTTTCGTATCAAGAACTAATTTAGGGTCACCCTATATAGGGTGTAACAGAAAGGTGTGATAATACTTCAAGGTTAGCTTTTACCCATCAAACTGAATAACTTTTGTTCTACAACTATGTTGAAATCGCAAAGAAATTTTCGGACTTTTCATACAAACTTGGTTCGCCAGCTGATCGATTTGTATGAAAAGTCCAAAAAATTTTTAGCGATTTGAACAAAGTTGTAGAACAATAGTTGTTCAGTTTGATGGGTAAAAGCCAACCCTGAAGTATTATCACACCTTTCTGTTACACCCTGTATAATTCTGCTCAATTCACAAAAAGTTCAGACTTCCAATATTGAGTGATCAAATTTTAAAACTTCAGTTTTATTTTGCGAATCGAGTAAAAAAAGTTCCTAGGTATACAAACAACGAGTCCCAAAAACCCCTATTCAGATTTTTTGGGACTAATGATACAATACAAGATATACTCCAGGATATGTTTCTTTTGACAGGCAAGTCTTCGCAGTTAAACCAGCTATGTATGAAAATGTATGGAAACTATACACACAAATGGAAAATATCAATATTGAGCTGTATATTCTAATAGTGCCATCTGGCATACAAATAAATTACTATTAATAATATTAACATATACCCGTAACACAGGGGAAAGCTGTTCTGTTACAAGGTAGGATTTTATTTATTTATTTATTCATGATAAGGAACAAACAGTCTCACACTAAAATATAATATATAGCTATTTGAGTAAAACTAGACCTTTGAAGTTCCCTTAAATAACATTGTACATACTTTTTACGAGTATTGAATATATAATCCTAAGGAAGGCAATTTGATAATACAATTCATAACAAAATGAGCAGAGTACAATCAAGCTTTTTATTTTCAAATAAGTTTCAAGTATTTCGGAATTACAATCCATTTTATACAGTACTCTTCTCTTATTTTCCTTTATTCCAACTGTACAGACATATTTCTTATAATAAATAATAGATTTTTCCTGCATTGTTATTGTATCTCGTTTGTCACTCGCAAGTAATCTCGGAGCTTATTTGTTTGACTTAATTATAGGGCTCACTGATTTACTGGCCGTGTATATTACTCCGGGCTTGGTACAAGGAGATACGTTATCTCGGACATCACGCTTCACCTACACAATAGTGTAGTGAGCTATTAAGGTTAGTGTTAGACATTAGGACTGATTTCAGAGCTCTGTGATATGGACTTGCGGTCGTGGCTCAGTACGGCTCGCATGATCGCGTCGATCACGCAGGTTAACTGACTACAGACACGGTCATAACATGGATGGTTTTGACTGTTAGTGGCATTTATTTCGACCGTTTCCGCGCTTCGCAAGGCGCGTTAAGCCTGCCGGCTGCTATCACGACATAGCAGTCGTTAAGCCATATCGAAGGCCTTATAGACGGCTTGAAAAGTTCTGACACTGGGGTTGGCCACTAGTCCCACAACCTCCACCAATCCGGACTTGGCCCCCGTATGTAGATTATGGCCTAGCCTTCCCAAGGTATGGGAAGAGACCCCTGCCCCTGCAGTGGGGACGATATCGGTTGTTAACAGCGTGATATGAACCCGCGGAGAGGAGAGCGTGAATGACGTTGGTATTTTCTTGCGACGCGGAATATCAGTCTAACAAACTGTCAAGTTAAATTTTTTTCTAAGATTAAGATTATTTATTGAACCATTTTTTTTACAGTAAATACTTCGTTAACAGCTATATTATTCTTCTTGTAACTCATTACTCACATACGCAGCGGAAGATACCAAAGCAATAACCGAAGAGATAATCTGCCACTGTGCTTGGCGTTTGTGGACTATGAAGAAAGTCTTTGATTCGGCCGAGACCTGCGCTGTGTTATTTAAAACTGTGTTTCAGATAAGTAGGCCCATCTCAATCTCCAGGAAGAAATACTTACAGATCACACGCACTGGTTTGAAATCAGAACCCCTCCTACACTATCCTCAAGTTACCGAAATCTCGAGTGACTAATGGGAGTAGTTACGCGGTTAACCGGCCGCATCCGGTCAGAGCTAGATGTGGTCTATTAAAGGAAACTGCGGACGAGTACGGGCAGTTAAGGGCAGGCAGTACAATTAAACAGAATCTGTGTTCTAAAAAAACATATTCATTAATTTTCTATAGGTTGCGTTTATAGAGAGTGTTACAAAAAAGTGTGGTGATACTTCAAGGTTGGGCTTCTACTTATCAAACTGAACAACTTTTGTTCCACGACTTTGTTGAAATCCCAAAAATATTTTTGGACTTTTCATACAATTTTAGCTCGCAACAAGCTGATCGATTTGTATGAGAGGGCCAAAAAAATCTGTCAAAAGTTGTTCAGTTTGATGAGTAGAGGCCCACCTTGAAGTATTAGCACACCTTTCTGTTACACCCTGTATATTATTTCATGTCCTACTTCATGTATTTGACGATCAATTTGATAAACCAACGACCAAATAAGAAAGTTTGCTATCGTTTTTATCTTCATCAGAAATGTTCCGGAAATTCATTAAACATGACCAAATACGAGTAGTAATTTAGCGTCACGGAAACTTTCACTTATTTCCAAACTGAACACGATACTTAAAGAGAACAAATATTTAATCGCACTTTTTCTTGGTTTTGTTACACTTCATCTCTATGACTACCTATAGGTAATTACTTGTTTTTATTAAGAATCATAAAGTGTGGTTCCGTTTTTTTTGGAACACCGATACCAGACGTTCAGAAAGTGTTGCCGCCCCTTAAACCATTACATTGGACCACCGATGAACCGAGGATATTGTTCCTTGGGGACTCGGGAAGGTGATATTGCGACCACAATGGGAGAGAGAAAGGTAAAATAAAACGTACATAAGTGAAAGTAAACATTGCTGAAGTTAAACCAAAGTAGTCCTTTAAATTGACTTGAGATACTCAGTTCTCTAGGGGTTAATACGTTCAAGATCGAATAGCAATCTCAATATTTTTAAAAATCAATTTCGGGAAGTGTTTGCGGAGAGAAAACAAACGTCGGGTTACTTTCTATCGGCATCAAATTGATTCCCTAGGTTTGTTATACAGGCTGTAAATCTAGTCGTGCGTCAAATTTTAATCAGTGTTTCTACTCCTGATTCTGATCAACTTTCCCCAAGGAACCCACAGTCAAATCGCAAAAAGATTTTTGGATTTTTTGGCGCGGGTGACCGATTTGTATGATGTACTAGATTTACATCTTGTATATATTTTGTTGTGTCTTTGTTGGATCATAATGTGTGCTTTAATTACTTTTCTGTAACATCTTTACTTCGACTCATAAAAAAAACACGTAATAATAATTGTAATTTGAATAAATCATCAATCCTGGATAAATTTTCATCATCGAATTGATAAAATTCACTAAACGGAGACTAATGGGGTGTGTTAATGATGAGAATGTTATGTTCAAACTCACCAGGTCCTGGCTACAGGTGCGTGGCAGACGTAGATGTACCTCTGGACAGCCAACGCGAGGGTCAACCATATGCTGGCCGTGTGAAACATAGCTGGTATGACCTGCAACAAATATAATATGTCTTGGTTACTTAATTGTTATAACAACAAGTATTCTTGTATCTCACGCAGAAACTGAATTTTAAAGGTAGAACGTAGAAAGTAAAATATCGAAAATAAAACGTATACATTTCGAAAATTAAACGTCGAAATTCTTCTTCTTCTTCGAAAATCTAACGTGGAAATGTTAAAGTGGGGAGCAGGTGCTGGTACATATCAACATAATAGACAAGATGTTTATTGGTAAAATTCCTCTTCATATTTTGTCTTCTCAAAACATGTTTACGCTACATTTTTAGTTCATATGTATTTATTTTTTTAATTTAAATAAAGTTTGAGTACGATTCGGCCGTCGAAATTCCAATTCAAATTTTTTCGAGATGTGGCTTTCAAAATCAGACTGAAGCACTCAAAACTTTGTAATTAGTTATAGGTACTATATAAAAGTTATTTGAGCATCCAATACAAGCCGAACAAATAACAAATTACGTTTGAATTTTATTCAAACTTCGAAATTCAAATTTTTCAAAGAAAATGCGGCTCATTAGGGGTACAAGGGGGTACATTTTAATTTAGGCATCGTTGCTACGAATACAAAATGAAAGAGCAAAAAAAAACATACTTGCAAGTCTCCTAATTAGAGTGAACCCTTTGAGTCAATGACTCGTGGGGGTCTTTCCAAGGTTGTTCAAAGTCTTCATAATAGGTAGGTAGGTAAGTAAAATTTTAATTAGATCCGAGTGAGTGAGTTCAGACAGGTTTCAATGTATAATACAAAAATTTGCTAGGCAGGCTTTTCCATACCGAAAAAAATTTCACTGTCCAAGTTAAAAAGGTAAAAAACACAGTTTTACAAGTTTAAAAAATAAATCAAATGATAATTATGTATAAGGTATTCAAAATCGGACTTTATTTACAAGCTAATGCATTTTCAATTCGTCTATTGAGATTTTATAGAGATTTAAATCAGTATTTTCTTGTTGCTGTAACGCGTTATATTCGAAGTCTGTCATACATATTACATAATATTAACCATAAATTCCAACTCTACAGGGTGTAAGGGACAGGTTTCCGAAAACTTTAAGGGCTTGCTCAGTAGACGAAACTGAACAACTTTTCACAAGAAGTTTCTTCAGGAAACGGAAAAATAATCGACTTCTCCATACAAAACGAAAAAAAAATCGGTTCGGAAAATCCGTTTTTTTTTTCATTTCATGAAAAAAATTCTTGTGGAACGTTGTTCAGTTTCGTCTACTGAGCAAGCCCTTAAAGTTTTCGGAAACCTGTCCCTTACACCCTGTATATTAATTACTCTATATTAACCACAATGGAACGAACCCTGGTCCCTCGAGGTTCCAGGGAAACTAATTAGTGCTAGTGTTCTTGACGAAATGGAATGTTACATTTGTTAGCCCTCAAATTACAACTATTACAAAGATATGTAGGGTACCTTGCCAGTAAAGGGTTTTTTAAATTGCATTATTAGTTCGTGGAATTGAGAACGGCTAGACAAAGCGTGTTCTACAGTTGAGACCGCGTTTAGGAAAATATTGAGTGGTAGATAATGATTTCAAAATTTTATAACATTGACATTCATGTATTTGTGTGGCGGTGGAGCATTTTCTGAGCCTGCCTTGATAGTTTCCACCATCTTATCTAAGTCTTGTCAATGTTAATAGCATTGATGTGTAACACTATGGAGATAAGATTGCGTTGGGGAGAGAATCTTGATAAGCCCGCTTCAGTTTTTCGGAATCCTCCTCACTCGTACCGTCAGGTCTTCTTCTTACCGTGTGGCACATTTTAATCGTTCTATCCCCAAGGAATAGATGGCGGTTGCCTGGTGTTGCACTTAGCATCACCCGCGGTCACGTGTCGGGCATTTAGATTTACACCTACGGAAGTGTGCAACGCAACCATCATACACATCTAGAAATTAGATGTGCAGGTTTCCTCACGATATTTTCCTTCACCGTTAAAGAATTCGGTGTGAAAATGCACGTAAGTTTCGAAAAAGTCATTGTCACAGGCCAGGATTTGTACCCACCACCTCTGGTTAGGAGGACGGAGTCACTACCCGCTGCGCCACCGACGCTTCAGCCGACAGGCGATAAATAATAAATGAATCAATTTGTAAACTTTGTATGGAAACGAATTTTTTTTGTTCAATTCAATTAGGTTCTTCGTTCCTTTTAGTTTAGTCTCCTGAGAAGCATCTCTGTATTTTGATGCTTGTTTTCCACTGTATTTGACTAACTGAACTACTCTACACCAAACAGATAACGGCAAAAGAGCGTTCAATACATCCTTGATTTCTAAAGCATTTTCTACAAAACTTGCTCTTGGTAACATTTTCTAGCTCTTACGGCAAACATACTTGTAAAAATAGGTATAGAACCTATATGTGACTTGGATTTCTCCTTTGATTTCCTTTTAAAGGAAATTGCTCACACGTACTCTGGCACAAAACGACGGAAAAATCACCGTACACCTTTCTTTAAACAGATTTTTCATATGTCACGATACGACACGATTAGGGTAGATTTAACTTTGACACTATAGAAGATCTCCATTGGCATTCCCTTTGACTAATCGTAGAAACAATAAATTTTGATTTAATGTTAACTTAACAAGGAAAAATATTTTTATATTGCATTTTCTTCGTGAAATGTGTTGAAACACAAATACGTAAACATTGATTTGCTAAAAAAATTTTTTGTCCATTTCGATTTCTTTTTGTTTTGAGAGGGTTCAACAAAGTATTCCAAAGATATGTTAAAACATACAACAGGGACCGATTGTCAAAGGATATTTCACAAAAATAAGAAATACTCATAGCGTAAGAACGCTTTCTTCTACTCTTATGTAGGTGTTTCTTCTTGGACAGGCTGGATGTTTCGGTTTAAATCGTGGTATGTAAAAGACGTAATAAATAAATTCTTTTTGCGATTGAAAATCTTGTTCTCGATTGAAAAAAAATTCTCGTTGCCTCTAGTTAGTCTGTGATAAAATCTAAGATGCAACGGGAACCAAAGCAAAGTTTCAACTGATACCGGAGTTCGTTGACACTAATAAATAAAAATAGCACTTTATAGCGTTTCAAGAAAAATACGTGTTATTTTTTGAGCTCATCTTCGTGGGCGTGGATCCTTTCTTCTAACGACTTTTTCACCTCTTACGTATAAATATTAAATCTATAAGTATTCTAGCAGTCTATTTTTTCTAATACACTCGGCTTCAAAAAAATCGCACGTCCGTAAAAATAGGCTTCAAGCACTGTTAATCCTTAAGACAAGCAGTTATTCGTAGCAATATTGGTATCATTTGAGAGCCCTATAAAAACTCTTTAAAAAAATATCCATTTCATTTGATTAAAGAAAAAGCTTGACACTTTAAGTCACTGTGAATGACAATGGAACTGATTCTCCTCTTCAAATTTTGTTTGTATTGTTTTGTTTTTTGGGTATAAAAGGGTCGATACAGCTTATCGGGGGATAAATTTGCTACCAACAGTCGAAGAAGACACAGAAGAATATCTTTCATCAGAAAAACGTCCTTGAAGATGGACACTACTGCTGCTGAAGCCGCCCAAGTTATCGCACTACTGCAATCAGGACTACGTCAGTGTGATGTTGCTCGGCAATTGCACTTGAGTCGCTTTTCTGTTCGAAGAGTGTACCAGCGGTTCCTGCAGACCGGTGGCTTTGTCCGAAGGCATGGGTCTGGTAGAAATCGCTGAACTTCTGCGAGAGATGACCGATTCGTCGTATCGAAGTCTTTGAGAAATCGGTTCTCTAATGCTGTTGAGTTGCAACAGCAGCTTCAAACAGTTCGTAGAAGGGCCGTGAGTGTCTCTACAGTTAGAAGAAGACTAAAGGAGAGAAATATTGTGGCTAGAAGACCTGCCACGGGTCCAAAATTAACCGCAGCGCATCGGCGAGCACGCCTGCAATTTGCTCGCGCCCACGTCAATTGGACCCTGGACCAATGGAGAGCTGTTCTCTTCTCAGACGAAACGAGAGTGTGCCTTTTCTGCAACGATAGACGCAAAAGAGTATACAGAAGACAATGGGAACGTTTTGCCCAAGCCTGCATCCAAGAGACGGTAGAATACGGGGGCTATTCCTGCATGTTCTGGGGCGGCATATCTGCCGACGGCAAAACTGAACTTTCTTGCGTCTCTCGGACCGGCGGTGCTCGCGGGCAAGGGTCGATGACTGCTCACCGGTACATCACAGAGATCCTGGAAGAACATGTGGTCCCCTATGCTGGATTTATTGGCGACGGGTTCACATTAATGCACGATAACGCTCGCGCGCACACTGCTGGAATTGTGCAGGGCTACCTTCAAGAGGTTGGGATCCCTGTCATGCAGTGGCCAGCGAGAAGTCCAGATCTGAACCCGATAGAGCACCTCTGGGACCAGCTGAAACGCAAGGTTAGATCCCGTGATCCCGCTCCCGCGACTCTTCAGGAGCTCCAAGACGCCGTTATTGAGGAATGGGACAGAATCCCTCAAGAAGAGGTCCTAAAGTTGGTGCGATCCATGAGGGAGCGCATGGAAGACGTCATTAGGGCTAGGGGGGGTAACACTAGGTTTTAGGTTAGTTTTAAGCAACTTTGTTTTGAAAAATTAATCAGATTTCATTTGGGTTTTTTAGGGATTTTTATTGTTTTGTAAATTTTTCTCAGTTCCAATAAAAAACATTGAATGAATTATTGTTTTTGCATTCTCTGTTTCCTTACCTTTCAAATGATACCGAACATTACCAATATTTCATAATACAAATACGATTGAAAGATGTTTAAAATAGATTTCTTAAAAGGTGCGATTTTTTTGAAGCCGAGTGTAGTATGTACAGTTAAATTATGCTACACGATAAGAAGAATATTAAATCAACAATAATCCATTGGTATTCAAAAGACCATGGTATTCAATGTAGCTCTTTTTCTGTCAGTGGCACTATATGCATTGTATGTGTTGCACGACTTGCATGTATAGGTAAACCGAACAATAAAGTACTTAATTTTTCTTAAATTACTGTTTCCGATTATTGTGAATGTCTTTGATTCCTTTACGAATTCTTGCCCTTTAAATGTAAATTGTAATGACTTTATTAGTGACTAAATATTATTTTTTTATTAACAATCTATTATTAAATAGTGTGATAGTGTGAACTTCAAATAAAATTATGATACCAGGACCGGTTGCAACCATGTGATACGGCTGGAAAAGGACCCAGCTTTCTAGCCTACCGCTTCGTCCTCCTGACGACCAGAGATCCTAAAGTTGTTTTTTTAAATAAAAACATAGATTCTTATTCATGGTATTACGTTACAGAAAAATTATTTAAAAAATCCCGACTTGGAATATCCAGATTTTCATTATGTTCTACATAGAGTAGTATATCAAGCGCTAATCTACAGGTACTTTTCACAACTTTTTTCAGTAGATTTTTAAATAGTCTATGTACTACGAGGAGGATATACTTTGTAGATAATTTATTTGCCGGGGTCGGTTGCAACTGAGCCCATCCTCCACACTTATATCCTATTCCAGAAGTTACGACGAAGGATTTCTAAAGTGCAATATAACCCCACTAAGTCCAGTCTCAAGCTGAAGGATATTGACTAGCGGTAATCGAGTTTTGTAACAGATATCAAGGACTAGGAATTTCTTTGCGAGTGCCGTTTCAGTTAGAACACTAGACTTTGTGTCTTTTTGATTTCCCTTGTAAAGCTGGGGTTTTATAAGTTTGGAACCTGCAGTAGTGCTTAGCTATGTTAGGTAACATTCGGTTTAATGGTTTTAAGATAATTTTATGATTATTGTTGGGATAAAGCTATCCTGACCTATCAACAACTTAGAGCTACCCGTGGTATATAGTTGTAGAAATGTAAGTTAAAATGTAAATTAAAGCGAGTTATTTCGCGGTGATTCTGAGCTATGTTTATTAATCTATGGGTGGAAATAGCTTCAGTGGTTGTCTAGTTATTCGATTTTTACTGTTAAGTTTTAATTACTCTTAGTTATTAAGAACTTCAGGCGACTTTTAATGATATCTGCAGTGCACAACGGTTTTATATTTTTATTATTATTCTTTATATAGAAAAGTTAACGGCAAGAGTAATCTCCAACTTTCCTGTCTTCAGCCAGTATGCTGATGTGTTTCAACAGCGACCATCCCCTTTATCTGTTCCATTTAACTTCGTCTTTGTTTTTCCCCCTTCCTCTTTTTCGCTCTACCTTTATTTCTGTTTTTTTTGTTCTTTCCTGCTTTTGCTAGGAAAATGCAAAGACTTATCTGGCCATACAGCCTATTCTTACGTTTGAGAAACTGTCAAGTCTTATCAGGTGTCCCATTATATTTCCTCGTCTTTTCTCTATGATGATTAGCAGATTTCTCCTTTCATCAATAATGTTAAGTACTTTTTGATTTCCTTCTAATCCTTCGCCGGTTTTATCTTTACCCTCTTTTATGGTTCAAGTGGTGCAATTGGATGCACTTGAACCCTAACGATCCCTACGATTTATACTTTCGCCACTTAAGATAAAGAGTATTTTACGGTATCTACTAGTTTACAGCGGAAAGAGCTATTAAACTTTCATGCAGTTGTGGTCTGAGCGAGGTGCACCGAGGTTTTTTAATGAATGAAGGGAAATATTTTATTGCACAACGTAAAAGAGGATAATTTAAACAGTGTACATGATTTTTTTTAAATATAATAATTGCCAAATGACCTGGTCCCTTTGTATGAGAAAAAAAACAATATAATACTTTTAAACTATAGAGGGTTCCCATTAAAGAAATTTGTTTTAAACTATTTCTGATTTTATTTTACCAAGAAAATCGTATAATACTGTTAATACATACACCTAAAAAATTTAATCTTGTACCGCTTACGTCAAGCAATAAATAAAATAATAAAACCGGCAAAGTGTGAGTCGGACTCGTGTTAAAAACAGAACAAAAAGTATTAAAAAAACAGATAACTATTGAATAATCTATTTATGAATTCAACTCCCACTTGACTGGTTTTATCTTTATGAAGTAAAATCTTTTTTATAGTTCATTTTATTTCATGAAGCTATCTTAATTAGTGTAGAAGTTATTGAGGTTTTATAACCGACCCATTTTTTTTGCTGCCAGTGTATTTCGAAACAACCCTTGGTAATTTTACTTTAATCAAAAGATTATTATAATTACAATTTTGCTGTTCAAATATTATTCCCATCAGATAAGACGAAGCTGCTAAACTATTCAGTAAAGCTCCGTTTACACGGTCGATTTTTAGTCGTGCGATTGCCTGGTGTTACACTTAACATCACCCTCGCTTACATGTAATCTTTATGAAAATTATTTTCTATAGTTTTTGAAAACTATTTGATATGTATATTAAGCCAAGGTTGAACTCAGACCTATGCTTTTTATACAGGGTGTTAAAAAGTGCGTTTGAAATTTTAAGGGATTACTCAGAATCAAGTATAGATTACAGGAAAAATATTGAAAAAATCCGATGTGCTTTTTTTTCCCTTCCTTTTAGTTTCCCATACTAAATCTGAATAGTGAATCAAGAATTCGTATGGGAAACTGAAAACAAAAATTGTAGATCGGATTTTTTCAATATTTTCCCTTAAGTATATTCTGTACTTGATTCTGAGTAACCCCTTAAAATTTCAAACGCACTTTTTTACACTCTGTATAGAAAAAAATTCTACTTAAAATATCTTATAATAAATAAGTTATTATAAGTTACAAGGACTGAAATCATGCATGCGTCACGGATCTTTTTATAATATTCAGAAATTGCGTCGTAAAGGTTGGATGGTTCAACAACAAATAACTTTAGTAAAATCATTCTCGTTTTCGAGCTCGAGTTACTCCCGTGGGAAAGGGCGCGGACTGAAAGGAAGCACGACTGAATTGTTCCATTCAGTCCTAGTCGCTCATGTGAACGGAGCCAAATCGTTAAAATCTTAAAGACCGTCTCTAATTAACTTAACTGTAAGCCAAATCTGACTTAACAAAACAAAGATCTCGCTTTGACTTTATAACTAACTTTATTTTTAGTTTGATGGATTCAATTTACGTCAAATTGACCTAAGCCGAGTCAAATAGGTCGTCAAAGTTACGTTTGCGCTGGTTTTTGAGGAATGCCGGAGGGTTTTGGAGGACATTTTGTTCTGGCGATGGCAAATACAGTTTGTAACAGTTTAACTGAAACGAAACGACATGAAATGAAATGTTTTATTTGCATCAAACATGGTAGTAGGATGGTAGGAATTAAATCTAGTAAGTGCAGTCATGTTTCGCCAGCATGAGGCATGCAAAAAATATACAATTAATTAAATAAATAAATGTCACGAAAACTATAATTTAAATGTCAACAATTTTTGTTTTAGTCAGAGAGGTATTCATTGACGCTATATTAATTTTTATTACTAAACCATTTGTACAACTTTGTCTTAAAAATATTTAATTCAAGGTCTTTTAGGTTATTCTGCAAATTATTAAATATTCGAACGCACATGCATAGGCAGCTACGGTTATACATTTTAGTTAACGGGGTTTCATGAAGGACAAGTTTATTTGGATCTCGACGACGAGAGTAGAACGAGAGTTGTTTTGTATCAGATAACAATATAATCTAACGAACCTTACCGCTTTTAGGTACTTACGAGAATACTCGTATTTGACAGAAAGGATTCTCTATAAAAGTTATTTTGGGCTACCTATCCTGGAATCAAATCATTTATTTTGGGACAACAATAGGTCCACTTGTTAGATTATAGGTACAGAATACAAAAGATTTTTTTTCTCTTGAACTGGGTACAATGTGGTTTAGGAATTAATAATACAGATCGTCAAGCTCAGCGATGCAGTTCATGAAATGTAAATATTAAAATTACAATATACAGGCAAAGACTTCAGTTTATAATAGAAGTCTTTGTATACAGGGTGTAAGGGACAGGACAGGAATTTTTTTCAGGAAACGAAAAAAAAAATCGGCTTCTCCATAAAAAAAAAACTTGATTGGACAGTTTGTATGGAGAAGCCATTTTTTTTTCGTTTCCTGAAAAAACTATTGTGGAAAATTGTTCAGTTTCGTCTACTGAGCAAGCCCTTAAAGTTTTCAGAAATCTGTCCCTTACACCCTGTATATTAATTATTGTTTATGATTTAGAAATTCCGTCTCTGAATAAAAAAAAAAACATTGAAGAAGCCATCTGTTTAATTCTGTTTTAAATAAATTTGCCAGTAGGTACTTTTCTGATAAAATGGAGATTTCACACATCCATAAAAAAAAAGTGGTACCTCGTGGTCTTAGGGATTGAGCTATGAACTACTGGCTTTTGCCCCCGGCTCAGTCGTTAAGTTTCATTATATACTTCCTGAGCGAATTCGATACTTTCATAGGATAAAATGTAGCCTAGATTATTTCCCACCCCGCTTAACTTACTCTGTGCAAAAATCATGTCGATACGTTTCAATGTGAAAGCATTAAACGAACCAACAAACAAACTCACTTTCGTATTTACTTCTAGTTTTTTGCAATATAAAGTACCTAAAACTACTAAAGTTGCAACATCTGTACTTATACAAGCTCCCTGTAATGTTGTACGTACAAGATACCACTAGAGACCGATTTACATGTACATATTAATGAAGTTCTGTACGTAGGGTTCATTCCAATAAAAAAAAAGCAAAACGTAAACAAACTTACTATGGATCTGACACATGTCAATGTCATCTGCATACTATGTTTGTTTACCTTTGCTTTTTTTTGATTGGAATGAAGTATATGTGCTTATACCTATACAACATAACAAAATCGGTGTAGGACCCGTTAACGGGGAATTCTACTCATCGTACTGAACAACTTTTGTTCTACGATTTTGCTCAAGTCGCAAAAAAAATTTTGGACTCTCCATACAAATTGATCCTGTTTTGCCATTTTTGTACGGAGAGTCCCAATTTTTTTTTGCGATTTGAGCAAAGTTGTAGAACAAAAGTTGTTCAGTACAACGAGTAGAATCCCCAGTTAACGGGTCTTACACCAATTTTGTTACACCGTATGTAAGATTAATGTGCAGAAACATTTTCACGTTGGCTTCTACTTTTGGTTCTACAACTTGACTGAATAAGCAAAGCATTTTTTTCGACTTTTCACACAATCGATCTGCTTACTTTAATCTAGTTTGTATGGGTTCCATTTTTTTTTGCTTAATAAAATCAATGAACACTGTATGGTTTTAACTGATTTATTAAAACTTTGTACTCGTAGACAGATAGGTTACAAAGCAATAACGACGACTGGCGCCATGTTGCCCTTTTCTAAAAACGAACTAGGTTAGTCGTAGAAAAAACATAATTGCAATATTTATAATGAATGCCCCAAAAAACTTTCAGAGATATGTTATAAAATCAAGATATTAATTTACAGTAACAATGCTATTTCGTAAATAGCAATAGATATTCTTAAAAGTGCTTCTATTAACTATCAAACATAAAATATACTGTCAAAGCTCATCTCAAACTATATAAACTAAATATATTTTAACACAGTTATTGGTTATTTTAACAGCTAAATCATCGAAGCCTCATCAAAAGTTGTTCAGTTTTGGGAGTGGAGGACCACCTTTAAAAGTAGCAGTTGCTACACGTCCTCGTTATACTCTGTATATTGTTTAAACAAACAGAAAGAGGCCACGAACCTACTCACACGATCGCATTGTATGAGAATCGAAGTCCCAACCCTCAAGCTTAACAGGAGCACTAATTACTATGCCACGAGCTCAGTCAACTTTTGTTTTGCATAGCTTTTTACAGAATTACACAAGAAGTTATGAAACATTAGTTAATTGGTGGAAAAGTGGCGCTTGGCCTCAGGTGTGGGAAAGTACAGGTGGCCTTAAAAGCACTTTCATAATAAAAATTATAGTCAATTTTTGTTCCTTTTTTATCTAAATTCACCTTACGGCTTGAAATTTACCGCTTTAGTAATATCAAGGGAGAACATTGTAGTCACTTTTATAGTACATTATTATGAAACAAGGATCGTATGTAGGTTTTGCAAACGAGATAGGGATTGTGTTTTTGAGGTCTTCGGACACATTTTGTACAATTCACGTAATTGTAAAATTTGACACGTGTACAGTATTCCTTATACTGTTTTTCATATTCGTAAAATTCTAAAGCTTGTTTAGAATCCATGAATATGCTTTGAAGCTTTCTTTGTGCCCTCTGTATTATAAGATCTAAGGTTGGAAGAGATCCCTTTAAGGGATAAGCCCGCCTTTGTGCATCCATTTATGTTTTTCATAAGTTTTTGTTGTGTTATTTTGTCGTACAATGAAGAGAATACAGACAAACAAATAAACAAAGATCTATAATAGTTACCTGTAAGATTTATTGCTGTTTTCTCTATTTCTCGAAAACCTTAAATTGTCTATTTATTCTAACGTATCATATTTGTTCATATGACACGTGTGTGATATTAAACGTATGCCGTTCTTATAATATAGTTAATACAAATATAATAAATAATATCCGGGACAAATCACATACGGTCATCTGGCCCCAAACTAGGATTCCCTGTATCTTGGGAACCAGAGACTGATATACATACACATACACATTTTAAATTACATACATATATAGATATTATACACCCAGACTCAGAGCAAACAATTCTTCTCATCACAGAAAAGTTTGCTCTGTGTAAGGATCGAACCCACGACTCTCGGATCAGAGGTCAGGATCGCTAACCACTTAGCCACCGAGTCAGTCAGTTATAAAATAATTTTCTTAATTAAATGAAAATAATGAGTTTTCAGGACGTAAATGTTAGCTTTGACAGGACAGTTGGATTTATACTTACACAATAACTGGGGAGGCGACTGACGTATTTAAGGTAAATAAGTTAAAACTATATTTTTTTCTAAAAAACCTGTGATCAATTCAATTAATTGTGACAAATGAGTAGAGGTTATTTTTTTTTTGAGATTTTGCGAATTTAGCAACTAGCAAAAGTTGTTCAGTTTCTCCTTCTTAAATGCGCCCGTCATCATCAGTCACACTGTATAGGAAGGAAGTCAATTTTTTTTGCTATTTCTTTATATCTTTGTTTTATGAGTTACCTTCTCTTTACACCCTGTATATAGAGAGCTTTCAAAATATCCACTAAAACTGGGGCTTCTAATTTTGAATCTGAACAACTTCTCCCAAGTAACTGGAATTTATATAAATTGGACAGCGAAACGGACTTTGTATTTTTTCAAGTTAAATTTCAACTCACTTAATTATATAATATATATTTTTTACTTATTAATTAAATTTTTATAATGTATGGACTCATATTGTCTGAAATAAACTATTTTTATTTTATTTATTTATTTTATTAAGAGCATAATTTTATTTTGCGTTTTTTTTTTACTTTTCTGTGAAGAGCAGAATTGTTTGTTCTGAGTCTGGGTGTATTATATCTATATATGCATGTATTTAAATGTATATGTGTAATGTGTATATCAGTCTCTGGTTCCCAAGATACAGGGAATCCTAGTTTGGGGCCAGATGACCGTGTGTGATTTGTCCCGGATATTATTATTATTATTTGAATAGGCCTTTTTTGAGGAAACCTTATTATGCAGTAGATCTGTACAAAGTCCAACAAAATCTCAGTAATCTTTCTTATTAAACTTTATCGATTAAAGTACGTACCATTTATACGTCCTCATCCCCATAACATCCTTTTATCGAAATCCAATATACATATTTTGTACGAGACAATGCCTTCCTACATTGAATACGCTTAATATCGTATTTAATAACTTCATATACGAAACTCAAAAGTAATTTAAAACTTTTCGTAGGTCTAGTTTGAAGTTAAATGTTGGGATGCTGGGACATCAAAGAACTCAACTTTAACTGCAGAGGGTTGAGGTAAAAGCACCCTTAATTACACCAGCTATTGTCTTAAAGCTTTTAAGAACCACGGAAAGTAGGTAAAGGACATTGATGTTACTTTGAATCTAGATAGACTTGCCCTTAACAATCTTCTTATAAATAGAAAAAAAAATACATGTCAAAAAAAAACTTGCCCTTTGAATACAGGTTCGAATATATGTATGTATTTTAAATTCGAAGTTCGAAGCAAGAGGTGTAACTTACTTGTAGTTAACTCCATACATTTAAGATTATCATTTTACCCTTTTGGTCTTAAATTTCGTCTACAATTAGGTTGCAATCGTCCAAAAAAATACAATCTTGGCCCTTCAGATGATTGATTTCAATGAAAAGTCCAAAACTGTTTTTATTTGAAACAGGTTTGATTAATACCTTTTTTGCAAAATATATCGGTCCATCCAGTGTTATTAAAATTATTCGCAGATGTATTTTTATGCCTGGAAAAGTTCTCACTCTAAATCAGTTTATCTAGTAAGCTGTAGATCGTCACAACCTACTCAGAATCTCTAAATGCTAAATAAGAAGGCCGGCAACGCACTTGTGACTCCTCTGGTGTTGCGGGTGTCTATGGGCGGCGGTAATCGCTTACCATCAGGTGATCCGTCTGCTCGTGTGCCGCCTATCACATAAAAAAAATATAGGGTTCCACACTTAAGCTCCTCTAAAGTGGCACCACTTTCAGTGCTGTGGGGCCCATCCATAAGAAGCAATTTGTAGGTCTTTGGGCAAGGTGTTCCAAATGAAAATTCAAAGTGTAGAAGTCATCTTTCATAATTAAAACTCAGAAGTACCAACCTCACGACTGATGTAATTAAATTTGCTGGAAAAAGGTTTAATGGTAAAGGTTTCATTAGACAGTATTCGCGGTGATCGGTTACTTTGGTTAATTTCACAATATTTTTTTCAGTTTCCGAATCAAATTCTTGATTCACTATTCAGACTTAGTACATGAAACTGAAAAAAAAATTGTAGGTCGGATTTTTTCATTATTTTTCCTGTATTCTATACTTAATTCTGAGTAACCCCTTAAAATTTCAAACGTTCTTTTTTAACATACTGCATATCTGATCAAATAGAATACTTTATGAATAATGAGGTCACGTGCACAATATCAAACATTTTTAGAACGAAAATGTTGTTTTTGGCATTTCATAAAAACTACGTAACTGTAAACAAAATGACTAGCAGTCAACTACAAGATTTGATTAGAATCCAAATATCTTTCTGTCAATTCCACACATGAATCTATACACAGGTGATTAGGTATATCACATTGCCAATTTCACACTTTGAACCTACGTAAATACACAGGTGATTATTCCGCTGTCATATCCAGCATCGGTAGATGTTCATTCTGATAAATGGCTCTCAACCTTAAGTCGGTAACTTAAGAATTGGTAACCAAATTGCTGATAAGGGCAAGGTACAGTCGAAGGCGTTAATCCTGGCGGTAATTTAAGAAGGGTGGCATTTTCGTATTATCTTCCTTGAAATGGTTGATAATTATCACAATGAAAATCTGCTCAGCCTTTTATTGTTTTGAATATAAACTTGGCGCTAGGTCAAGTGGCAGGAGCTACTCCAGCGGAAGCACAGTCGGCTGGAGGTCAGTGCGATTATTATTATTATTATTATTTAGTAATAGGCGAGCAGCTAATAGCTGATATGCCTATATCTGTGTTGGTGTTATATAATAATCCATTCAAGTTCAGTATAAGGAGCATTTTACTTCACTTCTAGCAGCATTATTTTACTATATTACAGCTCTTTTACAGCTCAAGGGCTTGCTTATAATACAAAAGAGTCCGAGTTTATGATCCTCAGGGCTAGACCCAAGAACAGAACGCTTTGAAAAGAGTTTATTAGTACCTGGGACTTTTGGTGAGAGATGACCTGAAAGACGATCAAAAAAAAATCAAAATCAAAATCAAAATGTTTTTTATTTAAGTAGATGTTTTGCACATACTTTTAAATCGTCTTTTTTTCTACCTAGTACAAAGTTCCTACCACGCGGAACTTGTACACTCAACGTTTCGGGAAGTGTTTCCGAAGCGAGAAGAAACGTCGAGCCCAAAAGAAACTCGCTTCAACACATTTTTTAAAATAATACTTAATTACTAATACAATGTTTGTTATCAATAATACAGTTATCAGGAAGAGCAATACATTTCCAAATGTCTTTGTCATTCACATAATCTATTATCTTATAATAACCTTTTGAGCACAGACATTTTTTTACATGCGTTTTGAATTTGTTTTCAGGCAGATTTGTTACATGTTCTGGTATTTTATTATAGAATCGTACAGATTGCCCCACAAACGACTTTTTAACTTTGCTCAGTCTCGAATAGGCAATATCAATGTTATTTATATTCCTTAAGTTTAAATCATGCCTGTCACTGTTTTTACGAAACAAATGTAGATTCTTGCGGACGTACATAATGCTCTCATATATGAATTGACTAGCAACCGTTAAAATATTAATTTCCTTAAACTTATCCCTCAACGACTCGCGGGATCGCATCTGATAGATTGCGCGGATTGCCCTTTTTTGTAAAACGAAAATAGTTTCAATATCAGCTGCATGTCCCCAAAGTAAAATTCCGTAAGACATAATACTGTGGAAATAACTAAAATATACTAGCCGTGCAGTGTCTACATCTGTTAACTGCCTAATTTTTTTGACGGCATAAGCAGCTGAACTAAGCTTTCCCGCTAAAGTTTCTATATGTGGACCCCATTGCAATGTAGCATCTAAAGTTATACCGAGGAAAACCGTACTATTGACAAATTCCAATTCATTACTATCTATGATTACACTAGCGTCAATATTTCTAACGTTTGGTAATGCGAATTTTATACATTTGGTTTTTTAGCATTTAAAAGTAGATTGTTTACAGTGAACCAGTTGAGTATCTTTGAAAGAGTGTTGTTTACTTCATCAGTTTTGTTTAATTTTCTATCAACTTTAAAAATAAGAGAAGTATCATCTGCGAACAACACTATATTTGCGAAATTTTGAACCATAAACGGCAAATCATTAATATACGCAAGAAAAAGGAAAGGACCTAATATTGATCCCTGGGGTACCCCCATTATCACTTTAGAGCCGGAAGAATTGATGCCATTTATTTGAACTTTTTGTGTTCGGTTGCTAAGGTATGAGTTTAGAAGACTGAGAGCCCCGTCTTCTACACCGTAATGCCTTAATTTCATTAGTAGTGTTTGATGTTCAACACAATCAAATGCTTTAGATAAATCACAAAATACTCCTATTGCATTCTGTGAATCCTCAAAAGCATCATAGATATTGCGAATAAGTGCTACTCCTGCATCAGTTGTACACCGACCTTTTGTGAAACCAAATTGTTGGTTATGCAGGAGGTTATTATCGTTAAAATGTTGTATCAATTGATTTAGCATTACTTTTTCAAAAATTTTACTAAGAACGGGTAACACAGAAACTGGTCTGTAGTTTCCCGGGTCAGTTTTGTTGCCAGACTTATAAAGGGGTATGACCTTACTAAATTTCATGAGGTCTGGAAAAACGCCATTATCAATGCTAATATTAAAAAGACAAGCTAAATATGGAGCTAAAGTACCAATAACATTTCCGATTAAATTTACTGAAAGTCCCCAAAGGTCCTCGGTTTTTTTCACTTTAAGAGATTTAAAGGTTTTGACAATAGTATCTGGTTCAATTTCTTTAAAAGAGAATTTTTGATCGCAAGTACTGACATTTTCTTCTAGCAATATTTTGGCATTTCTAGGTGATGAATTCAGGGCTTCAGTAGTCTTTAGTGGGATATTTGTAAAATAAGTTTCGAATTCTTTGGCTACTTCAACATTTGTTTTTATTTTACCGTGATCTGTTTGCAAAACAAATTCTTTATCGTGAGGCTTAACCTTCCCAGTTTCTTTGTTAATTATATTCCAAACAGTTTTTATTTTATTATCGGATAATTTGATTTTACTGGATAAATAATTAGATTTAGCTGCGCGGCATACCTGTTTGAAAATTTTTGAATATTTTTTCACGTACTCTTTAAAATTCTCATCAAATATATAAGTTTTCATGTCGTATAGGTCAAATAAAGTTTTTCGACTTTTATGAATACCTGCAGTAGCCCATTCACAAAATTTTAGTTTGTTGTTTATTGCTATGGATTTAGTTTTAAATATAGATTGAAATTCCCTGTCCAGCACTGTAAAAAAATCTGTGTAAAAACTATTAGCTTCAACGTGATTGTCAAAATTTGGTATGGGCAGCTTTTCAGTTAAGACCTTTTGAAAATGTTCTATTCGGTTGACAGTGACAGGTCTTGTTTGAACTATTATTTGCTCTTTATTTAATTTCGTTGGAAAACTAGCCATTAATCCACTATGATCGGATTTCAAGCAATTAATTACTTTTTTCTCTACAAAATTACAATTACAAAATATATTATCTATACAAGTGGCAGAAGTCTCCGTTTTTCTCGTTGGTTCTAAAAAAATGAAATCTAAATCAAATGATTTGAATAGACAAGTTATTCTAGTCGTCAGAGACTTCTTTTCAAGCAAATCAACATTAAAATCACCACATACTACAACCGATTTATTACTTTTACTTATTAAATCTAATGCATCCTCCATCGCCGACTCGAAACCAGCAAAGTTGTCATCATATGGGGGTCTGTAAACGCAAATAATGATGTGGGTTTCCAACTCCACACAGGACATTTCGATCGTTTTTTCAATCGAAAGACTGACAACATCCTTTCGTTCTTTAATCTTTCTATTATTTTTGTAAAATATAATGGATGAAGATATTAAAAGTATTGTCAACTGTCTGTCAGTCCCAAAGATGCCATTCTACAGGGTTCTCTGACACTCCATTCAAATCGACCGAGTTAGATATTTAGTCCGAGTTTATTTATTGAGACCGAGTACCTACTACGACCTCCCTTTTATTATAACATGTAGGAGCGTGCGCGATAAATGAGTGAGAACTTTATGGACTGTCACCCTGATCGTATGATCGCCTTTAAAAAGCCGTAGGAAGTAGGGAAAAGTGCCTATTCATGAGCAATTTACTATGTCTATGGTCTGTATCTTTGGTGTTTGTCTATGTTCGTGACAACCTTATCGAAGTAAATAAATATTGGAATACAGAGTCACATCACGGGGTCTCATTGCATACAACGAAAACCTTAGTTCATTAAAATGTCAATAGATGGCACGATAAGTATCGATTTGTAATCGAAGTTCATGCAAAACGAAGAAAAAACCCATTAAGTTGCTAAAAATAAGTGTTTTGATTATTGTAATAACCAAAAAAGTATGACAAGGCCGATAATGCTCTTTATTATCAATTACTACAAATTATCTGATGACGGCGATGCATATCAAAACTACTTTCGTCTTAACTTATCAGAGTTGAAGAATGACACGTACTAGTTGAGTACCAGTTTATAGCGTGAATTGATAGATGCCGCTGATACAATACGATTGAAAAACGTAATAGGTGGTTTAAGTTTTGTTTTTCATATTTTAAATTATGTATTTTGTTTAGTAATATCACAGATAATATAATACTTGTAGGTTATGTGCAAAAAAAAACAACAAAAGCAAATGAAGGTACAGGTAAGCAACCAGAATGTCTTCATTTATAGCCCGCGCCCTAGATGTCGCTAGTAGCGGCAGTTCTCAATGAGTGAAAAAAATAGCCCGAAGAATAGCCCGAGTTACGGCAGTCGCATTTCGTTGTATGACATGAGGTATCTGTACGTTAGTATTATAAAATCTGTGGTCACATTTAATTCTTTGCGTTCCCGTTATCTATGCATTGCTTCTTTTTCTTCTCAATGAAAAACTGTACCATAGAAACTTTTGGTCTTTTTTCGTAATGAACAACCTTTACTTTAAAAACTTTTGGCCTTTTTCAACCGACTTCAAAAAAAGGAGGAGGTTCTCAATTCGACGGAATTTTTTTTTTTTTTTTTTTTATGTATGTTCACTGATTACTCAAAGACGCCTGAACCGATTTCGAAAATTCTTTTTTTGTTTGAAAGGGTATACTTCACAGGTGGTCCCATATAAATTTTATTGAAATCGATTCAGCGGTTTTTGAGAAAATCAACAAAACATAGCAAAATTGGAGTTGTTGCGATTGAAGTCGGTTGTTTTTAACGTATTCAGCGTGGTCAATTATTTGTCTTGATTGACTAATTTTGTACAGAGATTTTTTGGGTATGATAAGATTAGATAAGAAAGCCGCACTGAGCCACGACCGCTTGCTTCATCATCATACATTCAAGTAAGTGAGTTCTCGTTTATGAATTCCGAGTGACTCAGGTTACGTCAACAGGGCTTTAAAACCGATGGTAGGGGTCGTCAGGCGTTGCTTGCGAGGTAACTGATATGGAACTGAATTAATGGAATAATTTATCAATTCAAATGACGGTACTGGGTAGATTGATTTGAATAGTAAACAACTGTAGCTGTAGGATATAAAATTTAACTACCTATTACAGTTATTATAGTGTGATTTCATGTCATTTCATTTCATTTGACTGAACTGAAACTGAACAACTTTCATATAACTTTCTTGAAATCAAATTTTTTTTACATTTCATATAATTCCTTTGTTTATAACACTAATAAAAATAAAAGATACACAACAAAATATAGCAAATGTGGGTGTATCCCTTTCAGATTTATTTGACCACCATGTTCCAAACTTGGTCTAGTTTGTATGAAAATTGTTTTTTTTTTTCGATTTCAGCAATTGATGAATGAATTTTTGATGAAAATGATTTTTTTCTTTCTACAGAAAGAAAAGTGTTCAGTTCCTTGAGTTGTGTAGGATCCTACACCAATTTTGTTACAACCTGGGTGATAGTGATACCCTTATTTATCCACGTAACTGAATAACTATTGTTATATTCATTTCACTAACAACATTTAGAAGTTTGGTATTGATTTGATATGACAAATATAACAAAAGTCAAGATTCATCTAAAACATCTTTTCATAAAGGAAAAGGAAAACTAAAGGAAAATAAACTCTCGGCAAATATAGGTACTTGATGTTATTGGAGAGAAAGGTTGGGTCGAGTTTTCCGTATGACATGCCCGTCCCTATTGTATAAGTACTAGTAGATACTACTAAATATCAGTGGAAATCTAGTGTTATATATGTTAAGTATGGTAGCTGTAACTGAAGCTCGCTGTAACTTATAAGAATGTTATATATGTTAAGTATGGTAGCTGTAACTGAAGCTCGCTGTAACTTATAAGAATGTTATATATGTTAAGTATGGTAGCTGTAACTGAAGCTCGCTGTAACTTATAAGAATGTTATATATGTTAAGTATGGTAGCTGTAACTGAAGCTCGCTGTAACTTATAAGAATGTTATATATGTTAAGTATGGTAGCTGTAACTGAAGCTCGCTGTAACTTATAAGAATGTTATATATGTTAAGTATGGTAGCTGTAACTGAAGCTCGCTGTAACTTATAAGCAGCGGAGGGCTGTGAAATAAATCAGTATGCAACTAGCCACGCTCGTATCAATGTCGTTCCCGGCCCTCGGTTTGATACCTACGTCACATCTAAAACATCTAGGAATGAAGGATAAAAAAAGATGTAAATGGTTTTTACTTAGGTGGCGAAAAGGCTAACCGCCCACTTGAGAGGAAATGGTACGTAGGCATTTGTAACACCAGAAAAGTTATCATTACTTTTACTTTTCAAATCAATAGTTTTTATTTTCTTTCTATGGCAGAGGTGCCAAACGAGCAGACGGATCACCGGATAGTAAGCGATTACCGCCGCCCATAGACAAATTATTTTTGTTTCTTTTCTTTATCCTTAGTGGGTAAGCCTTTCTTGGCATTATCTCACCTGATATGATGATCATGACATGTGATGAAGATGGAAGCGGGCTTGCCAAGATTCCGCAACGCAATGGGGTACTGGCTATCTCTATAAATGTAATGTCGATTTGTCTCGGTTGGTCCAATTCCTACTTGGTCCATATACAGGGTGTAAGGCACAGGTTTCCGAAAACTTTAAGGGCTTGCTCAGTAGACGAAACTGAACAACTTTCCACAAGAATTTTTTTCAGGAAACGAAAAAAAAATCGGCTTCTCCATACAGTAAATTATAACCTTCACTGGACAGTTTGTATGGAGATGTTTTTTTTTCGTTTCCTGAAAAAAGTTCTCGTGGAAAGTTGTTCAGTTTCGTCTACTGAGCAAGCCCTTAAAGATTTCGGAAAAATGTCCCTTGCACCCTGTATAATAGTTCAATTCGCGAATAGTCTATACTGCGGAACAGTACCTTTCGCGGATCGTCCAATTCTCGGAATGTCCAAATTTCAAATATTGGATTTACACTACTTGCTTACCTGCTACTACGTATCCCTTTGCTACTGCATTTAGCAACCGGCACCGGATGTTCCCCGTAGATGGGTAAGGTCGCCTTGTAGGAGTGCAAGGAGTGTCTATACTGTATACAGTTCTAATGAATGTATTTGATGTGTAATTAAGTCTGGTGGTCGTATCGCAAAACCGTCAATACTGCCTCACCTATCTGAATAAGTGGTCCAACTGCTCTGTCCAAGAATGGGTTGGACCTACATAATATACACCCCTAGTAAAGGCCCGTGGTCCAACTAGTTGGACAGAGCAGTTGGACCACTGCCCCCACCGAATAAGTCTTCTCCCAACATATACTTGGGGTCTTTTAAAAAACGAGTGAAGCAGGTTTTTCTTGTCACGGAGGAAGCTTTAAATTCTATTTAGTTCCTCCAAATAGTCATATAAACATTTCAATTCAAAGTGAACATTATAATAAGTACCTAAGTAATAATGAGAATCTTTGTTATCTACATAACAATGCATTGAAAGTACACACCGCAGTAGGTACCTCGTTAAAATGCTGCTGAGTTGGAAACAGATAAGCTCTGAACGAGGATTCTATAGATGTTTATTTCAGGACCTGGTTTCTTTAATATAAACTGGGGCAGGCACTAGTGGTGGCAAATTGGCAAAGTCTTCAGTAATAAGTACCGAAGTAAAATTAAGAAAACACTTAAAGTATTCTATTTCTTTAAGGAAGGAAAATCACATTATTATTTATATACAGGGTGTAACAATACTGGTATAGGACCCGTTAACTGGGGATTCTACTCATCGTACTGAACCACTTTTGTTCTACGACTTTGGTCAAATCGCAAAAAAGTTTTGGACTCTCCATAAAAAAATGGAAAAACAGATGATCAATTTGTATGAAAAGTCCAAATTTTTCCTTGTGATTTGAACAAACTCGTAGAACAAAAGTTGTTCAGTACGCTGACTAGAATCCCCACTTAACGAGTCCTACACCAATTTTGTTACACCCTGAATAAAACGTCAAAAATCATGATAGCTGAGTCGACACCAATAGCAGTTTCACACCCCTGGTCTTTGAAACAATTTTTCTTTATACATACGTTTTTATGGAACATTGTTGACTTACTTACTTATTTACTGAATCCAGGCCAAGTAAATTGAAAAACTTCAGGCGTTATTGAACGCTAGATAGTAACAACCTATTTTAAGGTTTACTGCTAATTTACAGCTCTACTTGGGCTCAAATAGAAAATACCATTTTCAAGTACAATTAACTTTTAAGTAAGTTTGACGACTCCATAAATTGGATTATTATTATTTTTAAAGTTTATTTCCTAAGATGTCTTCTTTTGTTGTGATTAAAACCTTATTGACTTGTTCTTACGAAATAAATGGTAAGGTCCTTGGTGAGGAATGAAAATGTTTGTACGATAACGTTGCATACAACAATAGGCTGTATTATAATCGGGACGTAACAAAAGCATTGGTATAAAGCCTTTAGGAGATATTATGTTTTGGTTTCGAATTTCGGTGTGAACAATACTATTTTTCCTAAAAGGAAAGAAAAATATAACCGAAATGAAAGTTTTAGTTGTTAAGTAGACAATACTTTGCCGTTGTTACAAAGTATTAGAGGATTCAAATATATTATAGAAAATTCTCTTTATAAAGACTGTCGCTTTAACCCTCTGGGGAGGGTCATGATTTTCGAGTCTATGTACGTATGTATGTATTGTATACTGTAGTCCTGAAAAAACTGAAGAAAATTAAACCTGGCTTTCATTCAAGAAACTGATAAATCCCTGCCTCTTTCTAAAGGTGACCTATCCCCCCTGTGGGTAAAATCTGGTGAGGTTGCTTACCACACGCAACAGACATGTACGCGTGTAAAAACATCATATTTTTATGTAGCTTTGTAGAAGGTTTATAACATATTTGTTGAAGAATGTTGAAGATTACGCAAAGGGAAAGCAGACCCTGTCGCCCTGTCGCTAACCGGGATATCTTTAGGTGGAAGAATAGTAACATAAAAAAAAAACATATCTTGTTTCTAGATAGATATTAAGTATTTATTTCAAAAAATGTGTTGGGGCGAGTTTCTTTTGGGCTCGACGTTTCTTCTCGCTCCGCTAACACTTCCCAAAACGTTGAGTGTACAAGTTCCGAGTGGTAGGAACTTTGCACTAGGTAGAAAAAAAGACGATTTAAAAGTATGCGTACAGCATCTACTTAAATAATATTTTGTTTTGATATTTTGAATTTTGAATTTTGGAATTTTTTGAATTTCTAATAATAACGTAATGTTTGTATAGAGTGCCCGTAGTGTGGTTTAGTAACGTTGTCCAAAGAGCTCCGATTCACTCCGTTTGCATATCAATGTGAACCTTAATTACATCTCTAAGCCTCGCAGGCTGTAGGTGGCAAACAAAGCCCTTTGAGGCGACATGGTCGGTACAATAGGCAATTGATTTAGGCGATATACTATTTTCCTGGTAGATATCATAGAGTGTTAAAGCAAAGAATAGGAAATTAAGCTGTAGGAACGGCGTGTTCCAAGAAGATCCTCCCCGAAAAAATCTATAGGGTCCTCTACACATCATTGTATATTATAGTCCATAACTATATTATAGTCTCTAATGCAGGTGCACGGATCTCTTCCGATATCTCGGGAAAGTAAGGCCATACTCTACACACGGGGGCCAAGTCCGGATTAGTGGACTAATTGTCATAGTGAACATATTTCTCGAGGAATCCGTAGTGAGTTTTCAAAAGAATTGACCAATCTTTACAAAGTTGACCGATCAGCTGACTGATTTGTAGGAAATATGAAAAAAAAAATGTGCATTCGGTATGGGATCGTTTAGAAAGTCTTTCAAAACGATGTTTGGAAGCCTCCCTTAAGTCCCCGGGAGAGGTATTTTTACACTGTCAGCCCTCGTTCTGTATGTACTAAATATATTTATTTATTTTGTATTTCATTTAATATGTCGAACTGAGCTTGTTATTCCCGTTTGCCGAAACACAAACATTATTTTTATTAGATAAAAAGGGAAACTTTATTTTATTTTTTCTCAACCTTTAGCATTATTTTACTGATTACATATACCGATGTATCAAGTTAATTAATTGTTTATTTATTATTTTTTGTCAATTCTTATAAATGCTTTTATAATAGTATGCAAATCAGGTTTGTTAGCTTGTTACCCAAATAAAGATGTTTAGAGCTTGCAAGACTTTTATTTTAAAAATTCACAGATTTCGTGCCTCACACGACTATCGAGCACATTGGAAATGAATATACGGAATTCGAAAAAATATTATCGCTGAACGACGAGAAAGTCGGGATAAGGAAAAGGTTACAAAATGAAACCACAACGTTGAATGATCATTACTTTATTCTTAGATTGATATAAGTATCCTCAACATAACGCATGTGAACAAACAAATTGCAAAATTTCCACATGCGTATCGAAGTTTGAATAATTGTCGCCGTGGCGCGTAAGTATACATATTTCATTTTTAGATTAATAAGAAGGATATAATAATGTTCAAAGTACAAGAAAATTATTACACGATAAATCCGTAGTCAACTCGAGAAGTGGTAGCCACATCGCCGTCATCGTCACTCGAGTCTTGATCGGCAGCGGCCCATTTGCTGCAAGATATGAAATTTTTCTTGACAGTAGTTTGACGCGACGAGCCCTCGTCAGTTAACTCTTGCGGCACGTTCGAATAGCTGTTCGAGGAACTGTAGCTCCGTATCCAACGAAATCCCGGAACGCGTAAGTTTTAAACCCGAGATAACAATTACAGCTAAGCCATGAATGTATACGTATTTCGGCTCGAGAATCAGATTCTACTTTCCCTTAGAGAACTTCAACGCATCTTTCTTGAGCTCCACAAGTTGAATGGGAATTGTACTCGGCATTGTTTGAGTATTCAGCACCTTGATATTCCACACACCCGGAAACATGATGCCTTTATTGTTCGGCTTAACGAACTCTGCGAAACATGAAGTCATAAATGTCATGTGAAAATATCGTTCTGACTTTTAACTTTTTTCAAAAAGGTTAGGCTACAGGGCAAATCCTTAACTCGATCGTCTTTGTTTTAGACTCAAATTGTAGCTGATTCATTTGTCCAAAGGATTTTTTCTTAAATTTTTGATATCATTCTTCGTTTCCAAAATATCGAGCGGTAAAATCAAAAATTCGGAAGAAATTGAATTTTTTTTTACTATTTCGGCCATAACTTTTTCGTTTTTCACTTTCTCGAATAATTCTTTTTGCACCTTACAGCTCTCGTAAATACGAGTCTTTTGAGCCTTTCTGAATATCAAATCTTCACAACTCTCCGAGATATAAGGGGATCGCACTTTTTCGTGAAATCGGAGCCTACACTGGAGCGAACGAAAAGACATTTCCAATGTCAAAAGTATACTGGAGGGTTTTTTTGGCTATGAAGTTTCTTCTCTCTCCGCTATCATTTCCCAAAACTGGCAGGAAACATTAGGTAGTCTAAAAATCATTCGAAATAAAAATAAACATTTTGTAAAATATTATTTTATTAAAATTACCTCAGGAAAACATACAAATAATATCCAAACCAAAAAAGGATATACAAAAGATACACAAAAGGTACAGCTTGTTTGTATAATTCTTCCGCAGGCAAACATGCTCAGTATTTTATTATATCTACGAGTACATACCTATAAGTTACACAAACTCTCATCGATCCTGTACAGTAGGTATAGCCGACATCGAAAATCAACAATGCATATTATTTTACGATATTACTAGCATCCTGTATTTTGAGGTTAACGTAGTGTTTTAAGAATATAGAAAGCGAATTTTCAAGAAACTAAGTTTTGTTATTTACCATTTTAACAAAAGAGAGTATTTAAATTAGCTACAAAAAACAACTAAGTTTTACCTTGTGCTAAGGTCAGTTGTTAGGCGTGAAATTTATAATTAAGAACACTATTTACTAGGTATACATAATCATTTTATGCGGTCTCAGTGTTGCTTGCGTGGTCGCGTCGATCACACAGGGTAACTGACTACAAACACGGGCATAACCCGGATGGGTTTGACTGTTAGTGGCATTTATCTCGAGCGTTTCCGTGCTTCGCAAGGCACGTTAAGGCGTTGGTGCCGGCTGCTATCGCTAGATGGCAGTCGTTATGCAATATCGAAGGCCTTATAGGCGGCTTGAAAATTACTGACATTCGGGTTGGCCACTAGCCCCACAACCTCCACCAATCCGGACTTGGCTTGGAGTATGGCCTAACCTTCCCGAGGTATGGGAAGAGAACCGTCCTCTGCAGTGGGGACCATATGGGTTGTTAACGAATTATACAGCGAGATGAAGAGAATCCCTAGTTAACATAGTCATATTTTGTAAACAACCTGTATACCAGCGAATGTAAATAATATTCGAAATTTAAGCTAAGTCGTGACCAAATTCCAAAGGTATGCCATGACAATAGTTGAGCTTAACAGGTTGCACGCCGGCTTAACCCTATCCCAGCCCGGACGCTGTAATCTGACGCCAATGTCCGGCTGTTTACGGTGGAGAGAGCAATTTCATATAGCAGAGGATTATTACTTGCCGGGTAGGGTGACCAAAAATATACTGTAGAGGTAGAGAGGAAATAATTCTATAAATGGAAAAATATATACGAAACTGGTTGAACTCTGTCTGTGAAGACCCTTTTTCTCAGGAACGCGTGGAGGTAGAAAGTTGAAATTTATATCAAATACTCAGGCCTGCAATCTCCTGTAGCAGTGAAAAAATTAAACTTCTATGCCAAAGCAATCAAGAGATACGGCCGTTTATGTCGCATATTTGGATACTCGCATGGGAATAAAAACCTATAGGATACTTCCCGTTGATCTGGAATCATGATTGTATCTCTTGATTGCGTTGGCATAGAAGTTTGATTTTTTCACAGCTACAGGGGATTGCAGGCCTGAGAATTTGATATAAAGTTCAAGACCTGTGTGTTTATGAATTTATACGGAACCCTCGGTACGCGAGTCCGACTCGCACTTGGCCGGTTTTCATAGTTATTTTTAATTTCACTAAAATAGTTTTTTTTACAAAAGCTTCCATACTAATTATAAGCATTACATCTCTTTAAAGTCTATCTGTTGCTTAGGCTTCTATCTCTATTGACTCGGTGGCTCAATAGTTAGCGCTCCTGACTTCTGCTTCGAGGGCGTGGGTTTGATTTCCACCCAGGGCAAACATTTCTACGAGAAGTGGCTTTGTTTGTCTTTGTTGAATCCTTGGGGGAGGCCTTTGTTCAGCAGTGTACGTGTTTTGGTTGATGATGATGAAGATGATGATGATTTAGGAGGAGCGATTATATTCTCAAATTATGGCCACCCTACAGTAAAACTCAATTGTGAGCGCATTGTAAGTATCTATAGCGATGAAGGCATAGATGACGTAACTGGTCCGATAGATAATGTTCTCTCGTCCCTAAATGGAATTGTATACAGGGTGTAACAAAATTGGTGTAGGATCCGTTAACTGAGAATTACTACTCATCGTACTGAACAACTTTTGTCCTACGACTTTGCGCAAATCGCAAAAAAAAAGTTGGACTCTTCGTACAAAAATGGAAAAACAGATGATCAATTTGTATGGAGCTTACGATTTTTTTTTTCGATTTGAGCAAAGTCGTAGAACAAAAGTTGTTCAGTACGATGAGTAGAATCCCCAGTTAACGGGTCCTACACCAGTTTTGTTACATCCTGTATAGATAGATTTATTATATAATAAGGGAGTAAAAACGATCGAATGTCCTGGGCTGGAAATAAGATACACTGATTTCTATTGGAAGATAAAGGAGAAAAACCATTACAGAGTCAATGCTAGGACGGCGAAGTTATCACAGTTCGGCAGGTTCCACTCGTGAATCTGAACAACTTTTCCCAAGAAGACCGTACTAAATACCTACTCAGAAAAAAAATTGGACTCTTCATACTAAATTGGCTGATTGGATGATCAAATTGTATATAAAGTTATTTTTTTGCTAATTCAGTATATACTGAAACAGGAAAAGTTGATCAATTGCATGAGCAGAATACATCGTTAAATCCGGAAGTGTCCTTTATAACCCTGTAAAGCCTGCCCACTGCCACTTTAACTTGACTATTCTATTCTGAATCTGTGTATTATTTAAGTAAAAACACAGTTATTTTATTGTCACAAAGTCGCTTTTCACAAAAACACGAATTGTCTTTAACAGGCATCAAATAGCATTTTTTATGTATAGAGCAAAATCAAATCAACGAAATTCATTACACAGAATCCTCAGATTGATGTAAAGCTGGAGTGTCTAAATTGAAAATAGCGACGAAACTTCGAAATTTCCGTTAAATTTATTCGTTGAAAGTCTTTGTATAGCGAGGAATAGAGTGAAGTGTTGCTTTCCCCTTGTAGGATGTTATAGTAGCCGCTGGATGTATGTGGCTTGGAAGTATTCTTGTAAATGAATTCAAAAGGTACCGTCATAAAATAATTTTCACCTTTTCAAGGTTTATCAAGAGCATAACGGAGCCTTATAGCTGTTTTTGTTATGTTTGTGCATATATCCGTACTCCGTATGACACGAAACCGTGGCCAAAATAAATTGATATGGGGCGTTGGAATTGACCATTTCTGGAGGAACTTTAGTCTTCATATTTATTGAGTACCATTTAAAAAAAAATGACAAAGCCACTTAATAATGTGCAAATTTTAACCAAAAGAAACTAACAGTAAAACAAATCAACCAAACACATGCGAAACCTTAAAAGAGAGCGGCACGGTTTGCTAGTTGGTGTGATAATTAATTTTTGATTTCATTTAGTTGGCAACATTTAGATCAAAGATGAAACAGACTCTATGTCTCTCTGTACTTTCTTCCGTGAAAATACCTTTTATCCGTTCAGGAGGAATTACGGATTGAAACATTACTTGTCCTTATTATGGGTCCTCTTTTTTGAAGGAATTTTCGTACATAGTCATTTTGAATGTAGAAAGTGTACCTAATCAGGTATTTTGGAAGAATAGGAAGGTAGCTTAGCTTTCTGAGAATGCAATTTTACATGTCATCTATAAAGAAGGGTGTGAGTGAAAATAGATTTTGTATCATACACTATAAATGAGTTGTTTTGAGGTGACAGTGTACTTACTACTTGTGCCAAAAAATGTTTATGTAATTCTTATTCAAAATTGAGTTTGGATTTACTTAAAAATGTATCACTGTTATCAGTCAACTTTGTATTGAAGTCGTAATTTAAAAAAGAAAGTATTTTTTGGTGTCAGTAGCATGTCCATAAAAAATATATTTTTTAAATTTTTGTGCATTGCATTGTACAGGTCGCGTCAATCTTTAAGATCGCTGACGGGTACTGAGTGGCGGAAGTGTGCGTTCACTTAGAATCCTCATGCTCGAATTTCGAACTAGTTCCTTGGTTCCAGAGATGAGGCTGCCAGCGAAACATTCCGCTAGCAGCCTCAGTGAAAAACTCGATTTTCTCTGAAACTACGATAGCACATTTTTTTCCTTTGGGCACTATTAGACAATAAATATTGGCATAATCACAATATCAAAATTCGAGCATGAGGATTCCAAGTGAACGCACACTTCCCCCAGTCAGTACCCTTCAGCGATCTTAAAGATTGACGCGACCTGTAACGCACGTTACACAAGTGCAGATGCTAAAGCGGGTGCTACACGGTCGCCAACAATCACCCCAACCAAGGTGACATTCGTTGTTCCCAACCGTGTAGACCGTGGTTGGTGACCAAATTTCGTTATCTACACGGTTAGAAACAATGAATGTCATCTTGGTTGGGGTGTTTATTGGCGACCGTGTAGCACCCGCTTAAGGGTTACCCCAAGCAACTCAGGTCCCCAGGGGAAAAATGAAGTCAGTCAAGTCAGTCTGGGTCACTTCTTAAAATGACCCCCCCGCCTGTTTTAAAGGCTGCGCACGCGCCTAGTCAATAAGAAGAAGAAGAACAAACTCACCTCATTCATGTAGTTCCAAGCCTGGCACGCCTGCACAGGACTCAGAGGCTTGTAATGGTTCCCGAAGGTGTACATGTAGAACAGCCAGGGAGCCGGGAACAGCATCGTGAACATATCGCACAGGGCCATCGCCATCAGCACGACGTTTGTCGGAGTCCGCATGTGTCTTCTTGATAGGACTACCACTATTAACGTGTTCGCGACTATCGTGGTTGCTAGGAGGAATGGGGCGATGTATCTGGAAGGAAAGAAAAGAGTTATGTTTTTATTGTAGGTAATGTTTGATTTCAAATCTTAAACGAGGGCAACCAATTCCTTACATTCATCCTCACAGGGAGATAATGCCAAGGGCTTACCAATAGTTGATATACCTACAAGGGCAAACATGAATGAGCAGATTTGTTTAAGGGTAAATCAACTTTTAAGGTACTCTTTTCTTGTCCTCATCGAATCAATATGTAAAACATTGGTAAAACATTAATGTTATCTTAAAATATGACATTTCATCATAATAAAAATAATACTAGATCCGAGTGCATTACACTGTGACATATTTTTATTAATTGTTTCAAAAAATGTATGTTCATTTTATGGTAACACAGTGGAACATGAGTACTTCTCATAAAAAAATAGCCTGTCCCCGAGCCGATAGATAGATCCATTTCTCGAATAATTCATTTTGAAATATATTTTAACCTTACGGTGGCTAAGTGTATAATTGATTAGGTTTATAATTATTACAACTGAAGACTATTTATTTATACATAGATATGTATTTTATTGAAATTTCTAAAAGTCCCTGTCAAGGGACAGGACATACTCGGAGAAAAGCATTATCTAGTACGTTACCATGAAAATTATTCTATATCAAATTAAGCAACGGCACCACACGTTTGCTAAAAACAAAGCATCTATATAGACGAAAACGTTAGAATATTCTATCACGGTCAAAGCCTCTCCGGCCGCCCCGCCCGATAGTCCGCGATAAGCTCTTGTTAGTCCAGTCAATCTACGAATTTTTGTATGGAGTAGGTTACATTTAATGCACTTTGGGTGAAAATTTAGAATATGTTACTTAAATAATTGCAAAATGAAAATTCATGAAAATCTCTTATGAGTATTTGATAATTTTTCGGTAATTAGCCCCTAAAGAAACAAAATTAAATTTTAATGTGAACAAAAAATAGAAAACTAGTGATTTTTTACATGAGGGCTTCTTATAAGACGTTTTATTTATATTTATAATCGTCCCCGATCGAGATCAAAACATTGAGTAGATATTGAATATAATATATTTAAAAATTTATAACTTGAAAAGAAATACTGCAAGGTGAGTGATATTTTGTCTTAGGGGGTACATAACCACTGTCAATAACCATGAGAATTATCTCCAAGGTGACTTCGTTATTTATTTTTTTATTAAGTTTTATTCGATTTTAACCCTTGCACATTAAAGACACTACGAATATTTTCATGAAATCTAATAGTAATATTTTTTTTAAACTAAGACTAAGAAAAATCCCCGGTCAATCTGTTGCACAGTTTCTGTAATAATCTAATAACAATTATAATTCGCGAGTGGGCTGAGCGGGGGGCGCGGGCGGGGGAATGCGGCATGCGCGGCGCCCGCGCTACCCCGCGAGTTCTTTATTCAGCTAAGCTATAGCTGGGGATTTCATGCAACATCTTGTATGAGAACTGTTTTTAATTTTGGATCAATATTTCTCTCTCTCTTTCTTTTCTTTTCGTGTGGCACGTTTTTTTACTATTCACAAGATATAGATGGCAGTTGTCTGATGTTCCACTTAGCATCATCCGCGGTCACGTGTCTACCTATTGGGTTTTGTATGTGTTATCAAGGATTTAAACTTGGTATATAGTTGTTCTTTAGGTGGTCTTTAGTGTTAGCCCAGGAGGCATCGGGAGGCATCACAAAGGTGGCGAGGGAAAACGGGGAAAGTTTGATTCGGCCGCGCTCTTCTTTCGAGTTTATATCTCCATAACTATATGTACTGGGGCAAGTGTGATAATTATCGGACAATTAAAGGAATACCAATTCATTTGGAACAAATAATTGCTTCCATCGCTAGAAAAAAAATTGGCTATGGAGGGTACATGTAAGGAGATCTGTCTCTGTGTACAAAAGTGTCCGTCAAAACGCGTTAAGTAAGGGTGGTGTTATTGTATAAAAAGCGGTCAAGTGTGTGTCGGACCACGCGCAGTGTAGGGTTTCTTAGTACTTCGACAAACACTGCTTCAAGGGAAAAACCTCCCGTCTTACAAAACTGACTACTACTCGTTAACTTGTAAAGCCTACTTAGTCGAGAGAAAAAAAATTCAAAAAGAGCTAGTAACTTTAGTTCTCCTACGTATCTCCTCATATCTGATTCAATCACGTAGGGAAACACCAAGCGTAGCATGTTCCATCGCCCTTTTGAGTGACTTTAAGCCTTCTTATAAGGTCCATAGTAAGCGACCATGTCTCGGATCCATATGTCATCACTGGCAACACACACTGGTCATGGACTTTAGTCTTGAGACACTGCAGTATTTTGGACGTGAAGATATTGCGAAGTTTCCCGAACGCTGCCCAGCCAAGTTGGATTCGACGGCTGATCTCTTTCTCAAAGCTGGACCTACCTAACTGGACTGTTTGTCCCAGGTATATACAGGGTGTAACAGAAGTGTGTGACAATACTTCAAGGTTGGCTTTTACCCATCAAACTGAACAACTTTTGTTCTACAACTTTGTTGAAATCGCAAAATTTTTTTTTGACTTTTCATATAAATCGATCAGCTGGCAAACCAAGTTTGTATGAAAAGTCCAAAAAATTTTTTGCGATTTCAACAAATTTTCATAATCCTTGTCTACATTAGCGCCACTCTGATGGATTCTTGAACTATTATTTACTGCTTACAGTAGGACACTTTTTTAACTAATCCTCCCATATAAAACAGTCTTCCTTATACTATTGGCATCGAGAGGCATCACAAAAGTGGCGAGGAGAGGCAAGGAAAGTTTGATTCGGTCGCGCTCCTCTTTCGAGCTAATACGTCCATAACTTTATGTACTAGGTCAAGTGTGATAATATCATTTTCGGATAATTCAAGGAAGACTAATTCATTTCTGATTAAATAAAGACTTCTTTCAAGTTCTTTCACTAAAAAAAATATAACAAATTCATAAAATCCGAATAACGTGGACAACATATTTAAAAAAATGGTTATTTATCTAGTACAATTTTTTTTTTCTATCTAGCACAAAGTCCTTACCACGCGGAATTTGTACACTCAACGTTTCAGGAAATGTTTGCGAAGCGAGAAGAAACGTTGAGTCCAGAAGAAACTCACTTCAGCACATATTTTTTTAACACTTAATTTCTATTAAAAATCATGTCAACAATAAAATTATGAGCTGTAAGATCCATACACGGTTTGAGATATTTATTTCTCAAAAAGAATTACAAATTCACTTAACTTAAGAAATGCAATATAAGTGCTTAAATTATTTATAATCGTGAAGGAAAATATTATTTACATCGAAAACAAATAATCCGTCGGTACTTTGGAATACAAATCTGATCCATAAATGACTTGTTTAATAAAAGCAATGGATAGGATCTACTAAATTGCCATGATTGGGTATGACCAAAAGCTATGTTCAATAATATATTTAAGCAAATTTAAGTTAATTTTAGTAAATATACTTTATATGAGAAGCGGTCGTGGCTCAGTGCGGCTTGCGTGGTCGCGTCGATCACGAAGGTTAACTGACTACAGACACGGTCATAACCTGGATGGGTATGACTGTTAGTGGCATTTATCTCGACCGTTTCCATGCTTCGCAAGGCACGTTAAGCCGTTGGTGCCGGCTGCTATCGCTAGATGGCAGTCGTTAAGCCACGTTGGAGTCCTTATAGGCGGCTTGAAATTTTCTGACACTGGGGTTGGGCACTAGCCCCACAACCTCCACCAATCCGGACTTGGCCCCCGTGTGTGGAGTATGGCCTAACCTTTCCGAGTTATGGGAAGAGATCCGTGCCTCTGCAGTGGGGATGTAATGGGTTGTTAACATACTTTATGAGCCACACACATAACATCCCAAAAGGCATCTTTATATACTTCCGTAGTCCGTACTAACAACTGACGGTAAATTTTTCAACCTAGACCGAATGAAGGCACGTAACAAAGTTTTATGCCATATAGTTACAGCAATAAGGTACGTGGACGACTTATGTTTTACAGCGGAATCTCCTAATATCTCTGCAAAAACTGATGACCAGTTTTGACAAGTCATTAAAAAAAAATTAGTACTGACAGTGTAAGTAAGATCGATGTTATGTATGTAGGGGGCCCCCTTTCTTATGACTGGCTATTTGATGATCTACGAATCAAGACGAAAATATTGATAATTGTTGTAGCTATATAGGAGCCAGAGAAACAAACTCGGTAAATAGAGCACTTTTATTATTTTCGCCACCAGTCTAATAGGAAAGAAATACGCTGCCTCGATAGATTTTACATGCAGTGCCTCCGTGATATCATGAACATCGACTGGTCCAACCATATAAGATATGCAAAGGTTCTACACCGTGCAAACGTATACGGAATTGAGGCATGCCTTAAGCGTAGAAAATTACGTTGGTGTGATCTTGTGACTCGTATGCTGGGTTACGAAACATGTCAGTTACTGAGAGCTTCAAGAGGGCAAGCGAAAGCAAAGTGGACAGCTATTGCGGTATAATAACGCCGCCACCGTGATGCCTCCCGATGCCTCCCGGGCTTATTCCACTTAAGACCACCTAAGGAACAACTATGCCAAGTTTGAGGTCTTGATTCTTGATCCAAAATTACGGTAAATCGCAACGACGATATGTCGCATCTAGTTCGTGAAATTTAGCGTAAATACCTACCTACTTTTATTTCATAAGAACAGGCCCACTGGCATTGGAAGTGGGGTTGCTTTGGCAGGCTCATGGAAAGTCATGGAAAAATGGCGATGACACTCATGTCATGACAATATAATAATTATGTATAATTTTTGGAGTTAAATGTTTGGCGAATCAATAGGACAAAGTTTCTTCTTTTGAATTGAATTTGCAGTAGGTATATCTATGTGGTAAATCAGTAGAACGGTAGTACTATGATCACGTTTGGATGCCCACAATCCAATGAGTATGACACAATTATTATTAAATAACTACTACCTATCATATTGTGCATTTTATCACATTTGCGTTTCGCACTTTCCATCTAGCTATCCGCGCACTTGTCTTTTTCGCACCCAATAGCTCAGTCTCTGTCGCACACTGGCTATGCGTACGTGGCAGCTGACGCACCTTCTCGGCGTTTGAAATATAATTATAATGTCTAATACATTTTAGTTAAAATGCGTTTTAAGAAGAAACTTCTTTGTTTGTACAAGGGACGATGATGATTTCCAATAGATAATATTAGTGTTACGGCACAGCCAAGAAAATATTTGTGGTGTCTTTAATGTGTACTACAGAAATCTTTAAAAAATCGTTTTTAACTGGGTTCTGAAATAGTCACCTAGGTGAAAACTTAACACATGTTCAAGCCTTACAATTACACTTAAAAAACATAAAAATCTCCGAAGGCTCCATTTTGTAAGTATTATTTTTCACGCAATAATATAAAAAATATCGTAATATTAAGAATTTATTGCTTTAAACTAGAGACAACTTAAGTACCATATTTATAAGGTAACTATAGTTATAAATCTCAGTTTTCCCCAAAAGTGCATTTATTGTTTGGCGTATACAAGTTAAAAGGCGTCTTTAGGTATTTCTAAGGGTTGAACGCCCTTACAATCACAAAATTACCACGAATGCTTAGTAAAACACCAATTCTTTTATTTCCAAACCATTTTAGTCAGGTGTCTTTAATGCGACCTCAAATCTTTTATTTACTGGACTATGTATGCTGCGCGTGGGTTTATTGTGTTTCTGCTGCGAAACGGTGACCATTGCGGTAAATACTTGCTTTATTTTGATATTATTATCTGAGTACAATGACAAATAGATCTAATTTTAAGAATTTGAAGCAAATATATTAAGCTCAAACAAAAGAAATAAAAAAAAATCCTTCCAGTAGAAACTGATCGCCAAAGGAGTACCTTAAAAGTTGATTCACCCATAATCTATGTCTGGATGTTTTTTATTTGTACATTGCTTTTTGTTTCTATATGTCTATATGTATGTCGTGGACAGATCGTAAAATTGGCCAGATCATGAAAGGAATGACCATATAGTTGAGGAATTCCGAAAAAATCTTGAGGTGAGGTTAAGTTTACTGGTCTTCCCCCCCGTCGTGCTGCCACCTTGTCGTTGGTGGGGGGCTTGCGTGTCCTTATGACCTTCAAGGCTATGCCGGATAGGGTCACCCATACCGGACAGGCTTGAAGCGAGGGACCAGACGAAGCGCAGCACAGGAGAGGGCGCTTGAGACTATCCTTAGGGATATGTCTCGCGCTACCGCGGAGGAGCTCCCTTGGACCCTTGCTAAAGGGTCCAATTAAGGGACGCTCGGGGGTGTCGATTTTATCGATGCCCTAGGTGGGTGCCGCCAGAGATTTTCATCTCTGCGCGGCGTCGGTTGGCGGCGGAGCCCATCATCTTACCCGCTGCAGGGGGTCGGGTTTCCTGGCCCCCATCGCTTCCAGACAGTAGACCGGGGGGACTGCTATCCACTGTGAGGAAGCAGTTGAAGGGTGCGCTCAGCGTCCGGCGTGCCCTACAAAAGCGGTTCGGCAGGTTCTCTGCCCTTCACGCAGCCGGGCCGTCTTCGGGTGGCTGTCGCCGGTGGGGGACTGGAGGTGAAGGCTCTGCCGGTTTCCCAGACCCCTGCCATACGGCGAAGCGGGAATGCCGTTGGGTTTTAGCCGGTAGGAGTCCAGTATAACCCGGTTGCTGCCCCCGCAGTGACTGGGTATCGATGATGGATTTCCCAACGTTAAAAACAAAAAAAGAAGGTTACTGGTTTTAGGTTAAGGATGGAGCGATTTGAAACCTTCAAATCAGTGCATTCTTTTAGGAAGTACGATACTACCGACAGACTGACTTACAAAGGCGTAACTAGCAACAGCATTTTGTGTCGATAATCCACGTAACACATATCGTCCTCACCTGTAGACTAGTTTTTTCATACCTCGGAAAAGTTAGACCATAAACACGTGGAAATTAAGCCCGGATTCGTGAAAGTTGTGAGAATAGATTCACTAGTGATGGTGACCTGTGTGAGTAGTTTTCAAGCCACTTTGAGTATTTTTGACGTGGCTTAACGGCTGCAATCGAGTAATAGCAACTGCCATTAACAGCTCGTTCTTTGCGTAGAACAGGAATGGTCGAGATAAATAGGAATTAACGAGGAATTCGTGCTCGCTTACACAAATTTGATTAGATTACACAGATTTTTTAGGGACTTCAGAAATTAAATGGGTGGATTTAATTTAACATGAGTTCCTCCCTAAACTTTTACATTATAATGTGGAAAGAATTTTAATCAGATATTCAAACAGACTTTAAGTGAGTTTATTTAGCTTGTATTAAAAAAAAAACATTTTATAAAAAGTTCTAAAAAAAGTCGATTAAAAAGGGTGTAGAAGTATTTTATTATGGACATTTACTGATAAAGTGGTTTCGTTAAAATCAAAAATAAAGTGACCACGTCATATTACATGTCAGTAAATCAGCTATTTATCATCAATTAACCACCTCCGTAGGCTAGTGGCTAGTCCAGTCGCTTCACATCAGGAGGTTGCGGGTTCGATTCCCGGCGGGGTCCAACTTTGTAGGACTCGGTTTGGTTGGTGATAGGGCATTTTCTGAGCCCGCCTAGCTAGCTACCACCATCTTATTTAAGTCTTGCCGCCAAACATCAATCTTTGATGTGTTCCGGCATGAAGATAAGATAGCCAGTTCCCCATTGCGATAGGGAATCTTGGTAAGCCCGCTTCCATCTTCGGCATCATCATCACTTACTATCAAGTGAGATGATGCCAAGGGCTTACCAATTGAGGGTAAAAATGTGTATCGTGATTTAAGTGAATATCTTTGAACACAACTTGATCAGCTTTTCGACTAGAAATGTTTATCTATGTTGTATTTTTCTAGATGTTCCAAGAGAACCACTATTTACAAAGTTCATCCTTATTGATATTATAAATACGAAAGTGAATTTGTATATTTATTTATCCTTCTTTAAGAAAACGGAGAAACCTAACGACATGATTTTTGAAAAGATGTATTTGACGGAGTGGGAAGCGGCTACATTTTATTCTGTTAAAATATCGCAAAATACGCAACTTGACAAAGCAACGCATTTTTTTATTTGGCATGGAACTTAGATAGAACATAAGATGTAACATCATCATCAAGACGTCCACAGCTGGACAAAGGCCTCCCCCAAGGATTTCCACACCGATCTATGCTGCTGCTAACATATTTTTTCCAAAAACCTAAGTCCCTGCTTCCAAGCCGCTTGCAGTTCGCGTACTGCTCGTCGTCCAAAACAATCATAAATAAAACGATATCCACGTGGGCGGAGTCGCGACCAAAAGCTAGTATACATATACATAAATAGAAATTTAATTTTGTCGTCTTATTTGTCCGTGTGGAATATGTCAACAGTCAATATATAGAAGTGGAAAGGTGAAGGGTCGGCCAATATTGGTCCCGATAGTAGTAGTTGATATATTGGTTGAGTGATATACCTTTGGTGATACAGAAAGGGAGAGAAAAATAGGACAGTATCACAAAGGTATGCAGGGCGAGTTTTTATTCGCGATCGAGTAGCAAATGGTGAAGCGGTTGTGGCTCAGTGCGGCTTGCGTGGTTGCGTCGATCAAACAGGTTAACTGACTACAGAAACGGTTATAATCTGGATGGGTTTGACTGTTAGTAGCATTTATCTTGACCGTCCGTTTTTGTGCCTCGCAAGGCACGTTATGCCGTTGGTGACGGTCGTTAACACTGAGTGCCGATCACGTGGGGGCGCGGGACGCTGGACGCGGGATGCCGGCGGCCGCGGCGTACTGACTCGGTTCAAATTCGTAGCCACTATCACGCGCGGGTGCGGGACCAGTACCCAGCTTGGACCCCGGCGTCTCGCGCCCGCGCGTGATCGGCACTCAACTTGTTAAGCCACGTAAGAGGCATTATAGGCGGCTTGAAAACTCTCGACACTGGGGTTGGCGACTAGCCCCACAACCCCCACCCCCTGGACTTGGCCCCCGTGTGTGGAGTATGGTCTAATATTCCCGAAGAGACCCGTACCCCTATAGTGGGGATGTAATGGGTTGTTCATAAGCAGATGGTAGATCATACTTGTCACACTGAAAAGCTTCCCCCAAGAAACCTATACTTACAATCGAAGCAAAAATAGATAGGTATAAGTAGATCAGTCAATTTTCAAATTTTGCGTGGTAAGTCCAAAATATTATTCTGTCTTGATAAGAAAGAAGGCGGCTAAGTATAAGGAAACTCAATATACTTAGCTGCCTTCTTGGGCAGTATTGAGTAAGTTTGCGTTTTCAAAAAGTTTAGAACCCCTGGTTAGTGGCTTGAATGAAACAGAAGTTGCATGTGGTAAAATAGCATGGTTTATTGATTATGATCCTTGGAGAGTTTTCTATTTGTAAAGAGTGGGAGCTAGGAGTAAAGTGTTGCTATACGAGTTTTTACAATACTACTGTACATGAAGTTATACAGGAAGTTATACAGGGTGACTGTTATATAACTGCAAACATCTTAACTGGTGACTCCGTACTTCATTCCAATCTTTTGATTGGAATGAGTAGTATGCAGATGACATTGACATACGATGTCTCAGTTCCATAGTAAGTTTGTTTACTTTTTGCTTTTTTTTGATTGGAATGAACTATACTCAAAAACTGAACAACTATTCTACTAAAACGTTGCTGAAATCGCAAAAAAAATTACATTCCATAAAAATTGGCTAACAAGCTGATCGATTTGGAGAACAAAAGTTCTTCAGTTTCAGGAAGAGAAGCACTAGTTAAAAGGTTGCCACTGTTGGAGCGCGGGTCTCTTTCCATTGCTCGGGAAGGTTAGGACATACTCCACACACAGGCCCAACTCCGGATCGGTGGAGGTTGAGGTTAGCCCCAGTGTCGGTAGCTTTCAAGTCACCTATAAGGCCTCTGACATAGCTTAAATACTGCCATCTAGTGATAGCAACCTGCACCAACGACTTAACGCGGCTCGCGAAGCACAGAAACGGTCAAGATAAATATCACTAACACTCAGACTCATCCAGGTTTTGACCGCGTCTGCACTCAGTTAATTTCCGCGATCGATGTGGTCACACCGCACTGAGCCATGAACGCTTCACTCTGTAGAACTTTATAATAATAATTGTCGGTGCGACAAAACAGTCCTGTCAACAACACAAAGACCTGTTTGTCGGTTGCAGGCGGTTTAATAATTATAGTGCCTTCGGGGCCATGTTTACTGTTGCTAAACAAACTCTAAGTTATTTACTCGGGATCTCTATAATTTAAAGAATTTGAACGACTTTTACAATATAACTTACTAAGAATTTGAAAAATAATAATATTATAATACTAATAATAATACATTCATTGGACAAACAATAGACACCTACTAAGAGAAACATTACTGTTTTACTATTCGAATTAGTTTTTAGTTTAGTTATAATTTTTTCTGTATTTCGGTTATTTTTCTTTGGCCAAAACCCCACAAAATTAACTTACTGAAAACATTAAAATAATGATAATACATAAAATAATACTATGATTTACATTTTTTTTTTGTAAATCAAATGAAATCAAAACCTATGTTTACAAATAAAAGTTTTGATTTGATTTACAAAGTTGTCAAAGCTCGAAACTTTCTGATTGCGAGTGACCGCGAATTTCTTTTTGCGAAGGTTGTTTTTCAGAGTTGAGGAAGTTGAATAAATTAAAAATATCCAGGGACAAACAAACTTACAGTCATCCGCTCACATACTAGGAGAGAATTCCCTGTAATATGGGTACCAGAGACTGATTTACATACACATTATACGTTTGAAATATACATAATATGTATAGAGATAGAATACACCCAGACACAGAGCAAACAAAGCTCATCATAGAACTGTTGGCCCTAGAAATCACACCTATCGTCCTTGGATCATTAATCAGGAGCGTTAACAACTGAGTCACTGACTAAGTGAATCTGAGTAACTGAATTAGATAGATTTATTGAGAATATTTTTCTTTTTCTATAACTTTTAACGCAATTTTTTCATTCGTCCATTTTAAAAGAAAAATATAAAAAAATAAACTGCAATTGGCGCCCAACATGTGCCCGTTTTTTTAGATTGTTTTATTAAATTTATTAATTAAGTAAAATATATTATGCATTTAATTTACTACAATGAAGAGCTATGAAACTGACCCATAATATTTTATTTTCTGTAATTATATTTTAAGCTATTCCAAAAATGTTATATGGCGCCCAAGTAGGGACTCGTCTGAGAAACGGTATGTAGTTACAAAAGTACAAAGGTTTCAGGGTTTCAGTTTTATATTATTGGAGTTGTTTACCCTCGTAAGGCATAAGCTAAATTTAGACAGGTAGTCATTGCGGCCCAACGACCTAAAAAAAATACCCTATCGCTTGAACTCAAATGAGATTCATTCAGAAATGGAGCCAATATTCAAATCGTAATACGAGTTCGAAAATCAGTTCAAGTTTTAGGTAGTTGTGACTGAACTATCTACTACTAAACCTATGTCCTAAAAATAGGACGTTGGGCCTTACGAGGTTATTGGATACTAGGTTTCTCAACTGAATCAGCTATAATAGAGGTAACGTAAAAAGTCACCTGATTGGACAATTGATTAAGATTTGTTAGGAAAGAAGTCGTAAAATTTTCTTTGCTTCCTCCTTATTCTAAACGATCAGCTGTTTTTTTTACTTCTTTGGCAGAAATTGATAATTTGTAGGGATTCACGTAATATCATAAACGCTTTCTTGCTCATTATCTTTATGTACACTTTAATTCTAATATAGTTATTTGTATTAACTGTAGAAAATCTGAACAAATCTATCAGCTTGTGAGCCGAGTGTATGTAGTTTGTTTTTGGGATTTAACCAAAGTTGTAGAACAGAAATTGTTTGGTTTCATAAGTTATATACCTAAAAGTTATATACTTATTATGTAGAGTACCAGTTTGGAGGTTTTCAGGTATATATCAGCCACCTTAAACTCGTACATCGAAAAGTCCTTTGAACAATCTTCTTCTTATCGTGTGCCACTTTTAACCGTGCTGTCACAAGAGATAGACGGTAGTCGCCTTGAACAGAAAGTTCTCCGTTCTGTAAAGTTTGTCCGAATGCTGAAACAGGGTACAGGGTGAAATTGAAATCGTGGACTAAATTTTAACAGTGGCTTCCAGTCATGATACTGAACAACTTTCTCTAAGGAACCAACTTATTCGGAATTCAATTCAAAACAAAACAAAATCTGGACTTTTCATACAAAAATTGGTACTCAAGATCATCGATTTGTATGAAGAGTCCAGTTTATTTTGGTCCGATTGAATTGGTTTCTTTGAGAAAGTTGTTCAGTTCCATGAGCAGAAACCATAGTTAAAAGTTCCGCGATTTAAATTTAACCCTGTATATATTTTCTTACCTTTATACCTACTTGAATAATATAAGCAAAACCAGCAGATCCCATTCGAACTAACCAAGTTTTCAACACCGGTTTTCCATCCTTAATTTGAATTCCCAATAAATCTCAATTACCTACAGTAAACTAAAAAGTACATTATACCTGAAAAGCTATTTCCAAGGGTAAATGGAACTTAAAAGGGTCTCTGAAGATATGTTATTGACGGGTCCCGCTTTCATTATTGTGTTACTAAGGTCCTATGACATGATTGAGAAATCATCATTGTAAGGTGGCGTCTCTTTGAGCATGAATCAAAAGTAAAGGCACTATAGTAGCTATAGACTAAAGGGCACTGTATCATAATCTCTTCCGGGTCACTTGAGGTATTTAGAGTCAAGCGCTAGAAGATTATTGGTCGAAAATCATAAATTTCTGTACTGGCTTAACTAGTAACAGCTATCAAATCTCTTTAGACAGATTTTGAATGGATTACTGTCTGTATGTAGCCATTAAGATGGATCGCTTTAATTCTGGTGCGAATTTGTTCGCAGTATATTAATAGTATTACATATACAGTGTTTTCCAACCTGTGGGTCGCGACCCCCAGGGGAGTCACGAAGCCTTTCTCAAGGGGTCGCAAGTAAAAGAAAAAGGTAAGTGTTTGTAGACTCTACACTGCATGGCTGGGTAAGATGGGTGGGCAGGGGGGACGATGTGGGTTGTTAATAGTAAATACATAAATATTAATAAAAAATGATTGTTTCAGATGTCTAAGATCCATAAAATGTTGTTTTTTAACAAACCATGACAACATACAAAAACTGGAAGTAGACGGTATCATTCCCCGCACTATATAGGCACTTCCCCAGTAGCGAGGTGTACCGGTCGGCTATAGTTTTCAGAGTGCTGTTGGGACTGTTCCGCACTCTGCGGACCAGGGATACTGTTTTTTTGCGGATTACGGCTGTAAAGCCATCAATCAATTTGGTATTCCGCAAACATCCCCGACGCATTTCAGAAGCGGGGAAGCCCCATCATCATCCTGAAAATATTATTATGTTGGATGCGTAGGCTGTCCAGCGATTTTTTGGTATACCTGACCTACAGGTTCTCCGTGTATAGGTTGGTAAATCACAAAATCTTCACGCGCGCAGCCAACTGGCCACAGACTAGAATAGGATCTATGACTACTAGGTATAAATAACTTATTTATGACTATTTGGACTTTGCATAACATTATTGTGCATAAAATATTTTGGCATAAAACATTTTGCGCATATTTATGTTTTCCTAATAATTAGGAGCATAATATGCATTGGAATAATTAGAAATGTCCCTAACTATAAAGTCGCCTAACGTTAAAGTTTCGAAGAAAAAATGTATAAGTCAGATTTGCTTTTAGTTATTTTATTTATGTTTTATTTATTGTTACTTCATAACTACTTATAGTGTAGGTTGTAAGAACCAGTATGTTATTGTGTATGTAGTGGCAGCCACTCTTTGCAGGATGGCTAAAGAGAGTTCCGCATGCTGATCGCCGACATCCGCTAGGATATGGCACCCCGAGAAGAAGTGGTAAGTAGTAGTAGGTAGGTTGCTAGTCCGGGAAGCATGTAATCAAGCATGCAAGCACGCAAGCAAGCACGCAAGCAAGCACGCAAGCAAGCACGCAAGCAAGCACGCAAGCAAGCACGCAAGCAAGCACGCAAGCAAGCGCGCAAGCAAGCGCGCAAGCAAGCGCGCAAGCAAGCACGCAAGCAAGCATGCAAGCAAGCATGAAGGCAAGCAAGCAAACATCCAAGCAAGCAGTCGATCTGTGGTTCTCATGTCAATCAAACCTAACACACATCGCCTTCACATGACAGTCTCCGAACCTAAATGATCCAAGTCGGGGTGCTCCGAATACAAGAGCTCGCTTCGCTCGCTCCCGCGTTAGTTTAGGACTTCCGTGTTCCGTGTAAATAGGGCTTTTATATATTTAATTCTTAATAAAATTATGAACTTTTCATTTCTAACTAACTAGTCATTTCAGTTACTTTTTTACATCTGTCAAAAACGACATTTTGTTCTAAAATGTTTGAAATACCGAGACGTGACGTCATACTTTTTCAGCGTCATTAATGGATTCATTTTGTGATTTTTATTAATTAAAAATGAAAGATGAGATGGAAAACAAAACAAATATATTTTTTTGAACTTTCAGTAGGAGAGCACTTTAGTGAACTTCAGCTCATAACTTATTTTTTATGTAGCCAACCAGCTTATTTATTAGTTAGTATTTATTTGTCTGTACTGTGAAGCGGTCGTGGCTCAGTACGGCTTGCGTGGTCGCGTCGATCACGCAAGTTAACTGACTACAGACAATACAGACATGGTCGTAAACTGGATTGGTTTGACTTTTAGTGGCATTTATCTCGATCGTTCCGTGCTTCGCAAGGCACGTTAAGCCGTTGGTGTCGGGTGCTAGTGCGGGTGGCAGTCATTAAGCTATGTCGGAGGCCTTATAGAATAGGCGGCTTCAAACTTCTGACACTGGGGTTGGCCACTAGCCCCACAACCTCCACTAATCCGGACTTGCCCCCCCGTTTGTTGAGTTAGGCCTAACCTTCCCGATATATGAGCAGAGATCCGTACCCCTGCAGTGGGGATGTAATGGGTTATTAACTCTATGATCTTTATCGACTGACATACTTAGTACACTTTTAAAAACTAACAAATCAGTCATTCCAGACATTAAATGAATTGAATTGAACGTTTGCCCTGGAAGAGAATTGAAGCAACGACCCTCAGCTTAAATGTTGTCATTAATAACTACGCCCCATGAAATCAGTTAGAGAAGTATTAAAGGTATTATACAGGATGTTAAAAAAGGTGAGTTCGAAATTTGAAAGGGTTACTCAAAATCAAGTATAGAATACACAAAAAATATTAAACAAATCCAATCTCCAATTTTTTTTAAAGTTTTCCATAGAAACTTTTGGATTCACTATTCAGATTTAGTATGGGAATCTGAAAAAAAAAAAATTACAGAGTGGATTTTTTCAATATTTTTCCTGTATTCTATACTTGATTCTTAGTAACCCATTAAAATCTCAAACTCACTTTTTTAACATTCTGTATAATACCTATTACACCTATAAAAGTGCTCAAAAACCACACTTACCCATACATAGGCTCGGCATAACTAATTGGGAATTCACACGTGACGTTCAAATACACGTGGGAATGATTAGAGGAGCAGTAATCGTCCGTACTGAAGTTGGAGAATGGGGGTGCTGTTTGGTTGTCATAGTAACTGTAATTCAGCTTGGAATCTTCCACGTCCAAAACGTCATTCGCCCCATATATTTGATCGTCAAACACATCTGTTTTGAAGTTAGGCCTTGTGTTGTTGTACTGAACGCCGAATAACCCAAGCCAATCCTTGTCTGTCGCCGCCATCTTGAAAATGTAGGTTATCTTGTCCTTATTGTTGGTTTTGACATTTTTCTTTTTTTTTGTCGCTGGTACAGGGTTTTCACTCCATTCAGCCTTTGTTGTTGATCTGTGGACAATGGAAAAACAGGTGGTCACAAATTGTGAAGATAGAGTACCTATATAAGATATTTTTCATTCTTTTGATGTACAAGAGGAGCGTGTGCTCATCAGTTTAGTACGGGAGGGATATTCTTTCAAATAAATAGCCATATTATTTTGCTCTTTGATGTTTTCCGTATCCGAAGATATGATAACGAAACTGAACAAGAAAATGGGGAATAAATTGACATTATTTTAATCCTTGGGGGAGGCCTTTGTCCAGCAGTGGACGTCTTTCGGCTGATAGATAGATTTTATATTGATGAAAAAATTTATTGTACTTAGGTAGTAAAAATGTATTACAAATAGGTTTCTAGTGTGTACCAATACATTGTATAGGTACCTGTTTTTTCAAGCCCATAGTTACAATAAAACCTTTTGAAAGAAAGAAAGAAAGAAAATACATTTATTCAGTGATTTCAAAAAGTACACAAAATATGAGAGTAAACATTCTAAATATTGCTCAAAATAAGCAGTCCAAATCTGCCCTCTTAAGAAAAACCGGCCAAGTGCGAGCTGGACTCGTGCACCGAGGGTTCCTTACAAACAGTGGTGACCGTAGTAAAATTTTTAGGTGGTGCGAGCGCCCGCACCCTCCATATATTTGCTCTTAATTACGCTCTTATAAAAAGGTTACATGTAGACAAACCGAGAATAGGTATTTTTTGACTTTCAAGAAACGAATTAAGTATTGCCATGGCAAAAATGGAACTTGAGTTTTTGATTGGGATCATGGAGTATAAAAGTTTTTTCAATTTATCTTTATAATTTATTTACAAAGCTCCTCAAATTGATTGTTCTTTTTTATACTCGTAGTTTTAGGTGTAATTAGCAAGCCTGGCATATACAGACAAAAAAAGCGCGAGCGAAGCGAGCGCGAAAAATCTAAGTAGAAGAAAAAGAAGAAGAAGAAAAATAAAAAGTTGAAGACGAAGAAGCTTTTCAGGTTAAGGCATCTTTGATCTTCAAACATGTTATGAGAGATTTTTTCGGTGCTGCGATATGCTGTTTATAGTGCTATTTAAATTCCCTTAATATTCGTTATTATTTTCGACAAATTAATACGATTTATTTACATAATTTTTCAGTACCTCAACATGGAACCGCATGCAATCGTGTTTTCGGCTGATTCCCCCCCCCCCCCTCCAATAAAAGGCGCGCCCCCCCCCTTCCCAAAAAAGGCACCCGGTGCACTAGGACATGAGAAACAAACTTAAATTTGGCGTTGGAAAGCTGTTGTCCCCATACATCGATATAGGCCGCGATTAATTTAGCATCCGCAAAAAATCAAACAGTTTGTGATTTATCTAAAAAAACGGTTTTCGGATTTCTTCTTTTACTTGTGCTATAAGACATTGCTTCCTGACAAATTTCATGATTCTAGGTATTCGGAAGTACCCTATAGGTTTTGATTCCCATGAGAGTGTCCAAATATGCGGCATAAACTGTCTTGACAGACAGACAGACAGACAGACAGACGGACAACAAAGTGATCCTATAAGGGTTCCTTTTTTCCTTTTGAGGTACGGAACCCTAAAAAAGGCCGCGATGTACATATACATATGGAGTTTCCGTATACTTAGCGGCTTTCCTTCTTACGAGGACAGAAATTGATATACAGGGTGTTAAAAAGTGCGTTTGAGATTTTAAGGGGTTACTCAGAATCAAGTATAGAATACAGGAAAAATATAAAAAAAAATCCGATCTATACTTTTTTTTCGGTTTCACATACTACCTTGTAAATCAAGAATTTGTATGGGAAACTGAAAAAAAAGTTGTAGATCGGTTTTTTATATATTCTATACTTGATTCTAAGTAACCCCTTAAAATCTCAAACGCACTTTTTTAACATCCTGTATATTCGTTAACGTACATTCCATATGTATCCTATATCGATTTGGGGATACGTTGCACTCCAAAAATTCCAAAATCCATCGAGTAGTTTAGCTACAGGCAATAAGAATGTAACAAATATACATACAAACATACCTACTCCTAAAATAACATCACCCTAACAAGGATAAATAGGCAAAACATGTTTCCACAGACAGACTTTGAAAATGAAAAACGAGTTTGCAGCGAACTACATTTATTTTGTCTATTTTTGGTGGAACAAATTGGGCAGCCACCGAATAAAACCAGCGCAACGGCGCGGCTGGCCTATAGTCCAGTAAATAAAAGATTTGAGGTCGCATTAAAGACACCTGACTAAAATGGTTTGGAAATAAAAGAATTGGTGTTTTACTAAGCATTCGTGGTAATTTTGTGATTGTAAGGGCGTTCAACCCTTAGAAATACCTAAAGACGCCTTTTAACTTGTATACGCCAAACAATAAATGCACTTTTGGGGAAAACTGAGATTTATAACTATAGTTACCTTATAAATATGGTACTTAAGTTGTCTCTAGTTTAAAGCAATAAATTCTTAATATTACGATATTTTTTATATTATTGCGTGAAAAATAATACTTACAAAATGGAGCCTTCGGAGATTTTTATGTTTTTTAAGTGTAATTGTAAGGCTTGAACATGTGTTAAGTTTTCACCTAGGTGACTATTTCAGAACCCAGTTAAAAACGATTTTTTAAAGATTTCTGTAGTACACATTAAAGACACCACAAATATTTTCTTGGCTGTGCCGTAACACTAATATTATCTATTGGAAATCATCATCGTCCCTTGTACAAACAAAGAAGTTTCTTCTTAAAACGCATTTTAACTAAAATGTATTAGACATTATAATTATATTTCAAACGCCGAGAAGGTGCGTCAGCTGCCACGTACGCATAGCCAGTGTGCGACAGAGACTGAGCTATTGGGTGCGAAAAAGACAAGTGCGCGGATAGCTAGATGGAAAGTGCGAAACGCAAATGTGATAAAATGCACAATATGATAGGTAGTAGTTATTTAATAATAATTGTGTCATACTCATTGGATTGTGGGCATCCAAACGTGATCATAGTACTACCGTTCTACTGATTTACCACATAGATATACCTACTGCAAATTCAATTCAAAAGAAGAAACTTTGTCCTATTGATTCGCCAAACATTTAACTCCAAAAATTATACATAATTATTATATTGTCATGACATGAGTGTCATCGCCATTTTTCCATGACTTTCCATGAGCCTGCCAAAGCAACCCCACTTCCAATGCCAGTGGGCCTGTTCTTATGAAATAAAAGTAGGTAGGTATTTACGCTAAATTTCACGAACTAGATGCGACATATCGTCGTTGCGATTTACCGTAATTTTGGATCAAGAATCAAGACCTCAAACTTGGCATAGTTGTTCCTTAGGTGGTCTTAAGTGGAATAAGCCCGGGAGGCATCGGGAGGCATCACGGTGGCGGCGTTATTATACCGCAATAGCTGTCCACTTTGCTTTCGCTTGCCCTCTTGAAGCTCTCAGTAACTGACATGTTTCGTAACCCAGCATACGAGTCACAAGATCACACCAACGTAATTTTCTACGCTTAAGGCATGCCTCAATTCCGTATACGTTTGCACGGTGTAGAACCTTTGCATATCTTATATGGTTGGACCAGTCGATGTTCATGATATCACGGAGGCACTGCATGTAAAATCTATCGAGGCAGCGTATTTCTTTCCTATTAGACTGGTGGCGAAAATAATAAAAGTGCTCTATTTACCGAGTTTGTTTCTCTGGCTCCTATATAGCTACAACAATTATCAATATTTTCGTCTTGATTCGTAGATCATCAAATAGCCAGTCATAAGAAAGGGGGCCCCCTACATACATAACATCGATCTTACTTACACTGTCAGTACTAATTTTTTTTTAATGACTTGTCAAAACTGGTCATCAGTTTTTGCAGAGATATTAGGAGATTCCGCTGTAAAACATAAGTCGTCCACGTACCTTATTGCTGTAACTATATGGCATAAAACTTTGTTACGTGCCTTCATTCGGTCTAGGTTGAAAAATTTACCGTCAGTTGTTAGTACGGACTACGGAAGTATATAAAGATGCCTTTTGGGATGTTATGTGTGTGGCTCATAAAGTATGTTAACAACCCATTACATCCCCACTGCAGAGGCACGGATCTCTTCCCATAACTCGGGAAGGTTAGGCCATACTCCACACACGGGGGCCAAGTCCGGATTGGTGGAGGTTGTGGGGCTAGTGCCCAACCCCAGTGTCAGAAAATTTCAAGCCGCCTATAAGGACTCCAACGTGGCTTAACGACTGCCATCTAGCGATAGCAGCCGGCACCAACGGCTTAACGTGCCTTGCGAAGCATGGAAACGGTCGAGATAAATGCCACTAACAGTCATACCCATCCAGGTTATGACCGTGTCTGTAGTCAGTTAACCTTCGTGATCGACGCGACCACGCAAGCCGCACTGAGCCACGACCGCTTCTCATATAAAGTATATTTACTAAAATTAACTTAAATTTGCTTAAATATATTATTGAACATAGCTTTTGGTCATACCCAATCATGGCAATTTAGTAGATCCTATCCATTGCTTTTATTAAACAAGTCATTTATGGATCAGATTTGTATTCCAAAGTACCGACGGATTATTTGTTTTCGATGTAAATAATATTTTCCTTCACGATTATAAATAATTTAAGCACTTATATTGCATTTCTTAAGTTAAGTGAATTTGTAATTCTTTTTGAGAAATAAATATCTCAAACCGTGTATGGATCTTACAGCTCATAATTTTATTGTTGACATGATTTTTAATAGAAATTAAGTGTTAAAAAAATATGTGCTGAAGTGAGTTTCTTCTGGACTCAACGTTTCTTCTCGCTTCGCAAACATTTCCTGAAACGTTGAGTGTACAAATTCCGCGTGGTAAGGACTTTGTGCTAGATAGAAAAAAAAAATTGTACTAGATAAATAACCATTTTTTTAAATATGTTGTCCACGTTATTCGGATTTTATGAATTTGTTATATTTTTTTTAGTGAAAGAACTTGAAAGAAGTCTTTATTTAATCAGAAATGAATTAGTCTTCCTTGAATTATCCGAAAATGATATTATCACACTTGACCTAGTACATAAAGTTATGGACGTATTAGCTCGAAAGAGGAGCGCGACCGAATCAAACTTTCCTTGCCTCTCCTCGCCACTTTTGTGATGCCTCTCGATGCCAATAGTATAAGGAAGACTGTTTTATATGGGAGGATTAGTTAAAAAAGTGTCCTACTGTAAGCAGTAAATAATAGTTCAAGAATCCATCAGAGTGGCGCTAATGTAGACAAGGATTATGAAAATTTGTTGAAATCGCAAAAAATTTTTTGGACTTTTCATACAAACTTGGTTTGCCAGCTGATCGATTTATATGAAAAGTCAAAAAAAAATTTTGCGATTTCAACAAAGTTGTAGAACAAAAGTTGTTCAGTTTGATGGGTAAAAGCCAACCTTGAAGTATTGTCACACACTTCTGTTACACCCTGTATATACCTGGGACAAACAGTCCAGTTAGGTAGGTCCAGCTTTGAGAAAGAGATCAGCCGTCGAATCCAACTTGGCTGGGCAGCGTTCGGGAAACTTCGCAATATCTTCACGTCCAAAATACTGCAGTGTCTCAAGACTAAAGTCCATGACCAGTGTGTGTTGCCAGTGATGACATATGGATCCGAGACATGGTCGCTTACTATGGACCTTATAAGAAGGCTTAAAGTCACTCAAAAGGGCGATGGAACATGCTACGCTTGGTGTTTCCCTACGTGATTGAATCAGATATGAGGAGATACGTAGGAGAACTAAAGTTACTAGCTCTTTTTGAATTTTTTTTCTCTCGACTAAGTAGGCTTTACAAGTTAACGAGTAGTAGTCAGTTTTGTAAGACGGGAGGTTTTTCCCTTGAAGCAGTGTTTGTCGAAGTACTAAGAAACCCTACACTGCGCGTGGTCCGACACACACTTGACCGCTTTTTATACAATAACACCACCCTTACTTAACGCGTTTTGACGGACACTTTTGTACACAGAGACAGATCTCCTTACATGTACCCTCCATAGCCAATTTTTTTTCTAGCGATGGAAGCAATTATTTGTTCCAAATGAATTGGTATTCCTTTAATTGTCCGATAATTATCACACTTGCCCCAGTACATATAGTTATGGAGATATAAACTCGAAAGAAGAGCGCGGCCGAATCAAACTTTCCCCGTTTTCCCTCGCCACCTTTGTGATGCCTCCCGATGCCTCCTGGGCTAACACTAAAGACCACCTAAAGAACAACTATATACCAAGTTTAAATCCTTGATAACACATACAAAACCCAATAGGTAGACACGTGACCGCGGATGATGCTAAGTGGAACATCAGACAACTGCCATCTATATCTTGTGAATAGTAAAAAAACGTGCCACACGAAAAGAAAAGAAAGAGAGAGAGAAATATTGATCCAAAATTAAAAACAGTTCTCATACAAGATGTTGCATGAAATCCCCAGCTATAGCTTAGCTGAATAAAGAACTCGCGGGGTAGCGCGGGCGCCGCGCATGCCGCATTCCCCCGCCCGCGCCCCCCGCTCAGCCCACTCGCGAATTATAATTGTTATTAGATTATTACAGAAACTGTGCAACAGATTGACCGGGGATTTTTCTTAGTCTTAGTTTAAAAAAAATATTACTATTAGATTTCATGAAAATATTCGTAGTGTCTTTAATGTGCAAGGGTTAAAATCGAATAAAACTTAATAAAAAAATAAATAACGAAGTCACCTTGGAGATAATTCTCATGGTTATTGACAGTGGTTATGTACCCCCTAAGACAAAATATCACTCACCTTGCAGTATTTCTTTTCAAGTTATAAATTTTTAAATATATTATATTCAATATCTACTCAATGTTTTGATCTCGATCGGGGACGATTATAAATATAAATAAAACGTCTTATAAGAAGCCCTCATGTAAAAAATCACTAGTTTTCTATTTTTTGTTCACATTAAAATTTAATTTTGTTTCTTTAGGGGCTAATTACCGAAAAATTATCAAATACTCATAAGAGATTTTCATGAATTTTCATTTTGCAATTATTTAAGTAACATATTCTAAATTTTCACCCAAAGTGCATTAAATGTAACCTACTCCATACAAAAATTCGTAGATTGACTGGACTACTATTAATTCTACCCTCATAAGGAAGAACGCCGCAAAGTACCTGCGGTCTCCGTATACTTGCGGCCTTCTCTCTTATGACGTCAGAATTATGGAGCCGCAAAACTGCGGGAGATAAATGGATGAGCTATGTATATGGCTAACGCTCTAGGGTTTCCCATTAACCTACGTGCCCTGTAGACTATGAATAACCTAAACTAATGTAAACAAAAAAAAAACTCGACTGCAAATGGTCAAGGCCTCAAGGGATTTAGACGAATGTATAGACCGTTAGATTGTGAGACGCTCTCTGATTGGTCCGTTTTTAGTTCCAATTTTACAACAGAATTTAATCATAGAGTTTATATTATATACATTGTACAGTGTATTTTGTTGGTCAATAACAAAAAAGAAAAACATCCAAGATAGTTCTTAAGTAAGCGGTGAAGAAGACCTCATATATTTTGTCTAAGAGGTCCAAGGGAAAACTGTATATTATCACAAGTGGGAGAGGAGCACCCTTACGGAGGTCCTCCCTTTACTGACAGTTAACTAAGTATAACTGGACACTACAATCTTGATCCTAATATAGGAAGGTACGTAGTATTGTACGGCCGAACCGCAATTAACGCGGTTCCATAATTTTCCTTATTTGCGAGCTTTTTGACAGAATACCCAACGCACAATCTTATATAGGATGACTGGTAAATACTTATATGAAAACCTCTTATGGTGTCTCTACTTATCAAACTAAACAGCACTGGTTCTAACACTTTGCTGAAGTATAAATAAGCAAATAGTTAGTTTAAAAAACTAAAAAACACGCGTGACGTCATTTTATTTTTCGTATTCTTCTCAGCAAACCCTTTTATCTGATACCCATATCATGGGAGTGCGTAAAAAATAACTAGTCCGCCATCTTTGGGAGTCCACTATATTAGATTGACGTCATTTTTAGCTAACTATGCGTTGTCATCCAAACGAAACGTATGCAAAATTTCACCCCAATGGGACACCGGGAAGTGGATCAAATTTAACTTCCAAGATTTTTTTACATAATTAACAGGTGAAGCTAATAAAAGGGTTTTAAAAATATTTGAGTTTTTGGACAAACTTACATAAATATATAGGTAGGTAATATACTTTGGACACTGCGCACGCCGACAAAACAGCCTGGAATATCAGATAATTACGGGAAAGATCGACGGCAAGAGAGCTCGAGGCAGACCTCCTGCTAAGTGGTGCAGCCAAGTCACCAGTGCCACCAATCTGCAGCTGCAGCAGGCAGTGCACGCAGCGAGCGACAGAGCCGGATGGAGAACACTCTGCGCCTTCTCTAGGCCATGACGGTCACGATCCTCAGCGCTGAGGGAACGAATTGGATTGAAATATATTTATTGCGTTTACAAGGCATATCGACAAACACAAATTTTTCATAATAGCATAATCCCTGGAGAAAAAATGTAGAGATTTTTTACTTTACAGGAGGCCACAAATAAATACTTGATCAACAGTCAATCGTAAATAAGCACAATTAATATAATAAATAGCGTACGGGAACTACGGTACTACCTTTCGATGTAGGTACTTTACACCTGCCCCCAAGCAAAGTTCTATATTCCGGTGGTTGTAGCGACACAGTGACTTAAAGAGATACAGTATAAGCTTATAGTAATAGCGTCAAATTGGCATCCTTTGAATACGGAACCCTAATAAGAACGAGTGAAGAGTGAAACCTTTACTGCTACAAGCACATTTTAGCTTTTATCAGTTATCTCGGGCCTACTGGAAACCCTTAATTGGAGCGGAGGCAGTTAACCAATTATAATGTACTTATTTTCGCGAGCGACGAGTAAAATGTAAATATAGGTTCTACGTTGGTTTCATTAAATTATACTGCGTGTTGACACAAACAATTAAGTAAGGGTTGCCAACATTGTGGCGGTAATGTTACCAGAATTAACAAGAAAAGAGGTTTAATTTATTTATTTGTAAAGTGTGGCGTAAAGAAAATGTCGTAACTTAATATTAAAAATGTGAAAATGTGGTAGTTTGTCTCTTTCGTCTTGACGTTTCAGCAGATCTTGACGTTTGGCATTCAGGTAGCATGTGACATGGAGAAGTACATAAGCTGTATTGACGTGGATACGTCTATGTTTTCGTTTATAATAGGGGTCATTTCGTGAACATGAGCTTATGCATTAACGTCATCTGTTGGTGAATAAGAACAAAGTCAGTAAGTATGAGATCTACTTTATCGACAGTTGGCTAGCGCGTTGGATTTTCGTATCATCGACGTGTGCTTAATAAACTCAGTTGAGTTCGAATTTTTCTTCCAATTGCATTTCCCGAATTCCTTTTAAACATAGACGTATCCTCGTAAAACTTACAGTTGCATCGAGGATAAAGCCAGCCAGTATCTTTTTATCCTGATTCCTTAAGTGGTTTCCATGCGATAACCAACATTACTTCTTGTTACTTATAATGTAACTTTCTTTATTCAGTTTTGTGTTACTTGAGATGGAGTTTTGAGTGAGTTTGTAAAGAAAAAGTTTGGTTAAAAGCGTAGATTAAAAAGTTAATTTTCATCTTCAGTTTATAATCTCTTTTTTGTTGTGTGCTAAAATTCATCAAGATTGGTTTAACGGTTTTTGCGTAATTGAGTAACAAAGTCTTTCGTTTATAGGATGGCTTTTTTCGTTTCGTTTACATTAAGTATAACAGATAGCTTATATGGTTAAAACTGAAGAATTTTATCCAAGGTATTTATACAATCTTAGCAAAAACAAATTTTGACACTACAATTTTTAATTTAAAATAATTTGTGAATATAAGTAGATATAATTGGTGTCAAAATTAAATCATGTCCTTCATAACCTGGCATTTGATATAGGTATAAATTTTTAGAAACAAATTGTTTTTTTTTTGATAATAATCAACATGATCAATTTGTATGAGCTTTTAAATATTTCTGTTTATCCAATGTGCAATAAAGAATATTTAGGTACTTACTTAGTTAATTACTTTAAGAGAAGTTGAACTAAAAGTAAACTTGTAGAAAAACTAATTTTTTAAAAAGATCGGCTAACATACCACGCAAGATTAACTCTCATGTATAGGTTACTTGAGGTTTTGTTTTTTATTTATAAAAAAAAGCGGCCAAGTGCGAGTCGGACTCGCCCATGAAGGGTTCCGTAGCACAAGTAACATAATATAAAAGTTTTTGTAGTTCGTTGTAACTTGAATGAAAGGTAAATTGCGGTTTACGATTTATCACGTATTAAAAAAAAACTACTTACTAGATATCGTTCAAACCAATTTTCGGTGGAAGTTTGCATGGTAATGTACATCATATATATTTTTTAGTTTTATCATTCTCTTATTTTAGAAGTTACGGGGGGGGGGGACACATTTTACAACTTTGGAAGTGTCTCTCGCGCAAACTATTCAGTTTAGAAGAAAATGATATTAGAAACCTCAATATCATTTTTGAAGACCTATCCATAGATATCCCACACGTATGGGTTTGATGAAAAAAAAATTTTTGAGTTTCAGTTCTAAGTATGGGGAGCCCCCAAAATTTATTGTTTTTTTTCTATTTTTGTGTGTACTTACTTACCAAGTTTCAACAGTATAGTTCTTATAGTTTCGGAAAAAAAGTGGCTGTGATATACGGACAGACAGACAGACAGACAGACATGACGAATCCATAAGGGTTCCGTTTTTTGCCATTTGGCTACGGAACCCTAAAAATGGAGTGCGTTTGACAACATCTCACTTGATGGAAAGTGACGATGTAGTCAAGGATGGTACACGCAAACTCAAATAATGCCTATTCACTCTCTCCTTGAAGACCCCCAGAATGTAGGAATCTGGAAACACAGACTCAGGAAGGAATTTTGTTTAATAATAATAATATCCGGGACAAATCACACACGGTCATCTAGCCCCAAACTAGGATTTCCTGTATCTTGGAAACCAGAGACTGATATACATACACATATACATTTAATTACATACATATATGTATACATATATGTATAAATATATGTAGATATAATACACCCAGAATCAGAGCAAACAATTCTTCTCATCACAGAAAAGTTTGCCCTGTGTGGGGATCGAACCCACGACTCTCGGATCAGAGGTCAGGATCGCTAACCACTTAGCCACCGAGTCAGTCAGCGAGTAATACACCGTTTCAGCAGGAATACAGGTTCCCCCTGTATATTAGTAGTATCTCTTGAGACATGCAGCTAGGAGTTACACCAACTACCTTCCACCTTCCCAATAAACTAATCCGATTTAGATGGATACTCGAAAACTTTTAGCAAACTTACTAATTGTATAAGAAACAAAGTAGAAAGTTTATCAGAAGGTACCGTGTCCAGCTGAAACTTGGTTTCCCTAGCGCCCTCGTTCGATAAGTTTATTTCGTTTACGTTTTTTAAGTTTACTACTGATCCGAGAGTCATGGGTTCGATTCACAGCCAGGTCAAACATTTCTGTGATGAGCAGCTTTGTCTGTCCTGTGTCTGAGTGTATTATATCTTTATAAAACGTGTTTAAATTTTAAATAGATATGATATATCAGTCTCTGGTTCCCTACAGTAACCCTAGTTTGGGGCCTGATGACCGCGTGTGATTTGTCCCGGCTATTTACAATATTTATATTATTTACTGATATAACAAAACTGAAAAACTTTCCCAAAGGAACCCATACAAACGAATCCATATATTTGACAGCCGTCATTCTCTTGACTGTGAAATAAGAAGCTTACTTAAAGTAAGAGCGTACTCCCATATCAGAGGCCGGCAACGCACTTGTGACTCCTCTGGTGTTGCGGGTGTCTATGGGCGGCGGTAATCGCTTACCATCAGGTGATCCGTCTGCTCGTTTGCCACCTCTGCCATAAAAAAAAGAAAAAAGTAACTTTTTACTTTTTTCTTACATGTGTAGTAGTAAACAAATATGGCAGCCTCTCTTTTGCAAATAAAGTGATGTACTTATCTTAACCTTATGATGCTTGGAGTCTTGTTTAACTACATTAAATGTATAGTAAATAAAACATGTAAGGCTTTATTGACAAGCCTTCTGAGTTCCATTAAGCCTCTACGTATCGTCAAAGATTTCCTAACGCGAAGTCACCGCGCGCATAAGTTAAAAAAATATTCGCATTTTCCAGCTAAAGGCGCGACTTGATATTTTTCGGAGATTATTTTCAGAATGAAAATCTGAATAAGTAAGTACATTAACGTTGTGAATGTCACTCATGATCAATATATTTTTAGAGCCCTGGAGAGCATTAGAGGTGAAATAAATTTAGGTAGATAGCTTGAGGTTGTAAGTGTTTTTTTTTCGATATAATATTGATAAATGATAATGATCCTTCTGAAGTAGCTGAAATTGCGACTCTTACTCGCGAGACTTATAACAACTTTTCTTTGGGAACCTATACTCAGTTCGTCCAAAAAGAGTCTTAATATTTTTATGCGATTTTAGATTTGGTTCCCGGAAAATGTTCTTTATTTTCGGAGTACCTACTTACAAATTTAATAACAGCAATTTCTTTCCAGTTATTTCAGGAGAATATGGTGACCGGCACATTTATACAAACCTCTTAACTAGTCAATCTACCGATAAAACTGAACAACTTTTGATCTACAACTTTGAAGAAGACCCAAAAAAATTAGACCTTTTATATAAATCGTTTAGCTTTTGAGCCAAGTTTGTATGAAAAGTTGAATTTTTTTGCTGTTTCATTAAAGTATTATATTGAATATTTACCGCAAAAGTTGTACAGTTTTATAATAACCAGTTATGAGGTTTGCAGCTATGTTCCAATCACCCTGTAGAAAATTCAGAGTAAGCTTACGTATCGCAAGTTTCAGATTCACGAGCATAGATCGTGACCCCAAGATACTTACGCAAGGTGACAACATAACAAATGATGTCAGTGACGCAGTATATTTATAAAAAGTACGTATCATTGCTAAAATCTGGATGATTAAAAAAACTGTGTAAAAGGTACGAATAAAACCGAGTTGGACAGACAGATTGATGGATGGATGGATGGATGGTTATGTTAGGTATTCTCAATCTCTGAACTGTTTTTTCTGCGACACATACAAGATGTTAAAAAAGTTATAGTTGAGAAAATTACCTTATTCAGTCATAACTCATTACAGTGACATAATAAAAAAAACCGGTCAAGTGCGAGTCGGACTCGCGGACCGAGGGTTCCGTACAAAAAAATTGAGATGTAACAAAAATTTTTTTGTTTTCGGACTTTTCCCTTTACTTGTGCTATAAGGCATTGCTTCCTGCTAAATTTCATGATTCTGGATATACGGGAAGTACCCTATAGGTTTTGATTTCCATGTGAATGTGTTCAAATATGCGGCATAAACGGCCGTATCTCTTGATTGCGTTGGCATAGAAGTTTGATTTTAACTTCAAGGGATTGCAGGCCTGCGTATTTAATATAAATTTCAACTTGATACGTCTACGCGTTCCTGAGAAAAAGGGTCTTAACAGACAGACAGACAGACAGACGGACGGACAACGAAGTGATACGATAAGGGTTCCTTTTTTCCTTTTGAGTTACGGAACCCTAAAAATATTGATAGGTTGCTCAAAAATGAAAACTGCTTTTAGTTCTAAAAGGCTGCATTCTGACATGAATATTTTCTATGGTTTCCAAATATCCATAAATAAAATGAAATTGTTAAAAAAATCTAAGGAAATTGTGTGAAAGTATGTTTGATCAGTGAAAATAAAGAAATGATTAGAAATTGTTCCGTGTACTCCGTATACTGCTTACAAAACTGTGAAAATGAAATAGTAAAATCTTAAGTTATTTCGTTCGGTGGAAACCGGAGTTTGCAACAGATTTTCTTGTTTATTACCTGTACTTTTCACGAGTAAAATATCATTTTTCACTTTGTTTACATTTACAAACTGTATTTGCCTTTTAAATCATCTCGGAATGGAGAAAATGAAAATGAAGGATAAAACGTGACTCAAAGTAAAACTCAGTGTCTTTGAATTATTTAACAAAGTCTAGTTTGAACAAAGCTATAATTATGACTGACGTTTGAGGTTCAGTTATTTCAGGGGAACTCTTTGGATGGTGACCGGCATTTATGCAAACCTTTTAACTAGTCATTCTACCGATAAAACTCTACTACTTTTCTTTTTTTGTGGGTACTAATCTTAGTTTGGGGTCAGATGACTGAGTGTGAGTGTGAGTGTGATTTGGCCGAACAAGGTACTTATAAAAAGTTATATATAAGCAACTCTTTCGAATCAAATCAATTTTATTACGGGTTAATTCTATATTATTTTTAGTACAGTAAAACAAGGTTGCGGGAAGCGGGAAGATGTGGGCAGTGCAGGACCAGTCGGTGTGGAAATCTTTGGGGGAGGTCTTTGTCCAGCTGTGGACGTCATCTGGGTAATGGATAATTTTTACTTACGACATAAACAATGGTCTTTAATATTTTTACCAAAAAAGATGTCTAGTCATAAATAATAAAGTCAAAACCTCTGCGTAACTGTTATATTACTTAAACTATGCCTCTTTTGGGTGATGCCACTCCTGAAACGACCCACTTTTGTTCTTTAACTGTGACGTAATGACATTGTGAGACTCGGTCATTTTGCGACGAAGCCTTGCAGTCGATTGCCTAATTGATAATGGTTTTTAGTGATTTCGTGCCTTGCCTCGTTTATTCAGACTTTCCTTGTTTGTGCGAAATACTGTAGGTGTAGCCCTGTCAAGGCGGGCCTTTTGAATAATTTATCAGAATATTTTTGAAGGATTTGCTTGGTATTATTTTTAGTCAACGACAAATAATTATCATACTTAAAGGTCAAAGTTTGAATGATAAAAATAACAAAATATAGGAGTTTTTATTGAAGTTGAATGGTTAAGACGCAATATCTGTCGTAGAAGTGACAACTGCTGGTTATAGCGGATAAAGCGATTTCAGTACTAATTGTAACAGTATTAAATAAAACAAGATTCTAGAGCTTAAATTAAAATGTAATAGCATTTTTTATAGCCTATTTTATAAGATAGATAGATAGATAGATAAAGCATCATAAGAACCCTATATTTAATTATGTATTAAGAATTTAGAAATTTAGAATTTCAGAGAAAAGCCTCTTTTAAGAGTTCCAAGGCTCCATCTGCTCATAATGGGCAAAGTTTAATTAATTAATAATTACTTTGAAATGTAATTTATTAGTACTCCATATTTAAAACAGTAGTACTGATTTTGGTTCCAAGCCTTATATCAAACGTTGATTATGGCAGAAATATAGCCGTAAATCTCGACAAGAAGAAAGGAAAATGTTACTATAGGTTAAACGAATATTTTGGAGGCATTGATAGGTAATTGACAATTAATATTATACGCAATAAATCCAGGACGAAGCCTTGCATTCGATTGCCTAATTGATAATGGTTTTTAGTGATTTCGTGCCTTGCCTCGTTTATTCAGGCTTTCCTTGTTTGTGCGAAATACTGTAGGTGTAGCCCTGTCAAGGCGGGCCTTTTGAATAATTTATCAGAATATTTTTGAAGGATTTGCTTGGTATTATTTTTAGTCAACGACAAATAATTATCATACTTAAAGGTCAAAGTTTGAATGATAAAAATAACAAAATATAGGAGTTTTTATTGAAGTTGAATGGTTAAGACGCAATATCTGTCGTAGAAGTGACAACTGCTGGTTATAGCGGATAAAGCGATTTCAGTACTAATTGTAACAGTATTAAATAAAACAAGATTCTAGAGCTTAAATTAAAATGTAATAGCATTTTTTATAGCCTATTTTATAAGATAGATAGATAGATAGTTAAAGCATCATAAGAACCCTATATTTAATTATGTATTAAGAATTTAGAAATTTAGAATTTCAGAGAAAAGCCTCTTTTAAGAGTTCCAAGGCTCCATCTGCTCATAATGGGCAAAGTTTAATTAATTAATAATTACTTTGAAATGTAATTTATTAGTACTCCATATTTAAAACAGTAGTACTGATTTTGGTTCCAAGCCTTATATCAAACGTTGATTATGGCAGAAATATAGCCGTAAATCTCGACAAGAAGAAAGGAAAATGTTACTATAGGTTAAACGAATATTTTGGAGGCATTTATAGGTAATTGACAATTAATATTATACGCAATAAATCCAGGACATAATGATTTCAATAATATTAATGACATTATTTAAATATTTACTTAAATTCGACGTTGTTGTTTTAATATTCTTATATAAAATTATTAAAACAACAATTATAAAAAAAAGTGTCGGTGGCTCTGCGGTTAGTGACTCCGTCCTCCTAACCAGAGGTTTCGGGTTCAAATCCTGGCCAGTGCACCAATGAGTTCTTCGAAACTTACGTGCATTTTCATACCGACTGCTTTAACGGTGAAGGAAAACATCGTGAGGAAACCTGCACATCTGATTGCTTGTTGTGTATGATGGTCGCGTTGCACATGTCCGTAGGTGTAAATCTTAAATGCCCTACACGTGACCAAGAGTGATGATAAGTGCAATACCAGGCAACCGCCGCCTATACCTTGCGGATAGGACGGTTAAATTGTGCCACACGATAAGAGAGATTTAAAATTCGTGATATTTTCTTTTTATGTTTGAATATTTGCATGCCTCTAGATGTTAAGCATGAGTTTCTTAAAATATATTGTGCTAGATTTAAGCTGATTTTCCACCGACGAGGCGAGGCGAGGAGTGAAGTGAAGAGAACTGAAATCTCTAAGAAGACTAATTCCACCGAAGATGTGTGTGAAGAGTTTTTTTTTTCCATACAGTTTTAAATTCTCTTCCCTCCTCGCCTCGCCGGTGGAAAAACAGCTTTATACTACCATGTTTAAGCAAATAAAATGATCGAAGTACCTACCTATCTAAGGGAAAGTACGGAACCGTTGCTGTCAGAACGTGACTATGGACAGCACTACTGTAGCTCATCTAGAATGTTCATATGTTCGGGTTACACTTACCTTTAATGACAGAAATTATCACGTTAAAGTCAAAATTTATATTATTATTATTTTTTCAGTACATTTGGACTACTCTGCCCACTTGGTGCCCAAGTGGTAGGAGCTACTCCAGCAGAAGCACAGACGGCTGGAGGTCAGTGGGACGAGGAGAGAAATAATAATATCCGGGACAAATCACACACGGTCATCTGGCCCCAAACTAGGATTCCCTGTACTATGGGAACCAGAGACTGATATGCATACACATAATATACAGTTTAAATACATACAAATATAGATATAATACACCCAGACACAGAGCAAACAAATCTGCTCATCACAGAAATGTTTGCCCTGGGTGAGGATCGAACCTACGACTCTCGGATCAGTAGTCAGGAGCGCTAACCACTGAGCCACCGAGTCTGTCATGTTCCTTTATTCATGTTCGAAAATAACACTAGATTGTAAGTACGAGCAATGAAGCTAACAGTTTATGGATTATATCCGAAATAAAAGCTTATTATTATTATAACTTCAACCATTTCAAAAGACTTCACAGAACTCATTAATCTATGTACTGAGATGTAGGTTATTTTCAGTTGGTAGATTAAGAATTTTTTTTACATGACCTTAGCATAGTCCCAATGTTAGAGGTGAGAGTGACATGTTTAATGCCATTCAGAAACTTTGTATGGGGAATTTCATCTCCAAAGTTGACAGATATGGAGGTAGCTGTAAGGTTGCATACAACCAAAATCAAAAAGCTATGTTTGAAAACAGTTCCAATTTTAATATTCCAATTAAACATTAGAAATCTATAGCGTCCCCATTGCTGAGGCACGGGTCTCTTAATATAGCTTGGGAAGATATCCGGTTGTGGGGCTAATAGCCAGCCCTAGTGTCAGAAGTTTTCAAGCCGCTTATAAGGCTTAACGACGATAAAAATGCCACTGACAGTCAAACCCATTCAGGTTTCCGTGTCTGTAGTTAGTTTACTAGCATTTTCCAGCCATATAAGGTGACCTGTCGATCAATTCGGTTCATTTATATAGAGAAATACTGAAAAATACTTGGTGTTTCCTTACGTGATCGAATCAGAAATGAGGAGATACGTAGGAGAACTAAAGTTACCGACATAGCTCTCAGAATCGCTAGACTTAAGTGGCAGTGGGCAGGGCACATAGCTCGTAGAACAGATGGCCGTTGGGGCAGTAAAGTTCTCGAATGGCGACCGCGCACCGGAAGGCGCAGTGTGGGCAGGCCCCCGACTCGGTGGACCGACGACCTGGTAAAGGTTGCAGGAAGCCGCTGGATGCGAGCCGCACAGGACCGGTCGGTGTGGAAATCCTTGGGGGAGGCCTTTGTCCAGCAGTGGACGTCTTTCGGCTGATAGATAGATAGATAGATATAGAGAAATGTTAATTATAAGTCATCATTCTCCTGCCCTTATCCCAATCATTTGGGGTCGGCGCAAAATGTTTTCTTGTTCCATACATCCCTTTCAGCTGTCATCTCCGTACTCACACCCTTTCGACACATATCATCCTTCACACAATCCATCCATCTCTTTTTTGGTCCATGGTCAAATGTTAATTATAAGTACAATAGAATAATAACTATAATAGACTCAGTAATATTTTTAATTCAATCTTCTTTAAGCTATTTTCATGAGTTTCTGGCAGGTACACCTAAAATCAACGTGTATAAGAAAACTTCTCATATAAGATTTGCTCTGGTTATGAACCGCATATTCAATCTACAACAACAATAAAGTGTTTACAACAAAAACAAATCAGTTCAAAAAACCAACAAATTTAACACTGTTTCCGAGAAATCGGAACCCCAAATCGCCTCTCTCAATTCGAGTTAGTGTGAAGAGCTTTAGAATTCCAAATGAGTGGGGTTGCCAGCTATTAAGGGGTGCCAGTAAAAGTTGGCAACACTGAAAGTCAAATAAGCTTTGCACGTGTTTGGAAAATCCAGTCAGATTTCGTTGGTAAACTGATGAAAACATAGACATGTTACTCAAGACTTGTCTAGGCACAGATCGATTAATATCAATTAAAAAAACTCTACGGTTTTCGAAAATAAAAAAAACTGACTTTTTAATTTCATGTTTAAGTAGTTTTTACGTCTACTCAGGATGTAACAAAATTAGTGTAGGACCCGTTAACTGGGGATTCTACTCATCGTACTGCTCAAATCACAAAAACGTTCGAACATTTCATACAAATTGATCAATTTGTTTTGCCATATTTGTATGGAGAGTCCAAAAAATTTTTTACGATTTGAGCAAAGTCGTAGAACAAAAGTTGTTCAGTACAATGACTGGAATCCCCAGTTAACGGGTCCCACACCAATTTTGTTACACCCTGTATATTAGACATCCATTTTACTACATCAAATTTTAACAAAAACATTGCTTTTGTGTAAAATACGTAAGGTGCAAAGTGTACAATTTCATGGTCTTTTTGGAGTATCATTTGTGGCGTGAACTGTTTTTTTTAAAGACGATATAAATCTTCATAGAAAGTCACGTTCTTTTATTTGACAGTAACTTCTAAGTAATAGATACGAGTAGGCTCCATGAGGCTGAACCACACAGCACACACTTTTTTATTTAAATCGAGTGAGGGACAAGTCTTTACGAAAAAACGTCTTTGAGATGAGAGATAGGGATGAGATTACAAGTTCAGATTTCAAAGTTGTTATGAATAAGTTGCTTATGTTAGCTTGTTTTTTTTAAAGAGATGGTACAATGGGTAGTGGCATACGATACTGATATCCCGGAAATAAAGTTTTGTTCCCGAAGGAACGGAAAACGGTTTTAACACTATTTCATTCTGAAACTAGTTCTGGGACAGTCATAAAAATGATAACATACGGGCGAAGCCGCGGGCAAAAGGCAGTAAAAACGTATCGCGCTCAACCCATGAATTGCTGCGTTTATCTTTTAATAGCTGAAAGTTCAAAAAGGCTAGGCTTATGTAGGTTTTTTTTTTTTTTTTATGTGATAGGTGGCAAACGAGCAGAGGGATCACCTGATGGTAAGCGATTACCGCCGCCCATGGACACCCGCAACACCGGAGGAGTCACAAGTATCACATTAACTATACAGATGTTAAAAAAAGTGCTTTTGAAATAAGAGGTTACTCCGAGTCAAGTATAGAATACAGGAAACATATTGAAAAAAATCGATCTACATTTTTACTTTTTTTATACTTTAAAAAAATTCAGTTTCCCATAGAAATTCTTGATTCATTACTCAGATTTAGTATGAGAAACAATAGACCGCGCCAAAACTTTAGCACACTACACATTTTTCATTATAACTCTTAATAAAAAGACTTTTAGCTTTTACATTCTGCGATTCAAGACGGTTAGTCAAGGTATTACTTTATTTAGACATTAGAAGGGACAGCTATTCTTTACGTATAGGTGCCGCGTAAAATCGTGCTTTTTTTGTCGCGGACTGTAGAAATGAATAGATCGGATATTTTCAGTATTTTTCCTGTATGCTTAATTCTCAGTAACCCCTTAAAAATTCAAACGCCCTTTTTTAACACCCTGCTAGTAAATGACGAAAATCTTTAAAATTCGTTTTTGACATTCGTAAAGGACCTCTACTTAATGCAGAGTACCCAGTTCATACTAAATTGCAATTTCAAATTAGACAGAAATCTAGCCGGCGGCGGTCCTCGTTTTCCCGCCAAAACCAGATCCAAGATGGCCGACGTTAATAGGGTACAGATTGGCTTACCTCAGTTTAAACCATTTAGGTAAATTTGATTTCACGACACAGGCCTTTAACAAGGTAAAGCTTGGAGAGACCATTTAGTTTTAGCACAAAATGTTCATTACAATAAAGACTTTTTAGTCCTTCATTAGCATTTTGAACAGGGTGTAAAAAATAATGTTGATAGGTACTTCTATTTTCTATTCATGAATTTGGACAACATTTTCAGCAAAATCGTAGAGCAAAAATGTCGTACAAAAACATGCTTAATTATTAAATATTGTATTTTGAACATTGATATTCACATAGGAGTAAAAACCTATAGAACGTAAATTATTCAAAACGTAATTTATTATCATTTAGATCCACTTCAAGCCACTGAGTCAGCGATGCCAAGTATCAGTAATATTATGAATGTAAGCTGTATTTTTTTAACCACCTGTAGAGTAAACTTGACTGGAGCATTGGATACTTTTGCTGTAAAAAAGGCGAATATAAAGTCGAAGACAATTTTACAGAGAATCCTAATATCTTCATTAAAAAACTGCCTTCAATACTTATCTCAAGCAATTACCAATTTTGAGACAAAGAGTAACGAAATAATGTCAGAGGTGGAATTAAAATTAGACCTATCAAAGCTTCGCTTCGGCATTTAGCTCATTAGAGCCTCACAGGACTTCAAATTGAAGGCAGACTTACCTACATCTAAATTAAGGCTCTTGAAAAGTAACAACAAAAAGTTTCAAAGGACTTTTATGTTTTTTAAAAAGACTGGCTGCATGGCTTTAAGAGATGGCCAGCAAAAAATAAGAAAGAACAATTTGAATAAAGTAAAACAATTTATGAGAAGTTGTGATAAAGGCTTGGGTAGCCCGAGAAAATGTGCACTCATTTGTATAAGGATTTCATATGGAAAGTACCCATATATTACACACTTTGTCCTAGTAGGACCGACTGTGTGTAAAATTTATAGAACTTTTTTAGAGTACCTAGTATCCATTTTCTGAATGTTGCATGTATACTTGTCAAATAGAACAATATAGTTTTTTTAAGACTAAATTCGCAAAAAAGTTTCGATACCTCATAAAAATTGATCTTCTGTTCCAAGACTTAGCTAAAATCGCAAAAAAGGACATCTCTTAACAAAATATCGGCTGATTATCGAATTTTGGAGTGGATTTAATGGAGTATTAATTTTTTTTGCGATTCCAGCAAATGCTAATGCAAAAAAAGTTGTTCAGTTTGTTAAATAAAAGTCTCAGTTTACAGATGCTACACCTGTAACTATTGTTACACTCTCTACTCCAGATGTTCAGGTTTTGTTCTACAACTTGCCACGAACATTTCTAGATTTTCCATGAAAACGGTTTTGCGAAAAGTAGAAAATATGATTTAGTTAAATCGTAATACAAAAATATCCTAAATAGAAGCCTAATTAAAAGTATTGTTATACCAATCCTTCACGCTCTGTTTGTAGGTATAACCTGTAGCGTCCCTACTGCTAGGGAAATATATTTAATAAATAACCTTTTATCTATGCTATAGAGCAGTGTTACCTAATTAGTGGTACGTGTACTCCTAGGGGTACACAAAGTATCTTCAAGCGGCAATCTCGTAACGCAGTAAAGCATAAAACTATCACCGAAATATGTACCTTGCACTTAATTTGAATCGATCAAATACTTACCTAGTAAGCACCGGGCAAGCGCGGGGCGGTGCGCGATGACACACGGGGGCAAAGTTTTATTTATCACTAGCTTCTGCCCGCGACTTCGTCTGCGTGGACTTCAGAATTGGGTCCAGAGAGAAAGAAAATGTAAGCGGGGTCATCTAGTGATGAAGTGGAAATTTTAAGTTTTATAGCATTTCTCCGGGAAACCTTAAGTTTCCGGAATAAAAAGTATCCTATGTGTTAGCCGAGTGCTTTATCTATCTACCCACCAAATTTCATCCAAATCCGTTCAGTAGCTTCGGCTTAAAAGTGGAACAAACAAACAAACAAATAAATAAACAAACATCCATACTTTCGCATTTATAATATTAGTAAGAGTGAGATTTCTGCTCAAAGGGGTACGCGCGTTTCAGCTCTTTCTGGAAGTGATACGCAGGCCACTAATTGGGAACTACTGCTGTAGAGCAAGTTAGCAAACTATAAGTTAGACAAAAGTTAATCAATATGGAAGACAAAAGCGAGTCTTCAATTCTAGAGCTTCATAAAAAAATAATCAGATCGGATTTCAACGAGACTGTGCCTTAATTAGGATTATGAATTCTGTAATTACTAGAAGCATCTAGAATCTAGACACTAAGTTCTGCAGAACATTCCCAAGTAACTCAATTTACAAACTCCTTAACTAAACTGTATTAAATCTACATCACCGTAGCTCTACTATATTAAATCTACAGGTACATCACCGTAGTCGTGCCTACTCGAGTAGATTTCTAGCAGACAATCTAGAGAACTGCTAACTAGGTACATGCAATTAGGCATGTATGGAAATCCGAGATTTCTGACTATTACCAAAGTATATGCGGGTCTTCTTATTCTTATCGTGTGGCACATTTAAACTTTCTATTCACAAGGTATAGACTGCCTCATGTTGTATTTGGCATCACCCGCGGTCACGTGTAGGGCATTTAGATTTACACCTACGGACGTTTGCAACGCGACCATCATACGCATCTAGAAATCAGATGTGCAGGTTTCCTCACGATGTTTTCCTTCACCGTTAAAGCAGTCGGTAGGAAAATGCACGTAAATTTCAAAAACTCATTGGTGTGCTGGCCAGGATTTGAACCCACGACCTCTGGAGGAGTGTTAAAGTTTATTTTAAACTCTTTCCCTTATTCAGCTTTTGATTGTATAGGTAATAGCTTGTAGAAAGCTATGCTAAGATTTGTAGGGAAGCAGCTTACGGGCCCCAAGACGATGATTTTGATACGCTCCGTCGGAATTAGATTGCCTTTGAGTGGAAGATGAGCGGGCCGTAATGAACGACGCGGAAATATTGTGTCTAAAATTTCGTAGATTGAATTAATTTTGAGTAAGGACCTTGATAATGAAAATTTTGATATTTTCTTTGAACGACCGACCTGTAATGTAATATTAAAAGTGTTCATAAAATTAAAGCTAAAAAAATATGTTTTTATCGGCTTTCCGAGTGAGGGGTAATATTTTTCGGGTGTATATACCAGTGTATAATACAGGGTTATTTTTGGACCCCCCACTAAAAGTTCACAGTGGCTTCTACTCATGAAACTGAACAACTTTTCCCATGGAACGAATGGTCAATTCGCAAAAAAATTTTGGGCATCTCCATACAAAGTAGGTCGATCACGTCATCAAATCGTATGAAAGGTACAAAAAATTTTTTGCGAATTGACCATTCTTTCTATGGGAAAAGTTGTTCAGTTTCATGAATAGAAGCCACTGTGAAGTTTTGGTGGGGGGTCCAAAAATAACCCTGTATACAATGTGACTGGAACATATTTGCAAACCTCTTAACTGGTGATTCTAGTCAGGAAACTGAACACCTTTTTAACACAAAAGTTATAGCCAACTTTAAAAAAAAGAATCGATCAGCTTATAAGGCAAGTTTGTATTGAAAAGTCAAAAAAATATATGCGATTTCAGAAAAGCTGCTGTTTTTTTTTTCGTAAAGTCACGAGTTAAAGAGGTAACCAAACAAAAACTTTTTTTGTGTAATATCTAATGAAAATTCTCAAAATAGTGTGGATCGGCACGTGCTACTCACGATACTACCAGTGTTATATGCTAATCTTGAGGACGAAGCACGAAGTATAAGTATGTATATCCACGTCATTGTTAATTCTTATAGCCAAACAGAGTCATCATGAACATAATAGACTGACTCGGTGGCTAAGTGGTTAGCGATCCTGACCTCTGATTCGAGAGTCGTGAGTTCGATTAACATAGGGTAAACTTTTCTGTGAAGAGCAGAATTGTTTGCTCTGAGTCTGGGTGTATTATATCTATATATGTATGTATTTAAAAGTATATGTGTATGTATATCAGTCTCTGGTTTCCAAGATACAGGGAATCCTAGTTTGGGGCCAGATGACCGTGTGTGACTTATCCCAGATATTATTATATTATTATTATACAGAGTGTAACAAAATTGGTGTAGGACCCGTTAACTGGGGATTCTACTCATCGTACTGAACAACTTTTGTTCTATGACTTTGCTCAAAACGCAAAAAAATTTTTGGACTCTCCATACAAAAATGGCAAAACAGATTGACCAATTCGTATGAAAAGTCCAAATTTTTTTTGTGATTTGAGCAAAGTCGTAGAACAAAAGTTGTTCAGTACGATAAGTAGAATCCCCAGTTAACGCGTCCTACACCAATTTTGTTACACCCTGTATGTTAGACATCCTGTATATTATTGTAACCCTTCGGGTGGATAAACTTTTACTGACAGCCATAACGCAAATAATTTAACGCCGTCTTGATTTATAATTTCTATTTCACCGATTTAGCGACACTGCAGCTGTGAATTTCTTTTTTTTTATTAAAAAACTGGGCTTCTGCGTGAAATTAAGAATTATCCGTAGCCTGCGTCTGGTGACACATTGTCGGGGCCAAATTTATGGGTGCCTTAGAGCCATAAACTTTGATAAAGAAAGTCCCGCGGTGATCGGTGAAAAATTGTGCGAAGGAACGGGGTCGTTTCGTTTTGAAGTACTCCAGGAATAACAATGATGGTCCACTAATAGTTACTAAGTTACTACAATAGGCTACACTCTATTTGGTGTTGCGGGTGTCTATGGGCGGCGGTAATGGCTTACCATCAGGTGATGCGTCTGCTCGTTTGCCACCTATGCCATAAAAAAGATAGGAATAGACAGACCGAAATAAATGTTTTTAAGGATTCACATGAGCATACTGATAATTTACAATTGAAATCTGCGACCAAATGTTTACTACCTATGTTTCTTCGTCCTTCTTATGTCTATTGGTATACAATTGGAGTATAGATGACTACTAGTAATTTGAGTTACTTTAAATCATCTGTCAAAAACGATTTATTTTTCAAAAAATGTTTGATATGCCCAGACGTGACGTCATACTTATTCAGCGTCATTATAGGACTCAATTTGTGATTTTTGTAAATTACAAAATGAAGATGAGATGCAAAACAAAATAAAGATGTTTTTTGAAATTTCACTAAAAGAGAAATGTGAATTGAGAATGAGAAATGAGAAAGTGAATTTCAGCTTATAATTATTTTTTGATGCAGTCGTTTCGCCAATTTAGTAATTATATTGTTTCAGAAATTGATTAATTATTTACAACACATCATTTTTGAAACAAAACCGAAATCGAGGCGACGTAAGGACCAATATACAAGAAGTCGTTCCCATACAAATTTGTAATTCAAACTCGAAAATCCACCTAATGAAGCTTAAACGTTTAAGCAAAAAGGTAAATTCAAGTATTTTCTTTTGAAAACAAAAAATTGTAGAATTTATGTTTATCATATAGTAATTTTGAATTACACTTTGACTAAATTAAATAGTAATTCCAAAATGTAATCTCACTCACTACATATTTAAGGTTTCAAATACTTGTATTACAAAATTTAATTAAAGTCAGCCTATTCATTTTCAAAGTTTTACTTATGTGCACTAATAAGACTTCTTTGGGACCTCTGCGGTTGTTTTATACCCATCAAAAACATAACTCTGAAAATAGGAGCCAAGTTCAATTCTAATATGTGAATATGATATGGTGTCAACTTTACAGACAAAAGAATTAACATCTAAATGGGTGCCAAGTTCTGTAGACAATCCTGAAAAATAAGAACGTATAACATTCTTAAGTAAAAAAAAACCACAATTTATTGTTTCTTTACTGCTACAACAATGTTTACTATTTCAAAATATGTCTTTTTAAATTTATTATAAATAGTACAATTATTTACACAAAGCAAATAACTTATGATCTATTCAACCTTAACATTGACTTGGCTAGTTTTCAATATTTGGCTAATCAACTTATAATCTTTATTTATACGCAAGTTATTTTTTTATATTGTAAGGTTTTAGTTTTCTGAGTGACGAAATGGCGAAAGATCATCACCGAGAAAGTGTTGCCAAAGGGAGGTCACGACCCTCATCACTGAGGAATACGACGCATGGAGGAGGAGTCTTCTGAATATTTTATTTGCTGGTAAAAACTAGCCAAGTGTCTAGATGTACTTTGAAATATCCAACAAGTTTGTTTGTTTGTTTGTTAGTTTTTTGTTTAATTCCGAGATTCATGCTCGTGTACTCTAGTTACAAATAAAAAGTTCAGTCACGAAAGCCATTAGCGCTGAGAGTGCAAACTTTAATTTCTTCCGTATTTCAAATAACAAACTTTATAAAGACATAATTATAATAACAAGTCTTGAGTCAAGCTTGAGTCTGTTCATAATTAAAATGCTTTCGTTGAGTGAAGCGGGGATAAACTTAGGTGCAGTCTTTGTGGTCCAACCATCTTAAATCTTCCCATTATCTCGGAAAGGTTAAGCTATATAAAGGGTGTAACTAAATAGGTGTCCGCCCCGTTAACTGGAACTTTTACTTATCACACCGAACATCATTCTTTATTTTGTTTTTGCTGAAGTCACAAAGAAAATGTTGGACTCATCATATTAATTGATCAGGTGATGGGACAATTTTGGTGGAGACACCAAAATATGGGATTTCAGCAAAATCGTAGAGAAATGTTGTTCAGTATGAACTCTAGTTAACGGGTATTATGTTACATCCTCTATTTACCTTATCCTTCCGATATATAAGGTGGATATTATTCAAGATGGGACAACTTTGAAGCAGTAAAAAATTCAGTCTATTTATCAAAATAGGCTTAATTTTGTAACAACACCTTTATACTACACACGGGAGAGAATTCTAGATTGGTGGTAGAAGTGATCGTTTTCTTCACCTGTATTTAAGAGCAAAGCTGTTGTCGGTGGAGCAATCTCCAACTTTTCCTGTACTCAGCCAGTATCTTGACCTCCCGATAATACGACACGACAGCGACCTCCTTTATCTGTTTCAAATAATTTCTTCTTTGTCTTCCTCTTCCTCTTCTTCCTTCTATCTTTCCTTCTATTATTGTTATTGGAAGCTGTTCATTTCAATTAAATTCAGTTTAAAATAGTACGGTAACTTCATCTAATAAATTACTCAACGCAAACACTCTTACGCACTCTTATGAAGCCTTGTACTAAACTATCCGGTGTCCCTGACCCAAGCAAGCACTTTTTTCCTAGGGCTCCTAGAAGAATCCTACCTATCACAAATTTTAGAACATAATAAGAGCAATCATCGTGCCAAGTGAAAAAAATAGAGCAATCACACTTTTCGAGATACGAGCGCCTAAACACTGATGCACAAAAAATTGGCGGGAAAAATCAGTTTTTAGCGTCTACAGCTGTAACTATAACGTTTGGAATTCTAGTTTTTTATGAGCAGATTGCCATAATTGTGCTCTAAATCTGAGCACAAGAACAAGTCTTGTATGTATTCATATTAATTTCAAAGCTATACAGCTGTTTCACCTAGGAAAAAAAGTACTTGCTGGGGTCAGGGACACAACTATCCGTCATCCGCCGCCGATTGTAGTGTGTTAATATCACACCCTAGAGACTCCACACAAATAGTCCGAGTTATTTACCAACCTATTTCTCTTTCTAACACGTAAGAGTGAGCGAAATAATTGAGTGACGACTGTATGTACTGTCACGGATATTACTCACGGAGGGAGTGAGGGAGTGAGTGCCTTCAGAAAGTGGCAGGGAGTGGCCATACTGTTTAATATACTGGTAGATAGAAAGAAAATACATACATTTCTCGAGGAAAGCGGCATCGTATACATACATCACTAGCAGTGGAAGGTCCGACTGGGTGGGTACCACTGCTCACTCTACACCTGCCGCCAGCAGCGCACTGTGCCGGCGGGTGGCGCGAGATAGCCAGCGTCATTACCGGCATAAGAGGCATTCCATCTTAGCCTCCAAGGATCGACAAGGCACTGATAACCCTTCTGCACCGGTAGCATTACGACGTATCTCGCGCGTGACGCGAGTTTTAAAAGCATTTGTTCCGTTCTAACGCTAAGCTAATGAAAGAGACAGCTGAGTTGTTTTCTCACGTTTGGCGCAACAAACAGCTTTGTCTACGCCTTATGCTACCCGTGCTGGGGTTATAAATACTCATAGGCGGCAGATGCTACTTTCCATCAGGTGGAACGTCAGCCTTTAATTATCTTCGACTATAAAAAAACAAGATTTATGAAGTAGATATACAAAATATTGCTCTGATGGCTTTGGAGAGTAACAGTTTCACACTTTAATCTTCCCCTTCCTCGCGTTCAATGAAACCACAACCGAAACTGTCAAACAGCTCCAAGTTACAAACCGTGTAGTTAAATTTTGAGTAAGTAATTCAATCAAAAACCGGATAACTTTGCTCTTTGATCAGAGACCGCGAGCTTTGTACTGAAAGCCGTATCTGATTTGATTTTGATCGCATTTTATAAGGGAATCCGTTGAGAATTTTTTCTTCAATATTGTTGTTTGATAGAAATAGAAGCCTGATAGAAATTGGAGTATCAAATAAGGTAAAGTTATCTGTAAATGTCTTCGTAATGAAAACTTCCGAAGTAATTTTGGATCAAATTTGATTCTGATTTTTTGACTCGTATGTCAGAGGCCTTAAAGCGGCTTGAAAACTTCTGACACTGAGGTTGGGCCGCTTACCCCACAACCTCTACTAATCCGGCCTTGGGCCCCGAGCGTTTCATGGTCTAACCTTTCCGACATAGGTATATATGGAAAGAGATTCGTGCCCCAACAATCGTATCCCCAATGGTTTCCACAACTGTTTTCGCGAATACGTATCGAATTCCATGAGTTGATTTATATAATAGATAAACAACATAAATTTTTGGAATCGCGTATTTATGTTTGGCTTAAAAAAGAATTTGTCAGCATCAAGAAAATGGTGGAATAAATCTCTTTTGTTTATTGGTCTCAGGTGTATTATATCCAGTGAATAAATTCCTACAAATAAATCATAAATAAATCTACGCAGGATGTAAATAAAAAAGAATGTAGCAATGATTTAAGGTGGATATCTACTCATCAAACTGTATAAGTTTTGTGTTACTACTTACTTTCAATCAATCAATCAATCAATCACTTACTTTGTATGGGAGGTCCAAATTTTCAAATCAAATTATTAATTCACCCTGTAACAGATAGTGTTACTCTAGTTAAGTCAATTTACAGTAGTAGGTTCTATGTATAAACAGATGTTTACTACGCATACAGGATTTATAAGATAGGTTAGAGATACAGTTTCTTTCTCAGAATAAATCTTCCTATAGACGGGCTGACAGATTAATTTTTGGTGCAGTATTTATATTATTATTTTTAATTAGTTAACAACCCATATCGTCCCTGCTGCGGGGGCACGGGTCTCTTCCCATACCTCGGGGCGGTTAGGGCAAATTCCACACACGGGGGCAAGTCCGGATTGGTGGAGATTATGGGGCTAGCTGCCAACCCCGTATCAGAAGTTTTCAAGCCGCATATGACGCTTCCGACATCGCTTACCGACTGCCATCTAGTGATAGCAGCCGGCACCAATGCTAATCTTCACTTGCATAACGTTTAAAAAAGCGGCCAAGTGCGAGTCGGACTCGCCCATGAAGGGTTCCGTAGCAGCAACTAACATAATATAAAAGTTTTTGTAGTTCGTTGTAACTTGAATGAAAAGTAAATTGCGGTTTACGATTTATGACGTATTAAAAAAAAACTACTTACTAGATATCGTTCAAACCAATTTTCGGTGGAAGTTTGCATGGTAATGTACATCATATATTTATTTTAGTTTTATCATTCTCTTATTTTAGAAGTTACGGGGGGGGGGGACACACATTTTACAACTTTGGAAGTGTCTCTCGCGCAAACTATTCAGTTTAGAAGAAAATGATATTAGAAACCTAAATATCATTTTTGAAGACCTATCTGTTGTGGGTATGTTTACAATAAATAAATGTCAGTCGTTTCCAATACGTCGTTTGAGTTGGTCACCTACCTATAACATGGTGTCAGGTGTGGCTTTTCCGCGGTATAAAGTGAAGTGAAAGTAATCGTAACGGTGGAAATAATCTGTTCAGATTATTACTGTGAACAAGTGTAAATAAAAATGGCAGAGGAGAATGTGTCGTACAGTGCGATACAGCAGCCGGCGCCCATGCAGCCAGATGGCAACATGGCGTCTAACTGGCGTGAATGGAAAACGTCTTTTGATTATTTTTTAACTGCGGCTGGAAAAGATTTATGTACGGCTAAAGAAAAATGTGCTTTGTGATTGCGCACTGGTTCCTGTTCTATAACAGTTAATTTAATATTTTGATTTACAAAAAATGGCAAGCAAACGTAAGAAGTAGGGAAATGGCAGAGAAAGGACTCACCGGCTGGATCGTTGTGTGAGGCACGTGCCTGCGCAGCAGCGCAAATAGCAAAATCCTTATTTTTCCTGGGTAGGGCCCTCCCTTCTTCACACAAACACAGTATGATGCAGATATTCACTCAGACAATAGAATAATTCCGTTATTTTCAGGCACAGCACAAAGGTTTCAGTAGTTAAATTTTAAATTTAGTTAGTAAATTTTTGTTACACGAGAATGCGGAGCGCGCGCAAATCCAACGGCCATTGAAGTAATCCAGTGAGAGAAAAGGATAAAAGATGCCGGGTGCGTGAAGTATGTAGGTAAGACAAGGAAAGAGGATATTTGACAGGAGTTGTACGTTTCTTGCTATGCAAAATGCATAAACGGCCAAAACATCCCCCCCAGCTTGAGAGGACTGAGTCCTTTCAAACAAGAAAGGAACCAGAAACAAATGCGCAACCCTAAACAAAATTTACTTTATTTTTATTGTAAAAATTAAAGAAACTTAATTTAGGACATTTAAATTATTATTTACGTTATATTAATGTTTAAATTTAAGTTTAGTTTTATTTTAATGTTTTTTACGAAAATATTAAGTTATTATTGTTTTATATTATTTATTATTCTAATGAACTTGATAAATTTTGTGGACTGTATAAAAGAATTATTGAGATGGTAAAGGGAAAAGCTTAACCACTGGTCGACGGTATGTTCCCACTTTAGTGCGGACATTTACTACTCGTACTACTCCGTCCTTACCCGGGAATGTGTCTTCAACTACTCCTAATGGCCAGTCCAGAGGAGCGTTGTTATCAGACTTTAAGAGAACAACTGTTCCTATTTTAATAGGAGCACTTGTTTTGGTCCATTTATTACGAACTTGCAAGGTGTTTAGATACTCAATCTTCCATCTCCGCCAGAATGACTGAACAAGATGATCAATAGCGCGCTTCCTATGTAGGAGATTTTCATTCTCTTTAGATAGGTTTTCAACAGGTAGAGACTTCAACGGAGTCATGACAAGAAAATGAGCAGGGGTTAACGCAAGGGGTTCTGACGGATCCGAACTCAGTACCGATAGTGGTCGAGAATTGAGTATTGCCTCAATTTGAGTCAAAACAGTTGACATCTCTTCGTAAGTTAGCAACTGTTTCCCTGCAACCTTATTCAGATGAGTCTTAATGCCTTTGATGTTTGCCTCCCAGATGCCTCCAAAATGAGGGGCAGATGCGGGGTTAAACTTCCACTCAATGTGAGCATCACGAAGCTCATTTTCGAATTTAGATTGATATTCTGGGGAGTCAATCAATTTATATAGCTCATCGAGTTGTGATTTAGCACCTATAAAGTTGGTACCCCGATCGGAATACATTATACCAACGGGACCTCGACGCGACAGAAATCTTTTTAGTGCATTCAGGAAGCACTCGGTACTAAGGTCTGTAGCTAATTCAATATGCACAGCTTTAGTCACTAAGCATATGAAAAGACATATGTATGCCTTTTGGCTGTGCACACCTCTACGTCGATACGGTATTATTTGGAGTGGTCCAGCATAATCCACGCCAGTGTGGCAAAAGGCCTTGGCTTCTTGGACTCTACATGCTGGCAAACTCGCCATAATCGGGAACTCATTTTTAGGATTAGTCCTAAAGCAAATGTTGCATTTATGAACGCGATTTCGCACTATGTTACGCGCAGATAATATCCAATACTTCTGTCTTAATAAAGACATTAAAAGTTGTGGACCAGTGTGTAAATATTTTCTGTGATAAAAATCTATTATGAGATTTACTATGTGGTCTTGTCTGGGCAGAAGAATTGGATGCTGACTGTCATAATCTAGGTCTGTATTCGTCAACCTACCACCGACGCGGATGATACCATCGTTCAGAAATGCATTCAGTTTCATGAATGCGGGGGGTAATTTTTTACCAGATTGAATGTTAGTCAATTCCTCTGTAAAATGAACTTTCTGAAGGTCCTTTATTACTACAGACTCGGCTGTATCAAGATGTGACATTTCAAATTTGCGTGGTAATTTTTTAATGAATTTTAGGACATAAGTTACAATTCTCAGTAATTTAGGCCAAGATGAGACTCGAGTAGCGAGCTCATAGATTAGAGGTTTTTCTATTTTAGGTGCGGTGGTGTTAATCATCACGGAAGTTTTCATTTCCGGCGGGTCACCAGCTTGACTCGGGTTAAACTGCTCGACGGGCCACTCACTCACCGGTGAGTAAGCGAAATTTGGCCCGGAGAACCACAGAGGATGTTCCAGTAGCTGGGCGGGCGTCAAACCTCGAGACAGGCAATCGGCTGGATTCTCTTTGCCAGGTATGTGGTAGAACATTTTAGGGTCAACATCATTCTGAATCTTACTAACTCTGTTAGCAACGAACGTTTGCCAACGAGAAGGAGATGAGTGAATCCAAGCTAAGGCCACAGTACTATCAGTGAATGCATAGGTATTACTAACTTGGCAGCGTTGTGAGTAGGTATCTAGCACCACGCGCATTAACCTTGCAAGAATAACATTCGCACATAATTCCAGTCGCGGTAGAGTGACAACCCGTTTAGGTGCAACGCGGGATTTGGCGCAAATTAAATTTATTTTAAATTTATTTTCCGCGGGATATTGAACGTGTAAGTATACTACACCTCCATATGCATTCTCTGATGCGTCTGCGAAACCTAGCAAAGTGACAATGCAGTCACCGGTTACTCCTACATGTCGCGGTAACTTAACGTTTTGCAACGATGGCAATTCCTTCTCAAATTGGCGCCAAATTGATACTATATTCTGTGGCGGAGTGTCATCCCAGTCTATGTTTTCTTGCCAAAGAAATTTTATTATCAGCTTGGCTAATAGAGTGACTGGGGCGACAAAACCCATTAAATCCCATAAACGCGCAACCGTCGACAGGATATTACGCTTCGTGCACTCTCGCGGTTGCGGATTGACGCTGAAAGTGAAGACATCTTCGGCTGGTACCCAATGCATGCCTAATATTTTTAATTGGTCGTCAGGGCTGAGCTCCACTGAGTCAGAGACGCGGTGTGATGGCGGAATACTGGAGAGCACCTCAGGAGAATTGCTGGAGAACTTTACTAGTTCAAAGCCTGCAGCTGCAAAGAAGTTTATCAGCTGATTGGAAAGCTCAATCCCCTGGGAAACATTTAAACAACTTGTTGCCAAGTCATCAGTGTAGATGTCTCTCTCAGCGACAGCGGCCGCGATGGGAAATCGTTCACGCTCATCAATAGCCAGCTGACGCACTGTGCGTATTGCCAGAAATGGACTACAGCTCAGACCAAACGGCACGCGTGTAATTTCATACAACTTAATCGTCTCATCAGGATCAAATCGATACATCAGTCGAACGTAACGTCTGTATTTCTCTTCGGTTAGTATACGCAAATACATTTGTCTAATATCTGCGCTTATCGCGATAGGATGAAACCTAAAATTCAATAATATTTGAAATAGGTCATTTTGTAAATTGGGCCCAGTGTGCAGTAAATCATTAAGAGACACACCGGTCGTAGTAGCGGCACTACCGTCTAGAACTACGCGTACTTTCGTAGTAGTTTTATCAGAGCGAACCACGGCGTGGTGAGGGATTACATATTGATTATTACTCGCGTTTATTTTAGTTTCATTCATGTCCACGGGACGCATATAGCCCTTTTGTAAGTAATCCAAGAAAACATTGTCGTAATCCTGTTTAATAGAGGGGTTAGCAAGCAGTTTACGCTCTAACGTTAGAAATCTACGCTCCGCGCTCAGTAAAGAATCACCTAGTAACGAAGGGTCCTTCTTAAACGGCAGCGACACGATATACCTACCAGTCGAATCGCGGTGAGTTGTATCTACATAGATAGATTCACATTTCTTTTCATCAGGTGTATACAATTTTGATACAGGTATAGGCACTTCCTCTAACTCAAAAAACCTATTTACGCGGTCTTCAATAGTAGTGAACGTACAATAGGTACGTACCATATTGCAGGTGGGGTTAATGACCGGGGCTTGTCCGACAATTACATACCCCAATAAGGTCTCAATAGCAACTGGCTCGCCGGGAGCGCGGGAAATAGTTTTCGGACATAGAATGCGCGCGAATAAATCAGTACCTAAGATTAGGTCTATACTAGCAGGTTGATAGTAGGTATTATCAGCGAGAGGAATATTATTCAAGTAATCTAAGCGTGAGGTATCAATTTGAGCGGTCGGTAGTTCGTTTGTAATGCGATCGACTACCACAGGTTGTATAGTAAACCTGACTGAGTCATCATAACGCGACCGAATAGTCAGACAAGTCACACCGACGATTGGGTTTGTGACGTCACCTACTCCCGATACATATTTATCTTGCGGTGGATAAATAGGCAAATTAAGACTTTTACAACATTCTGTTGTAATTATGTCTTTTTGCGACGCGCTGTCTATTATTGCACGCAGCTTAGCGACATTAGAGTCCTTGTCAACCACGTGACATTGCGCCGTACCTAACAAAACTGACACCGACGACGCGCGAGAAGATAAAGCGGCGCACTCACCTACCGCACACAACGACACGGAAGCGGCCGGCTCGGCGGCGGCGGCGGCGGCGGCGGCATTTGACTCGTTACGACTTTCATTCGAAATAGTAATAGCGGTAACATTATTTGCGGGCGAATTATTATTATTACTTGCGAGTAAATTATTTTTTGCGGATGCGGGTTTATTATTATTTACGTTACTCTGAAAATGAAGCATTGTATGATGACTAAGCCCACATGAGCGACATCTAGACTCAGATTTACAATTCTTTATTGTATGTTTGCTACTCAAGCAATTAACACACAGTTTATTCCTTTTTGCAAAATGAAAGCGTTCATTGGGCGTAATCAGCACAAACTTAGGACACTGAAACAATTGAGTATGATCCACCCGTCCACAGAAAGCGCACCCTTCACTTGATTGAATATTTACAAATGATTTAACATTAGTATTATTCGAGCGAGGAGCGGAGGTAGTACTATTAATTTGCATAGTATTTTTATTGCGGGGTTGTGTGTGTGCAGCCTTAGTACTTGCGACAGCAGTGTGCGCGCGATGCAGTATGTGCGACTGGTTCCGAATGAATTCAATAAATTCGGTACAAGTAGGCAAGCCCTTTGAATCTTTTATTGACATTTCAAAAGCCTTGAGGTTATCTAATCCCACTCCCTTTGAACCCAAATAAATGAAAATAAAATCTTCCAAATTATCTAATTTTAATTGTTTTAACGCGGAAATTATTGCCGAGAATTTATCAATGTAATTTTCTAAGCTCGACGGCGAGCCGTCATTTACTGCGCTCAAACTGAACAACTTGTCCAAATACGAGGCCGCCAACACACGTTTGTCGTTATATTTATTTATTAGTGCATTCCATATCACTGTGTAATTTTCTGCGGTAGGTACTAAACCTTGACAAATGGTAGTAGCTTTCCCAGTTAATTTACCAACTAAATATTGTATTTTTTCTCCGTCGGTAAGATCAGGGTTCTCGTGAATGACCGTCCGAAAGTTTTCGTAAAATACCGGCCAAGTTTCGTTCTCGCCGTTGAAGGAAGCTAATTCCAATCTAGGTAATTTAGGTTTATGTAACTTTGATTCGCGTTTTATACAAGTATTATTATCTTGCGGTGAAATTTCATTTTGTTCGGATTGTTGTAACTGATGGTATTTGAATTTTATTTTTGCGAATATTTGATCGAATGATATCAATGAATTATAGGTAGGTACTGGACCCTCAGGAATATTTGTCATGAAAATGTTGCGTTCCTCCATGGCGCTAACAAAACTTTCTCGTAATGAATCGATGGTGTAGGCAGAAGCCAGAAAATTATCTACGTTATTGGGAGATTCGTGCAATGTAGAAATCATGTCGTAAATTCTTTGAGCCTGAGAATAATAAGCGCTTATTTTGTTTTGCATGCGCTGTAATTCGCGATCTTGCGGGTTTGGATTGTCTTTAGTAGACATTTTGGCGGATGAAACTGGATTACAATTTTATGTACCTAATGTGCTGGATGAAAAAATATGGCGGACGCGGTAATAGAACAGAACTTTATCGCGGTTCGAAGTGACCAAAAATTATGATTGCGCACTGGTTCCTGTTCTATAACAGTTAATTTAATATTTTGATTTACAAAAAATGGCAAGCAAACGTAAGAAGTAGGGAAATGGCAGAGAAAGGACTCACCGGCTGGATCGTTGTGTGAGGCACGTGCCTGCGCAGCAGCGCAAATAGCAAAATCCTTATTTTTCCTGGGTAGGGCCCTCCCTTCTTCACACAAACACAGTATGATGCAGATATTCACTCAGACAATAGAATAATTCCGTTATTTTCAGGCACAGCACAAAGGTTTCAGTAGTTAAATTTTAAATTTAGTTAGTAAATTTTTGTTACACGAGAATGCGGAGCGCGCGCAAATCCAACGGCCATTGAAGTAATCCAGTGAGAGAAAAGGATAAAAGATGCCGGGTGCGTGAAGTATGTAGGTAAGACAAGGAAAGAGGATATTTGACAGGAGTTGTACGTTTCTTGCTATGCAAAATGCATAAACGGCCAAAACACTTTGTTTATGCATATTATCGGAAAATACGGCAGAGAGATTTACGAAGAGTTGGATATCGAGGAGACGAAAAAACATGATTTTATACTATTGTGTCAAAAATTTGATGAATATTGTGATCCCAAGAAGAATATCAACTATGAACGTCACACATTTTTCGAAATATATCAAAATGAAAATAATTTTGACAAATTTCTCGGGTTGCTTAAAGTCAAAAGTAAAAGTTGTGAGTTCGGATCCCTAAGAAATAGCCTGATTTTGACACAATTAATTCGTGGACTAAAGGATGTACAAATGAGACAAAAATTACTAGCTCGTTCTCATCTAACTCTCGAGGAAGCGACTCAGTTATGCAGAGCTGTGGAGCGAGCGGGACAGCAAGCGGCAATTTGTTCAGGCAGCCAAAGGAGTGGGAGCGAGACGGCTGCGTATATGGAACAGTTACGTCGAAGCACGGCCGGCCGCGGCATGGAGCGCGACGGCCGGGAGCGGCGCTGGCGGCCCGCGGCCGAGCTGGGCCCGCACGGAGCGCCCCGGCCAGGGCTCGCGCCGCCGCGCCCGCGCCGTCCGGTGGCGGCGCCTCCGCCCCCCAGATATAGTGTCAGTGTTTGTGATAAGTGTGGCTATGGGCACAGTAGCAAAGATCGTTGTCCCGCGAGTGCTGTAAAATGTTATCGTTGTGGCAGAATAGGGCACTTTATGCGTTGTTGCCGAATGCGACCGGTGCGGGAAATAATGGAACAGAATGAGATTGAGCACGGTGAGGATGAGAACTATGAAAATGGTGAGTTACTTATGTACAATATCAGTATTGAATCTTCGGCTGATTCCTGTAACTCGTGGTGTGTGGATATTGACGTTAACGGCGCAGATGTAAATTTTAAATTGGACAGTGGTGCGGATGCCTCGGTGATGTCTCTAAAATCCTATCTGATGGCAGGTTTTGACTGTAATCAACTAAAGAAATGTTCTACAGTGTTGAGAGAGATTAGTAAAAAGCAGTTACCAGTCGTGGGAGTTTTTGATGCTACTTTAAAATATAACACAATCAGTATTCAACAGAAAATTTTTGTACTGGACATTAACTGCAATAATCTGTTAGGTTTGAAAGCCTGTGTTGATTTACAACGTTTATCACCGGGAAATCAACTAATAATTCAGTCACTGAAATTCGATGATATTATCTTTCAAGGTGTTGGTTGCTTGCCCGGTGAATATAATATAGAAATAGATAGATCTGTAAAACCGGTTGTGAGTGCCAGTCGCAAAATTCCTTTGAAGTTACGCCCGCGGCTTGAGAAGGAGTTAAATAATATGGTCAATATGGAGATTATTAAAAAGGAGGATTCGCCTACAGATTGGGTGTCAAACATTGTGGTTGTTGAAAAGCCGAACAAAAGCTTGCGTATCTGTTTAGACCCGCGTAATTTAAATCGCGCGATTAAGCGTAGCCATTTTCAGCTTCCTACACTAGAGGAAATAACGAGTAATCTTTCGGGTGCCAAATATTTTTCAAAATGTGACGCAAAAAATGGATTTTGGATGATTAAGTTAAATGAAAAAAGCTCAAAACTATGTACATTTACCACTCCGTTTGGAAGATACCGATTTTTACGATTACCTTTCGGTGTAAACTGTGCGCCGGAAATTTTTCATAATGAAATGTACAAAATATTCAAGATGGACGGTGTGGAAATATACATAGATGACATTATAATTTATGGAAGGACGAAGGAAGAGCATGATAGTAGAGTGAATGAAGTGATGAAAAGAGCGAAGGATAATGGGGTGAAGTTCAATAAAGATAAATGCGTGTTTGGGGCCACACAGTTAAATTTTTTAGGCCACTCGTTTAGCGCTGATGGTATGAAACCTGATGAAGACCGTGTCAAGGCTATTTCGGTGATGCCTGTGCCTAAAGACAAAAAGGAGCTGGAGCGGTTTTTAGGGGTCACCAACTATTTGTCCAGATTTATTCCGGGATATTCTGAAATATCGGCACCGTTACGCGAATTATTACACAGGGATGTACATTTTGAGTGGGTGACTATTCATGAAAGGGCGTTTGATGAATTAAAAACCAAAATATGCTGTGCGCCAGTTTTAAAGTACTACTGTCCAGAGGAGCCGGTCGTGGTGTCGGTGGACGCCAGCTCTCAGGGGCTGGGCGCGTGCCTGCTGCAGGGCGGCCGCCCCGTCGCGTACGCGGCGCGCACGCTCACGCCCACGGAGCAGCGCTGGGCGCAGATCGAAAAAGAGCTTTTGGCAGTAGTATTTGGTTGTACACGCTTTCACCAGTACATCTATGGGCATAGTTCAGTCACAGTCGAAAGTGACCATAAACCTCTAGAGTCTATCTTGAAGAAACCATTAAATGAGGCACCGGCTCGTCTGCAACGCTTGCTTTTAAAGTTGCAGTGTTATTCATTAAAGTTATGTTATAAGCCTGGCAAATTGCTATTTATAGCGGACACATTGTCGCGGGCTGCCGTTGAAACGGGCTCGGATGATGACGTATGCAATGACGTCATGGTTCATGTGAATGCAATGTTTAAAAATGTTGAAGCGAACTCTGGTATGCTTCAAAAGATTAAAGATGAAAGTCTGAAGGATGAAACCATGATGACTTTGAGTGATCATTATGAAAAAGGATGGCCTAACAATAAGAGAGAAACAAAAGATATAGTAAAAGATTATTGGGACAGTAGGCATGAGATTCATGTTGTTAACGGTATTGTTTTTCACAACGATCGTGTTGTGATGCCTAGCGCGTTACGTGATGAAATGTTACGTCGTATACATGAAGGGCACATGGGCGTGGAGAAGTGCCAGCGGCGCGCGCGCGACGTGATGTGGTGGCCCGGCATGGCGGCGGACATCGAGCGCGTGGTGCGGCGCTGCGACACCTGCCAGCGCCACCGCGCCGCCAACCCGCGCGAGCCGCTGCGCCCGCACCCAGTACCCAAGTTGCCCTGGGAGGTCTTAGCAGCCGACATCTTTGAGTTCAGGCAAAAGTATTATCTACTGGTGGTAGATTACTTTTCAAAGTTTGTAGAAGTGGCGGTTTTGAATAATTTGCAAAGTACAACGGTAATTGTCGCTCTGAAAGGGATGTTTGCTCGCTTCGGCATACCACGCAAACTAGTATCTGATAACGGGACTCAATTCACATCGCAAGAATTTAAGATTTTCTGTGACTTATGGGGACTTGAACATGTGACGAGCTCCCCATTGTACCCGAGATCCAACGGTCTAGCCGAGCGTAACGTAAGGACCATAAAATCATTGGTAATGAAAGCATGTGAAAGTGGTGAGGATTGGCAGCTCGCGCTGTTGAATTTTAGGAACACACCGCTCACTGGGGAACAGTACTCTCCGGCTCAATTGCTAATGAGTCGAAGTCTGAGAACGAGGCTGCCCGCTAGTGATTTTATATTAGAACCAAAGATTGTTAATAAAAATAAATTCATTGATGGCCGGATAAAAAACATAAAAAATTCTAAAATTAACTATGACCGAGGCACACGAAATCTAAGTAAATTGTTCCCAGGCCAGCATGTGAGAGTAAAAAATCAAAATGTATGGTTGAAATCTAAGGTAGTAGGCGGAGCGAATGACGATAGGTCTTATTGGGTACGAACTGAGGATGGTGGCTTGTATCGTCGTAATCGCCAACACATTTTAAATGTGCCAAAACCTTTTCAACAGCCACAACGACAAATGCAAAAATTTTATGTGAATTCTACTGTTGACTGGGAAGACGTCGGATTATCTGACAGCTGCAGTGGCGCGGGTTCGACTCCCGCTGCCGGCCCGCCGCCGCCGCCGCCGCCTGGGCATGACTCACAGCCACCGCTCACCACACGCAGTGGACGCGTGGTGCGCCCGCCGGTACGGTTCCCAGAAATTGATTAAGTACCTATTTAATAAATATTGTTTATAATCATTTTATATAATTATGAAATATAAATAAAGATAAAAAGATATATATTTATATTAACAGCAAATGCATTATTTGGTGTGAAAGAAATAATTAATATATAAATATTAAGTTATAAATAGGTATATTATAATTATAATATAATACATTCTATTAGGTATTTCACTGGATGTAGTTATTAATTAAAATAATCATATTAAAGAATATATTATTATTTATGGTAACATAAATAATTAATGTAGTATAACATGAGAATCTTTCAATTGAGTTAAGATGTTCAATGTTCATTCATATTACAGTTGAGATATAATAATTTGTTTAGATTTGATTTTGCATGTACTATACTTAATGTAATCAAAATAAGTACCTTATGATAAAATTGTTAATGGAAGGGAGATGTTGTGGGTATGTTTACAATAAATAAATGTCAGTCGTTTCCAATACGTCGTTTGAGTTGGTCACCTACCTATAACACTATCCATAGATACCCCACACGTATGGGTTTGATGAAAAAAAATTTGTTGAGTTTCAGTTCTAAGTATGGGGAGCCCCCAAAATTTATTGTCTTTTTTTCTATTTTTGTGTGAAAATCTTAATGCGGTTCACAAAATACATCTACTTACCAAGTTTCAACAGTATAGTTCTTATAGTTTCGGAAAAAAAGTGGCCGTGACATACGGACAGACAGACAGACAGACATGACGAATCCATAAGGGTTCCATTTTTTTTTTGCCATTTGGCTACGGAACCCTAAAAATGAACTTTTTGAGAAATTATATTATAAAACACTGTACATGCTCGAGAGGATACATTAAGACTGTAGATTATTTGAATGATAGTGCCATATGTGGATTATATGTATTATACATCTTCAGCAAAATGATATGCCGTTTATAAGAGTGCCTAAGTTACCTGCCTATGTAAAGAAATAAATAATTAAATAAATAATAATTTTGGTTTTGATTTTAAAGTGGTTGTTTTGTTATCTGTAGTGGCAAATTATTATAAATACTTGCTATAATGTATACAATACAGGTTGTTAAAAAAAGTGCGTTTGAAATTTTAAGAGGTTACTCAGAATTATGTATAGAATCCAGGAAAAATATTGAAAAAATCCGCTCGGCAAATTTTTTTTTCAGGTTTTCATACAAATTCTTGATTCACTATTCAGATTTAGTATGAGAATCTGAAAAAAAAATTTGAAGAGCGGTTTTCTCAATATTTTTCCTGGATTCTATACTTTTTTTTTAAATTTCTTTTATGGCAGAGGTGGCAAGCGAGCCGACGGGTAAGCGATTACCGCCGCCCATAGACACCCGCAACACCAGAGGAGTCACAAGTGCGTTGCCGGCCTTTGATATGGGAGTACGCTCTTTTCTTGAAGGTTTAAATGTCGTATCGGTCCGGAAATACCGCAGGCGACAATTTATTCCACAGTTTGGTTGTGCGAGGCAGAAAGTTTCTACTGAAACGCACAGTTGTGGCCTGCCAACCATCTATGTGATGGGGATGAATTGTCGCGTAGAACGATGGCGGAAAGAGGCGGCACGGATCAATCCGAACAATTCACAAACAACAAAACTTGATTCTGAGTAACCCCTTAAAATTTCAAACGCACTTTTCTTATATACCCTGTATACTCCTGAGTGGAGTATGGCCTAACCTTCCCAATATAATTATGGGAAGAGACCCGTGCCCCTGCATTGGGGACGTAATGGGTTGTTAACAACTATAATATATTTTTCTATTTTAGCCAAGTTGTGAAACAACTGCTAGACCTTTTGATTACATTCTGTATCTGTACCAATTAGGTAATTTGTAAGCATAAGCTGAATGTCGAATCCAATTCGAATTGCCAGTTTGCTTTAGTGTTAATCTAGTAGGAAATGTCTATATCAATTTGGATTTGGTCCAAGGGTGGTGTGGCTACGTCTTACTTCCCTAGAGGTATAACCTCATGAGTGGAGACGCTATAGATTGTTAGTGGGAACAGATTTGAATACATAATATGACCACCGAAAACCAGCGTTGTAACTCGACAGAGCTACAACATTATGCTGAGTGGCCACCTTTTTGGTACTTACATGTGATGTTTTATTTTTAAGCTTTTTAGGGTTCCCTAGCCAAATGAAAAAAAACGGAACCCTTATGGATTCGTCATGTCTGTCTGTCTGTCTGTCCGTCTGTATGTCACAGCCACCGTGTATGACCACCGAAAACCAGCGTTGTAACTCGACAGAGCTACAACATTATGCTGAGTGGCCATCTTTTTGGTACTTACATGTGATGTTTTATTTTTAAGCTTTTTAGGGTTCCGTAGCCAAATGGCAAAAAACGGAACCCTTATGGATTCGTCATGTCTGTCTGTCTGTCTGTCTGTCCGTCTGTATGTCACAGCCACCGTGTATGACCACCGAAAACCAGCGTTGTAACTCGACAGAGCTACAACATTATGCTGAGTGGCCACATTTTTGGTACTTACATGTGATGTTTTATTTTTAAGCTTTTTAGGGTTCCGTAGCCAAATGGCAAAAACGGAACCCTTATGGATTCGTCATGTCTGTCTGTCTGTCTGTCCGTCTGTATGTCACAGCCACTTTTTTCCGAAACTATAAGAACTATACTGTTGACACTTGGTAAGTAGATGTATTCTGTGAACCGCATTAAGATTTTCACATAAAAATAGAAAAAAAAACAATAAATTTTGGGGGTTCCCCATACTTAGAACTGAAACTTAAAAATTTTTTTTCATCAAACCCATACGTGTATCTATGGATAGGTCTTCAAAAATGATATTGAGGTTTCTAATACCATTTTTTCTAAACTGAATAGTTTGCGCGAAAGACACTTTCAAAGTGGTATAATGTATGTCCCCCCCCCTGTAACTTCTAAAATAAGAGAATGATAAAACTAAAAAAAATATTTGATGTACATGACCATGCAAACTTCCACCGAAAATTGGTTTGAACGAGATCTAGTAAGTAATTTTTTTTAATACGTCATAAATCGTAAACTGCAATTTACCTACAACGAACTACAAGAACTTTTTATATTATGTTACTTGCTGCTACGGAACCCTTCATGGGCGAGTCCGACTCGCACTTGGCCGCTTTTTTTATTCGTTTTTGTAATCTCTTTGGTACTGAAAAAAAAAGACTTACTTAATGAAGAAAGTGAACAGTATTTTGTCTCTTTTTGTATGAATACAATATTATGCGATAAGACCGCCTACCTGTATAACATTTGTTTTAATGTTTATGTTTTTATTTTCCTGTTTTGTTGTGCAATAAAGTGTTTTCATTCATTCATTATATACCGTTAGAATTCTTGACTTGAAATTAAGATGTGATATAGTACAGATTTTTTAAATATGTTTAAAATGTTTCTTTGGGTCTAACGTTTTTTCATACCGCAAATATGATATTTTCGGAAACGGCGATGGTTATACAAGTTCAAAGTGGTAGGAACCTTGTATGCAATAAAGTGTTCATACATAGTTACATACTCGTACATACAACAATTCTACTTATTTCGTTTTTAAAAAAAAAACAAAAGCAGCCCTAGAGGTAATCTGTCTCAATAAAATATGTGAACTTTATGTCCCCTTGATCATGAACATGTCAAAATAATTCTGAACAGAAAAAGTTTTTGTCGCGACGTAATCCCCAGACGCTTATTACATAACATTTCAGAACATATTCCTTTTATTTGTTTCTGAGTTTCATAAAAATAAAGTGTCCCGAGTCCGAGACACATAAAGTTTTTACGCTACGTAGGTATTCTTGTAACATTTATCTATGTCGACGTTTAAATACGAACATATGAAAAAGATACAAACGGTCATAGAAAATACTTCAGGAAGGTACCATACTGATAAGCATTAATACATTGATAACAGCCCAGTCAGTACTAATACTTTAATACCACCACCCATATAGAGTTTTTTAGTCTGAGGTTTTTACAACTGACTCGGTGACTCAGTGGTTAGTGCTCCTGACTATAACTTATCCTAAGGGTCGTGAGTTGGATCTCCACCCAGGGCAAATATTTCTGTGATGAGCAGATTTGTTTGCTCTGTGTCTGGGTGTATTTAAATGTATATGTGTATGTATATCAGTCTCTGGTTCCCATAATACAGGGTTCCTAGTTTGGGGCCAGATGACTGTGTGTGATTTGTCCCTGATATTTATTTATTTAATAACACACCCCTAATTGGTAATATTTTTTGGTAACATCCCTATCCGTTCCAAAGATTTTTGTCGTGAAGTAAATCGTAAACGTGCGCCGTAAAGATGAAAATACCATCTGGGTCTTAAAGGAGAATAAAGTGTTCCACGTTTATGACTATAAGTGTTAGCTGCTTTAAAGATGATAATTTTATTGGGATATAGGTATCTGCTTATATCCAAGAACGGTAGATGTCTTTAATAACTTCGACATCTTACCAACTGAGGGTAAAAACAAAAAAAAAACTTATTTTTTTTATGCACAATTAGTAAGCCCTTGAGATTTTTCCATTTAGTAATGATGATGTCAAAAGAAGTCAGCGGGCTTACTAAGATTCCCCAACGCAATGGGAAATAGGGTATTTCACCATTTTTTGAAAAGTATCTCAAATTGATCATTAGGTCTAAAAAAGTCAAAAATATTTTTTTAATTTTTTTTTTGAAACCTATAAGTACCCCAAAAACACATTTTAAATTACCATTTCCAATTAGCGCGCGAAAACGCTAGCCGCCATGATGTTTAGGTCGTGACGTCATTTCAGGAGTAAACAAAACAGCTCTGTACTAAAATTTTGACACATATTGCGAACAAAATGTCATTGTTTACCACTATTGTGACGTCACATGACAACCAGCATGGCGGCTGTCGTTTCAGATATTTGAATAACAGATTAAAAAACTAGATTTTAGTAAATCAAAAATAAAATGTTTTTTCTCATTTTATTATATAGAAATCATATTAATTCGATTACTTATTACAAATACCACAGTAAATAAGCTGTTTTAGATTTTTTCTTGTATAGAGTAAAATACCCTATTGGCTAACTCATCTCCATACCGAAACCTATTAATTCTATTGACATTGATGTTTGGACGCAAGACTTAGGTATGATGGTAGTAGTAAGTCAGGCCGGTTCAGAAAATGCCCTACCACCAACCAAACCGAGTCCTACAAACTTGGACCACTGGGAATCTAACCAGCGACCTTTGGTTTGAAGCGAGCATAAAGCCACTAAACTACGGAGGTGGTTAAAAGAATACTGATTGTAATATTATAAATTCACCCTGGCGGTTGTTAAGCCATGTCGGAGTCCTTATAGGCTTGAAAACTTCTGACACTGGACTTGGCTACTAGCCCCACAAACTCCACCAATCCGGACTTGGCTCCCATTGATGGAGAATAGCCAACCTTCCCCATGTATGGGAAGAGACCCGTGCCCCTGCAGTGTGGACGTGATAAGTTGAACAACAATTCACCCTGAAGAAGTTTCTTTTGTATTCAATTTCTGTATAACTAGTACTGCTTTTTGATTTTGTGAATAAAAAATGTGTGAAGTGGTTGTCGGGTCTCACTTTATGAAGGCTCTATACGCTGTGGTTGGCCACTAGCCTCACAACATCCACTAATCCGGAATTGGCCCCCCGAATGTCAAACTTTCCAGAGATATGGGAAGGGACCCATCACCCATGCCACAGTACTAGCGAATGGGTTGTTAACGTATGAGGAAGCGCTTCTCACACATAACATTTAAAGTTAACCCTTACATCACGACACAAGTTATTTTGACAGTAGTTAAGACAAATATGAGTTGTTGTTTCCTAAATGTCAACCTTGTAAAACATATAGGTATACAAAAGTTTTGGGAGTGCCGCTCGGCTCAATTGGAGAAAATTTTGTTTATGTTTTTATACAAGTGAAATTGAAATTGTACAACAAACTTAAACTGGGTTTCTGCTCATGGAACTGAACAAATTACTCTAAGTAACCAATTTAATCGCAGCAAAAAAAAATTTTGACTCTTCATACAAATCGATGACCTTTGTAGCCAAATTTCTATGGAATGTCCAAATTTGTTTTTGCTCCGATTGAATTGGTTTCTTAGCGAAAGTTGTTCAGGTCCATGAGTAGGAAGAAACCACAGTTAAAATTTGTTCCCCAATTTCAATTTCACCCTGTATAGCAAAGTTTTAAAGAGCTTTCAAAGGCCAAAAGTAAAAAATCAAAATTTAACATCTAAATCAAAATGTTTTAATTTAAGTAGATGTTGTACACATTCTTTTAAATCGTAATTTTTTTCCTAGACAAAGTTGCTACCACTCGGCACTTGTACACTCAATGTTTCGGGAAGTGTAAGCGGAGCGAGAAGAAGCGTCAAGTCCAAAAGAAACTCGTCCTAAAACATTTTTTTAAAAAAACGTAATTTCTAATACAATTCATGTCATTACTGGAACTAAGAGGTGAAGAATCTATACCTCTCCATAAGTTTTCATCACTTACATAGTCTGGTGTTATATAATAAATAACCTTGGGAACATAAGACATTTTTCACATGAGTTTTGAACTTATTTTCTGGTATGGAATAAGGTCACAGAGGACATTACTATTATTATAGAGTATTCAAAAGGACGTCATGGCTCAGTGCGGCTTGCGTGGTCGCGTCGATCACGCAGGTTAACTGACTACATACACGGTCACAACCTGAATGGGTTTCACTGTTAGTGGCATTTATCTCGAGCGTTTCCGTGCTTCGCAAGGAACGTTAAGCCATTGGTGCCAGCTGTTATCTCTAGATGACAGTCGTTAAGCCATGTCGGAGGCCTTATATTAGGCGGCTTAATAACTTCTTAACTGGGGTTGGCCACTAGCCCCACGACCTCCACCAATCCGGACTTGGCCCTCGTGTGTGGAGTAATATGGCGTAACCTTCCCGAGGTATGAGAAGAGACCCGTGCACCTGCAATGGGGACGATATGGGTGGTTGACGATTCAGCAAAAAAAATTGTTTTTAAGCAAAAAACTGATTACATTTTAGCGCGATAGTTTTGATCGACCTATCGAATCGAATAGGCATCATTTAGCTTTAAGACTACTGAAATGCGACTCTGAGTACGAAAATTATCAATAGATATATGATTTTCTTTTCTTCTGGTGCCATTCTCCTCATCGGCGACCATCGACCGAAACTCCTCTCTCTCTGCTGCCATTCTGACAAGGGCAATGATATCATGCCCAGTCCACTCCTTTAAGTTATCAGTCCATGTTTTTCTTCTTCTCGAAATTTTGCCCTAAATTATATTCTTAATAATTTTGTACTTTATGTTGTTTCTGTAAATATGACCGATTTTAATTACTATAAATACATCATTATGAGAACCCCAAAGAAACAACAGGTACTAAGGATAATATGTTTCAAACGTTCTTATGTCTTCTCTGATTTAAGATCTGTTACTGTCAGTCAGATATTATTCCTGAGATAAAGCCTTTCTCCATCCTTTCTCCTAAATTTCTCCTTAAAATTATTCGACATGTTATTAAATTTCACAAAGGCTTGAATACGCCTTTGTGCTTTTGTAACGCTAAATGACCTACTTGATAAGAGAATATGTAAACGATGTTATGACGTCACGGAAATTGACTGTCTCCTGGTAAATTTAAGTGAGTTTTCCGATTTTTTTAATCCACAATTGCTAAACCTCTGGCATTATCTCACCTGGTGGTAAGTGATGATGATGCCGAAGATGGAAACGGGCTTACCAAGACTCCCCAACGCAGTGGGGAACTGGCTATCTTATATCCATGCCGGAACACATAAATGCTATTAACATTGATGTTTCGCAGCTAGACTGAGATAAGATCAGATAAGGCTCCGAAAATGCCCTACTACCATTAACCAAACCGAGTCCTACAAGACTTCAGCAATGTTAGAACAGAATTCTAAAAGATTCATGAATGAAAATACCAGTTAAGATGTTTGCAGGTATATCCCAGTCAACCTGTATAAAGTCTAAGAAAATAAGCTGAAACTACTTTAAAGGCCGGCAACGCACTTGTGACGCCTCTGGTGTTGCGGGTGTCTATGGGCGGCGGTAATCGCTTACCATCAGGTGATACGCCTGCTCGTTTGCCACCTATTACATTAAAAAAAAACTATTTAAACTTGGGATTCTTCTTTTGAAACTGAAAAACGTTCCCCAGGGAACCCATAGAACCCATTCATTTTGCGAATACACGGTACTTTTTTCATACCGCAACAAATACACGACAGTCGAGACTGTTCGAAAACGGGGACAGAAATATTACAATTATTTCAGAAGTATTTGTATATTTCACGTATTAAATCTATCTCATCTCACTAATAATATTATAAATGCAAAAGTACTTATGGATGTTTGTTTGTTTGTTTATATGTTGTTCCACTTCCACGCCGAAGCTACTGAACGGATTTGGATGAAATTTGGTAGGTAGATAGATTAAGGACTCGGCTAACACAAGGTATCGTACTTTTTATCCCGGAAAATTCGATGGTTCCCGGAGGAATGGCTAAAAACTGAAAATTATACTTCGCCACTAGGTGGCGCTGCTTTAACATTTTATTTATACCTGGACTCAATTCTGAAGTCTACGCGACGCAGTCGCGGGCGTAAGCTAGTGATAAATAAACTTGTCGTTTCACTCAACGCTGAATATTCATAATTACTCATACAAAATATTAGATCTCTAATCTACATAATATTTGGGGTCTTAAACCCTTGTAGTTGTACGTACATGTATACGTATTTTTGATGAGACTGGACTAGATATATCTCCAAGGTATTGTTTATATCGTCCCTTCATTTGCCCTTGAACTCTTGGTCTGCGGTCAGGACGCTTGATATGAGTATCACGCGGGTTGCCTGGTTTTCGATTTGACTATGGGTTCCTTCGGGAAAGTTATTTGTAATCATGAGCACATGCACACCCATTGGTATCAATAACTAATTTAAAGTCACTCTTAATAAACGAAACATTTTAACATATGTACCTATATTAGTAGTTATGCCATAACGATCCAACTGACTTTAAAGTAAGTAAGGGATGCCGTATATTATGTCACTGATATAAAGTACATTATCCCATACTTACATATAAAGACAGCTGGATCGTTATGGCATAACTACGGCCTATAGTAACTACAAGTTTTTTTTTTATGTAATAGGTGACAAACGAGCAGATGGATCACCTGATGGTAATCGATTACCGCCGCCCATAGCCACCCGCATCACCAGAGGAGTCACAAGTGCGTTGCCGACCTTTGAAATGGGAAGGGAGTTGGGCCTCCGGTAGGCTGCGGCCTGGACGCAAGCGACGGCGACAGCGACAGCGACAGCGACGGCGACAGCGACACGAGCGACTTGATCATTTCCATACATTTGTATGGAGCTGTTTTGGATGACAGCGACACGCGCGGCGACACACGAGCGACGAGCGATATTTCAAGGACGTCGCGCGTTTAGGGACGTTCTTCTTTAATCGATATATCAGTATAAACTATCGATAGTTTGAGAAGAAAAAATAGTTTCAGATAATAAAATGATAAAGTTTGATACTAGCTGGAGTGCCCGCCCGGCTTCGCTCAGAAAGTTGATATCGCCCCTCACCCCTCACCTTACCCCCCGACTCAACCTCCCCCGCACCCCGCATCTCGCCCTTCCGCACCCCGCGACTCACCCTCCCTCGCATCCTGCTCCTCCCCCTCCCGCACCCCGAGCCTCCCCTCACCCCTCTCCACTCCCCTCGCAACCCGCGCCTCACCTCCACACCACACTCCTCCCCCCGCACTCCGCACCTCCCCCCGCACCCCGCGCCTCCTCCCGCACCCCGCGTCTTACCCCGCACCCCGCACCCCTCTCCTCACCGTCCCCCGCACCCCGCTTCTCTCCTCCGCAACCCGCGCCTCAACCCCGCACCCCCCACCGCTCCTCCCCTCCGCACCCCGCTCCTCTCACCCGCAACCCGTGTCTCAACCCCCCCCGCTCCTCTCCCCCGCAACTCGTGCCTCAACCCCGCACCCCACTCCCCCCCCTGCACCCCGCTCCCCCCGCATCCCGCGACTCACCCTCCCGCCGCTCCTCTCCCCTTGCACCCCACGCCTCCCCCCGCACCCCGCATCTCCCCCTCGCACCCCGCTCCTCACCCTGCCCCGCACCCTGCTCCTCTCACCCGCAACCCGCGCCTCACCCCCCGCACGCCGCTTATAATCCCCTTCACACCCCGCACCTTCCCCCTGCACCCCACTGTTCCGGGACTGCTGTAGAGTACTCTCGAATGTTCTGGACTGTTCTATTCTAGAAAATTCTTAAGGGTGAAATTTCAACCCTTATATCTTCAAAAGCACGCCCTTTAGGCAAAAACGGAAACCTTCCTCATAGATGGGGGACAAGGGCTACCGCACCATATAACTCCCTTGATCGTATCTGAATTCGTTTCAGAGTTTTATCGGCACAAACATTTGTACACTTTTTATAATTTACTTTCTTTTACTTTCTTTTATAATATTGATTATGTAGAATATAATCTATTTCCACAGTCATCCTTTTGTAATATAAACTTTCGGATTTCGACTTTGATCTTCATAATTCTCCAGTAGTTGCCGAAATCGCCTTTTTGTTTTGTCTAAATCTACGTCTTCTTTAGCAAGTTAGTAGTAATATTAAAAAAAACAGAAATATTTGCCCTGGGTGGGGATCGAACCCACGACTCTCGTATCAATAGTCAGGAGCGCAAACCTCTGAGTCAGTGTTAAGTGTTATTATATTAGTAAGAATAATTATGAAAATATCGAAATATCGACATCGCGACAGACAGACATCGACAGAGTCACGTCACTACATCGCCGCAAACCCAGTGACCTTGTCGCTTGCGTCGTGAACAGTTGTCGCTGTCGCTGTCGCTGTCGCTGTCGCTGTCGCTGTCGCTGTCGCTGTCGCTGTCGCTGTCGCCGTCGCTGTCGCTGTCGCTGTCGTTTGCGTCCAGGCCGCAGCCGTACTCTCACTCACTCGGCGAAACACAACGCAAGCGTTGCTTCACGCCGGTTTTCTGTGAGGCCGTGGTATTACTCCGGTCGAGCCGGCCCATTCGCATGAAGAAGCGGCCCAGAAGCATGGCTCTCCCACGGTTGCTAAGAACTAAATTACTAAGAATTTAGTCCTTCAGATTAAAGTCCAATTGATTGGTGTATGAAATCTAAACCCGCATACTGTTGGAGCTTTCGCACATTAATCTATCCATCGTTGTAGGAATATAATCACAAACTTAATTAAAAGATTTAGTATGTAAACTTATTAAAGCAAATGCTCAGACGGACATCTCTAATGCCTGGCGTCGATAAAGTTGGGAGAACCAAACAAAACGTAACATTTTCAACCGACTTCAAAAAAAGGAGGAGGTTCTCAATTCGTCGGAATCTTTTTTTTTTTTTTTTTTTTTTTTTTTTTCTATGTATGTTCACCGATTACTCGAAGACGCCTGAACCGATTTCAAAAATTCTTTTTTTGTTTGAAAGGGTATACTTCACAGGTGGTCCCATATTAATTTTATCGAAATCGATTCAGCGGTTTTTGAGAAAATCAACAAAAACATAGCAAAATTGGAGTTGCTACGATTGAAGTCGGTTGTTTTTAACGTATTCAGCGTGGTCAATTATGCTTTTTTAATCCAACTTCTTATCCTGCTTGAGGTAGGAGTATACCTCCTATGGAGATAAAAAGTTAGGCGGTTATACCTATAATACGATTGAGGCAATTGAAGGTCCGAAGGCCACGACAGGCCAAGAAAAAGACTAAGACTAAGCGTGAAGATTTTCGGATAAACTTACGGAATCAGCTTTATGATCCTGTTTATGACCCTAGTTTAAGTGTGGGTGTTATTTTTATTAGGGTTTCGTAGCCAAACGACAAAAAACGGAACCCTTATGGATTCGTCATGTCTGTCTGTCTATCCGTCCGTATGTCACAGCCACTTTTTTCCGAAACTATAAGAACAATACTGTTGAAACTTGGTAAATAGATGTATTCTGTGAACCGCATTAAGATTTTCACTTAAAAATAGAAAAAAAAGCGGCCAAGTGTGAGTCGGACTCGCCCATGAAGGGTTCCGTAGCAGCAAGTAACATAATATAAAAGTTTTTGTAGTTCGTTGTAACTTGAATGAAAGGTAAATTGCGGTTTACGATTTATGACGTATTAAAAAAAACTACTTACTATATATCGTTCAAACCAATTTTCGGTGGAAGTTTGCATGGTCATGTACATCATATATTTTTTTTAGTTTTATCATTTTCTTATTTTAGAAGTTACGGGGGGGGGGGGGGACACACATTTTACAACTTTGGAAGTGTCTCTCGCGCAAACTATTCAGTTTAGAAGAAAATGATATTAGAAACCTCAATATCATTTTTGAAGACCTATCCATAGATACCCCACACGTATGGGTTTGATGAAAAATATGTTTTTGAGTTTCAGTTCTAAGTATGGGGAGCCCCCAAAATTTATTGTTTTTTTTTCTATTTTTGTGTAAAAATCTTAATGCGGTTCACAAAATACATCTACTTACCAAGTTTCAACAGTATAGTTCTTATAGTTTCGGAAAAAAAGTGGCTGTGACATACGGACAGACAGACAGACAGACAGACATGACGAATCCATAAGGGTTCCGTTTTTTGCCATTTGGCTACGGAACCCTAAAAACAATAAATTTTGGGGGTTCCCCATACTTAGAACTGAAACTCAAAATTTTTTTTTCATCAAATCCATACGTGTGCGGTATCTATGGATAGGTCTTCAAAAATGATATTGAGGTTTCAAATATCATATTTTTCTAAACTGAATAGTTTGCGCGAGAGACACTTCCAAAGTGGTAAAATGTGTCCCCCCCCCCCGTGACTTCTAAAATAAGAGAATGATAAAACTAAAAAAATATATATGATGTACATTACCATGCAAACTTCCCCCTAAAATTGGTTTGAACGAGATCTAGTAAGTAGTTTTTTTTATAAGTCATAAATCGTAAACCGTAATTTACTTACAACGATCTACACGAACTTTTATATTGTGTTACTTGCTGCTAAGGAACTCTTCATGGGCGAGTCCGATTCACACTTGACCGCTTTTTTACCGCATACAGTCTTGGTTCAGTGTAGCTTTCGCGGTCGCGTCAATCACATTATTGCGTTTTCTCCTTGAAACACACGGAAAATAGGGGCCAAAAATTTTTTTTTTAGTTTGAATAATAACTGCTTCGGCTGATTTCCATATAACTACGCTAATTCCTCCGTACGTTTATTTATGTATCAACATCGAATATAAAATAATAAAGAATTCGCGCTTCCTAAAAAATTAAGGCTCTGTCAGCTAGTGACACCTTGGGATCAATTTAAATGTCTAAAGGGAAAATGGAGAAACGCTGACTTCAGCTTGACGGATGACAGTGACGCAAACGGTCCCATTTAAGTAATTAGTGACAGATTCCCGACTGTCACTTTATTTTAATTGAATACTAGCTTCCGCCCGTGACTTCGTCTCGTCTAGTGACGAAGTGGAAAATTTTAGTTTTTAAGCATTCCTCCGGGAACCCTTAAGTTTTCCGGGGTAAAAAGTACTCTGTGTGTTAGCCGTGTGCTTTAACTGTCTACCTACCAAATTTCATCTAAATTCGTTCAATAGTTTCAAACCAAAGCACAATACAGGGTGTTAAAAAAAGTGCGTTTGAAATTTTAAGGGGTTACTCAGAATCAAGTACAGAACCCAGGAAAAATATTGAAAAAATCCGCTCTTCAATAATTTTTTTCAGATTCTCATACTAAATCGAAATAGTGAATCGAGAATTTGTATGAAAAACTGCAAAAAAAAATTGAAGAGCGAATTTTTTCAATATTTTTCCTGGCTTTTATACTTGATTCTGAGTAACCCCTTAAAATTTCAAACGCACTTTTTTAACCTGTATAATAACCAAAGACAATTTTATTTTTTAAGGAGAGAGCTAAAGGCTTCTAAAGCTATACAGCCTTGTCTGGTGTATATAACCTTCACTTTATTTGTAAAAGTCTAGCTAAAAATAAAGACAATGAGGGCTAATTATTGAATCTGAAAAAACTTTTATATAGGGTGACTTTAAATTAGTTCTTGCTACGAAAGGCCATGCATGTGCTCATGATAATAAATAACTTTCCCTAAGGAACCCATAGTCAAATTGCAAAAAAAAGTTTTTATAATCGTGAGCACATTTATAGCCGTATCAAGAACTAATTTAAAGTCAACCTTTAAAGTAGTAATATAATAATAACAGAACATTTTTATTGACTGACCGGGATATATATACGTTTTGCGAATGGGACATTATCCGCCTAAAGGTATTTTTGGTAAGGTTATGCTCACAGATGTATTGTGTCAATTCAGTACTTTGATAAATGGACCGCGAGCACGTTTCTCTGTGACCTTGCATCGTGGTGAAACAGTTCTCTTTAATATATTTTTTCTACCAGGGGTCTAAATATACGTATAAAATGAATTTCACGTTTTTGCATGACTTCAAAAATACTTCTTCCTCTTGTGGCACAATTTAAAAAAAACCATTACTTTACGAATACCAATTCATTGAACATTATTTGTTTAGCGGGAAATACTGAAAAATATGTCTGTTAGTTATTATTCAATTTCAGATCTTTTTTCTTAAAGTCATAACCGACATACAGATAAGATAATTTGAAAATCAGTCGGTAAGTTTCTTATAATTTAAGACTAAGTTTTTACGAACTTCAGAACTCCTTGAGAAAATAATAAAGTATTTACCTGTAAAAAATATACAAAGCAAAGTGGCCTGCCCTATAGGTATTTAATAGTAAGTGCCTTTTCGTGTAAAGGTTACATAAAAGAACATTTTGCAATACACCTTAGCGTTTTCAGGCTTGAACTCTCAATGGTAAAGCACTTTTGTACACGCAACTTTTTTAGAACAGACCAAAATATACGGCTTCCTTCCTTGCTTAAGAACAGTAGTCCCAGTGACATGCGAAAAAATCTTTATATCTTAGACTAAAAGAAGCTTGTAAAAATATCTTCTAGATATCTATGATCTTATTTTTCTTTTTTCCGTCACTCATCGTAAAACTCAAGTTAGCTATCATAGACTAGTTTGAAGTGATATAAAATCTCCTTGCTGGATATCGGAAAACTAAAGATTGAAAGAAATAGGTCGAGTTCTGGGGATTAAACGATAATGTAAAAGCATTGATTAAAATATTTTATATCCGCTATCCCGAACTGGACAATATTTTTCGGGTGTATGTATGGCTGGTTCTTGACTCAACCTAAACTGCTTTATTGCTTGATTTTGGAGTACTGTTGCATTTAGTTTATTTAGTTTAATCTGCCATTTGCCAGAGGATTTGTTTTAATTTTAATTAAATAACATGGCTGTAGTAAGTATAATTTGAATTTGTATGAAAATGAAAATAATTCTAAACTGATTTGTATATTATGGGAAATAAATTTTAAATATTTTTTTTGCCTTTTGTTCTATGTTATGGAATTCCCGTTTCCGAATCTAACTGCCTATAAACAGACTATTATACCAGTACAATAAAAAAGAATGGTTCAGATGTTTGAAAAATATATTTGCGTAATCCCATATTATTAGAAAAAAGCTGACATCGTTTTGCCGCCAAAATTGCCTTTTTGGAGGGAAACTGTCGGGTGGAACGATAGCTTTCTGGATAAGAGGCTAGGGTTGTGCTGTGTAATCGCTTTGGTCGAACGAATTATCTTATTAATATGACCTTTTTCGTTACCTATCTCTTTGGCGGTTTTTTGTTTTGTATTCTTGTAACGTGTGAATCAAAAACTTTCCTTTTTGTTGCTGTTGGTTTTGTTGTAATTTTATGGGTTACCGACCTGAAATAAATGATTATTTATTTAAATTTGTTCACTAAATTCGACTAAAATGTTACTAAATTGGTCTATTAATGAAGCTCAAAAAGTATGACATCACGCCTTGGTATTACAAATATTTTTTGTTAGAAAAAATCACGTTTTTGACATAGATGTGATAAAAAATAAATTAACTGACTAGTACTAATCAACGACAAAAATGGGCGGTTGGTCGCTAACATAGTCGGCAAAGTCATCAAAATAAATGAAACTACTTTCCCTAAAGTTATTACCTATTGAATTAATATAGTCCGGTACAAAAAACGGGAGAAAGTTATCTTAAGAAAGCTTGGTCATACTCTACATACAGAACCAGGTCCGGATTGGTGGAAGTTGTAGCTAGAGGCGAACAGTGTCTGAACTTTTCAAGTTTCAAGTCGCCTATGGGGCCTCTGACACGGCTTAACGACTGTCATCTAGTAATAGCAACCGACTTAAGTAAGTACACTCAATCTGAGCAGGTTGATGCATGACAATATAATATCGAGATTTCGATGTTTTTATTACTTTTCTTGGCTTTCAAATAAGTTAAAAAAAATCCGTTCAAGATAAATTGAAGGTATTAAAATGGCCGATTTTTGTGTGTTGGTTTCAACATAAACAAATATTGTGTTTCCGAGAGAAGTTGCAATTAATGCAAAATATAGGGTCTACAGGATATTTTTTTTCATCAAAGTTTTTGTGATTTTTATGATTCTGTTCAAGACAATTTGTTTTTCATTGTTTGAAGTATGTTATGTATTTTTTCCATGGTGATAGCTTTAACCATTATTACAAGAATTTGAATTGAATATTGCGATTTGGCTATACTTAGCGACTTAAACGGCTTACCGTATCTTGTGAAGCAAGAATTCGAACCTAGGTATAGTATGCCACTGAAATTTTAACCTATCAAGCTTATAGCGTGTTTGTTATAAGTTAACGAGCGTGAACGCGAGTACTCAAATTGAATTGAGCCTTTAATACCAATTATATTCTGAATAATAATTAAGTGTTTGTCGAATGTCAAAATCGAACAACCTCTGAGAATAAATTCATTTAAAATCATCAAAGGGACTTTGTTATTCGTTTGTATAACAATTTATTTAATTTAGTTCTACGCAGTATTTCATTTTAATATAATTTGTTTCCTTTGTTCGGCATTTACCTGGTACCTAGATATTATTTGAATAAACGCTCTAGAACAAAAAGCTCTAGGTAATAAATGTATTGTGTGTGACAAATACATTTATTACATAGAGCTTTTTGTCCACAGGCTTGTCGTGAGTTACTAAGGGCTATCGTCACACCCCGGACACTTCATACAAATTTCGCGCCTTTGTTTACTTCATAGATATTCATGTTTGTACACATGTAAATGTGTGCGAGATGTACTAGGGTTGAATCGAGATTCAATTAGCCCTCATTGTTCTTTATTGTTAGCTAGACTTTTACAAATAAAGTGAAGGCTTTATACACCAGACAAGGCTATATAGCCTTAGAAGCCTTTAGTTCTTTCCTTAAAAAAATAAAATTGTCTTTGGTTATTATACTGTGGTTTGATTTGTGCCAACCTCTTGACAAATGGTCACACATCGGTCACACAGGGTGGGTGAGTGGGTAAGGTAGCATTCAGAGAGCGGCAGGGAATGTCCTTATACTGTGGCTATCGTATCCAGTGAATTTTGTTTCTGTAACTGTAACAAATAATTTCCATAGAGTTAAGGATATATGTTTCAGGTCTTACAAAATAAGTACAAACTATATAAACTAGAGCTCCTCTCCACTCTGGAAACTGCGAGTTTCGCCAATTCACATACGGTCAATTCAAAAAATAAAAGATCTCAAACTACTTCAGCTGTTCTTTTTTATGCGAACGCAAATAAAAAATACGATTACGACGGTAATGTCCCACTCGCAAAATGTCCTGTGTGCTCGAAATGCTCCATTCACGAAACGGCCAGTTCTCAATACGGCCCGTTCTTGAAACGGCTCGTTCTCAAAACGGCCCAATATGAAATGGTGATAATTTCAATACTCCGGTTTGAAAATAAATGAGCGTACCTTTTTCTAGGAATGTTGTTGTCACGTCGTTTCCTTGGACGTGTCGAGAAAAACGAAACAGCCTCTAAGTTTGCCTCTTAAAATATCGTAAGTGAAAATTCTTGTTGTGCTTAAATTGCTCAAAAAAGTATGATAAAAGGCGACTAAGTAGTTAAGTTTGTAAAGGTTAAAAAAAAAACATACTATCGTTCAAATAAGTGACTAACTCGGTGGGTCAGTGGTAAGCGCTCCTGACTACTGATCCTAGTTTCGTGGATTCGATCACTACCCCGAGAAAACATTTCTGTGATGAGCAGATTTCTTTGACCTGTGTCTAGGTGTATTATATCTATCTATATATATGTATGTGTCTAAACGTATATAAATGTATATGTATCAGTCTCTAGTTCCCATAAAACGAGGAATTCTAGTTTGGGGTCAGATGACTGTGTGTGATTTGTCTCGGATAATAAGTTTCGGATAGAGGAATGTGAGGGTCACTTGAAAAAACGTCATATTTTAGAGCAGCAGAAGTAGGTTTTAATAACGTGACATTTGTATGGAAAGTTTTTCTTTTATGGAGGAGGTGGCAAACGAGCAGACGGATCATCCGCAACACCGGAGGAGTCACAAGTGCGTTGCCGGTCTTTAATATGGGAGTACGCTCTTTTCTTGAAGGTTTGAATGTCGTATTGGTCCGGAAATACTGCAGGCGACAATTAATTCCACAGGTTGGTTGTGCGAGGCAGAAAGCCAACCATCTAAGTGATGGGGATGAAATTGTTGTCACGTAGAAACAGATGTTAGCGGCAGATGTACTGATGCCACCCATGTGACGCTTTTCCCTCTGTCAGGCCTGCAAGCGAGTCTCTAGCATCAGGTCTATAAGTCATCAAGAGCGTTGCGTTAAGAGACACTGCAGCAAATCGTCTGTTATCAAAGATAACCGGAAGACGTAGCGTAGGCAGGCCTTCCACTCGGTGGACCGATGACCTGGTGAAGGTTGCGGGAAGCCACTGGACGTGGGCAGCGCAGGACCGGTCGGTGTGAAAATCCATGGGAGAGGCCTTTGTCCAGCAGTCGACTTTTGAAACAAAGATATCAAGATGCGACCAGCCCGTGCCTGTATTTTCCCTCTCGTTTCGACTTTGGGTGTGGCTAGAAAAGAATCCCCCAGGTTTTGGGATTTTTACAATTGAAGCAAAGAGATTTAATTCTAAGTCTGTAACAGATGCAAAGGCTATTGATTGATTTTATGGAGAGTCCGAGGTGTGCCATGAAACTCCACTTGGCACTGTCACAGATTAAACATGTTAGAATGGGACAAGTGAAATAAATACTCTTAAACGATATTAGGTCTGTTGGTATGAGAATCAAAATTGTTTTAAAGGTATAGAGGCTCAGACTAAAGAGACTTTATTTCATAACGACGATGCCATGACGTCATCAATAGTTATGTTACCTCGAAATTAAATACAATAGTTATGTATTTAATTTCTGGGAGCCATGCTTCGGCACGAATGGGCCGGCTCGACCAGAGTGATACCACGGCCTCACAGAAAACTGAGTGTGTTTCGCCGAGTGAGTGAGGGTACCGGAGGCCCAACCTCCCCCCCCCTCCAATTCCCCCATTCCCCATCCCATTTTAAAGGTCCGCAACGCACTTGTAACTCTTCTGGTGTTGCGGGTGTCTATGAGCGGCGGTAATCGCTTACCATCAGGTGATCCGTCTGCTCGTTTGCCACCTATCACATAAAAAAACAAAATAAGTTGACTGTACGGCAGAAAAATAAGTTTATTTTTTTTAAACAACATTACATTCAATTTTATTTTCCATTTAAGAGTAGACGTGCTGTTTTTTCCACAGGTAATTTAATTTTTAGTTAAATTTATTTCAGATACTTAATATCCGACAGAATTTTATTTTCTATTTAAGAGTAGACAATGTTTTTTACGCAGGTAATTTAATTTTCAGTAAAATTAATTCCACATAATAACCGACAGATGTTTTTGGTTTTGGAGCTCCAATATAATTTTCTTGAATTTGTTGTCGACACACACACACACACACACACACACAAACACAAGGTACACATACAATAAACCTACCTACCTTTTATATTTCTTTAAAACTTTTTCTTCTATTTATTTGCTTTCTTTTAATGTGCCCCTGTTCCGCCATTGCTGGCCGCTTCGCACGCGCATACGATTGGGCACCGCTGAAAATCAGCGCTGTGGCACTAGTCACAGCATATGCTGAGTCGGGGTCCATTTTTCTGGCACCACAGCACTCCAATGATTATTTATGTTTAAGTTTAGTTTTTCTTTTTTGTTTTATTTTTTGGTTTATTTAAAAAAAAGACTTGTTGTGGTGTCGAAAATAAATGTCTATTGTCTATAACCTTTAACGTACCTTTGACTACCGTTTTCGATATTTCTCTTTTATTTGACTAATACAATTACATTCTAAAGTAGGTAAATCGTTGAATCCTAAATGCCAATTAACCAAGGTCGCCGTTTGCCCTTCTGTAAACTGAAATACTAATTACTTATTTGAATTTGGCCTCGTAACCACAGTTAAGGCGCAAATGAATTCCTAGATTGGTTATTAAGTAACTTAGTAAACGTTTAACTCAAACAATTTGGACAAAGGCGGGGACGAAGTAGCCTGTGAATGGCGTAAGGTATTTGCTTATGAAATCCTCGCAGTAGATCCTCAACTATACAGGGTGATATGGCGACTCTTATTGTTAGTTCAGCGACCAGTGGACAATAAATAAATAAAATAAATATCCCGAACGAATCACACACGGTCATCTGGCCACAAACTAGGATTCCCTGTACTATGGGAACCGGAGATTGATATACATACACATATACGTTTAAATACATACATAAATAGATATATCATACACCCAGACACAGAGCAAACAAATCTGCTCATCACAGAAATGTTTTCCCTGGGTGGGGATCGAACCTACGACTCTCGGATCAGTAGTCAGGAGCACTAACCACTGAGCCACCGAGTAAGACAATGTTAGGTACTGTTTACGAAACTGAACCATATACTCAGGAAACAGTACAGAATGACTGGTACATACATATCTACTTGCAAACCTCTGAATGGTGACTCCAATTGGGCGTAGTTATGTCATAACGATCCAACTGACATAAAGTAAGTTAGGGATAATGTACTTTATGTCACTGACATGCACATACAAATAAGTAACTACTTACTTTATGTCAGTTGGATCGTTAAGGCGTAACTAGGACCAATTATGAATTTGAACAATTTTTTTCGAAGACCAATGAAATCGGCATTTTTTTATTTTATTTCCGTACAAACTTGGTGCACAGGTAGGTCGTTTTGTATGAAATGTCCAAAAATGTATCAAATTTGTAGGACTAAAGTTGTTTAGTTTCATAAGTAGAGTCACCAGTTAAGAGGTTTGCAGGTACACTAGCCCCCAGAGATATCTGAACCCCTAAACTTCAAAAAACTTCATAGTTTTAAAACATAGTTTTAAAACTATGAAGTTTTAAAGCTATGAAACACCATCTATCGCAATTTTCAACTGGTACATGTCTTCTCTGTATTCCATCCATGTACGGTTTCTTTAAAACCCGATGGTTCTCGTTTGGCGAAAGCTATTAGTTCAATCTTTCGTGATACATGGTGTTACGGGGGGTTCAGATAATATATTTGTGGCTGTCTGTACAAAATCAGTCACCCTTTATATTGGGAGCAATAAAATTAACTCTTAATATATAGTTAACAGATTGATCAGTATTGAGTTGCTACGATTATACAGAGTAGAATTTTGGAACCTCACTTGGAGGGAAACTACTCTAAATACTTTAGATAGCTTTACTCAAAGGAAACATTATTTTTTTTTTTAAAAAGAAGCAAAACTACATTCAAAGATTTTTGAAAATACGCTTGTCGTAAAAATCGAACCGGCTAAAATCCGAAATATAACATCCTATACTTTTATAGCATAAATCGATAGGTTCAAACATAAGGATCAAATCTCTAAGAAACATGATAAGTTAAATGAATGGAAAACCATGAAATCTAAACTTATTTTAATTAAACGAAAACAAAAACGTTAAACGACTAATTAGTTGCTCGAAATGAGTTCCATTTTGTTGGATACATTTATTCTGTTAAGAAAAATAGCAATAGGGTATTTTACTCTATACAAGAAAAAATCTAAAACTGCTTATTTACTGTGGTATTTGTAATATGTAATCGATTTAATATGATTTCTATACAATAAAATGAGAAAAAACATTTTATTTTTGATTTACTAAAATCAAGTTTTTTAATCTGTTATTCAAATGTCTGAAACGACAGCCGCCATGCTGGTTGTCAGGTGACGTCACAATAGTGGTAAACAATGACATTTTGTTCGCGATATGTGTCAAAATTTTAGTACAGAGCTGTTTTGTTTACTCCTGAAATGACGTCACGACCTAAGCATCATGGCGGCTATCGTTTTCGCGCGCTAATTGGAAATGGTAATTTAAAATGTATTTTTGGGGTACTTGTAGGTTTCAAAAAATTATAAAAAAAATATTTTTGACTTTTTCCCACCTAATGATCAATTTGAGATACTTTTCAAAAAATGGTGAAAAACCCTATTACCTTTAAAAATACGTGTAAAGATAATTGCAATTTTCTTATTTAAATAGTTCTTTGTCTTTTAAAAAAGTGAAGTATGTCAAAGATAATTGTTAATTACTAACATAATTGCTGTGGAACTATCTTAGTTTAAGAACGATATTTTATGTTTATTTTAGAACTTATGTGTAGCTGTCATTTTTGATGTTGACATAGCGCCATATTTTGACAGCTCTCTCTCTATCGGATCTCTATCTAGCGGATCCCTGGAAACGCAATTTGTGTTATTTATGTAACTTTATTGAAAATAATAAGTAAAACCATCGAATTAACTCTGATGCCTTTCATTTTGCTACAATAATCAATCCGATGGACCCTTAAAAAAAAAAGCTTTAATACTTGAGCAAAAGTGTCTCATTGAATTAATAAGTTTAGATTTCATGGTTTTCCTTTCACTTATCTTACCATGTTTGTTAGAAAAAAATGATCCTTACTTTCCCTCCAGGTGAGTATACAAAATTCCACCCTGTATAGTTTCTTTAGAAAAGTGGCTCAGTTTTATGAATACAATCTACTTTTTGCAGCTTGCTTGCGAAATAATAAAGTCATCCTGTATCTTTCCCGTATATTATGTATAACAATAATCATAATAGGCTTTTATTTTTTCCCAACTTATTTGCTAAACTAAAAGCAACATGGTTTATTATAACATTTTAAATGTATTTAAGTTCTTATAGTTAATTAAAATACTACATATTATGCGCTTACCATCAGGTGGTCCGTCTGCTCGTTAGCCACCTATCACATAAAACAAAAAACTTATTGTCTCACTTTAATTTGGAAATCCTTAACTGGGTGAAGGCCTCCTCCATGTCTGACCAGGCTCGCTGGTTTCTCGCCTGTATATTATTATAATCTTAATTATTCTTTCTTAGTATACAATTTACACTGAAGTTCTTATATCTGACATCAGTACAGTCAAGTCAAAATTTTAACACATTCGAAGCTGGAATGTGGTAAATGTGTTGCCGTTGACTTCCAAGCTGGAATGTGTTAAAATTGTCTTGCCGTCGACTGTACTGATGTCCCTGAACTTGTTTCAAAACTTTAGCGTGCAACAAATGGCGGATAGCACATTGACACTTCATTACTGCAGTGTCTGGTTAGATTATTGGTTATTCAGCGAACTTATATGGACTAAGAGAGGTTTTTTATTGCGTAAAGCCCGGTTTACATTGGTCAAGTACTGTGGTAAGTTAAGTAGAAAGTAGAAGTCCATTGCTTATCTTATGACTTATGACTGACTCGGTGGCTCAGTGGTTAGTGCTTCTGACTACTGATCCGAGAGTCGTGGGTTCGATCCCCACCCAGGGCAAACATTTCTGTGATGAGCAAATTTGTTTGCTCTGTGTCTGGGTATATTATATCTTTATATAATTATTATTATTATAGTTTATACACTAGCAGCTATAACAGCTGATGCGTGACTGCACTTATGTAGTTTTTAACAAATGTTTGTCCAATTTATTTTTATAACTATTCACGGATGGAGCACTTATGACTGTCTCTGGTTCCCATAATACAGGGAATCCTAGTTTGGGGCTGGATGACCGTGGGTGATTTATCCCGAGATATTTATTTATTTAAATCTCGCTCTCCATTACTGTACTCTTCGAAAAATACAGTTGCGAGAAAGCAATGGACTTCTACTTACTACTGGACTCACCACTGTACTTATTGGAGTGTAAATCGGCCTTAAGAGCGGTTTCAGATTCGCTGACCCTATATCGGTGTCGGAGTCGACACCGATATTGGAGCAAGTCGGGAAAAATAAAATGTATAAGTAGCTCTAAGCTCCCTTGCACACTGGCCGGTCCGATATCGGCATGGACCCGATAACGAAGATGGCATGCTAAGCTCTCGTGAGCTATCAGACGAAAATTGTTGTGTACTGTACTATAATTACATGAGTGAACAATCTGGCCAGGTACAATGATTAAATTCTTTTTGGTGCATTACTCCCTCAATAATAGTAATAACATTATCTTTAGAAAAGCTTACGAACTGGCAATATTGTTGATTTAAAAAAATATTTATTGGGAGCATATAATTATGAAAGAGTAAAATTAGTTATTATACTAATAATGACTCCGAAAGGTTTAATACACAAGTTCCGAGTGGTAGGAACTTTTTAATAGGCAGAAAAAATGAGGAATTAAAAGAGTGTACGTACCTTAAATGAAAAAGGATTTTGAATTTGAATTGAATATCGGCTATCGATGTTGCCTTCGATACCAATATCAGGCCGGACTAATGCAGTTTAGTTACAGCCGCATATGGCATTTGTAATTCCAGAAGGGTTATTAGCACCTTACCGATCCAAGAGGACTAAGTAGGAATGGGTCTTAATTAATAACTTGCTTACTATTATTTTAGTTTTTCTGTTTTGTAGGTAGTTTTTTGTTTTAATATTTGGTTTCTTATTCTTTTATTTTTAGAAAAGACTTGTAACTTTTATTTTTCATGTGGTGTCGAAAATAAATGCTGTCTATTGTCTATTAAATTACAGTAATTACAAAATATGCACGGCTGCCTTTTATTAACTTCTCATTATAAACGAAGCAACAGAAAACCACAAAATCGTATAAAACCTCATCTTATACGTTTATAAAGCAAAATTATTATTAATTGAATTGACATGGAAATATTTTGGGTACTTTATAATTTGTTGACATTATTTTTAATTATTTTATATAGAAATTCGGACATACTATTTATTATATCAATATTATTTCTATTAATTAATTATAATAATAATGTTTATATTGGACACCATTGTTATGGTAAGCTATAGCTGTTCATGTTTTACTTTTTGTCACCTTTTTAACTTTACCTATGGCATTGCATTAAAGTATTTTTGAACTTTTGAACTTTAAATGTAAAAATATTTATTCAATGACCTAATAAACTTGGAACAGACGTGCCTTCGAAATTGAAAGTGGGGCCACAAAATACACAGATACAGAAGGTCCACTCAGTACGCTCACTAAAATCCTAAGCATATACATGGTTATAGACGTATACGGTCGTTGTAGGCAAGGTCACGATACTATGCGATCGTGACCTTGCCTCGAATGACCGTATATTTCTTTAAGCATGTATAAGCTTACGATTTTAGTGGTTTGTATTGAGCGGACCTTCTGTGTCTATTTTGTGGTGGGGCTACCTTAGCGGAGTCCAAATGGAGCCAATATTTGTCAGTGTCAGGTAGCAGTGACTGTCGTCAATCTGATAGGCTCTCTATAAGAATCATGGGACTGAGTAAAAATTTTTGGACTCTCCATACAAAAATGGCAAAACAGATGATCAATTTGTATGGAGAGTCCAAATTTTTGTTTGTGACTTGAACAAAGTTGTAGAACAAAAGTTGTTCAGTGCGATGAGTAGAATCTCCAGTTTACGGGCCCAACACCAATTTTGATACATCCTGTATAAAGTCTAACAAAATTAGGGCTTCTTCTCATGAATCTGAAAATTTTTCCCCAAAGAACTCATAAGTCTATTCGAAAAATGTTTTTGACTTTTCTAACAATTTGATCAGCTGTTCAGCCAAATTGCTATGGAAAGTCTTAATTTTGGGGTGCGAGGTGTCATTAGATTCGTCTTAAATATGTATTATACCCCATTTCTTTAGATATTTATCAAAACGTAAACAAACATAACATGCCTTTTTAATTAAACGGGCATGTTAAAATTTTGATATTTCTTACAAACGTAGGTACAAAGTTTATTTTTCATTTCTTTTAAACACGCAACACATTCTACTCGTTTGTGAATTTTAACAAGCAGATATCAATAAAAAGTTAATTTTTCAAAGTTATATTAACAGTTATGTTTACATTTATTTAAATACCTAAACAAATGGAGTATAGGCAGTCGTTTATTTAAAAGTTATTTTTAAAACAAATGCTCGGAATGGCTAGTCGAGGGAGTCAACACATCAATGCATTCATTATACTCAGCAGTTCGCAGTCTTAACACGTTCAAAGCAGTTGATTAGTCTGAGAGTAAGTAAGTTTCCCCCACGACCCCCGAATACGAAATACAGTATCCGGATACTCTGAAAAGAGGTCAAATTATACCTATCAAAAAATTACCAAAAGAAGCCAGAAAATGCTGATTTCACAGTCTTCGATATTCTTTTTCGTAACGTTTTTGATCATTTCATGGATCTTATAGTGTCTATTCTCTCTTATTGTGTGGCAATATTAATTTAACAGTGCTATCACAAGGTACAGACGACAGTTGCCAGGTGTTGGCACTTAACGTCACCCGTCACGCGTAGGGCATTAAAATTTACACCTACGGACGTGTGCTACGCACCCTTCCTAGTAGAAAACAGACAGGCAGATTTTTACACGATTTTTTCTTTAACTGTTAAAGCAGTCGGTATGAACCAATATACGAATGTTTTTTTTTTTTTAATATTGCATGAAAAAATTGATATTATAATAATAATAAACCTTTATTTCGAAAGAGTCATAGTGTCTGTTAGTAAAACTTAGAAATTATGTTAGTAGATACATTCAATTCAATTCATCAAATTTTTAGTACCTGTTTGGGACACTGTTCATCCAGTGACCCAATATACCCATTATCGGTACTTTAAAAAGATTTCTCGTAAAAGTTTAAATAAAATTGTTTACCATACTCAACTTTAATAAAACTTGTTATAGGTGCCGAGCTTACTTAATTATTTATTCATGCAAAACCCCGTTTATAGAACCACACGTGAATGCGTGTGAAATGGTTTTTCTGGTTAGCGAGTAAGTAATAAAGAGACCGCATCAGATGGAAGTAGTTCACATTGAACATAGGTAGCTGCGACCGTACTTTATATAGAGTATAAAAAAATACTTGTAAAGTAAAATATTTTAACAGAAACCTTTTTTCTACGACTCTGCTGAAATCACAAGATTTTTGGACCCTTCATACAAATTGCTTATCTTCATGTTAATCGCAGTCGCTTCGGCGGATTTGGACTACAGATAAAAATGTCAACTGGTCGTTTCTAGAAGTTGTCATTTTTATTTGTAGTCCAAATTCGCCGAAGCTGTCGCAGTTTCCCTAGGAGTTTCGTAGAGAACTAAAGTAACTGACACAGCTCACAGAATTGTTGAACGTAAGTGCAGTGGGCGGGCAGATAGCTCGTAGAACACTGCTCTTATAAGAAAGAAGGCCACAAAGTAGATATACAGGGTGTAACAGAAGTGTGTGACAATACTTCAAGGTTGGCTTTTACCTATCAAACTGAACAACTTTTGTTCTACAACTTTGTTGAAATCGCAAAAAAATTTTTGGACTTTTCATACAAACTTGGTTCGCCAGCTGATCGATTTGTATGAAAAGTCCAAAAAAAATTTTGCGATTTCAACAAAGTTGTAGAACAAAAGTTGTTCAGTTTGATGGGTAAAAGCCAACCTTGAAGTATTGTCACACACGTCTGTTACACCCTGTATAAGGTGCTACTTTATTAGAGCCTGATATTTTAGTCAGTGCTCCTACTCCTGATTCTTATCAACTTTCCCCAAAGAACCCATAGTCAAATCGCAAAACATTTTTTGGACTCTTCATACAAATTAATGAGCCGAGCGGCTAAATTAGTATGAAGAGTCTTCATATCACATGTATGCGGATGATTTACAAATTTACACGCAATGTGATTCAGCTAACTTATCTGATGCCATTAGTAGAACCAACCTAGACCTACTTGAAATACTGAAGTGGAGCGAATCGTTTGGTCTCAAGGTCAACCCAACTAAGACTCAAACTATCATAATAGGAAGTCCCCACTTCATATCAAGGATTGACTTTGAGCTTCTCCCGGCCATCACGTTTGACGGAATAAAAATCCCTTTTAGTAAAAAAGTTAAGAATCTTGGCATATACTTCGATCAGACTCTATCTTGGGAAGTGCAGATAGCTGAAGTTAGCAGGAAGATATTTGCCTCTATCAAATCATTAAATCGTTTGCGTAACTTCCTACCCACTTCCACTAAAATTACTCTGGCTCAAACTATCCTTCTTCCGCTCCTAGACTATGCCGACGTCTGTTATCCAGACCTCACAGTTGTTCTCCTTAACAAACTTGAGCGTCTCCAAAACGTGGCCATACGGTTCATTTACGGCCTACGTAAGTATGACCACGTTTCTGAATTCAGACGTCAACTCAAATGGCTCCCAATTCGCCGTCGTAAAGACCTTCATATACTGTCGCTCCTTTACTCTACTCTGTTCAACCCTAAAACTCCTTCATATCTGAAAGACTTCTTCCAATTCCTTTCGTCTACTCATGCTCGCACTCTCCGTTCCTCTGATAATCTTCGCCTTTACGTTCCTCCACATTCTACTAACTTCCTTGCTCATTCCTTTACTGTCCAAGCTATTCAACTGTGGAATTCTCTTCCTGTCTCTACCCGACAAGCTCCTTCACTTCACTCATTTAAAAGGCAAGTGAAAGAATATTATTTAGAACTTCAATCAAAATCCAAACCCCACTGAACCTTCACTCTTACTCTTATTACTGCTTCATATATAATATATTTATAGATATGTATTATTATATTATATTATCATTAAGTATTTGTATTATATGTAAGTACTGATATAATTATGTATATGTATATTATTTACTTATTTTATTTATAAGTTCGTTTTTAGATAGATATTAGTTTTAAATGTTAATTTCATTCGCTTTTGCTTTGCACAGCCCATTATTATGTTTATATTTTTCCATTCTTCAGGTTGCCTGGAAGAAATTGCTCTAAGCAATAAGGCCGCCTAAATTGTACAGCTACATTCGTTTTAAATATTATATTATCATGTATGTCTCTTGTGCAATAAAGAATATTTGAATTTGAATTTGAAGAGTCCAAATGCCGGGGATGCCCGAGCCCCCCCCCCCCCAATTACATTTCTAGCGGGGCTGAGCCCCCCAATATTTTATATTAAAATACTGGTGTGGCTTGCGGCTCGCAAATTGCGGCCCCTCAACGATAATCACAAAAACGAAAATAACATTTTTTTTCCGCCCTAGCCCCCTAATATTTTTATGAAGTCGGCGCCCCTGATAACGATATAAGTACATACTTAACTGTCACAAATGGTACAAACTTTTAAAGTATGAAGCTCTCAAAATTATATGTTCACCGTGACGCAATTTTTCTGGAATGACCCCTGAACCAAAGGGCAAAGGTTCACCGAATTCCCGTCAAAAAAAGATTACGTCATACGTACTTGTATCATGATAAAAATATATTTACCTTACGTATCATGAATAAAGGGTATCTCATCTCACTAATATTATAGATGCGAAAGTATGGATGTTTGTTGTTCCACTTTCACGCTGAAACTACTGCACGGATTTGGATGAAATTTGCTAGGTAGATAGATAAAGCACTCGGCTAAAAGATAGGATACTTTTATCCCGGACAACTCGAAGATACCCGGAGGAATGGCAAAAAACTGAAAAATTTACTTTGTAACAAGATGGCGCTGCCTTAACATTTTATTTCTCTCTGCACCCAATTCTGAAGTCCACGCAGACGAAGTCGCGGGCGGAAGCTAGTCTTTTATATCTTCATCCACTAGGACACGTGTATGTACTTACAAAGATAGATTGTCTCCACTTGACTTTGTCCAACCAATTTGTCGTGGCCAAGCCGAACCGATCTTGGCTCGTTGGGTAAGGAAGGAAACCCATATTTCTTTTTCATTTGCTCAAGTCACTGGCTAGGAAGTTGGTAAAAGGAGACTTTATTTGCTACATCTATCAGTGTCACGTGGTTTTGATGTAAATTAGGATGGCGCATGGTTGGCGCTACTTTGAATATGAAAATTGTTGTATGAAAGTGAGTGAGCTTTGTAATACAGGTTATTTTTAACCTAGTACGAACTTCAGACTCTCAAAGGATAACACTGCAAACGTTTTCTATAAACTTTTAAGTATTTATATTTTAAATTTGGTTCACCTTTGTGAAGATAAATAAACGATTTTTACTATTAAAAAAAATACACGATGAGAAAAAGAAATCAAAATCAAAAATCAAAATCAAAATGTTTTTTATTTAAGTAGATGTTTTGCACATACTTTGAAATCGTCTTTTTTTCTACCTAGTACAAAGTTCCTACCACGCGGAACTTGTACACTCAACGTTTCGGGAAGTGTTACCGAAGCGATCCGATTCCGAAGATCAGTGCTCATTGCTACGTATATTTCAATTTTCAACCTTTGTGATAATATGTTTAAATTATTCCACACGATAAAAAGAAGAAGATACATTCAGAAAAACCAGTTAATGTGACATTCCCGATTCTTAAAACGTAGTCATTATCATATAAAAATCTCTAGTTTTTTTCATTATTTTGTACTCGGAATAATAACTAGGTTTAAGGTTTAATACAATAGAAGTTAAAACAAATCAATAAAACCAATTTAGCTGCATAAAAACACGATTTACAAATAAAAAAGCTAGAATCGCATTTTATGCTCGAAGTCTGACAGGAATAGAGCAATTCTGATGTTGCCAGGGCCTGAAAAATCCAGTAAACGGATTTTGTAACTTTTTAGGTTTCCGTACCACAAAAGAAAAAAAAGCGGCCAAGTGCGAGTCGGACTCGCCCATGAAGGGTTCCGTAGCAGCAACTAACAATATAAAAGTTCTTGTAGTTCATTGTAGGTATTTACGTTGCGGTTTACGATTTATGACGTATTAAAAAAACCGGCCAAGTGCGAGTCGGACTCGCGCACCGAGGGTTCTGTATAAATTTATAATCACACATGTGTTGAACTCTATATTTTTTATATTTTTTGAGTTGATTAAATGAAAGGTAATTTGCGGTTTACGATTTATGACGTATTTAAAAAAAAACAACTTTTTCTAGTTTTATCATTCTCTTATTTTAGAAGTTACAGGGGGGGGGGGGACACATTTTACCACTTTGGAAGTGTCTCTCGCGTAAACTATTCGGTTTAGAAAAAAATTATATAAGAAACCTCAATATCATTTTTGAAGACCTATCCATAGATACCCCACACGTATAGGTTTGATGAAAAAAAATTTTTTGAGTTTCAGATCTAAGTAAGGGGATCCCTCAAAATTTATTGTTTTTTTTCTATTTTTCTGTGAAAATCTTAATGCGGTTCACAGAATACATCTACTTCCCAAGTTTTAACAGTATATAGTTCTTATAGTTTCGGAAAAAAGTGGCTGTGACATACGGACGGACAGACAGACATGTCGAATCCATAAGGGTTCCGTTTTTTGCCATTTGGCTACGGAACCCTAAAAAGGAACCGTTATAGAATTTCTCATGTGTCTCTCTATCTGTCTATCCGTCCGTCACAGTCAATTTGCTCCGAATCTACTGGACCGATTAAGTTGAAAATTAGTACGTATATAGATTTATATGTAACGTGACGTGTATAAATAATTTTCATACGTAAAATGTTTACACCCTTGAGAACATACGTATACTTTATTCCAATCAAAAAAGGTAAACAAACTGACTATGGAAATGACACATGTCAATGTCAGATGCATACTATCTTTGTTTACCTTTTGCTTTTTTTTTATTGGAATGAACTATAAGTGATAGGATATTTTTTAACCTAGAGTCACTGGGAAAAGTCTTCGAGCTCTGTCAAAGGTCAGAGGCAGCTTAAACTTGAGGTCACTGACAGGGAAATTAGACAATAGGTGTAAGCACTCCAGGGCAGTGCAGGGTTTCAAATCTAGATTGCTGGAGTGCTTACACCTATTGTCTAATTTCCCTGTCAGTGACCTCAAGTTTAAGCTGCCTCTGACCTTTGACAGGGCTCGAAGACTTTTCCCAGTGACTCAGTTAAGATTCTGACCAGTAATTAGCCATAAGATTAAAAAATAATAGTTACCAATCCGGACTTGGCCCCCTTGTGTGGATTATGGCCTGACCTTCTCGAGCAATGGGAAAATACCCCGTGCCCCAGCAGTGGGGACGTAATGTGTTAAACTATGTTTGTGTCGTATCCAAATTGTTTCACACACTTTTATTTTTAGATTGAAATTATTTTTAATTTGTTAGGTCGCTGGTTAGTGAAAATAGAAGAAAATGTATTTTCTTGAAAATGTTGTTTTTAATCAATTTTGTAATATTAGTTTACACTGTTTTAATGAGTATTTTATAAGGAGCAGTATTTTATGCAGTACTTGAAATTATTTTGGTGCACTACATAGACTGCTTGCAATGAGAAGGTGGAAGTGACACATCACGCGAAAATGTTAAACATGAAATAGCCAAAAATGAGTGTTCGGATACATGTACTGTACCGAACACAAATTGTAAAATTCGCCGATTTATTAACTTACCATAGGTAAACACCGCATAAAGGAGTTCCATCAGACTCGGTTTTATTCCGAGTTTGTTACAATTTTTTTTACAAATTGACTAATCGTTTGTAAAATACAATTTTTACAATTTAGGTGCCAAGTCTGCCTAGCTGGTGTTAAAATATTAAATATTTTTAAAACCATTTTAATTTTCGTTTCTAGTTATTTTCACATACCACAGAGGTATTCTCTGTATAGTTATATATAGTATAGTTTGCTCCCAGGCGATCTTGAGTGGTTCGTACCTGAAAAATACGATAATTATCCGGGACATATCACAAATGGTCACCTGGTGCCAAACTAGAATTCCTTGCATTAAGGGAACCAGAGACTGATATACATAAACATTCATAAGAGTATAAAACACCCAGATACAGAGCAAACAAATCTATTCTTGGTTGGGAATCCCCACGTCCATCAGATCAATAAACACGACCGCTAATCACTGACCCACCGAATCATCCAGTCTCTATAAAAAAATGTGGGAATTTCACTTCGCAAAGCTGTCCAGCACCAACAACACCACAGATAAATAAAAAAGATAGCAGCGCACATAAAATGCACTGGCTTGGGAGTAATAAAAATTCCTTGGTCTGTCTATTTTCGTATGTTTGTTTGTAAGTTTGGTTTAACGTCGATGAGAATGATTATGTATGACTGGGGATTCGTTTAAGAGCATGTGTAAGCTGATGGTGCTTTCATAATTGGAAATATCTTTAATCTACAGGTGTAGAAAAGGTCTTGCAGTACTTTAAGTTTGGATATTCAAAAACATAATAGGGTATTTCACCATTTTTTGAAAAGTATCTCAAATTGATCATTAGGTGGGAAAAAGTCAAAAATATTTTTTTACATTTTTTTTGGAAACCTATAAGTACCCCAAAAATACATTTTAAATTACCACTCCCAATTAGCGCGCGAAAACAATAGCCGCTATGATGCTTAGGTCGTGACGTCATTTCAGGAGTAAACAAAACAGTTCTATACTAAAATTTTGACACATCTCGCGAACAAAATGTCATTGTTTACCACTATTGTGACGTCACCTGACAACCAGCATGGCGGCTGTCGTTTCAGATATTTGAATAACATTTTTATAAAACTTGATTTTTGAAAATCAAAAATAAAATGTTTTTTCTCATTCTATTGTATAGAAATCATATTAAATCGATTACGTATTACAAATACCACAGTAAATAAGCAGTTTTAGATTTTTTCTTGTATAGAGTAAAATACCCTATTGGGAAATTGCAATATATTTTTTTTGTAATCCCAATTTATGGATGTCTTCACTACTATAAAAAAAAAACTGCCACTGATTCATAGTATGGTGCACGTGTAAATAACAGGGTGTCAAAATACAGATAAAATACAGAATATGTCAAAACTTTAAGTAATGACTTCCGAAAAGTGTACACTGCTACCTTATTCGAATAAAATGTTTTTATTAGAAGAAAAAGTATTTGCAATCATGAGTTTACAAAAATTGTCTTAAAACTAAATAATAATTATGTCCATCATCATAATCTTACATTTGACGTACAAATTTCATTTAATTTCATAATTTTGTGAAGGAAAACATAATGAGAAAACCTACACATCTGTTTACCAGATAAGTATCAAGTTAGCGTTGTACATGCACGTCTGTGTGAAACTATAGTTCATTGCAATCAAAAACTACGGAACCCTAAAAAGCAAAAGGTAAACAAACGTAGTATGCAGATGACATTGACATGTGTCAGTTCCATAGTAAGTTTGTTTACGTTTTGCTTTTTTTTATTGGAATGAATTATAGGTGCAAAAGTTTATGCTCTACACGTGACTGCGGCTTATGCTAAGTGCAACACCAGGCAACCCCGTCTATACCTTAGGGATAGACCTTAGGATACCTTAGGGATAGACGGTTAAATGTGTCACACCATAAGAAGAAAAAGTTTGAGTTACAAAAAGTTCTGATACCGAGAGTGGTGTAAGTTTATGAATCAACAGCAAACTAGTATTCTGCTTAAAAATCGTTACATCACCACTCCAGAAACATTTTATCATCGGAACGAGTCTCAGGAGCACTATATAGCGGAATATAAGTACAGTAGTCATAGACCTTATACATTACTTTAAATGGACTGGCACATCAGCATTGTAAGTCGGGCCATTTTGGTGGAACATAAGAAGGTACTATAGTATCGGTTACCATCGATCCTCAATCTAGTAGCCCATGAACGATAGGCGACAGCTGCAGTATTCGTTAAAATTACTACACATTTCACAGGCTCACTGAAACATTGCATCGGACAAGTGTGCCTACAAGGAGTCTTTGTACCTTCTCAAAAGATGGTGGTAAAAGCAAATACAATGCGTTATTACAATTTTCTCGGAGTTAACATAAATAAACCGTCTAATAAGTACCAACAAACAAACAAAGTTCGGTTAAATAGCATGCGAGCATTGGCAATATACAGAGAGTTTTCTAACCTCCATCGAGTCATCCTAACCACTCTGTCAGGGCCATTTTAAGCGCAGCTGATGGAAGGTGAAGCTTTAAGGCTAATATTCAATCAAACATTCGACTCGTATATTTAAGAATCACGGAAGACTCAGCAAGGGTCATAGGGCGTTTTTATTGTCATGCGGATTTGTGCTCGCACGCTGGCCAGGCGCGCATGCGTGCTGCGTTTCCAAAGCGTCCCGCGTGCGTGTGCCACGCATGACAATAAAAGGGCCCTAAAAACATGTAATGAAACAGGTTGCGGGCGGTACGCAGGCGGGCACAAATCCGCATGACAATAAAAGCGCCCCTAGTCCCGATCTTGATTCTTCTGACCCTTCCAGGGTGTCCTTAAAAGACTGTTGGACTGTTGACACCGAGGTACATATTATATCACTATCACTTTGCCTGGCAATGATATATATTTTTTCTTCCACGATATTTGACTACACCGTTCGCCCTCATAAGAACCTTAATCAAGTAAGTACTTTAATATTTTTTTTTAGAACGAATACTAATTTAATGAAGAAATGTTACCTACCTAGACTGACAGTTTTACTATGTCACCATTTAAAAACATAATGTTTGGAAAGGCAGGTCCAGAGTTAGACGTCAATGACTCAGAAGCTTTTGTCTTGCTTTTATTTTAATTGGTCCCCGGAGTACACTTTTCATGTTTCAAGCAAAGCAAACGAGAAAAGAGTTTTTATTTAACTTAAATAATGTTTTTTTTTAAAACTTATTGTTAGTTTTTCTGATATTTCTTTTTTATTACAATCTGAAGTAAAATAAAAGAATCCATAATGAGCACAGACATGTTATTCCTAGACAATAGCTCTAGCCATATCCATTATATGTATTGAATAGATTTGCTGCTTGCTAGCAAATGAAAAGTAAACCCTTTAAGGGATAAGCGCGCCTTTGTACGTCCATTTTATTTTATTACAAAATTGTAATGTTGTAGAGTATCGTACAAAAAAGAGCGTACACATAAAACTACTTATTTAATTAAAAAAAGAAATGCTTTATTGAATTCTTCATTATTGTGAACTAGCGTTTTGGTATTATTAAATTATCTATCTCGTTTGAGGCATCCAAGGAATTTATATGTAGTATATATACAAGTTCTTTGGAGGCATCTTATAAAAAGTCTGCCAATTTTGTGTTACCCGGTTACATTATCTGTGATCCGTCTGTGACATTCCAATCTAAGACTAAAAAGTATTTATTTCATACACCAATGAATGCTGTTTGATCTGGCCGGCCGCTCAAATCAAATAAAAAAAAAACAAATTCTATCAACAAGGAGGCGCCAAATACTATATATAATCTCTTTGGTAGACGCCTCCTTTCGACGCCATCTTATTTTAGATCGTTCCATCAAGTACTGTAAACATTCAATAATCTTTTTTTAACCGCTACTTGTTGCGAGACTTTTTTAGTCTGAGTTGTTGCGTATACCCAGTGAATAAATAGAATATTCTGTATATTATCGTATATCTATTCACTGGGTATAAAAAGATCTTTTACGAAAGCTTAGGCGGTGAGTTCCAAGCTTATTTCCAAATTTTTAACTCTCCATACTCTCCAGTTTCTCTTGAAAGGAAATTACAACTTACATTATACTTTAATAAGGTAAATAATAGTTTCTGGGTACTGACGAAGCCTGCAAAGTAGACTATAACTAGCAACAATTTCCAAACTATTACTCAACCAATATAGGTAAGTAAGCGAAACTTTGAAGCCTCTCTTACATATCCTGTGGCAGAATTATTAGCCGTTTTTGTAAGGAATAAGCAGTGGTTGTGTAGAGTTACGTTTTGGCACAAAATAGACACAGAAGGTCCGCTCAATATAAACCACTAAAATCGTAAGCATATACATGCTTATAGAAATATACGATCGTTCGAGGCAAGGTCACGCGGCAAAGTATCACAACAGTGTCGTGACCTTGCCTACAACGACCGTATACGTCTATAAGCATGTATATGCTTAGGATTTTAGTGAGCGTATTGAGCGGACCTTCTGTATCTGTGTATTTTGTGGTTTTGGTATCATGAATTCATACTATTAGGCATTGTGACTAGTAGTGAACAGCTTTATAAATACCTACTTATTTAAAAAGTTGGGGATGCGAAATTTTTAACTATGAACTTATACCTATGTAGTATGTTATATAAAAGTTCTTTAGTTTTGTATAGGCGTTGTGAAGGTGAGTTCTGGTCTTGAATCCGAACAACTCTGAGTATTTATTTGCTCACTTAAAAAATCGTTATTTGTTCAACTAGTGAGCAAAGCTATTTTTTGCTACGAGTACTGACTTTAAATCACGAACTAGCGAAATCGTCTAGAATTGAATCACGAGCGTGGCGAGTGATTCTAATATAGACTACTGAGCACAGTGAGTGATTTAAAGGCACGAGATATAAAAATAACTTGCTCTCGTGTCAAACATACAACTTTTCATCTCGACCAGCGAGAAAAGTTAAAACGTAGTTGATTAAATTCTCTTTGGAGACAATATAGTTTTTTATTATAATGTTTTAAATTTAGAAGTTGCGTTCTATAAACTGCACTGCTTGTCATTTTTATGAAACCTAAGATGAAAACCAAACGTGATATTTTTAAGTAAGCGATATTCATGTTTACTATAGTACACATTTATTTTAAATATTACGTCTTTAAAAATGCAATAGCAAAATTCATAAACTTAAATTTCATTAAATAACAGACAACATTTTGTGCCTATGAGTTGAATCGCTAGGCCTAAAATGAGTTTCTGAAGGAACTATCGCCCATATTTTTTTCAGCGTCGCGCAAAAGATGGTGTTTAATATTCGAATCACTTTTTCTCACGTTCGCAGCAAAACCCGTTTTTGCTTTGAGTTTTTAGGGAACAAAGGCACCCTTTTCGTGCTGGAGAGGTGAAAAGTGTATTTTTATATAAACAGCTAATTAACTTTTCTTAATTTTCCAAACAAGAAATAATGGAACTAAAAAAGATAACAAAAGAAGACTGATATTTTTTCATAATTTTGCTACAAAAGAAGAAATAAACATTCAGTATCCAATCTCTTCAACAAACTGATTGTCAAACCCACAGACTTGCACCCCGCTCCGAAGCGACGATATAAAACTTCTTTGATCGAACCACGGAAATATAAAAAAAAAAACCGATTAGGAAGGGAATGTTTTGAAAACACCAAATCTAAGTGAGCACTCGAGTAGCCTTGTTGTATACAACTTGTTAACTTATTAGTCGAAAGAGCGGAAAATGGGGCAAAGGAAGTGTCGGTCTTACGTAATGTTGAAGGTTTCGTATATGAAATTCACAAACGAATGTCAAAATGTTTAATATTTATAATTATGAATAACTTTACTGTATACCAAGCGTTTTTTCAATGAATGAAATATAAACGAAGTTTAATAAGTGGTCTTATCGTTAGAAGCGGTCTTTCGCAGACAACCGTAGTACTCTTAATATGAAGCTGTTGGGTCTATTGCTATTTAAAATTAATATGAAAACCTATGCATTAAATTATTCTGAGATCTTTAATTATTTATAAGAAACACTCAATTATAAAATTAAATTTTATCAGACCAGATCATAAACCAGCGTTTATGATAAACATTTTTGGCCTGTTTAGCAATATCCACAGACAGACAGACAGACACATATACACAAACTTAAAATACCCCTTTACGTCGAATATTTATCTCCCATTTGGTTGTTTTTGTGTCTGAATTCCCTGTATTTATATGCCCTGCCCAATTCCATTTAAGTTTAGCGATGTATCTAAGTATAAAGTTTCGGAACCTTATTTTAGGAAGTTATTTCAATACGGAACCTTAAAAAAAGATACTAAATCTAAACGTCCATCGCAGGATTCACAAAAACAAAAACGTTTGTTACATTGCTTTACGATAAAACTCTTTGTGGCGCTGAAATGGGAAAAGGGTTCGGCTTTTCTATGGTTGTCCTATCTAATCCCTTCTTACCTCAGTTTGTTAGTTGTGTGAGATATTTTTACAAAGTAGAGGCATGTCAGTGCAATCACGATTCGGTCGAATTGTTTTCCGGTTGCTTACCTGCAAAGAAAAAAGATAAATTTGAGTGTGTTTTTATTGAATACATGAGAGGACTCGACGGTTTTCAATATAATAAAATTTGTTTATGTATTGGCTTGTTAAAAAATATACTTTGTAGATAGCTTATAAAAGGAAAAAGACATTTATTTTTATGAAAACATTAAGTTTGACTTATAAAATACAGGGACTTGATTTGGTTCACAGTCTAGTTTAGATGGTAGTTTGATATACGTACCGATACGACATTCAAACCTTCAAGAAAAGAGCGTACTCCCGTATGAAAGGCCGGCAACGCACTTGTAACTCCTCTGGTGTTGCGGGTGTCTATGGGCGGCGGTAATCGCTTACCATCAGGTGATCCTTCTGTTGGTTTGCCACCTCTGCCATAAAAAATAAAAATATACCGGCTGCTAAAAAGCGCGTTTGAAATTTTAAGGGGTTAGAATCAAGTATATAATACAGGAAAAATATTGAAAAAAATCCGATCTACAATTTTTTTTTCAGTTTGCCACACTAAATTAATAATTTGTATGGGAAAATGGAAAAAATATATATATTTACTTAATTAAGTTAGATCTTCTTCTTAAGTTGAGTTTGTGCTCTAGGTTAAGGAAAGCGATTTTGTTTGGAGTTCGTCACAAATAAGAAAAATGATTTGACAGAACACCCAACAGCAGGTAAAAGTTTAAGACTTATATAGGGTGTAAGGGACAGGTTTCCGAAAACTTTAAGGGTTTGCTCAGTAGACGAAACTGAACAACTTTCCACAAGTTTTTTTTTTTAAAATCGGCTTCTCCATACAAAATTATAGACTTGATTGGACAGTTTGTATGGAGCCGCTTTTTTTTTCGTTTCCCGAAACACATTCTTGTGGAAAGTTGTTCAGTTTCGTCTACTGAGCAAGCCCTTAAAGTTTTCGGAAACCTGTCCTTTACACCATGTAAAATTTACATCAACAATATTATCAGAGACAAGTTATTATTCAGCGTTTTCATGTCTTTTTGTATGAAAAGGACATCAGGTGTTTAACACGGTTTAACTCAGTTATATACCTCGAGATTATGACCAAATGCACTTAAAACTAGAGTTTGTACATTAAGTATGCAGAATGTTATACACTACGTTGCTCATTTATTATTTATTCTTAGCCGTCCAGGAAATGTAAGGTCCCCTTTAGGGAGAAGTGGGGCGTTGGGCGGCGCGTCTGGAGTCGCAATGCGCGGTTAAATCAAAAATATTTCCTTCACCTAAAGGTGGTCTGGAACGGTCACGAAAGGCTGTCTGTTTAGCGAACCGCTTACCTGTATAACTTTTTTTATGTTTATGTTTTTATTTTCCTGTTTTGTTGTACAATAAAGTGTTTTCATTCATTCATATGGTAATTTATGAGAGCGTTCATGTAGAAGCGTTATCACACGCGTTTTGTTTGTACTGAAAATAGTACCGCGTAACGTGACGCCTGTCGCGCCGCGCAACGCCCTGCGTCTCCCTAAACGAGGCCTAAGCTTTCCACGTAGAGCAATGACTAGTCCATGAACAGCAGTAAGTCATAGTATTTTTTTAAATATTTGAGTGAAATTATGTGGGCAGTGAATTGAGCGTATTATTAATAATTAATTATTATTATTATTTATTATTATTATTATTACTCCGTCTGCTCGTTTGCCACCTATCACATTAAAAAAAAATGTATCTAATATCCAAAGTTGTTATTGAAAAATGTTTGAAGTGGTCGTGGCTCAGTGCGACTTGCGTGGACGCGTCGATCACGCAGATTAACTGACTACAGACACGGTCACAACCTGGATGGGTTTGACTGTAAGTGGCATTTATCTGGACAGTTTCTGTTCTTCGCAAGGCACGTTAAGCCGTTGCGTTGGTGTCGGCTGCTCCTTAGGTATGTACCATTTCTCATTATGTATACTCAAGGGCGCCGACTTCATAGAAATATTGGGGGGGCTAGGGCGGTTTTTTTTCCTAATATTAACCCCCACAGCTTCGCTCGCGTGGATATTGTTTTTGTGATTACAGTTGAGGGACCGCAGTGCGCGAGCCGCAAGCCGCACCAGTATTTTAATATTAAATATTGGGGGGCTCAGCCCTGCTGATAATGTCTTGGGGGGGGGGACTCGGGCACCCCCAGACCCTATGAAGTCGGCGCCAGTGTGTATACTTTTTTAATTTAGAAGACAACAGCTTTCCATTAAGAGTGACGACCGGTATTCATTAATAAGAATTACCCAAAGCAATTTGGTTGCTAGGTAAGTACACTCGGTGCTTATTTGTGTAGGCAATGAGCTTTTAATATTATAAATAGATTTTAAATCGATAAAATAGCAATTTATGTGACATATTGGAATTTCCGAGGGAACGAACCACTGCAATAGGAACTTTTTAAATATAAAACTTAATGATATTGATGGTATACAATTGGTAGAAAAAAGAGTATTTTATTTCGACTTTCCATACAAAAATCAACAATAAGTACATATATTAAATCAATCAACTGTTCAGTTATTGGCTATGAGTAAATATAAAACTTTTCTTACAGTTACTAGGTAACAGTTAATAGGTAACTGTATAGTTTCCTTAAATAAAATTAAGCTGGTTTAGTCTCCGCTAAGTATAGCCAAATCGCAATATTCAATTCAAATTCTTGAAATAATGGTTAAAGCTATCACCATGGAAAAATATATAACATACTTCAAACAATGAAAAACAAATTGTCTTGAACAGAATTATAAAAATCACAAAAACTTTGATGAAAAAAAAAATCCTGTAGACCCTGTATTTTGCATTAATTGCAAATTCTCTCGGAATGTTTGTTTATGTTGAAACCAACACACAAAAATCGGCCATTTTAATACCTTCAATTTATCTTGAACGGATTTTTTTTAACTTATTTGAAAGCCAAGAAAAGTAATAAAAACATCGAAATCTCGAGAATTTTGCGTTCGGCTTTGACGTAACCGCCGCGATGGTACCCACACTGATCTGAACTTAAAATGAGTGGCGTCACGGTCGATATTATATTGTCATGCATCAACCTGCTCAGATTGAGTGTACTTCGCGCCTTATCGTGTGGCACATTTAACCGTCCTATCCGCAAGGTATAGGCGGCGGTTGCCTGGTTTTGCACTTATCATCACCCTTGGTCACGTGTAGGCCATTTTAAGATTTACACCTACGGACGTGTGCAACGCGACCATCATAGACAGCTGGAAATCAGATGTGCAGGTTTCCTCACGATTTTTTCCTTCACCGTTAAAGCAGTCGGTATAAAAATGCACGTAAGTTTCGAAAAACTTATTGGTGCACTGGCCAGGATTTGAACCCGAGACCTCTGGTTGGGAGGACGGAGTCACTAATCGCAAAGCCACCGATGCTTTAGTAGTGTCTGGTTTAGTAGTGTCTACCATTTGTATCTTTCATAAAATAAAAAAAATCCAGATTACGTCTGTATTCCGCACACGTTTCCGCCCACAGACTAACATTTGCCCACCGAGGTACATACTACCAACACTTGACTGACTCGGTGGCTAAGTGGTTAGCGATCCTGAACTCTGATCCGAGAGTCGTGGGTTCGATCCCCACATAGGGCAAACTTTTCTGTGAAAAGCAGAATTGTTTGCTCTGAGTCTGGGTGTATTATATCTATATATGTATGTATTTAAAAGTATATGTGTATGTATATCAGTCTCTGGTTCCCAAGATACAGGGAATCCTAGTTTGGGGCCAGATGACCGTGTGTGATTCGTCCCAGATATTATTATTATTACTATATCTGACCCACTACCCCACTTGCCTACATTCACGATCGTCATTTCACATGCAGAAGGCTATGATGGATCTGTGGTTACGGACGCAATATCACGATGTTTCAATAAGTGCTCTTCGTTTCCACATAAGTATGCTCGAAAGGATGCTAAGGGTTTTAGGGTTTTTAAAAAAGTGCGCTTGAAATTTGAAGGGATGAGATTCGATTAGAGTATTTATTCAGTAATAGGCATACATTGTCATATCGAGGGTTCACGGGCGACTTGTATTAAGCGACATTTTTAGAAATGTTCAGGAGACTGATTTAAAAAAATATTTCTTAGAAAAATAATCATTAAAACTTAACTTCTTAGTATTATATAGATTCTCGATATTCTTAATATTTTAAATATTATTCAGAAGTTATTTTTTGTGAGGTATTTTGTAAGAAATAAATTTTTAAAGTAAAGGTTACCTGTGTTTCCAAAAATGTCGCTTAATACAAGTCGCCCGTGAACCCTCGATATGTAAGTTACTCAGAATCAAGTATACAATACAAGAAAAATATTGAAAAAATCCGATGTACATTTTTTGTTCACTTTGCCATAATAAATCTGAATAATCAATCAGATTTCAAATTCTATTTTTTTTCAGTTCTCTATATATATACTTGATTGACTATTCAGATTTGGTATGGGAAAGTGAAAAAAAACAAATGAAGATCGGATTCTTTCAATATTTTTCCTCTATACTTGATTCTGAGTAACCCCTTAAAATTTCAAATGCACTTTTTAACATCCTGTAAACATGTAAACAGAATGTTTCGATGAAGGACAAAATATAAAAAAGGAGATTTTAATATTTTTTTCTGCTGTCGGCTGACGGTGCCTATAAAACCGGTATCGGGCCGGACGGTTTAAAACACTTAAACTCTATTTAAAACTTTTTTAATGAGCTACCGGAAATACGAAAAAGAAGGGGAAATTTGATTGGTTCTTCTTTACATCAAATAGAAAGGAGAATTTCAAAAGAAGCCTTTAGTCAATTTGTGAATTTGGGGAAAATCCGTTACTGAATAGCCTCTTTTTATGGCGGTTGAAAACTTTTTCGGCCGAGTTTTTATTTAATAAACCGCAGACTGTTCCTTAATGAATTTAAGGGACTCTTCAGTACGATCGAAGCATTAAAGTAGGACTTACAAGTATAAGCAAGTTGAAGAGAGAATGAGTGAATAAAAAAATCTTTTTCAGAAGAAAATAATCCAAAGTAATGTAGAAGAAAAAACCGCACATGTGGGGAATGGTCAATTTTCTTCTATTGTTAGGGTTCCGCGCCTCAAAAGGAAATAGGAACCCTTATAGACTCACTCGCGTGTCTGTCTGTCTGTCCATCTGTCACAGCTAGTTTGCTCCGTATCTGCTGGACCGATTAAAATGCATTTTTCAAAACTAATTAAGTGGTTGAGGCTACATGTTTAGTCAAAGAAATAGACATACATTAATAATTATTGGCATACGACGCAAAGCCAAAACTATCGAAGGCAGAAACTTCAAGATTGGAATATAAAAGGCTGTAGAGGAGCGTTACGAAAAAGTTTTTCAAATACCTATCCCTAAGTGGGTGAAATGGGGTGTTAAAATTTGTATGGGTAATTGAATTTAGAACGGGTATGATGGGTGTTTTGATACATAAAGTCTATGCGGAAGGTGTCTTGGGAACTGGACTAGGCTGCTAAAACTATATTTTAGTACTTTGTTTTATTATTATTTCCTAACTTAAACAATATTTAATCTGGCGATTCTACTCATGAGATTGAACAACTTTCTCAAAGGAACCCATAGTGGATTCGTAAAAAAAAATTGAATTTCCCTTACCGATTAGCTGATCGACTTGCTAGAAAAGTCAAATTTTTAACCACACCCGGACACTTCATACTTTTGCGTCATTGTTTACTATAGTCTATTCAGGGAAACGAGCTAGTGGAGCGCTTTCTCTATCACACAATCACTTACAAAAGACAAGGATGGAAGAGTGCGTCACACGAGAAAGGAGGCGTCAACTTTTGCTAAGAAACTAAAGATGCGTTCACATACCAAGCGCTTCTTTTAAATTCTGACTGAACCTTAATTTTGAAATTTTAATAAAAATGTTTTTGTTTTTTATTACTAAAAATGCCAATACCTCTTTGATATTTGTACTTATAATTATACATTTAAAGGAAAAAACAAAGTAGATATTTTGAATAAATAATATTTTTTATTTAGTTAAAATTATTAAACTTTGCCCAGAAAATAAAATAAAATAAGTAACAACTTATAATATTAAAATAAAGAAAAATATTTTCGCTATCCCACAATGTATCGCTGCTACTGCTGTCGCTTCCTACATTTAATATCTTTTTTTTGTCATGACATCTGTATTCCTATCCATTTCATTCATTTTAGAATGAATATTTATTTATTAAATTTTTTACATTTCCTTCTTTCAGTACAGTTTTATATTTGGCCTTTGCCATTTCGTTAATTGGAGCGATGGAGACGTCTGAACAGCACGAGTCGCACGAACAGACTAAAAAGTTGCGTACTGTGAATACAGCCCTAGCGTCGTTACTTCGGCTAATGACAGAAAAGTATAATTTGTCGGTACTAGCTCGTTTCCCTGAATAGATTATACATAGACATTCATGTTTGTACACATGTAAATGTGTGCGTGAAGTACTAGGGTTGAATCGAGATTCAATTAGCCCTCATTGTTCTTTATTGTTAGCTAGACTTTTACAAATAAAGTGAAGGCTATATAACCTTAGAAGCCTTTAATTCTTTCCTTAAAAAAATAAAATTGTCTTTGGTTAATAAACTGTGCTTTGGTTTGCCAACCCATTGACAAATGGCCACACATCAGTCACACAGGGTGAGGTAGCCTTCAGAGAGCGGCAGGGAGTGTCCATACTGTATAATGTCCTTATACAGTGTTTTTAACCTTCCCGACGTATTACAAGAAACCGTTGTAGGTAAAACTGTCTTGAAGTTATAAACATAGGTAAACATTAGAGATGGGCCGAGTACAAGTTTTACCGAGTACCGAGTACTGAGTATTACTCGGTTTAAAGTTTACCAAACCGAGTACTCGGCCGAGTTACTCGGTTCAGTTAATACATATAATTGATAATTTGTTTTTACATAAAATCTAATTTAATTAGCAAACTAAATTTCAATATTACATATAGTCAATTATTAATATAAAAATCCACCATAAGGCTTCTTTAGTCGAAGAGTCCACCCTTAGACGTTCCAGACGCAAAGGTGTCCATCACGCTTGCAGCGTTTCCACGCTCAATAGTGATGGACAACCTTTGCATCAGGAAGGCCCCAGATAAAACGTTTAATACAAAAGACTCATAATATATCTTTAGATTAGATAAAATATCAGCTTATAAGGTTTTTAGTCTATAGCAGTGAGTTCTGTCGTACGAAGTTTTCTCGTTTGGAGTAGCTACTACAGCAGTTTGGTGTCCTATCCCAATATTACTACACAGTAAAAACATAATTTAATTTTGAAAAAAATATGAAATGTAGGTATCCTTGATGTATTTATCTAGTGACTTTTGCGATTTTTTCGCTGCTCATAAAAAAGAGTTCAACGTATGACACACGATATATAATATTTTTACTAAATACGAGCGATTGTTTTCTGAAGCGGGTAATGTCTATGAAGAAAACTGTTGGAGATTGTTAAAAAACGGTTGGAGATATTAACAAAATATTGCCCTAACCCAAAAAGCCAACTTGTCCAGTGATTTTGGCGCTAGAGTACTGGACAGACATGTACAAACAGACACACACACACACATACACCGTATTTTTTTTGTTTTCTAGTTTTTTGGGCTCTATTAGTGCAAGATAATCGATCGCCATCAAAATCTCTAGTTAGATTTTTTTACCGTGACAATAGTTGTCATGGTAAAAAAAACAGTCTCAGTCGCTCTTTTTTACTTTCAAAAAGAACAAGTTGTTAGAGAGTCCTTGTATTCCTGCATTTTAACTTGCATTTGCTAATTTCAAATATCAGTGTCTTGAATCTTTTATAATGTTGTTGTATTCTGAAAAAAGCTTCCACTGCATATATGAATATGATGGTCGTAGATTGTTTCTTATTCATTGTAAATAATAATAGTTCAGTTTTAAAATACTGTTCTCTAACATAAATTATAGTTCCCTTTGTTTTCTTTAATAAAAGCTCATTACTTTATTTAATAAACAGGCTTGTTTTCGTTATATTATCTCTCAAATTGTATTACTTTATTTGAACCGAGTACTCGTCATTTGAACCGAGTAATTCGGCCGAGTACGAGTATTAATAAAAGTGCCGAGTACGCCGAGTACCGAGTAGTAAACGAGTACTCGGCGCATCTCTAGTAAACATGACATAACCTTATAGAACGTTAGAGAAGACAACAAAACAGCCCCGAAATACTCTAGCACTAAAATCAATTCACCGAAACTCAAATAACAACAAATAAATTAGCTCCGTCCCTTCCCGGCCCTTTGCTAGCCAAATTGATGGGCCAAGGCGAGATTGTAAACAGTTTGCCTTACCTATACAGGCTGCTATGAAAAGAGTTAGTACAAAAATTTGACAAAAAAATATTTTAAAATCTTTGTACTATAAGTAGTACATAAAGGGTTTTTTATGTGATAGGTGGCAAACGAGCAGACGGATCACCTGATGGTAAGCGATTACTGCCGCCCGCGCCCATAGACACCCGCAATACCAGAGGAATCACAAGTGCGTTGCCGGCCTTGTTGTGGTTATATGTATATAGGTAATATGTTGGGTCTCGGTCCTCGACTCATGAAGTTCAACAAAAATACCTAAACGTAGTTGGTAAAACAGCTACCAGAAGCCCCTTTTTACCAATGGAGGGGGGGGGGGATATATTTTCATTTTCCATGGATATCAACAGTTTTTAGGTAGGTGTTTGGAAAAATCCATACTAGGAAAATATAATTTAGATGAATTTAAGTAGGTTGGGTACATAAAGGGACTTCAAAGCAAAAATAACACAACGTCTTTTGCTGAAGGTATTTATTTATAAGTTAATTTCTCTTTTCAGGCACCCTGTATATTAAATAACGTTTGACGTAACGCGGCCATTTTGGGGCGAAACGTGACAAAATGGTGTCACGCATATCATCGGGCTGAAGGGAAGTGGTCAGGGGTGACAGTGACGTCACATTTTGACGTGAAAGATATTGAGAGAGGCTTTTTGACCATCATGGGTTCGGTTTCCGACTGGGGCCTCCAAATTGGATCAACATTTTTTTTTTAACTTTATGCATTTTTTCAAAAAATGATGGGCTAGTCTTTATTAATCTTGCCTTTTGTTTCTTCCGCTTTCCCTAAAAATATAATTATCATATTATGATGCTCATGGGTTTAAGATGAATTTCAGTAACTAACTAACTAGCACTATGAAATCCATCATGCCATTTATCTATGTCCAGTCTCATATTTTATTGACATACATTCATAACTACATCCGTAAACAATTACCGTCCTTTTGCACATGTCGGCCATTTTTTCTTGATATTTATTTTTCTCCCATCTTAGCAAAATGTGAAATAGGCCAAGGGCTGCCAAACTACCCGAAACTGCGACATGTCCCCAAACTTTCCACCTCATTGACTGTCTATCAAACGTTACAAGGGTCGAATTGGACGGAAAAATCGAAATAAGTATCTACCTATAGTTTTATGGCCTCGCGATTCCGTTTTATAGAATAGTTTTCTTCTTCTTATCGTGTGACACAATGTAACCGTGCTGTCACTAGGGATAGTCGGCAGTTGCCTAGTGTTGCACTTAGCATTACCCGCGGTCACGTGTAAGGCATTTAGATTTAAACCTACGGAATTGTGCAACGAGACCTTCATGCATATTTAGTAATCAGATGTGCAAGTTTCTTCACGATGTTTTACTTCACCGTTAGAGCTATCGGTATGAAAATGCACGTAAATCTCAAAAAACTTATTGGTGCATTGGCCAGGATTTGTACCCGAGACGTCTGGTTAAAAGGTCGAACTCATTACCGTGAAGCCACCCACGCATATGAAATAGTCAAATCTCAAAGCTCAAGCCGTACTGAGCCACGACCATGAAACTTGTTTATCAGGTCGAACTCAGTTTAAAATAAGGTTAATCTATTTAAATTACATATTTATTTGTAATTTTCTCCTTCAGTGCAATAAAGCTTTTATAGATACTTATATGAATAAGATAATTTGTCTCGACGACATGTATTTTCATATAAATTTTTATCTGTATTGTATTTTTTAGTCTGTGGAATATTGCATGGTACCTTTTGATGAGTACGAGCCAAAATAAAGACTTTTTAGTTCACGAGTACCAGCTTCAAGTTTTTTTTTACTATAAACTTGGTAGCTGGAAGCCTTTTGTAGGACATATGAGGTAGCCGGCAAGGGGTAGAATGAGGTTCCCATGATTTCGCCAATGACAAAAAAGACAAGCAGGTATATTTAAAAAAAGTTCCGTGGTAAGAACCCATATCATCCCTGCTGCAGAGGCACGGGTCTCTTCCCATACCTCGGGAAGTTAGGCCATACTCCACACACGGGGGCCAAGTCCGGATTGGTGGCGTTTTGGGGCTAGTGGCCAACCCCATTGTCAGAAGTTTTCAGGCCTCTGACATGGCTTAACGACTGCCGTCTAGCGATAGCAGCCGGCACCAACGGATATGTAAACTACCAGCTTACTTAAACTAACGTTAGATAGTTCTAATTCTAATGTTGGTTTTGGTAAGATTAACCCACAGTGCTAAGAACTTACCAACCCTTATTGAAACCATGTATATTTGCAATTCAAACTACCACTGTACGTATGTGTGCGACAAGGAGTGTGAATATGTGATAATGAAAATATAGATAGTCCAAAGTTAGTACAATAAACCACAGAGTTAACTATACAAACTGAATAGAGAACGCGCAAGGATTATTTCGATGTTGGCGTATTAAGTTGCCAAAGTTTGATAGAACGCCAAGGATTTAATTTCCATCTTAGGCGTACATGAATGCATACATACATATGTATAGGTTATGTTATGTATATTATTTATGTTTGGGGCCAGTTGACCGTGTGTGATTTGTTTCGGATATTATTATTATTAGTAAGAGCTAAATAACTACATATAAGTATCATGATTATTCCTATTTTCTAAAATATTATTTTTCTCTGTAAAAGCTGTGTTTTTGAAATAAATAAAATAAAGTTAAAAAAATTAGCTTTTTTTTCCAAGATAATAACCTCACCAATTTAACAAAAAAATTGACTGCAAATACATCTATCTTCGCACTACAAAATGTAACTAGCCATTATGGCGCCATGCCATAAAATGAAACAGACATACAAACTCCCGACGAATTACACTCCCCTTGAGCAGTCGCGAAATAAACATCAAGAAGATTTTTAGCTCTTCATCTCTCTGTACTGGCATACAAATTCATTTTTCACAATAAAACAAACAGGGCTTCCATCTGCAGATTGCATATCGTATTCGCACAAAAACATGTTTATGCAACGAATAGTACGATGCTGAAGTGTATGTGTTACGGTAAAAGTGTGAATCTAGACAATACCTGCGTTATTGTTAAGTTCAGAGATGAAAATGGCGACGCGACGCAATAAATAAATAAATTATCCGGGACAAATCACACACGGTTATCTGGCCCCAAACTAGGATTCTCTGTACCATCGGATCCAGAGACTGATATACATACACATATACGTTTTAATTACATACATATACACCAAGACACAGAGCAAACAAATCTGCTCATCACAGAAATGTTTGCCCTGGGTGGGGATCGAACCTACGACTCTCGGATCAGTAGTCAGGAGCGCTAACCACTGAGCCACCAAGTAAGTCTAACTGTGTGCTATTATATAAAGCCGTACAGAATGCCTGGTTTTTTAAAAATATGGCTTCTTTTCATGAAACTTACAATTTTCTTCAAGTAACGTGTACTTACTGATTTCTAAAAAAAACCTCTCATATAAATTTAACAGATGCATATTCCCTTAATGGGGAGCCTACCGGGTGTTAGGTAAAATAGTGAAGCTATTTTAAGGGCTAGAAGGGGCCGCTAGATGCAGTACATTTATGCTATTTATAAATTTATATTCGCTTTAATAACTGAGTAAAACGAAGGTTTTGTTTCCGGTGTGAGGCGGCCCTAAAGTGACGTCATAGCCCACAAATTTTTCGTAAACTAATGGGAATTCCGACTTCGCTCTTTTTTATTTGTGATCGGTTCTATAGCCCCTACGTGCTATTTAAATATTTGCACAATTTTACCTAAAACTCTGTATAATTTGTTATCGAACTAACTATAGGGTCCTTGGGAGTAGTTATTGAGATGCATTTGAAGTTTTTTAAGTGTTTTAGAATTTAATATTTTTTATAATTCTTATTTCAATCATTTTAAATATTACTTGGCTTGAGCTTGGTATGATCTTAAAAGGTTCAAAACAAAGTTTAGAGTTTTTTCCAAATTTTTCGCTCGAGTCGTTACAATTTACTTATATACGTTAAGTATACTACAGATGTGACAAAAAGTTGAAGCAATAATTTAAAATGGGCTTCTACTTACGAAAATAAACAAGTTTGTCTAAAAAACTGTTTACAGCGTTATCATATTAATAATTAATACTACTGAACGCTGACGGTCTAAGCCCTAAGCAATTAGTACTAAGCAAATTATTCAATAAAATAAGATACAAAAAAGCAGAGTGAAGGTTTTCTTTACATAATTCTAAACAAAATTATGTAAGAAACATAGATGAACGAAGCACAAATAACTTTCTCTACTACGAGTTTATCCAGTCATACTAAAAAACTTATCTAGATGGCGAAAATATATTAACGTTTTACATTATCAGCAAAAAGATTGTATACGTATTTATGCGTTCGCAACTTATACATGTATAGAATAAGAGCGTTTCCGCACTGTCCGACATGGTGTCGGCTATCGGTGTCACCACCGACATCGACGTCGTGTCAGACAGTGGGGATGGGCTCTAAGGCGGCGCGCCGACGAAAGATATAAAAACTTTTTCATGGGAGGCCATAAAAGGCAGATGATCATATCGTAGTTTGTTTCATACTCAGTGACATATTTTGGTATTAATTATCAATTTATGATGTACCATTTATTGTGTTTGAGAAGTAAAGAAAAGCTCTCACTGACCTCACTGAGTAAACAGTATATTTGCAAAAATATATTATACAGTAATATAAAATTTAATACATATTATAATATCACCTTATACATAGTAGTGACTTGGAACTCTTTACCAGAGAATCCTGGCCAATGTACACAATAAGATTTTCAAAACTTACGGTACTACGGTATTATACAGCTAATAACTACATGCCTAGTAAGCGTATATAGGGTAATTTATACAATATCCTTGTATACATCTGAACAGATGGCCGTTGGGGCAGTTCTCGAGTGGTGACCGCGCACTGGGAGACGTAATGTGGGCAGGCCTCCGACTCAGTGGACCGACGACGCGACGAGCTGGTAAGATATATCTAAAAATGCCTAACAAGAAGTGCAACATAGATAGATAGATAGATGTAACATTTATTCATTTACACGACACATTTCACACATCAAGCAACTGATGTTATCTATCCCTTGTATCGATAAAAAAGTACCTATTATAATCGCCTCAAAGTAACCTGGAAGCGTTCTTTGAATAAGGAACCAAAGGCGGCTGACATGTCCTGGGAGCACGTGAAGTCTACAGCTGGGAACAGATCCGAGTGAAAAAAAAGTAGTCTCGACCTTATGCACCCCTAGGTGTTATAGGACTCACAGAAGAAGAAGATTATGATATTAGACTTTTCCAATAAACTAAACAAACAGTCATTTCATAACAATAAAATGTTCCGATACTGTTCCGATAAACCCTTATTCGGACTTTTACAGTAACATTTTCAACGTGGATTTTCAGCTGATTCGGTACTACCCCATTATTATGAAGGTTTCGACTGTTTGTCTGGCTACTTTGTTTTGTTGTGTCTGGGGATTATTCTCGAAAAATGTGTGTATGAAATTTTGATTGAGGTAGACAATAGTTTTTGCAACAATGGTTGCATTCGACGTTCGCTCTGCTTTTACGAGTGAATCTTGTATTACAGAGTGTATCTTCTAATTCATACTGTAAGGTTTATAATTTATAGTTTCTGTAAGTGTCAAATAGATAACAGCATTATGTATTAAAGTACGATATCTCAGTGTTTTCCTTAGTTAGGTTCAAAAATAAAATAAAAAATCAACCACCGCGAATACCAGTTGTTTCACTACGGGGTTTCTCCTGAAAACTGCAGGTTATTTACATATTGCCTTAACAGTAAACTTATCTCCCGAAACAAAACAACTTTGGTTAAGAACCTCATAATAAGGGTAATCGTAACTGACAGTATCAAAAATAAGTTGTAAAAAACCTATTCACAAAATAAAATTTCTCAGAGAAAAAAAAAGAGAAAAAAGTCGCCTTGTTTTTATTCATTTCAAATTATTATTCATTGGAGTCACCAAATAAGTGCGTCAAAGAAATGTTACATGAACAATAGGGGTTTTCACCATTTTTTGAAAAGTATCTCAAATTGATCATTAGGTAGGAAAAAGTCAAAAACATTTTTTTAATTTTATTTTTAAACCTATAAGTACCCCAAAAATACATTTTAAATTACCATTCCCAAATAGCGCGCGAAAACGCTAGCCGCCATGATGTTAAGTCGTGACGTCATTTCAAGAGTAAACAAAACAGCTCCGTACTAAAATTTTGACACATATTGCGAACAAAATGTCACTGTTTACTACTATTATGACGTCACATGACAACCAGCATGGCGGCTGTCGTTTCAGATATTTGAATAACAGATTAAAAAACTAGATTTTTGTAAATCAAAAATAAAATATTTTTTCTCATTTTATTGTATAGAAATCATATTAATTCGATTACTTATTACAAATACCACAGTAAATAAGCAGTTTTAGATTTTTTCTTGTATAGAGTAAAATACCCTATTTCAGACCAAAATGTCACATTTGGCAGTTGATAAAAAGTCACTCAAATGAGTAGTACAAAATTTTTTGGCGGTTAATTAAATATCACTCAAATGACTAGTACTCAAATACCAATAAATACTTTGTAGTCTCAGCTAAATGCCGCATTCGCCAAAAAAAATTGGCGTTTGAGAAGATTTATTACGTAGGGGGTTATTATATTCATCCCCATCACTTATATGGTTGGCAGTCCACAACTGTGCGTTTCACTAGAAACTTTCTGCCTCGCACAACCAAACTGTGGAATGAATTTTCGCCTGCGGTATTTCCGGACCGATACGACATTCAAACCTTCAAGAAAAGAGCGTACTCCCATATTAAAGGCCGGCAGCGCACTTGTGACTCCTCTGGTGTTGCGGGTGTCTATCGCGGCGGCGGTAATCGCTTATCATCAGATGATCCGTCTGCTCGTTTGCCACCTCTCCATAAAAAAAAAATATATTGGCTAAAGTAAAAGTAATTCTAAGTCATGGATATAAAAACATTTTAAAGTAGGTAACTAAATAAAATGCAAATCACGATATATTTTATATTTACGGAGATTTCCAGGACATTCCTAGGCAAAATTATGTATTGTTCTGTCTCCGATTTTAAATATTCAATGTGTATGAGGAAAAACGAGGTAGATATCATAATTTCCATGTCATTGCATCAAAATTTGCAATTAATTAGCATCGCAAAAAAATCGCAAAAAATCCGGAAAGCCAAATATAATGAACTTATAAGCAATATAGGTACTAAATAGTCTAATCTGTTATTAAAAAAAACAGTTGGTCATGGACGAAACAAAAAAATTATTATAGAAACCAGAATTATATTGGTTTACATACATACATATATATACGGGGTGTAACAGAAAGGTGGGATAATACTTCAAGGTGGGCAAGGTACATTTCATACAAACTTGGTTCGCCAGCTGATCGATTTGTATGAAAAGTCCAAAAAAAAATATGCGATTTGAACAAAGTTGTAGAACAAAAGTTGTTCAGTTTGATGGGTGAAAGCCCACCTAGAAGTATTATCCCACCTTTCTGTTACACCCTGTATACATAGATATTTAATTAATACCGAGACACAGAGCGAATAAATCTGCTCACTCAGGAATGTGTATCTAGTCAGCCCTACAAACATACATATGTATATAAACCTAGAAAAACAACTTTGATATTTTTATTTATTGAAAAATCATTTATTTCTTCAACAAATCAGACAGTCATATAAACACAAATTAATATACATAAGTTACTTATCCAAATAATGGAATCGCCTCTAATATTGTTGTCAAATGTAACAAAAGTGTTGAACGCGATACGCCAATTGTACATCAATAAGGTATTCGATGAAATTGTGACATCGCCGAGACGAACTCAATTTCTTTCGCGAGACAAAAGAAAATCAACTTTAACAAAAAAGGCGAATATTCGCACCATATTTGGTAATACGATAAAATAATATTCTGTGAAGACGTTTCGCGGTCCATTTGCGAGAAAACGTGACGAAATAAACGCGTAATAGTTCTTCTTGTGTTTTCACTGTACATGTACATTATTTTTGTAGGTAGCACAAGGTCTATGTAAAGGGAGGTGTATTAAAAACTCCTTGCATAATGTCGGAGGAAAACCAAAGAGTATCTAATCACACAGACCAGACTTGCAGAAACAAGAGAAACTTTTTCTTCAAGTTTGTGTCAAATCTAAGGAACTCATAATATTATGTCGATAGACATTACGATATATATCATACATATAAGTTTAATTGGGTATGCTAAAAATGTATATTGTGTTTTATATTTTGTGTTTTTCGAGTTTGAAATGAAAAAATATGGCTTTAAATGAAAGTATCTCGAAATGGTTTTTTATTTTCATGCCTCTTAAAAAACTTAACTAGCATATCCAATTTAAGAGTCGGGAGTATCATACTTTGGAAACGCCTTTTGCTGAATGTATGAAACGGACGCAGCAATAAAGGTATGCCCGTCATGACAGTTTGCGCAGTTTTACACAACGCTTTGCATATTCCGAGTAGCGACATTAGTTTGCTGAATTGGGAAAAAAACTTTATTTCTATACCTTTTACAGTAGAGAAAGTGTAGAGAAAATAAAACCATATATATATGTATAGGGTCCTTATGAAATACTTGAAATTTTTTTAACCACGGCTTCTACTCATGAAACTGAACAACTTTCCCCAAAGAATTTATACTCAATTCTCAAAAAAATTTGGAGTCCTCATAATAATTGATCAAATGAACCGCCAATTTTGTATGGGAAGTCCAAATTTTTTTTGCGAATTGAATAGGTTCCTTGGGAAAAGTTGTTCAGTTACATGAGTAGAGGCCACTGTTGAATTTTTTTCAGGTATTTCAGAAGGACCCTTTATAGTGGGCTGCGGTGCTGTATAAAATAGACGACAATATAAAAAGAAAGCTAAGACTTTATATCAGGGGTTTTTCATGGCCGCGGATGTGAAGTTTAAAATTGGAATACCTACGAATACATATACATTGGTGGATAAAAAAAGGTTTGTTGCGCGGCTTTTTAAAAAATAACTCAATCTAGCAAAAAAAAAACGAAACCAAACGTTCAAAAACTGTGTTTACTGTTTATGATTTTAGTTTGGTGGTTTTCTAGATTTTTGTTTTTAGTCTTCAGCAGTTTTGTAGACTGAGTTTTTTCTTCTAAATTCGGGCAATCAACCTTGAGTCGATTTCTTAGTCCACCACTATAGTTTGTCTTGCTTATAAATACATCCAAAAGGGAAATAAAAAATAACATAATACATTTAACACTGTTGTCGTTGAAATTTTACTTTTTGAATTTGCTATATTTTACATATACCGAGAAACCAAGATACATAATGACTGTGCGGTCCGATTTCAGTTTTACAAGTAGTTCATCCCAAATTCGCTTCCGGAATAAGTATTTGAGTTTGAAATTTCAAAACCTTCTGTTGATTTTGAATAGGAGCATTACCGAGGAGTTTATAACTTAGTTTCGAAACTACTTTTGCTTTTGAAAAGGCGCATTCCCAACCAGTTTATAACTCAGGAAGGAGAGAATACTGGTTACAAAGATCAAATCCGGTGCTAATATATTTGAATTGTTTTTTTTTTTTATGTCAGAGGTGGCAAACGAGCAGACGGATCACCTGATGGTAAGCGATTACCGCCGCCCATAGACACCCGCAACACCAGAGGAGTCACAAGTGCATTGCCGGCCTTTGATATGGGATTACGCTCTTTTCTTGAAGGTTTGAATGATATTATGAACAAACTGGTCTATGTGTTATTTATGCAAAGATACCTACTTGGTTAAAACTGAAAGAGATCGATATATTTTTGATCTGAAATAGAAATAATGAGATTAAAATCAGAAGTAATTGTACTTTGAAACAAATAAAATTGCACAAAACTTGCCTTTCCGTTTCAATTCCGAATCGACTAAAATCTGTCTCCGATTTTATGCAATTACTCAAGTGTGTGTAAGCAAATTGTTATTTATGGAGTGCTAAATTGTTGTGTACATTGTGTACATTTGGTTCCCTGTATTTACACCTTCTCGTCAAAATTCAAAATTTAAGTGATGCTTTACACATTATTTTAATCATATCGCGCTATTAGTAATTAAAACTGGACTTGACCTGGCCTCTTTAACTTCCCGAGTACTATTTTGCCGTTCTCGGAAATATTTTGAAAAGACAGTGATGTCACTATACGTAATCTACATATAGCACCATCTATTTCTTTTGGGAGTATTCCCGGAAACGGTACATCAGTATTCCCGAGAGATAAGAACATTTCGTAATTCCCAATTCTTGATGTTGCACTTGGCATCACTGCATAATGGTTACGTTGATTTGTCGGGCATTTCAGATTTGGAGAACTAATCTATCTCAACAGAAGATATTTTTTTCTTTTTTGCACTAATTTTTGCACTAATTTGCACTAATTTTGCACAAAACCTTAATATTCAGGTTTGGGCTTTAACACAGGTACAATAAAAAAGGCAGCGATAAAGTTCGAGATGTTAGTCACTGAATAAAGGGTAGGTACATACATTCATTGTACATACTGTGACACTGTCAATGTCGTGTTGTCAAAATACAATGTGACAAATGAATATTTGCTTGCGTTCAAATTGAGGTGAATGTCAATTTTAGCCTACACACAAAGGTATAATATACAAGATACGTTTCTTTGATTTATTGATATCGTGACAACAGAAAGTGGGCTTCCGAAGAACGTTCGAAAACTTATGATAGGACGTTTTATTAGAAACGTCACGCGAAGACATGGATACATGGATAGATTGTGCCGATTTTGTTAAATTAAAGCTAAACTATTGGTTGGTTTTGAAAAAAAATTGCGAATGAGATGGAATTTGTTTAACTGACCTTGTTTACACCTTGCGTTTTGTTTTATTTATTTACAATTTATTGTACACAGAAAACACAAAGATATACATTAAGAAGGAAAGAACATACAAAAGGTGCAGCTTATTTCTATAAGAAATTTCTTCCAGCAGACCTTGGACAGTGAAAGTTGAAGAAAAAGGCAGAAAAGACGTGTACAGAACAAAGATACAACAATTATAAAATAGTGATAAAGAATACAAACTTATATACCTAATTCTTAAAATAATACATAAACATACATTAAATAACAAATATATATAATATATTATAATACCTACATAACACTATATTATATAAATAAAATATTAAATAATATATAAAAAACAATATAATATCTATATTATACATAAATAGTTTACATGGCTGACTTAAGGGGAGAGAGAAAGGAAATGATCTTTCAATTTGTTTTTAAATGAGTGCAGACTCTGGCTATCGCGAATGTCATGCGGAAGCGAGTTCCACAGTCTGACGGCATGCACGGAAAAGGAATAGGAGTAGAAGTCAGTGGAATGTGGAGGATAGGAAAGAAGAGATTTAAGGTGAGCACGAGATTGATGGTCAGGAGGACGCTGCAAGTGGAAACGCTCCTTCAGATAAGATGGAGAGGAAGGATTGTGGAGTATTTTGAAAAGGAGACAGAGGATATGAGTGTTCCTGCGAAGGCGAATTGGAAGCCACTTAAGCTGTTGACGATATTGGGAGACATGGTCAAACTTGCGGAGACCAAAGATAAAGCGTAAACAGAGATTTTGAAGACGCTCGAGTTTGTTTAGTAGCTCTTCTGTTGCATCTAAGTAACAACTATCGGCGTAATCCAAAATAGGGAGAAGAAGAGTTTGCGACAGAGAAATTTTCGTTTTCAAAGGTAGAAAATATTGTAGGCGCTTCAGAGCATGAAATGAAAAATGCATTTTCCGACTGAGTTCATTGACATGAGCGGCCCACGACAAACTCGAATCAAAAATGATTCCCAAGTTTTTCGCTGTACTGGAGTACGGAATGATAGAATTATCATATGTGACTGCTGTGTTCGGTGAAAATGTAAGCTGATTTAGCATGTACTTGCTACCGATGACCAAGGCTTGTGACTTTTTAGGGTTCACCAGTAGACCAAAGCTTTTCGCCCACGATGATAAGCGTCTTAAATCACTGTTAATCTCCTGAACAGCACTGGAGAAATCAGAGGCAGGAAAGTGTTTATAAATTTGCAGGTCGTCTGCGTAAAGATGGTAGTTCGAGGAAATAACCTGAGTTACAGTGTTAATGAACATTGAAAAAAGGAGAGGTGAAAGCACTCCACCCTGAGGGACGCCAGCAGATAATGTGCACCAGTCTGAAGAAGACCCTTCAACCCGAACGCACTGGGAGCGCCCTCTAAGGTAGGAGTCGAACCAAGTAATAGTTGAAGAGGAGAGGTTGAAAGAGTGAAGGACAGCAAGAAGCACATCGAAATCGACAGAATTGAAGGCATTACTAAAGTCAAGCAGGATGAGGATAGTAAGCATCTTATTTTCCATGCCATGGCGTATATCATCTGTGACTTTTAGTAATGCAGTAGTAGTACTATGCCCAGGTCTAAAGCCCGATTGAAAGGGAGAGAGAAGAGAATTCTGGGATAAATGATTTGCGAGTTGCTTATGGACAATGTGCTCTAGAACTTTAGAAAGAAACGGTAAGATAGAAATAGGACGAAATTGAGAGGGAAGAGTAGGATTTGGTGTTTTGGGCAATGGAGTGACATGCGCCATTTTCCAGGAAGAGGGGAAGGCTTGCGAAAAGAGGGAGTAGTTGAATAAATGTGTGAGAATAGGCAGAATCTCAGAAAGGATTAAAGAAATCATACGGGAAGACAAGTTATCGTTGCCCATAGCAGTAGAAGAGATAGATAAGATATGCTTCTTGACATCGTCATCAGATATAGGCGACAAAGAAAAAACAGGACAAGAGGGAGGAGAAAGAAGAGACAAGGATCGGATTGTATTGGACTTAGTAGCATCACTAAGCACAACCGGAGGTAGAGAAAAAAAGTTATTGAGCAAGTTCAGATCAGTAGCGATATCCTCTTGAGCACCTGAGGAGCTACCAATACCCAGAGACTTAAGAAAACGCCAAATTTGGGCAGGGGGACAGTCAGAAGTGGATTCATGTATGTGACGTCTTTTAGCATCTCTGCACAGACGCCTGCAGCGATTACGTAGTGACTTGTACCGGGCTAAGGTCTGGTCTGATGGGCACCGCTTATACCGCCTTTTAGCTTTATCTCTTTTAGCCATGAGCTCTTTTATAGATTGTGTGAGCCAAGGTGCAGGTGGATGTTTTACTTTAACTCGCTTATAAGGTGCATGGTGATCGAAAAGTTCCGTAATGACAGAGTTAAAGTAGATGACCTTGTCATCAATAGAATCAGCTTCAAGAAGGGGCGCCCAGTCAATGATACTAGCGTCATAACGCAACGCATCCAAATCAATACCCTTAAAACTGCGTAGAAGAAGAAATTTGGCCTTACGTTTAGGAGGACGAACTTTAAAGGACAAGAAAATTAAGTCATGGTAAGAAAAGCTAGATGCAAGCTGACCATGTGTCCCAACTGCGTCTGGAGAAGAAACGACAGCAAGGTCAAGAAGAGAAGGGATACAATTTGGAGAATGATGAGTAGCGGACAGAGGAAGACAGTTGAGATTAATAGCGGATAAGAGGGAGAGCAATTTAGAAGTACGGCTATCATTTTTGATCAGACATGTGTTAAAGTCGCCTAGAAGTAAGGTATGGTCGAAAGAAGGACAATAGTGACTGAGGAGGTTTTCAAGAGAGTCAAAGTAGTCAATATGACAGGATGGGCTGTAGAGCACGGCGAGCAAAATCTTTTTGAAATTAAGAGAAATTTCAAGGAAAAGGTGCTCGGCAGATTTAGAGTAAAGATTGGGAGAAGCACTAACTATGCTACAAGTGATGTCTGCACGAAGATAAATAGCTACGCCGCCACCACCTTTGCCCGTCCTGTCATTACGATAAAGCTTGTAACCAGGGAGCGCAACTAACTTTGAAGGAATGGAAGGCTTAAGGAAAGTTTCAGATATTAATATAGCATCTACCGAAGAATTACTAAACGTAGCCAAGAGATCGGAGTAGTGGCCAGGAACACTCTGGGCGTTGATGTGGACAACATTAAAGTTGTGGGGAAAAGGAGAAAACACAGAAACGAGTTGGTCATGCAACGTCGGAGTGGTCAATGAATGGTCGCCATCAGAATCTGCACTTACAAATGAGTCAGATGAAGAACATGAGAAAAAACTGTCATTTAAAATATTCGAGCTAGCCATGTATATAAAATAAATAAATACCTATATAAAACAAAATATTAGAAAAAAATACCAAAAAATAAATAATACTAGAAAATACTTATGACAATGCTTAGTCTTAATTATTACTAATCATCACTCGCCAACCGCGAATAGTTCAAATATGATACTTATATGATATCCTGAGTTTTAAAATAAACAATGGAACGAAAGCACTGTAAATGATGTAATCTAAAATTACCATGAACTCAGAGCCAAAAAAGAAAAATAATGAACTGTCAACTGTCACAACAAAAAAGTAACAAACTAGCGCAACAAAACGCAGTATTTTCACTAATAGTAAAACTACCTGCCTTCTAAAATATCAAGTTTGCTTGGAACTTCGTTGGCGTCTGGGGGAATGAGGCGCCCATGCAGGAACCGGTGGTTTTTTGGGCTTCTGTGTTGGCGGAGCGGTTTTCGGTTTTGGTGGAGCTGAGGCCGCATCTTGAACAGCAGTTGGTGACGGATACTGAGAGATCAGAGACTTCAGTTCTTGCATGACTTCCACCTTGCGGCGTGTTTTATCGGGCAGGATAATTACTATCTTGCCCTCTGCTGACCAACACTGCTTCACTCCAAAGTGTCGGCGGGCATCAACAAAAACTTTATGGCGAGACTTGGTCAGAAACTCAGATACTGTGATTCCACTGCCCTTAAGTGCGGTTTTCGCGTCCCACACCTGTCTCCGCGCTTCTAGATCACAGAACCTCACCAGCACAGCGCGGGGCTTAGATCCACTACCACCCAGACGATGACAAACTTGTATGTTCTTGGACCCAATATCGGGCAAATGCATCTGGTCCGACAACACCCTTGCGACAACATCATCAAGCTTCTCGTCTTTTTTTTCTTCGAGACCATGAAATAACAGAATCTTTCTGCGAAGGAAAGTTTCCTGTCTATCCAAGCCAAGAGAGAGGAGCTCAATTTGGGCCTTTATGTTGGATAGTGTTTGCCAAACAAAAGATTTGAAATCTGCAAACTCACGGGCAAGTGTAATGATGTCGGGAGCCGGTGGAGTACTAGGAGCTGCAGAGGTGCTGGAAGTAGATGCCTTTTGGAGTTTCTCTTCATATTGTCCCATACGAGATTCAAAAAGTTTGGCCATGTCGTCCAGATTTGCAGCCAGCTTCGCAGATATATCCATTGCGTGGGTTGTTGTGTTGGTTTTCACAGAAAGTGCTTAAAATGGAGAATTTGATATTGGCGGTGAGTGTTGATGATTTGTAGTGCAAATTAATTTAACATTTATGTGGAAAAACCAATTGTAAGTATTTTTACTTAATTAAATATCTCAGAGCAAAAATTTACGTCTTTATTTTACGCCTACCCGCCAAGAAAAAAAGATTATGACTGAGTGTTAATATTTTGATAGTTTTTTTTGTGTCATTAAAGGTGAAAAGTAAATTTATATTTATATCCATTAATATGTATTGTCTTGAGTGATTAGAATTTAGAACACTAGCAAAATGCACACTTGGTATTTTGATGTGTATTTACTTACAGCATATATAAAAGGCCGATTCAAAGTGACAAGAATCCGAGGACTCCAGGTTAACCGCTAAAATCATGCTAGAATTAATGCAACTAGGATCATTTACTCAGTATTGATGTTCCATTTTCATCGTTCACCAAAAATAATACTAACGTATAGGGGATAGGGGGAAGGGGGAACTTTTTGAATTTTTCATCCATAATTCATTAGCTTGGCATCATCTCACCTGATAATGTTGCCAAAGATAGAAGCGGCTTACCGAAATACCCAAACGCAATGTTGCTATTTAATCTTCATACCGGAACAGACTGTTAGCTTATTCAATAATCTCAACAAGCTCGGGGATTTAAAAGTGTAACACTGGCCATGACAGCGGAAAGCGTGTATGTCATCAAAGAGTAAGGTAATTATACCAAAACACAAAATGCTATAGGAGTCTTCTGCGAGTTGTCCAAAGCATTTGATTGCGTCGAACATAAAACCTTACTTTTAAAGCTAGAACATTACGGGGTCAATAATAAGGCTTTGAATTTGTTAGAGTCATACTTAGTTAATAGAACTCAAAAGGTACATTTAAATGGTACAAATTCGTCAGGCTCACGCGTTAAAATGGCCTCAAGGGTCTATTTTGGGACCATTCCTGTTTTTGGTTTACATCAACGACCTACCTTTTATGGTTGAATCGCTGTCTAAAATTGTGTTGTTTGCGGATGATACATCTCTAGTTTTTAAAATTGATAGACAACTGATATGTTTGACGAAGTAAACGACACTCTTTGTAGAGTACACAATTGATTCACCGTGAACAACCTAGTCCTTAATGCAAAAAAAACTAAATGCATAAATTTCACCTTACCGAATATTAAAAACATAACTCAAAACGTTTCATTAGCTAGTAGTGTTTTAGAATTCGTACCAAAAACAGTTTTCTTAGGTATAACCGTAGATTCAAAACTTCAATGGGGTCCTCACATAGAAACTTTAGTAGGCAGACTTAGTTCAGCTGCCTATGCTGTTAAAAAAATTAGGCTCCTAACAGATATAGAAACAGCGAGACTAGTATATTTCAGCTATTTCCACAGTATTATGTCTTACGGTATACTTTTATGGGGGCATGCAGCTGATATAAATACTATTTTTGTACTGCAAAAAAGGGCTGTTCGCGCGATTTACGGAATGCGATCTCGAGATTCACTTAGAGAAAAATGTTAAGAAATCAATATTTTCACGTTTCCGTGTCAGTATATTTATGAAAATATAATGTATGTGCGAAAAAACTTCACTTTAAACAATCACAAAAAACAATCACTTTACACTGAATTCTGACAGACATACTCGTAATCTCAGGAATAACAGTAAGCTTCAGCTTGTATCTACTAGGCTCAGTAAGGTTAGTAAGTCGTTTGTGGGACAATGCATACGAATGTATAATAAAATACCAGAAGATATTGTAAACCTAAAAGAGAATAAATTCAAAAGTTATGTAAAAAATACACTATGTAATAAAGCTTACTATAAGACATGTGAGTACTTAGATGATAGAAATTCTTGGATGGTAAGTGTTTCTCCAACCAACACAGCAACATTTTCATAACATATTGTGAGACAATAAAGATACAAACTCTATTGTGAAAGAACTGAAGGGATTCGGTAAGACTTTTCCTTCTCCTTTTTCTTTGTCCATTGATCGGAGTGGTGCATGCTCGCTAAAATGTTCGTGCGGATGGTGGCGTATCGGGAGCCGGGTCGTTCCCTTCCCTGAAATATGGTTGAGGGGAGCGATGGCTGACTCTCGCATTATACTCGTGATCGGGTGCTGTCCGTGCAAACTGGCCTGCTCTTGTCATTGGTTTTTGGAATTGTTAGTCATTAGCTACAAATAATTTTTACTTTTATCTCTTTTGAATCCTTTCTTTCTTTATTCAAATCAAATCAAATCAAATACTCTTTATTGTCATACAAGAAACATACGTACAAACATATAATAACACACTAAAAAGAAACAAATCGACAATCTTTATTCTTCTTACTTTATTCTTATTTTTGTATATTTTATTTACAGACATGACATTGTAGTGACAGTGTCATTTATTGATCTAGCATTAAGATGTAATAGAATATAAGACTTTTTTTAAAAAAAATGTGTTGGAGGGAGTTTCTTTAGGGCCCGCCGTTTCTTCTCACTCCGCAAACACTTCCCGAAACGGTGGGTATACGAGTTCCAAGTGGTAGGAACCTCGTATTAGGTAGATAAAAGAATGACGTTCGAAAAGTGTACACTGCTACCTACTTCGAATAAAATATTTTCATTTTCATTTTCAAAAGTATGTCATTCAGGAGCCGGCCTTACGCAGGCCTAGGTGTATGTACCGAGTGCGGTCAATTAAATTATTAGTATCATTAACAAAACTGCGGTTTGTCGTTTCTTCTAGGATCAGTTCTGTTAACATCTGCTGTCAATAAAAAGAATATTTTGCAGCTATTCTCCCCTATCAACAGCAAAAACTGATGAAATAGATCACCGCGCTAGTTCTCGTGTTATGAAAGTATTAAACAAAACTCTCTTCAATTTTTCAGTAGTTAGGAAACCCAATGAAAACCACAATCTCCTCTGTCAACACGGACCCCCATGTTGACAGAGATTGTGGTTTTCATTGGGTTTAGATGAGGGTTCATCTACTGAGGATTAATAGTTTCCCGTTGTTTAAACAAAACCCTACTTTGAATCTCATTAAACGTTTACTCACTATCACTCAAAAGAGAAGTATTATAGACTCATTATAGGGTTACTTTTTCATTTGAAGGCATACTATTACATAGCAATGGTTCTTAGAAATGTTTCATAAAAATCTTTTGTGTGGTTTCAAGTAATTGTATTTTTTTAATTTTATCAGACGCTTAATCACTGTATGTGTTACGGCATTGGTAGCCGCAATCAGAGTCAAAGGCATTTTCCATTATTTTTTAATGTGCTGTGAAGAATTTTACTGAAATATTTTTTTTGTTAGTATTCTGTACCTAAAGATACGATAGGGCCATTATACCAAAGAATACCCGTACCCCCGAGTATATTACTAACTAAGAAGCGGTTGTAGTAGTAGGTACCTAGTTAGCTAAGATGCAAGCAAACACCATGCAAGTAACGTCGACAAGGGTTCTAGACTACGACTGCTAGCATGCTTGCTTCCTTGTATGCTACCTTCATAAGAAAAAAGGCCGCAAAGTGTACGGAAATTCCATACACAGCAGGACCTCTTTAATCCGAACAACCAAAATTTACTCGTTCGGTTCCATGGAGGATCCGAAGGATTATAGTAAGTAGACATTTTGAAAGGCACCTCTACCAATTAAAACAAAGGTATTTATTATTGAAACTATATGTTTTGATTATGCAAAACTTTAATACAACTAAATGATAATGATAATATTATAATTTTTTTAAAGGATAACGACTAGTATTTAGCGACACTGAAACGCTTTATATCTTAATTTATGCAAATGCGTAACGCGGGGCGGTAAAATACGTGCAACTCGTGTAACGCTTCAGATGTATAACTGAAATGCGGGCGTGGTACAGCGACTTACTGAAAAAAGGCAGAAGCGGATAGGGGGGGGTCATTCGGATTATAGAGGGGTTCGGTAAAGAGGTCCTACTGTACTTTGCGGCCTTCTTCCTTATGAGGGCAGTATGGTTGCTTGCACGTGTGCTTGCATGCATATTGGCTTGCATGCACACTTGGTTGCCAACTTCCTGCTTTTATGCCACTACTTACTAACATACGGGTATTTTTTGTAATAGATTTATAATCCCTATAGTCCCTAACACCCAGCCGCGTCAATAGCAATATATCGTATTTTGGTTTTAATTGTAACTTGTGATTGTAGTAATTAAATTTTAGCGTTGTAACTCAAAAGAGCTACAACATTATGCTGAGTGGCAACCTTTTTGGCATCAACCTGTGCTGTTTTAGTTTTTAGGTTTTTGTAAAAAAAAATGTAATCTCTTTGGCACTGAATACATTTTTACTTACTTAATTACACTACCGAAAATGTGTGATGCTGTTGTGCTTTTGCACTCGCTCTTACATGTTAAAATGAGAAGTAAAATACATGTAAACTTTCTGTGGATTTGTATGGAATGACTAGGGATTGCTATTACTAAGCCTTTTTAATTAATAATAATTTGGAAAGTATTAATTATAAGCTCATTCTAAGTAATTTTAATTAATTAATAGTAGAGCAGACTCATAATAAGATAAATTATAGCTTTCTATAATTTGTTCAGGCTTTGTCTTATATACGTGAGTAAAGGAGAATGCCACGGAAGTATGAAACGCTCGTACCATATTGCGTCTTGAAAAAGCCTTCTGAATTGGATAGGGGATAACATTTTTAATTATTATACGAAAAATTACTCTCATAGCTACTGTAACTCCAGAGCTTTTTCACTTTCATTTTATGTTTTGAGGTTATTTTTAAGTACTTTATCTACGCTCAGGCGTACACGAAATTCTTAGTTTTAACCAATCATTTGATAGCTAGTTTTAGTTAATTATGGTATGGTTCAGTGATGCTAACGAGTAATATAAAGGAGCACCACAAACCGAACGCGGCACTGTATGTATATTGTAATGATGAAGTGCAGTCGACAAATAAAACGAAGTGCTTTAATATAGAAGAACGCTCACGCAAAAGCATCACTCACACCTCGCACTCGTGCATGCAATTCCTAACGCATGCTTGGTCCTCCACACGTACGCCTCAAGCACACACGTAGGCACCTGTATCCAGCAGTGGACAGAGCAGGGCTAGCAACCGCTGGCATATTTCAGTAGAAGACTTAAGCTCAGCCAAACCACCTGGCCCACCTACTACAGGGAGTTGTTGGCTGTGTACATTTTCGGCATATATTGGAGGCGCAACACTTCATCATATATACCGACCACAAGACGTAACGGGGCGTGTGTGAGATGCCGATTTGCAACGTACTGTGTGGCATATGTGGATTTTTAAAAATGCCGCTCCGCAACGTGACTATGGCCCTACGTTACGTCCAAACAAAAATTCTTGTACGTCTGGCAACCGTGGGACGCACCAATGTGATCAAGAATCAAATCTATAAAACATCGTCTGATAGTCAATCTTACCAGGAATTGAAGAAGAGGGCGCGGGTATAGGAAAATGGTGGTGTAATGCGAAGACATCTCTTAGATTAAGAAGAAGAAATATGTGGATAAAGCATAAAAATCTCGATACAACCATAGTGTAGTTTCGGAACACATTTTATGAATCCAGGGCCGCGTTCCGAGGGTGTACTTGACAACAACCACTTTGTACCCTCTCTTTCACACTTAGGCAATTTATATTATGCTATCCTGTTGTCAGAGTGAACGTTTGCTGTCAGAGTGTACAAAATGTAGAGGATATATCAAATTAAAATCTTTTTTCATATATTTCTTTCCTGCAGTTCGAATAGGTCTAGAAAAAATTAAGTGTGCTTAATAAATTTAATTACGATTTTTGACAAATGTCTGGTTAAGACACAACATGGTACGAAATCCGGCAATCTCCTTTATTTATTTATTTATTTTACAATTTATTGTACACAGAACAAACAAAGACATACATTAAGAAGGAAAGAACATACAAAAGGTGCAGCTTATTTCTATAAGAAATTTCTTCCAGCACACCTTGGACAGTGAAAGTTGAAGAAAAAAGGAAGAAAAGACGTGTACAAAACAAAGATATAACAATATTTAAGATTACTATTTAGCTCCACTGGTCAATATATCTACCTTCTTTTTGGATGTGGCTGGTGCGGCGCCCTGCCTGTTCGCCCGCGGAAAAGGCACCGGTGGAAATAAAATTAATTTGAGAAAGGCTTCACTCAATAGGGTAACTGATGACTGTATCAATATAGGTATGTTTGTTAAATTTACATTCACACGTCATTCGGAATTTTGAAGCCAATGCCACTTCCTATAATCAAAGCTCGTCAGTTATTTATTTATTTTAATTTATTTATTTATTTTAATCAGATAGCAAAGACCCAAATATATATTATATCTGTTATATTTGTGCAATTACTTTATGTCAATCCGTGACTCCGTTGCGACATGAAATAAGTATAAACAAACAAACAAACAAAGTCACTTCCGCGTTTATAACTTTCATAAAGTAAGGATTAAACCTCAAGTCACAAGTCACATCTTGAACCACCAATTTATCACAGGGTGTTCACAAAAGTTTATTAATTCATTGCCCTTGGAAAGTCATCAACTCAACGTCACTCAGTGGGCATTATACAGGGTGTTCCCTTTAGGACAATAAAGGAAAACGGCCAGTTAATGGTTGTTTTGTCACCATTGACCTAAATACAGTATGATGTCATGTCAGCTTGTAACGAGGGGAAATTGAAAGCCTTAAATGAAGGTGGTAGCTACTCGTTTAAATGTTAGTTAATATTGTGTGGTTTTCCTACGTATTCCATTTGTCCACACTTTTAAATGGCTGTAATTTTTACAGATTATGTGTTTTTTTACTGAAACAAAAAAAAACACAAACTTAAAATATTTATTTTTGTTTATTTAAGTAGATACACATTTAACTTAGGGCTACTTTTTCTAAATCTATTCGCGGGCACTGAAAATTAATATTTATTTTTTATTAACAGCAGGCGAGTCATACAATGTGAAATTCGAAGAAAAATAAACTTTTTTTTCTCTATCTCGTGGCTCACACCATCTTTGTCTTGAATTTTTAACCCGATCCACTGCAGACATATTGTGTAAATAACTGAACACAATCCCATTCAGCTGTCTCAGTGTAAACTGAAAGTCGTTACTATAAATAAAGTATGTTTGGGTACATTAAAAACCAGATTTCAGTCACAAAACAAACAAAAAAACTATTTCGCGAAAAACAAGGAGAAAATGTTTTACAGGTCGCCTACCGATATCGCCTGTCTTATCGCTAAAAAGCGATTCCTACAGAAAACAGACATACTTCCAGACCATGCCGAGCACACACTAGCGCCATCTTCTTTTGTTAAAGTATATTTTTGGATTTATCCTAGAAATAATGCTTTCGTGTTAGCCGTAGCAGGTGGCCGTTGGGGCAGAAAAATTCTCGAGTGGCGACCGTGCTCCGGAAGACGTAGCGTAGGCAGGCCTCCCACTTGGTGGGCCAATGATCTGGTAAAGGTCGTGGACTTGGATGCGGGCAGCGCAAGACCGGTCGATGTGGAAATCCTTGGGCTTTTGTCCAGCAGTGGACGTATTTTGGCTGATAACTATGATGAGAAACGAAATTCGTCACTTACCACCAGTTGAGATGATGCCAAGGGCTTACCAATTGAGGGTAAAAAAAAAAACAAAAATCGTCCTATTATTATGTATTATATAATATTATATTCATATTCATATTCATTTATTCAGTATTAATCATACAATGTCAAGTTTAATAGTAACAGATAAAATAAAAATAACATTAAGTTAATAATTACAAATATATAACAATATGAAATTGAGTATGTCAAAATAATAAATTTAAATTAAAATGATATCATCAAATTTTTACATTTGTACCACAGAGTACATACATATTAGTCATAATTCTAAAAATTCTGTAACAGAGTAGAAGGCCTTTTGTACTAACCAGTGTTTTAGTTTCCCAACAAAACTATGGTAACTTACAGTTTCCCTTATGTCTATAGGTAATTTGTTATAGACACGTGGCCCCATTGCAAGCAGGGAGTTATCAGATTTCTTCAGGCGATATGTCGTAGTTTGCAGCTCTTTCTCTCTCCATGAGGTTTTACGCTTTCCCGTCCAGTTGAATACCGGGAAACTATCCAGATTCTGCCGCACATACTTGGAGACTTCCAGTATGTAAATAGACGGTAGGGTAAGTATCCCGAGGTCTATGAATAGTTGCCGTGCTGGAGTGTTCCACGGAACACGAGCTATTTTACGTATAACCCTTTTTTGGATAATGAATGGTCTGTCTCTGTCTGCTGCTAGACCCCACAAATCCACCCCGTACATCAAGTGTGAGTGGAAGTAAGCGTAGTAGGCTTTGAGGATGTTACCGGTACTTAGAGTTGGAACTAGACGAGAGACAGCGTAGAAACCGGAGTTGAGCTTGGAACACAGGGTGTCAATATGTTCTCGCCATTGGAGGGCATCATCAATTGTAAAGCCTACATATTTTGTCTTTCTAGTGATCGGGATAGAAAGATTATCGACTTGAACAGCTAGCGGTGCCGGTGGATCCGCTGAAATCTTTGCCGTGAATTCCAGTAAGTTGGTCTTGTCAATATTTAGTTGCATACCGTTGGCAGTGAACCACGTTGCCATCTTGGTTACAACCTCCGTCACTCGCTCACCGAGTTCTTTTCTGGAGTCGGCGCTGACTACAGCGCAGATATCATCAGCATACATTATGAAATCTGTATGGTCTGATCGGTAGGGAAGGTCATTCATTAAAAGAATGAATATGCTGTTCCCAACGTTCGAGCCTTGTGGAACTGATCTATCTCCTACCAAACCATACTCTGATGAATCACGGTTAATCATCGTGACCTGAGTTCTTTCAGAGAGGAAAGAAGAAATCAAGTCCAGAGGGACCCCTCGAACGCCGTAGTGCTCCAGTTTAGCTTCGATCAGGCGATGATCCACCAGATCAAAAGCGCGTGACAAATCGAAGAATATTGCTGCTGTATTCTTCTTATTATCTAGTAGGGCGAGCACCTTTCTTATCAGTAAGCGGGCTGCGCCCACTGTAGATCGTCCCTTCTGGTAGGCATGCTGTTGCGGGCAAAAGGAGTCGTTATTCTCCAAGAATTGCTTGAGCCTGTCACAGAGACCAGTCTCAAATATTTTAGACAGAGCAGGGACTAATGATATCGGGCGATAATTTTTTTGTTCTTTCCTAGAACCTTTGCCCTTGTAAATAGGAGTCAGTTTAATTCTTTTGAGCGAGTGTGGATAGTATCCACCGGACGCGGTGTTATTGAACAATTCACAGATGACTGTTAGAAAATTAAAAGGTAACCTGTGAACAATATTAGTGGGTAAGTCGTAAATGTCTTTCGTATCTTTGGGACTAATTCTTTTTAAAATATTTACGATCTCTTATGTGCTGAACGGGGCGAAAAACATTGTCGCGTGTACTCTAGAGATATTAGACGTCAGCAAACTCATCGCCAACGGGACATTAGGTCGAAGAGGAGTATCACGTACTACGGATAGGTAGAAGTCATTTAGGGACTGGGCGAGCTTTGTCCCTCCGTCGGCCTGCGCACCGCAAACGGCATGGCGTAGTACGGCATAGGGGTCACCACTGTCGCCAGACTTGTTCGTCTCGGATTTTATAAGCTTCCACAACGCCCGAGCCGAAGTTGATTCAGACGAGATCACATCATTCAGATACGCTTTCCGGCTACCTGCAATGAGGCCATTAAATTTACATTTATACTTATAGGTGAAATCCCGTAATTGCTGATTGTCAGGGTAAAACCTGGACAGCATAATTAAGAGTTGTAACATTTTTTTGTTTTCATTTATCTCAGCATTACACCAATTCTTGGCCCGTGAACGTATTTGCACTTTTTTAATAGGACAACACACATTAAATTTCGTCACTAATAATCCTACACATTTGTCAAATTGTGACTTATCATCCATGCCGCTGTTTAAAAGGGCAGACCAATCGAATTGTGCAATTGTCTCAATAAATAAATTAAGATTATGCCGAGTTAACAATCTTTTTGAAATATGTCTAGTATTGTTTACATTGGTAGGTATGGATACTTCTACATATACACCACAGTGATCACTGATACCATGTTCACATGCATAAGATTTTACCCTATCATGCAAAATATCCGAATAACAGTGATCCAAACATGTTTGGTTGGGTTAATTTCATGCACTTGGGTTATGATTTTTTCATAAAATAAGGTAGATTATGTCCAAGGAATCTAAAAATAAATGGTAAAGGACACAGACACACATCCACACACTTCTTAGGTCAAACACATACATTACCTTCTCAGTCTCGTCGAGAGTAAAAATAAAAAAACGATATCTTTATGGGCGAAGTCAAACTCTATATTTTATTGTACAAATGTACGTGCAGCCCAGACGAGCGAGTGGAACAATTGGGAACAATTTCTTATTTTTATTTATTTATTCTATTTCATTGTAGTCGTTTACACATGTGTGAAGAAGCCGCTGAATGTATGTACATACATAATATGGATCAGAACTTTGAACGAAAGCGGGTAGAAAGTGAAAGTATACTGGGGAGGCTTGTGTTTTAAAAAATATGTTTGAGGGAGTTTGTATTGGATCCAACGTATTTTCTCTCGCCACAAACACTTCTCTAATAGTTGGGTTTATTTTCTCCAAGTGTAAGGAATTTCTTATTAAGTAGACAAAAAAATGATTTCGGAAAGTGTAAACTTCTACCTTCCTTCTATATAGGGTGACTTTAAATTAGTTCTTGATACCAAAGCATATGCATGTGCTCATGATAACAAACAACTTTCCCTAAGGAACCTATAGTCAAATCACAAAAAAAAAAATTGGACTCTTCATACTAATTTGGCCGGTCCGTTGACTGATTTGTATGGAGGGTCCAAAACTTTTTTTGCGATTTGACTATGGGTTCCTTAGGGAAAGTTGTTTGTTATCACGAGCACATGCATAGCCTTTCGTATCAAGAACTAATTTAAAGTCACCCTATATATTTCATTTGATCTTGATAGTGGACATCTCGGCTCTTTATGATGATAATATTTCTAAGTTAAGATATTTCTAGTCTATCTCTATGCCAGCCACCAAGCATCGGACTTGATTTTGGTGGATAAAATTCTCATTTTAATAATGGTATGCTTTATATGCAAGTAATCGCGCTGGCGGTAGACAGCATTTCCATATAAAGCGAAACCATATTAAAGCAAGCCCGAAGAATTGTGATATTACTGATAATTGTTTTTATTAGTAATTGTTATTATTGGTAATTGTTATTATAAGTAACTTTTGGTGGGCCCTCTCGTAAGATTCTTTTTAAATTTATAGTGACGTTGGACACCGCACTCTTGAAAAAACAAATACGTTAAGAACATCAGTATGTGATTCCTTTTCTTATAGTGTGGTAGAATTTTAACTGTGCTATCACAACGTAAAAAAAGACTGCTGTATCCTAGTGTTGCATTTAGCATCACCCAGCGGTCACGGGTAGGGCATTTACATTTGCACTTACGGATATGTGCAATGCGACCTTTGTACACATCCAGTAATTATATGTGCAGGTTTCCTCACGATGAACTCCTCCTCAGGATTCTTCTCATTTTACCGTTAAAGTAGTAGGAATTAAAATGTATCTAAGTTTCGAAAAACACTTTGGTAAATTGACCAGGATCTGAACCCGAGACGTCTAATTAATGTTTTTTACTAGTTTAGGGCAAGATTACTTGGGGCAAAATAAGATGACCATGTTCGATTTGCCCCGGATTGTTATTATTAATATCAAGTCATGTATCGAGCTTGTATGTATAATAATAAGTTTATCGGACATGAACTGTGTTCCTGCTAAGATAATAGTAATATTAATAACAACCTTCTATCCAATAAGGGCGGGGTTTGTTATTGGAACCTGATTGGACGGTTCCTGGTGGGAAAAGAATTGGTCAAGTGCGAGCCTAACTCGTGAAGTAGGGTTCAGTATTATACATTTTTTAATTGAGCCATCATAAAATGTTTTTATACTACATAATTTTCAATATTTACAAGGTCCTATCCCCCTTCCTTAAAGGGGAGCAGCTGAAAATCAGCGCTATCATCTTATGAGGATAGCAAATGCTGAGCCCTATTCTGTCATTGTTACCCATTATTATTAGTATTATTACATATTTAATGTATTTTTTGAATCATTAATCACAAAATAAATGTATTTTCTTTATTTCTTTAATTTTTATGTATATTCATTTTATGTTTTTTCGCTTTTGTCTACATGAAAGCATGAATAAATGAATCATGAATTGTTTGGTCCATATATTTATTGAAGGTAAATTTTTGTTTGCATTATTCTCCCAAAGACCTCCCCTAAGGATTTCCACGACGACCGGTCCTGCGCTGCCTACATCCAACGGCTTCCCGCAACCTTCACCAGGTCATCGATCCACCGAGTGGGAGGCCTGCCTACACTGCGGACAGGACAGAAATGCCTATGTATTAATCCAGTGCTGAGTCTATCTACTTACCAAATTCGTTCAGCAGTTAGCTCCTCTCGCAGTTATACATATAAGTAATACGGATAAACGAACATCCCTCTTTTTGGGCTCAATTTGCTTAAAAAAACTCGGCGGTTAAAACTCCCTTTGTCCCTTCGCTCGAACCATTTGTCCGCGGAACCCATGCGATCACTTGTTGCTTGAGCGAAAACAATCAATTTGGGTCAGACAATCGTATTATATGCTAGATTAAGTGAATGACGGAGTATGATCCATAGGGATCGATGCGGGATGTGTAAACATCGCAGGCAATTCGGGAGATTTTATTTTTTATTTTATTTACACAGATGCATGTATACAGCATTACAGAAACACCAAGACACTGTATAATATAAGCAGGGTTTTAAGACTTAGACAACATTAGATATTAGGTAACAGTATTTTAAAATAACTTTTAAATTAAAACAATTGACAATATCTACAACAATCAATAAATCTGTCTGTTTACAAAATCCTACTGAAAGAAAGTAAGAAAAAAAGAAAAAGTTTATTCAGCAACACCATTACAAAACATACATTAAGTACTTACATAAATTAACTTAAATCTAGTAAAAAACAATTGACTAAATATCTTCAAGTATTGAGAGAATATTGACAATATATTGACAGTGTAATGATTGGAATGAAGGTCTGACGCATACTAACCGATAAATTGTTAATATATTGATGTAAAAATATTGTCAATATTATTGGTAGTGTCTGGTCCGCTTTACACTTGCACGTTGTTGAAAAGGTCCGAACACAGCATAGTGCTGGGGCTGTAAAACTTATAACCACAGCGCTGATGTTCTGTTCCTATTCTACTTGTATCTTATTAATCTTATTATGTAACTGTATACTGGATGGGAACAAACATTCCTCGCTCTATACCTACTGCCAAGCACAAAAAAAAGCGACCAAGTGCGAGTCGGACTCGCCCATGAAGGGTTCCGTAACAGCAAGTAACATAATATAAAAGTTCTAGTAGTTCGTTGTAGGTAAATTGCGGTTTACGATTTGTGACGTATTAAAAAAAACTACTTACTAGATCTCGTTCAAACCAATTTTCGGTGGAAGTTTGCATGGTAATGTACATCATATATTTTTTTTTAGTTTTATAATTCTCTTATTTTAGAAGTTACAGGGGGGGGGGACACACACATTTTACAATTTTGAAAGTGTCTCTCGCGCAAACTATTCAGTTTAGAAAAAAATGATATTAGAAGCCTCAATATCATTTTAAATACCCCACACGTATGGGTTTGATGAAAAAAAATTTTTTGAGTTTCAGTTCTAAGTATGGGGAACCCCCAAATTTTTTTGTTTTTTTTCTATTTTTGTGTGAAAATCTTAATGCGGTTCACAGAATACATCTACTTACCAAGTTTCAACAGTATAGTTCTTATAGTTTCGGAAAAAAGTGGCTGTGACATACGGACGGACAGACAGACAGACATACAGACATGACGAATCCATAAGGGTTCCGTTTTTTTCCATTTAAGCGTCGGTGAAGCAGCGGGCAGTGACTCCGTCCTCCTAACCAGAGGTCGTGGGTTCACCAGTGTCAGTGCACCAATGAGTTTTCGAAACATACGTGCATTTTCATACCGACTGCTTTAACGGTGAAGGAAAACATCGTGAGGAAACCTGCACATCTGATTTCTAGATGTGTATGATGGTCGCGTTGCACACGTCCGTAGGTGCAAATCTAAGTGCCCTACACGTGACCGCGTGACTGTCTGCGTGGACTTCAGATGGGTCCAGAGAGTCATCTAGTGACAAAGTAAAGATTTCAGTTTTTTTTCCATTCCTCCGGGAACGTTCGAGTTTTCCGGTATAAAAAGTATCCTTTATGTTAGCCGAGTGCTATATCTATCTGCCTACCAAACATCCAAATCTGATCAGTAGTTTCGGCGTGAAAGTGGAACAAACAAACAAAGAAATAAACAAACAAACATCCATACTTTCGCATTTATAATATTAATATACAATACATAATTCATCAAACACAATGGTAAATTATTTCTTAAAGTGCTGGCAAATCCTGTAAAAAAATAAGTTTTGCAAATTTTTTACAAAAACTTTTTCGAATACTTAACTTCGATAGCCTGTGGTGTAAAAAAAATTTACTAAGCTGATCGTGCCAACAACTTTAAAACATTGCTTAGTTATTGACAATTCTAAAATGGTATAATTGTTTGACATTACATTAAAATAATTTTTTTAATGATAATTCTAATGCACCAAGGTCGAATTTTTGGAGTTTTGCTATACTAAAATTCTATCGACATTAAGTAACTAAGCAAGACTTTGGTTGGTTTACTTTGGTTTATTGACTAAGTCTATGCAACGGAGACTTAAAATATCACGCAGCTGCAAGAAGAAATAGACAGAACTACAGAACAAATTTCAAGAGAAGGATACGCCCGCCGCCTAAATAGGTCCTTTGTAAAAAGATGTAGAGCATACATAAGGGCTAATGGCGGGAATTTTGAACATTTATTCCTTTGTAAAAAGATGTAGAGCATGCATAAGGGCTAATGGCGGGAATTTTGAACATTTATTATAAAAAAAAAGTACTGTCTTTTGTTTTTATCCATTGTATCCTGGCGTAGCGTGGCAGTTCGTTATTCAAATGAACAAACCAACCAAAGTCTTGCTTAGTTACTTTATGTCGATAGAATTTTAGTATAGCAAAACTCCAAAAATTCGACCTTGGTGCATTAGAATTATCATTAAAAAATTGTTTTTAATGTAATATCAAACAATTATACTATTTTAGAATTGTCAATAACTAAGCATTTTTTTAAAGTTGTTGGCACGATCAGCTTAGTAATTTTTTTTTACACCACAGTGTTTGATGAATTATGTATTCACGAATATTTAAAAAAACAGGACTTAAAAATTCATAATTTGTAGGAATGGCATGCATTAAACTGAAGAAGGACAATTTAAACAAAAAAAAAGCGAAAAATACCGATATCACAAAAATGGTGGGACTTTAACTAGAAAAAAAATATATATGTAGTAGGAAATGATTCGACCAATCCGCAGGTGAAGGACTATGCTTCTTGCTTGCTTGGTTTTTGGACATCCTGTATAGACAACCGCAGTCTATACCGGGAGAAGTTATATCGGAAGAGGAGACAGCTTCATCTCGGGTTTTACCACGAGAAACAAGTCTCCCTCGTGGAACCACGAGTGGGACGAAATAGTGGGTCCACGAGAAAACAGTCCCCAAAACACCCTAAACTTGAATTTGACTCCTCTCCATTACCTTACAGTATTCTCAAATACTCGCTTATCTCTTTTCAGTTGACATTTGAAAAATCATTACTCACAGATTTGTAAACGCGAAGACTAAAACGTTACTTCGACGTGAAATTACTCCGACAGATGATGGCCGAAACATAAAACATTAAACATTTTAACAAAAAAATTATGCTATTTTTGAGCAGTTTTTTCATAAAAATATATATGTATAAGCTACATAGACATACCTTATTTATATGTGCTACATTTCATGGTTCTCCGCAATCTGAAAAACAAAGAAAACAATTTTAGTAAGATTTACCGACGTAAGTAATAGCATAATATCTGATATCTGCAAAATATAAATAAGTAGTTTATATACAGGATGTAAGGGAAAGGTTTCCGAGAACTTTAAGGGCTTGCTCAGTAGACGAAACTGAACAACTTTTCACTAGAAAATTTTTCAGGAAACGAAAAAAAAATCGGCTTCTCCATACAAACTGTCCAATCAAGTTTGTGGAAATTTGTTCAGTTTCTTCTACTGAGCAAGCCCTTAAAGTTTTCGGAAACCTGTCCCTTACACCCTGTATAGTTTATATTGTATATCGTTACATCACTCCTAAATAGGGTCTTTGTCTATACTATACCTACTTAAATGTTATACTTATGACTGTATCATGCAGGAGACTGCCGGTACCTACAAAATTAATAGTTTTGTTCTTTCATATTTTTAGAAATATAATAAACAAATTTTAAAAAACCTGAGTAGCTCGGGGGGATAGGTCTCATTTTTAACCGACTTCAAAAAAAGGAGGAGGTTCTCAATTCGTCGGAATCTTTTTTTTTTTTATGTATGTTCACCGATTTCTCGAAGACGCCTGAACCGATTTGGAAAATTCTTTTTTTGTTTAAAAGGGTGGTCCCATAAAATTTTTATCGAAATCGATTCAGCGGTTTTTGAGAAAATCAACAAAAACATAGCAAAATTGGACAATTGGACCATTCAGCGTGGTCAATTATGTTAATAAAATTTTGATTAATGGGTCAAATCTTTACATCGAAACAAATCAAAAATAACTAAATGGTTGTCGGTATGCGTTTGGACTATTTACAATGATAAGGTTACCTTTTGGTAGTTATTTACTTGGCACGCATGAATTCCTTTTTTTAAAATTTTTTTTTATCTGTTACTAAGGCAAACAGGTAATGCGCTACGTTTTACACGTGTTATGCGTTACACTACAATATGAATATCGAAAGCTCAGTCTAACAGAAAGTCACTAAATCAGGAAAAAAGTTATTATCTAAAGAAAATCCTCTTAAAAATGGTTCTCGTTTTAAAATTGTGTCACCTATTTTTCGCCTGGAGCCTAACAGTATTGCAAAGTTGACAATTTCCTTTTTGCGGACTTGATGTTTTTTTTATATCTACATATGTTTTGTTCGGAACTCAGACTGAAGAGGTATTTATGTTTGGAATCTCTATAAAATAACGTATTTAATATGTTTTTGAGAAAATATAAGTATAATATATTACGTAAATTCTAATACAAAATGGAAAAAATGTAATGCTTATATTATTTTGAAAAAAATAAATACTTAAGTTTTTTTTTGTTTTTTTTTTTTAGAAGGAAATCATTGCAAAAAAATGCCTCCCTAAATGATTTCCACAATTCGTCCAGTGCTGCCCGCCTCCTGAGGCTTCGCGCTACCTTCACCAGGCCATCGGTCCACCGAGTGGCAGGTCTGCTACTACGCTACGTCTTCCGGTGCGTGGGCGCCGCTCGAGAACTTTTCTACTCCAAGGGTCACCTATCCTACAAGCTATGTGCCCCACCCACATATGATTAGGGATTCTGTGACCTGTATTTTTTGTTTCATGTTAATGAGAGACAAATTCAATTAAAAATGAATTCGATTTCACCTAGATACTTTTTAGTCATTACAAAATATTCTAAACACTTTCTATACACTAACTGAACAAGAATCCATGGTTACTCGAGCAAAGTCTGTCAACAAAAAAAAAATCTTTTCAAACTCTTTTTACGCCTGTGTAAAAGCAACGCTTTACAAAATAGCTTTAAAGGATTTTATCGAATTGAGTAACTAAGCTTTGTTAACTGAATCAATTTAATCAATTTCCTTGAGTTGTGGATGTTTTGGAAGTAACAACTGGATGGGGTTAAGGGCATCAGTCTTTTTAAAGGTCGGCAGCCCTATCCTTGAAGGTCACGGGAAGCCGCTGGATGCGGGCAGTGCAAGACCGGTCATCGTTGAAATACTTGGGGAAGGATTTTCTTCAGCAGTGGACATCTTTTAGTTGATGACGATGATGAATTAAGTTGGTGAGGTTAGAAGGGATTGATTCATCACGTTAATAAAATCATTTCATTAATTCATTTCATATTTCATTTCATTTTGATTCATTTCAGTTGATCCGTCTGCTCGTTTGCCAAAAAAAGTACTTATTGCGACTATACGTTCATAAGATGTTTACTTCCTTTAGACGACAATTTTCAATTTGCTGAGTTGATCACCTGTTGTTTGTTTAAACGTTTCTTACGGAAACTTGTAGGCAGAATGTCAAAACATAATATGTCCAGTTTGCATAACTCCTTCTTACAAAGTCTTTTCAAACCAAAAATATAACTTTAGAGTGAAATAAAATAGGTTGTAGATTCGTTGACTGGACATTTAACTCAAGTGCAATTGTTTTCATACAAATCAATTAGCTGTTTGACCAATTTTATAGGAAGAGGAAGAGTTTATTTTGTGAATTCGGCAAAATCGTGAAACCAAACTTGCTCAATACAATGATAAGCAGTCCCAAATATTTTGTTACACCGTGAGTAATATTTAAAGCACGGAGCTCTTATTGCGTGACGCGAAATGATAAATCTATCGTTTCACAAGCTCAGATCAGACATACAACCTTCTTAGCGTAAGGCGCCACATCTGGTTATTACCCATTTCTGGTTTTCTTAAGAGCAGTATTTTTAATTTTAATATTTAAACTGAGCAATATTTACATCGAAATCGGAATAATCATGGTTTTTTACTTTTTTCATATAAAAGTAGTACCGCAAGGTTTGTAGTGTATAGCTGTATGTCTTATTTTGCACTATTTATCCTCCTTCCTATTTTAAATTATTATTTTCTCGATTCTTTATTCACAGTTGTTTGTTATTTAAGTAGCCAATAGGCTATTAGTAAGTAAAATAGTAGTATTAGTATGTATGTAGTTCTTGCATTAGGCGACTCTGACATTATGCGCCTACACACGAGTAGAAGCTGGACCCAGTGTTATTTGTGTAAATTGGCACGACCTAGAGTAATATTTAGTGAGTTGACAACATGCTACGGATGAACGGGGAACGAAAATACATTATTTGAATGTTTGTTGTTAGTATTAGAGTAATTTATTATATTTATTTAGATTGGTAATGCCATCAAGTTTACGCAAAAAGTCATAACTAACTAGAAAATTGAGATTTTACAAGTATTATATACACATAGATTTAGATTAGAGATTATGTAAAATTTGTAAACTAAAACGGAACAGAAGAATCCTAGCTTCGAAAAAAAAAACATATCTATGCCTATAATAATTGATCAACTGATCTTGCAATAGAAGTGTGTTTTCACTACTTGCAATTTTATGTGGTAAGTGCATTTTTTTTAAAACTTTAGGTTTCTCGAGAGAAAGTTCGTTTTTTTCTGACATTTTAGAAAGTCTCTATCCCTAAATTTAACTAATTTCTTTTGAAATTGTATGCTGTGTCTCCTTTGTTCTCACATCGAATACTAGTTGTGACAGCAAAATGTTTTTTTTTATTTTCATTACAGGACTCTGTTTGATTAATTTTACGAATTAACTCCAATCCACTACACCATCCAAATTAATTAACCCTCAGCATTAACTAAGTCTACTTTTAATCAAATTTTAACGTTGAAAAAGTAGAGTTTTATAAAAAAAAAACTTAACAAGTGTTTGAAAGGATCCTTTGACATGCAAATAAGGACGATAAGTTATCAAATATTTAATAACTAGGCATATTTCAATGTTTTTTCATGTAAATTCATAAGCTTTGAAATTTGAATTTTTCAAAACGCGTATTCAGTTTGGTTACGTTTTTAAAAATGTACGAACGTAATTCGCTTTTTTACTGTGTTATGTAGAATCTTTGCTGACAGATAATGAAAACAGTGCTATTTTTCTGTACTGGATTTAGAAGGTAATGGTTAATCCAATTAAAAAGGAAAAACTTTTTTAACTGGTTTTACACACAGAAACTTGTAACTCTTTTTGACCTTTAGGCATAATTTTTAAGCCCAGCAAAAGAGTTGTGTTAAAGGTTTCAAGCTTATGTTTGTCTGTGTATAATATGTATGTTTGTATGTGTGTGTTAGTAACCCATATCTTCTCCACTGCACGGGCACGGGTCTCTTCCCATAATTCGGGAAGGTTAGGCCATACTCTACACACGAGAGCCAGGTCGGGATTGGTGGGGGTTGTGGGGCTCGTGGCGAGCCCCAGTGACAGGCCTCCGACATGGCTTAACATCTGCCATCTAGTGATAACAGCCGGCACCAACGGCTTAATGTGCCTTGCGAAGTACGGAAATGGTCGAGATAAAAGCCACTAACAGTCCAGCCCATCCAGGTTATGACCGTGTCTGTAGTCACTTAACTTGCGTGATCGACGCGACCACGCAAGCCGCTCTGACACTGAGCCACGAACGCTGCCTGCTCAGATGCTACCTGTGTTTATGTGTAATCTAAAGGAGGAATGACTTGAATTAAATGATTGAATATGATATTTTTAGTTAGTTAGTTAATTAATATTAAGTATTTATGTATAATAATTTAAGTATAAAATGTATATTATTATATATGTTATATAGGCATCGAAGCCTGAAATAAACAAATAAATAAATAAAATAAATGTGGATTTTTTCATTTGAAACCAGGCTTCATTACAATATACATGTACTCGTATATGGTAATGAAGCATGGATGAATGAAGAATGGATATTTTTAGTGGAAATGAACAGAACTATTTTAGATAATAAAAGGTACATTTCATACCCGGTGACATTTCAGAATAGTAAACCGCTGTGAAAGGTTCATTGCACGAATTAATTATAATCCGAACAAGATAAGAGGTTGTTTTGAACGTTAACACGACAATGTACAGTCGGCGACAGAAGTGTAAGAGCAAAAGTAAAGGTAAATTAATATTGCTATGTGATTTTTAGGGTTTCGTAGCCAAATGGCAAAAAACGGAACCCTTATAGATTCGTCATGTCTGTCTGTCTGTCTGTCCGTCCGTATGTCACAGCCACTTTTTTCCGAAACTATAAGAACTATACTGTTGAAATTTGGTAAGTAGATGTATTCTGTGAACCGCATTAAGATTTTTACACAAAAATAGAAAAAAAAACAATAAATTTTGGGGGTTCCCCATACTTAGAAATGAAACTCAAAAATTTTTTTTTCATCAAACCCATACGTGTAGGGTATCTATGGATAGGTCTTCAAAAATGATATTGAGGTTTCTAATATATTTTTTTTCTAAATTGAATAGTTTGCGCGAGAGACACTTCCAAAATGGTAAAATATGTGTCCCCCCCCCCTGTAACTTCTAAAATAAGAGAATGATAAAACTAAAAAATATATATGATGTACATTACCATACAAACTTTCACCGAAAATTGGTTTGAACGAGATCTAGTAAGTAGTTTTTTTTTAATACGTCATAAATCGTAAACCGCAATTTACCTACATCGAACTACAAGAACTTTTATATTATGTTACTTGCTGCTACGGAACCTTTCATGGGCGAGACCGACTCGCACTTGGTTGCTTTTTAAAGTGGTCGTAGTTCAGGACAACTAGCTTGGACACGTCGATTACTTAGGGTAATTGACTACAGACGCAGTCATAGCTTGGATGGATTTGTCTATTAGTGGCATTTATCTCGATCTTGTAACGATGCTACCTCGTTATGCATCGTTGCTCTGTCGCTGGCCCTTTCTCTTGTCATTTTTTATTGATTTTTTTAATAATCGAATATTCAAATTTCGAATATCTTTTGGCAGGCGCAGGAGCATTGACTCATTTCTATTCTGACACCGTAACGTCACCTCAGTATTTTACCGCATAACAGTTTAAGTTTATCTATCTCCAGTGAAAGTTATCAGTTTTTAAGTGCGTCATACAATCTTCAATCAGTTTTATTTGCGACCCCTTAGGGTAAGTTCTTATCACTCCTTTCTCCACCTTTACATCTCTCATCTTCTCGTTTTTATACCTATCCGTTGTATTCGAATTTGTAATAGAATTGTAACTCCTATATCTCTAGCCCTTAATGTTCCATGTTATGTTCCATAGTTCTTAGAATAATAGTTTAATCTTTGTTATAATTGTTACAGTCACTATTCTGGAAATAAAATATCATTGAAGTGGCAGTAAGATTTATTTTCTCAATTATATTATTAAATTCTTCTCTACCTCCTCTTATTCTGTCGACGGGCGACGGCTCCAGACAAGCCGCCCCGCCGCAATCTTTTGTACTTCGCAAGACACTAGATGATAGTTAGGAAGCTAGCCGTATGTCATAGGCTTAATAGGCAGGTTCTAAACTCCTGAAACTGATGTGGCCACTAACTTCAAAACCGGCACAAATCCGGACTTGGTTCTTATATTATGTGGAGATTAGTCAGACCTTCCTGTTGATCATCAAACTGATATAAGGTACGCACTTTTGCAGGTATTAAAAGTTGCTCCAATCAAGATGGCGAAGTATAATTATTGCAGTAATGTAACGTAGTTTAATTAGCATGTAGTGTGGATCTTCAGCCTGTATAGTGTGGCTCCCGAATAGCACCGCCCCCGTCTAAGGGATCAGGGAACCGAAGGATAAGCAGCAGTGTTCTTCCAATTATTTTACCATCACACTGCTTGAAATAGTGCTGTGAAATTATTCGACTTCTGAAACATGAATTTCCCATGTTTTGCGTGCTGTCCTTTTGTGTGCATTCTACCATAAAATATTTTGACCAATTATAGTTGTAATTTTAAGACAAAAAAATAATATTGTATGCCAAAAGGCTGATCACAGAGCTGCTATTATTCTATGTATGACATCTAACTACCTGTGTTCCACAATAAATAATTTTGAATTTGAATTTGAATCCCAGTAGTCACGTACGGGCACTTAAATTGAGATTTCGATTGTAACTTACCATATTGGAACTTATCTCACACGACTCGAGAGCCAATAAATACCGAGCTTTTTCTAATTTGAAATGCTTTAGTATTTTACTATTATTATTGATATTTGCATTAAGATTTTTGGCATTTTGGTCTTAAAATGATTTTGAAATGTGGAAATTACGGTAAAATATCGTAATCATCCGCCAAACTTCTTTTTGAAAAATATTTTTCTTTGTAATTTGCAACACTTATAAAAATATAACGTGTTTTATTTATAGAGTGGACTCCGTTTAAAGTAGGCTCTACTTAAGAAACAGTTTTTTTTGGTTTAAAAAATATTCTGGAGCTGCAAAAAACATATTAGACTTTTCATACATATCAGACAGTCTACCTTCTAACTTTATCGTAAGAGCTAAGCCCTTATCGGTGGAACAATCGGCACTCTCCTACTCCTGTTTAATTCCTTGACTTTCTTGTACGACACAACGACGTTGACTTTAGATTTTTTTGACGTGTGAGAATTAGAAAAAAATACATTTGAGAAAGAATAAGTACTTTTTGAGAAAGGGTAACACCAGCGTTAATAATACAGGGTGTTAAAAAAGTGCGTTTGAAATTTTAAGGGGTTACTCAGAATCAAGAAAGAGCCCAGGAAAATATTGAAGAAATCCGCTCTTCAAATATTTTTTTCAGATTCTCATACTAAATCTGAATAGTGAATCAAGTATTTGTATGAAAAACTGAAAAAAAATTTGAAGAGCGATTTTTTCAATATTTCTCCTGGATTCCATACTTGATTCTGAGTAACCCCTGAAAATTTCAAACGCACTTTTTTAACATCCTGTATACTCATCATATTTATTAATCGTTGACGGCAAAAGATTGTGCCTACCTAGATTGTTTTGTAGTTAAAATTTAGAAACAGTTTATTTAAAGTGAATTGACTGTGAAGACGAAATTACAGGTTCCATATATTAGTTACTATTTAACAAGCAGACAAAACAATAATACAGGATGTTGTTTACAGAGGTGATATTAAAAATAGTGCTGATTGCAATAAATACTGTAAAAATCTTTTTCCAATGAAGGCTTTTTTAATCGGAGTCAATCAACTTTAACATGAAAGTATTTTATTCTAATTATAATAATTTTAAAACTATTTATTGATAATAATAATATTTTATTTGACTGACTCGGTGGCTCAGTGGTTAGCGCTCCTGACTACTGATCCGAGAGTTGCGAGTTCGATCCCCACTCAGGGCAAACATTTCTGTGATGAGCAGATTTATTTACTCTGTGTCTGGGTGTATTATATCTATATATTTATGTATTTAAACGTTTATGTGTATACAGGGTGTAACAGAAAGGTATGATAATACTTCAAGGTCGGCTTTTACCCATCAAACTGAACAACTTTTGTTCTACAACTTTGTTGAAATCGCAAAGAAATTTTCGGACTTTTCATACAAACTTGGTTCGCCAGCTGATCGATTTGTATGAAAAGTCCAAAAAAAATTTTGCGATTTGAACAAAGTTGTAGAACAAAAGTTGTTCAGTTTGATGGGTAAAAGCCAACCTTGAAATATTATCACACCTTTCTGTTACACCCTGTATATATCAGTCTCTGGTTGCCATAGTTTGGGGCCAGATGACCGTGTGTGATTTGTCCCGGATATTTATTATTATTATTATATCACCCCTGAACAGGGAGTTTTCGAAAACAACATACCGTATACTGAAACCACAGTCGTATCACTGCTAATGAAAACTAACGATCCTACAGATTTCAAGTCGAAATTTAATCTCACTACTAAGAACTTTCGAAATAGATCTTGTTGAGGTTTGGCATCAAAGGAAAATACCGCTACCCTGAACTCTAATTACCTCGTTATCTTCGTTATAATAATGAACCTTGATATTAACTTTTGTGGGTTCCCCTTTATCGATAAATGTAAGCGATGTTTAAGTTTTATCAAGCGTGTTTTTTAGATATAAACTTAACTTATTGTTAGCCAAGTGGCTCCTAGTAAGTTGGTGGAACAGATGATATCTTATCTTATCTTACTTCTTATCTTATCTTTCTTATCTTACTAATATTATAAATGCGAAAGTATAGATGTTTGTTTGTTTGTTTATTTATTTGTTCGTTTGTCCCGCTTTCACGTTGAAACTACTGAACGGATTTGGATGAAATTTGGTACGAAGATAGATCGAATACTAAATTAACACATAGGCTACATTTAGTTTCGGGAAAATGCATGGTTCCCGTAGGATACCATAAATCGTCGTATCCTACGAATAAAGCCACAATGGCTGTTGTGACTTTTTATTTTTATTGCATAATTAAAATCTCCTACGCATTTTACATCATATTCAATCAGAAAATCACAGAAAATCGGTCTCTATCGACTAGAAAATAAGCGTTAAAAAATGCCACTATTGCTTTCTCCTGAAATACCCGCCGAAAACAGTCACAACAGCCACAGTGGCTACTTTCTTTCCTGCGGGGCGGGGCACAAGCGCCGTTCAGCCCTTTTTCCGCGGACAGTTTTGAACAGTTTTAGTTCACATCCTCGTAGAAAAAAAACACTATCGTATTTGTGGCTATATTCCACGAAATTTTTTCTTGGTGTTGGTATGAATGATTGGCGGCCTAAAAGCATTTGTGTCTTTATTCTACGATCAAATTTTATTTAGTAAGTTTTTCGCATGTTTTACAAATTGTATTAATGAAATTATCAGTTTTATTGATTTCCATTTCATTAACGATTCAAACAATTTAATAAAATATTGAAAAATACACATTTTACGACTTTTTTAACAGAGTTGTAAAAGGCCCTTGTGGCGGTTGTGGCTTTTTTATATTATTTTATACGAGTTCCGAAAGGTAGGAAACAAAAATAATAATCTTCGAAAAGTATACACTGCTACCAACTACTTATAAAATAATTATTATTTATTAATGTTCTTCAATAATCAGGCACAATATTTTCTAATATTATAAATGTTACGGTGTCTATGGGCGGCGGTAATCTCTTACCATCGGTGATCCGTCTGCTCGTTTGCCACCTATGACATTTAAAAAAAAGGAAATGAATTCAGGAATTCTGCTCTGCTCCCCTGCGTTGGCCTACAGTGGATAGACATACCACGATGCCGTACTGATATTGAGACACTTGGTCTTCCTGATTGTAGTTGTACTTTCCATGCATTAAGAGCCTCTTCTCAGTCTTGTCGATTTGAAGAAGATATTACTATATATCATCGGCGTATAAATATGAAGGTCTATGATGCTTTTTTTCTGAGCTTTTTTTATTAGTGACTCCAATCTTTTTCTTCCTTGGTCCTCTCAATGCTGAGGATCGCGACCACGAACAAGGTCTCATTGGCTGCAGTTGTAGCTGATATGGACTGCCCTCTGAATATTTCATCCCACAGGTTTCTACACCTTATCGATCCTTCGGGAAGGTACTCTACCCCTGAATCGTTTGCCATCCATCTGACCCAGAATTATGTGCTTCTCCAAATTATGCCTAGGAGAACGCATAATATGTCCGAAGAAGTAGAGGTGGCATATTGCTGAGAGCCTCGTTGTGTAGCTCCTGGAGCATGGATTCATTAGTTCTCATGGCGGTCCATGGAATTCGGAGAAGCTTTCTCCAACACCATATTTCAAAGGCGTCGATTTTCTTGCTGTCACTGCTCTTGCATCAGGTTTTCGCCCTATAGGTACAAGAAAATTGAAAATACTAAGGCACACACAAGTGGTGCCTTAGTAATCTGGCGAATACCACGGTTCCTCCAAATCTTGTCTAGATTCCCCATTACACTTTTGGCCATCCCGGCTCTTCGGTGTATTTCGACTGTGCAGCTACCTTCACTCTTTATTAGTGACCCTAGGTATGCAAATTGATTGACGTATTCATAATCATCGAGTGCATCGGTTAGCGGAAGTAAATTCGCTCGGTCCACAATAATTATCATGGTCTTCGAATGGTTGAGCTTAAGACCGAGATTGGCGCTCTCAACTTCTAGAGTTGTCAGTCAGTTGAGAGCGCCAATCTCGGTCTTAAGCTCAACCATTCGAAGACCATGATAATTATTGTGGACCGAGCGAATTTACTTCCGCTAACCGATGCACTCGATGATTATGAATACGTCAATCAATTTGCATACCTAGGGTCACTAATAAAGAGTGAAGGTAGCTGCACAGTCGAAATACACCGAAGAGCCGGGATGGCCAAAAGTGTAATGGGGAATCTAGACAAGATTTGGAGGAACCGTGGTATTCGCCAGATTACTAAGGCACCACTTGTGTGTGCCTTAGTATTTTCAATTTTCTTGTACCTATAGGGCGAAAACCTGATGCAAGAGCAGTGACAGCAAGAAAATCGACGCCTTTGAAATATGGTGTTGGAGAAAGCTTCTCCGAATTCCATGGACCGCCATGAGAACTAATGAATCCATGCTCCAGGAGCTACACAACGAGGCTCTCAGCAATATGCCACCTCTACTTCTTCGGACATATTATGCGTTCTCCTAGGCATAATTTGGAGAAGCACATAATTCTGGGTCAGATGGATGGCAAACGATTCAGGGGTAGAGTACCTTCCCGAAGGATCGATAAGGTGTAGAAACCTGTGGGATGAAATATTCAGAGGGCAGTCCATATCAGCTACAACTGCAGCCAATGAGACCTTGTTCGTGGTCGCGATCCTCAGCATTGAGAGGACCAAGGAAGAAAAAGATTGGAGTCACTAATAAAAAAAGCTCAGAAAAAAAGCATCATAGACCTTCATATTTATACGCCGATGATATATAGTAATATCTTCTTCAAATCGACAAGACTGAGAAGAGGCTCTTAATGCATGGAAAGTACAACTACAATCAGGAAGACCAAGTGTCTCAATATCAGTACGGCATCGTGGTATGTCTATCCACTGTAGGCCAACGCAGGGGAGCAGAGCAGAATTCCTGAATTCATTTCCTTTTTTTAAATGTCATAGGTGGCAAACGAGCAGACGGATCACCGATGGTAAGAGATTACCGCCGCCCATAGACACCGTAACATTTATAATATTAGAAAATATTGTGCCTGATTATTGAAGAACATTAATAAATAATAATTATTTTATAAGTAGTTGGTAGCAGTGTATACTTTTCGAAGATTATTATTTTTGTTTCCTACCTTTCGGAACTCGTATAAAATAATATAAAAAAGCCACAACCGCCACAAGGGCCTTTTACAACTCTGTTAAAAAAGTCGTAAAATGTGTATTTTTCAATATTTTATTAAATTGTTTGAATCGTTAATGAAATGGAAATCAATAAAACTGATAATTTCATTAATACAATTTGTAAAACATGCGAAAAACTTACTAAATAAAATTTGATCGTAGAATAAAGACACAAATGCTTTTAGGCCGCCAATCATTCATACCAACACCAAGAAAAAATTTCGTGGAATATAGCCACAAATACGATAGTGTTTTTTTTCTACGAGGATGTGAACTAAAACTGTTCAAAACTGTCCGCGGAAAAAGGGCTGAACGGCGCTTGTGCCCCGCCCCGCAGGAAAGAAAGTAGCCACTGTGGCTGTTGTGACTGTTTTCGGCGGGTATTTCAGGAGAAAGCAATAGTGGCATTTTTTAACGCTTATTTTCTAGTCGATAGAGACCGATTTTCTGTGATTTTCTGATTGAATATGATGTAAAATGCGTAGGAGATTTTAATTATGCAATAAAAATAAAAAGTCACAACAGCCATTGTGGCTTTATTCGTAGGATACGACGATTTATGGTATCCTACGGGAACCATGCATTTTCCCGAAACTAAATGTAGCCTATGTGTTAATTTAGTATTCGATCTATCTTCGTACCTCACACATAATCGTAAGGGGCCCAATTCACAATGTTTTTTATTTATAATTTAAGTTAAAATTCTTGTTACACTTGGTAAAAACATTAATATGTCTATTATTTTCATTTAAAACACTTCTTGTTCTTTTCCATTTCTTAAGATTATTTACAGATGAAAACGATAAAAAGCCCTAAACGCCATTACGACCTGATATATGCCGAAGAAAAAGGGCGTAATGTCGCTTGTGTCTAATAGAATAACATATTACTCCAGCGAATAAAGAAATAAGTGACATATTTAATAGATATACTCAATAAAATCGCTTATTTATTATTTAATAACATCCCTAGAATAGTTAAGCAATGTTTTGAATGTTAACACTTCAAAAATGACACTTTCTGTTAAAAATAGAATGTTTAAACCTCCTCCTGAAAAGTTGTCATTTTGCAATTACGCCCTTATTCGTAGGATACGACGAGATACAGTTATAAAGCGACATCTACGCGGGCGGAGCCGCGGGCATAAGCTAGTAATATTATAATAAGGTACATTGGTGGCTTCAGTAGATTATGAAAAGTATACTCGTATTTGGAGCATTTATTTCACTGGTGGCTATAGTATTTAGATTATGAAAAGCATATTTGGAGCATTATGGCCATAATATGTATCTATCACAGACATGCACCCCGCTCCCCCTGGAGCGACGATATGAAACTTCTTTGGTATCTATCTATACAGATTGTTAAAGAAAGTGCGTTTGAAATTTTAAGGGGTTACTCAGAATCAAGTATAGAATACAGGATAAATATAAGATTCAATCTACTTTTTTTTTATTTTCACATATAAATTCTTAATTCGCTATTCAGATTTAGTACGGGAAACTGAAAAAAATAATTGTAGATCGGACTTTTTCAATATTATTCTTGTATTCTGTACTTAATTCTCAGTAACCCCTTAACATTTCAAACGCATAATATTATTATGATATATCAAAAATTTTCATGTAGTTCTGCTAAACCAATTGTTAAAATCGAAATGAAATTTCAGTACTTCTATTTTACTAAAAACAGAATAGATTATATTGTATGTTACCGACGATGTTGAAATTTCCACCTTGCTTGATCTCAGTAAAATTTTACTTATTAAACATCTTTTTCTTTCTTTTTTTGGGATTTTAGCAAAGATGTAGAGCGGTCATAAGTTTGTTTAGTTCCATTTGGAGAGTCACTATTAAGTAGTATTTGAAAATTTTGTACCAGTATACATATAAAATAATATATCCCATCGTTTCCTCGTTTTATTAGTGGCACATACTAAGTACTTTATGTTAATTTTGTCTAAATTTTTGATTGTTATTTGCTACTAATAAACATTTTCTTTCTTTCTTTCTTTTAAAAATTGTAGGAAGTGGAAAAAATCAACTTATGTACGCATAATTCTGTTATTAATATCATCATTATGTATTGTGGAACAAACGTCAAAATGTTATATAAGCTTACCAGTACCACATTTAGTACATAATAAATAAATCGAAACTGAAATTTCTGCTAATTATAAGGTAAATAAACCAAACAATATGACAAAAACCAATGCGGTTTCGTGCGTGACTGTACCATTAGATCATTCCATCATTTCGTTGTGTTGACAGGAAGCGATAAGGTGTTATCTCCCCATGGATTTTAGGAGAATCCATTTAGTGTGCATTGCACTTTTCTGTAGTAAGATAACTGTGTTTTACCGAATTTTTCAAGGCAATTAGCGTTATGAGGAAAATGAAATATATTGGAAAGCTTAAAGAAATAACTGTAGCCACTTTTATGCAGGTTTTCTAGCATAACCAAGTTGTACGAAAATGAGTTTTCATGGCAGGCAATATTGGGCAACTTGGTGCTCATTGCTGCGTATGTTTCATACAATTGAAAAAAATCAATCGATTTTATTATATTATGAATAAAAGTATGACATTCCCGACTCTTAAAAAAAGTAATAAGGATAACACACTCTTTTATCAAAACTAAACTCTCTAAACAGTCTAAAAGAGTCTAAAGAGTCTTTATTTCGAAAAAAAATTGTTTGCTCTTTCTGTTAGAATACCCTACAAAATTAGAACAACATCGAAAATCAGAACCGCGAAGCTTATAGCTCTTTTTTAAAAATCGAATAGGTCTCCACTCCATCCAAAGAGGCAGAGTGAATACAGATCTACATAATGACAATGCACTGCACTAATACGGTTCGACAAGCCTTGCCAGCCAGCAAGCTTGAAAATAGTACAAATCCAACAGATTCAGCTAGAAACCCGGTTCATTGGGACTGCGTTCCATTTCAGACACGAATGCACTCTTTTCTACGGATTTATGTCTGTGATGTCGTATTTGGAAACGTGTGGATCCCTTACGGGATTTAATAAAAAAGTCTCCTACCTTTTCCATCTCTTGTTTGCAATAGTCTTGATATATTCTGAATAATATCACCAAAAAAGAAAAAGGGTTCCGTTTCTCAAGATTATACTGAAAAAGCATCAGTTTTATTGCTCTACTCTATAACTGATAAAGAAAGCACTTTCATCTTCTATTCGCAAAGTGTTGAAAGTGCCTCAGGGGTAGAATTTATTAGAAAGTTCCAGAACATTTTCGTGAGAGTAATTATTACTCTGACAGCGAGATAGATTATTGTAACTCTTTAAGTGGGAAAGGGACAGGCTCTTGTCAGGAAATCTTACATTGTTTCCGAAACCACTGTTCGATGTCATTTGTATTATTAAAATATTATTACCACTTGTAGCAAAAACAGGTTGATGAGCTTTGGAGTATGAAATATTGTTAGATTCATCCGTTAATGTTAAAAAGATTTTATTTCACTGTTAGACAAACAGGGGCAGAGAGACGGAAATTGTTTGCAAGGTAGGGTACTGTTGGCATTCTTAACTACGGTAATTGATTTCTACTTGGCTTAATAGTATTCGTGAAACGCAAGGTAGGACGTCCTATGCTACGGTTTATTTTATTTTTATTTTATTTTAAAGACTAAGCGAGACATGGTTGCGTTTAAGATCGACGGCAACAAATGGGATTATCGTGCATCCAACCGCAATGAGTAAAGAAAAACTATATCTGATGACTGCAAAGCTCATGATGACACCTGGTTTCAGGACCTGGCCGACAAGTGAGCCCAAAGGCACAATCGTGTCTTGTCAGACCCGCAGTCTGAGTTCAGGTGCCAGAAGTGGGGCCGTTTATGTCCTTCCAGAATTGGACAATGTAGTCATGAGTGGCGGTGCTCCTCTTACACTTACGCTGCTTATATCTCCTGTCAAGATGTACAAGGCCTGATGATGATGATGATGCCATCTACTTAAACAAGACCACATCCGTATATTTCATACAAATCTAAAACGAAGGAAATGCCTCAACCCAGTAGGCTTTATAATACGATATCGTAATACTTTACGATAGTAAGGTTATACATTATTGTCTCAACCAGTCTTGACGAAAAGCAAGCACGTAAGTAACCTGTGATATGGAGAAGGACATTGGCTACCTTTTACCGCGTTTCCTTAAGTGGTCTTGGTGGGATAAACAAAAATTATTTGCGAACGAAACCGCGGGCAGAATGGGGAAGAAAACTGACAAAGCGGCGGATAGAGGCGCTGATGTCGCTTGACTCATACTAACTGTCAAAACATATAGAAAAAATTGTTTTATATAAGATTATTAAAAAAATGCCGCGTCGTGTGGCCATTGGTTGCAATAATAATGGAAATCATTAATTTCCTAAAGATTCTCGGATGAAGAAGACGTGGGAAAAGTTACGTTTTCAATTATGTACTTTTCAACTTCGTCCTTAATTGAGGAACAGTCCAAGTCGCATACATTTTCCATTTAACAATTTTACAGAAAAAAAAACTAATTTATAACACCTCGATTATAAAAAACGCGGAACTAATTGAAAGTTGTTATGAGTCAAGCGTCCGTAGCGCCATCTGCAAATAGCTTTGCGTTTTCTTCCCTATTCACTAGTAAATTATATTTCAGCGTTTAAGAGCAGTCGACCCTTAAGGCGTATCAACATTTCGTCGCAAGTACATAAATCGTCCTACCTAATACAGGCCCCCACTGGGATCCACCTAAATGTCTCATTTTCAGTGCTCATCATTCCGTCTGCTCCTTACAAAGTAACAAATTAGCCCACAAATATTATGTGTATATACAAGGAGTAACAAAATAGCTGTAGGGTCCTTTAACGGGAGTTTCTCCTCATATTGAACTGCTTGAGCTTTATGACTTTGCTTTAGTTGTACGAATCGAATTATGGGCGTCCAAGCAAAAACGGTTCAGTGGTCTGAATTTAGTTTCCGAGATAGGTATATGCAATTTTGTAAAGTTGGGTGAAATAACGACATTTCGCGATTTTTTTTAAATTAATTATAGCTCAATTATCTGAAAGTTTGTATAGTAAATGATTTTATATGATGTTAATCTATATACCAACTCCAAGCAAGTAAAAGTGTGCGTGTTTTTATAATTAAACTTTAAAAATGCTTTTAACAAAACAAGGTCTTTCAGAGCTTCAGGTTTAAATGTCTGGAAAATATATATAAGGTGCTACTTTATTAGTGCCCGATATTTTAGTCAGTGCTTCTACTCCTGATTCTGATCAACTTTCTCCAAGGAACCCATAGTCAAATAGCAAAAAAAAATTTGGACTCTTCATACTAATTTAGCCGCTCGGCTGATCGATTTGTATGAAGATTCCAAAAAATTTTTTGCTTTTTGACTATGAATTCCTTGGGGAAAGTTGATCAGAATCAGGAGTAGAAGCATTGACTAAAATATCGGGCACTAATAAAGTAGCACCCTATATATTCCAGATTTTGAATATTTTTTTGATCCTTATTATTAATTGACTATTCTAAATGCCGAATCCAGTCTTAACCCAATACCCCACTACTGGACCCTTTTTGCTTGGACGCCCACAATTAGTCATGAAGCCGACCAACTTTTTCTATGGAACCTGTGCTGGATTCGCGAAAATATTAGTCGGCCAATTGAATACGGAGAATTTTTGGGAATGTAGTATGGGTAGGTACCTTGGGAAAATTTTAGTTTCATGAGGTATATCTCTCATCGTTAAAATTTTCGAGAGCGGTTTTTTCCTACCAACACTTTGACATACTTATTCTATGAGCTACTTGGTGACTTCAGTTCTTCTACTTCCGATCCCATTTCGGATTCAGTACCATGAAACCATTACGTTATGTTAACAGCCATATCATCCCCACTGTGGGGATTCTCACAGTAGGTGATTATTGGGCATTCTAGCTCACTTTTCGTTCGCGTTTGTGCTTTCGCACCGCTCACTCAAAGTGATCTAGAATCCCAATAATCATGACATGTATTGCTAATAGTTGTATGTGTATGTTCAGTATTTGTATTCAATATTCTAGCTCATAAGACTCACCTGAGTTTGTTTCTTGACATTAATATAATATATCACACCAGGTACGGATGATATAAATTGTTTATCTTGTGACTCGCAGTGAGCTGCAGGATCAACGTCTAGATTAGCTATTGAGAGCCTCCGACCGGTCACCTCACAAGATTGTAGATTATGTAATGTCTTTTTATATATATTTTTTTTGTTACACCTTTATCTTGTGACTCGCAGTGAGCTGCAGGATCAACGTCTAGATTAGCTATTGAGAGCCTCCGACCGGTCACCTCACAAGATTGTAGATTAAGTAATGTATTTTTATATATATTTTTTTTTTTTTGTTACACCTTTATCTTGTGACTCGCAGTGAGCTGCAGGATCCACGTCTAGATTAGCTACTGAGAGCCTCCGACCGGTCACCTCACAAGATTACCGATTTGGGATTAGAGTTTTTATTTTAAACACAAACACAGAAATTAAAGGTTACAGTTTTTTAGCGTGGCAGTGAGCGCAAGATAAGTATGTACCTGTCAGAATTAGTAAAATATAGCCTCTAACCACAACCTTCAAAATTCTAAGTTCCGTTTTCACTATATAATTTCTTAAGTACGTTACACTTTTTGGAGGGTGAAAGAACGAATGTTGACTATGACAGCTTTGAAGGTATGGATTGTGATATTGTTGGGTTATGATATCGATAAGTTTTATATTAAGATTCTATATGTTTAGCGTGTCGATAATCCTATTTCCATTAGACATGTTAGTATAAATATATTTTATGTTTAAGTAGTCTATACTTTACAGCATTTATCGTAAATAAAGTAAATACACTTTAGAAAGCTTTAAATCTTTGTATGATTATTATTATGTAATAAAAGAAGTAATAATATAACTTTAAATAATAAAACATATTATTTTAATAAACACAAGTAAACACATATTTAATGAAATACTAAATGTTTGTTGTTTACGAACGGGGAATCGAAAATATATCCCATAAGTTATCACTGCGCTTGCAACATAGTGTTGAAAAATATAGCGATACGAGTACAACACTATGTGATCATGTATATACTTCGCGCTTTCCCATCCACGCTTCGTTTTATTACGCTGACTTTGGATTACCAGAAGTAAAAAACCAGCAAGTTATTCCATATGAATCAGCTTATTTCATTTAAGGTGTTATAATACTTAATGCTATACTTTATTACTAGCATATGAAACAACAAATTGCTTTTTTAACGAGATTTAGAGTATACTTTAAACGCCTGTAGTTATGCTATAACGATCCAACTGACTTTAAAGTAAGTAAGGGACAATGTACTTTATGTCAGTGGATATTTAAGTTTAAATCCGCTTTTGACCTGATATATAGCTATATAGAAGAAAAAAATATAAAGCTAGCTACCGCATACTTTACCTACACCACCTTTACCTGTACTATAGAGGTGTTTACTTATTTTAAACATAATACTCGTATAAATAGTTTCACTAGTTTTACCTTGCAGTATTCGTTTTGCGTTCTACTTTAAGTATCACTTGTTAGGTAAAAGTAACATACATACACACAAGTGATGTTATATCTTCGCTTTGATAGTGTATTGAAACCTTAGGAATGCTTCGACATCAGTTAAGGAAACCAATACTTTCCATGCACTTCTTTTGTGGGAATTCTGTAATGCTGAATTGCATTATTATTTTATTTGAAACTGTAATCAATACTTTTGTTTTCATTATTTTCGTGAAACCAACTTTTTTGTTGTTTAAGTAAAAAAAAAAAAAAAAAAAAAAAAAACGGTGTTGTCAATCTTTAATTTTTTTAAATCTCTTGAGTGCCATTATTTCCATAAAGGTTATTTATAAATACTAATTAGATTGTTATGTAAGTAAGAATAAGTCATAACCAACAAGTACAATGCACAGGTGTTAGTGCTGATGCTGATTTTGCAAATTGCAGGCTCGCTGGCCAGCTTCATACCTGTGCTAGTCGTTCTCTATCACGCGTCCCGTTAGCTCGCTCTATTTATCTGTATATGATTATAAATTGTTGAAATTCATTTTGGAAGTTATCTTTCTAACGTACAGTGGTGACTACCAATCTATACATAAAAGTTTCAGATCACCGCAGTTTTGTAAAATTAGTTTTTTTTTTTTTTTTTTTTTTTTTTTTGAGAACGGCTCACTCTAGTTGAACATATTAAGAGCTAGCAGGGCAACATTTATAATCAAAAGTATTAACCCATTTTTTAAGTGTACGTGTTTTTTGCGAGCGTAAAGTTGAAAACCGCTGACTATATTTTTTGTAAAGTCAGCAGATAATTTCTAATAAATAATCGGTAAATCCGTGTGAAAAATCATTGTTTTCGCAATTTTTACCCGTGACACTTGAGTGCTGTCTCTGCGATCCTCGAAGTGCATTCCCGCTCCTCCACCCACGCTACCGCTGTAACTACGCTGCCGCCGTGTCGCGTCACTGTTGTTGGTGCAACTAACAAATATTATAATGTTCGTAAGTTTTATCAGTTTACCATTATTTACCTCTATAGGTATTCTTATTAACATCAATTATTTTGTAATATTTAATGATCCAACGGTGACTTTACTGGTTGAATAAATTTTATATTTTAATTTTTCAGGTCTGGATCTGAATACAGAACCGCTTTGAAGCGCAAGTCGGAGCACGGATGGTTTGATTTAAGCGATTCTGAAGACTGTGAAAGGTATGTATTTAAAAAAAAAAAATCTTAATCAACTTTATTTCAAGAAAAATATATTTTTTTTTATCAACTTATTTTAATATAATGTTTTCTTTTATTTCAGAAGTTCACCCTCGGCATCTAAACCTATAAAAAAGGGGAAGGTTAGGTCAAAACCACGATCGGAGCCACCAAAGATTGCGCAACACAATCCAACTCACGAGTTTGACGAAGACAATCGGTATGTTTTTTTTTTTTTTTTTTTTTTTTTTTTTTTTTTTTTTTTTTTTTTTTTTTTTTTTTTTTTTTTTTTTTTTTGGTGTAGACAAAAGTGTGTGACCGGTTTACCAGTTAGTATTTATGATGTAAGGTTGGAAGATTGTGGGTTCGATTCCTATTCCTGTGATGTTTTTAGTGATATGTTAACCTGAAGATGGTATATATCCATTAGTTTGTATATGTTATTATCAGTGGCTTTCATAGTGCATGTATGTGAGATTTTCGATGGTTTTATTGACAGACTCGACGGTTTAGTGGTTCGCACTCTTACTACTAACCCGAGAGTCGTGGGTTCGATTCCCACACACCAAACATTCTTGTGATTGTTTGTTGTGAGTCTGGGTGTTTAATAGTTATATGTTCCTAGGGTATGTATAGTATGGTCACTCGTTATTCTACACTGGTATAATTTGTAATATTTCAATTTTTCAGTCCATTGTCGACTTCAAAAACTGTTCCCAAGGAAAAAGTTAAACAAAAAGCATGCTTGGACTCCACAAAAAATAAAAGGGTGGTGCACTCTGAATCTGAGGAAGACGTTAGGTATGTATAATTTTCTTTTTAAAGTTTTGATTTCACAAAATCATTTGTATTTTGTTGTTTGCATTTATGTTAACTATGTATGGCAAAGATTTTCTCAAACCTTAGAAAATGCTAGTAAATATTTCATCGTTCGTTTGTCTTTTCAATTAAATTTATTTATCTCTTTTTTTAACAGGTCTACCCATGTGCCAAAAACGAAGGCAAAATCTCGGGTTCAGGCAAAAAAGCCTGACGTAAAGGATTGCGAACCCGCTGGCAGTTGTAGCAGCTGGTCACTGCTGCCACTCGACTCCGAGGAGGAGGAGGCGGTGAAGCGCTCCACCCAACGCCGCCGCACCAACAAGAACGCGCTCGTCTCGTCGCTGGCCCGCCGCGTGGCTGGGGGCAACTTGACCCGCTCCTTACAACTTCCTGATGGTGATGTATTCTACGAGCTGCGCATCTACAACGCGTCCGACATTGTTGGTTTGCCTATCACCGAGCGATACAAACACGCGGATATATCAGCTAAGTGCCGTGTGCCGTATGATGCACCAGATCTTAAATATTTAAAAAAAGTTTTGGTGGACATTAAGGCTCGTCTAGCCGACGCGAACGAAGTTTTCTATTCTTCATAATTTTTATGTTTTAAGAGAGAAATTTGTGTTTTTATGTTTTTTGTAATAGTCTATGTTTAGTTTTCGAAACATAATTTGTAAAGTGTAACCACCATAACTTTTTTTTTCTAAATTAAACACATACGAAATACTCTTTCTCTCGGAAATTTCCATATCTAATATGTCTAATAAAACAATTTATTGTAGCGTTTGTGATCAAACTATAAAAAGTAGAGCTTTCTCATCTCATTTGCGGAGTAATTTACATAAAAATAATAATGTAGTTGAATTAAATGAATGTATAGAAAAACTAAGTTCTGCGTTCCGTAATCGTATAGCATCGTACAGAATACGAGTCCCTAAAAGTTCGTTAGAGGAGGTGACGCGGCTCGCTCCAGGCGTATACTTGCAGCGCGTGCGCCACCATGCGCGCCAGCTTGTTGCTGCCAAACAAGCACAACATACAAATGTCAAAGTTAATTTTGAGCTATTTGCAGAATTTATATTACCTAAAAATGATAAAGCCGAGATTAAATCATTCGCAACTAAAAATATTTCATTACACCATGTTTATGATTTCAATGATGTTTATGAAAATATTAAAAGTACTATAGTTAATAATATAGAAGATTTTGAAACAAAAGATAGTGGTTGGATATTTTCTAAAAACTTATATCTCGAAGTGAATATAAACAAATATTCACCATTACACGCTTCCAGCTATATCGAGCTACCAAAATTTATAAAAAATAAACGAGCATGTATTAATATTAAAAACACAGACAACTTTTGTTTTCTGTGGTGTATAATGGCAGCCTTGTTCCCAGTTAAAACAAATGCAGATCGTGTTAGTTCATATCCTGATTTTAACGAAATACTAAATTTAAATAATATGACCTTTCCAGTTACATTGAATGATATAAAACATTTTGAGAAAAACAATTCAAAAATTAGTATTAATGTCTATGGTTTACGAAAAAATAAAATAATAGGACCTTTGTACAGAACACACCAACGTAAAAAATATCATATAAATTTATTATATTTAGAGAGAGGTGGTCGGTCTCATTACTGCTTAATCAAAGATTTGGAACGTTTAGTAAGACGACAAATTACGAAACATCATGGGAAAATATTTTTTTGTGATGATTGTTTGTTATTTTTTAATAACGAAAGAGCTTTAACTACTCATGTTTGTGGTGGTGTAGCTACAATTTTACCAGAAAAAGGATCTGTTATTCAATTTAAACATTTTGAACGTTTGCAGGATGTCCCGTTTGTTATATATGCTGATTTCGAATCGTTGTTAGAACCTTGTGCGAAAGACATAAACGCTTCCGAGTATACGGTCAATACACATAAACATATTCCATCAGCTTTTGCATATTACATAGTATGCTCACATAATACTTCGTTAAATTGTTACCGATCGCACCGAGGTCCTGATTGCGTTTACAAATTTTTAGAGTTCTTACATCGAGATGTAATTAAGATTAATTCAGTGTTAAATGAAAAAGTTCCTATGATTTTTACCGAAACAGATCACAGAATATTTGATTCTGCAGTAAAATGTTCTATTTGTTCAAGGCTTTTATTTGATGACAAAGTAAGAGACCATTGTCATCTAACAGGAAAGTTTCGTGGTGCAGCGCATTCATACTGTAATTTACAGTTTAGGTTACCTAAATTTATACCTATATTTTTTCATAATCTTTCTGGTTACGATGCTCACTTATTTATTACACGATTAGGAGAAACATCGGGTCGTGTGAAGGTGATTGCGAAAACAAAAGAAAACTATATATCTTTTACAAAGTTTTTCTCTGTCGGTGAAAATAAATTTATACCGGTTCGTTTTGTAGATTCTTTTAAATTCCTTGGGACTAGTTTAGAAAAATTAGCAGAAAATTTAATAAAAACCGATTTTCGGTTTTTGTGTCGTTTCTTTCCTCATAAAAACCAGTTTGAATTATTGAGACGTAAAGGGGTATATCCTTATGAGTATATGAAATCTTGGGATGTTTATGATCAAAGCTATTTACCACCACGTAAAAACTTTTATAGCAGTATTACTAATCAAACTGTTTCTAAGTCTGATTATGACCACGCGGTTAAAGTATTCACTACATTCAGTTTGAAGAATCTTGGAGAATACACCGATTTATATTTACAAACTGACGTTTTATTACTAGCAGATATTTTTGAAAAATTTCGTTCAACTTGTAGAGTAAACTATCAACTAGATCCGGCTTTTTACATCACTACACCGAGCTTAAGCTTCGATGCAATGTTATTAAAAACAAAAGTTCAATTACAGCTTTTAGATGACTTGGAAATGATAAGAATGATTCAAAATGGTATACGTGGTGGAGTGTGTCTATGTTCTCTAAGGTATGCTAAGTCAAACAATAAATATTTATCCACTTATAAACCATCTAATCCTTCTAATTATCTATTTTACGCTGACTGTAACAATTTATATGGATTTTCGATGTGTTCTTATTTACCTTATTCAGATTTCAAATTATTAAATGAGAGTGAAATACGAAATTTAGATATTTGTAGCGTCCCTTACGATTGTGAAATAGGTTATATTTTAGAAGTGGATTTAGAATATCCAGTGGAGTTACATGATTGGCATAACGACTTACCATTTTGTCCTGAAAAATTTACTCCTCCCGGATCAAAAACATGTAAATTGATACCGAATTTGTTTGATAAATGTTACTATGTTATTCACTATGTTCATTTACAAGAATGTATAAAACACGGTCTGGTTTTAAAAAAGATTCACCGTGTAATAAAATTTAAACAATATCCTTATTTAAAACAGTACATTGATTTAAATACAATTTTAAGACAAAATGCGAAATCTGCCTTTGAACAAGATTTTTTCAAGTTGTTGAACAACAGTATATTCGGTAAAACCCTCGAAAATTCAGAAAATAGACTCGATGTGAAATTGGTGAATCAATGGAAAGATAAAACAAATGTAACAAAGAAAAATTATTGCGCAGAACAGTTGATAGCTAGACCAAATTTCCATAGTGCAACTATTTTTAGCGATGATTTTGTAGCCATCCAAATGACGCCTGAAAGTGTTATCCTAAATAAACCGATATACATAGGATTTACTGTATTGGAGTTGTCTAAATCCCATATGTATAATTTCCATTATTCTATTATGAAACCTTTCTACGGATCAAAGCTCAAGCTATGTTACACAGATACAGATAGTTTTTTGTATTCCATAGAAACTAACGACTTTTATAAGGATTTAAAAGAAAATTTTCTTAATTATTTTGACACCAGTAATTATCCGAAAAATAATATACATGGCATAAAGTTAGCTAACAAAAAAGTTCCTGGTCTATTTAAAGATGAATTAGCTGGAGAAAAACTTTTAGAGTTCGTTGGCCTTAGATCCAAATTGTATTGCATTAAAACCGAGTCCTCTGAAATTAAAAAAGCGAAAGGTGTTAAGAAACATTTAACAAATGAGTTAAGTTTGAAAGATTACAACAATGTGTTGAAAAATAAACGAGTTATACGTAAGACCAATGTTATATTTAAGTCTCTAAAGCATGTACTTTTTACGCAAAAAGTAAATAAAATTGCGTTGTCGTCTAATGATGACAAAAGGAGAATTATGTCGGATGGTATAAATACTATGTCTTGGGGTCATTCCATGATTTGATAATCGCTATAGGTAATATTTTTTAGTAAATGTTATGCTGGTATAGTTGTATGTTAAATCTTCTGAATGTTTGAAGTTTTATCTGTGAGTTTTAAAGTGTATACGTAGATTTAGTTATTTTGAAATAAATGATTTTTATTACCATAAACTATAATTATGATTTAATAAATAAATATTTCCATTTCCATGATTGCCTTAAATAGCTAGTAACATGTAGAAACTTGTCTGTAATTGTACACCACTCAAAAACTAACAGAGTTAGGTAGACACCAAGAATGCTGAGCACAAAATTTTTAATAACTACACGTTCCCATAAATAGGTAGTAACAAGTAAATACATGCAGAAACTTGTCTGTAATTTAACACGGTTCCAACACAAACAGAGTTAGGTAGACAGCAAGAATGCTGAGCACTCAATTTCAAATAATTACACGTTCCCATAAATACTCGATTAATACACCACTTTCTGACAAAGCATCGCTGTGAAAATACGTGCATTACAACATCAACTTCTTGGTAAGTACTTTATTTAGTTATTCGTATACTTCTTTTTTTTTTATTTTAATCATGTCATGTTGTTGTTGCATATTAAAATTTTGTTTTTGTTGCACAGACAATGGACTCCATATTACCATGCTTCATCGATGATGAGGTAGAAGGTGAATCACCTATTGAAAACTTATGTAACGTTGTTGAAGTAGCAAAACCACAACGTTCAACAAAAAGAAAATCCAAACTTGTGAGGAAGAGACGTCACAACAATTTGAATTGTATCGAGGCCACGACTAGTACCGGTAATATGTCCTCATCCTACGTTATCAATAAAGAAGCTGGGAAAGGACGTCGTGTGATTAAGATCCAGATTATAGACACAACAACCACTAGTAGTGATGATGATCTTGAAGGTGGAAATGTTATAGTAAACGCTCAGTATACAGTGAAAGACCCTGTTGATGAGATCTTGGATCAGACTGAGTCTCTAGTCCATAACATATCCAAAAAAATATGTGGTTACAGTTTCTATAATATATTTTAAATTACCTCAATAGCTTTATATTATAATTACTCCCTAAGTCGTTGTTTTTTAAATTGTATACTAGGTTTTATAAAAATAATAAAGAAAATAATAATATAATATTTATTTTATTCATTCCTTACTGTCTAAATTACAGACCTACATCTAAAAAGTATTAGCTAATCAAAAAAACTTAAACCGATTTAAATTGTTTTCATGAAACCACTTTTTTAAACACAAAACATTTTTAAGAGCACAATATTTTTTATGATGAGCACAGTTGATAACAAAGTTGTCTTTCCAAAACTTTTCATACAACGTTTCGAATTTTGGGCATCCTTTTCCACCGATTTCAACAATTTTACATTCACGACTTATTTTTTTAAGCCATTGAACTTTTTCCTCGCCTTTAACGAAAATAGATTTGAAACATAATATCGACTTCATCAATCTATGAAATTCTTGATAATCGATATAGCCTTCTTTCCATAAAATACATCTGTTTTTTTCTATCCAAGTCACCTGTCTTCTCTCTTCATAGTTTAGTTTTGAAAATGGATATGGAGGTTTTACTAAAAATGTTTGAGTATACTCAGCTGTCGCCAAAGCCAATTCTTTTACGATAAAATGATTTGAGCGGTCTTTGAAACCTTGAACGTCTACGAAAATAATATCATTCATGATATCTTCTTTACTACACTACTCAGTGGTTTGTACTCTATGATACAATCGTTTAAAATGAGGCAGTAAGCAGTCGTTTGCTCAGGTAAGTCCGTTTCGCTTTCTATCTCGAGCCTCACATCCACGGAGCCCCCTGACTTAAGGCACTCCACTTGACGTGAACAGTCGATCACAAATAAAGGTGCTTTTGTTTTAAATTCTTCAAAAGTTAACAACGGTTCTGGTCGACGACCATAATAAAACTGTTGAAATTTCGCATATTGCTCGTATATTAAGGAATAATTATTATTAGCAAAACTTATGTTCATATTTTCATAAGGGTAATATGCAGAATTTAGAAACACTTTAACATCACGCAGATAACAGTGATCAAACTGTGACATGTCCTTATTAACATTATTTTTTCTTTTGGTTTGCAGTCCTAAAATTATGTATCTTGGTTTTTCTATCTGGGATGATGTTTTTATCGACCAAGAATGTTTTGATGTTTTTGGAAGCAAGGGATACTCGTGCAAATCCCAATTTCGAAATACAACTTGAATGGGACGATCTTTTTCTAAATGACGAAGTAAATTAATCCTTTCCCGATCCGAAACTTTAATGTGTGGGACACGCCAAACTATCTTGCGTATTGTAATATCCTGTATAACTTCCCCCGTGTTTAATTTTATTGCATTTAAATTTGTATTATGTCTTAATAGAATTAATTCATGTTTACAATTAATTATAATTTTATTATAATCTTCAGCAAACCCTAGTATTTTGTTTAGTGGAATGGATACCGAAAACTCGGATTGTGGGTGTTTTATACCATCAACGCTCCAACCCCAGTATTTAGACATTTTAGCTTCACTCTCATTCATTGATAAAATAGACTTCATAGTGGTTGTGATCCCTGTGTTTTTCACTTTGTCTATTTCTATTCCGTTAAGTTCATAACGGATATCTTGAAAGAGATAAAGTATCGCGTTATTCGTAAAGTGAAAATATGGCAACGCCGTCTTCGTCTGTTCGTTTAGACCACGAATAACACCTTCGACATATAGCGTACTTTCTGCCGGTAGTAGGTATGAATCTTGTTGATTAATCGGTATGCGGATTTCATCGTTGTGATTAAAACTAGACACGTAAGGCTTATAAGAATGAAACTCGTAACTTTCTATTGAGTTATCGTAAGTAAGAGGGTCTGTCACGTTTAGGATATTCATTTTAGTAATCCAATTAACTTCAGAAATTTCTTGTTTTCTTGTGTTAATTTTTTACGGGGATTTGTTTTCCTTTTTTGTTTAAATGTTTTCGGAGGTGTTATCCTTCTGGTATCAGTATGTCTACTGAATGAATGCGGAGCTGGTACTGAATATTTATAAAAATTTATCATTTTCTTTTAAGATGTAGATATAACTGTACTTCTTCTTCTCTCAAATTAACTGTTTCGTTATAAGAATCCAAGATTCTTATATTTATACAACTAATACTGTTTTGATTGACAGGAAAATAAATAATATTTTTTGGAATTTCGATGATTCTGTAGCCTGGTGGAACATTAGGTACAAACTCATGAATTATATGAGACGGATTTCCATTTACAAAAGATCCACTGACAATATCACATTCGACTCGAAGCACGGTTGTTGATAGAATGTTAATAGGATACCGGGATTCATGTAATATATTAGCTTTTAGAGTATCATTTCCAAATCCTAAAATTTTTCCAAGAGAATTACTTTTTCCAAAGTGTATATCTTTTGTACAGATAAGTGTGGTTTTTAAAGTATTATTGTTACAAGACAATTTTAATGAACAATCTTTAACACTTTTTTGCAAGAAATCACTAAGGTCGCATAGTTCGTACGATCCTTCAGGTACTTCTACGACCTCGTTATCCCCATAAAAAAATATGTTATTTCTATTATCTATATTTGGTATAGAGTTAAATGTGGATAAATATAGAAGCCCACACTCATATTCCCCATCTAGCTGAAGAGGTGGCGAGTAATTTGTAGTCAGAGATGACGACGTGCTGGATATTGACAGCGTGAAAGACATTTTGACAATGGTAGTGGTTATCACTATAATCTTATTTTATACCCATATCATTCCAAAAGTTGTTAAGGAAAGCCAAACATAAGTGACCACAGTTTACAGTATTGAAACTCTGATACTTATTATAATTATAAAAAATATTACACTTTTTAAAATATTCAACCAACTCTAAGGGAGGTTTCAAGTCTCCAAAACTATCAAAATATTCACAATATTTATCTATTTTAACGTAGGCTACCCAATGAGTTCCATTGTTTTTAAAACTATCCAAATTAAGAACCGCGCATTCTATTTGTCTTGGTTTCTTCGGCAGACGGTCTCTCATATAAACACCTCTGAAATATGGAATACCTTCGGCATATTTTAAAATATCGAAATCGGTCAATGCATGATTGGGTAACCTTTTCTCTAGTTTTTTGGTAAAAATAAACCTGAGCCTTTTTTATATGGTTTAATGTACAACCCCTTTCCAAGAGCTATGGCTTCCATCATTTTATTGTGACGTTCAGATTCCTGTAATTGATATTTAGAAGCTTTATAATCATTAACAGCTTTAGCAATACCGGCTGCGCCTCCAGCTAAAGATCCTAGCGCCGACAGTCCTGCGAATATCGGAATCAGTGGCAATACACCACCTGTTTTTGGTATTGGAATTACACGTGGCATACGCACTCTTGAGTTTCTTGATAAAAATTTTTTCGCTGCAGCATAAGCAAATTTGATTGCTGATTTGTTGTCTTTTGGTTTGAATTTTCTCAATTGTGATCGTATTTTAGATACGATAGTATTAAATTTGTGTACTCCACCACCTAATTTTAATTTTGTTTTCATGGCTTTAGATACCAACCACGATGCAATTTTTTCCCCCCTACTTGAATCACTTGCTTGACTCCTTTTTTTCGCCATGTTTAATAACTCTAAATCAGCTTTGTGTCGATCCTTTAGTTTTGAATATTGTGAGTATGCGATGTCGTGACGCATGCAAGCGTCATCCAACTGATTAATTCCTCTATCTCCTCGTAATAACCTTTCACGTAATCTAGTGCCGGGACCACAGTAATTATATCCTGGTAAATGTAACTCAAACGGTAAATTATTTATTATATTATTAACAAGACCTCCGCCTTGCATAACTGAAAAGCGACTGAAGATGGGTTTGTGCGTGAGCAAAATTTATACTGTTAAATAATAGCTTTTTGGTCTATCCAACTATTTTCGTTACTATTAAGACCTAACCATTTAACAAACAGTTTATTGCCTTTCTTTTTTAAAACTTTTTCTACCAAATATATATCTGGATGCTTTGTTTTTTGTAGTTCTTGTTCATAAAATGTTCCTAATATTCTCTGTTTCCGCTGGTCTTCAATTTTGTAAGTAACTGGAATTGTATTATTAACTTTTACTATTTTAAAGATCTCAGTAGACCAATTAGGTGTATATGCTTTTTGAAAACTGCTTTTGTATTTACTTATTCTAACGTGATCTCCAATTTTTAATTTTGGTTTCTTTTTTATGAGCTTTTTAGAACATTCAATGTTTTTCATAACTGATACCTGATTATTAATATTAACCTCGTTTGGTTTATATTTTGTTGTACGGTGTATAGTATTATTATACAAATTTACAATGTTACTTAAAGGCAAATGAATCCATTTATAATTGCCTACTAGACTAAAGTATTTATAAAGTTTATTTTTTATGGTTCTGATAAGGCGTTCAACGATGGATGCTTTCTTTATCGAATATGTTGAATAATGATTTATTTTATAAGTTTTCATTAATGTCTGAAATGAATCATTATAAAATTCCTTTCCAAAGTCTGTTTGAAGATTACAAGGAATACGTCCTTCTCTAAGTACGTTTTCAAAAGCGTTTGTAATCTCCCATTTAGTTTTAGATTTTACTGGAACACACCATGCATATTTAGAAAATGCATCTATGACAATTAAAATATACTTAAATCCTTTATTTTCTTTCATATATTTTTGCATGTCGATTAGATCTCCTTGCCATAAATCATCAATCCCTTTTAGAATAACATGCCGACGAGCGAAATTTTTCCTTGCACCTTTATGGATTTCATCTACAACTTGTTGTTTACTCATTTTGAAGGAGGAGCAATTTTTGATTTCTTATTATTATCAACTTGTTTGCTTAAAACTAATAATAGGTTAGATCTTAAATTACTTAGTTCTTGTTGCATTTGCTGAAGTGTACAATATTTTTCTAGTTCTCTATCAACATATTCTTTGTTTGCTGCATCTTTTGATTCTATAGGTGTCTTCACTCCTTTTAAATGTGATGAATGAAAATCATAATCCCCATTTTCAAATCTCACTAAAACGAGGTGACTATCGAAATTTTCTGTAGAAACACGTAATCTTTTATGAACATGATGGCCAAATTTATCGACATTCATCTCTCAGGAGACTTTAATGTACAAATTTTGAATAATGAATGAGAAATAAAAATCGGTATTTCATTTATATATTGGTTTTATTTAAATGATACCAGTTTCTTTTAGCTCCTCTATAATGGAAATTATTTCGTTATTCAGTCCTGTGTTACCAGCATCACGAGAAGCAATTAATAGTCTCAAGCGATTAACTAACTCATTTGGATCATCCCAGTATATGTAATCTACGTCTTTATTAAATTTTTTCGTAATCGGTAAACCTTGCCCTTCTTTTTCTGGTTCACTTTCAGTTGTTGCTGCATTTCTAGATAATTTAATGAACAGGGGTTTAATTATTTGTGTATACTTAAAACCTTTGTTACTTTTAATAGGCTTGGTAGGATCATAATCTCTTCGATGAGCGTTTGTGGCTAGTAATATTGACTTGTATATTTTTTTATCGTCTTCAGTAATAAGATCTAACTCAGGTGTCTTTTTGAGTAATAATTCTCTTAATCCTGGAGTGTTTTTATATTTGTTACTACCCACAATAATTTCCTTATCATCAATTGTCATTCTTGTTGAGCCGATCATGAGTTTGCCTCTTTCTCTTCTGACGCCAAACGGAATCTTTTCTGGGACCTCTTCAAACAGCGACCACCAACGTTGAGGGCTAACACTTTCATCAGATAACGAAGTCTCACCACTTTCGTTAAGTTTTGTCAGTTTATTATCTACATTTATACTCTTATCATTTTCATAATCATTTAGAATCGTGTCATTCAAATTATCTTGTTGAATATCGCTGCTAATTAGATTCATTATGGGACCACTTTCATCATCGGCAGAATACAAATCATCTGAAGTATTACTAAAACTCTTTCCCCTTAATGTATTCATTGATAAACGCTTACGTTTTATAGATGAGATATTATTATCTTTATTTATTATACACTTTTTTACTCTAGACGTAGATATAGGGGTGCTAAAATTGTCATCTGCAATTTTTTGTTTATTAGCAATTCGTTTTAATGGTTCTGTTATTGGTTTCAAAGCTGACTCTAAAACCATGTCACTAGTTTCTTTTAAATCTCGTAACATTCTTACTTTACGCTTTACTGCGGCAGCTGATGTAATTATTTGTTTTTTTAAAAGTGATTCTTCTTCCATCATTGACACGTTCTCCTCTTGGTTATGTCTAAGTAATACTGATGATAAAAACCATAGGTTTTATATTTTATTCTGTTCATATAATGGTAGATATTTCATTCAGTCTATGATAACATACGTATCAAATTTCTTCCTGTAACATCCATTATTTTTTTCACAGTCTTTATTTATCACTAAATAACTGTAAGGCTCACTCCAAATCTTTGAACACATGTCTCGGAATTGCATCCAAGTCATGTCAGCACCAACATGTTCATCATAAACGTGATGCAAATTAACATCATCTTGTTTAAAAACAATAATCAAGTTCGCATTATCTCGTATAAGTTGCTTTGGAATTTTGCTATATGTTTGATTTAAGTAAAAACAATCAATATTTTTATGTCTTCCCATTGCAAAGAATTCACGAACGTTGTTTTGATTTTCACAAGAAATGTCGTCAAATAGTATGATAGAATTGGGAGTTGCTTCATGAATATTTATCACTTCCTCATTTCCACAATATTTCACAAATTTTATGTCGGGTACAAGTTGAAATACTCTTTCAAGGAATATATATTTTGGTTGGAATAAAGTTTTTGAATAAATATAAAGATTTTCAAATTTAAGTCCATTTTCATGCAAAAGAAGACCAACCATGAGATTTGTCTTGCCACAATTAGAAGGACCTGCAATTATGCAGCGTATAGTATCAGGTAAAAGTGGTCCATGACGGTAGACTGGTTTACTTTGTGTTAATTCAATTTTATCTAATTTCAAAGAATGGAGTTGTTTCACAAATTTCATGTCTCAAACTTCAAAAGTGTTAACTTGTTCAGGTGTAATTACATAATGAAATATAACTTATTTATTCAGCTTTATATATCTATTCTTTATACGGAAATTTACTGGAACAAAGTGTGTCTGGAGCGAGCCGCGCCACCTCCTCTAACGAACTTTTAGGGACTCGTATTCTGTACGATGCTATACGATTACGGAACGCAGAACTTAGTTTTTCTATACATTCATTTAATTCAACTGCATTATTATTTTTATGTAAATTACTCCGCAAATGAGATGAGAAAGCTCTACTTTTTATAGTTTGATCACAAACGCTACAATAAATTAGAAGGACCTGCAATTATGCAGCGTATAGTATCAGGTAAAAGTGGTCCATGACGGTAGACTGGTTTACTTTGTGTTAATTCAATTTTATCTAATTTCAAAGAATGGAGTTGTTTCACAAATTTCATGTCTCAAACTTCAAAAGTGTTAACTTGTTCAGGTGTAATTACATAATGAAATATAACTTATTTATTCAGCTTTATATATCTATTCTTTATACGGAAATTTACTGGAACAAAGTGTTTATACTTAACATACACATACAACTATTAGCAAGACATGTCATGATTATTGGGATTCTAGATCACTTTGAGTGAGCGGTGCGAAAGCACAAACGCGAACGAAAAGTGAGCTAGAATGCCCAATAATCACCTACTTCTCACGACTCTCCATATATCTCGGGAGAGTTAGGCCATGAATCATATTTGAGATTATTATGAAATGCCATGAAACCTATCGTATTATAATATTAGGTCCTTACCTATGAAATTGGCGTTTCAGTTTTGAAAGTTCAACAGAATAATATTACCCCAAAAATGAATTTACTTCCATTAAATTATATATCATTTTCTAGCTACATTCAAGGTCTTTCATGAATTAGTGATGTCATGTCTCAACTATTTTTTTAACGAAAAAATTGCGATTTTCAGTGACGAAAAAATCCATTTTCACAGTTTCTACACCACTGTGCTCTCAAAATATTCAGACAACGTGCATTTAGCAAGCATTATTTTATTTCTAAATGTCCAATAGTACTTTGAAAATAATTTGTTGTTTTAAAACCTTAATTTTTTTATATTAATTTTGTCTTTGAACTTTTTTAACTAAACGTCAATTTCAAAAGTAAGCACCTAATATAATTATGTACATATGGCATAGTTATGAACTCACAGATTGCTAACTCGTGACAGCGGAATTCCAAAATGGTTGACACATTCGCTAGCTATCTAATATAATATTATTAGGCACAAAGAGCGAACATCAAAATATATACAGGGTGAAATTGAAATCGTGGAACAAATTTAACTATGGTTTCTGCTCATGGAACTGAACAACTTTCTCTAAAAGAAACCAATTCAATCGGAGGAAAAAAAAATTGGGTTCTTCATACAAATCCATGACCTGGGTAGCCAACTTTTTATAAAAAGTCCAATTTTTTTTGCTCGGTTTCTTAGAGATTTAAATTTGACGCACGACTAGATTTACAGGCTGTATACAATCCGTTATCAATGTAAACTCACCCTAGGACCTTACGTAAGGTAGTATCCAGCAAATACGATCATTTAATCTCTGCGATAGATGCCAACCTAGCAAAAACTAAAAGTCACAAGGTAGGAAAAAGGGAAAGCAAAAAACCCTTTGCCTGAGAGAAATTCACGGATTTTTCGGAACGAACTAGGTACAGTCATCGACAAAAGTGGGGCGCCAGTAGCCGCAAAAAGCGTGAGTGCTAATTGGGATGTCGTGAGTCGGCCATCGGAGGCGTCTGGAGTCCTCTGGCGTTTTGTTTTTGGATGATATTTTTTAGCTAGATGTAGACGTGAATAAAATGAATGAACAATGCAATGTATGGTACAGTGAGATTTTAATTGGATGTTCTATGTAATTGTTGCACTGTTTAATGGTACGAAAATAGGCACCTATATAAGTAATAGTGGTACCTATCGAAATATATGTTTTTTGTATTAAAATTTACTTTCGTAGAAAGGAAATAAATGTTATGGTTACATAGGTTTGGTTTAATATTTTCACAGTTTTAATAAAAGCAAATAAATAACAAAAAACGGAAGACCTATATTCACAAATAAATAAATTTGTATTTATTTGTATTTGACCTTTGTGTCATCTCTAAATCCGAAGTATTTTATTTTACATCGATATCATTTTTCATAATAAAACACTTATAAAGGTTTTCAGGGCGACTTCATGTAATTCCAAAAAGCTTAAAAATATACACTGAGGTACTTCAATTACATATTTTAACAGAAGTCTTAGAAAGCATTTTGATGAATAAGCTTATGGAATAAGATAGTTGATTTGTAACTTAGTAATGAAAATGCGTTCTGTTTTACTTAAGGTTAAAAGTATAAGTAGTCAAGGTCAAAATCAAGACTGAGTACTAGTTCTGGGTTCTACTTGTATGTCTAAGAAATTCGAATGAGACAGTATGGAGTTAAAGGTAAACAAGCTACTTTTCACAGTGGATGGTTTAATGGATGAAACTTAAGTTTAGATTACGACTTTTGATCTATAGTTTACCTTATTTTTTGCTTAACTACTTTTCACAGTGGATGGCTTAATGGATGGCTTAAGTTTAGATTACGACTTTTGATCTATAGTTTACCTTATTTTTTGCGTAAAATACGCAAAATATATTATAAAACTATCAAAAAATAGAAATACTAGCAGTCTACTAAAATGGCAAAACATTTAAACATAAATAGCGAAATTTGAACTAAAATTAAGATGATATATCTCTAATATTGTATCAAAGTTATTTTATCGAACGACAGAATTTCCGACGAAGATATTATTTCGTACTACATCTTCATTTAAAAATGCATGTCTTGCTGGTTACAGGAATTTAACAATATTTACCTATGGTTCCGTATCTGTGTATCTAGCCATCCGCCATATGCTGTGGCCTAAATTAATATCGCAAGTAATGCGAGTAATGTTTGTTACATTAATGTGTTATATTATAGGAAACTACAGGTTTTCAGTAAGATATGTATTTTTAAGTTATTTCATTTATAAGACTGTTTGCTTTTTTATAAAATAAAATAAATAAAATCTTTTAGTGGAAACATTCACATACAAAATTGGGAAACTCGAACTTACTGAGATTATTGAAAAACTACCAGAAGATATTGTTATCAAAAACATCAACTGATTAAAACTGAACTATAATCTACACGGGATATAGAAATCAGGATATAATAAGCCATGTGTTTTTGTGTTTACAAAGCGAAGCAATTCCTCCCCCCATTTATCAGCAGATAACATGGAACGGCCATCTTGGTACAATCACGTGCAAAAGCGAGTAATAAGTGAAGGCAGCGCCAACAGGGCGAGATCTAATTGGAACGTCGTCGTCACTTCGCCATCGCACATTGGAGCAACTGTATAGAGGCGACCGGACGTAGCAACCCTAAAATACTAAGAAAGTAAGTATTTATTTTGCAGAAACACCGAGTAGGGTTGACATGGTTTAAATTATACAATAAATAGGTACATTATGTTTCACCAAGGCAATGGCATGCAAAATCATACATTTGTGAAAAAAATATAAATTTTCATTTGTCAAAAAAGTATGAATTATTAGCAACTAGATGATTAAATTAATGTATTTCATATACTTTGCGGCCTTCTTTCTTATGACGGTAGCTGTATACAGGGTGTTACAAAACCCCCCCTAATGAATTAAGAGCGTTAAAGTGTGTCATATAAGCAATCCACTGTAGTATATTTTTTTTAACAAAACGTCAATAAAAACATTGAGAAAACGAATTATTTTTAATCATAAATAAGATTATCGATTATGTAGAACCACAGCACTATTGTATTTACCTGTCAGTTCATGATAGGAGTACAGATAGCCGCGCTATGATAGGCTGCGTTCATATGCCGCTGCGCTATGATTGGCGCGTTTGCGCGCGGGGTCATGACCGCGACCAGATGACCGCTAGAGCTGGAAAATTTTAAATATCATATCGATATTTTTGAAAAAATTCGATAGACGATTTCTCCGAAACGTGAACTGATGCAGCAAAAAGAAAAAGTACCCAAAATTTTAAATGATTAACAGTCCACGCCGTTTCAACCATTAGAGGTAGTTTTGTTTTGTAACACCTTGTAGATACGACCGGCCGGACGTAGCAACGTTAAAATACTCAGTAGCTTATTGAAGTAGAATTATTTCTCGTTCTTACATCGTATGGGGTGCTAAACTCAGATTGTGTAGGTATGCCACTTACGCTTTATAGATTTACATCAGGTAACAAAGACCCATAGCATACATAAAAAACTAATACAACTATAAAGGAAATAGATACTATAAACATAATACAATTATTTGTTTTTTTTTTAATTATTAGCATTGAACTTAGAATTTCAACGACATTTTTTTTATTACAAAAGTAGTTTAGTGCACAAGGTCCACGCGGTAGAGAATTTATAAAAATACAATAAAATAAAATTGTCATTGAAAATATATTAAAACATCTACTTAAATAAAAGAACATTTTAAGTTAAGTAAGGTGGTCACTTCTATGAAATCTATGGTGAATATATATCTAAGTGTGAACTTCAGCAACTTTTCCCGAATAAAACCATAAGATTGGAAAAAACTATACTCGACTTTTCATACAACGTTTACAAATACACTTTTTTATAATTCATTTTGACAATAAGCATTAGATTTTTTTTGCTTCAATTGCTTGGATTCTTGGAGAAACCCTGCCGCCTGTCGCCTCTTTCCGCCATCGTTCTACGCGACAACAATTTCATCCCCATCACTTAGATGGTTGGCAGTCCACAACTGTGCGTTTCACTAGAAACTTTCTACCTCGCACAACCAAACTGTGGAATGAATTGTTGCCTACGGTATTTCCGGACCAATACGATATTCAAACCTTCAAGAAAAGAGCTTACTCCCATATTAAAGGCCGGCAACGCACTTGTGACTTCTCTGGTGTTGCGGGTGTCTATGGGCGGCGGTAATCGCTTACCATCAGGTGATCCGTCTGCTCGTTTGCCACCTCTATCATAAAAAAAAGAAACTTGTTCTGTTTTATAATTGGAATCTGTGTTCCAGCGAATGAAAGTCACCCTGATTATGTAATTGTAGTTCAATGTTTTTCTCTAACCTCCAGACTCCATTCAAGTTCAGTCACTGTTTTATTTGTTTACTTTACTCGTACGGTCGGCACAGGGATCACATTTCGAATTCCGAATCGGGGTGTAATCAGTTAAACGGATTAGCAATTTATCGCTCCAAAAACTTTTTCGAACCAAAAAGACCCGCATACCTAATAATGTTCATGGAAAAAAAGATGAATAAAACCTCTTTATGATAGGGTCTTTCTAACTATGAGTATTCCTTATCAATAATACATGTAGACTTTTTGCGATTCTACGACATTCAAGGCCACAGACAAACAAACATATACACATAGGCTCAGTCTAAAGAGTTTCTCATATCTATGCACACTGGGTTGGGGCACGAGTCTCTTCCCATCACTCGTAAAGGTCCGTATTCCACACACTCCATCCATCTAGTCCAAATTAGTGAAGGTTGTAGGACTAGTGGCCAACCCCAGTGTGAGAAGCCGCCTCTAAGGATTATAATGTAGTGAAAGGGATATATATAGGGTTTGTCAATCACAGAAACGGGCAACTACAGTCAAACCCATTCAAATTTTGACTATACTTCATTCCAATCAAAAAAAAAAAAAACGTAAACAAACTTACTATGGAACTGACACATGTCAATGTCATCTGCATACTATGTTTGTTTACCTTTTGCTTTTTTTTGATTGGAATGAACCATACGTCTGTAGCCCGTTAACTTGCGTGATCGACGCGACTACGCGAGTCGCACTGAGCCACGATTGTTCTGTAGAGGTAAGTAGTAGCCTGAGATAAACTTCATATCAAAATAGTCTCTTATTAATTTAAATTTTATTTTTAAAAAATTTGCTCTTTTCAATAGCTATAAAATGTATTTCAACGTAACGCTACGGCAACAAAAGAACATGATTCATATCTTATACTTCTGTATTTATTTGGAAATATATTGTTCTGAGATATGCGGCTTACAAAAAAAAATGTGAACGTCTAGTGCGGCACTAAAATTCGTATAAACTTCCTAGTTTTATAACGTATTGGAATGTATCTATAATCAAATTATCGAGTATTGTGTACACTATAATTGACTTGATCACTTTTCCATTCAATTTTATAGTTTCTGAAATAAGTACATACACTTTTACGTTGAAATGGATAATTTCGGAGGCATCTGCTCTAAGGCACTCGCGATCCGAAACTTTTTAATAATTAATTTTTGTGCCAAGTAACGAGTTTCTACCACTTGCAACTTAACACTCAACGTTTCGGAAAGTGTTAACGGAGCGACTTTGTTCCGTAAAAACGAAATTCTAAAATAAACAGGTACAACTGATTCCGGTACCCTAAAAACGAAAAGTTCTGCAAACTGTTTCACCGGGGCCAATAAAAGTTTCTCAGCTACGTTCTATCGGTATTAGATTAGTTTTGTTGGCGGTTCGCTTAGTTCCAGATGAATTATGATCGATTTTATTCGAAGTGGTGGAAAAGTTCTGTTTATTAGAATTACCTAGTTTTATTTATGTGTCATTTTGTACACTCAAATCACTATACGATTTGTCCTCGGCCTCGTGAACAATTTCGTTTTCCGGGATAAAAATAATTATAATGTCGGCCTATCCGTTATTTTCATAGACATTACCAATATAATATAGGGTTCTTATGAAAAAAAAAAAAAACTAAAACCTAGAACGCGATATCGAAAAATTCCTCACACTACGCATATATGAGTATACTTCTTCCAACCATCACCGGTGGGACCACGGCCGGTCCCCAGGCATACCACCTCGCCTGGCGGAGGTACCTCCCTTTTCCTCCGAAGAGTATATTTCCTTTGTAGGAACATACCGTTCCTACAAACCTATGCTGTACGCCACATACTAATTCATCAAATGATACGCCAATTTGGTATTGGTAGTCCAAAATTTGAATACAGGTTCCTTGGAGAAAGTTGTTCAGATTCATTAGTAGAGGCCACTGTTAATTTTTTTAAAGTAGGTAATTTAGAAGGACCCTATACTCGTATAAAGAATGTCATTAAAGCTTTGCCATTAAATAAAACCAGCGCATACCACGACATTTCCAGTCGCCAAACACCTATATCGCCCCCACTGTTGGGGCAAGTGCCTCTCCCTTTACCTTGGGGCGGTTAAGCCATACTCAACACACAGTTATATTTAACTAACTTTTCGCAAATGAGGAGCATTTTTATAGCAAATTTCCATGAGGAGTAATCTTCTGGCCCATTGAGCTTTGAAATGCAGAATTTCATCTGGGCCATGACCTTTTAAATAATAAATCAGAGGTCCGGTAGCTTGCACCACAGTTTGACAGAGTTATGTAATTACGAATGTTTCTAGGGTAACATAGCAACCTTCCACTTTGCTGACCTAGGCATTACGTAAGGATTACTTTAACAAGCTTCAACAATGGCCAACGCCATGTCAGAAGTTACCAAGATGCTAATAAAGCCTGTGAAATGCTTAACTACTGCCATCTTGCGACAGCAACAAACTCTTAACGTTGCTTGAGATAAATGCCACTAATAGTTAAATTCATCCAGGTTATATCTGTTATCTGTTATTAAGTCAGTTTATCCGCGTGATCGACGCAACCACACAAGCCGCAAGCCGTACTGACTTACGATTGAGATCAACCAAAGACAGAGAGAGAGAGAGAGAGAGAGAGAGAGTAAGAGATAGTCCATTAGTCGTTATAGAATGATTGACAAACAAACATCCAAAAGGCATTATTATAACAGATGAAGTGTATTATCTGAAAGCAGAAGCTAATTCAAAAGCTTGTAGATTCAATCTTTTGAATAATTAAAGTAATTATATTCATAAACTAATTCCAGTTTCCTTAGGAGTACTGTGCTTAGGTTTAGCTCAGTTTTCCTTAGGAGTACTGTGCTCAGACGGTTACAATTTTCTTTTAAAAGATATAGATTATTCAAAGTAAAAATATTTCAGCTATATATTTAATCATTACTTTTTCACTTTTATGTAGGACTAAAAGGAAAATGAATCTTTGCTTTCTTTATTTATAATAAGCCCAAAATAATTCGGCACAGACTTGAAGCCTGCTCCTCGGAGTGACGTGAAAACATCCATGAGCTCAAGTTTTTTTATATAATAATGCCGGGAGAATACGTCCAAAGATAAAATTTAGATACCTCGTATGGAGGGGTATCCAAATCACCCCCATGTATGTTCCGCGATTTTTCGTAGTTTTCGAGTTATGATTTTTTGAAGAATTTTTTGGAAAAATTCAACTGTAACGGCAAACATTTTATTTTTTAAATTTGTAGTAAAATTTTGTGGATTTTTTTTAAATGTAACTCAATCTTTATGAATTGTACTTACTTTTAGTTGTGAAGTAATCAGATTCGTAACATTAATGGAAGCTACAAAATGTTGACTCAAAGTGGAGAATATAGGTTCGAGCAAGCCAGGCTTAAATTTTCATTCTTAAGTAAAAATTCTAAAAGGCAATTTCATAGTTTGAAAACTTTAAAAACTGCGTCAGACTCTAAGCTTTCATAGTAATACATAAAGTAGAAAAATACTTAGTAGGCTATTTTTCTCTGAAATCGGCCTCCAAAGACACTGAGGCGGAAAATTAAAAAAAAAATGTGAATAAAAAGATCAATTATTACCTATCTCATCACTCCTAAGGCTAATTGTGATATAATGAAGTATGTATAAAATAACTCTTTAGCCCTTTGGGTCTCCATAATACAATTTATATTTATTGTAATAATTTTCTCTATTCTCTTGCGCATAATGGACAAATATGCGTTATTTTTGGGGTTTTATACCTGAAAAGGAAAAATAATTCTTATGCCCTATACAATAGTATCACTCGTGTGTCTGTCTCTCCGTCTGTCACAGCCAATTTTCTACGAAATTAGTGGATCAATTAAGTTAAAAAAACAAGTTAAAAAAAATTTTTCAGGTACTTTACGATAGTGGGTTCTATATGGGTGAAATTTTATTCAGTTCATGAAACTGAACAATTTATTCCCAGAAATTTACAGAATCACAAAAAAAATATTTTGGAGCTGTCCACACAAAAAAGTTCATGAGAAGTCTCTTTTTTCTGCAACTACCGGCATTAAAGATGTTCAGTTTCAAAAGTAGAAGTAACAATTATCATTAACGGGAATGAAACCAGTCGAATTTTATCCTATTAAGTACATAGAAGAAGACTCCCTTCTCACCAAGCAAGCTCTGTGTTACTCTCCTGCAGGAAAAAGAAAGAGAGGCCGACCAAAGTCTACTTGGCGGAGGACTGTGGCACTGGAAGCCGCGTCTCTAGACAAAACCTGGCCGGAGATTGTCGCTGTCGCCGCCGATCGGAAGCAGTGGAAAGCTGTTATTGAGGCCCTATGCTCCTCGAGGAGTTAGAGGAACCAAGAACAAAAAGAAAAGGTACACAGAAGGAAAAAGGGAGGCCGAGAATAAGTTACATCGATCAAGTGAAGGCCAAAGTCAACGTCGTGTCTTACCAGGAAGTCAAGGAGTTGACGAGGAGAAGGAAAAAATTATTGTCACTCCATCGACAAGAGCCTAGCTCTTAAGATTCAGAAGAAGAGTACATAGATGCAAGCTCAATGGTTCTGTGCTTATCGCAATAAAACCTTTAGATAATTACTTGTTTTACAACATCGTAAAGCGTCTAATGCCGTGACAACCGTTTTAACGATGGTTTTCGTACTGAAATCCGAAAAAAAAAAGATTAAAATAAGTTATTTAGTTTCCATAAATATCGAAATGCCCTACACTTGACTGCGAGCGACGTTAAGTGCAACACTAGGCAACCGCCGTCTATACCTTATGGATAGAACGGTTAAATGTGCCGCAAGATAAGAAGAAGAAGATTATTGCAAAAAGTCCATATCATGACGATTTTTTTTAACATTTACTGTTTTATCGCAAAATTGCGGTTTTTGAGAGATAAAAAAAAATGTAAATGGTTTTTCGTGTACATGGCTAATTACGGAACTCAATTTTTGCCACATCTGTGTCTAAAACCGCCTACTTGGTTTATAGTGAAGTAGTTACTACTCTGCTCGCATTACGTCAGGAGGTCACGGGTTCAATTCCTGGCAGAGTTCAACTATGTAGAACTGGGTTTGGTTGCTGATTGGGGTTGATCTTCTGAGCCAGCTTGGTTAGCTACCTGTATCTTATCTAATTGTAACTCTTGCTGCCTAACATCAACGTTAATAGGCATCATCATCACCTACCACCGGGTAAGATAATGCCAAGAGCTTACCAATTGTAGATAAAACAAGTGTGTGTCGGGCCACGCGCAGTGTAGGGTTCCGTAGTACTTCGACAGACACTGCTTCAAGTGGAAAAACCTTCTGTCTTACAAAATTGACTACTACTCGTTAACCTGTAAAGCCTACTTAGCTGTGATAGTTTTCCTTTTTACTTCGTTATACATACTATCACCATGATTTTTTCACATTTCTAGTAACAACCGTTTAGCTGGCAGGGCGGGACACATGATTTTAAAAACTTTAAAGCTTAATATTTCGTAAACTGATCCCTGAATCGAAAAATGATTTTAGCAAACCCACAATATTTTTGAAAGACTTATCCAATGACACCCCACACCATGGGATAGTCGAGAAAAAAATATTCAACCCCAATTCACGTGTAGGGGAGGTACCCTGAATTTTTTTTTAAAGATTTTATTTTACCACATTGGCGTGATTAATATGTTTGTATATCCGTGCCAAATTACAGCTCTCTAGTACAAATAGTCTCTGAGCTAAGCCGCGGACAGACAGACAGACAGACGGACATGGCAAAACTATAAGGGTTCATTGTTGACTACGGAACCCTAAAAAGGCGAGATAATGTTTAGGGCTTACCGACTGGGGATAAAAAGGAGAACTGTAAATCGGTCAAATACTGTTAGGTATAGCGATTAATTTTACAAGTGGGTCACATTGTAAGAGATAGGAAAAGGCAATAAAAGGGAATATAGAGGCTAAGAATATCTCTCGGCACTTTTATACAGTGTGATAAAACAAACTGAAGCAGCTACAGCTGTGTTAAGTTCTGTTTGCGTGATTGCGCCAATCAAGCAGGCTAACTGATTAGAGAAAAAGTTATAATGCCGATGGGTTTGGCTGTTGCTGGTCATTTTGACTAGTTATCTGCTTCACAAGGCACGTTCGTCAAGCCACTGTCGCGCCATGTCAAAATCCTTATAGACAGACGGTTTTAAACTGACACAATGGCTTGCCACTAGCCCCATAGCGTCAACCGATCCGGAAATGGCCCTTACCTTCTGACTGGCTAAATTTCTAATACCTAATGCAATTTTAAATTGCGATTTTATTAAAGTCATATAGGGTAAAAGCTGGCCAGTTTGGCTTGCAGAAGACTTTGTATGCCACCTTCAGTATAATATACAGTAATTTTCTAAAGCTTTTAAGGGGACCAGACACTAATGACAGTATATTGTCATTACTTGAAAATTTTCAAGTAATGACAATATACTGACATTATACTGACAGTGTAGTGGTTGGAATGATGGTCTGACGCATACTAAACGATGGAATGTCAATATACTGATGTAAAAATACTATCATTATTGCTGATAGTGTCTGGTCCGCTTTAAGTTTCGACACGAGAGCATCCGAAAAAGGCTTTCACGGTTTAAACCCTTGAAGATATCTTTGCATTCTCCTTACATAACGTCCGCCCATTGGAGCACATCGACGTTTCACGATCGTAAACTTATTTTACGGCAAGTGCACAGATGATATAGGATTTATACAGGGTGTGAAAATACTGACTGAGAGTCAGTGGGTGATTTCTCTTTTTTTCGGGTGATGACTTTTCATGAAGTACCCTTCATATATCGTAAGTGGCTATATTGTATAGGTTTTATGAATAACAATCATCAATAACACTAAAACGAAATTCACGTACTTACAAAATCAAAAATATTAAAATAAATATTAAAATTATACAATTAAAAATATCCCAAGTTATAAAATGTACTGTTAAAGTTCTATATTCAACAGATAATAATAAGAAAAAGAAAAAGAAATGAGACAACATTGTTTTTTTTTATTGTTTTCCAGTGATAATACGACATAAGTAGAAGCCTCAATGGGGATTTGGGATACTTGACTTTCGCTACATTCTGTACTAGTGTTAATAAAACAGATAAGTACCTACTTCTCGACTTCCTGTGTAATTTTATATGAGCATCTTAAAAGGCACTTTAGAAACGCCTACGCATTAGAGGTGTAATACCTAGGGATTTCATTGATGAAATATCCTGTAGATTAAATATTGTAACAAAAAAAGTATAGAACAGATCATCTGGGGGTTATATATACATCTCATTATACTGAAAACCTTCTCTACTGTGACTTTGCTGTTTTCATGTAGTGCTAAATAGTTGATTAATTTATATCGATACTTCTGGGCTCAAAGGGCGTACGCCAAATAAACTATAGCGTATACGCCCTTTGAGCCCAGAAGTATCGATATGAAGAACTAGCTTCTGCCCGCGAGTTCGTCTACGTGGACTTCAGAATTGGGTCCAGAGAGAAATGTTATAAAATGTTAAGGCAGCACCGTCTAGTGACAAAGTAAAAAAAAGCAGTTTGTAGCCATTCCTTTGGGAACCCTCGAGTTTTCCAGGATAAAAAGTATCCTATATGCTAGTCGAGTGCTTTATCTATCTACCTACCAAATCCGTTCAGTAGTTTCGGCGTGAGTTGGAACAAATAAACAAACAAACATCCATACTTTTGCATTTATCTGGATGCGTACATTTACGGATCGGTATCTATTTTGTTACATACAGGATATGTATAGAGCTAATTTTCCTTTGTTAACGCTTTATGCAGAGTTTAAAAAATAAAAATAAAAACACAACGGCCCTGACCAAAGAATCAAACACAAATAAGGTTCGTTATGAATGAACAACAGAGAAATCCTTTGAAATGAATGTATTTAATTCAAAGAAGGAAAGAAGATATACCCACGTAACGACGTATGTAGGCATTAACAGATTGAACTACTAATGACAATATTTCAGTAGTCGATACCTTTTAGTGACAAACCACTCCTTTACTAAATAGCGAAGCTTCTAAATTATGTATAATGAAACAGATCAATATACCTTCAAAATTGTGGGTACAGGATCAGATCACCTAACCTCGCGGACACAAATGTCGCTTTATTTCTATCTACTACTATTACATAAAAATATGTCGTTTTTACATGCGTAAATAATATAATATATATAAATGTGTGTGTTGCGTGGTTTTCGCTAAGCAACCATCGCTGGGTCTTTTCCACAATTGGAGTGATGTCGCCCTTAGGGCACGACTGTTTAAAAAAATATGTTTATTATTTCAACCAAGTTTTACAAATAGATCGAGACCTCTACATCTTCCTGCTCTATTCCCAATTATTTGGGGTCGGCACAACATGTCTTCTTCTTCCATTCATCTCTTCTTGCTGTCATCTCAGTGCTCACCCCTTTCATACTCATATCATTCTTCACACAATCCAGCCATCTCTTCCTTGGCCTTCCTCTTCCCACTAATCCATCGACTTTCATCCCTCCCCATAACATGCCCATATCATGACAAACGATTACAACTTTTCTGTCACTGGCGCTACTTTCAGACTTCCTCTTATATACTCAGGTTGAGACTTCGTTTTAGATATTATAATACCTGCATCTAGTTCTAATGAATAGATAATTTACAACGAAAACCAAAGAGATGAGAACTAGCTTCAATTTTTTTGGTGTAGGATCTAATCATGAAACTAAATATTGAATTCATTCTGTATTATATCTATATATGTATGTATTTAAACGTATACGTGTATGTATATCAGTCTCTGGTCCCCATTATACAGGGAATACTTGTTTGGGGCCAGATGACCGTGTGTGATTTGTCCCGGTTTTTTATTTTATTATTATTCTGAGGTATTTGTGGCGAAAACCATCCTTTTTTAAAATATTACTGTTTGTATTTGATAAAGTAGGAATGTTCCACCTGTACCAGCAATTCTCGCTGTCATAAAAATATGCCACGCGCCGTTCCGATATTGGTAAAGCCATAAAAGAGATTGTTCTTTCATATGAAGGTTTCCTTTACGTATCCATTGTTTGCATTTAATGGCTTAAGCAAGATTTAATAGAAATGGCAATATTTTTTTCGTAATGTCAAAGACTATTCGAAGACTACAAGAACTGCTGGTCTTAACTTGCTTATTTGACAAGCTTCTTTTACTTTTTTAATCCACAATTGGATCATCTCACCTGATTGTAAGTGATGATGATGTAGAAGATGGAAGCGGGCTTACCAAGAGTCCCCAGCGTTGGGGACCTGGCTATCATAATGCTATTTAACCTTGATGTTTGGCGACAAGACTTAGATAAGACGGTGGCAGTTAACCTATTACAGATTACATTAGTGCACTATTACAAAATCGAGTCCTACAAATATGAACCCGCTGGAAATTGAACCCGCGACCTCCTGATATAAAAAACGAGTGGACTAGCCACTAGACTACGGAGACGGTAAAAGCTTAGTATTTCCACGTCACATTAGAATGCGTTCCAAAACACTTTTGTGGCAGTCACTTTAATCAAATCGCACATCTAGAATTACAAAGACGCAACAGTCATTTTACGAATTTGTCAATTGTGTCTTTGTAATTCTAGACAGGTATAAACCTACCATATACCATAGACCTAATATGTTGTCTGAATAATAAATAAATAATAATAATAATAATAATAAAGACGGAACTGTCATTTTGCGAATTTGTCAGTTGCGTCTTTGTAATTCTAGATGTGCGAAATGTAGGTAAATATTTTTTTTGTGTAAAAAAGACAGACTCTTATCAGGTTAATTCAATTCAGTATTCAATGTTATGGTATCGCGAAAATTACTATTAGTATTAACATTTTGATGAATTGTAAGAATTATAATATTTGGTGAAAATATTTACTGCAAATTTGATTATTATTAAGTAATTATTATAAAAGAAGTGAAACGGATATTATTAATAAAAATGTGAATTATGAATCACATTGAAAATGATAACACTGAAAGTTAAAATATTGCACAACAAAACAGGAAAATAAAAACATAAACATTAAAAAAAATAAAGTTATGCAGTCATAATGGTTCAAAGCGTTTTTACTAAAGGGACGTAAAAATAAACAACATTCTGAAAGCTGTGTTTTGGGTGTCCAATATTCACCTGGAAACGTCAGTTTCACAGGAATATTTTTCAGATTTTCAGTGTTCTCCAGGACAAGCTTTTGGTTGAATATATTCGGATTTTAAAAAATGCGCAAGAATATTCTTTAATAGGATTTTCCAATGACATACTTTTACTTTCCAAAATGAGAATGTTTTCTTCTAAAATGCGCGGTTCTGCGTGACGTTTTATTTTAGTTTTATTGGACCAATTTCTTGTTTTTTTTTGTTTAGACAATAGAAAGGCTGACAGCACACCTGATGGAAAGTGGTTACCGCCGCCTATGGGCATTTGCAACACCAGGGGTGCTATCAATGCTTTGCGAATCTTCAAAAACTTTTTCAATCCCTTCTTGAAGAGTCCCATAATGTAGACCTCAGGGAAAACCTCGGGCGGAGGCTCATTCCACAGCTTAAGGATTCTAGGTAAGAAGCACCTCTGCAACCTTTCGGTTCGCTAAATAATATTGCAAAATTTTAATTTATTTTATTTAGTACTAGCTTCCGCCCGCGACTTCGTCTGCGTGGACTTCAGAATTGGGTCCAGAGAGAAAGAAAACGTTAAGTTGGCGCCTTCTAGTGACGAAGAAAATTTTGAGTTTTTAAGCATTCCTCCGGGAACCCTTACGTTTTCCGGACTAAAAAGTATCCTATGTGTTAGCCGAGTGCTTTATCTATCCACCTACCAAATTTCATTCAAATCCGCTCAGTAGTTTCGGCGTGGAAGTGGAACAAACAAACATCCATACTTTCGCATAATATATAAAGTGAGATAATACTTTACTGAGATATTTTTGCGTGAATTAAAACAGATACTGTATTCCCTTTGTGAGAATATTTCAGATACGTCAATTAGCGTAACAAACTACAAAACGAGAATATTAGGGAATGTCAGAAAAATGTTTGATCCTATTTTTTTATACGGAGAGAATTTGTATTCATTTCGTTCCATAGCTCTTTGGGGTACCTTTATCCTCTAGTCTTTTGCCGCCTCTTTGGTCTAGTGGCAACTCTGCTTACTTCACGGTCCAACTTTGTAGAACTCGGTTTGGTTCCTGGTATCATTTTCGGAGCCCGCCTGGCTAGCTACCACCATCTTATCTACATAAGTCTTGCCGCCAGAAATCAATGTTAATTGCATTGATGTATTCCGGCAAGAAGATAAGATAGCCAGTTCCCCATCACGTCGGGGAATCTTAGTAAACCCGATTCATCATCATCACTTACCAACAGGTGAGATAATGCCTAAGGCTTAATAAACATGTTAATAAATAAAACATGTTAGCTTTAAACGGGTGATTCACGGTCGCCAAAAAGCACCCCAACCAAGGTGACATACGTTGTTTCAAACCGTGTAGACCGTGGTTGGTGACCAAATTTCGTTGTCTACACGTTTGGAAACAACGAATGTCACCTTGGTTGGTGTGCTTGTTGGCGACCGTGTAGCACCCGCTTCAGTGAGCGTCTACTTTTCATTACCGTAGGTCGTTGTTGGTAACATCGAATGTAAATGATCCAGAGCTCAATCGCCAACAAGTTCAAGCCAAAGAGACCTCAAGGTTTCTATCAGATGGTGACGGCACAGAGTATACAGAGAGACCGCTCAATACAAACCACTAAAATCCTAAGCATATACATGCTTATAGATTTCTACGGTCGTTCAAGCCAAGGTCACGATCGCACAGTAGTCGTGATTGTCAATTTGTCACAAACTTAACTGAATCGATACGTCAGTTGTTAGCGCTCCTGATTACTAATCCGAGGGTCATAGGTTTGATTCGTAGACTTTATACAGGATGTTAAAAAAAGTGCGTTTGAGATTTTAAGGGGTTACTCAGAATTAAATAGAGAATACAGAAAAAATATTGAAAAAATCCGAATTCCAAACTTTTTCAGTTTCCCATACAAATTCTTGATAAGTTATTCAGATTTAGTGAGGAAAAATGAAAAAAGTTGTAGATCAGAATTTCCAAATATTTTTCTGTATACTAGTTTTCTAGTAACCCGTAAAATTTCAAACGCACTTTAATTAACACCCTCCTGTATACCGAACTAGCTTGAGTGCCCGGCTTCGCTTAGGGAGTTGATATGATCCCCCCCCGTCGTGCTGCCACCTTGTCGTTGGTGGAGGGGCTTGCGTGTCCTTATGACCTTCAAGGCTATGCCGGATAGGGTTACCCATACCGGACAGGCTTGAAGCGAGGGACCAGACGAAGCGCAGCACAGGAGGGGGCGCTTGACTATCCTTAGGGATATGTCTCGCGCCAACCGCGGAGGAGCTCCCTTGGACCCTTGCTGAAGGGTCCAATAAAGGGATGCTCGAGGGCGTCGATTTTATCGATGCCCCAGGCGGGTGCCGCCAGAGATTTTCATCTCTGCGTGGCGTCGGTTTGCGGCGGAGCCTAACATCTTATCCGCCGCAGGGGGTCGGGTCTCCTGGCCCCCATCGCTTCTAGACAGTAGACCGGGGGGTCTGCTGTCCACTGTGAGGAAGCAGTTGGAGGGTGCGCTCAGCGTCCGGCGCACCCTACAAAAGCGGGTGGGCAGATTTTCTGCCCTTCACGCAGCCGGGCCGCCTTCGGGTGGCAGTCGCCGGTGGGGGACTGGAGGTAAAGGCTCTGCCGGTTTCCCAGACCCCTGCCATACGGCGAAGCGGGAACGCCGTTGGGTTTTAGCCGGTAGGAGTCCGGCATAACCCGGTTGCTGCTCCCGCAGTGACTGGGTATCCATGATGGATTTCCCAACGTTAAAAAAAAAAAAAAAAAAAGGGAGTTGATATGATATCGTCTGGTAGTTGGAATAAAAGGATAACATTTTTAATAATTTTATTATTGAAACAATAATTTTCGTTTTCATGGTAGGGGAAAGTTGGCTATATTTTACCACCTAAATTTGAATCACATTTATAAGTAAACTATCAATTATATTAATACGTGTTTTCATTTATAGTAGGCTGTGGTTATCCAACTTGAACGTAATATACGGAATTTTTAACAACGACTATCCAATTATTTTAGTCCATACTCCACACACGAGGGCCAAGTCCGGATTGGCAGAGGTTGTGGGGCTAGTGGCCAACCCCAGTGTCAGAAATTTTCAAGCCAAAAACGGCAGCAGCCGGAAACGGTCGAGATAAATGCCACTAATAGTCAAACTGTTGACGTAACGTCAAGAGGCGTATTGTCATAATATAAGTTCATCGAATCCCGTCTATAGGCGTACTGTCCGTGAAAGTATTAATGACTGCCATCTAGCGACAGCAACCGGCATCAACAGCTTAACGTACCTTGCGAAGCACGGAAACTGTTGAAATAAATGCTACTAATAGTCAAGCCAATCCAGATTTTGACCGTGTCTATAGTCAGTTAACCTGCGTGATCGAGGCGACCGCAACCACGCAAGCCGCACTGAGCCACGACCGTAATAATAATAACATTAAAATATTTATGCTGTATTTTTTTAAAATAAAAACTTAATAATGACTATGAAAATTCTCACAAATATTCCGCTCATGCAAAATAAATATGTATCAGCATAAGATTTTCTTGCCATTTTTTGCAGAGTTAACCCTTGCGCCGCCACTCTCTCCCGTCATTATGTTATGTCAGTGAGTGATTATGATACCTCTGGAGAAGACGTGTAGGGGAATTAAATATGGCGGATAATAAATTTCTTTGGGATTAGGTTCCGGATCCGGATAATTTTCATGTCTCGTTTTAGGGGTTATGATATGATGTGACACATAATGATGGTATCGCAGCTGGGTAGTAGATTATTATATTCACATTAGTAAGATTCAAATATATTGTTATAAAAATTGCCATATCTAGTTTCATAATTATTATTTTCTAGCAGTATATTTGGGCTGAGGCTTCCATTCGTGAAATGTTTTGATCCAAAATTGCTTTGCTTTTGCTTTGATGCTTTGACTGTCATCTTTATCCATTAAACTAATATTCAAATTAATTTAGACTTCTCCAACAGTAATTTAATATAGAAATTAAAAATATATACATATGTTTTAATGAATTCAATGGCTTTTCTTGGGGAGTTTTGTTAGACCTTTTGAAATAATTGAAAAAATGTGTGGAACATAATGTAACTGAACTTTCTCTAAGAAACCAAAAATTTAGTTTACAAAAAAAAAATATTCACTCATATTAAATAATCAGCTACAATGCTGTAACTGATGCCAATTTTACAAAAACATCAATTACTTTTTGTGAATTACATACAGATTTAATGAGGAAAATTTAGTTTCCTAAGCAATAACAGTAAAAGTGAAATCTTTTCTGACATAAAAATAATTTCATGTCACTTCCGACCCTATAAATAATCTCTGTGCAAAAAACCACGTCAATCCGTTTTTCCGTTGCGAACCGAAAGAAGGAAAACATATTTTCTTAATTAATTTATACATAATACATATTAGCTTTTCTACAAAAACTATGTATTATTTGGGATATAAAATTGCCTATGCGTTAATCCAGTGCTTGGTCAATCTAACTGCTAAATTTCATTCAAATACGTTTAGCAGGGCGTGCGTCTCTTCCCATACTTCTTCCCATATCTTCCACACACGGGTGCTAAATCCGGATTAGTGGAGCTTGTGGGTGTGGGGCTAATTTCCCACCAAGTGTCAGAAGTTTCAAGCCATCTAAAAGGCCTCCGACGGTGCATCAACGGCATAATGTGCCTTGCGAAGCACGGAAATTGTCAATGTAAATGCCACATACGTAGTCAAACCCATTTAAGTTATGACCATGCCTACAGTCTGTTAACCTGCGTGATCAACGCGGCCAAGCAAGCTGCACTGAGCTACGACCGCTTCTGTTCTATCTACTTGAAACGAATATTTTCAATTTGATCTCATATCGCTCAAACCTGGCTCAGACATAGAAATAACAAATGACTAAGCATGTCCGTCCTAACCTCTCTAACGCCCGAATCGAAAATGACATCGAATTTGAATGTCATTGAGACATAACTTATTCCGTACCCTACCCGTGTCAATTTCATCCGGTTGTATAATAAAGTAGGGCCTGCGATGTTCCAGAATGTGCCACCGTGTTCTGTCGTGTAACTTGGTGTAAATTGGACCCTCTTCCGAGTGACGTCTGATTCTGGCTTTAGGCTTAGGAGGGTTGACATAAAATGTCCCAATCTAGTAAGTGGCTGTTCAAAAATTAAGTAGTTGCGTGTACAGCACGACATAGAAGAGTAAAAAATAATTGAGGGCGCCACTGTCGTTCACATAGCAATAGCAACCCTGCTTTGTATGGACAAATTAATCTTGATACTTTAAAATTACTGCCAGTAATACATTAAATTTCAAATGTAGTTGCGCGTTGTTTAGTTAAGACTATTGTAGACTTTTTATTTTAAATCAATTCTACGTTTGTAGGCTTTAGTTTTTTTTATGAAAATAAAATACAGAACTCACATAGTTTTCCATTCTAATTCTTCTAATGACTTCCGTGTAATTTGGATGTTTTTTTTTTAATGTGGTAGGTGGCAAACGAGCAGACGGATCACCTGATGGTAAGCGATTACCGCCGCCCATAGACACCCACAACATCAGAGAAGTCACAGAAGTTTGGGCCCTGGTTTTGGTCGGATTAAAATTTATTTTGATGGTAAGTGATGATGATGCCGAAGATGGAAGCGGGCCTCCCAAGATTCCCCAAGCAATGGGGAACTGGCTATCTTATCTTCATGCCGGAACACATCAATGCTGTTAACATTAATGTTTGGCGGCAAGACTTAGATAAGAGGGTGGTAGCTAGCCAGGCGGGCTCAGAAAATGCCCTAACACCAACCAAACCGAGTCCTACAAAGTTACACTCCGGCGGGAATCGAACCCGCGACCCGCTGATGTGAAGCGAGTGGACTAGCCACTAGGCTACGGAGGCGGTTAAAATCTAGAACTTAAATAGTTTATTCTAATTCTCAGTCGGTTTGTTTAGATAAGGTATTTTGGTATTTTAGAAATATTGACGCTATCTGGGACTTCTTAGTTTGTTCAGTTTCACTGAACAACTTTTCCCACGAAACAAAGTCAATTCGTGAAAAAAAAATAGACTTCTATAACAAGTCTCAGGCAATATAAGATTTTTTTCTCCGAATTCTTTCTTGGACTACAAACAAGTAGAAATCGTAGTGAAAATAGTGTCATTAGATTTAAAAATACCATAACGAGTATGTTAAATTCAGTTAATGTTTTATTGCCTAGCAACAAATTAAAAATAAAATACATTTTAAAGATGGCGTGAACGAGAGATGGTGGTGAATATTAGCACAAAGTATATATGTCTTACTTTATGATATTAGCAAATGATATATATCGATTTATAAGGAATCTTGACTTTCAAGCGACTCTTCTAAATTCTCTAGAAAACTAACGAAGTTGCTTATTTTATTAACAGTGTTTTTTTTTAGGTTCACAAAACTGGATACTATCAATCATGTTACATTAAAAAAACTTATACATAATATCTACGAGTAGAAAGTATCCTACAATAGTGAACACAATATGCACAGTAAAAATCAAGCGTCCGAGCGATTATTACAAAAAACACATTAGTAAGTAAAATAAATTTAGACAGATCACTGAGGCAGTACCGAGATTAAATCTGAGATTTCTTTTCTAGCAGAGACTACAGAACCAGAAAATATATCAAAGTCAAATCTGATAGCATTATAGAACGAGCACATACGATATAGAGGACAGTGCTGACCGAGATTAGTTCTACAGGCAGGGAGCAGAAAAGTCTTGCGATTTTGTAGGCGGCTACTAGGGCGGGGCACAGAAAACCTAAGATGTTCGAGAATGTCCGGTGCATTAATGTAACCGTGAATAAGTTTGAAAAGGAACATTAAATCAAGTATTTTGCGACGATTGTGCAAGGAAAACATGTGATAGTGAGAGAGACGCGATTCATAGGAGAGTATCTGTTTACATTTGTTGTCACGGGAGGTGAGGTAGTAAAGGAAACGCTTTTGAATACGTTCGATTCTATCCGAATGGACTTGATATCCTGGATTCCAGACAACTGAACAGTACTCCAGTATACTTCTTATTAGGCAGTTATAGACAAGAATTGATATGGATGGCTCTCTGAAAATTTTCATTTGTCTGGACACAAAACCTGAGAGTCTAGATGCTCTGCTAATGATAATATCTAAATGGTTACGATAACTGAAGAAGCTGGATATCATCGTCAGTATTAATAGCTGTGTACAGCTTCAAATCATCGGCATACATTTTAAATTTACATTTTAGTTTGAAAGAAAGGTCATTGATAAATATCAGAAAAAACAGTGGACACAAGTGGGATCCTTGAGGTACACCGGAAGGAACCACCATTGACTCCGATTTGAAACCGTGAAGAGCTACCAATTGTGACCTGTTACGAAGGTAAGACTCACACCACCTAAGAAGTGATCCGTGTATACCGAGCTGTTCAATCTTGGATAAAAGTTTATTATGATGCACCAAATCAAACGCTTTTTGAAAGTCCGTATATACTGCGTGTACCTCACCACCGCGATCCAAAATCTCTACCAAATCTGTAACAAAAGCCACCAAATTAGTGGTAGTCGACTTTTGTGGAAGGAAGCCGTGCTGGTTAACGTGTTCTATATATTATTTTGATAAACATTTGACGGAAGTCGTAAAAGGTTTTTTAATAACTGTCCCGTATAGAACCATAAATTTTTCAAAATAAGGTACGGCGGGGCAAGTTGGACATCAACTCGGCGCCGCACTAGCGAGCATGCGCTTTGATTTATAGGGGAAGTTTGTCTGAATTTTCCTGGCTGTGCACACAAAATAACTTATAACTTACTCCCATCGTATCGTATATCAAGGAAGTTTGTACACTTGAACAAGAACCACTAGCCGAAACTGCAGGATATAACAAAAAGGTTTAGCAGTACTTTAAAATATACTCTCTATTTGTGAAACTGAACTTTTGTTCCATAACTTTGCTGAAATTGCAAAAACCAATTTATGAACTGATTGGACAGTTTTGTATGCATTCTCAAAAAAAAATATGATTTCAGCAAATAAAATTTCAGAAAATATAAGTTGTTCAGTTTTACTGATGGAAGCAAGTCAATTTATTTTTATTTAAGTAGATGCTGTACACATTCTTTTAAATCTTTTTTTTCTACCATCACTCGGAACTTGTACACTCAACGTTTTGGGAAATGTCAACGGGGTGACACGAAACGTTGAGTCTGAAAGAAACTGTAAAGTTAGCGTAGTAGTTACTCTACATCTACTAGTTTATTTGGTTTTATAGCTTAGTGAGAAAAAACTGTTTATTTAAAAGCCATTAAAGTAATGTAAAGCCATTGAATAACGTGATATGATATTAAGTTAAAAATACCTATACATTATTTTGTTACTGCAATGTAATTAAACGCAACTACGCACTATTCTTTCAACTAAGTGGCCGATTAATTACATATCGGCCACTTAGTTAGTGATCGCTTACCATCAGGTGATCCGTCTGCTCGTTTGCCACCTCTGCCATAAAAAAAATATATATATAAGTAAAAAGTCACAGCTGCTACATTTATTGCCGATGCTGAAAAGAGGTATTTGTGTATGTTTGTCATTCTGTTGCATCCGTGGACTAATTTGATTGCGATTTTTTTAACTTAAAGGTAGGTTTTATCGCCGCTTTCTTGAGCTATATTTAGTGATAATTGGATTCAGGAGTTTTTGTACTACTTTTCGACTTATCTGTTGGGAATAGCATTGTTTTAATATTTTGTTATTTATTATCATAAAAAATTCGAAAAAGTAATTACAATATTATAACACTTTTTAGGTATGTATTATATCATTCGATGAAGTTTTTGAGTACATGTAAAATAGAGCTCATTATAATAATAGTCCGGATACATTATTATAATGAAATTCAAAACCCTTTATAAGCGTTGCCACCGTCAGATAATAATGTTAATACACAAACAAACCGTCGGTCTATTTACCCATCCACCACATTCGCATGTATTGTAATTTCATATTACCGAGGATTCTAGCCCACACCACCTTACATCTCGTCTACCTACATATTTCAAATCAAATCTCGACTGGAATATCAAATCATCTTCACGACAAGAGTTACGCTTTAGGATGGTCACAGACGTTGATTATTTTATCTGTTGGTTCTATTTATTTATTTATTTATTTATTTATTACAATTCATTGGAAGGCTTACAGTTTAACACTAAGACGCCTTCCAAGATAAAAAAAATATATATATGCTAACTTATTAGTATTACATATGTTAGATTAAGTTAGGGTAATAATAATATACTATATAGGGTATAAAAATATATCTTCCGAAAACGTCAACGGAAGCTTCGTCTCGTAATATCGAACAAAGTTCCCCTAAAGAAACTATATTGAATTATTAAGAAAAGAACTTTTTATACATATCGGTCAGCTGTAGATCAAAAAGACGATTATTGGGTGGAGGAGTCTGGAATTTGAAATTGACCTAAATAAAGCCTAAATTAAAAAAAAAATTATACACTAAAATAAAGCCAAAACTGTAACAAAAAATATACAGGTAGCAATATATTTAATGTGTACTTTTGTTCTGCAATATAAACAGTTTTTGTTGTACAATTTTGTTAAATTATATTTTTTTATACAAATCGATCAGATGATTCGCTAAGTTTATATGGTAAGTAAAGTATTTTATTTTGCGGTTTCATTTATGTCGTAGAACTTTTGTTCGGTTTAATAAATAGAAGTAGAAGGCCACCCTTATTATTATTGCTACACCTGTATTATTGAAGCCAATTGTGAAGTGGTATTTTCAAAAATAATCCGTATCGTGCGATAGAGAGAGTTGCAAGTCCGGAGGCCTTAATTTACTTTGAAATATTGTTTCGGGCGATAACGTTTCCACCCACCTAAACCTTTACTAATCTATTTTGGTCTTATTCGATTCAGTACTCCTTAATTTAGGACTGTACGTTTTGCTTTTTTAGTAATTCAGTTTAAATTATTTAAAAAAAATAAAAACGCTCGAGAAAGTTTTTAGCTCAAATATATAGATATTTCTTTAAACAAATTTTCTTTAAAATAATAACATACGGGGCTAGTTATTCATTATATTATCTACAACATTTCCAAAAAAATTGAAAATTGGACTACGTTTAGGAGGGGAAAAACATTATCGCTTTTTTTATATAAAAATACAGATTGACAGTTATCTTAATTAAAACAGAACAATGCGCCTAAGAGGGGCATGATCTCAAAAACAGACTGGTGCTTGATTCTGATGCTGCATTTAGTATTAGTAGTCCCCATTGCCGGAGTGCGGGTGGTTTCCCATACCTCGAGAAGATTAGGCCATACCTCACAAACGGAGACCATGCTTGGGTTGGTGGATTGTTGGGTGAGTAGCGAACCTTATTGTCAGAAGTCGTCAAGCCAACTATTACTTACATTTCACACGTACAATAGCTTCATGTCTGCCAATAGTTTCTTTAGGGAACTTTGTGACATGAAAATTTCCTAAAAATAATAACTTTAACATTCAGACTCATGCAATTTATGACCGTGTTTCTACTCACTTAATCTGCGTAACTAACACAGCTAACTAACACAGCTACGTCAGCCGAACTGAGCCACGAACATTTCCTAAATATCTTTGATTTCATCATTAATGTAAATGGCAAATGTAGTTCTATAACGTTGAATCGTTCACGAATGAATGAACTATCCCCTTCATGGCACAAGACAAAAGGACATTACTAATTTGAAGATGATTTACTATGACAGTTATTATGCCTACACACAAGACGTAATTGATAATTTCAATGAACTTTAGAATGGAAGACAATTTACGATTATACATATACGAGAGGAGGGTACACGTGGTGGAAATGAGAATGTTAATGTGGATATTAGGCATAACGAGAAGGTTCTTAATCCTATCCTGTGGCACAGTTAACTGTATGTTACCAAGGAAACAGACAACGGTTGATTTCTTGTTGTTGCACTTAGCATCTGCCGTAGTTACGAGTACATAAACGGACGTGTGCAACGCGACCTTCATGCACATCTATTAATCAAATTTACAGGTTTCCCTCACGACGTTTTTCTATCGGTACGAAAGTGTACGTAAAATTAGAAAAAATATTGGTAAATTGACCAGGATTTGAAATTATTATTGCGGTTGCTTAGAATAATAATACACTAGAATAATATGGCTCTAACATGCTGACACTCGCGTTATAGTTGTGATCGGGTGCTGTCCGTGTGGACACTGGCTGCTCTGCTTTTTTTAAACCAAAAAATGTGTTCGTGGGTGTTTATGTGAATCCGATGTTTCTTAACACTCCGCAAAGATTTTTCGAAACGACGGGTATACTGTTCAAGCTTATAGGATTTTTTACAAAAACATATCTTGAAAAAAAAATTTAAGATATGTTCTTGTTTATAAAATATTTTCGTTTTAAACATTGAAAGCTCCGCCTCTGTTCCATTCTAGCGTTTTCAATACCAACATTGTTTAATACCAGCCTTAGCTACCTGAGCTGAGATTCTGTGTTGTGTTGTGTAATGTCACGTTCCTTGATGCTCAAGCAGTTTATATCATATGAGTAATGAGGATGATCTTTATCTTACTTATAGACTTTCCTTTATAACTGCTAAATTATGGGAGTTTGCAACTCAAGCTGAATTTTAAAACTTACGGATGTGAGTGTCTTCGCATATCTCTGGAAGGGCGTACGACTTGAGAAGGGCAACATTTTATGTACACATAATAATGAAATATCAAATAAAATCAATCATAATACAGTTATCATTTATCTCCCATCGAAAAAGCATGCCCATCCGGTATTTGACATCGGCTATACCTATATCAATTTCAATAAAACAAAGTAAATCTGAAATTGCTTTTATATTTTAGCAAATATTGTTTCTTTTTTTTCTTCTTTTTCTTTTACGAATCAGTTTTTGATGGTTAACGTACCAATAAGTGATACAGACGATAATGTTTTTTTTGTTAAGGGTGTATGGCCAACACCGCTGGGGAAGGCGGCTTCTGAACTGATTTTGATGAAAGGCGAATTCGTGTAACACAAATTATGTGCCTAATTGACTAGGCAATTATCCCGGAAAACCAGGATTCCGGTAGTAGGTATTCTGCTCTCATAAGAAAGAAGACTGCAAAGTACCTACAGGTACGGAAACTCCATACAGGGGTAACAAAATTGGTGTAGGCCCCGTTAACTGGGGACTCTACTCATCGTACTGAAAATTTTTTTTCTACGACTTTGGTCTAATCACAAAAAATATTTTTGGACATTTCATACAAATTGATTATTTTTAGGCTCTCCATACAAAAATGGCAAAACAACCATTTTTGTATGGAGAGTCCAAAAAAATTTTTGCAATTAGAGCAAAGTCGTAGAACAAAAGTTGTTCAGTACGATGAATGGAATCCCCAGTTAACGGGGCCTACAGCAATTTTGTTACCTACTTTGTTTGTATACCTACTTTGCGGCCTTCTTTCTTATTAGGACAGTACTGAAATGGTTTTTGACACGCCATCCGCGTAGATCTGGTATATCGATATCGATAGAAAACCTAATGGTTTGTATTTTTACAAGTTCTTAAATTTATGACATGCGGGAGCATCACTTTTAACAGTTTTAAGTGTTAGTTTTAATTTTATTGTTGTGTGTATGTATTGCTATTAGCGTATACTTACCTATATAGGGTGAAATATCTATCGTTTCAGTTTCGTTAACTATGCCTCCTGTTCACTGACCTGAAGAAACTGTGTTGATGAAATCGCAAAAAATAATGTTGGACTTTTGCTTCCTTATTGAACAGCTGATCGGGCAATTTATACGGAAGGTTCAACATTTCTCTGCAATTTTATAATTTTTGTTACACTCTGTATACTTGATGCCGTTGCTGCCTGTTGCTTGTGTGTATGAATGTTTAATGGCTTTGACTAACAAAATATTTACTAAGGCTGTTTAGAAAACTAAACAGTAAATAAATATTTACAATCGCAAAACGTCGCTGTCGAATGTTAAACACGCAAAGACCAATATACATTAGGCCTTGCCTTTGAGAGTTTTATTTATTTATTAGTTGGAGTGTGTAATGCAAATGGTAGTGGTAGAATTTTATTAGTTATAACACAAACAAGGTCTGTCTTTGCATAACATTTCTCGGTGTTTAGTTGTCCCGAACTAGCGAGCTGAGTTCCAGTGGTTGAGGTGAGATGCGAAATTACCGGCATAAGAGGGATTCCATCTTAGCCCTCAAGGATCAGCAAACCACATGTGGCGACCTCTACAGTACTCACCACAAAATACAATTCCTAGAACGCGCTATCGAAATTTTATTCGGACGTATACATATATGCTTCTTCGGACGTATGCATTTATATTATGCAGGGTGTAAGGGACAAGTTTCCGAAAACTTTAAGGGCTTGCTCAGTAGACGAAACTGAACAACTTTCCACAAGATTTTTTTTCAGGAAACAAAAAAAAAATCGGCTTCTCCATACAAAATTATAAACTTGATTGGACAGTTTGTATGGAGATGCCAATGTTTTTTTCGTTTCCTGAAAAAAATTCTTGTGGAAAGTTGTTCAGTTTCGTCTACTGAGCAAGCCCTTAAAGTTTTCGGAAACCTGTCCCTTACACCCTGTATATGGCTTTCCACAATCAACGGATGGACCACGGCCGGTCCCTAGATACCACCTCGCCTGGTTTTTCCTCCGAAGAGTGTGGAACACGCCGTTACTATAATACGACTGACTCGGTGGCTCAGTGGTTAGCGATCCTGACTACTGATCCGAGAGTCGTGGGTTCGATCCCCACCCAGGGCAAACATTTCTGTGATGAGCAGATTTGTTTGCTCTGTGTCTGGGTGTATTATATCTATATACGTATGTATTTAAATGTATATGTGTATGTTTATCAGTCTCTGGTTCCCATAGTACAGGGAATCCTAGTTTGGGGCCAGATGACCGTGTGTGATTTGTCCCGGATATTATTATTATTATAATACATACTGTCAACTCTGATCGAGCTTCATATGCCCATAATCTCGCATTTCATAGGGCCATCAGCATTTTGCCACTAGGTACCTACAGAATAAAGAAAAGTAAAATGATGAAAAATACTGATCAACTTTAAATACCTCATAGTTCAATAACCTTGTTTCTTTATCCCTATTAATCCATTGTCAGGTTATTTCATACTGTTATAAAAAGAAAACACAATATCAACACTTTCAAAGTGAAGTATAAACCCGCCGACGCTTAACCCGGAAAAAGAACATCTGTAGGTTTTAAAATTTGACGGCGTCCACATAAACTTTTATCGCAACCGTTGGCCTTGTTTCACGTTACATTTTGGATTTGGGCCAATTTTTAATAGCTCCCTTCGTAGTCTTAAATTCATATGGATCGTTGTTTAATTTTGAGAGTAGATATTCAATTGGGATTTGGTTGAGAGTGACTTGGAGTTCTTCAAAATGTTTTCGACGTACACGGATATAATATGGGACTCATGTTTTTTTTATTGTACCAATTACAAACGTGCACACGAACTGTCCAGAAAAAAGGTTAAAACGTCAGAGCGGTTTCTTTTTAAGAAACTGTACAATTTCTCCTTAGAATCCAATGTTCAATACGCTAAATGAGTTAAGAATATCTCGTACCTAAGTATGAGTACGTATTCCTGAACTCCTCTGGTATTGCGGGTGTCTATGGGCGGCGGAAAAACGCTTACCATCAGGTGATCCGTCTGCTCGTTTGCTGCCTATCACATAAAAAAAAACGTACTAATTTGATCAGCTGGTTAGCCAACTTTGTATAGTGGTTTCTGCTCGTGAAACTGAACAACTTTATCCAGGGATCCTATACTTAATTTGGAAAAAAAAAATACTAATTGAACCACCAATTTTGTATGGGAAGCCCTACAATTTTGCGGAAATTTGTTCAGTTTCATGAGTTGAAAGTTGAAGAGTTGAAGCCATTGTTAATTTTTTTCCAGGTATTTTAGAAGAACCCTATAGAAATGAAGGTGGTAGTTATGGTCCTGATCCGCAGAAAATGCTGTTGGAAGGACATATTATGAGGGAGTACCGCATAAAGCAGCAAACTGCTTGAAAAGTACTTGCGGGTTCCTCTGAAGATCCTAGAATTCATCACTGAGTAAAAAAAACTTATACGACGTGATTTTATTTAGGTTTTTAAAAGGAGATTTACGAATTATTTCTTATTCTTCTTTATCTTAACACCTAGGCGATTTACTTACGTAACGAAAAAAAAAAAGAATTCAAGCTACGACATTTATGTTTCAAAACTGGAAGACGGCAAAACGGAATCAGATAATTGTTAGGAAGATTATAATTTACATTTTATCCTTAAAACATTTTGTTATTTTTTATTCACCAAAGAGCAGAGCTCTTTGATGTCTTTTGATAGAAGAAACATTTCACTTGAATTAGCTGGTAATGGTCTAATTACTCAAGTTTACTATCAGAAAGCGCGTTTAGGCAATAGTAGGACAACACAATGGCACGGGGTCGATTTTTCTTTGCTACAGTGTTTTCGACTGGAAAATTTATTGTAATGTTATTAAAAAAGTATTTTATTGCATCTCTACTGATATGAAATGACAATGCAGTTGTTTATGGGCCTTATTGAACATTCTTGGCTAGAACTTAAATAATGCCTATTCACTCTCGTCTTAGAAACCTCTAAGTTTGCAAGTTACATTCAAAATTTATCTTGACTTGTTAATAAGAAGCTGGGATAACCCGCGTCCCAAACTTAATAAGTAGACCTAAGTTTATAAACAGCTAACAATGTCTGAGAAAAGTCATATAAAGCCCTAACCAAGGAGACTTGATTACACTATACATACATACATGCTTACGTTTCGTTACGATTCTCGGCATGTCTGCTCACTGTCCAGTCTAAGATGGCCTTTACAACTTCAAGTTTCTATAACTTGAAAGGAATGAAGCAGTTCAAGATACATTGGGCACTAAAGTGAACCTAGTCCACTGGAATCTGTACTAAGAAAGATGGTTGAATTTTTGGTTACTTTTATTATTTGGATTGGTTTTATTCACAAGAATTTTCGCTTGTATGTAAAGAAAGGGATGAAAACGAGTGATTGTTTAAATCTGCGAGAAAAGCTAGATTCGAGTGAAACGATTATGTAAGTCGCAACATCTGTCTTTAACCGACTGCCCAAATAGAGGGTAATTTTTCGAGTAAGTACGGACAAAATTAAAAAAGGGTCCTTATGAAATACCTGAAAAAAGTATCCACGGCTTCTACTTATGAAACTGAACAACCTATACTCAATTCGTAAAAAAGTTGTTTAGTTTCACGAGTAGGCCTTCAATATGTATGTCTATTGCATTGTTACTGCCTGTAGCCAAAACGGCTTGAGAGATTTTGATTTCGTTCGTGTCTTTAGATTTGTGTAGATCCGCATATTGACATAGGATCGTTTGAGTCGGGTTTTATTTTTATACTAGCTTCTGCCCGCGCCTCCGTCTACGTGGACTTCCGAATTATATTTACTTCCGGATACAAAGTATCATGTGTGTTAATCCAGGTTATACACAATCTGCGTGCCACATTTCATCTTTCATCCCATATCCAAATCCGTTCAGCAGTTTTTGCGTGATTGAGTAACAAACATCCTTTCACATTTATCATATTATACGTATGTATGGATTTTTATATTATTCAATTTCGTCATTATTTTAGTGCTGCAGAGTGCAGACTCAATAATAATAGTTACCTACATCAGATATCCATCATATTAATGATTATAAGTAGTGAAATTTAAAATTGAACGTGATTATTTAAAAAAGAAATAACTATGTTAAATCATGAAATAAGTAATAAAGCAATTCTTTAACGTATATTACTTCTATATTGGCCACTTCCGTTTGATAATTTATAATATGTATTTCATTTTTATGTAGAGGTGAGTAGGTAAAAAAACTGTGTTTTTGTTTCTTAATTATTAACACGTTCCCTGCGTAATGATCAGTATAGAGCCATTCGCGACTTCACCACAGTGCGGTGCCCGCAATCGCAATTCTCACCGTAGTGCGGGGCAGTGTTCTATAAGTATGTCTACGAGTACAAAGTTGACTATCAACTATATATTTGGGCATGTCTTTTAACGACATTATTTTTATCATTTGAGGTATTTTCAGTTATCTGTAAAAAAGGAAATTCGCTACAGAAAATATAGAGCACATCATACACAACAGTAGATTTTTATCATTTGCCCTTAACATCATCTATGCTACACGACATTCAAACCTTCAAGAAAAGAGCGTACTCCCATATCAAAGGCCGGCAACGCACTTGTGACTCCTCTGGTGTTGCGGGTGTCTATGGGCGGCGGTAATCGCTTACCATCAGGTGATCCGTCTGCTCGTTTGCCACCTATGCCATAAAAAAAAAACATGGAAGCGAGCTTACCACGATCCCCACGCAATGGGAAATTGACTAGCTAATCTCCATGCCGGAACACATAATGCTGCTGTTATCTATGTTTGGCGACAAGACTTATATGAGAAGAAAGTAGTGGCAAAAATATTATACCACGTGGTAATAAACAAGGTAGGCTCAGAAAAAGAACACCCGACTGCTTATGTTTTATAATAATAATAATATCCGGGACAAATCACACACGGTCATCTGGCCCCAAACTAGGATTCCCTGTATCTTGGGAACCAGAGACTGATATACATACACATATACATTTAAATACATACATATATAGATATAATACACCCAGACTCAGAACAAACAATTCTGCTCATCACAGACAAGTTTGCCCTGTGTGGGGATCGAACCCACGACTCTCGGATCAGAGGTCAGGATCGCTAACCACTTAGCCACCGAGTAAGTCGAGTTTTATTCTGTATCAATCTGGGGTTTCTATAGAATACAAAGACACCTTAGAACCTAAAATTAATCAAGCTATATGGCTACAGTCACAATGAAAAACATTAACCCTTCGCTTGGTCAGTCGGGTAACAATGTACTAAGTATAGATTAAAACCACACACAACATTCTAGCGCTGAGCCTTAAAGAAACTCCAGGCGCCATTTTAATATAAAGCATAACATCAATATAATTACAGGTTGATTGAATATTCAGTGAGAGAAAAGTGGCAATTGACAGGATATTATTCGGGAAAACAAAATGAATTGCGGATAAAAAATCTGAAAACTTTCCTCAGGGAATTTATACAATCGAAACGAGCTTTCTAAAAAAAGACATTCCAAAATTGGCAAATAAACGAATTAATTTTCGTAAATTACTCTGGAAGTAACATTCTTTCCTCTTTGCTTATTTCTGCTTGTATAAAACGTAGTCTTCTTAGGAAAATTTATATTCCATATTCTACTTGTCAGAGAGCAAATAAAAATAAAAAATTCATACTGTTTACTGCCAGCCTGGACAAAGAAGTTTTGATCAATACCAGACAACTTAGGAAGGTAAAGTTCCCTCTTTACATTACCATAATTATTCGTCTAGAGTCTAGACCACAAGTGTTCTAGATAGTTCGTCTAGAAAGCTAAGAGATTGAATTATTTTATGGGTTAGAATAAAGAAACTCAACTGCGTTCGAAAATGGAAATCTTTTTTCCAAGTAACGATAAAAACTTCCACTTACCTATCGTGTTTTAGTAACAATACCGAGTACCACTCAAAATAATTGGAATGTCAGATTTTTTTTGTTTAATCTTTGTTAACAACCCATTTTTTCCCCACTGCAGGGGCACGGGTCTCTTACCTTACTCTACAGGAAGGTTAGGCCATACTCCACACATGGGGGCCAAGTCCGGATTGATGGAGGTTGTGGGGCTAGTGGCCAACCCCAGTGTCAGAAGTTTTCAAGCCACATATGAAGGCCCGTAGCCTAGCAGCCGGCACTCACGGCTTAACGTCCCTTGCGAAGTACGGACACGGTAAATGCCACTAACATCCAGATTATGACCGTGTCTGTAGTCAGTTAACCTGCGCGATCGACGCGTCCACGTAAGGCTTAATGAAGGTGCTATTCAAAAGATTTTACCTCAAGGAGACGAAGATTACTCATTAATTAAAAACCTTCAGAAACACCACTGGCGGAACTTAGTTTGGCTTTTTTTCTCAAAAGTTAGACTTGAAAACACCGCAAACTTATAAATATGGCTTAATTTTAACAGACTAATGACTACACATCATGTGGAAAACGTTTTCTTTTTAATTCCAAGATTCTTGTTCTGTTCTTCTTCTTTTGGAATCTATACTGTTTTGAAGCATCACTCAGAATAGTTATGTTAGCACCAATCTTTCTGGAATCTATCTCTGTGTCCTTTAAAAGTCCGCAGGACCTATTGACTTGAGTGTCTCCTCGAGACTCAATAATTTTTGTGGATGTCTATGATTTTTTTTGTTAATCTCTTTACAGAATCAGCACAAAATATTTTTTGCTATTCCAGCAATTTCGTAGGACAAAAGTTGTTCAGTATGAAGAGTAGAAACCCCAGTTAATGGGTCCCATGCCTATTTTGCTTCACCTCGTATATGCATACCTAATCTTTTGGAATGTTAAATGCAACTGACTTTTATTAATGAAAACTAATTCTTATCTTTAATGATAAAAGACTAATGCTTGACGGTCAAATTGAGATAAGACATCAAAGCAAACAAGCTGTGGTTTGTCTGAGAAATGCGTCTTTTGAAGTAGGATACATCTTTGTTGATTGCTCGTATATGGTGATCGTTTTGATGTCCTCCAGCATCCATGGAAATAAAAAAATGAAATTGGATAAAAGACGATCAACTTCGTTTTGAAAAGAACCGTCTCATTTAAATAAACTTTCCACTGCTGGTAGAGCACGGTCGGTAAATAGAATTATGTCATTAAGAGCGCCCTGTAAATCAAAAAATATTTCGTATTCTTATACTTCTTTAAATAATTACAAAACGAACTTCAAAATTTCTTCGTTTTATTGAGATATTCTATTTATCGTATAATTGAAGGATATTTAGGTTCTCTTAATCTGTTGAGTTAAGGGTCGCCATTCCTTAACTCTTATTATTATTATTATATTATTATACATTTGATTATGACAAAAAACTGTATAAATAAAAACAATAAAAACAAAACTACCCCGATTTTATTATGAGGGTGTCAATTCTAAAGGAAACAGATTAAAGGAAACTGATTACACAAACACAAACTGCTCGAATTTCGCGTGAAATATCTGATTGTATTTGACATTGATGACATTAGGTTAGTGTTGCCAGAAAAAAAATAGTATAGCAGAACTTGGAAAAGACTAGTCGCGCTTATGTCACGTCCCCATATGAATTATATGGAGACGTGACATTAGTGGAATTTATAATAAAACCTAGAAGTGTGGTAGAAATAAAATATTAAACTTTTGTCATCTACAAGACACTGGAAATTTAAGAGTTAAAACTGTGTTTAGTGTTTTCATAAAAAATTATAGCGAAATTTTGTTTTTCTCAATAAAATTGGTGTATCTTATACAAAACGCTAGTCAAAGAGATGAACTATCACGTACGAGATTCATAAAAAAAAAACGTTAACGGTTATTTTATTTCCAAACCGATTGTTATAACAAATATTGCACAGAATTTTTTAAATAGGACTTTTCTATCGTATATTTAATTTTGTCTATTCAAAACCGTGATATCGTTAGCAACCCAAAGCGTCCTTAATCCTGCGGAATGAATTTCTTCTCATATCATAAGAAGGTTAGACCAAGTAATCCACACAAAGCAAACTCCAGATAAGTGAAGTTTGTGAATCAAGTGTTAACTGTAAGGTCCAGAAGTTTTCAAACCGCCTAAAAGCCACTGCTATCTATTGATAGCAACCGGCACCAATGGGTAACGTACCTTGCCAAACACGGAAGCGATCAAGAGAAATGCCACTAACAGTCTAATTCATCAATCGTAAGAGCGGTCCAAGGGCCCATTTCTATTAAATTGTATTTTGCCGACTCGCGTCTGTTTCAGCTATCGTGTATTTGAGCAAATTCAATGATTGCTCCTTCTATTTTTTGTAGATTATAATTTTGTATTTATGCGACTTAGTTTTTTACTTAATAATATTTCAATTAAGTAGTTAGTATCTCTCATTTGCGGTTCCCTGACAGGGTATCATGTATGTTGCTCTTACTGTCCTTTGTAAGACCTTACGTTTTCACCATGATATGCAAATAAATCCTAATCTAGTTTTTCAGATAGATCAAAGAGTACACACGACTTTTAACCGCGGCTGCTCAGTCCTCATAATTTTCCGCTTTCTTGGCATCATTCCAAAATATGCCTCCTCTAATCATACCTACCTACTTATGTCTGAACAAGGCGTGTCTCGTGGATAAAACGGAAGCCTGTGTTTTATCTACGGCTTATGGACCCCATGCATAAACCCTAGAGACTGCTTCCGATTGGAACGATGCCAAAACATTATCAGGCTCTATCATGAGCTCACTTCAGGATTTGTAGGCAAGCTTAGCTAGCAAGTGAACATCTGCTCGATACAAACTTTCCTATAATAACTACTGTATATTTTTAATTATATGAGTAGATGCTTTACAAAATATTTTAATTTTGTATCCTATCTAAGTCCCTATCACACGGAAATTGTACACAACGTTTAGGTAAGTGTATTATTTTATTCTATTACTGTGAATAAATTATGTTATTAACTGTTTTAAGACTGTAAAGTAGTGACTAGAGCTCCTAAATTCTACGCCAAGGATCGTGTATTCAATCCCCATCCAACGCAAAGAAAGTGATTTGAGCGTTTATATAACAACTGATATATAAACTGTTTGTGTTTATAAGACTTCGTGAAACAATGGGTATATGAGTGGCAGGAACTTCGCATTAGGTGGACTAAAAAATACCTTCGAAAAGTTTCCAATACAACGTACTTCGAATAAACATTTTTGATTTGATTTGGATTATTTTGACAGTGAGTGTTGAGTGTCTGTTCTCTCAATAAAGTTATTAAGTAAATAAATATGGAAGTGCTTAATGAGATTTCTAACACTTTGTTTTTAGTGTGTGAATTTAAAATTACAAACAAACAATCTTTGATTAAAATCAAACAAAATTTGATCAGTTAACAGGTATCTCACCTTATTTTTATATAACTACATACAGAGCAAATAAAAATTTCTCAGTAAAAATCTAATATTTTATCCACGTACGTAACTAAGCTATCTCATTCACGTAACCGAAATAGATACGGACCAAAGACACATCCCTGAGGAACACCGCATCAATATTCGATGAAAACTGGACATGGTCCAGTCGAATAGATAGTTCCCTTAGGAGATATATCGATAGAAGATGAGGGTGATTTTATTGATGCGCTATGGAAAAAATAAATACGAAATCCAAAATCCGCTGTCCATATTGTACGTTATAAAAATATAAAAGGCGTGACTTGATTCTGTAAAGACTGAATGAAACTAAATATCCAAACATTGAGATAACGGTTTTCTTAGTTCCAGGTTTTCAAAAGAATAAATGATATGAATGCTTTCTTACGCATTGAAATAATTTTAGCGGAAAACGTGAACGAGTAAATGTAGTAAATAAAGCAAGTATCCGATAAATTTAGATTTGTGAACATCGTGAAACTAATACCGAATAAAGTTTTTTTTAGCTTCCGCCCGCGACTTCGTCTGCGTGGACTTTAGAATTGGATCCAGAGAGACAGAAAATATTAAGGCCGTCTAGTGACGAAATGGAAATTTTGAGTTTTTAAGCATTCCCTCGGGATCCCTTAAGTTTTCCGGGATAAAAAGTATCCTATGGGTTAGTCGAGTGTTTTATCTATCTACCTACCAAATTTCACTCAAATCCATTCAGTAGTTTCGGCGTGAACATCTGTCAAAACGACAATTGTCAAAGTGGCAACTGACAACTGTCAAAATGTCAACTTTCAAAATGACAACTGTCAAAATGACAACTGTCAAAAGATAACTGTCAAAAGATAACTGTCTAAAGATAACTGTCAAAATGTCAACTGCCAAAATGACAACTGTCAAAATTGCAACTGTCATAATGGCAACTGTCAAAATGACCGCTGTTAAAATGACAACTGTCAAAATGACATCTGTCAAAATGACAACTGTCAAACAAACATTATCAAAATCAGGTTTGATTTCCGCCTGATACATGGAAACCCTCGAGCTTTCCGGGATGAAAAGTATCCTATGTGTTAATCCAGGTATTAAACTATGTGTGTACCAAATTTTATCCGAATCTGTTGAGCCGTTTTCAACCGACTTCAAAAAAAAGGAGGAGGTTCTCAATTCATCGGAATCTTTTTTTTGCGTGATTGAGTAAAAAACATCCAAACTTTCACATTTATAATATTATAGTAGGATGATAGAACTTAGTACAATAAATTTAATTCAATAGATGTACTTAAATTAGGGTAGACCAGGGTAAATCGGATCACGGGGCGAATCGGATCACAATAAGCAAGAAATAAATGTTTTAAATACCGCGCTAGACTGACCATTGTCATTGCAACATTACACGTCGAGTACGTAAAATTTTATGTAGGGTAGACCGAGGCGAATCAGATCACGTAGAACTCGGATCACGTATGAACTTATGAGCAACATTAAATGTCGTGACGAACACGACGTGTAATGTTGCTACGACAATGGTCATTCTAGCGCGGTATTTAAAACATTTATTTCTTTCTTATTGTGACCCGATTCGCTCCGGTCTACCCTACATAAAATTTTACGTACCTATGTAGAGGCACATAGTTGGGATAATTGATTAGTATCAATTATTAAGCCATTTCTGAGGCCTTGTAGGCTGCTTGAAAACTAACTTCTGACATTCAGATTAGCCACTAGCCCCAAATTCTCCACTAATCCGGACTTGGCCCCCGTGTGTGGGTATGGCCTAAACTTTCCGAGGTTTATGCTGTTTACATGAACAGACCTGTAGTAGTGGGCGACACACATAAAACAACCTATGTTAACATAACGTTTCTTTAAATATCGTTTCGTAACAAATAAACAGGTAAATAAGCTTAGTAGCTAGAATTGGTTGAGTTCCTTTCCGAAATTAATTTTAGGAAGTTTATTTCTTTCTAAAGCATAAAAGCACCTAAAACCGGAAATTGTCATAAGCAAACAAGTTTAATTTCGTCACTCCGCTGTCTTTGGCAACAACGGTTATTTTTTATTCAGACTTCACTGTTCTGGGCAGGGTTCGTAAATATCCGATATTTATAATAAATATCAAAATATCAGGTATTTTTGATATATATCCGGTATTTTCGATATCTTTGATATTTTTGATATTTATCAAAATTACATACTAATTTCAATTTCTTACTTTAATACATGATTTTCGAAATAGCTTTATTTAAAATGTAGGTATATGTTTGATAATTTGAAGATTTTTACTAAAATAAAATTCAAATTTTATACTCTAATATGTTTTTTCGAAATAACTGAATCTAAAATGTATATTTTATTTTTGCAAATTTGAAGATAGTTAATTAAACTAAACTCATTTATTTATTATTGTGATAATCATATCTTTATTCTTTGCATTTGGCACATTCATTCGTAAGAAGCAGCTCTTAGAAGCTAGGAAAATATAAATATCAATATTGATATATATCAAGCATATATATATCATGCGAACCCTGGTTCTGGGTTGTGTTATTGAAATCAAATGTTCCACTTTTTCAAAGACGACAGAATACGCGGGTGAAAACTAAAGTGTTAAAGTTATTTTTTTGCCCACAATACGTAAGCCCTTCGCATCATCTCATCTGGTGGTAAGTAATAATAATAATAATAATAATAATATCTGGGACAAATCACACACGGTCATCTGGCCCCAAACTAGGATTCCCTGTATCTTGGGAACCAGAGACTGATATACATACACATCTATTTTTTAAATACATACATATATAGATATAATACACCCAGACTCAGAGCAAGTGAAGTGATGATGATGCCGAAGATGGAAGCGGGCTTACCAAGATTCCCCAACGCAATGGGGAACTGGCTATCTCATCTCCATGCCGGAACACATCTTTGCTATTAATATTTGGTGGCAAGACTTAGATAATACGGTGGTAGCTAGCCAGGCGGACTCCGAAAATGTGTTTCCACCAACCAAACCGAGTCCTACAAAGTTGCCCCCCGCCGGAAATCGGACACGCGACCTGAGTATACTTAAATTTGATAAAGAGTTGAGTATTAAAATAAATACAGTGATAACGACATCCCCTGCTGCATTGTTTTTCGAACCAAACAAAAAGTTTTGGCAAGCTGGACGTTTATTTTGAAAATTCGTATCTAACGTACAAGAATTATGCGTCTATTTATACAGGGTGTTTAATTTAGTGTTTAAACAATCGTTCAAACTGAAGTTATTATAAAATTTATCAATTTGAAAGTGTTTGGCAAACAAACGAATAAAGGGAACGCAAACATTTATTTACTTGGTTGGTACAGAACATTTATATGATGAAATTCGATTAGAGTTTAGGTTATAAGTAAAGTCTTAACCAAACTAACCAACTTACAGAAAAAACATTACCATCTTTATTGGGCTATAGGATAGGATAGAAATTAATTATAACTAAATACACAGGTGAATTTTTCAATTTCCATACTCATTGCAAATAAAGACGGTCAATTTTATAAATTTACTAGCGACCCGCCCCGGCTTCGCACGGGTGCAATGTGTTATATACATTATAAACCTTCCTCTTGTATCACTCAATCTATTAAAAAAACTGCATCAAAATCCGTTGCGTAGTTTTAAAGATCTAAGCATACATATGGGCAGACAGACAGCGGGAAGCGACTTTGTTTTATACTATGTAGTGATATGAAAAGTCTTTTCTTTTCGGTTGCTCAATTTCATGATTAATAATTAACATATACCATTTAATAATAAAATTACATACACAGCACTCCAGTGCCTTTAAACAAAGCTAAAGTTGTAAAATATATTAAAATGAAACGAAAAATTTCATAAAATGTATCCTTTTACACGCGAAAAAAGCAATTATGTAGGGTCCACTTTTACAATTTATTTATTTCTGATAATGGATCGTCGAAAAGAATTTCTGTTTACAGCAAAGAGATTGTATTAAATTTGTTTCGTATAATTTTTGGGTCATCGTATCAGGGTAAATGAAAGCAAGGCTCGACGGGATGAATGTTAAACAATGACGAAAAATAAAACTAAAAAGCTGGATCTTTCATCGTTTATTCTTTTGTTCTGATTTTGGAATAATTTCAATGCTTTGAGGTTCTAGACATTTTTTAAACATAGAAAGGTATTCATGCATTTCTTGTAGCAAATTATTGACCTTTTTACTTGCTTTGTTATACATGACACAGAATTACTTTCCCCTAGGAACCTTTAAATTTGGATCAAAAGCCTTTATTTTGATTTAATATTTCCATTCAAATTATATTTGATAACAATAAGTTAGTATAGAAAGTATCGGTAGTAACATCCGTAATACAATTTAACGCTAGTCAGCGTATCAAAAGTTATCTTCGTATATTAAATCTATTCTACTTATTTCTTTTAACACTGCAGACGCCGACAAAACCTGGAATATCAAATTGTGACGGGAAAGATCGAGGACAAGAGAGTTCTAATCAAACCTCCTACTAATGGAGTAGCCAAGTCACCTGTGCCATCAATCTACGACAGAGCCGGATGGAGAGCAATCTACGCCCTCTCTAGCCCATGACGGTCAAGATCCTCAGCATTGAGGGAACGATGGACTGGATTGGATGATCTATTCTATTTCTATTTATCAGCTGATTCCTTTTGATTTTAACAAAGTTCAGTGTTTGAGGCACAAAGCACGAAAAAAGAGTCGGAATTTTTTTGGTGTCAAGAGATTCTGATGTCTTGGATTTGTTTCTTTTTTTATAACGCAAGTTTTTACCGCGAGGAAACAAAAAGAAAAAAGAAGTATTTTTTACATTATTATATATGTCCAGGATTTTCTTTACTGAATGTTCCAGTCTGTAGTTGTTAAGTAATCCATTTGCAAGGAATCCCATTCACATATTTTCGTGCCATTTACCATTGGAACACCTGTCTCTTTTCAAGCGCGGTCGTTTGCCTTTTTCCACGAACTTTTCCCCACCTTTTACCTGTATTGTCTAGGGGCCTTACAGGCGCGGATTTAGATAAAATACATTTTTCCCCCTCACGAATTTTATGAGGAAAATATAGTGTTTGAAGGCCATACACGGGTGTAACTGCAAATTATACTTCCCTTAAAAAGGAACAGAAAACAGAGTAACTTTCCCCAAGGACCCCATAATAAAAGCCCGAAAAAAAGACGTTTTTTAACAATTTGATCAGCTGATCTATCTGATTATGGAGAGGCAAAAGCTTAAATGGTTTAATGGATTTTGAAGTGCGAGTGTCGTTAGATTCGCCTTTATCCACAAATAGTAGAATATAATATAGATATAGTAGAATATAATTTAATGCAGACGAATTTATTCTTTTACTTAATTGCTTAAGTTATACTTTTATTTAAATTCCAACCGCCCTCTTTCCACCACAGCCAACTATGCCTCACGATAAGAAGAAGATTCCTTAAATTATTTTATGTCGAAAGTCAAATGATATTAGGCCTTATTAATTGCCTAAACAGTTTTCTATTTTTTACTAACCTAGCGCTCATAAGTCCCTCGAAACAGCTCTGGCTTTCATGTTATTGAAAATGATTGATATGTCATATGGGACAATGGAAAACTATATATCTAACCGCATATTACAGGGAGGTATTAGCAAAAGTAAAATACCTATGTTCACAGGTTATAATAAAAGTAAAAAGTTATGGTCCAAGATGGACTTTATTCATTTTATGGCCGACGTTTCTTCTCTCTCCACTAAGACTTTCCGAAACGGCGGGTACACAGTTCCAAGTTGTAAGAGCTTCGTGTTATGTTATCATAAGTAGACAAAACATTCTTTGAAACGTGTAATATTTTTTATTTTGATTTTTAATGTCGACATTTACTTATGAAACTGTTTGATGAACAAACTGTTTTATTTTGTTTTTGTTGTTTTTGTCTAGTAGAACAAGGTTCTACCATTTTGTAAAAATCGCTTCTGGTCAGGGTGTTCGAGTCGTTACTTTCACAAAATATCATTAAGTAGACAGTGATAAATTAATACGTATTTAATGACTAGCATAAAGACTAATAACCTATTTCCAACTATTGAAAACTATCGAATTAATCTCATGGGACGTTGCGTCTAAACCTGTACAAAGCTGTTGTTACTACAATATAATAATAAAATGGTATCTTATAGACATCTTATATATTTTTCTAAGCAAGCGTAAAGCAGATCTTGTCGTTTTGGCCATTAGTCATTAGAGCTTTAATAATTGTTTAGATTTTCTAGTCTCTTCAATACTTTATTCGATGTTAAAAGAAAAGACAAAATATTTCATTTCAAAAAATTATTCTTATCATAATAAAAATATATAGAAATATCTTTTTTTTCTGGAATTTAATAAAAAATACATTATTTTGAATATGTCGGGTGAAGGTATGTCTTCGACTCATTAATTGAGGGGACGCATGAGATGATTGTGTAATTTAATTAATCACAATTAGTAATAAACGTCGAAAAAATATTGGTCTTAATTAATAACATCATATACATGACTCGGTGGCTAAGTGGTTAGCGATCCTGACCTCTGATCCGAGAGTCGTGGGTTCGATCCCCAAACAGGGCAAACTTTTCTGTGATGAGCAGAATTGCTTGCTCTGAGTCTGGGTGTATTATATCTATCTATATATGTATGTATTCAAAAGTATATGTGTATGTATATCAGTCTCTGGTTCTCAAGATACAGGGAATCCTAGTTTGGGGCCAGATGACCATGTGTGATTTGTCCCAGATATTATTATTATTATATTCATAAGGCCCCGTATAATTTTTATTTATAATTTTTTGTTTCGTTTTTAATTTATGCTTTTTTTTATGGACGTCTGTCTACACGAAACAAACCTTTTAATTAAATTAATTATAGGGGAGTAACGCTATTTATTATATTAATTGTGCTTAGTTACGATTGACTTTCAATTCAAGTACTCATTTGTGGCCTCCTGTATGATAAAAAATGTCCAAATTTTTTCTCCAGGGACCCATAGACAATTCGCTTTTCTTTTAACTTACGAACAAGTCAATAAGCTGTTCTTATTACTTATTTATTTGATATTTTCGCGATTCACCTGATGAAAGCTCCAGCCTATAATGGTAGCAGCTGATTCTGTAAGATAATATACACACATAGGTATCAGAAATATAAACACCGGCAAATTTAGCGGAACACAAAAAAGCACGACTATAGGCAATGAGCTCAAGTTTGTTTATCTAAAAATAGAACAAAAACAACTGCATATGTGGTGATATTCAGTTGTTTTCTCAATACAGTATACTTCGTTCTAAATTTTAATAAAGTGAAAACCAGCCAGCAATGATGCACAAAAAGACTATTCGACCTTTTTTTGTTCCACTTTTGCCGGTGTGTGTATGTATATTACGTTCCATTTTGGCAGTATGAAGAAACACATCAGTATCGTGTTCAAAAACCCTTTCATAAATAAAATACCTACTTGGTATTTCCTTGTTTACATGACAAAATTGAAAAATGTAACTTAATTTTGGCCAATTTCGTACAGACCCAGCAATTTGTGAGGGTCAGAGGATACTGCGGAACCCTAATAAACTGTAAAGGACAATCTTAAACGTCAAATAAATCCAATCTTACCCTTCAATCTAGGGCTGTATATACCCTTCAATGAACTACACACAGGAAAAGGAGTGAAATTAGAATGAATTTTATGGAAGCAAACCGCAATATTAAAAAAAAAACACAAAAAATCAAACCAAAGTTGTGTTTATAAGCAAATAGGTAATGTAATCATTGCTTACGAATTGCTATGTGTAGTCTATCAGAATTTCGGTGAAATAAAAATTGATCAACTGACCGGCCAAATTAGTATGTGTCCAATTTTTTTGCGATTTGTCTATGGGGGCTCCTTAGGAAAACATTTTGGTTACCATGAGCACATGCACACTCTTTGGTATCAAGAACTAATTTGAAGTCACTCTATTATAAAACTTATAAGTGCTTTGGTGATCCCTGAAGGCTTATACATACTTATTTTAATATTAGCTTTATTTTATTTTATTTATTTATTTATTGTTTATTGTACACTGATACATGATAAATACAAGGATTGTAAACGTAATTACAAATGGTATGCTTAACTCTGTAAGAGTTTTCTGCCAACAAACCAGTAAGTATGAGAGAATGGGATATAAACGGGTAAAGGCGTGTACAAATAAAGTAAGAGATCTGACAGAGCATTGAAAATATAAAATACCTATAATCGTTCTAATAAACCAGCAAAAAGATAAATCTATAAGAAAAATATACAAAAAAATAACAATAATAAATACCATTACACATAAATGATATACACATATATATTTATTGATATACTTACACTAAATAAACATATTTACATATATATTAAATAATATAGAATAAATATAATATATACATATAAAGAATATATATATAATAAGTTGCAGTAAATAAAAGAAAGTAAGAAAGTCAGGACAAGTAGTGTTCTTTAACTCTTCTCTTAAAGATGTGTATGCTCGGACTGTCACGAATTTCGTGTGGCAGTGCATTCCAAAGCCTAACAGCGTGTACAGAAAAAGATCCACCATAACGGGAAGAGCAGTGAGAGGGAAATTTGAGGAGCAGGGAAGTAATAGATCGGCAAGGCATACCTCTAGGGACCATATAATTAAAGCGCTCTCGAAGGTACAAAGGAGAGGAAGGATTGTGTAGGATGTTATAAAGAAGCGAGAGAGTGTGCATATCACGGCGACGGCGAATAGGGAGCCACTTAAGTTGAGACCTGTATTCCGAAACATGGTCGTATTTACGCAAACCAAAGATGAAGCGGATACATAGATTTTGCAATCTTTCTAATTTATTGAGAAGCACCTCGGTAGCGTCAAGAAAGCAGACATCTGCGTAGTCAATTATAGGAAGAAGAAGAGACTGAGCAAGAAGGAGCTTGGTTTCGAAGGGTAAAAATTTTTGAAGACGTTTGAGGGATTGAAAAGAATAATGTACCTTTTTACTGATCGCATTAATCTGGCTGGTCCAAGACAGATTGACATCAAATATAACCCCTAGATTTTTGGCCGTGGGTGTTAACTCAATAGGGACTCCGTTGTAGATGACAGGCGGTAGCGCAGGCATGTCTAACTGACTTCGCAACAGAACTCCACCAATAATGAGAGTTTGAGATTTAGAAGGGTTTACGAGAAGACCAAATGATTTAGCCCATTCATTTATCCTGCAGAGGTCAGAATTAAGTTGGTTCACAGCGTCCGGTGCCTCCTCCACTTTAAAATGGCGGTACAACTGTAGATCATCAGCGTAAAGGTGAAAGTTAGAGGTGATTACATTAGTAAGGGAGTTAATGAAAACAGAAAATAATAGTGGGGAAAGTACACCGCCCTGAGGAACGCCCGCAGTGAGGTCGACCCAATCAGACGAAGTTTGATCAGAGCGAACGCACTGCGAGCGACCCTTCAGGTAAGAACTGATCCAGGTAATAGCTTGAGGGGACACGTGAAGAGAAGAAAGAATTCCGAGTAGGATGTCAAAATCCACTGAGTTAAATGCACTGCTGAAATCCAGTAAAGTGAGTATAGTTAATTGTTTTCTGTCCATGGCCTGACGAATATCATCAGATACTTTAAGCAAGGCTGTTACGGTACTATGGCCAGGACGGAACCCAGATTGAAAGGTACTTAGTAGGTTGTTGCTGCTGTGGAAGTTAGATAATTGTTTGTGAATGATATTTTCAAGCACCTTGGACAGAAAAGGCAGTATCGAAATAGGGCGGAAATGAGAAGAGGAAGACGGGTTAGCAATTTTAGGCAAGGGAATTACGTGGGCTTTTTTCCATAAACAAGGAAAGGAACCAGTACTGATAGAATGATTAAAGATATGAGTGAGACAAGGTAGTAGTTCGTCTAGCAGAAGTTTAAACATTTGGGAGCTAAGCTCATCTGCTCCAGTAGCTGTGGAAGAGATGGAGAGGAGAGATTTCTTTACATCACCAGGAGTCACTTCACTTAGCATAAATTGACTGCAAGTAGGAGGTGGTAACTTAGATAGATACTCAAGAGTGGACTTTTTGACAATATCATCTAAAAGGACAGGTGGATTGGAGAAATGAGTATTTAATACGTTCAGGTCAAAAACGAACGAAGACTCGTTTGAGGATTTACCAACTCCCAGAGATTTGAGGAACTTCCACAAATGGGCAGGATTGCATTGCTCAACTGAGCTATGAATGTGGCGACGCTTGGCATCGCGGCACAATCGGTTGCAGCGATTACGAAGCTTTTTATAGGTTGCTAGATTAGCGTCAGTAGGACTCTTCTTCAACTTACGCTTGGCCTTATCGCGTTTGGACATGGCGCGTTTGATTGTATCATTCAGCCAAGGCGCAGGTGGCCTTTTTACTTTCACTCTTTTGATAGGAGCATGTAGATCGAACAATTTTGTGACAATTGTATTTAAATGGAAAATCTTATCATCAATGTTGGATGAATTGAGTACTGGAGACCAATCGATGTGTAAGGCATCTTCCTTAAGTCGTTCCAAGTCAATATTTTTAAAACTGCGAAGTAGTAGAAATTTTGGTTTGCGCTTTTCAGGCCTAATTTTGTATGAGATGTAAATCAGGTCATGGTATGAGAATGGAGATGTAAGTTGACCGTGAGTAGCCACCAAAGAGGGGTTTGAAAGGAGAATAAGGTCTAGGAGCGAGGGTATACAGTGAGGAGCATGATGGGTGGCTGCTAAAGGAAGGATGTGCATGTTGACAGAGGATACTAAGGAGTGAAGCTTGGAACTGCGAGCATCATCTTTAAGCAGGCAGGTGTTAAAATCACCAAGGATAATTAAATGATCGTAGAGAGGTGAGAAATATTCTAATTTTGATTCAAATGAATCGAAATAGTTTATTTCTCTAGAAGGGCTGTAAAAGACACCTAGAAGCAGTTTTTGATGGTGAAAAATTATTTCAATGAACAGGTGCTCAGAAGATTTAGAATATTGGCCTGGAGATACATCAATTGATTTATGTTTAATGTCGGCACGCAAATAGATAGCAACACCACCACCTCCTTTACCGACTCTGTCATTGCGAAGAAGTTTATAGCCAGGCAAAGAGTACTGAGTGGATGGGAGGCCAGGTTTCAAAAATGATTCAGAGATGAGAATTGCATCGATTAAATTATAATCAAAAGATGACAGCAAGTCAGAAAAATGTGCAGGAACGCTTTGGGCATTGATGTGTACAATGTTGAGGAGATTTCGATACTGAAGGAGTTTGGAGCTGATTTGGTCACTCAAATGGCCAGAACCAGACACATCACTGGATGCACTGGCATACTCATCATCGGAAGAGGCATCAGAAGAGCAAGAAAAGTAACTTTCATTAAGCTGCAACATATATAAGAATAATAATATATAATATAAAATAAAAATATATAATAATGATGTGTATATTCTAAAATCTAATTACTAAATATCTATCCGTAAGACCGACCCCAGTCACACTTACTGGCTATTGGAAATATTTAGTTATGGATAATTATAATTATCTGCTTAAATAATGAATTTAATGAAGTTTCAAATAACAAAAAAATGAACGAGCCACTGTAATACTAAATATGCTAACAAACTAACAAGATAATCAAACTAGAAAAAAAGAACATAAAAAAAAAGGTTAACAAAACGCACAAGTTTAAATATTTTGCAACCATAAGTTTTTGAACGTCCACCCACACATGGCAACACTGAGAATGACAGCACAGTATGACATATTCGCATGACCTCAATTACAATACAATGTAAACAAAACAATATAAGCGAAATGACGGTAATATAAAAACTAAATCAAATAGAATTATTAACAAGTGTGTATGTTCAGTTAAGTTATATGTTGAAGCACGCACGAACATTTTTGTAGGACTCATTTCACTGGTTTCGACTTTACCCTGGTGGATGCGGGCCGCTTGGCTTTAGGCGCTTGTGCACTTTCATCGGTAGGGAATTGGGACACCAAAATCAGCAGTTCAGACATTTGTTCAATCTTCTTACGGCTTTTATTGGGAAGCAGAATGACTATTTTGCCTTCGACTGTCCAGCAGTTTTTGATTCCAAAGTGTTTACGCGCCTCAACAAACACATCGTGTCGCGCCTTAGTTAGGAACTCAGAGATGGTAATTCCAGTATCCTTCAAGAGCGTTTTTTTACTCCAGACTTGAGTTCGGCAGTTATATTGGGAGAATCGTACAAGTATTGGCCGTGCTTTGCTAGTGTTACTACCTAGGCGGTGGCATGCAGAGATTTCATCGATTGAAATATTTGGCAGCTGCAACTTATTTCTCAGAACATTCAGCATACAATCTTCTGGTTTCTCATCCTTTGATTCTGGAATACCATGAAGAAGCAATACCTTCCTACGGGAAGTGGTCTCATGTCTATCAAGACCTAGTAATAGCAACTCCAGTTGACTTTTTATAGAACCCAAGGTCTGCATAACAAAACTTTTGAAATCATTAAACTCACTTGATAAGCTGTTTAGATCCTTGTGAGCTGCTTCAGGAGTCGCCAAGCGTTTTAGATCAGTTTCATATTGCTTCATTCTTGCCTCAAATGTGGAGGTTAGGTTCGCCATTGTATTGCTTAGGTTAGTGTAGAGATCCATTGTATGACTTCACTATAGATATTTAGAGTGAATTGTAGTGCACAGAGGAAAAGTGATTAGCCGCAGAAGTGCGAAAGGGCCTAAAGTGTAAGTTTTACATGAATTTACTACACAACTAATAAGTAATTAATTTTAAACACCAAACATTTAAGAGCTCAGTTATTTACGTGTTATTCGCGCGCCTACCCGCGTTTTTTGATGGAATACCTCTTATGTCGGCAATTACGCTTGCTATCTCGTTCCATCCGCCGGAACACAGCGCGCTTCATGGCCGCAGGTATAGAATAGAGCCAACAATGGTACCCCCCCCTTTCCCAGTCGGACCTTCCATAATGAATAATATTACATTTCTTTTGCAAACCCTTTTTTAGAATAATGCAGTATAAATTGCATATGGTTAACAACAATGCCTGTACCTGGAAGTCTGGGGAGGCCTATGTCCAGCAGTGGCTGGACATCTTCCGGCTGAGATACTGATGACGAACTTTATAGTGGTCAATCAATTTTTTTTACCTATTCAAAAAAGAGATAATTAGCCAACAGTTCTTTGGTTTTCTGCGAAAACGCACCCTTACTTTATAGTGTGCCTTTTTCACATGTAATACAGTCATGCTAAGGTTTTCACGGAACCGTAACCGAGTTCATGAGAAAGGGGTCTTACTATACCAATATATACCTCAAAGGAAACGGCACTAAATGTTCTACAGATAAGCTAAACGGCTCGGCGTGTAACACGCTAACTTGTACCGGAATCGAACTAAGGACCCATTAGATAGATGGCTTGCGTGACCGATCATATAGGTTAAGCGATGTCGATCTCCATCAGGATATTGATTGAAGTCTTTTAAAACACTGTACTGGTCTGGTGAGGGTTGCGGGAAGCCGCTGGATGCGGGCAACCGGTCGGTGTGGAAATCCGTGGGGGAGACCTTTGTCCAGCAGTGGATGTCTTTCGGTTTATGATGATGAAATACTGCTGTTTTTTTCATCCGAGTCATTTACCTTCGAGTTATGTACCAACTACAACCTCCCATTCTAACACTCATACAAGGAGCGTACGAGATAACTGACTAACTAAATCGTGACCTCGTCGCCAACGTAGGCTCCAGCTGACAAAAATGTATGAAATCTCAAAATCTGGCGCCTTTGGCACGGAATTCGACTGTCGACCCTAGCCGACTGTGGCGCTCTAAAGATTAACGAGCTAAGTAATTACTAGGTTACTATTTGGTCTTTCGCGTATTTAGAGTTGATCAGGATTTTAACTGTGCTAATTGAATAAATGAATAAAAACACTTTATACTTTATTTCAATAAATTAAAACATAATTGTTGTATCTTTATCAATTAAAAACATAATAAAGAAGTAATTATACATAATAAGACTGACTTATATATAATAAGACTGACTCGGTGGCTAAGTGGTTAGCGATCCTGACCTCTGATCCGAGAGTCGTGGGTTCGATCCCCACACAGGGCAAACTTTTCTGTGATGAGCAGAATTGTTTGCTCTGAGTCTGGGTGTATAATATCTATATATGTATGTATTTAAAAGTATATGTGTATGTATATCAGTCGCTGGTTCCCAAGATACAGGGAAAATCCTAGTTTGGGGCCAGATGACCGTGTGTGATTTGTCCCAGATATTATTATTATTTTAATTAAGAGTTTTTTTACGTATACATAGCTTTCAGATTGCTGGGGCACGACTCTCTTTCAATAGCTAGGGAAGGTAAGTCCATACTCCACACACGGGGCCAAGTTCGGATTAGTGGAGGTTGTAGGTTTAATAGTCAACCCCACTGTCACAAATTTTCATGCCGCCTCTAAAGCATTTAACGTGACTTAACTGCTTTTCGACGCACGGAAACGGTCGAGATAAATTCCACTAAAACCTAACAGTCAAACTATCCAGGTTGTGATCGTTTCTGTAGTCAGTTAACTTGCAAGATAACTGGCTACAGAAACGATTGTGATCGTAGGAGAGCCATGCTTCGGCACGAATGGGCCGGCTCGACCGGAGTGATACCACGGCCTCACAGAAAACCGGAGTGAAGCAACGCTTGCGTTGTGTTTAGTATAGTGTCCAATTTTTTTTTCCATCCCATTTCAAAGGTCGGCAAAAGGTGTGACTCCTCTGGTGTTGCGGGTGTCTATGGGCGGCGGTAATCGCTTACCATCAGGTACCGTCTGCTCGTTTGCCACCTATCACATAAAAAAAAGATCGATGGGGCTATGCTGAGCTATGACTTCTTGCCCGAATACAGCCCTGTATTATTTAATGAAGACATTTTAATAACTTAAATATTAGGTACATATAAAAAGTATAAAGATGTTTGAGTTATAAGCAATATATTATATTTTTTATAACTCAAATTTCTTGATACTTTTAAGGTTAATCCTCTTCTATTTTAATTAAATATCCAAAGTAAATTTCATTCTACCTTAATCTCTGATAACAAATGATCAAAATAAAATTTTATCCACAAAAAAGTTGGGAAATCGTATTTTCCGACAGTTCCCGTGAAATTAAAAACTCGTAAATACGGTAGTGGAGCTTAAAATTAAAATACAGGCTGTTAGAAAAAATATTTTTACATTTTGTTAAAAAAATCAGATATAAAAATAACCTAAAAATAGGTATATACAATAAATTTTTCATTTCAAGTATGTTCAGGCCCTTGTTGTTTGTTATGTGTACATATAAAGGGACATGTTTGAATTTTAAGTATTTTTAGGGGTGGGTTGATACGGTAGAGTTTACTGTCAACTTTTACCCAAAAAAAATGTACAGTTGATTGTTACAGCTTTGTCAGAGGCATTTTTCCTTTGTAGATCCTAATAACTCTATCTAATAAAGATAGAATAGAAACACTTAATCTTGTGCAAAATGTCAATATTTTTATCTGGGTTTCAAAATTATAACTGTTTTCAAAAATCCTCATTACTTTATCATTGAATCCATAGACTCCGAACCATCTATGCTAACAATTCTTTTTAATTTATATCGTATATTCATTTGTTTTACTTGAAATTAATGAAGCAGTCTTGGCTCAGTGTATCTTGCATGGTCGCGTCGATCACGCAAGTTAATTAACGTTAGACCCGGTCATAACCCAGGTGGTTTTAACTGTTAATAGATGACAGTCGTTAATCCATATCAGTGGCCTTATACTCATAGGTGGATTTAAGATTTCTGACACCAAGGCTGGCCACAGGGCCACAACCTCCACCAATCCAGACATTATCGCCCCTATGTATGGCCTTATTTTCCCGAGTTATAGGAAAACACCCGTACTCGATAGTGCGAACTTAAATACAAAATCCAGTTTTTCACATCCTGTATACCGTTCTAAACTGTCGGCCATTTTAATTTTCAGGAAACCAGACGCCGGGCTAGTCTGCTCATTATAAGGTACCCTACCCAACTCAAGCGATAAAGAAGTTTTATGAATTCTTAGTTCATAGCTTTTAAGTGTTTGAAGAAAACGATGAGTCAATTAATATTATGATCAATTAAACTTTCTGTAATTATGTTGTGGAAATAATAATATGATTATATTTATAATTATTTTGTGTGGCTAAATCTGGCCGAAGTAGTGGAACGCCGTAGTTGAGGTCCTATGCTCCTCGAGGAGTGAGAAGACCTAAGAAGAAGTAGGAGATTCAAGCTGCTTTTCCACCAGCGAGGCGAGGAGGGAAGAGAATTTAAATTGTATCGGCAAAAATAAATTCTCTTCTAGCACATCTTCGGTGGAAACAGTCTTCTACTTAGAGATTTTAATTCTCCTCACTCCACTTCTCGGCTCGTCTCGCCAGTTAAAGGAAAACTTTACTTGTGCTAAAAGACATTGCTTCCTGCCAAATTTCATGATTATAGGTATACGGGAAATACTCTATAGGTGTGGATTCCCATGCGAGGGTCCAAATATGCGGCATAAACGGCCGTATCTCTTGTTTGCGTTGGCATAAAAGTTTGATTTTTTCACAGCTTCAAGGGATTGCAGGCCTGATAAAAATTTCAAATATGTCTAGGAATTCCTGAGAAAAAGGGTCTTGACAGACAGACAGACGGACGGACAACAATGTGATCTTATGAGGGTTCCTTATTTCCTTTTGAGGTACGGAACCCTAAAAAAGAACTTAATTAAATATAACAATCACTTATTTATACAACATGCACCAAAACTTACAGAAATTAATACTACCTTTAACTAAGCAATAATGCTCGAAACAAAAAATAATATATAAATTTCCCCTCAAAAACTTTAATTACAATTTAAAAAAAATACTGCTTTTGTGTAACGCCGCCGTTATTTGTTCTCTTTCTGTTTCTCGTGCGTGATCTGTGCGGGCTATGACGTCACTTTAGGGCCGCCTCATACCGGAAACAAAACCTTCGTTTTTCTCAGTTATGAAAGCGAATATAAATTTGTAAATAGCATAAATGTACTGCATCTAAGGTCCCCTTCTAGCCCTTAAAATCGCTTCACTATTTTACTTAATACCCGGTATATTGCTCGAAACAAAAAAATATATGTGTATTAGCCAGTTAGGCATGGTGAATCAATGATTTTTTTGTGAAAACCGCAAAGTTGTACAACTAAAGCATCAAAACCTATAGGGTATCAAAACCTATAGGGTACTTTCCGTATACGAAATAACAAATAAATCAAAATTTTTTTGTTACATCCCAATTTTTTGTGATCAAAATCACATCAAAAATTTTGGTTTTTGAACTTTTTCCTTTACTTGTGCTATAAGCATTGCTTGTTGTCAAATTTCATGATGCTAGGTATACGGGAAGAACCCTAAAACTACATTCGAAGATTTTTGAAAATACCCTTGTCCAATCCAGGAATCGAACCGGCTAAAATCCGAAAAAATAAGGGTCAGTAATAAGGATCAAATCTCTCTAACAAATATGGTAAGTTAAATGAAAGGAAAACCATGAAATTCAAGACAAGATTTCAAGACATATTGTTCGAATATGAATTTATACGGAACCCTCGGTGCACGAGTCCGACTCGCACTTGGCCGGTGTTTTTCTTGTGTTTTCGATATTTTAATGTAAACAGTCGTTGGCACACCAGATAAAGAAACAAATTAATAAACAGTAAATCAAGTCGTATGAAGAAAAAAAGTATTTATTATTAAGTAGAGTTATCAATACTTTCATTATAGGTATCATAATCATAAACATAATATATTTAATTGTCTAGAAGTACTTAAATAAATTGTATAGCCACGCTGTGCATACTTTCTCGCAAATCCCCTATACATAACAAAATTGGTGTAGGACCCGTTAACTGGGGATTCTACTCATCGCACTGAACAACTTTTGTTCTACGACTTTGGACAAATCACAAAAAAATTTTGGTCATTTTATATAAATTGATTGATCATTAGTTTTGCCATTTTTGTATGGAGAGTCCAAAATTTTTTTGCGAATTGATCAAAGTCGTAGAACAAAATTTGATCAGTACGATGAGTAGAATCCCCAGTTAAGTCAATTTTGTTACATCCTGTATATCATCTGGCATACACAGAATTTTCCCAGAGTAACCATTTAATGTACTAGGTTGTACAAAAATATGGTATTGTACAAAGTTTCATCAAAATCGTTAGAGGCATTTTCGAGCAAAAAAAAAAACGAAAAAAAAAAAAGCACAAAAAGCACAAAAAATAAAAGTGTTTTTTACCATGGTGGCAATCCTAAAAAATGTTGTTATTAAAAAAATAAAAAAAAAACGGCTGGAGATATTAACATAATATTGCCCTAACCCAAATTTCATCCAAATCCATCTAGCAGTCTTGGCGCTAGAGCACAGGACAGACACACACTCTCACACACACACACACACAGATATATATATTTTTTTGTTTTTTGGGCTTTGTTAGTACAAGACAATCGATCCCCATCAAAATCTCAAGTTCGTTTTTTTTTTTGCAATGACAATACTTCCTTACTCCATCGTCACTCGCTGACGCTCACTCCTTAGTCGCTCGAAAGTAAAAAGAAACTCCCAATTAGTAAAATTAGGATAACTTTCAAACCACTGAACCGATGTTCAGCAAACATAGCTAGCTAAAAATAAATACTACTTTTAAGTAAAAAAACCGGATTTAAATCGGTTCACCCGTTCAAAACTTGTGCTTTTCTAATAACTTAAGTTAGTCATTACATAAACACATAAACACTGCTTCTATTTAAAATTACACACATTTTTTTAAATTAAATGTATTTTTTTTTCTTTAATATAAACGCAAGTCATCAAAATCAAAGTAATAGAAAACCTGAAAAAAATGACAGAGCAAAAATCAAAAACCCATTTTCCCCGAATGTAAATCGCCATATGAATAAAATATATAAATCATCATAATGTGGAAGCGAATGAATTTCTTACCAGCGACGGCGAAGCTTCGATTTCTTCGAATCAGCCACGTCCAGTGTTCAAACACAGAAACACATAAAAACAAGAAAAAATAAACAAAAACCAAAAATAAAATAAAAACACAAGCTTCTTACACAGACTCACGATAAAAGTTTGTTTTCTTTTTTCACCGCAAAAATAAATCAACAGATATTTTTCAAAAATAAACTTAAAAACTTCTGTCAGAATTTCACCGGAACCCCAAAGAGGTAATTAAGTTTTATATTAAAAAAAAACAAATTAGTAAACTTTTAATTTTTACTTTTTCTAAAACACTCTCACAATACACATATCTGTTCTAAACATTCAACATGCGGAAACGGGATATAATCATTCGACACGATTTATTAACGAACCTTGAATTTTTAATAAATTTTATATAACGACACACGGGTGTAAAGAGAGATCTTATATCTAGCACGGACGTGCGTACTCTTTGACAACCGGGAGCAGACTGGCAAGCTGGCTGGCTGTATACCTTCAGTGTCCTTTTGCTGAAACATTTCAGATACCCCTCCACCCCCCCGCACCCCTCTGACGTATCTCGGAAAAATTTGGTTGCACATCCGAGGCCTTCGCCTACCTTTCACAGAAATGTTTACTTGCTTGTATGAACAGCATCAGACAAGAGTAAAAGATTTATTTTTTCCGCATTTTATGGCTCCGAGAAAAGGTTGGCTGCCTGGATTGGCTATAGACACGAAAATAGGTGTACAGTCTATTTATTTATTCTTGTTCCTCTTTGATCACAACAGAATTTGGGCTGTGTATGTTTTTATTTTTTACACACGTAATATGGTTTACGTTATTTTCGCCTAGTTAAGAGTTGGTATCTCGTGTAATGACCTCATAGGGGATAGCATTAAAAGTTGTGGTTACTCATGTAAGTGAACAACATATTGCTATTTACAATATTATTGAGTATAAACTGTTAGGAAAGAAGAAATTTATTTTCGAACTGACTAGGGGTTCTCAAGGAAAAATAGGTTCCTATGATTAGAAATTCTACCGATTTTAATGTGTATAAGCAAGACACGATATTGTTGGGAGTTCATTAAAAATAATTTCGAAAAAAATGCTAGGCACAAAATTAAATTAACAATTAAAATAATTTTAGTTTTTTTAATGGGTAGTAATTTAAATATAAAACTTTTCTGAAAAGTTAGGAAATTCCATTCGTATGTTCCTTTTCTCGCATACAATACTAAAATCTAAAAACTAAAATCGTGTAAGTACCATACTTTAAGGACATTCTCTGCTAGGGAAACTGAAAAACTTCTGTTCTAAGACGTGCTGAAATCGAGAAAAAAATTGAATTTCACAAACAAAAATTGACCCATCAGCTAATCAATTTGCGTGAAAATTAAAAAAAAAGTTTGTTAAGTAAAACAAAAGTTGTTCACTTTCCGTATGTCCTGCGCGATGTATACTCCAAAGGACTCCACATACAAAGCTGAGTAGCCAACTTTGTATGGAAAGTTTTTTTTTTGCTTTTAGTTGCTTAGAGAAAGTTGTTCAGTGTCATGAGTAAAAGCTACAGTTTAAAGGTCCTCGGTTTAATTTTCACCCTGTATTTCACCATATTGTATACAGGGTGTATTAAAATTGGAGCAGGACCCAGATTCTACTCATCGCACTGAACAACTTTTGTACTACGACTTTGCTCAAATCGCAAAAAAATAAATTAGACTCTCCATACAAATTGATCATCTGTTTTGCCATTTTTGTATGGAGAGTTCAAATTATTTTTGTTAGTTAACGGGCCCTACACTACCTACCTACCTACGCCCTACGCCCTAAATTTGTTACACCCTGTATAAAGCACACTTTAAAATGCCATCCCAACTTGAACCTGTAAAAGTAAAAAACGTTGTAACATTAAATTTTCCAGTTAACTTTCGCAATGGTTCAAGGTTTCACTTAGCGGACTTCATAAACTTCGGGCAAAACGTCAAACTTTCATAACGCGTATTTATTTTTAAATCAGGTCTCGGAAATCTTGTGGAAAATGAAATTTTTAAAGGAAAAAAAATCGATGGTCTTTGGTTACCAAATTTGACGTTGCTCATTTCTTAACTTTTTATCTTAGCTCATCTTTATGCAATCAGTTTGGATTAGCTTGAGATACGGCGTAGTTATATCAGCGTAAGATAAATAATCTGTTTAATTTTCCTTACTTTTACAATACCTATGACAGTATCGCTAACAACCCATATCGTCCCCACTGCAGGGGCACGGGTCTCTTCCCTTACTTCGAGAAGTTCAGGCCATACTCCACATAAGGGGGCCAAGTCCAGATTAGTGGAGGCTGTGGGGCTAGTGGCCAACTCCAGTGTCAGAAGTTTTCAAGCCTATAAGGCCTATAAGGTCTCCGACATGGCCTAACGACTGCCATCTAGTGATAGCAGCCGGCACCAACGGATTAACGCGGCTTGAAAATGGTCAAGATAAATGCTACTAACAGTCAAACCCATCCAGGTTATGACCGTGTCTGTAATCAGTTAACCTGCGTAATCGACGCGACCACGCAAGCCGCACTGAGCTACGACCGCTTCAAATCTATTAAGTATCACAGGGCTAATATACTAGTAGCGGTAGAGAATGTCTATACGTCAATACATAGATACCTCTACCGCTCTCTGAAGAAGATCTTACTTCCCCCTGACCGATGACAGTCCATACTAGTTATTAAACTGTTTTAAATGGATTTTATTTATTAATAAAACCACAAAATATTTGTAACTGTGCAGTCCACCATTTGCAAGTTCGTCGCGTCATAGACAGACATTTTTTATTTGTTTTATTTTACCCCGAGATGGGGAAGGCAAAGGATCAGTGCCATACAGCCTAGTCTGTTGAACATCTTTTGTTAAAGGCGAAAATCCATTTCTTTTGAAAAGAAGTTCAAAAGAAATTCCCTCTTCATACAAATTCATTTGTTAATCGACCGTTTTCGTATGAAGAGTACACTTTTTTTGCGAATTGACTATGTGTTTCTTAGAGAAAGTTGTTCAGTTTCTTGAGCAGAACCATAATCCAAATAAACAAAAATTTGCTCTGTATGTATATACTTTTTCATCAGTTTTAATAGCATTAAGGTATTCCGGCATGGAGAAAAGATAGCCAGTTCCCCATTGCGTTGGGGAATCTTGGTAAGCCCGCTTATATCTTTGGGATCATCACTTATCTACCATCAGGTGAGATGATGCCAAGAGCTTACCAAATTTGGATTTTTTATTTATTTATTTAATGAATTGCTTTTTCGTAATCCTATAAATGGTTACTTTGCTAAAACAACAGGAAACCGGTCCCTAAACTAGGAAAATTCCATTGTAACGGAGAAAAATCGGTAATCTTGGGTAATCGGTAAACCATTAAATCGTTTGTATCTAATTGATCGTGCAGAAGACATTAATTTTACCTATTGTTTTCGATATATTTGTATGTTTTTCCTGAGTACAATGGAATGAAATAAGTATTATCTACATTTTGTACTATACAGGGTGTAAGGGACAGTTTTCCGAAAACTTTAAGGGCTTGCTCAGTAGACGAAACTGAACAACTTTCCACAAGAATCTTTTTCAGGAAACGATAAAAAATCGGCTTCTCCATACAAAATTATAAACTTGATTGGACAGTTTGTATGGAGAAGCCGATATTTTTTCGTTTCCTGAAAAAATTTATTGTGGAAAGTTGTTCAGTTTCGTCTACTGAGCAAGCCCATAAAGTTTTCGGAAACCTGTCCCTTACACTCTGTATAGTCATAGTACAATGTTTAATCAACATAATTTTCACATTCGTTTATAATATAATACCTACTAAAAAAAAAAAAAAAAACTACCCTTGTAAATGGCGAAGTGTTGAATAGATACGTTTTTTTTCAAACTACAAATGTTTGTATGTTTCTTCTTTTTTTAAATATTAACTGACTAATCGTCCATCGCAAAAGCTTGTATTGATTTATCGATAATACCCCAGTCCACTCACATTACTACGAGAATTGTATTGAAATCGGCAACTCTCCAAAAAAATTGTGCTTATTTCGTCTGTCAAAAAACAAAATAAGCGGCGTAATAATCAGACTATATTTTATTTGTTTAGATACTTAAAAAAACGTAAACAATCGATATGTCTTTTTATTGATACCTGCTTGTTAAAATTCTCAAACGAGTAGAATGTACTACTTGTTTAATAGAAATGCAATAGAAACTTAGTACCTACGTTTGCAAAAAATATGAGAATTTAAACATGCAAATATGAATAAAAAGACATATCAAGATTGTTGACGTTTTTGTACCTAAACAAATGAAGTATAGACAAAATTAACAAAAATACCAGTAAGCTTGTGCAATTTTTTATATTTATCACTATTTTTTTCTCTTTGAGAATCATATCCCTACTGACATTAATATATTATTTATATTAATAACATACAGAGTTTCTCAAAATTATTGTAGGAGTTATTTTTTCTATGATAATGAACAAATTTTGTTCAACAATAAAGCAAAATTATGAAGCGTTAAATTGTCCAGTTTCACAAGTTAAAACCCGCTAAAGTGCTGTAAAACTTTTTTCATTACACCGTGTACCAATTTTTTTTTAACCGACTTCAAAAAAAGGAGGAGGTTCTCAAGGTTCTTTTATTTTTTTTATGTATGTTCACCGATTACTCGAAGACGCCTGAACCGATTTAGATAATTCTTTTTTCATTTAAAAGGGTATACTTCATAGGTGGTCCCATATAATTTTTATCGAAATCAATTCAGCGGTTTTTGAGAAAATCAACAAAAACATAGCAAAATTGGAGTTGTTGCAATTGAAGTTGTTTTTAAGTTGTTTTTAGTGCACGGGTCGCTTACATTTTATCCCATAAACCAACCGCACACGTAGTTAGTGTGAAGTTTTGTATTTAAACAAAAGGTTGGTATTTATGAAGTTTTGTATGTGAATTACAATACATTATGTCTGCATTAAACTGGTAAAAATGGCCATTTTCTTATAAAATCCCTGCGGAAAAATTAGGGAAATACCTATCACTAGTCTATTATCCCATGTAATGACAGAAATATTAACAGAAATCCCAAAATTTTTTGACGAAATTGGTCCTTCGAGCCGGAAAATCACAGAATAATTAAACTTTCATCTCCAGTTTTGTTTAACGTTCCAACTGTAATAGCAAATTCATAATATCCGTTAACAAAACTTAACACTTCTGAACCAGAGTTCAACCTTAAGCAAAGTTCAATAGTCAGCCTTTCAAATGAAAATCCAATGCTGATAGGTACTGTCGCATTCAAAAGTGAATAGGGGTTTTAAATTAAGATCCTAAACGAGAGTCATAAGAACGAAAGCTGCAGGCAAGGGCTAGTTGTTTATTAAATTGCTCTGTTAATAAAACACATTTGTTTGGTTTTCACACAATCTCTAATTTTAATTAAACAAAATCGCAAAATTAGTTTATTTATGATAATTCAATTTTATTGAATTCAGTTTAAGAAGGCTCAAAATCACCCAAAGGGCGATGGAGCGTGCTATGCTCGGTGTTTCTCTACGTGATCGAATCAGAAATGAGGAGATATGTAGGAGAACTAAAGTTACCGACATAGCTCTCAGAATCGCTAGACTTAAGTGGCAGTGGGCAGGGTACATAGCTCGTAGAACAGATGGCCGTTGGGGCAGTAAAGTTCTCGAGTGGCGACCGCGCACCGGAAGACGCAGTATGGGCAGGCCTCCGACTCGGTGGACCGACGACGTGGTGAAGGTTGCGGGAAGCCGCTGGATGTGAGCCGCACAGGACCGGTCAGTGCGGAAATCCTTGGGGGAGGCCTTTGTCCAGCAGTGGACGTCTTTCGGATGATAGATAGATAGATAGAATTTAGTTTAAATAATTTCACCTGATTTGGTCAAACCTTAAGTATCAAAATTTTGCTTAATTTTAACCCGTATAGCATCTTTCATTGTTTTTTAAATTATAATTTACAATACAGGTTTTGATGCATCATGCACTATAAGTTCTATCATTCACTTTAGGAATTTATAAGATACAATACAATACACACACACACACACACACAAACACACACACACACACACACACACACACACACACACACACACATTTACACATACATCAAGATACGCTCCCACGTACATACTTAGGTATGATCTAATAGATGTATAATAATTTGTTCTCACTTGTTCTAAAGTTTTGTTTGTTCAATGTTCATCTCTATGTTTTTTTTATTGCTACACCTGTTACTCCGAGTGAGGGCCTGGTGACCTATAACACAAGATATTTATATCTTAGCTTAGGGACCGGTCTCCCACAAACATAGTTTTGAAATGTTTCCATTATTTTTGTGAATTTCTTTGTTAAATTCTATTTGTGGTGAGAAAATAAATGAATATTATTATTATTATTATTATTATTATTATTATTATTATTATTATTATTATTATTAATACAATGTTTTATTGATAACTCATTTGTTACAAGTCATTATTCTTATGATATTATTGATATCATCATCATCATCACCAGCCAAAAGACGTCCACTGGTCTGGATAAAGGTTTTCCCCAAGAATTTCTACACCGGCCGGTCCTACGATGCCCGCTTGCAGCGGCTTCACCAGGTAATCGTTCCACCGAGTAGGAGGCATAACTTACAGGCAACGCTTAAATACGTAAAACGTATACATATGTAGGAACAGTGGCGACTGGTCTTCGGCGAAAAGGGAGGTACCTCCCGCCAAATGAGGTGGTATGCCTGGGGACCGGCCGTGGTCCAACGTTTGGAATTGGAATTATACGTATTTCCGTCCAATGGTTGGAAGTCGTATATATGCGTCATATATCGCGTTCTAGATTAGTTTGTGGCGAGGACGGTAGATGTCGCCACACATAATTCGCTATATTTACACTTTTGAACTCAACTGTACCACCAGTATCGATTTAAGCTGAAAATATCACCTTGCCATTGAGACGAAGCGAAGACTCGATATTTTATTTGAGCAATAAGATTTTATCTCCTAGTTTATCTCACGGTGCTTCAAAGCTGTCGCATAAAATTTGTATCGCACGAATTACGTTATGAAGCCTTTTGTAGCGCCTATCAATGTTGAAGAGCATTTCAAAATCGAACATCGAAATCTTTCATTATGAAAATTGCGCTTGTTTCAATCAAAATTTTAATAAGATGTTTAGAAACACGAGTGTCTTACGAAGGACGAAATTGAAATTATTATTGGTTTCTCAGCCACTTTGTAGGCAATAATTATAAGACAGATTATATTAAACGCAAACAAACCAGTGGAATATTGGCGAACGGCGCTTTTTACGCTAAGCCAATACGTCATTTTTGAATGCCAAATATAGGTTTGGTGCCAGAGACAATTTTTTCAATGGTTGGTACTTAAAAGACAAATCCTGGAAACTGTAATTGAGAGTTCTACTTACAGAACTATTTACAAAAGATTAACACACACAGTACATCTTCTAAGTCGTAACCCCATGAGTGGGAACTCCCATATCGACAAGAATATCAAGCATGGATTGCCATCTCACGCAGTCGAAGGCTTTGGAGTAGTCTATGAAACATAGCACTGCCGGCTTGTTGTACTCGCGGCATTTCTCGATAATCTGGCGCATGTTGAAGATTTGCTCGCGCGTTCCACGACCAGCAACAAAACCAGCCTGCTCCGCCGGAATTTGCCTATCGAGATAGTGAGACAAACGATCGTTGATGATTCGCAACATGATTTTACTGGCGTGTGATATGATCGATAATGTTCTATAGTTACTACATTGGCGAGTGGAGCCTTTTTTGTGTAGAGGGACAACAATTGATTCTACCCAATCCTTTGGCCATTGCTTTGATGCCTTTGGACCCGAGCGACTTCAACAGGTTCGCAGGAATGCCATCCGTTCCCACTGCATTGTTTTTCAGCTTATGAACTGCGTGCTCAACTTCACTGAGAAGGATATCCGGTTCTCTCTCCTGACCTTCCCATCGCCGCACCAAAGGCTGAGTGTCTTCCTTGTAGAGCTGTTCGGTATACACTCTCCAGCGTTCCAGGACTTTCTCTCTTTACTACTTTTGTTCATGATGGTTTTCTTGGGATGTTAGTCACAGTGGTTTCCCGTTGCCTTCTGTGCCAATCCTTTCGGGAGTGATTTGGACTCCCAGGCCGTTGTAGCCATTTTCCACTCATATGGGTGGAATGGTTATACCGCCATTGCTCGGTCGTCAGAGCCCCGTTGGTTGTCTAGCAGGGAGTACCACGGGCAGGTGGGGTTGACAGTTGGGTCGGTAGAGATGTTGGTTCCGTTCTCCCCTTACTCCCCAAACAGTACACACAGTACATGTTGCAATTTAAAAAAATGGATAAGGGTGTACCCCGTGATTGAAATAAACGCTCTGATAATATAAACAGGAAAGAAATAGTTATCGCTGTTATCGTCAACAGTCCATATCGTACCCTGTATCGTATCCTGCGTTTGCGCAAAGGTTTGCGCACCTAAAAAAAATTATCTTGCGCACCTGACCTGATGGGAAGATTTGGCAGCACAGCGCCTTGAATGGCGTAGGCTTGTACAGAGGCAAGTAAGCTATTTCGAGGAGCAGCGTAAAACTGACCTCGACATGAAACGCGATGAGCTGAAAGCCCGTCCACCTGCCGCCATTCAGTACAATTATGTAGACGGCGCACCGGGCACCAAAAACCCTTCGGACCGGACATTTTAAGCTAAGCTTAGAGATTGATGCGTTTCGATATTTTAAATACCAGACAAAAACTCCCGAGTGGCAATTATAAAAATTTTTTTTTGAGAATTTTTTTTCAAAAAAATTTGTTTTATTTACAAAATACAAGATCCGTCCGAGGGTTTTTGGCATACTGTGCGGCGTACTCACGTGCCCCCAATGTGCACGGGGGTTTGCCGCGAAAATTAGCTATATTAGCCATATTCGGGCGCACCAGCGCCAACAAGCCAACTAGGAGTCGGTCGCCATGACCGAAATCGGTTGGATGGTTCATACTATGACGTACCCACTACTGGGGCAAGGGTCTCTTCCCATACCTAGGGACGGTTAGGCTTTACTGCACATACAGTGACCAAGTTCGGATTGGAAGAGGTTCTGGGGCATTTCTGAGGCTAAGGTCAACTCTATTCTCATAAGTTACAAGGCACATAAAATATTTCTGACATGTATAGCTAGTGATAGTACCAACAGCTTAACTTACCTTGCCTTACGAAGCACAGAAACGGCCGAGATAAATGCTACTAACAATCAAACCCATCCAGGTTAGGACTATGTTTTTATAGTGAGTTAAGGAAAGCCGCAATGAGCAAAGGCCATTTCCATGTTAACAGAACCTAAAAAAAATTAGTAATGTACACTTTAAATTATATATCAAAATTGTGAAACAATTATTCCCTGGGGTGGAGGCCTGGTGACCTGCAATACAGAATGTTCTATTCTAGTTTAGGCACCAGTCTTCCACTACACAGTGCTGATCAACTTACTATTGTTTATTTAATGTACAATCTCGGTTTTATATATAATTTTGTACTGTAGTGGTGAGAAAATAAAGAAATTATTATTATTATTACTCCTACTCCTTACTCCTGATATCTTTAATATTTGTTAGCATTATAAAAATATTCGAGTTATACAAAATTATTTAAACTCCTGATACCGACTAATTTGCACAAAAAAACCCCCCATCTGCAATAAGCAACAAGTATTTTTTTTATCAACTACAGTTATTTCAGGAGTTTCTCCCAATAAAAAAATATGCGTTTTCACATACACGTAGAATAAAAATTGTTCAGTTTCCTGAAAAGATGCAAGTAGAAGCCCGCATGGAAATATACCTGCAAATACATATTTATTCAACTCTGTATTGCTTTTGTCATTTTAAATACGATATAAATACTAAAATTCTATTTCAGCAATTCAAATTCAATCCAAGTTTGAAGAGAAAGTACATTGATACGCAAATTTTGACGATGCTGCGCCACCGCATAAATTTTAACTGGTCAGATAACCGCGCGAGGTCTGTGCTGCCCTTATAGAAAAGGCCGCAAAGCATACGGAAACTCCATACATTTTGCGGCCTTTTTTCTTACAAGGGCGGTGTATTTCTGAAAACTGGAGTAGAAACATCGACTTATATAAAGGACACGCCCAACGGAAGCGACAAATAGCGCCATTTTATTGGCCCTAAATTGATATTAAAATTCTTTGAATAAACTCCCTGGCCTACTTTTTGAGTGAAACTAAATGAAAAAAGTTTAATCGCAGTAACAGTATACGTGCATACACATTTCGCTGGTCATATAAAGGACACGACCAACGGATGCGACAAAATAAATGATTGATACTTTAGGGCCAAAAAATGGTGTCATTTGTCGCTTCCGTTGGGCGTGTCCTTTATACATGTAAGTCGATGCGTAGAAACAAAAAAGAAAAAGAAACACTGCACAGAGAAGTTCTTAAAATCACATGTTGTACTACGCCCTTGTCAAACAATGAAATTGGTTGAGTAGATCTTAACATCCTGCATGATTGTATTAGTACTTCAGCAGAGGATCTTTTACTAATATTGTACAGAATCGCACCTTTTTTTTTTTAATGTAATGATAGGTGGCAAACGAGCAGACGGATCACCAAAGTATCAAATGTACCTTTTTTGATACTTTATTTTACTTTTTATGTTCTTTTATCTTTTGATACTGTCTTATTGACTTTGTCTTTCTTCTTGTTTCAAATAAGTACACTATTAGTTACAGAAAACTAGGGTCTCTTATTTCTAAATATAGCCCAGTGAGCTATAAAAATGATGAAGATGATGATGAATATTTTGTGTCCAAAATGCGTAGTAAACCTCAGACAAAAATATAATATCTTAAAGTAGTCTGAAGTTTTAACTCAGAATAAATGGAAAAGCCTGTTTTACACAACAATTCTTGTGACAATAAGTATTATATGTATAATAGCAGTTCTTTTAAGAAACATTTCTTTTTCTTTCATAATCCAAGGACCATTCTGGCTTCACCAGCAATGCCTTCGTTCAAAAGTCACCGAAAATTGTTACTTTCATTTTAGCTTTGTGAGTGAAAGCGTTTCTTTGTGCTAGAATAAATACGTATAAAACAGACCCAAGAACCTTTACTTTGCGAAATCTTTTAACACTTTATTTATATGGAATTTCAAATATAAAGAAATATCAAATCAAAGATTTTTTATACAATCGAGGTACTAGTTCATTGTTTTTGGCCTGCAACTTTAAAGATAATGCCCAATTGCTTATGCGTGAATTTTCGATTTTTCTAACTATTTTATATTATGCTTATCCATTAGTTTGATATGACCAGTATATCGTATGAATAAGTTAAGGTTAAAAAGCGAAAGATAAAGGCGCGAGCGAAGTGTGCTTGTATTTATTTCAGAGCAACTACGAGTAATCCCAAGTGAAAAGGCAAAGAATCGAAAGATTTGAATATTTAAAATATCCTTCTAATTCGCGGCTCCTATGACAAGTATCATATCTAGCATAAACTTTTTCTATCACAGCTAAATTCAAGAACTTAAAATTTTCACTATTTATGCGAGCCAAATAAGGGTGCAAATCAGGCATAGAAATTTTCCATGACTGGCGTAACATTGGCGACATTTTTATAATAGATGCCATTAAATTAAAAGATAGGCGTAAAACTTGTTTTAAGACGATGAATCAATTTTGTCACATACAAGTTTTTTCTTGTTCGCGGAAACCGCGATACTTTATATTTTTTGCTGTTCTTGAGATTAGTTCGCGGCCGGACGAAAACTTTGGAGGTATCTGGCCAGCGGTGCAGGGCTTGCCCATATATTATATACTACATTAAAGGCAATCTAGTACATTAATAACTGTCAATAAATGTACTTAAACTCCTCCATCTCAATTCCACCCTTCTGTCAATTAGGCGCAGGGCGGGTTTCGATCCCTATGTAGTTTAGTAGACATTCATCTACCTGTTCGTACAAAGCACTACGCTTTCTCCTTTATTTTGCGGACTGCAGGGAATCTCTCTCTTTGCCTAAATCTATGTTTCTTGAAACTTATAATCTGGGGATTTTCAAAGCGAGAGGGTATAGTGTAACTAACTCATTCGTCTAAAAGACTCAGAGCCGGGAAGCAGTCGCAGACCCTTCCCAATAAATTAAATTGTACTTGTCCCAGAAATTTTGCATAAAATAAGAGGAAGGTAGCGAAAGGCTCCCTCCTCGGACATTATTGAATTTCCCCTTATTCAATCGTTAAATCGCTTTCTCTGTTCATTTTTGAACTTGCATCTTTATGCATTTAATTAGGCCAATGATCGTTTAGTGTAGAACCCTTTGTAAAATTGTGAACCATAGCAACCTGATTCTTTTACTGTGGGTGACTCTTCATACTTCAGTCCAATTTATTTACTCTCGCAACAATATGAACTCTTTAAAACCGATTTTCGCGTCGTCCTCAATCCCTCTGGGAGAGTACGTCGCATTGCGCACCTCACACCTCTCAAACTTTCATAAGTTTTATAAGAGATATGAGGAGAAGGACGGCTCCGGCCTTCGCCGCCTTGATCCTGGCAGCCTAGCGTTTTACCCAGGCCCCCGCAATCGGTTGTATTAGGCATAAGCCCAGGGATAAATCCCTAATACTATTTTGATTGCGGAAACATCACCATCGTCGAAGAATATTCAGTCTTCCATAGTATCATGACTCTTATTTGAAACATGGCCGCAGGATTCTTGAAAGAGGACATTTGCATGCCCCATGGTTAAATCAACATTCGCAGGTAGGAGATAATTCAGACTCTATGAAAGGAAGCCAGCTGACTTCAGGACTACGTCCCCATTCGGCGAGTGGAACTCTCAATACCGTTGAAAGAAGGCCTCAACAGAACCTCATGATAGAACCAACATTCGAAAGAATATGGCCACATCCATTGAATCGATACTTGTCAGACTGAATAAAATAAGCAGCATAATGGTCACGCAACACTCAGGACCCAAGCCCTGCTATGCCAATTCTACGTGAAAGGATTGTGAGTCCCCACTGCGAATATGACGTAAATAGCGAGTGCGCAATGCCAAATATGCCGCAGTATAAGTATTCGTTGTATCACACAGATACGTTGATATAGATAGAGTTGTTTCCAAATCAAAACCTCTCTGAGATTTATCCATTCGAACCAGCACTGTTCCAATGCCAATTCATCGACAGACTAAAACACATAATGCTTAGTCCCGGATACTTTTGAGCTGTTTCACAGCGCAACGATATATCCATCGCACTCGTACATCACGTTCAATGATCCAGTTTCAGCAACAGTACTTTGTCAGAGTCTCCAGCAATGAAACATATTCGGTGTAATCCACATAACCTAAGTTACATGGTCGAAATACACATAGCTCTTGGGAACCATGAAGTTATTCCTTTTACCTGCATATTTATTTATCGATGCTATAAAGTGCAATACTGTAGGCCAGGACTTTGCCCCTTTGCTACACAATACCACATCGTCGAGCTGCTCCGCCGACCTTCTGATGGATTGCTCATCTAGCCCCGCAATGCATACTAGAGCCCAAGCTCGTACACAATCGGTTACAGGCTTTCGGAAGGTTAGCAGATGTCACTCGAGCCATCTAGAACCCTGCTTGCGCAGTGTTCATGCCGCATCCGTTATCCAAACACGGGGGGTCACAGTACTTAAACCGTTTCCTCTCTGGCATGCCTCCTTAGTCAGCTCTCTCCAGACGAGGTCTTTCATCTTTCAATGAGCTCCCGACTATGACGTAGTGTTCCGAGGCAAGTGCTTGCTGCAATGGCACCAAAAATTGGTGGTGTTAACCGCGATCTCCACGAACAGTAGCGTCTGCTCTGCTGCAAATGGCGTCGAAAGTTGGTGGTGTTAGCCACGCTATCAACTGCAGTAAACAAGTACGACTACGCCATTGGCAGATAACAGTCACCGTAACAACCAGCTTATAGCGCCCTAGTGAGTTGCAAGCAACGACACCAAAAGCGACTACATCACCGAATGTTAACGGCACGTCCACGTCAAGCGGCTGCAGCGCCTTAGTATGTTGTAACGGAATCGAAAGTTGGTGGTGTCAGCCACGCTATCAACTCCAACAAACCAGTACGACTACGCGCTGATACATGGTGTGACAATCCAAGACATCTGCTGCAGCGCCCTGACACAACAAAGCGCTTACGCCGACGTACATGGAAGGTGTTCCACGATATTGGCTGCAACGTCGTGACACATCAAAGCGCACACAACGATGTACATGGATGGGGGGTCCACGATATTTGGCAGCAGCGCCCTTTCCTCTAACACCGCGATTACTAGTTTACCACTCGACATTAGGCACTAGGGCCGACTCAAGCAGTCAAACATAGCAGCCATCATGGCAGAGCAATACGGCCTTTCATGGACACGTCGTCTACATCTCCATAACTATGAACGCCGTCTCACCCCGGTTGGACCAAAGTCTACTGTGAAGTTGTTGACAGCTGAACCTAGATAGGATTCAGACACGCGTCCACTAGTCACCGATCCCTCTACGGAATGACTAAGTTTTAGGGTTTGATAAAGTTTAACGAATAAAAAAAAAACAAGTTAGTTCGTTTACCATTTGCATGGCCTAACAAACAGACTTGTGATGAACGTCCAAGTACCTGTTTCAAGTGAGGAGGTGGGCTTACCCCAACAACCTACACTAGACAGTGTACTTATCATTGCTCTACCTCACAGCGCGACGAGGCCTCAATCGCGCCGTTATAGTAAACCAACGATGTGTTCGTTCAAATACAACAGATGGGCAAGCCCAACATGTTGCCACGTCTCAGAATACACAATTCAGTGAGACGGTGAGGTGCGAATAGATGGTTGTGAATCATCTAGACGCGGTGATTCTGATCATTGAAGATCTCGAATCGTATGACTCCGCAGAGACGTAGTGCGTTCGAATGCAACAGATGAGCAAGCCCAACATGTCGCCTCGTCTCAGAATACACAATTCAGTGAGACGGTAAGGAGCGAATAGATGGTTGTGAATCATCTAGACGCTTGTTGCCGTCGCTCGGCTCATCGCTATTGCGACTTCTTCTTTCTTGGTCCATGGTCCAAGTCTTCCACACTTCGCCTTCAGAAGGTGGTCCACTTCACTCTTGATCGGTATTCGACGTGCCCGTCGTCCACCTTTCGCCTTCTTCTTCCTGTCAACAGAATGTAACTGTTACACTATCGCTTTGTAATCAACGTCGGCAGTTTACGTTGTTACTCATGGATTCTTGATCCATGCTATCGCATTGTTTTGCCATCAGAAGTATCTTCCCATCATCGACCGGTAGTCACACCCTGCAGCTTACGTTGAAAGAACAGGGGTTTGATTCCCAAATCTCCGCTCTGTTTTACAAATAGAAGGTCGATCGGCTGTCGATCCCTCTGATTAGAAAACACGCTACGTGCAGCTAATTGCCACCTCTCTTCCATATGATGCAACGACCCATCATTGTCGATAGTCAATACTACCATATGACCATAGCTATTACATTCCATCAATGTGGAAATTGTAAAGCACTATCGCTTAGTGTTTGACTAAAACACACTCTATACCTCGATCCATGTGAGCCTCATGGTCGGGTATCGCGTAGCTTCCTTGATAAAGAACGCTTACACCTCCACTCGTCAATAACTGTATCTCGCCCATACAGATTTAGATCATCGGTACGCGGCAAACCGAGTGTCCGCTGTGTCCAAGTTGAATATCATGACATTCACGCACTCCCGCCTCAAGTCGCAATGCCGAGGAAGGCTCAATGAAGCAGACAATTCCTATGAACGTTGCCATCACTCTTATTACCACCCACCGATGTCGTACTTTGTCGATTAGCCTTTTACCCAATTCAATGCTTTCTTACATCCACGGCTTCGTAGACTGCATTGTATAATTTTATCACCCAAGTGATTTGGGTCGTTTGATTTAGATGCTTCTTCCACCTGTATATTCACAGATTGCATATCAAACGAAGGCGATACGTTCTCACTCAGAGAATAGATAGTTTGGTTAACCGTGCTTCTTCCACCTGTATATTCACAGATTGCACATCAAACGGTTTATGCCCTTGGTATTATGTTCTCAATTCAGAGAATAGATAGTTTGGTTAACCGTGCTTCTTCCATCTGTATATTCACAGATTGCACATCAAACGGTTTATGCCCTTGGCATGGTGTTCTCACTTCAGAGAATAGGTTGTATGGTTTATCATGCTTCTTACACCTGTATATTCACAGATTGCATTAAACCATCGTAATGGGGACTTCATTACGTAGTGTTCCATGACTGTAACTTGTTCAAGTTCAATCAACACTTAGACTCTCTTACAGGAAGCATTGATCATTTATAGTCCTTAGACTTTGCTTAATCTTTTCAGACTAAGAGATATTGAAAATCACTTTACAATATCTTTTGAACAGAAATAAGACGACATGCAAAGGTTCTACCCCGGACATGCCCCCTTACCCTGCGATTCGCAGTCGAATCTTATCTTTTTACTCTCAAGCGAGTAATCACGCATATCATGTCGTTTAACATGTGCACAACGAATTCAATAAACTCGGAATTTGAGAGACATCCACTTAAGGCCCGAAAGCACTCATGATCGTCTCGCCGTCACCCGCGAGAGTTCTGTAGCTTTAAAACATATGCAACCACAGTTCTCCCCCAGGCTACATAGCAGCAGGTGTATTAAGCTGTCTATCGCGTGCCAACGGCACGCCAGATATAAGCTTGAATACTTTCAAAATGTACGATAGCACTGCCTCACAATGTCCGCTCGGTCCTTGCTCTTTGTCAAAACAAACAATCTAGCGGCGCATTCAGCAGTCGTACAACACAACGTTTATCATCGAACATCTACGTCATTTCCCTACGGCATTCGTGAAGATCTCGCCTTTCAGCTCGATTCACTAGTGCAACTTACACCTTGCGCCGGCAATGGTGAAGTACATCAAAGACCCAAGGTCTTTTCCCTCCCCTCTCATAACATAGGCGATGACTCTATGTTATTTGCTCGTTGAGCACTGCATGCTTCGCAGCACCGTGTCAACATATTCGAGTTTATAGTCAAACGTCCCCCTACGTAGACTGTCTGCATATCAATATTAACCGGCTTCGATTATTGAATGCTCAGCTATATGTGTCCCCTCAAACATCATATGCTTATGAACCATGGGCTCAATCATGGTCATATCGATCATCTATCGTTGCGCACCGCATGCCTTGCAGCATCGTGCCAACGTGATTCTGTTTATAGTCAACCACCCACACGTTGACTGTCAGCAGCTTAGTGTTAACCGGCTTCGATTACTAAGTGCTCTGCGATATGTGTCCTCTCAAACATCATATGCATATGATCCAAGGTCTGCATCTTGGTCATACTGATCATCTACCGTTGCGCACCACATGCCTTGCAGCATCGTGCCAACGTGATCTTGTTTATAGTCAACCACCCACATGTTGACTGTCAGCATCTCAGTGTTAACCGGCTTCGATTACCGAGTGCTCTGCAATATGTGTCCGCTCAAACATCATATGCCCATGATCCAAGTCCTGCACCTTGGTCATGTCGATCATCCACCATTATGATCTCAAAAACCTGGCTAGGGCTTTTTAGCTTCCAAGCTACATCGCCCACAGCCTCGTCTGATCCTAATTAGATCATATCATTTTGCCACCTTACGTATCACCGTTCTCCGCCTGATACCGGCGCTCCAGCAATGTCACAACATCGCTATCGACTTTCTAGTCGTCCCCCGGGGTTGTCCTAACATAGTCTATACGACGGCCCTACAATCCCCTTACAGCTGTATTTCACCCATCGCTTCTATACTGGTCCCATGTATACGCGCGACGTCTTTTGCAAGCCCGCTAGGGTGGTCGTGCGACTTCCTCCGATTTTCTTTAAACTACCCATAACTGTGCAGGGCACAATCCTAAGCATCCCTATCTAATTTAAAATCGAATATTCCCCAATTTGACCTAGTTATTAAAGAAAACATTTTAATACACGAACTGATTTACGGACCGCGACCATCCGGCGCCTGGCTGCCTGCAGCCCGCCGCGCATCGACCTGCGACTCTCAGACGACGCGCGCCCCGCAGCCTGCCGCGAACAGACCGACGACATAGGCTGCGCCTTTAATACACGAACTGAACCATGGACATAGTCGTTTTTCTATAAATTTTCCTAACTTTATCTATCTTAGAATTTTCGAACTTTGCCATTTATTTTCGAAAATTTTTACAAGTTTTTATGACTTTTCCTAACTTTTATTTTTCGAAATTTTCTAACATTTTTCGAAAAATTTTACAAGTTTTTCCAACTTTTTCCTAACTTTTATTTTCCGAAATTTTTCAACATTTTTCAAAAATTTTAACAAGTTTTTGTAACTTTTCCAAACATTTAATTTTCGATCATTTGCAACATTTTTACTTAATTTTTTCAAAAGTGTTTATGGATTTTTCCTACTTGAACCAAACATGATTTTCCATCCATTTCACTATTCTTTCCACCAATCCAATATCTGCGAGCCCTTCATCTTTTCTACAAGCTTTAGACCATCGTGACAGTCTTTAATATAATTCACAACTTTATTTGGAATTTTAAAGCAAAAATTTTATTGGCATTTTGATATATGCCGGAGGGTGTTACAATAGGCATTATTTGAGCTTGCATGTACCACTCTTAACTATGTATATCATCACTTTCATCAGGTAAGATGTAGTCGAACGCACTCAAATTTTAATAAATAAAAAATAAGTTATTCACTTTTAGAATTGGAACCCCACGTTACGAGTCAGTACCTATACCACAGATTTGATAATCAGAGATTAGATAATAGTACTACGTATCTACGTACAGACAGCCACAAAGATATCTGAACGTCTCCGTAATACAGCATGTATCACGAATAGCTTTAGTAGGGGTTCAGATATCTCTGTGTACGTTAGTACCTAACTAAACTAATTTGCAAATTAGTGAGGAGCCGTCCCAAATTAAAGCCACTACTGATGAATTAATTTTACAGCTAAATGAAATTATGGCCAATTAAGTCACCAAATCCCCAGCAATTTCGGTTTTAATGTAATCATTAAATCATCTAAAAATAAAAAGTAGGGCATCCAATAATATAGTAGGTAACCTCTCTTAATAGTAGAGAGGCCAATTGGAAAAACGGCAATTTTCGTAGGACCGAGCAGTATTATAGCGACAACTGGTACCGTTGGAATCAGCGTGGTCTACTGATTATCAAACCACTTGTTGTCGCTTTCTAAAGTGGTGGAGTGAGTATCGATGACGTAATCAAGATGGCGGCTGAACGGTTTGGTTTTTCAATATTTTCTCGAGAACCACTAAGTTTTATCCTATGTGTGTTATATCATTTGAAAGCTATTGAAAAGACCTACAAATAACATGTATGCACTTACTGTCGTAAATATTCTATTTACGGAGCTACATTGAAAAAACTGACTTTTTTCGATAAGACTGTGTGTTAATTCTTAATATAAGTCGAAAAGTAAGGGGTTTATCAAAAAATTGGTTATTATCTTTTTTGTAGAGCGGTTACTAAGGAATTCAAAAATGTACATTTCAAAGTTATACAATAAGTATTTTTGAACCAAGAGCCAATAACAAGACGCAAGTCGTAAAAACAAAATACGAAATCGGCAAGCTCTGTTTAGCTATAACTATACTATGTCTGTGGTATCATTTAAAAGCTACTAAAACCTTCTGGTTTAATACGGATTGCATGGTCACATCGATCAAGTAGGTTAACTAACCATATTCAAGGTCATAGCCAGGATGGGTTTGTAGCATAGTAGTGGCATTTAGCTCGGGCGTTTCCGTGAATCGCAAAGCACATTTGAACGTTTATCACAAAATTATAACTATTCTATTCTATTTTACCACTGTCGGATTTTATTGATTATCTATTGAAAAAAAAAAACCAGTTACTACAAACAAGCCGTCAATTACTGTATTATACGGGTATACTTTGTTAAAAAAGGCAGATTTGTATTTATACATTAAGAAGAACTATCATATTTTTTTTCTAACACTTAACATACTTAAGTTATTATATGGATAACGTTTTGACAGATAAAATCAAATATTAAGTAGGTTATAATTAACTAATAAAACTATACATCCTACTTTACAGCAAATCTAGATTTTCTTCAGTGTAATTGAACTGGATACTGAGAGAGGAATGCGCGGGGTAAGCTGCTGGCCGGCTTTATGGAGAAGGAGGGCCTCTTCATGATGAACTCTTTCTTCAAAAAGCCAAAACAGCGCATGTGGACATGGCTGCATCCCAATGGCGTAGTAAAAAATGAGAATGACTTCATCTTGTCGACAAAAAGGCAAATATTCAATGATGTCTCTGTGATCAACTCGCTGAAGACAGGAAGCGATCACCGAATGGTAAGAGGCACATTGAATCTAAAAACAAAGCTAGAAAGATGTCGACTTGTGAAGTCCACGCTCTGACCAGCGCCTATCCAACACCAAAACCCCGAAAGCTTTCAACTCTAGTTGCACAACTGCTTCGAATGCCTAGGAGAATGCAAAAATGTGGACAATTATAACGACAGGTTCATGGAAATTGTCCAAACGGCTGGGAATAAGGCCTTCAAAGCCAGCCGTTTAAAAAGAACATCTCGTATCTCGGACCTCACCAGCAAGCTCATGGAGAAAAGACGAAGACTGATTCTGAAATCCTCTGAAGATGCTTGTCAGTATCGTCGACTTAACAAACAGATCTCCAAGTCCTTGACCCGCGATATACGCCAATTTGATACCAATCGTATTAAAGAGGCTATCGAGCGCAATAAAGGGTCAAAGTATTCGCAAGGGGTCTGTCTGCTGGTCAAAGCCAACTGACAAAGCTGAAGACCGAGGATGGCAGAGTCGTATCGTCCAAGCCCGAGCTGTTGGAAGAGGTTGAGAAGTTCTACGGACAATTATACACGACTACACACTTACCTGTCAGCAATCTGGCTGAAGACCCGAGAGCCGGATTGACCCGACACTATACCGAAGATATCCCAGACGTCAGCCTGTGCGAGATTAGACTAGCTCTCAAACAGCTTAAGAACAACAAGGCACCAGTGATGATGAAATTACGGCTGAGCTTCTGAAAGCAGGTGGAGAACCGGTACTTATAGCTCTTCAGAAGCTATTCAATTCCGTCATGCTCGAGGGACGAACGCCTACAGGAGTGTGGTGGTGCTCTTCTTCAAGAAGAGTGATAAGACTCTGCTGAAGAACTACAGACCCATCTCACTCCTGAGCCATTTCTACAAGCTGTTTTCGAGAGTCATTACGAATCGTCTCGCACGCAGGTTTGACGACTTCCAGCCTCCCGAACAAGCCGGTTTCCGAAAAGGCTTCAGTACCATAGACCACATACATACGCTGCGGCAGATTATACAGAAGACCGAAGAGAATAATCGGCCACTATGCTTGGCGTTTGTGGACTATGAGAAAGCCTTTGATTCGATCGAGATCTGGGCTGTGTTGCAGTCTCTCCAACGGTGCCAAATTGATTATCGATACATCGAAGTGTTGAAGTATTTGTATGAAAACGCCACCATGTCGGTCCACCTCCAGGATCAGAATTCGAAACCTATCCGGCTGCAGCGTGGGGTGAGACAGGGAGACGTTATATTTCCAAAACTGTTCGCCGCTGCACTGGAAGACGTTTTCAAGCTTCTGGACTGGAGAGGACTCGGATTTAACATCAATATCGAGTACATCACTCACTTTCGATTTGCTGACGATATCGTGATCATAGCTGAGACCTTGGAGGACCTAGGCGTAATGCTCGAAGGACTCAGTAGAGTCTCCCAACAAGTGGGTCTTAAAATGAACATGGATAAGACAAAAATCATGTCAAACGTCCGTGTTGCACCCACTCCTCTGAAGGTTGGAGACTCTACACTCGAAGTTGTTGACGAGTATGTATATCTGGGACAAACAGTCCAGTTAGGTAGGTCCAACTTCGAGAAAGAGATCAATCGTCGAATCCAACTCGGCTGGGCAGCACTCGGGAAGCTTCGCAATATCTTCACGTCCAAAATACCGCAGTGTCTCAAGACTAAAGTCTTTGACCAGTGTGTGTTGCCAGTGATGACATATGGATCCGAGACATGGTTGCTTACTATGGGCCTCATAAGAAGGCTCAAAGTCACCCAAAGGGCGATGGAGCGTGCTATGCTTGGTGTTTCCCTACGTGATCGAATCAGAAATTAGGAAATACGTAGGAGAACTAAAGTTACCGACATAGCTCTCAGAATCGCTAGATTTAAGTGGCAATGGGCAGGGCAAATAGCTCGTAGAACAGATGGCTGTTGGGGCAGTAAAGTTCTCGAATGGCGACCGCGCACCGGAAGACGCAGTGTGGGCAGGCCTCCGACTCGGTGGACCGACGACCTGGTAAAGGTTGCAGGAAGCCGCTGGATGCGAGTCGCACAGGACCGGTCGGTGTGGAAATCCTTGGGGGAGGCCTTTATCCAGCAGTGGACGTATTTCGGCTGACAGATAGGTAGATATAATTGAACTGATTGAAACATTGGTCACCGTTATGACAAATATCCTCCATGCATTTTTGTTTCCGTTCAGCACATCCACAACGGGATGTTCTGCATCCTGTCTTGCATTTACAAGAAATTAATTCCAATTTTTTAAGAGTGATAGGCTCTTGCAACGATGTAATCGGACATAGTTGCCTATCTTCTAACTTCCAGCCATTATCAGTGGGTTTAGGTAAATTCTGGATTGGCAAATCAGCAGTATGCCAACAAAATGCTTGGTAATTTGCCCTTTTAAGGTGTACCTCCAGAACATGTTTCGATGGTGGCAGTTTCTCAAGCGCTTTAACTTGCTGGAACATAGATGGCCTCAAATTATCTATGTTGTCTAACGTATTGAATGTATACGTTTATAAGCACGTATATGCTTAGGATTTTAGTGGTTTGTATTGAGCGGACACTCTCTTATGTATACTTTGTGGTGTGGCGATGTAGCCAGTAAAGTGCGTTGACCTCGGTGCGGCGGCGTGAAGTGCGGTTTCGTATACCTACTTCTAAAGTTTTTTTGCAGTAATTTGAATAAATAAACTAGGTATATGTTATTTTTGCATTCAGTGAAACAAATAAACTCAATGATATTTTTGCAGTCATTTGAAAGGATAAAGAAGCAACTAATCCTTAAATTGTAGGTTTTTCACTTTAACAATGTACCTATATCATGTACACTACAGAAGCACGGGTTCCGTCTCGTAGCACGGGAAGGCATGGTTAGGCTATACTTCACAGAATGGTCCAGGTCGAAACTGGTGGAGGTCATGGGCTAGTGGCCAGCCCCAGTGTCAGAAGTTTCCAAACCTCTGACACGGCTAAACCTACCATCTAGTGATAAAAGCCGGCATCAACGCTCAAACGTACTTTACAAATCAAGGAAACGCTCGGGATAAGTGCTAATAATAGTAAAACCCATCCATGTTATGACCGCGAATGTGGTCAGTTAACCTGCGTGATCGACGCGACCACGCCATTCGCATTAAACCAGAAGGTTTTCAGTAGCTTTTAAATGATACCACAGACATAGTATAGTTATAGCTAAACAAAGCTTGCCGATTTCGTTTTTTGTTTTTACGACTTGCGTCTTGTATTTGGCTCTTGGTTCAAAAATACTTATTGTATAACTTTGAAATGTACATTTTTGAATTCCTTAGGAACCGCTCTACAAAAAAGATAATAACCAAATTTTTGATAAACCCCTTACTTTTCGACTTATTTTAAGAATTAACACACAGTCTTATCGAAAAAAGTCAGTTTTTTCAATGTAGCTCCGTAAATTGAATATTTACGACAGTAAGTGCATACATGTTATTTGTAGGTCTTTTTAATAGCTTTCAAATGATACCACACACATAGGATAAAACTTAGTGGTTTTCGAGAAAATATTGAAAAACCAAACCGTTCAGCCGCCATTTTGATTACGTCATAGATACTCACTCCACCACTTTAGAAAGCGACAACAAGTGGTTTGAGCATCAGTAGGCTACGCTGATTCCAACGGTACCAGTTGTCGCTATAATACTGTTCGGTCCTACGAACTTCGTAAATAAAGCACTTTCGACGAATCGGCCTCTCTACTATAATTGTAAACTAGGTTGTTATTTTAGCCTAATTTCATGCTGTCAGGTATAATAACTGTGAACTAAAAAATCGACTCAAAATCTGTTGCCTGACTTTTGCAAAAATAACTCAGTCTACAAAACTACTAAATACAAAAAACTAAAAAACTAGAAAACCACCAAATTAAAATCATAAAGAGTAAACACGCAGTTTTTAAACTTTTGGTTTTATATTTTTGCTAGACTGAGTTATTTTTTCAAAAGTCGTGCAACAAACCTTGAGTCGATAATTTTGTCCATGAGTATATAGTGAAGGGAAGTGGTCGTAGGTCAGTGCGGCTTGCGTGGTCGCATCGATTATGCAAGTTAACTGACTGCGGCCACGGTTATAACCAGGGTTTGACTGTTAGTGGCATTTATCTAGACAGCTTCCGTGCTTCGCGATGCATATTAAGCCGTTGTTGCCTTTGTTATCATTAGATGGCATTCGTTAAGCCATGTCAGAGGCCTTATATGGGGCTTGATCCGCTGATAGGCGGATGTGATACCACTAGCCCCCACACAGCCTCCACCAATCCGGACTTGACCCCCGTGACTCGTATATTATAACAACCCATATTGTCCCCACTATGAAATGAAATGAAATAATATTTATTCGAAGTAGGTATCTATGTACACTTTTCGAACGTCATATTTTTTTTACCTAACACGAAGTACCTACCACTCGGAACTCGTATACCCAACGTTTCGGGAAGTGCTTGCGGAGAGAGAAGAAACGTCGGGCCCTAAAGAAACTCCCTCCAACACATTTTTTTTTAAATAAAATTCTTACATGTTATTACATAATTCGGGTAAACAACAAAATTATAGTTAGTTTAGTTGCATACTAAACTAACTAAAGCGTGCAAACTAGAGCGTGCAATACCGGTATTGAAATGTAGGCATTACCGGTAATATGACCTACTGCCCTAGTCCCCACTGCTAGGACACCGGTCCATTTCTATACCCCGGGAGGGTTAAGCCATTTTTATTTATTTGGGGGTAAAAGGGATATAGGACTGTTGGATCACTGCGACTGGGGAAGATCTATTGTGATCACTACAAGGGTTAGACTATACTCCACAAAGTGAGGCCAAGTCTGGTTTGGGGAAGGTTTCTTGGTTAGTGGCCAACCCTAACATCAGCACTTTTTCAAATCATCTATAAGGCCAAACCCCGGACACTTCATACAAATATCACCTTATTGTTTACCACATAGAAAGGTACTTCTTCATGTCTGTACACGTGTTTATGTGTGTGTGAGTATCTAGGGCTACTTAGGCTAAGGCTTCTTGGTCATACCGCCTTGTTGTAGGTTACACTTTTTTGTTATGTTGACGTCTTTATTAATTGATATTTCCGAAAACAGTAGAAATTCTTACGACAGAAATATGAACGTAAACGACAGACATTTTTAATGAAGTGAATTCTGTATATACGAGACAAGGCAGTATAGCCTTAGAAGCCTTACCTCTTTCCTTATGAAAATAAAATTGTCTTTGGTTTGCCAATCTCTTGACAACTGGTCACTTAGAAGTCACACAGGGGGGGGGGGGTTGAGGTACCCTTCAGAGAGCGGCAGGAAATGTCCATACTGTATAATGTCCTTATACTGCGCTATAAGGCCTTTGACTATATCCACGAAGGCGGAGCCGCGGGCAAAAGCTATTTGAAATATGAATTAAAGACTAAACTGCAAAACGCCATAATCCAGTTTTTATTTCCACTTAGTCAAATTAGTTACCTTTTATAATCTGTCGAAAACATCTGAAATTTTTTGTCACGCAAATATGTATCACGTCATAAATGTGATAAATTGACGAATTAATTACACACAGGGGGTTGGTTGCCGGGACTTGTACCGAGCACACGTCTGTTAAGTTAATTTTACAATTATTACCGTTTTAGAATAGTTTCAACGTTATTTTTGTGATGGAGAAATAGCTGTGATCCCGATTTGAGATAAGCGATAATAAGAAGAGGATTAACTCAGGAGACAGCTCCGTTTTCCGAGTTCCAGCAGCAAACCACCACGTGGAGCGTCCTTAAGTGCCCATCACCCTTAGAGTCGTCACTTTCACTTGACATTGGCGTTTCGCCATTTTTTTTATTGAAGATTCTCCCATTTTTCACTAGACATTGTCAAAATCACGCTCGAAATGAGATGTGGAATGCCAAATAGAAAAATAGAATAGAATAGAATAATTACACACAGTCATCTGGCCCCAAATTAGGATTCCCTGTATTATAGGAATAAGAGATTGATATACATGCACAATATATAGGGTGACTTTAAATTACACACCCTGTATATAGGGTGACTTTAAATTAGTTCTTGAAAAATTGGTCAGTTGATCGATTTGTATGGAGGGACCAAAATTTTTTTGCGATTTGACTATGGGTTTCTTAGGGAAAGTTGTTTGTTATCATGAGCACATTCATAGCCTTTCGTATCAAGAACTAATTTAAAGTCACCCTATATATTTAAATACATACATAGGTATATACAGTGTTAAAAAAAGTGCGTTTAAGATTTTAAGGGGTTACTCAGAATCAACTATGGAATACAGGAATAATATCGAAAAAATCCGCTCTTCAATTTTTTTTCATCATTTTAAATATTTTTCCTGTATTCTACACTTGATTCTGAATAACCCCTTGTTTGAATTGCTAGCGCCCTATATTACTTTGGGAAATCTAGCTTTGATATAAAATAAAATAAAACTGTAAAATTGTCATAAGTACTGGTTTTTTATTAAGGACTTAGACGCGCGTTACAATAGGTCTGATAAGTCGATCAAGGCGAGAAGAGAAGAGAGCTTAGAATGAAATACATGGCCTTATATATCAATTTAAAAGAATGAACATAACAAAAATGAGTGAACTAAATAATGTTGTACGTTAAGAATAAGCTTAAAAATAAGATAGAGCGCGCCACTATAGCCACGCGCTTATGTCACGGACACCCCTTAAAATCTCAAATGCACTTTTTTAACAAACTGTATATATTTTTTATAGTTTTTACGTTATATGTATAAAGGAATTTCATTTAAGAACTAAAACTATAAGGTATAACTAATTAATAAGCTTATTACTGTGAAATGTATACGAAAAAGTCTTACTTAATTTATAATTTAAAATGGGAATAAATGGCTTTATTATTATTATTATTATTATATATATTTTTTATGGCAGAGGTGGCAAACAAGCAGACGGATCACCCGATGGTAAGCGATTACCGCCGCCCATAGACACCCGCAACACCAGAGGAGTCACAAGAGCGTTGCCGATATAATACACCCAGATACAGAACAAACAAATCTGCTCATCACAGAAATGTTTTCCCTGGGTGGGGATCGAACCCACGACTCTCGGATCAGTAGTCAGGAGCGCTAACCACTGAGCTACCGAGTCAGTCGATATATTTCATACATTTATATTTTTTTATTTTGGGAAATAGAACTTAGAAACGAAATGTCAAATACACAAAAATTCAAACCGTCAACATTCCAAATAATACACCGATTTCTTTTTTACTAAATAGCTCTTGTAACAAAACAGTAGAAAACCTCAAGTACTAGCTTGGAATATGTCAAGTACACAAAAATTCAAACCGTCAACATTCCAAATAATACACCGATTTCTTTTTTACTAAATAGCTCTTGTAACAAAACAGTAGAAAACCTCAAGTACTAGCTTGGAATGTAAGTATACAGGATGTAAAAAAATTCGTGTAGGACCCTTTAACTGGAGATTCTACTCATAGTACCGAACAACTTTTGTTCTACGACTTTGCTCAAATCACAAAAAAATTTTGGGTCCCCATACAATCTGTTTTGCCATTTTTTGCCGTATGGAGAGTTCAAAATATTTTTTTGCGATTTGGGCAAAATTGTAGAAAAAAGTTGTTCAGTACGATGAGTAGAATCCTCAGTTAACAGGTCCTACGCCAATTTTGTTACATCCAGTATATGAGCAATAATTATTTACTTGTAAAAAAATCGTAATGAGAACGGCAACAATTACATTAAATTAATGTATTAATTGAGGAGTGTCTTTTCGAATGTGTTTATTTATGTCTATTTTTTCAGAAAAAGTGAAAAACTCATTACACAAAAATGAATCCAGTTTTTTAAATTAATTTGAATCAACATTATTGTAAAATGTAAAATCAATAACTTAAATGTCTTTGTTTCGTTTTAAAATGTAACATTGCATGGAGAATCGAATTGCATTGTCAGATTTATAAAGAGAAAGTATGGAAATAAACCCTTTTGAAAATACACTCCTCAATTATTATTAATTATAATATGACGTAATAGTTTACTTTGAAACAGTCTTAGGCCGACTTGAGTTAGAAACTTTCTCCCTACGAATTATCATTTTTCCGAGTTCTTTTGGATATAAGATAGATAATTTTCATCTTAAAAGAATAGGCTACATGCCTGCATCCAAAATAAATTATTAGATATTGTTCGTAAATTGTTCTTAAGCTGCTTTTCCACTGGCGAGGCGTGGAGGGAAGAGAATTTTAAATTGTATGGGAAAAATTAATTCATTTCTCCCACATCTTCAGTGAAAATAGTCTTCTTCTTAGAGATTTCAATTCTCTTCACTCCACCCCTCACCTCGCGTCGCCGGTGGAAAAGCAGCTTAAACCATGCTTACACTGAAATTTCGAAAACCCATATTTCTTTTGTTTTCCACAGCCTATGTTCATTAAAATATAATGATTTAAACTCTCATTTACACAATTAATACGTCATAATAAAAAATCTAAAATCGTCAAAACTCAGAATTGGTTTGCACTTAAGAGTGTTGCCCTATAAAAAAAATGTTAGTGCAAACATTTTTGTGAAAGGCAGTCCAACCAAAATGGGATGTAGCTTTGTGTTTTTTCTCATTATGTCATCTCATCTCATCTCGCTGATATTACAAATTTGAAAGTATGGACGTTTGTTTGTTTGTTCCATTTTCACGCCGAAACTACTGAACAGATTTGGAATGAAATATTGGTAGGGAAATAGATAATGGCTAAAAACTGAAATGTTTACTTCGTCACTAGATGACGTTATATAGACCCAATTCTGCAGTTTACCAAGACGAAGTCGCGGGCGAAAGCTAGTCCCTTATAAAAAGTTTAGTTACTGCATTTTTGGTAATATTTAATTTAATCTAAAACTTGAAACTTGAAATGGAAATGAATTTCAGCGTAGACGTTTACTTCTCTGTAATACAAGATAACTTGTAGACAAAGTTTCTTTAACACTGTCTCAGCTAAGCTCTTCTTAAGATGCACTCCAATGTTCAGCTTAAGGCTTACGCTAAGCATCTCATATAACGGGCGAAATAGCTTGTGTACCTACTGGTAGTGTATCTACACTGGGTGGGTTTAAGTTCGCTGAAAGGCAGTAAATTGTCGATGTTTCTCATGAAATTAAGCAACTTTTACTATACGGTCGGCGCTAAACAAAATTCTCTTCATTATGATCAATAAATATAATTGAAAAGACGATTTGTAAATGTATGGAAAGTAGAAATCAATTTTGTGTTCCGCTTTTATGTTTGTAAAGTTTCTTAGATAAAGATTTTCAATTTCATATGTAGTACAGCTATGTATCGGAAAAGAGCGTACTCCCATATCAAAAAAAATATAAACTAAGTTTTTATAATAAAAATGGTTCTATGTTCATGTAGAGTATACCTTACCTTACAGGCTAAGCCTCGCTCGTGTCTTCGTCTCTTCCTGGATCAGATCACCAAGCGTGCAACGAGAATCGCAAGCCAAAGTAATCCTTATATGAAAGTATCACACTAACTCTACTAGAGTGAATCTATCGGAGATGCTATAATATCTATTTCATCTTAAGTATCTGCGTGAGATAGGATGTGGGCCGCATAAGACCGGTCGTTACGGAAATCCTTGGGGGGTTCTTTTTTGAGCAGTGGACGTTTTTTGGCGTGAATTACTACTTTACTTTGTTTTTAGTTCACGACCCATATCTTCCCCACTGCAGAGGATCATCAAAAACCATACACTGGGAAGGCTAGGCCATACTCTGCACACGGGGGCCAAGTCCGGATTGGTGGAGGTTGTGTGGCTAATGGCCAACCCAAGTGTCAGAAATTTTCAAGCTGCCTATGTAAAAGAACTCCAACATTGGTTAACAACTTCCATCTAGCGATAGCAGCCGGCACCAACACCTCAACGTGTCTTGTAAAGCATAGAAACGGTAGAGATAAATGTCACTAACAGTCAAACCTATCCAGGTTATGACCGTGTCTGTATTTAATGAACCTGTGTGGTCGACGCGAAAGCGAAAGCTGCATTGAGCCACGGCCGCTTCTACTTTGTAATTTATTACAGCTTTATATGGCTTACTGTACTAAGTATTTTATTATTCCGGAATAAAATGAGTAATGACAATCTTGTGTACGAGTATGTCAAATCGTCAACAGTAATAAAAATAATAAAATAAATAACCGGGACAAATCACACACGCTCATCTGGCCCCAAACTAGGATTCCCTGTACTATGGGAACCAGAGACTGATATACATACACATATACTTTTAAATAGACACAGAGCAAACTGTTTTTGCCCTGGGTGGGAATCGAACCCACGACCCTCGGATCAGTAGTCAGGAGTGCTAACCACTGAGCCACCGAGTCTGTCGCATCGCAGTGTTGAAAAAGTATGTATTCAGAATTTTCGTATAAAATTTCAATGTTTTTGCCATTTATTTCAAAAGAGGTTGAGGTTGTTACATCCCACTCGATATGTTCACAATCACCATAAAAAAACAGCTTGTTAAATAATATTTTTCAGAAAATGCTTAAAATCTATTTTTATATGTAACAAGTATTACTTCCACCCGCGCCAATAAGATTCATAACCTTCTGAATCGCTCTTCGCTCGCCGTGAACGAATATTTACTGAGCGTAACCACGGCTGCTTGTAGATTTACCACGATATTGTAGGAAAATTTACCGTTAATACACTTCCACCGGTTGTTTGCCTATTTGAGAACAATTTTCCAGGGAAATTATGTATAATAAACTTTTATCCGTAGCTTTGCCCGCGTGGATATCGTGGATGCTACCGGAACCATGCATTTTTCGAGATGATTCGCCTTTTGTTAATCTAGTGCTTGATCCATCTACTTTCTGAAATTGTCCAAATATTACTAAAATTTGCTAGCAGTTTTGGCGTGAAAGCGAAAAACAGGAGGTATATTATATTATAATAATATTAGTGAGATTAATTTTGATCCATCCAGATTTTTTTTTAAATTATTAATTCTCTATTTTTTTTATTTGAGCCAATTAATGTTAATGTTACTTTCCAACTTTACCTGAGTGCTAAGCCGGAGGATATTTTTTTATATGTATACCTATGTGTGTGTAAATATGTGTGTGTACCTTTACCACCTATAGCAGCAAGGGTATGATGACTTCTAGAGAACGTAGCGTCGTTAAATTGATTTTAATCCCCAGAATGCCGAATTTTTTGCAGTCGTTTTCTTTTTTGTATTAAATTGGTTAGGTTTATTACACGTAAAGAATAGATTTTTTATTTATTTATTCATTACCAATTTTTCAGTTAACAGTGAATATTACATACAAAGTGATATTTTAATGGCAGATATGAACCGATATCAGAGATATTATTCTTAACATTTTATTAAAATATTATTCTGATGAAATGTGTAAACGAGCACCAAGCGGCTCCCGAGCAAGGTAATGAGTTTTCGCATTTGTAATTTTTGCATTGGTAAGGATTACACAAACTTTTGTGGGTTATAGTACATTATGGTACTAGTGTGTAACATTGGTGATTACCGTCGAGGCGCCATTGAGACCCTAGCCGTAGGCGTGGGTCTTAAGAGAGCCAAGGACGGTAATCATCAATACACACGAGTATCATACGACGTTTTTCAACACACTTGTGAATAAAATAACAATAAAAACTCATTTCAATAGTGAAAACGAATTGTGAAAAATGTTTCGCTATGGCGGGAAAAATTAATCAGTTTTCCTATGCGCGCGCATTGCGATCGGCCACAGACTAAAGGGATGAGGTTTTTTTTTTATTTTCGGCGCATAGGATTTGCGCCTATTCTGCCACGTACAAAATGGGGAATTTAAAGTTTTCTTTTATTACAGAGAAAACAAAAGTTATATTTGAGTGAAAGTTTTATTTATTAAACACGTACGAGTTAAAATTATCTATTTAAATAAGAAGTTGCATGAAATGAGCAAGCAATAGGAACATTAATTTACTTGTTCTATTGAACACGATCTTTTTTTTTTTAATAAAAACTTTTTTAAGAACAAAGCAACTCAATCAATAAAATTTTTAAAAAATCTATAACTCACTAGTGAGTTATAGCAATGAAAAAGTCACAGTTTGATTATGGGTGTCATTCTGTGCCTAATTGCGGTGACCATAGAGCCACTTTATGAGCAAGTGTGTTGAAAAAACTATTACAATATATGTATATAGCTGAAAACTCACTCACTGACATAATTGTTCTCCCAGGAGCCCCAGGGGGTAAAAATGATGCTGGCGAGTACGGGAAAACCTCGAGATCTTGTTGATTGATAAAACTGGACTTAATTAAAATCGTCTATAGGCGATCATTTTTAAAACTTACCTTCATAGTGTTAAAATTAACACAGACTGATTATTTCAATGCGTGGTCAGTTCGTGTGAGCATTTCGAATCGATTTATTTCCAATTAGGATTTCTTTACTGGTGTTACATTATGAGAGGAAGATGTTCACTAGTTTGAGACAATTTTACTGTTTTTTCGTTTGTGTATTTTATATAACAGTTTCCGTTTATAAAATGGTAAGTCTATTTTCAACCGACTTCAAAAAAAGGAGGAGGTTCTCAATTCGTCGGAATCTTTTTTTTTATGTATGTTCACCGATTACTCGAAGACGCCTGAACCGATTTCGAAAATTCTTTTTTTGTTTGAAAGGGTATACTTCACAGGTGGTCCCATATAAATTTTATCGAAATCGATTCAGCGGTTTTTGAGAAAATCAACAAAACAGCAAAATTGGAGTCGTTGCGATTGAAGTCGGTTGTTTTTAACGTATTCAGCGTGGTCAATTATAAACGAAACGTGCTATTATATTAAGATTTTATTGTATTCGGTAGTACGGTTCACCCTTAACATACTTCAAGTAGTGCGCTGTGTTTCGTTTCGTTCGATGCGGTAAGATATCTAATAAAATAAAATGCGATACGATATTATTATAGAAACTGTTTACCAATGTAACACATGAATAACTGAGTGGGCAGGCCTCCCACTTGTTAGCCCGATGACCTGATGAAGGTCGCGGGAAGCCTTATCGCATGTACTATGGGGAGTGCTCCGAGGAATGGTTCGGATGGATACCTGCCGCCTATTTTCGCCATCATTCTACGCGACAACATTTTCATCCCCATCACTTAGATGGTTGGCAGTCCACAACTATGCGTTTCAGTAGAAACTTTCTGCCCCGCACAACCAGACTGTGGAATGAATTGTCGCCTGCTGTATTTCCGGACCAATGCGACATTCAAACCTTCAAACAAGAAAAGAACGTACTCCCATTTGTCTGGAAAGCTCAAAAATTTTTGACGTTTATTTAAAAATGGCTGTAACAAAGCTGTTACATTTAACTCTAAATATGTTATGGATATGTTCATATTTGGCATTATAATTCTTTTTGTTACGAAGTATTACTCTAAAAATCCGAAAATATAGAAGAGTAAGATTATCACTTTAATGAAGTGCATGAAGTTACACTTATAAAATATGAAAAAGACACAAAAAAAAGCGAGTTTTTTAATAACAATATTTACTGAATAAAAAATTTACAGATTCAAACACAAATAAATGAAAACTTATTTTTTTATAACTGACTGCTCAAATGAATACTAAAGATAATTAGTTTTTTTTAAGACGGTCTTCTGAAGACGATTAATAGAGGATAGTTATTCCAAGAGACTTTATCTTAGCGTGTAGCAAATTTATTAAATGTATGTGCTACGTTAGTTTACGATAGCAATCTCCTTTGGGAAATACTACTAGTAAACAGAATAGAGTCTGGCCATCCGAAGCGTGTCCTAGGTTTTTTATCTGTGGTTTAACATGGCAACAATATTAAAGCAATATTTCTTAGGTTAATGTGGCTTTGCAATTTTGGTCATAGTGACTATTTATTTATTTATTTCATATTGCAAGAATATGATGTTACTAACCATTTCTTAATGTTTTTCTAGACAATCTTGATGGTGTTGATGGAGTCAACGATATTTAAAAAATCTTAAAATGAAAAGAAATATATTTCTTTCTATATCCTTCTATGTTTTCTTAAAATATTATACACGCTATAACGGAATGGGCGATTTTATTACTTCTTAATTTTGTGTTATGTTCTTCATTAGTCTTCAGTTTTACTAGTCATATAGACCGTTACTTTCGTTGTCAAAACATCTCCCACCACTTGTTTTTTTTATGTCATTGGCGAAATCATTGAAACCGCCATTTTTTTTTTTATAATAGTAGTAGTAGAGGTTGCGGGTTTAAATCCCAGCAGACATTCGTGTGTATTACGGCTTTGTTAGATAGCATCTCCAGTTGATACTAAGGAAATGAATGAATGAAATGCCGTGTTTGTGGCCTACTAGCTAATCCAATTGCGTGTAGTCAGAAGGTCGTGGGTTCTATTCCCACAGGGTCCAAATTCATAATACTCAGCTTTGTCAGTGGTAGATTATATTTCGGGTTCGCTTCACTAGCTAAGTCTGTCTTATCTAAATCTTATCCCCAGATGTGAATAGCATTTATGTGTTCCGGCATAGTAATGAAATATGTAGCAGTTTATAACGTTGGAGAATCTTGTAGAGCGTTCATTCTTGGCATCTTCATCACTTACCATCAGGTGAGATCAAAATTATGGCACCCCCGCTACATTTCATACAGATATCTCATAACTATTACCTGCTTCTACTACATAAAATATTATGATGTTAGTATACTCGTAAATGTGTAGATGCGTGGCTTGCGCCACAGAGTAAACAGAGAGTCCGCTTAATACAAACCACTAAAATCCTAAGCATATACATACATGCTTATAGACGTATACGATCGTTCTAGACAAGGTCACGATACTGTGCAATCGTGACCTTGCCTAGAAAGACCGTATACGTCTATAAGCATGTATATGTTTAGGATTTTAGTGAGCGTATTGAGCTGTCTCTCTGTTATATGTAGTTTGTGCTTGGGCTAAGCAACCGAGGGCAGGGAGTGTATATCGTATGTAGTTCTAGGACTTAACCTGTCTACAAGTAAATAGTTCGGCATGAATAATAAAAATACTTGAAGGGAGTTCACCAAAAAATTCCATAAGCCTTAAAACAATGAATTTCTGAGAGATGATGACTGTCTTTTTTTGCTTTCAGGTGGACAGTAAGGAACAAAGTGACACCGACAGCTTTAAAATTTGTAACCGTGAGGTAATATATCGTATTACTTTTTAACATCCTTATATAATACTACCCAGGAGGTACTCCTGTATGTAAATGCGTAAATAGGGAACTTGCATGAATTTTAAATTTCAATAGAAGTAAACAAATATATTAGTATATATCAAAAAAGAGACCGTGAGCTACCCAACTAAAAATGTACTTATTATATACATTTACTACTGATATTTTTGTAAGTGTTTAAAATTGTGTTTTCAATTTGCTGCAAAGTATAAAAACTTTTTTTCTTTGGAAAAACTTTCTTATTAATATTTGTAAATTATTATTATACGTTGTATATATATTTGTTTCTTAATAAGATATTTGTTAAATTCGTAATTAAACAAAAAGCACACACTAAAATACTTATACCTATGTATATTAATCTATATCTAAAAGTATTGCCATATGCGACAAAAAAAGTTTACGTCATTTGAATAATCGTTTTCAGTGCAGAGAACCAGACTGCGCTGCTATTGTAAGTTTTTTCATTTTACTTTGTCTCTGTTGTTTTTTTTTTCAATTGCTAACTATACAGGATGCAACAAATTAGATGTAGGACCTGTTTTAGTTATCATACTGAGCTACCGGGCCGCGTTCCAAGGGTGCACATTGAAAGCAACCGTTTTGTACCTTCTCTTTCACACTTAAGCGATTTATGTAATGCTATCCTGTTGTCAGAGTAAACGGTTGCTGTCAGAGCGTACCCTCGGAACGCACTACTGTTTTTCTGCGACTGTGGTGAAATAAAAATAAACTGTTACTCTAAATTTTCTTCACTCTAAGTTTTAAACTCTTCATATAAACTGATTAAACTGATAGAAAGGTTGGCCAATTATTGGTATGGAGTGTTCGAATATCTTCTTCTTCTTCTTCCTTGTCCCTCAATGCTGAGAATCGCGACCACAAACAAGGTCTCTCCATTGGCTGCGGTTGTAGGTGCTGTGGACTGAACTCTGTATGTTGCCTCCTACAGGTTTTTTCACCACATCTATCCATTGGGAAGGTGCTCTACCCCTAGCTCGTTTGCCATCCATCTGCCCCAGAATTATGTGCCGTCTAAGTTCGAATATACAGGGTGTAAAAAAGCGTTTGAAATAACGGCTTACTCAGAATCAAGTATAAAATACAGTAAAAATATTGAAAAAATCCGCTCTTCAATTATTTTTCAGATTCCCATTCTAAATCTGAATAGTGATTTAAGAATTTTTGTGGAACTGAAAAAAAATTGTAGATTAGATTTTTTCAATACATTTCCTGTATTCTATCCTCGTAAGGCCCAACGACCTATTTTTAAAACATAGGTTTAGTAGTAGCTCAGACCCAACCAAGTTTTTCAAATCGTTGTTAAAAAGACAAAACTACCTAAAATTGAAACCTTATTTTCGAACTCGAATATCGATTTGAACATTGGCGCCATTTTCGAATGAACCATAGATTTACACTGTATATAAATATCACATTTGAGTTGAAGCGTTCAGGAGTTTTTTTTGCATAACGAAAATCTGGGCCACAACCACTTGGACCTATTTTTAGGTCGTTGGGCCGCAATTACTATCTGCCTAAAAAAGCTTACAAGACTATACTTAATTCTGAGTAACCCCTTAAAATTTCAAACGCACTTTTTAACACCCTGTATTTATTTAGTTTTATCTAAGTCAAAGCACAAAATTTGTTTAGTAACATGAGTTAAAATGAGTAAGAGCATTGTTTTAGTAACACTCTGTATAGGTAATTAAGATCATACACCACCAAATCAATGTTTTGGGCAAAAGGTTTATAATCGAAGGAAAACTGCCCTTGTTAGTTGTACTGCTTCAGGCGACAGACTCACTGGCCTGTCATTCCAATTTTCTTCTTTGAAGAAAATTCAACGAATAATTGTACACAGTGTGTACCAAAATTGGTGTAGGACCCGTTAACTGGGGATTCTACTCATCGTACTACTCATCGTATCGTACTGAATAACTTTTGTTCTACGACTTTGCTCAAATCGCAAAAAAAATTTTGGACTCTCCGTACAAATTGATCATCTGTTTTGTCATTTTGTATGGAAAGTCAATTTTTTTTTTTTGTTATTTGAGCAAAGTTGTAGAACAAAAGTTGTTCAGTACGATGAGTAGAATCCCCAGTTAAGGGGTCCTACACCAATTTTGTTACACCCTGTGTATGCAATGCTTTATAAAGGCAGTGCGTAAACTCCCTTGTAATCGGGGTGCTATAACAGCAATAGAAATGGAGGATGCGCTGACCGTATTAGCACAATTAGTGTCGTAAAGGTTAATTTTAAACTCCATACTAGCTAACTTTCTATTATAAAATAAGTGGGACTGTGCTGTATACAGACAACAGATACTGTCATTAGTGGAATGGGTTTGAAAGTGGTATTTATCCCGACGGTTTCCGTGCTTCGAAAGGCACGTTAAGCTGTTGGTGCCGGTTGCTGTCACTAGATGGCAGTCGTTAAGCCGTGTGTGATGCCTTAAAATTAATGCTGAAGCTGGCCACTTACCCCTAAACTTCCACAAATCGGACTTGATTCAAGTGTAACTTAACCTTCTCGAGCTATGGGAAGATTTTAAAGGCCGGCATCGCACTTGTGACTCCTCTGGTGTTGCGGGTGTCTATGGGCGGCGGTAATCGCTTACCATCAGGTGATCCGTCTGCTCGTTTGCCACCTATCACATAAAAAAGAGACCCATTCTCCTGCAGTGGGGATTCTATGGGTTATTAGCTCATAGGGTATTGATTACTACCATATAATGTGTTTTTTCACAGTGCTCAGGAGTAAAAAGCCATGCGTACGTAAGTGTTAATGTCCCACTAAAGCAGTTTATTTTGCCCAACATTATATCTACTTAGATACAGTTAAAAATCGTGTTCTCCGATATGGAAAAGCTGAGTATTCTGCCATAAGTATATTACATTACTATAAAGGATGTCCAAAAACATGTACGGGAAAACATTTAAAATGTCTTAATTTAGTGCATCACATTTAGTCAAGTGTAAGAGGAAGAGAGTTTAGGTTTCCTTTGATTTAGGAGTGTCTACAGTGTCAAACTCAAACTCAAACTCAAAATGTTTTTTATTTAAGTAGATGCTTTACACATGCTTTTAAATCGTCAATATTTTTTCTTCCTAGTACAAAGTCCCTACCACGCGGGACTTGTACACTCAACGTTTCGGGAAGTGTTTGCGAAGCGAAAAGAAACGTCGAGCCCAAAAGAAACTCGCTTCAACACATTTTTTAAATAAAATCTTAAATTCTATTACAATTCATGTCAACAATAAAATCGTGAGCTGGAGGATCTATACATGTCCATATATCATTGTCATTTACATAATCTAGTCTCATAAATCTGTCTTCATTAGTATGTGCTACATTTTTCGAATTTAAAGGAAGACTCAGCTTTCAGAGAACTGTGCATATAAGCTTAGTTAACTGTGTATCTTATACATTTTAGATGACACAAATTACTAAAGAAATAAATTATTTAAATTTCAGTGTAATGGTGCTTACTGCATAGCAAATGTATGTATTAAATATTTATTTACTCTGCTTTTAAATGAGCTTTATTAATTTAATTTTTACCCACAAACCAGAAATTACCTTTAAGTTTTTCAAAATGCCAGACTATTGTTAAACGTAACTCAATCCACGACACTATTCTTACAAGACAAGATTTCCAAATTTCAGGCAGACAAAGCTTCTTTCATCTTCTACGTAAGAGCAATGCTTTTGTCGGTGGAGCAATCTCCAACTGTTCCTGTCCTCTGCTATCGTCTTGACCTCCCAATACGACCGTACAGCAACCTTCTCCTTTATCTGTTCTATATAATTTCGTCTTGGTCTTCCTCTTCCTCTTCTCCCCTCTACCTTTCCTTCTATTATGGTTTTAAGAAAGCTATCGTGTCTTATAAGGTGTTCTATCAGATTTCCTCGTCTATTCTGAATTGTTTCCAGCATGTTTCTTTTTTTCTTCAATCATTTCAAGTACTTCTTGATTTGATTTCTTTTCTGTCCAACTGATCCTTTTCATCCTCCTACTACAAAATAAATAAGTTGATCTTAACACATCTTCCAAAAGTATTGTATTGCCTTTTAGCATCAAACAAATGGTAACTGATTCAAAACGCATAATTTTTTTTTCAGACAACAGGTGCAAATTCAAATTCTTCAGTAAGTTATAATCACAAGACAAAGAATATTTATGTAATTTGTATATTTGTATAGGTTCTAGGTTATGATAAAAAACTGTTTGATAATAATTAGGAGCTCTAATAATAAAAAAAACCTTTATAATATCTTTTTTTTTATCTTTGCAGTGCCAAGGAGGAAAGTGTCATTCTCTTGTACGTATTAAAAAAAAATATAATAATATATTTTTTTTCGTTTTTGGAAATCTAATTGCTTTATTTTTTACAGTGCAGAAAACAAGACTGTTCAGCGTCTGTAGGTACCCTTAAAATTTTAACATTCGTTAATTATATCCAGTTTAACCAACGATTAAGTGTTCTGTGGTTTTTTTACCCTCAATTGGTAAGCCCTTGGCATCATCTCACCTGATGGTAAGTAATGGTGATGCCGAAGATGGAAGCGGGCTTACCAAGATTCAATTGATACCAAGATTTTACTATGATTCCGTATCCAAATTTAAACCGCCTCCGTAGTTTAGTAGGTATCTAGTCCGCTCGCTTCACATCAGGAGGTCGCGGGTTCGATTCCCGGCGGGGTCCAACTTTGTAAGACTCGGTTTGGTTGGCGGAGGGGCATTTTCTGTGCCCGCCCGGCTAGCTACCACCATCTTATCTAAGTCTTGCCGCCAAACATCAATTTTTACAGTATTTATGTGTTCCTTTATGAAAATAAGATAGCTAGTTCCCCATTGCGTTGAAGAATCTTTGTAAGCCCGCTTCCATCTTCGGCATCATCATCACTTACCTCAGGTGAGATGATGCCAACCAATTAAACGGAAACTGATTGTCTTCGCCCGCGCCCTACGCTTTGACAATATAAGTCGTCTCAGGAAATTAAAATTATTGAATAAAACAATATATTTTCCCATTTCAAGTGCCTTGGGGGAGTCTGTTCTACTATGGTGAGTTTAACGTGAAAAATGAAAAGTTTTTAAAATTACATTTTGATCAGTTTGAGTAATTTTATGATCCTATGGAAACACGTCTTGGGTATCTGTGTGTGTACACTAGCAAGTATTACAAGATCCACTTTTACGATATTTAAAAATAAGGGATCGCAGTAAACTCAAGAGTACATTTCAATCCACCGGTGGATCCAGTCCAGGCGAGCCAAGTGGATCGAGGGGAACTATTACTAATGTTTGTCACACTAACGTCTTATACCGTAAATCATCTCGGTAAATTCATTATTCCATCGATTTAAAAATATGTACTTCACAAGACACAACAATGTATATATCTACTGTGAAATATTTTGCAGTTGATAAGATAAATAAACACATTATTTTTATCAAATAATGGAATTAATCATTATCATAAACCCTAGCATTAGCCACAAAAGGTAATGCATTAATTTTTATTTCCCGATCCAGTGTGAAGGAACACGATGTCACGCTTCAGTAAGTACCTAGTTATGATCGTTCGCTAACAACCCATATCGTCCCCACTGCAGGGGCACGGGTCTCTTCCCATAACTTGAGAAAGTTAAACCATACTCCACACACGGGGGCCGAATCCGGATGGTGGAGGTTGCGGGGCTAGTGGCCAACCCCAGTCTCAGAAGTTTTCAAGCCGCCCCGCCCGCCTATAAGGCCTCCAACATGTCTTAACGACTGCCATCTAGTCATAGCAGGCACGGCTTAACATACCTTGCGAAGCACGGAAACGCTCGAGATGAATACCACTAACAGTCAAACCCATGCAGGTCATGACCGTCAGTTAACCTGCGTGATCGACGCGACCACGCAAGCCTGAGTCACGACCTATATTATGAAAATATAAAACAAAATAACGCATACGCGTCTGCAATGAAAATATGCATCGCTACATTGTTGGGAAGCGAAAAAAGTTATGCCCATACTGCCCCCATAAGAAAAAAGGCCGCAAACGAAGCTTTTGTGTACTTTGCGGCCTTATTAGGGCAGTATACTGATCATGTGACGTCACAGCAAATAAAATTGAGGGCACCGAGTACCTGTTTGTTCGATTAAAATTCAACTTTATATTTACTGAACCTTATGATTCGGATTAAACAAATATATTTTGTGTGTAAGTTTTATTGTTAGGTTCATTATTTGCAAATAAAAGCTTACAAAAACTTTACCAATCTAAACGTTTTCAACCAAATATAGGTATATAATAGAAAAAAAATATACATAATTAAACAATGAATATAATGGTTTGGGGCCAGATTACCGTGTGTGATTTGTCCTAGATATAATTATTATTAATATAACTAATTTATTTTTATAATATTAATGTGAATTTATTATGATCAGTGCAAAGGCGGAGTTACACAAACGAGAGTAAGTTTTGTTAATTTTTGAAGTCTAATATGATTGAGATAATTTGAAGCAAGTAATTCAATCGATTCGGTGTTTACTATTAAACTTATTTGACAGGATTAAGGCGCTAAGTATAGCCAAATCGCAATATTCAATTCAAATTCTTGAAATAATGGTTAAAGCTATCACCATGGAAAAAATATATAACATACTTGAAACAATAAAAAACAAATTGTATTGAACAGAATCATTAAAATCACAGAAACTTTGATGAAAAAAAATATCCTGTAAACCCTGTATTTTGGATTATTTGCAAATTCTCTCGGAAACACAATATTTGTTTATGTTGAAACCAACACACAAAAATCGGCCAATTTAATACCTTCAATTTGTATTGAACGGATTTTTTTTAACTTATTTGAAACCCAAGAAAAGTAATAAAAACATCGAAATCTCGAGAATTTTGCGTTCGGCCTTGACGTAACCGCCGCGACGGTACCCACACTGATCTGAACTTAAAATGATTGGCGTTACGGTCGATATTAAATTATCATGCATCAACCTGCTCAGATTGAGTATACTTCCCCCCTTAAGCGTCCTAGCCTTGTCTTTTCGATACAGAGAGAAAAAGACAAAACACTTAAATTTAGTTCTGTAAAATAATTTTAATCATGAAACCGAATCGACACCATTTTATAATTAAATAAATTAAAACTTGCCTTACAGTGCAGTGGTGAAAAATGCTTTTCAGAGGTAATTGATAAATCAACAATAAAATTAATATTATAGGGTCCTTCTAAAATACCTGAAAAAAAATTAACAGTGGGTTCTACTCACCAAAACTGAACAACTTTACAACAATACAATTAATATATAGGGTCCTTCTAAAATACCTGAAAAAAATTTAACAGTGGGTTCTACTCATGAAACTGAACAACTTTCCAAGGAACCTATACTCAACTCGCAAAAAAAATTTTGGACTTCATACAAAATTGGCGGATCAGTTGATTGATTAGTATGAGAACGCTAAATTTTTTTTGCGAATGGAGTATAGGTTCCTTGGAAAGTTGTTCAGTTTCATGAGTAGAAGCCGTGGTTAATTTTTTTTCAGGTATTTCATAAGGACCCTATAGATATATGTATACGAATACTTTTTTTACTGCAGCTAGTAATAATAGCTAGTAATACTTCTCTGCTTTTAACAGTACGTATTTTTTTAAATTTCAGTGCACTGGAGGAGCGTGTGTTTCAGAGGTAAAATGGTGATGCATTTAATTATTCAGTGTAAAGAAAAATGGAGTAATCCTTTCGACATTTTATTTATTGTTTCAGGCCAATGGTACTAAATCTCGCGGTATAGTAAGTAAAAAAGGTCAAAAATAATTTTGGAATATACGCAATTCCTTTTTTTTTTATACAGGATGAAATTGAAATCGTGGAACAAATTTTAACTGTGGTTTCTGCTCATGGAACTGAACAACTTTCTCTAAGACCAATTCAATCGGAGCAAATAAAATTGGGTTCCTCATACAAACCGATGACCTGAATCGCCAATTTTGTATGGAAAGTCCACTTTTTTTTGCTCCGATTGAATTGGTTCCTTAGAGAAAGTTGTTCAGTTTCATGACTGGAAGCCACAGTTAAAAGGTCCGCGATTTCAATTTCACCTGTATAGGAAAGCAAAAGGCTGACGGCCTACCTGATGGAAAGTGGTTACCGCCGCCTATGGACATTTGCAACACCACACTGAAAGAAAAAAAAGTTCTATCAACAAAGGCCTCCCCCAAGGATTTCCACACCGACCGGTTCTGTGCGGCTCGCATCCAGCGGCTTCCTGCAACCTTTACCAGGTCGTCGGTCCACCGAGTCGTAGGCCTGCCCATACTGCGTCTTCCGGTGCGCGGTCGCCATTCGAGAACTTTATTGCCCCAACGGCCATCTGTTCTACGAGCTATGTGCCCTGCCCACTGCCACTTAAGTCTAGCGATTCTGAGAGCTATGTCGGTAACTTTAGTTCTCCTACGTATCTCCTCATTTCTGATTCGATCACGTAGGGAAACACCAAGCATAGCACGCTCCGTCGTCGCCCTTTGGGTGACTTTGAGCCTTCTTATGAGGCCCATAGTAAGCAACCATGTCTCGGATCCTTAAGTCATTCATTACTGGCAACACACATAGGTGGTTCTTTTTTAAAAAAAGGTTAATTTAACCAAAATTTCAGGGTTAATATAGCCCCTACCAATTTTTTTGTTAAAATAACAAAAGAGGGTTTGGTTGAGTTTTTTGAGTTAAATCAACATATATCTGCTTTTTAATTTACTTGTTTTTTGTTACAACAACCTTATTTTTTGGTTGTACCAACATTTTTTCTACATTTTGTTTTTTGTAACGGCAACTAACATACAATGGTTATCTCAACTGTAAATGGAACCAACCATGGAGAAATCAACCAAAGTGTTTTTTCAGTGCAGAGGTGCTTTCAATGCTTTGCCGATCCGATTTGGTTATTAACCGCAAAATCGAACTGTTTATTAAAATTTTTAACTGACTTCAAAAAAAAGGAGGGGGTTCTCAATTCGTCGGAATCTTTTTTTTTTTTATGTATGTTCACCGATTACTCGAAGACGCCTGAACCGATTTGGAAAATTCTTTTTTTGTTTAAAAGGGTATACTTCACAGGTGGTCCCATATAAATTTTATCGAAATCGATTTAGCGGTTTTTGAGAAAATCCACAAAAACATATCAAAATTGGAGTTGTTGCGATTGAAGTCGGTTGTTTTTAACGTATTCAGCGTGGTCAATTATTTTATGTTTATTTTTCAGTGCAGAGGAGACGCTTGCTTCGGTCAGTGCGTAGGAAGCTCCTGCATTGCGAACGTAAGCATAAATTTGTTTTTGTTTACCACTACGTTTATTCAATTCAAGTAAAAAAAATAAGAATTGAAAATTTGTTAACCTTATATACAATTAGACAGAGTTTTTGATTTTGTCGTTATCTAAATTGTAGTCTCTGTCAAACTATACAGCGTGTAAGGGACAGGTTTCCGAAAACTTTAAGGGCTTGCTTAGTAGACGAAACTGAATAACTTTTCACAACAATGGATTTTACGAAACGAAAAAAAACGGTTTCTCCATGTACGGTGAACCGCACTGCATTTTATGCATTTCTTGGAAAGCCGAGACTGCTGACCAAGCTTTATGTAGCAATCCAAAGTCAGTGTATTAAACGCGCTCATTCAAAGCAACCGTGTTATCATTTAATATCAATTATCACCTTTTATTAAAATAATCAATATCAATCTTTATCATCTTATCAGTATCATCTTAAACGTAGTGTAACACATTACATTTTTTGGTCCTTCGAGTTTTGCTGACCCATCGCGCGGGAGGGCACAAAACGGGATCACGTGGACAAGCAACGTGACTTTTGTGAGACTTTCCGTAATTTGTGTGGGATTGCAGTGTATCAAAAACTAAAGTTTTAGCAAACTATCATCTAAGCATAATCATAACTATTTTAGTGACAGTGTGTTAGTAAAAAACTAATCGCAAAGGACAAGGCGCATCGCAAGCGCATGGTAACTGGGTGTCACGTTAGACACTCCGTTCAGGTATCGACTGCGCGCTGTTAAGGCGAAGCGATATTACAGCAGCTTAGCAACAAAACAAGTAAGACTGTTCTTTATTTTCTCTTTTGTCATTTAATCTATCAAAATGGAAGAGTTAATAGAACGTCAAGGAGTTATTTTAAATGAAATCAAAAGAATTGAAATCAATTTTGGTAAGGATTCGCCGAGTAGGAAATCTCAGGAATACCTTCAAAAGAGAATACAAGCACTAGATGACTTTTGGGGAGAATTTGAAATGAATAATACTGCGTTAGAGAAATTTGAAGATAAATCGCAGGAATATTTTGCAAATAATGTTTATCAACAAGTAAACCAATACTTTGAAGCAATCCGTTTGAAAATTTCAACGTACCTTCCTTCTGATAAAACTCCGACATTAAAACCTGATGGAGAAGGTCATACAAAATCAACTGTTTTTGAGATACCCAAGATTAGCAGAGGTACAGAACCTTGTGGGCCGATAGAAGAGATGTTAACTCAACAGAAAACGAACTTTAGGGCATTTCAAAGACTAGTGGGACGTATCAATGTAGATAGTATCGACGAAAAATGGGAAATAGAGGATGAGATCAAAAATTTGAAACACCGTTGGCAAGTCATTGACGAACTTCATTCTAAAATTGACAATGTTTTGCAAGGGACAGATGAAATTTATGATGATGAGTTCACAAGAAATGAAAAGATTTTCAACGATCTAAAAAAGCAACTGCATAAGAAAATGATATCAACTGCTCATTTACAACAATCAACTCCTCAAATTGAGATTCCGACATTTACTGGAAAGTATACACAGTGGCCTACTTTCTTTGATTTATTCGTAGAATCAATCCACAACAATAAATATCTAAGCAAAGCTCAAAAGATGCAGCACCTTAAATGAAAAGTTAAGGGGGAAGCTGAAAGAATCATACAGCATCTACACATTTCAGCAGAAAACTATGATGCCGCATGGGACTTACTAACCCATCGCTACAACAACCCTCAACTTCTGTTCACCAAACACATTGAGGTATTTTTAAACCAACCTAACATACATAAGCAATCATCTTTCGAACTAAAAAGGCTGTATGATACGACAATGGAATGCATACACGCTATACACAACCTAGGAGTGGACACCAACACATGGGATCCACTTCTGGTCCATCTGTTATCAAAGAAATTAGATCTTGAGACCTACAGTGACTACAAAGAAGCACGAAAATCGCCGAGAGATTTACCGTCGCTGGATGAGTTTCTGAATTTTATCGAGAGTAAATTCACCGCTCTCGAACCTGTACATAAAAAGGAGAGAGAATCGACAAACAAACAACCCTCTACTTATCAAGCACCTAAAGCAGTTTACAACAAATATCATAATAATCAAGGCAAATTTACATCTTACAAAAACTATCAGTATCAAGCAGTGGCAACCTACATATCAAAATGTCCATTATGTGACTTAGATCATGATTTGTACAAGTGTAAACGGTTCCTTAGTTTGCCAGTGGAAGCTAAGTTGAAATCGGTTGCGAAACTAAAGGTATGTAAAAACTGCCTTTACAAACATTACGACAATAAATGTGTTTCCACAAAGAGGTGCAAGGAATGCAACGGTGAGCATAATACGATACTTCATGACGCGTTCACTGCCACCGCCGGTACTTCATCGTCGATTCCAGCTACGAGCGGTGCCATGCCACCCGCTCCCCGCACCTCACCCACAGTACAATCAGCGACAAACATATCAGCAAAATTCGCTAACAAACAGCACAATGTCAATCACGTAGCAAGTGATGATGAAGAAATTTTACTGACAACTTTAATGGTTAAAATAAAAGCAAAGGATAACACCTCTATCATTTTAAGAGCTCTTCTCGATCAAGGGTCTCAAGTATCCTTAATTTCGGAAAATGCAGCACATTACTAGGGTTGGAGAGAATGAAATATCATGCATCTGTATCAGGCATTGGCACGGGTCCTAAACCAAGCAGAGGTCTAGTTACCTTACAATGTCAGTCTATTTACGATGACTATGAGTTCGACACTCAAGCATTGATCATATCACGTGTCATTAACAACAACTTACCTAATACGTCACTGGGTAATAATACTTGGTCACACTTGCAAAATATCAACTTAGCCGATCCAGAATATCATATATCAAAACCTATTGATCTTTTATTAGATGCAAGTGTGTACTCTGATATCATCATGTATGGTCTTATAAAGGGACCATCTCAAGCGCCCATTGCCCAGCAGACAAAAATGGGATGGATTCTATCAGGCAATGTTAGAACATTTAACTGCCATGTCGTCATCAATAATTTGGAAGAAATTTCCCAATACTGGGAATTGGAAGATATCAACTCAAACACATCATCATTAACCAACGAGGAGCAATACTGTGAAGATTTATATCAAGCAACGACAAAAAGATTAGATAGCGGTCGCTATGAAGTAGCATTACCAATGAAAAAGGGTTTTGAAAATAAATTAGGAGCATCTAAAGGAAAAGCGATTGGTCAATTCGTTCAGTTAGAAAAGCGTATGGCAAAAAACTGCAATTTGATGGAAAAATACCGTCAGTTTATCAAGGAATATCAGGACTTAGGACATATGAAACTAGCAAGCACTAACAAGGACTTACCTACTTGTTACTTACCACATCATGAGGTGTTGAAACTGGACTCCACCACCACCCCAATCAGGGTTGTGTTTAATGCATCATCACCTACATCCACAGGACACAGCTTGAACGACTTGATGGAGTGTGGACCCAATTTGCAACAGAATTTGCAGACACTTATTTTAAAATGGCGACAGTATAAATACGTAATAACCGCAGACATAGAAAAATACTATCGTCAAATATGTATCAGAGAATGTGACCAACCATTACAGTCTATCATTTGGAGAGACTTTCCAGAACAGCAACTCAAAGAATATCATCTCACGACTGTGACGTATGGAACTAAAGCGGCACCATTTTTGGCAATGAGAACCCTGAAACAAATAGCAATAGACAATCAAAAGACTTACCCTTTAGCAGCATCAGCACTACAGGATTCATTCTACATGGATGATTTGCTGAGTGGACATAACTCTAAAACGCAAGCAAAGCTATTGTATGATCAGCTGATAGAATTACTAAAAAATACCGAGATGAACCTACGAAAGTGGTCGAGTAACGATGCGGATATTATCAAAACCAATGAAAATAAAAGTGAGGGAACAGGATTTGTAGAGTTTAAACATACTGAGTCAAGAAAAACATTAGGCCTACGATGGAATGCAGCTTCTGATACCTTCAGTTTTCAAAATAAAATTGACTATTCCAAAGAACAAAATACAAAACGGGAACTACTATCAAACATATCAAAGCTTTACGATCCGCTGGGATGGTTATCGCCACTAACAATAAAAGGCAAATTGTTATTTCAACAAACATGGACATCTGAGTTAACATGGGATGATGAAATACCAACTGAGATCAAAAGGGAATGGTTAGAGCTCAAACAAGATCTACAAAATATAGATAAATTTGAAATTCCGAGATATTTGGGAAACACTGAAAAATCGTTAGAAATACATGGCTTCTGCGACGCCTCAGAAAAGGCATACGCGAGCGCTGTATACATAGTATCAACAAACTATAAGGGCGAGGTTACATCAGAGTTAGTCACAGCGAAGACAAAATTAGCACCAAGAGAAAAAAAGGTTTCACTACCTAGATTGGAGTTGTGTGGAGCTCTACTCTTAACAAAATTGATGAAAAAGGTTATCAATTCGTTATCAAATAAAAATGTTAAGATTCATGCTTGGACAGATTCGATGGTCGTACTAGGATGGATTCATGGGGATGTATCAAGGTGGAAACAGTTTGTTGCAAACAGAGTAAGAGAGATTATAGACATCATTCCGGCAAAGAATTGGAGACACGTGAAATTTGAAGAGAATGCGGCAGACTGTGCGACGCGAGGATTGACCACGGAAAAACTATCAAAATGTTCACTTTGGTGGAAAGGGCCCGAATGGCTATTAACATTCAAATCAGAAGAACAAAAAACAGAGACATACGAAAATCCAAATTTGGAAATAAAAAAGTCACCCAGTGTGAACACAGCTTTATATCAGAAAGATGGCTCTATTATAAATAAATTATTAAACGACATGAGCTCTATCACTAAGGTTGTAAAAACAATAGCATGGATATCACGTTACATCGCACGGCTGAGACATAAGCAAACTTCGAGTGATAAGGTTCTATCGCCGCAAGAAATACAGGCTGCTTATAATTTAGTTATCAAAGAAGTGCAAGCTGTAGATTTTGAAAATGAACTGCAATGTTTAAACAAAAAGGGTCATGTTTCAAACAAAAGCAAGATTTTTGCATTAAACCCTTTTCTGGATCAAAATGGAATCATGAGAGTTGGAGGCCGGCTGGCAAATGCAAAAATAAATTATTCCCTGTAATTTTAGCATCTAAAAGCAGACTGACTGAACTTATCATAGCAAAAGCACATCTAGCCACATTACATGGGGGTCCTAGACTTACCTTATCACATATCAGGGAGACATTTTGGATTCTCAGTGGAATGCGCACCGTGAAGAAACAAATTAGGAAATGTATCAAATGCGTGAGATTCAATCAAGAAAGCAAATCTCAGATCATGGCTGATCTTCCTGTATCGAGGGTGATACCAGCCCGTCCATTTACCCATACAGGCGTGGACTTCACCGGTTTCGTGGAACTGAAAGCAAATAAAGGACGAGGCATTAAAACAACGAAGGGGTATGTATCAGTCTTTGTGTGTATGGTCACCAAAGCTGTGCACCTCGAATTAGTATCAGACTTGAGCACAGCAGCATTTTTAGCAGCATTTTGGAGATTTTGTGCCCGCAGAGGATCACCGAAACACGTTCATAGTGATAACGGCACAAACTTCATTGGAGCATCCAGGGTACTGAAACAAGAGTACAAGGAAATCATGGAAAATATCACAGTAGATGTTATAAACAAATTACAAGATATGGATATCACATGGCATTTTAACTGCCCCATCTGGCCCAGTGCAGGGGGTCTTTGGGAGGCGGCAGTTAAAAGCCTTAAATATCATCTGAAACGAGTTTTGGGTGAGCAAAAACTTACCTATGAAGAGTTTGCAACTCTTCTGCATCAGATCGAGGCTTGTATGAATTCAAGGCCTTTATATCAGCTGACTGAAAATCATGAAGACGATTACCTCACTCCTGGACACTTTTTAGTGGGTGGATCACTAATATCAAGACCTCAAACAGACCCTGATATCACTCAATTATCAACTAGATGGCAACTAGTACAGCAAATGAACAAACAGTTCTGGAAGAAGTGGTCCAGTGAGTACCTACAGCAATTGCAAGCAAGGTCCAAGTGGAGAAAACCAATTAAAAACCTGCAAATTGATGACATTGTGATTATCAAGGAGGAAAACTTACCTCCAGGCAAATGGGCATTGGGACGTGTACAGGAAGTTCATGCTGGAAAAGACGGATATGTCAGAGTTGTGTCTCTGAAAACGCAAAACAATATTATCAAAAGGCCAGTAAACAAGTTAGTATTGCTACCAGTAAAGGAAGAAGAAGAGCAAAAGCAGGATCAGCAATCAACATCAGCACCTGAACAAGTTCCTGAAGTTCCTAAATCAGAACAGAGAAGAGTACTTCGACCAAGAAAAAGCAAGAATATTTTTGTAAATGTTCTGACGATTACATTGCTGTTATTTATGGCTATGTTCACACCTACTTCAGCGCAACAAACATCAACTATGTATAATGTGACAATACTAAATGAACAACAAAGCTTATATTTTGACAAAATATCGGAATTGCAGCATATAAGAGACGATTGGAAATTAATCGTGTATTATAACATGTCAACGTACTGGCAAGGTTTTGAAGAGATAGCTAATTACGTCACGCATATAAGAGAATTAAGTAATAATATTGGAGGACAGTATGAGAGCATTGTATTGCAGTTGGATCATGAACTAAAGGAAATTAAACATTATAACAAGCTTCTTAGGTCTCAAAATACAAGACAGAAGAGAGGTCTAATAAATGGTGTTGGTTATATAGCAAATACATTATTTGGAGTTTTGGATGACAGATTTGCAGAACAGTATAAACAGGATATCGAAAAAATTGCACAGAATGAAAATCACCTTCAAAATCTTATCAAAAATCAGACCTTAGTAGTTGAATCGGAATTTAACATTTTAAGAAGAAATGAGAAAATAATGAATGAACAATTTGGGTTTATCAAGCAACATCTGTATAATTTATCTATCACTGGCTGTAGATCAAATACGCTTAGATAATCAAAACGGATTGTACATTACGTCATCAGCATTAGCAGCAAATATAATTTTATCAAATTTGAGAAGAATCCAACAAACTTTAATTGACACGATCACAGACATTAATCATGGCCACGTAGACACGCACATGTTTACACCCGAGCAGTTAGAAGATCAAACTAACATAATTGTAAATCAGCTACACAATAATCTTATGTTACCAGTAGACAGAGAAAATCTGAAGGAATTATATAAGCTATTGAAAGCAGTTGCTAAAGTATATGATAACTACCTTATCATTGAAATACAGATTCCGTTAATAGACAATGAAATCTACGAATTAGACAGAATCATTTCCATTCCGCATAAGAGAAACGAGAACATGTATCAAATTACGACGGCGTTTCCATTTATAGCATTTAATTTAAGAAAAGATATGGGACTTTTACTATCAAAAAACGACTTATCATCATGTGTCCATGTAGTACCAGACAAAATGATATGTTCCCTAGATAAACCTGTGTATGACTTAAAAATCAAAAAGTCTATTTGTGATATCAATATAGTAAACACTGAAACCGACAATCAGTCTCTATGTACATCAAAGATAACAGCATGCACCTCGAACAATAACAGATGGATTAAGTTACATCGCCCGAACATATGGTTATACTCCTGCTGTAGTGAATGCAAAGTTCGCATATTTTGTTTATCAAACATGGAGATAAAAAGCCTCATTGGCAATGGCCTACTGAGCCTAGGTCAAGGTTGCATTTTAAAAGGAGAGCATTTCACAATATTTTCACATAACAATTTCTTAAATCGTATAAATAAACAAATTAATAAAATAGAAGTACCAGAGATATCAGCACTCAATACGCTTATCAACACAAATTTATCAATCAACATTTCTGATCCATACACGGAAAACCATGAACATATTTGGAAGCAATTAGAATCACAGATAAATCATTTAAAATCAGAATCAACAAAACAGCTGACTGTACATAATGTACACCATTATTCTGCCATCTATAGTCTGCTGTTTGTATTGCTGGTGATAGTAGCAGTAAGCGTTTGCTACTGGTTCCGGTTTAGGAGGCGTTCCTGTGCTGCTGCCCAGGGGGCAGGGCAGCCGCATCCGCAGCTAGAGCAAGTGACAAGTACAGTGCGTAGACTTAGTGCAGTGAGTGAAAGTGCCGGGTCAGTGCATATTAAAAGTGTAGATCAAGCAACCTCACCGATAGTATGTCGGCCGGTTAAATTTGAGGTTCCTAAAGTAATGATTAGTGATGAAAAGTGAATATGTGACGGAATATAGACAATGCTTAGTTTAAAAAAAAAAAAAACTATCATTTAGTTTTAGAAATATTGTTATTTCATTTTGTATCATGTAAAATCATTTTATAACATTTAGAATTTATCATTCATTTCTGATTGTATTAAAAATACTTTCAACTCATTCCTTAGGTTTACCTTATCTTAGTTATCATTTTTGTATTTGCCTCATCTCTTTGTTTGAGTGGGCAAGATGTACGGTGAACCGCACTGCATTTTATGCATTTCTTGGAAAGCCGAGACTGCTGACCAAGCTTTATGTAGCAATCCAAAGTCAGTGTATTAAACGCGCTCATTCAAAGCAACCGTGTTATCATCTACCTAATATCAATTATCACCTTTTATTAAAATAATCAATATCAATCTTTATCATCTTATCAGTATCATCTTAAATGTAGTGTAACACATTACACTCCATATAAACTGTCCAATCAAGTTTATAATTTTATATGGAGAAGCCGATTTTTTTTTCGTTTCCTGAAAAAACATCTTGTGGATAGTTGTTCAGTTTCGTTATATTGGATATTTATACTGTACTGTCACTACTATGAACTGTCACTATACTGTCACTATTATGAACGTGGAGTTTTTAGCTGATAAAACGAAACAAATTTCCTCAAGAAACCCATAGTCAATTTCCAAAAAAAAATTAAGACTTCTTCGAAAACTTGAATCAGTTGAACAGTCAACTTGGACACTTTGTGGCAACGATGTTCAGTTACAACTAGACTCCCCTGTTACAATTATACGTATTTTTTATTATTATTTATTGATATATTTCAGGCAAAGAGGCCCATAGAACAAATACAATAATATACATTTTATACTTAAAATACTATACATAAATACTTAGTATAAAGTAATTAAAAAATACATATTATGTAGAAATACATAAGGTGTAGGTACTATTTCGGTGGCAGTGGTCGGCAAACTTCCTCGGAATCTCTGAAACACTACACCCTTCGGCCAGAATTTCTCCATTTACCTATACAATATAAATTACCGGTCAATATGTTTTCTCATTTCAACGTGTGTGATAAAGTGGCCGGATTAGTGACACCTGTAGGTAAATGATCGGGCCGTGAATGTGTTAATACAGAAGTTTAGCCACGAATAATTTATAGAGATCAATTTGTATGCATAATGTACGCAGTACTCTGCTACAGCTCACGTACCTAAATACGGTAAAGGACACGTTTCATTTTGGGCCTGGACACTGTACGGAGTAAAAAAAATATAAAAAATATAGACTTTCTAGGAAAAAAAATGAAAAATATGTTAGAAGCAGGGTTGCGTGGTACAAGCGTAATGTTTTTCTAGTACTTTTTGCAGTATAAATGGTAACACCGAGTTTTAATCATGGTGAGCCATGTTCAGAAATAACGGCTTCGTCCACATAATCCTCAGATGCTTTCTCTCTGCTGTCTGAAGTTGGTGTACGATTTTTAAAATCTGGGGATATGCATTGCCTCTTTCACAGGCAAAACAGCCGTTATTCCGAGTTACATGTCGAACCTCCAAAATAATTAATTTCGAAGCTCATGTAAATGTAACATAGATGCAATTATTGAATATAATCTTGTTTCTGAACGTAAAATGGTCAAATATGTGATTTATGTGTTGCGATTGTTAAAACTGATAATCTAGATGTACCCGCAATGAAGGTAAATCAAAGGAATTGTAAAGTTAGAAAATATTTTTTTTTTAATTATCTGGCTATAGTATTTCGTACACAAACCAGGCCCAATCTCCATAGTCCTGTGAAACATCTCCTTTGATAAAAGGTACTTATTTGAAATTGATGAAACAGAGTAAAAGTTTATATTCAATTTACAATTTAGAATAATTTAAGTGTTAAAGAGGATTTAACATACATTCCACGTTTTAACTTAGTAGGCACGTTAAGAATATACTCAAAATTCAAAATCATTTATTTCTTAACGTAGGTATATTAAGCACTCTTATAAACGTCATATCATTTTTCTGGAGGAATATTCCAAATGTCATTATAATTAAAATAATCTACAGTCTTATAGTATCCTCATGAAAAAATACAGCGTTTTTTATGTTTCTTAAATTTAAATTCTAGTAGTTCACACACGTCATTCGGAATTTTGTTACTATGGCTCAGTTTACACTAACACGCGACAATAATAATAATATCCGGGACAAAACACATACGTGATAATAAAGATCTTATTGACTACACAATAACGTATATAATTCAGTAAAAGCGAATTGGCGTATTTATTTATTTTATTTTCAATACAAAAACGTAACAGCCAAATGAACCAATCAAATTAAATAAACTCAGAATATTCGTACAATTAGTACCGTACTGTATCGTAAAGCTACATTATGTTTCGGAAATTTTGTTCTTTTCTCGAAATGGTTCGCGCGAATCAAATTTTCCGAATCATTTTTCGCGATTTTCGGCTCCACTATTTAAAATATACCTTTGTTCTTACAATATATTTCACCAGCTTTAATGTAATTAATAAAAATATCATATATAACGGTCGTTTTCTTCAAACTTCAAGCAGTGCGCGCCGACTCGCGTCTCACTGTGAACTAACCCTAACGATTACTTTAATAATAACAAAATATGTTATATGTATTTTTTTAGTGCACTGGGGAAGACTGCATATCAACGGTAAGAAGTATTGAGATAAAAGTTTAAAAAAGATATGAGATTGAAATAGGTTCATCATAATCTCACAGACAAAAACGTCCACTGTTAAAAAAGGCCTTAATCGCTTGTTGAAGGTGTTTCTCAAAAAACTGTAAAAAATTGCAATTTACTCATGAAAGTAAGCAACTCAATCTAGGATCTCAGTTAACAAAAATTCTTCTCATACTTGCTGATCGGTTGTCTCGTCATAAATAAGTTACACAAAAAAAAAGTTTTTGGGACTTGCATTTTTTCCTTTATTTATGTATAGGGATTTGGGAAACTTATTTTTTTTTTTTTTTATTGCAGAGGTGTCAAACGAGCAGACGGATCACCTGATGGTAAGCGATTACCGCCGCCCATAGACACCCGCAACACCAGAGGAGTCACAAGTGCGTTGCCGGCCTTTGAAACCTTTATACACCTGTGAAAGTTGTTTTTTGTTATTACTATTTTTCACTAAGATATTGCAGTTTGAAAAGAACTTCGCCGAGCATGTCCAGTAACTTTAACAATATTAAAGTTTAGACTGTCCTACAAGAAAAAAAATACAAATAAAATAGAGATTCTAAAATGAAAAATTGGAGACAATTCACACACGATCATCCGGCGAAAAACTAGAATTCCCTTATAATGGGAATCAGATAATGATATACATACGAGTACATACATAGATTTAATACACTCAGATACTGAGCAAACAAATCAACGGCGTCAGTCTGGTCCATGAAAGATCGGAGACGCACTGCCTGCCGTCAGTCTAGTGTAGGGACACCTACATATTTTTAATTATTCAACTACCTGCAAATATGTGATTTTGTGTTCTCGTAGTTTAATACTTCACCAATTGTGATACTCAAATATTCTATATTAGTCAGGCAGGCAAAACCAATAAATGTTCAAAAAGCTCATCTTGGATACTGTACCACGGTAAAATTCGAACGAAGAAATCTCTTTTATTTCACCTCTCCACCGATCGCATATGATCTATATTGGATCAACACACCCATCCAATAACTGGTGACCCCGAAGCTGAATACAAACAGCGCACCTTCAGCCAACCGGCAGACCAAGTCTGATCGAAGTCATGTCTGAAGAGACGAAGACCAATGTCACCGCTCCATCTCCGGTAGCGTGCCAAACCGATGCAGTCTCCGTACACTCGCGTCTTCTACCGTTCTGGCGCGAACTACCCAGCATATGGTTCATACAATTTGAATCTGTGATTGACCCACTGAAGACATCTGATGACCAAAAATTCAGATACCTACTTCAACAGTTGCAGTCGCAAGATCTTCGACATATCACTGACATTCTCCGATCACCACCGAGTTCGAACAAATATGAAACAGTCAAACAACGCCTCATATCTGTCTATGAGCAATCATCTGTCCAGAACTTTCAACGTCTAGTCAGTGGTCTTGAGCTTGGTGACCAGAAACCGTCCCAGCTCCTTCGACAGATGCGTGATCTAGGCGCTGACATGATCACTGAAGAAGGTCTCAAAGTAGAATGGTTAAAACAAATGCCTTCTAACGTTCGAGCCGTTTTAGCTGTAAACTCCGAATCGTCACTGGACACCCTTTCTACTATGGCTGACAAAATGCTCGAGTTTACGCCTACCACACATCTTGCACCCGTTACGACGTCTCAGCACTCATCTGAAGACAGTGCAATCAGTATCCTAACCAAGCAGATGGCAGAACTCACATACAAGATCGAAGAATTAGACAGAAGACATCGCTCACGCTCTCACACCCGTTCACAGAGCTACCGCCGAGCAAGTTCACATTCTCGTTCACGATCAAATCATAACTATCATAACAGACACAATCAGAACCGCCAATTCAAATCACCTGACAACGGGATATGCTACTACCACAACAAATTCGGCAAAAACGCAAATCGTTGCAAAACTCCTTGTAACTGGAAGCCGTCGGAAAACTAGATACTACACCGGTTACGGCGGGTATCGGTGTTAGTATGGGAAACCGCCTTTGTGTCATTGACAGGCTAACCGAAGAAAGGTACCTGATAGACACTGGCGCTGAAATTTCAGTACTGGCTGCTCGAGGAAAAAGAACACTCGACAATTCAAATGGCTACAAAGTTTACGCTGCTAATAGCACGCCTATTAACACATATGGAGAAAAGTCAACAGTACTCAACCTTGGACTACGACGCAGTTTTAGATGGTCATTCGTCATTGCTGATGTCAAGATGTCCATCTTAGGAGCCGATTTTCTCAACCACTACAAATTGTTAGTCGACATTCACAACAAGAAGCTGATCGACCGTACAACAAGCCTCTCCGTAAACACACTCTCAATCACAACTGACCAGCAGTCGCTTTACACTCTAGCTAAGGAACATCCTTACTATGATATACTGAAAGACTTCCCAAATGTACTTAGACCCTTGTCATTTAAGGAGCCATCCAAACACAACGTTGTCCACCACATTGAAACCATAGGCCAGCCACTATTTTCGAGAGCAAGACCTCTAGCGCCTGACAAATATAAAGCTGCTAAAGAAGAGTTTAGCAAACTAGTTGAACTGGGAATCTGTCAACCTTCTAAGAGCCCATGGGCAAATCCACTCCATATCGTGAAGAAAAAAGACGGTAGCATGAGAATATGTGGAGACTATCGACGCCTCAATTCGGTAACACTACCAGATCGTTACCCCATCCCTCGCATTCAAGACTTCACTTACAAACTTCATGGAATGAGGGTATTTTCAAAACTCGACTTGAAAAGTGCATACTACTGGATACCTGTAGAAAATCCAGAGAAAACAGCGATTATTACCCCATTCGGACTATTCGAATTCCGCTGCATGCCCTTTGGCGTGAGAAACGCTAGTCAGACTTTTCAACGCTTCATGCACGAAGTTTTAAGAGATATTGAAGGATGTTTTTCCTATGTCGATGACATTCTCCTGTTCTCAAAAGATGAAGAATCCCACAAACAAGTACTCAAGCAGGTACTAGAACGCTTAAACAAGTACGGTTTAGCTGTAAACATCAGCAAATGCGAGTTTGCCCAAACTGAGATAGAATTCCTCGGTTACAAAGTGACCTCCGAAGGCATATCTCCAACTAAAGAGCGCATAGAAATCATCTCAAACTACAAAAAGCCAGAAAACATACAAGAGCTTCGTCGTTTCTTAGGAATGCTCAACTTCTACAGAGATTGTTTGCCACATCAAGCACAGTTACAGAACGAACTGAACAAATATCTTCACAACACTAAAAAGAATGACAAAACAGTCATCTCATGGACTTCAGAAGCAGAAAAAGCATTTGAAAATTGCCGCCAAAGCATTTTACAAGCAACTACTCTGTCTCACCCAATGCTCAGTGCAACGCTCTGTATCATGACTGACGCTTCAGATCATAGCGTTGGTGGAGTTTTACACCAGAAGGTTAACAACAAATTGATGCCACTGGCATTCTTTTCAAAAGCAATGAGCGAAACACAAAGACGTTACAGTACGTATGATCGCGAATTATTAGCGATATACTTATCTGTCAAACATTTCAGACGACTTATTGAGGGTAATGACAACGTCATTGTATATACTGATCATAAACCCTTAACTCATGCCTTAACCAAGGTACCAAGTGACAGCGACACCTTTCGTCGTGAGCGACAGCTCAGCTTCATCAGTCAGTTTTGCACAAAAATCGAGTATCTACAAGGCCAGAAAAACGCCGTAGCTGATTGGCTCTCCAGAATAGAAGAAATCAATTGCCCAACTACAATTGACTTCCAACAACTAGGAAATCACCAAAATGAAGACACAGAATTGAAACAATTAAGAAGCAAACCAAATTTGAAGTTCGGTCAAATCACATTACCTGATATCTCTATACCAATAACATGCGAGATGTCTACCCGCAATCCTCGACCATATTTACCAAAAACATATCGTTACGCAGTATTCAAGGCTCAACACGATATTTGTCATGCGGGTACTCGAACAACAAGAAAACAAATCGCTTCAAAATACTTTTGGCCAGGTATGAACAAAGATGTGGGAACATGGACCAAGAATTGCATCGCATGTCAAAAAGCAAAAGTACATCGACATACAATACCACCTGCAGGAACCTTTCCAGACTCAACTCGATTCGAACATAATCACATAGATATAATTGGCCCATTACCAATTTCTAACGGTTACCGATACTGTGTCACAATAGTCGATCGTTTCAAAAAATGGCCTGAAGCAGTTCCTGTATGCGAAATCACTGCAGAAACAGTAGCAAGAGCTCTTTACGAAAGCTGGATAGTACGTTTCGGATGCCCAATACGTATAACTACCGATCAAGGCAGACAGTTTGAATCAAACTTGTTTAACTGCCTACTTAAAAAGTTTGGTATACAAAGAATACGAACAACTGCATATCACCCACAATCAAACGGAAAAGTAGAACGTTTTCACCGAACACTTAAAGCAGCTTTAATGGCCAGAGACTCAAAACATAGCTGGTCCGAAGAATTACCGACAGTACTTTTTGGTCTCCGAACAACACTTCGCAAAGAAAACAACCTGAGTCCTTGTTTATTAACATATGGAACACAGTTACGCATACCTTCCGATTTTTTTGTACCTACAAAGTCGAAAATCGAAGATGCAGAATTCGTAAAAAATCTCGCAAACACAATGAGCTCTCTAATACCCACACAAAGGAAAGATTCAGAAAAGGAAATATTCATAAACAAAGATTTGAAAACATGCACACACGTATTCGTGCGAACAGATCTTGTCAGAAAACCCCTAACTCCTCCGTACGAAGGACCGTATGAAGTTCTTCAGAAGTCAGAAAAATTCTACCAAGTTCAACTACCAAACAGAACAGCATTCATATCTCTGGATAGATTGAAACCAGCCTACATACTTAACGAAGATGATATCGCAACTACTAATATCTCAAACAAAGATAATAATATCACAACAAAATCTGGCAGAGTTAGTAAACGAACAGTTCGATATCAAGGTGAGACTTGAGGGTACCAAACACAAAAAAATAAATGAGGGTAGATAGAAAAAACGAAAAAAAAAATCGACGTGACGTGCCTGGGAATCTGATATTTTTTGCAAACAAACTACCTACCTCATGCATTAATGCAATCACAAGCATCATGCCAAGCACCCAAGGCAACCATCAAGCATTCGTGCAACCTCCACCTCATCATCCAACTAACTACATGCAAAAATAATACGACTGCTTATCCATGCACAAGTCGTATTTGGGAAAATTAAAACAACAAGGGATCAAATTTATTTACACAATGAAAACAACTGAAAATCAACTTTATTTGCGCAGTCGAACTGATCGTTTAGAAACTGAAGAACAGACGACGATAGTCGTTAGAAACCAGTGATCGACGAATCGTCGCATAGAAACTAGTAAGGCACGGCGATGGAAACTTCCAATCCATATCTTCAGTCTTCACTACACGAAGTACGCCTCGAGTCGAGATCAACCGGCCTCCTCGATGCCTTCGCTTCTGATGCGATGACGTCCTCGGCGAAACAGAACGCGATCCCGCACGCAGCGCCGTATTTATGCGCCGACCGGCCGGCCCGATGATGCGCAATGCACACTGCACCGCGCGCCGCCCGCCGCTGCCGCTTACCGCTCCTTCTCCGCTGCTGCCTCCGCGCCGACACACACTGCGTCGAGCACTTACAGCGCGTTGCGACTATGCTGCGTACAACTATTTATTAGCGCATCGCGCGTTGAACTCTTTTATACTGTTGTAATCATTTTTTAACTATGTTCATTTCTTAGTTGTAAAACCTTTGGTACTTTAAGTTGTTCATTAGAGGGGGGAGTACTGTAGGGACACTTACATATTTTTAATTATTCAACTACCTGCAAATATGTGATTTTGTGTTCTCGTAGTTTAATACTTCACCAATTGTGATACTCAAATATTCTATATTAGTCAGGCAGGCAAAACCAATAAATGTTCAAAAAGCTCAAAATCTTGGATACTGTACCACGGTACAATTCGAACGAAGAAATCTCTTTTATTTCACCTCTCCACCGATCGCATATGATCTATATTGGATCAACACACCCATCCAATACTAGATTAACCGTGTACCGTGAAAATCATCCATCATTCTGGCGTCACTCAAGACTGATGGACCAGACTGACACCAGACTGAGCATATAACCTTGCTCTAAGAATCACAGAAATGTTTGCCTTAGGTGAAGGCGCTAACTGTTCCAGCACATCACTATGAAGTATTATAATACCTACCTATTCAAAAAGTTTAAGTATTTTATCGTCTTTTGTGTAGAAAATCATAGTTTCAGGATAGATGACGATTTTTAATTGGTCCTTGGCCCGGTCATATTTGTTCTTTGTTTTTTCAGTGTCACGGAGTGAATTGTTTAGCACTGGTAAGCACTTGTACTGTATTTGTCACATTTTTGTCTCAACCATACAAATTGATCAGATGTAGGCCATTTTATATAGAGACACCAATTTTATTATTTTGCAACGATGAATAAAAGCCCTAGCTTACGATATATACGTATTTTATTACATCCTGTATCATCATCATAAACCGAAAGACGCCCACTGCTGGACGAAGGACACCCTGTATATTCTACTAAAATTGTGCATTAAAACATCTGACTTCTGACTTATGGATTGCAATAAAGTATTAAATTGAATTGAAATAAAATGTCCTAATTAATGACTCTGTATGATCTCTAAATTTAAGACTACAAAATTAAGAGGATCGAAGTTAATTAGTCGCAGTATGCGGATGAAACGCGCCTTCCTACTTTAATGTTTCATTAATTTCCAGAGATAAGTAGTATCGGTGCCAATTAAATTTCCGCAATTGTACTAATACTGAAATCCCTATTAGGAGTGCCATTCTGTCTCCCTTCCTCAGTGCGCTGGCTCCAGGTGTCAGAAAGAGAGCAACAATCATGGTCAGGAACATCCGCATGCCTACGACGATAATTTTGAGGATCCCAGACATGAAGGTAACTAATAAACACACACGCGATACACATGAGACTTACTCGCAACACACATGAGACACACTCGGGACACACATAAGACACACTCGCGACAAATATAAGACACACACACGACGCACATGAGACACAGACGCCACACACATGAGACACACTCGCGACACACATGAGACACACTCGCCACACACATGAGACACACTCGCCATACACATGAGACACACTCGCGACACACATGAGACACACACGCCACACACATGCGACACACATGAGACACATATGAGACACACACGCCACACACATGAGACATACTCGCAACACACAGGAGACACACTCGCGACACACATGGGACACACTCGCGACACATATGAGACACACACGCCACACATATGAGACACACACGCCACACACATGAGTCTTATATGTGATAAGACATAGACACGACACACTCGCGACACACATGAGACACACTCGCGACACATATGAGACACACACGCCACACACATGAGTCTTATATGTGATAAGACATAGACACGACACACTCGTGACACACATGAGACACACTCACACAACGACGCGACGCGTCTTTGTCCAGTTGTGGACATATTGATGATGATTAATATTATGCATGAATTCATATTATGCAGGGAATAACAAAATTGGTGTAGGACTCGTAAACTGGAGATCGCACTCATAATTCCAAACAACTTTGGGTCCATGACTTTTTTTGCGTTTATCGAAAACAAGCTTCTAACAATGAAATTCTCCTAAGCATTAAAATCTAGGCATCTATAAATGAAATTTTATCATAAACGTTTTTATTATAAACTCTTAATAAAAAACTAAAAAGAGCTGGCCAGATCACACGCACCGGACCACTAACCGACCTTGAGATAGGAGTGAGTTTCTATACCTAGGGATCAATGCTAGCCGACCAAGGTAGAACTGAGAAGGAAATACGACGAAGAAGCCAAATAGCCAAAGCTGCGATGACCAAGCTCACAAGGAAATGGCAGGATAGAAACGTCTCCAACTGTACTAAAATGGGATGTGTGCGAACTCTTGTGTTTTCCATCTTCCTCTACGGTTGCGAGTCCTGGAAAATTCATGCATCAGAACGGAAGAATGCTCAGCTACTTCGGTTACGTGGTTAGGCACGATCCAGACAATTTCGAAAAGCTATTGGCAAAGTGGAGGGCAAACGATCGAGCGCACGATCACCAAGCCGATGGGCTGATCAGGTCAAAACCAGCCGCCCTAAGGCAAGCCGAGGACAGAAATATATGGCGAAAAATAGTTAATACCTCAACAAAGGCACTTTAAGATGGACACGACCATCACAAATGAATAATACGATTGGATTGATTGATTGAATAAAAAAAACGAAAAACTTGAAAAACCCAGAAAATAGAAAAAATACCGTTTTTTTAATCATTTTAAAAATTACAAAAAATCCGTTTTTCCGTTTTCGGATAAACCGGTTTGCATTCCCTACTAACGTGTGACCGTAGAAGATGATTTTCTAAACTCCATTTTCATAGAACATCTGCTCTTATGTTTAGTAACATTGATAGCCGGGAGGCTCCTGGCGTGGACAGGACATATTATATAAGGTGCTACTTTATTCGTGCCCGATATTTTACTCAGTGCTTTTACTCCTGATTCTGATCAACTTTCCCAAGGAACCCATAGTCAAATCGTAAAAAAGTTTTTGGACTCTTCATACAAATCGATCAGCCGAGCGGCCAAATAAGGGCACTAATAAAGTAGCACCTTATATAATAAAATCACATGGAAAATAAATTTTAAAAGTAGAATCAAAATACAAATTTTATTCTGAATTTTGATATTTCCGTTTTAAAATTGTGAATGTACTTTTTAGGCGTTCGTACTTTTGTATGTTTGTATGTAGTTATGTTTTGTATGTCTATTTCATTATTGCCCCCTATACAGGATGTAAAAAAGTGCGTTTGAAATTTTAAGGGGTTACTCAGAGCGATTATTCCCACTAGTTCCATTGTACAGTTCCATGATGGAACTAACAGGAAAAATATTGAAAAAATCCGATCTACATTTTTTTTTTCAGTTTTCTATATAAATTATTGATCCACTATTCAGATTTGATATGGGAAAGTGAAAAAAAAATTGAAGAGCGGATTTTTTCAATATTTTTCCTGTATTCTATACTGAATTCTGAGGAACCCCTTAAAGGAGAATGCCACGGAAGTATGAAACGCTCGTACCATATTGCGTCTTGAAAAAACCTTCTGAATTGGATAGGGGATAACATATTTAATTATTATACAAAAAATTACTCTCATAGCTACTGTAACTCCAGAGCTTTTTCACTTTCATTTTATGTTTTGAGGTTATTTTTAAGTACTTTATCTACGCTCAGGCGTACACGAAATTCTTAGTTTTAACCAATCATTTGATAGCTAGTTTTAGTTAATTATGGTATGGTTCAGTGATGCTAACGAGTAATATAAAGGAGCACCACAAACCGAACGCGGCACTGTATGTATATTGTAATGATGAAGTGCAGTCGACGAATAAAACGAAGTGCTTTAATATATAAGAACGCTCACGCAAAAGCATCACTCACGCCTCGCACTCGTGCATGCAATTCCTAACGCATGCTTGGGCCTCCACACGTACGCCTCAAGCACACACGTAGGCGCCTGTATCCAGCAGTGGACAGAGCAGGGCTAGCAACCGCTGGCATATTTCAGTAGAAGACTTACGCCCAGCCAAACCACCTGGCCCGCCTACTACAGGGAGTTGTTGGCCGTGTACATTTTCGGCGGAGGCGCAACACTTCATCATATATACCGACCACAAACCACTACTGTACGCGTTCTCACAACGTCGCTAAAAGTTGCCTCCCGCACAGCTGAACCAACTGACGATCATCTCGCAGTTTACTACGGAGATCGAGTACGTCAAAGGCGAAGACAACATCGTCGCGGACGCGATTTCCCACGTCGAGTCGATTTCGGTTCTTCTCTCAAATTGGAACCGACGCTAATTCCAGGCACGAATATTACCATCGCGTGCAACGTGTCGACGGGGCGGCCGCTGCCGAACCTGCCGGCGGCGCTGCTGCGCGCCGCGCACTCGCGCCTGCACGCGCTGAGCGACCCCGGCGGCCGCGCCTCCGCGCACTTCGTCGCTGACCGTTACGTGCGCTCCGGCGTGGCGCGTGACTGTCGAACCTGGGCTGTCACTGCCTCCACTGCCAGCGACGCAAGGTGATGCGCCACGTGACCGCACCACTCGGTGAATTTTCCCTCCCATCAGGGAGATTCAGCCATGGCCACCTTGAAATCGTCAGCCCCCTGCCGTACTCTGAGGGCTACACCTATTGTCTCCCGGCAATAGACCGGTTCTCGAGATGGCCCGAAGCGTGGCCCACGTCATCCATCACCGCCGAGGATGTTGGCGATACCTTCGTACGCGGCTGGATCGCGCGATTCGTCGTGCCCATCACAGTCACCGTCGATCAAGGCCGACAGTTTGAGTCAGCGCTATTCAACTGATTCCTTGACCTAGGCGCTACCAAATGCGTACGAACTACCAGCTATCACCCGCAAGCGAATGGCATGGTAGAGCGCTTCGACCGCCATCTGAAGGCTGCACTCATGTGCCACCGAGAAACCTGCCACAGAGCCCTACCTCTTGTGCTTCTTGGTATCAGATTGGCTCTCAAGGAGGACCTCAAATGCTCTGCTGCAGAGCTCCTGTATGCTTACAGGGGAGCTCCTGGTACCTAGCGCTTTCACACAAAATGTAAGTGAGGACTTCGTGGCACACCTGGTCATGACCGACATGCGTCCCGAAGTCGTTCGCTTTTAAGGACCTGGCAGACGCATCTCACGTTTTCCTTCGCGACGAACACTGTACACCGGCCCCTATAAAGTCCTCAGTCATTCTCTGAAGACACTTACCTTAGATGTTTCACGTAATAAGGTACAGGTGAGCGTCGATTGGATCGAATGGAAGCCTGCACACATCGCTGCAGACCCCGAGCGAGGCGCGGTCTCACCGAGCGTACAGGCGCCCGCGACGCCCCCAGCCTCGCAATGCAACCACATGTCCAGGTCCTACGTCTGCCCCACCAACAGCTCACTCTGCACCAAATCCTCCCACCGTCACACGATCAGGTCAGGGTTAGATTTAAGGATATTTAAGATTTGTAACCTAGTTTTAAAATTATTATTTCGTGTTCTCTAGTTTATAGTGTCTTGTATTTTATTCTATCATACAGCTACACTGTATTCTTTCCGTGAGGGTGGGGAGGAGGAGGGATGTGGCGGTATACACTATTTGTATGAAAAAAATGACAGATTTGCGACAAAAGCTGTCCTTTCAATGTCATCAACCTACCAAAAGATCGTAGTCAGACTGTAATTTGTGATTAACACTGCTTGAAACTTGACAAAACAATAGATACTATACTAGGTATACTTTTTTAAATATCGCAAAGTGCAGCGGCGTAACATGACGTAACGGGGCGTGTGTGCGATGCCGATTTACAACGTACTGTGTGGCATATGTGTATTTAAAAAAATGCCGCTCCGCAACGTTACGTCCAAACAAAAATTCTTGTACGTCTGGCAACCCTGGGATGCACCAATGTGATCAAGAATCAAATCTATAAAACATCGTCTGATAGTCAATCTTACCAGGAGTTGAAGAAGAGGGCGCGGGTATAGGAAAATGGTGGTGTAATGCGAAGACATCTCTTAGATTAAGAAGAAGAAATATGTGGATGAAGCATAAAATCTCGATACAACCATAATGTAGTTTCGGAACACATTTTATGAATCCAGGGCCGCGTTTCGAGGGTGCACTTGACAGCAACCGCTTTGTACCCTCTCTTTCACACTTAGGCAATTTATATTATGCTATCCTGTTGTCAGAGTGAACGTTTGCTGTCAGAGTGTACAAAATGTAGGGGATATATCAAATTAACATCTTTTTTCATACATTTCTTTCCTGCAGTTCGAATAGGTCTAGAAAAAATTAAGTGTGCTTAATAAATTTAATTACGATTTTTGACAAATGTCTGGTTAAGACGCAACATGGTACGAAATCGGGCAATCTCCTTTCAAACGCAGTTTTTAGCACCCAGTATACACAGGATACATTTTATGCTGTCAAATTTCGTAAAATTACGAGTACCTAGTTCGTGGTATTATGTCCCTATGAAGCAGTATATTATACAGATGGTGTCCAACTTTATTTTTTTTTTACTTTTCCAGCCACTCACGGCAAAGAAGAAGATCTCTCTCTCCATTACGACAATGACTCCATAACCACAACTATTAGTTCCGACAAGGTATTTGAGAATAATCTCAGATTTGGCTTCTTAGATTACTGGTAACTTTCGTAGATTTGTGAGGATGTGAGGGTTTCAATAAATTATGGCAAATTATTCAGCTCTTTTATTTTGGTTCTAAAATGATTAAATCCATATAAATGCCAGATCTTTATTACAAATGACTTATATCTTGAACAAATATTAATATAAGTACATATTGTAAGGTTACATTATAAAACTGGGTTGATGAGTTCTCGCGAAAACAGAAAAATTTGATTTTTTTTCGAAGACAGTCGTGTATCGGAAATAACATAGTTACCTATTGCGTTGGGGAATTTTAGTAAAGCTGTTTCTTTCTTCGGCAGCGTCACCACTTTCCATCAGACTGGATGATCATAAGAACTTTCACCAGTTTTTCACTCACTGCTATATATCTCTAAATTATTTCATTTGGTAGAAAGACGTGAAAAGGTCTCTCTTTCTTATTTTTAGAACAAAGAGGCCAGAAGACCAGTAGTTTATATGGTGCTGGAGCCTGTTACAAAGAAATCAACATTTCTCAACGAAAAAGCCCAGAAACCGAGAAACCCTACCAAAGAAACACCTATATTAGAAGAATCAACGTATTTTGATGAAAAAGAACTGACTTTTGAGAAGTTGGAAGAAAAAACGTCTGATATGGAAGAGTCAAGTAACCATGAAAATAAAGAAGACAGGCAAGTTGGTTTTGGCGCGGGGGCTTTAACTTCTTTAGAATCAAACACAGATACAATTGATGAAAAACAACCAGCGTTTAACAAATCAAAATTCCTTGGCGTAATAATGCCTGTTTCTACGAAGTCTATATCAACCACTAAGGTACCTTCTACCAAAATTACAAAAACTCCTAAAAAAAAGGGGTCAAAAGTAAAAAAACTTAAAGCAATCACCGAAAATATTAGTACAACTACTGCCAAGATTTCACAGGTTTATACCAAAAAGATGATCAAAACTACTACCACTTCCAAGAAATCAAACTACTATACTAAAAAGATGATTACCACTAAAACTACTACCAAGAAATCAAGGTATAATTCCAAAAAGACGACTACCGCTATTACAACTACAAAAAAATACAAAAGTAATAAAAATAAATCAAAGAACTTTACCAAAACACCACCTACGTCCGAAAAACCGAAAACTCTTAAGAAAAATTCTCCTTCAACTGAGAAACCAAAGCCTGCAAACATGCTGGGTTCTTCTAAAAAGTACAAGACTAAAAAGAAAAGTTCTCTAAGACCCAAAAAAACAAAAAAAAACACAGAAAACGATTCAGGTACGAAAAAAACAAAGAGGAACACTAAGAAGGAGCGAATACCTGAGAAATCCGAATCGTACAACGATAATTCAGATCTTGCTCTCTATTTGTCGAGATGGAAGGCTAAGCTTACGGAAGTACCACCTCTTCTTCAGAGCTTGAAAACCTGGAGCCAAGCAGTGAGGAGTAAGGTAACGTAATTATCCTTATATTTATACAGGGTGTTAAAAAAGTGCGTTTGAAATTTTAAGGGGTTAATCAGAATCAGTACAGAATACAGGAAAAATATTAGAAAAATCCGATCTTAATTTTTTTGAGTCTTCCATACTCTAACCTCTTTAAGGAACATTTTATGGTGAAATCGCCTCTGGGCCCCTCTTCTACTGTACCTAATGTTGCTGATCGTGGTGACCTGGAAACCAGATTTACTGCCAAAGAGATAGCCCGTATTATACGAATGATGTCTAGAGGCAAGTCTCCACTCCAGGTCACGACGGTCTCAGCATTGAACATCTACGGTACGCGGGCCCTCATTTACCAAGAGTGTTGGCAATGCTCTTCAATCTCTGTATAAGTCATTCGTATTTGCCGGGCGAAATGACAAAAACTATTGTAGTGCCCATAGTCAAAAATAAAACTGGCGATGTTGCTGATAAAACTAACTATAGGCCTATATCACTCGCCACGGTGATTGCGAAGGTGTTTGACAGCCTCCTTAATGCACAACTTAATAAGCAGATACACCTACACGACAACCAGTTCGGATTTAGGGCCGGGCTGTCCACAGACAGTGCTATACTGTGTCTTAAGTGGGCTGTCAGGTATTATTCGGATCGAAAAACACCAATTTACGCCTGTTTCCTCGACTTATCTAAAGCCTTTGATCTGGTCTCCTACGATATACTCTGGAAGAAGCTGGAAGGTGCGGGTTTACCACTGGAGCTCATAAACACTTTCAAGTATTGGTATGGGGGCCAGGTCAATCAGGTGCGGTAGGCGGGGGCTTTGTCGGCACCGTACAGGTTGGAGTGCGGCGTGAGACAGGGTGGGTTGAGCTCTCCGACGCTCTTCAACCTGTACGTCAATGAGCTGATCGAGACGCTTAGCAGCCAGCGTGCGGGTTGCTATATTGATGGCATCTGTGTCAATAATATAAGTTACGCAGATGATATGGCACTGCTGAGCGCCTCGGTCTGTGGACTCAGGAAACTGTTGACTGTATGTGAAAAGTATGCTAGCCTTCACGGGCTAACATACAATGTTAAAAAAAGCGAGGACATGGTCTTTGAGGCGAGCGGTAGCAGTCCGGAATCTGTGCCCCCAGTCAAATTAAATGGAGTCCCGCTGACTAGGGTATATAAGTTTAAATACTTAGGGCATATGCTTACCGCTGACCTCAAGGACAATGAGGACATTGAAAGGGAGCGAAGGGCGCTATCGGTAAGGGCTAACATGATAGCCCGCAGGTTTGCTCGTTGCTCCAAAAATGTAAAATTGACTTTATTTCGTGCATATTGCACCTCATTTTACACGTGCAGCCTGTGGGCATTCTATACGCAGAAGTCCTACAGCTCCCTTCGCGTCCAGTACAACAACGCGTTCCGGGTATTGGTGGGGCTGCCCCGCTTCTGTAGCGCATCAGGGATGTTCGCAGAAGCACGTGTAGATTGCTTCTACACCATAATGCGGAAGAGATGCGCGTCCCTGGTGCGCCGCGTGCGGGCCAGCCCCAACCTCATCCTGAGCTGCGTGGCGAGCCGGCTCGACTGCGCGTATGTGAACCGCTGCTGCAGGCTCTCCACCTCGGTGGTGGACCTGTGAGCGGCGGGAATCGCTTGCGCGACTCAGTGTGTCTATTCATCTATTTATTTGTTGTTAAGGATATTATTGTACTAACATAGGTTAAGTCAAATTGTTACTAACATGATAAGTCAAAGTCACTTGAATAAATAAATGAATTATTATTATTATTATTATACTAATAAATCTAAACAGTGAATTAAGAATTTGTATGAGAAACTGAAAAAATGGAAACCGGATTTTTTCAATGTTTTTTCCTGTATTTCTGAACTTTATTCTGAGTAACCCCTTAAATTTTAATATATTTTATAGCTACCGATTTAGCATACAGGATATAGCAAAAAAAGGTGTATAGGACCCATCAATATTAACAAACTGTCGGGAATGTTTTGATATTGGCACAGTAGTACCTACATGCAAAATCCCTGCCGCTCTCTGAAGGCAACTTCACCTCCCGGGTCAGATCCGGTGACAGTCTATACAGTGTATTTGTCACTTGGTTTTCTTGCTCGCTTCTACGTATTAGGAAGAGAAGTCTTAGTAGGCAAATGTTAACAACCCATATCGCCCCCACTGCAGGGGCACGGGTCTCTTCCCATACCTCGGGAAGGTTAGGCCATACTCCACACGAGGGGGACAAATCCGGATTGGTGGAGGTTGTGGAGCTAGTGGCGAACCCCAGTGTCAAAAGTTTTCAAGCCTAAGGCCTTCGACATAGCTTAACGACTACCATCTAGTGATGCCACTACCGCTTCTAACTTGTAGTAGGTAATCCGAGTTATTTACCTAGATTTATCTAGAGTGCCTGATATTAAATTTACCGACGACTTTCGTGATTTGCGGCTCCAATCGTTACTATTAATTTCTTTACATCTATTTTGTGAAAATATAACTGTATTTTGTAGTTATTTGAATGCCATTTATCAAACATAACTCGCCAATTTAAGACGATTCGCCATTTTGACACTTTGACGTATATAGGGTCCTTCTAAAATACCTGAAAAAAATTAACAGTAGGTTCTGCTCATGAAACTGAACAACTTTCCCCAAGGAACCTATACTCAATTCGCAAAAAAACTTCCCATACAAAATTGCCGGATCAGTTCATTGATTAGTATGGGAGGTCCAAAAATTTTTTTGCGAATTGCGTATAGGTTTCTTGGGGAAAGTTGTTCAGTTACATGAGTAGAAGCCGTTGTTAAATTTTTTTCAGATATTTATTAGGACCCTATGAAATGAAATGAAATGAAATAATATTTATTCGAAGTAGGTATCTCTGTACACTTTTCGAACGTCATATTTTTCTACCTAATACGAAGTTCCTACCACTCGGAACTCGTATACCCAACGTTTCGGGAAGTGTTTGCGGAGAGAGAAGAAACGTCGGGCCCTAAAGAAACTCCCTCCAACACATTTTTTAAAATAAAATTCTTATATGTTATATATTGTAACTCACATTAAATAAATAAATACGTAAAATAAAGGACAAAAAAAGGGTTAAATTATGATATATGTGAATGAATAAAATAGGTAAATAATAATTACATACCTACATGAAGCATGAACAAGAAAAAGAAGAAAATGTCAGAAAGCGAAGAAACCGTTTGTCAGGACATGGGCATTTTATGAAGAAGGACGAAACTCGTGTGACTAGAATAGTAATGAATATTAGAGGATGGATTGGATTATTAAGAATGGAAATGGCAAATTATGCCATATATGTTTGGTTTGCGTGAAGGATAATATGAGTATGAAAGGAGTAAGCACTGAGATGACAGTCAGAAGATAGTTGATACTTTTGATTGTAGTTCTTGGTGGAACATTATATCACTCATTTTTCTAGGAGTTTAGTTAGGGGTTTGCCTAAAGATTATGTCCGAAACCGGTCGCTAAATAAGTAAAAGTGCAGTTTTATTTCATAGTTTATACGGAAATAGTGAAAAAACTCCTAGAAAAATGACGGTTAGAAGAGATAAATGGAAAAAGATCACATGATATGCCCATCACAAATCTTTGGAAACAGAGTTTTTGTTGGAAAAGTTTTTATTTTTTTACCCTCAATTGGTAAGCCCTTGGCATCATCTCACCTGATGGTAAGTGACGATGATGCCGAAGATGGAGGCGGGCTTACCAAGATTCCCCAACGCAATGGGGAACTGGCTATCTTATCTTCATGCCGGAACACATCAATGCTGTTAACATTGATGTTTGGCGGCAAGACTTAGATAAGATGGTGGTAGCTAGCCAGGCGGGCTCAGAAAATACCCTACCACCAACCAAACCAAGTCCTACAAAGTTGGACCCCGCCGGGAATAAAACCCGCGACCTCCTGATGTGAAGCGAGTGGACAAGCCACTGGGCTACGGAGGCGGTTTGAAGTTGTTCACTTTTATGAGTTAACGGGTCCTCTACCTATCTTTTGCAGTCTATACAGGGTGTAAAACAAAGGTGAGTTTCTACTCATCGAACTGAACAACTTTTGTTCCACAACTTTATTGATATCCCATATTATTTTTGGACTTTTCATACAAATCGACCAGCTGGCGGGCCAAGTATGAAAGTATGAAAAGTCCAAAAGTCATGGAACAAAAGTTGTTTAGTTTAAGTATCACCACACCTTTTTGTTACACACTGTATAACTCCTCGCTTAATTTAAACATCACATCACCTTATTACAGTAACCAATTTTCTTCGTTAATAATTTTAGGACGGAAACTACGTTCAAGCATATTTCTCAAATACGTGGCTTTGAAAACTTTTTTATAGGCCAAATAAGGTTTCCGATGAACTACTAAAAAGCATGGAACTGAAAACCTTTTAAAGTCTAATTTAAAAAAAAATGGTGTAGAAAAAATAATAAAGTTTTTTTAAAACTCGATGTTTTATTTTAATTTTCTCTACTTTGTTCTTCTATAGTTTCTTGATTTTTTCTTTACGAAAAGTTTTTCTGTTTACAAGTACTGAGAAAAACAACTGAATAAAAATTAAAAAATATAATTGGATTTTTGTAAAACTAATATGCGTGAAAATTGATTATCTAGTTCAACCGTTATCACAGACAAGTGCACTCAAACGATTTGTAGTTTTATCTGAAAAATTAGTTATCCATTTTTTTTGACAAAGTTATCTTTTTTAGTGGTGGAATTTTATATAAAACTGTGAAGTTTAGATGCAAATAATTTAGTTATGCTGACAGGCGTGGTGGAATGTGCTTTTATTGGTGTACTTGTAGTGGTTTTTTTTAATACAGTAAGTGTACATGACTTGTTTCATGATTTGTTTCATACATAACATATCCCAAAATTTTATATTGGTGGAAACTTGTCAATAGCATAGGTTGATATACTATTAATTTAACTTATAGTTGTTATTTAGCTGTAAGTTTTCCGAATAAATATAAAAAAAAACAAAAGTCTAATGTTCCAGTGGTACTTTATCTGTATGCAAAACTTAAAGATATATCCTAACTTCTTCTTACTGTGTGGCACAATTTAACCGTGCAAGGCATACTAGACGGCAGTTGCCTGCTGGTGTTGCACTAAGCATCTTCTGCGGTCACCTGCAAGCATCGGCATGGCAGTGGATAACTCATAAGAGTTATAAATAATTCTGGGGGTACAGATGCTCATAGGTGGCGGACGCCACTTTACATGGAGAGCCGTCAGCGTTTTGTCATCTTACATAATAAAAATAATAAAAAAACACGGCCTTAAAACACATATACGTTAAAACAATCGGTATGAAAACTCATAAGGTTTAAAAACTCACTGGTGTATTTGTCTGGATTTGAACCCGAAACCTCTGGTCAGGAGGTAAAAGTCACGCGGAGCCACCGGCTCTTTTATTTTATACTAGCTTCCGCCCGCGACTTTGTCTGCGTGAAGTTCAGATTTGGGTCCAGAGAGATAAAATGTTAAGGTGGCGCCATCTAGTGACGAAGTGGAATTGTTGAGTTTTTAAGTATCCCTCCGGGAACTCTTAAGTTTTCCGGAATAAAAAGTATCCTATGTGTTAGCCGAGTGCTTTATCTATGTACATGTCAAACATCCAACTCCGTTCAGTAGTTTCGGCGTGAAAGTGGAACAACAAACAAATAGACATTCATACTTTCGCATTTATAATATTAGTGAGATGAAATGAGATGAGATGATAGTCAGGTATTCGCAAGACACGAAACCTCGCATTCCAAAATCGATACAGCTGTCTTAGGCGGTAAGATTGAAACAGACATACATACGTTAAATATACATACATACACTCGAAAAACTTTAACCTCTGCTTGGGAAGTCGGTTTGAATGGTAATAGTTAGTATAGTCACAATTTTATTTCAAAATATAATCGTTATTTAATTTTTGCGTAAGTGTGTGATTTTTATTTTTTTATCAAATTTCTTATTGCTGTATAATTTTATGATTATCATTAAAAAATATATAGTTTCTTCCATTTGACAAAGAAAGTGTATTTCTCCATACCTTTCCTTTCCTTAAGTTGCTGGCTTTAACTTATTATCTTTATAATACATATTTTTATAATGTTTGTTTCACAGATCGATATAAACCTCTCGAATGCATTGGTAAGAAGTCGAATTTAAACTTTTTACACTAAGAACTTTTTTAATTTCTTAGAAAATAATATGTACAAATTGCGAAAAGAATGAAAAATAATTGTTATAGAACAATCAAATTAATTTAAGAGGATGAAAGGGATAAAAATGGGAAGAGTTCCCTTTAAATTAAATTTGACTTACTTTTGGATGGAACAGTCATGTTTAAATGAAAATGACAAATGACTGTCTCCGTGGATTAGCGTGTTTAGTTCTCTTATCTACTGAATCAAGGGTTGTGGGTTCAATTCCTACCCAAAAAAAAAATTGTGAAAATCTGATTTGTTTGGTATGTGTTTGGGTCCATTGTATTTATATATAAAATATGTATTACACGTATTTTTATGTATGTCAGTACCTGTTTCTCATAATACAAAGAAACCTAGCTTGAAACCGGGTAACTGTGTGTGATTGTTTCCTTGGACATTTATACTTATTAAGGTTAGGTATAAAAATTTACCATAAAGTGGGCCATCAGCACTACATCACAGCATACAATAAAATAAAATTTGCATGAATTTATTAGCAAATACGAAGAGAAAAATTGTTTAATCAAAACGCAGCAAAGATACTCATATTTTACACGCAGTATGCAGCGTTGCTCGTGACTAAACAAAGGCCGTTCGTTTTAATTAATATTTAAGTAGTATTTATATCTCAAAAGACTATGGAGGGTTTATTGCATTTAAATGAAGAATTATAGTGTTACTACCCTTCCTTATGTTGTTTTATTGAGAACTGCGCTAATGAATTTTAACGTTTTTATAGGGGAGGGAGGGAGTGGGCGGAGTTTCTTTTGGACCCGACGTTTCTTCTCTCTCCGCAAACACTTCCCGAAACGTTGGGTACACGAGTTCCAAGTGGTAGGAACTTTGTATTAGGTAAATTAAAATATGACCTTCGAAAAGATAGTGCCTCCTTCGTGCCTACGTATTTTAAATTGTTTTATTTTTATTTTTAATGCGAAACTTTTGGAAGATAAAGAAAAGACATAAGAAAAGTGTACACTGCTGTTTCGAAAAAAAAGAACATTTAATTTTATTTCTCAAATGGATTTTAGCAATATCCTGCTACATGTGTCACTTTTTGCGAAAGCCGTAGAATTTTTAATACGTATTTTAATGTTGCCAATTTATGATATTATTTCTTCTCCTGAGGAAAAATCTGTTAAAGTCTTATCCTTGAAGTCTTACTTTAGGTCGAACTTCCTAAGGGATCATCACATTTTGTAAGTATTTTTTAGTTTTATCCTCCTCTGGTGTTGCGGGTGTCTATGGGCGGCGGTAATCGCTTACCATCAGGTGATCCGTCTGCTTGTTTGCCACCTCTGCCATAAAAATAAGGATTTCTTACTACTGTCTTGATCTTAAATACGTATAGAGGGTGAGTTTTTAATTCACCAGGAAGAGGAAAATGGAGATGCTTTTTTTGAAACTGAACAACTTTCCCCAGGGCACTTATACAATTGGAGCAAAAAAGTATTTTGACCTCCTTTAATAAAAAAATGACTACCTATTTGATCCGTCAATTTGGAGAATTGTATTCAAGAAAAAAACATGTTTTGGCTAATTGGCTTAGATTGTTTAGGTTCCTTTAAAGATGATATATGTATAAGGATTTTGACGGGAAATATTTTTATAATAATTAAATAAAAAATATGTAAGTTATTCAAATTAATAAAAAAAATCCTTCTTTTTTCATATTTATCGTTCTACTTACTACGAGTGCTTTTTTATTAATTTAACGATTTCTTTTTTTTTATCATAACAGCATGGCGAAATGTACAGAAGAAGAGGACAGAGATGTTTTAATGAGGTTTATACATATTTGCATACATATTTTTAATATAATACTATTTATCTTTTTTTTTTTACTATTTTTTTATACTTTTTATCATATTTTTTTATATATACAAATATTATTTCATCTTCGTTACATTCAAGTTCTTTGGAGTTTCGTCAAAAGAAATTATTAAATTGGCCAGTCTTAAATGTTTTAGTTCATTTATTCTTTCGCAGTATTACTGAGGAGATACAGGGTGTAAAAACTGGAAACATTAACAAGGTGTTCTACTTCAGAAACTGACCATGTTTCGCTATGGAATTGATACAGTATTCCCAAAAAAGGACTTTTAAACAAAATTTTGTATGAAAAGACATTTTTTTTTCTGAGAATTCAGTATGGGTTCGTTGGGGAAAGTTGTTCAGTTTCATAAGTAAAACGTATAGTTTCTGAGAGTAGGCTTTAATGATGCTATCTTTGTGCTACAGATTCTATAAAAATATTGAGTAAATCGGCTAATTGCAATAGTAGGCATCCCGCTACGAAATCAAGTCAAATTAAATCAAATCAAATACTCTTTATTGACTACAAACAAAAACACATAACACATACAAAAAAAAAGAAACAAGTAGTTGAAACAATCTGTGAAATCCACGTCCTGTATCACAATTTAGAGTAATAGTAAAATTATATTTTTATTAAAAATTTACCTATAGCTTTGATAATTAATCGCTCACTAAATGAGCATTTTTAATTATCTTTTAATTATTAGTGCTTAATGAGATTTTTTTGCTGATAAAGTAAAACTTTTTAAGGACCACGATTGGTTTTGTTCGATGTTCGATTATAGTTTTTTTTAAGACCAGGGTTATTCTTAAATACCATGTTTGATGGAGTTCTGTCTTTATTGAATCTAAAAAAAATATAGCAAGGTGATGATGGACATGCACATTACCAAGCTATTATACTCGGGTAAAACGTGACAATTAACTGTCCAAATAAAATATGCCAAATATTTTTGAAACCCGCGAAAAATCGAAGATCCGACTGACCATGAGTCCAAAAATGTTGATCACATTTGATGCCCTGACTACGCATCTGCGTCACAGCTTCGTCATAAATGCAGAAAAAATACAGGCTGTTTCAAAACTGCGTTTGAAGTTTTAAGGGGTTACTCAGAGTCAAGTAGTGTTAGAATACAGGAAAAATATTAAAAAACCCAACTATAACTTATTTCCCATACAAATTCTAGATTCACTATTTAGATTTTTCTTAAAAACTTGTCTATTATGCACACTGAAAAAAATCATGGCTAAATAAGTTACATTCTTGCTTGTTTGAAAAAAATATGACTGAATCATTCAAGGAAATATCAAAAACAATAATTGACGGTTTCTTGCCACAATAAAGCTGAAATGATTGAACGTCTCTCGCACGCAGGTTTGACGACTTCCAGCCTCCCGAACAAGCCGGTTTCCGAAAAGACTTCAGTACCATAGACCACATACATACGCTGCGGCAGATAATACAGAAGACCGAAGAGTTTAATCGGCCACTATGCTTGGCGTTTGTGGACTATGAGAAAGCCTTTGATTCGATCGAGACCCGGGCTGTGTTGCAGTCTCTCCAACGGTGCCAAATCGATTATCGATACATCGAAGTATTGAAGTGTTTGTATGAAAACGCTACCATGTCGGTCCACCTCCAGGATCAGAATTCGAAGCCTATCTGGCTGCAGCGTGGGGTGAGACAGGGAGATGTTATATCTCCGAAACTGATCACCGCTGCACTGGAAGATGTTTTCAAGCTTCTGGACTGGAGAGGACTCGGCATTAACATCAATGGCGAGTACATCACTTATCTTCGATTTGCTGACGATATTGTGATCATGGCTGAGACCTTGGAGGACCTAGGCGCGATGCTCGAAGGACTCAGTAAAGCCTCCCAACAAGTGGGTCTTAAAATGAACATGGATAAGACGAAAATCATGTTAAATGTCCGTGTTACACCCACTCCTCTGAAGGTTGGAGAATCTTCGCTTGAAGTTGTTGACGAGTATGTATACCTGGGACAAACAGTCCAGTTAGGTAGGTCCAACTTCGAGAAAGAGATCAATCGTTGAATCCAACTCGGCTGGGCAGCGTTCGGGAAGCTTCGCAGTATCTTCACGTCCAAAATACCGCAGTGTCTCAAGACTAAAGTCTTTGACCAGTGTGTGTTGCCAGTGATGACATATGGATCCGAGACATGGTCGCTTACTATGGGCCTCATAAGAAGGCTCAAAGTCACCCAAAGGGAGATGGAGCGCGCTATGTTCGGTGTTTCTCTACGTGATCGAATCAGAAATGAGGAGATACGTAGGAGAACTAATGTTACCGACATAGCTCTCAGAATCGCTAGACTTAAGTGGCAGTGGGCAGGGCACATAGCTCGTAGAACAGATGGCCGTTGGGGCAGTAAAGTTCTCGAGTGGCGACCGCGCACCGGAAGACGCAGTGTGGGCAGGCCTCCAACTCGGTGGACCGACGACCTGGTGAAGGTTGCGGGAAGTCGCTGGATGCGAGCCGCACAGGACCGGTCAGTGTGGAAATCCTTGGGGGAGGCCTTTGTCCAGCAGTGAACGTCTTTCGGCTGATAGATAGATTGAACGTTTATAAAATTAAAAGTGCTGAATTTAATAAGTTTACTTTATTCATGTCGAGGCATAGTCAGTTCTATCATCAACTTATTCAGATCCATCAAGTTGCTTTATTATTACTACACATTACACTTAGTTCATCCAATAAAATATTATAAAATAATGATTAGAATTGATTAAGCTGACAATTACTTATTGGAATGTACTATGTATGCTTGTTTCGTTTCTCAATCGAGAAGGCTTGATTCCCGGAATCACAAAGCTTTGTGCGCTCGTATATAAACAAGTGACTTGATAATATTAAACATATTTTTGATGTATATTAACAATTATTTTTTCAGTGCATGTATGTAAAGAGGACAGTTATACAGGATGTAATAAAATTGGTGTAGGACCCGTTAACTGGGGATTCTACTCATCGTACTGAAGAACTTTTGTTCTACGACTTAACTGTAATCACAAAAAAAAATTTGGACATTTTTCATACAAATTGATCATCTGTTTTGCCATTTTTGTTTGAAGAGTACAAATATTTGTTTTGTGATTTTAGCAAAGTCGTAGAACAAAAGTTGTTCAGTACGATGAGTAGAATCCCCAGTTAACGGGTCTTACATCAATTTTGTTACACCCCGTATAACAACTACCTTTTTAACCCCCGACGCAAAAAGAGGGGTGTTATAAGTTTAACGTGTCTGTGTATCTGTGTATCTGTGTATCTGTCTGTGGTATCGTAGCTCCCAAACGGATGAACCGATTTTCGTTTTGTTTTTTTTGTGTCATAGATAATTTTATCCCGAGTGTTCTTAGCCATGTTTCATGAAAATCTGTTCAGCCGTTTGAAGATCATCAGCTCTTTTCTAGTTGATGAGGGGATCTGACTAACTTCCCTATGTCCGATCGATTCGAAATTTGGTACCGTGTTACTTCAACGATATTTAAAGAACATGGTAAGGCAAGCGTGAGCTGGTCAGCCGTTTGAAGATCATCAGTTCTTTAATAGTTGATAAGGGGATCTGACTACCTTCCATATGTCCTATCGATTCGAAATTTGGTACCGTGTTACTTCAATGATATTGAAAGTATATGGTAAGGTAACCATGACCTGATCAGCCGTTTCAAGATCATCAGCTTTTAATAGTTGATGAGGGGATCTGACTACCTTCCATATGTCCTATCGATTCGAAATTTGGTACCATGTTACTTCAATGATATTGAAAGTATATGGTAAGGTAACCATGACCTGATCAGCCGTTTGAAGATCATCAGCTCTTTAATAGTTGGTGAGGGGATCTGACTACCTTCCATATGTCCTATGGTTACTAACTCAACTAACTAATCATTATAAATACCTTCCTAATATTTATACCTACTTTAAAAAGGACAAAATAAAAGTAAAATTAAAATTTTAAAAACCCCCCGACACAAAAAATAAACTCTAAAAACTAACAAATAATATTTTAAACCTATTATAATTATTATCGTCACATATATTATGTAAGTTCAAATATTTTTATTTTCCAAGCGTCGTCGCGTCGGGGGACCGCTAAGTGAGAAAAACAGGTGTAGTCGTAGATTGCAACAAAATAATTTACTCCGCTCGTACCTAAATGTAATTCTTAATAATTAATTAGCTGTTGTTGAAAAAATACTTTATAAACTTTAGCGGTCCCCCGACGCGACGACGCTTGGAAAATAAAAATATTTGAACTTACATAATATATGTGACGATAATAATTATAATAGGTTTAAAATATTATTTGTTAGTTTTTAGAGTTTATTTTTTGTGTCGGGGGGTTTTTTAAATTTTAATTTTACTTTTTTTCCAGTGTCATTCACCTAACTGCAAAGTTCAAGTAAGTTGTTCCTGCCAGAAAATCCAAAATATTAGTGTTTTGATGTTTTGGAATTAATTCACATTTTCTTTTTTTAGTGTATAGGCTATCAGGGCACAGCAAAGGTAAGCTTTATAGTGTAATTTTAACGCTGTTTTTATTTATTTTTACCCAACTGCGCCAGAGGGAGAGTTATGTTTTTCGAGTTTATATATGTACGTATATTTCTTTGGCACGCTCTGTAGCCTAAACGGCTTAATGGATTTTAGCTTGAGAGGTGTCGTTAGATTCGTCTTAATTCCGAAAATAACATAAAATACATTTTATTGCACTCGGGTTCTTTCAAAATATTGTTGGCGTACTGATACAGAACGATTGGAAGTAGTTTTATTTAGGTTCTACGAATTTTCTGAAACTGCAAAATGGTCTTTTCATACAAATTCATCAGCTAGCTGTAGTAATCAGTTCGCGAATTCGCGTTTTTTTTAACAAATCGATCAGATGATGGGTCAGCTTAATATGGAACTTATATAAAAACTTAATATAAAGTACAAGCATTTTTTTGCGAACTGACTACTTAGAATCGTTTATAGAATAAGTACTTACTTATAGGGAAAATATTGAAAAAATCCGGTCTACAATTTTTTTCAGTTTCCCATAATATTTTTTTTATGGCAGAGGTGGCAAACGAGCAGACGGATCACCTGATGGTGAGCGATTGGAAAGCATTCCAAAACACTTTAGTAAGAATATGGGGTCTTTCTGAAATAAATAAAAAACGTAAATAAAATTCGCAAAAAATTTTTTGACTTCCTATAGGTACAAAATTGGCGGATCAGTTGATCAATTAGTATGACTCCAAAATTTTTTTTGCGAATTGAGTATAGGTTCCTTGGGGAAAGTTGTTCAGTTTCATGAGTAGAAGCCGTGATTAAATTTTTTTCAGGTATTTCATAAGGACCCTATATATTTTACTCTGACGGCAGGATACTAAGGTTCTGGAACAGGATCTTGTATTATTATCGTATTTACGTTTGTATGTGCGTTTCAGTGTATGGGGCCATTTTGTACTTCTGCTGTAAGTATTTGAGATATACTTATTTTTAACCGCTGCTGAAGCGATGGTCTTGCCCCATACCTCGGGAAGATTACACCATACTCTACACACGGGGACCAAATTCGGCTCGAGATAAATTTCCTTTACTGGTAATTTTAATTTAATAAAAAGAGAATTAACACTTTCTCCGCCGTCGGTCGCGTCACACGCTCGGATGGTTATTATTATGTTAAAAAACGTTGTATTTTTTATTACTAGCTTCCGCCCGCGACTTCATCCGCGAGGACTTCAGAATTGAAAGAAAATGTTAAGATAGCGCCATCTAGTGACGAAGTGGAAATTTTGAGTTTTTAAGCATTCCTACGCGAACCCTTAAGTTTTCCAGGATAAAAAGTATCCCATGTGTTAGCCGAGTGCTTCATCTATCTACCTACCAAATTTCATCCAAATCCGTTCAGTAGTTTCAGCGTGAAAGCGGAACAAACAAACAAACAAACAAACTGACAAACAAACAAACATCCATACTTTCGCATTTTTCATATTATAGTGAGATTAGTGAGATGAGATGTAAGATGACAAAAGGCAGACGGCCCACCTGATGGAAAGCAGCATCTGCCGTCTATGAGCATCTGTCACCCCAGAAGGGTATATGTCAATAGCGTCCATAAGCAGGTAAATTTGAAATATTTAAGCACAAAACGATTTGATCATTTACAGACACGAGGTGACTATTCGGGGTCTTCAGTAAGTTACTATCAAATGATAAAATATATTTTTTAATGTATAAATATAACAAAAAAACAAGCTACCTAGTATCCCAGCGTTAAATCTGCCCATCCGATATTTTATCATGGTTTATTCTCTGTTAAATAATAGTTACGGTCTTTTTATCTATAATGGAATACTTTTTGATGAAAAATATTATTATTTCAGTGTCAAGGTGGAAAATGTACGTCAAAGGTAAGTTATTCTGAATTTATACCCTACCTTCTACAGAATATAACTAACCTAAACATATCGCTCGTAGAACTAGGTAGTGACATTCAAATCAAGTGTCCCGAGAGGAAAGGGGGGATAAAAATGTTAGTATTTCCACACTCCGTATTGTTATAGGGAGTGTTTAAATACTAAAATTTCTATCATTTCTATATCTAGTATAAAACAAAGTCGCTTCTCGCTGTCTGTCTGTCCCTATGTATGCGTTAGATCTTTAAAACTACGCTACGGATTTTGATGCGGTTTTTTTAATAGATAGAGTGATTCAAGAGGAAGGTTTATATGTATATAATACATTGCACCCGTACGAAGCCGGGGCGGGTCGCTAGTAAAGATATGCTCAGTATACCTTTCTACGTAAAACCTTTATTTTCAGTGTTACGACCAATTTTGTACGTCAAAGGTATGATAAAATTTTCTTTGATAAATTTCTGTTAAAAAATCGGAGAATTTCTTAATTCGTAGTTAAAATTAAAATTTATACATTTTAGTGTAACGGCGGCGTTTGTGGATCTGTGGTATGTATTGTTTCTTTATTTTGCACCATCAGGAATAATAGCTAAGCTGAGAAAGTCGTTGATTAAGCGAATGTATGTAATAAAATATCAAAAACACAACTTTATCGAAAGTCTGTATTTTATCCGACTGT